>QLOH01000226.1:0-1365000 GCA_026901365.1 Sesbania bispinosa | reverse complement strand
CACCTTGCTAACTGAGAGGTTGTATCTATGCCTAGGAAGAAAAGGGGTATTGGGATTAAAGTGGACAGACTTCATAATATCTCTCTGTTGGGCAAACTTGTTTGGAATGTGTTATTAGAACCTTGTGACAAGTTATGGGTGAAAATCATGTGTAATAAATATGGGAAGGGAACATATGTTCTTAAATCAACAAAGGGAGCCTCAATTATTTGGAGATCAATCCAAAAGGCTGCTGCTCATTTACAAAGTGGTCTTTCAGCCAAAATTGGAGATGGCCAATCTAGTTTTCTGTTTGATCCTTGGCTGCCCTCAGGTCCTCTTTATGACATAATTAACTCCATCAACTCACATGATATTGATTTGAAAGTCTGTGATGTGTGGAATGGTGTGGACTTGATTTTTCAACAGTTTTGGACTCAGCTTCCTGCTCTTTTCATAGAGGAAATTCAACAGGTGAAGCCTTTTATGTCTGCTGGGGTCAAAGATAAAATTACCTGGAATGCTTCCCTTTCAGGAGAATATATGTATAGCAAGAGGGGGTATTACCGGTTACTTCAGCAAGCTAGCTAGGACTTTCTTATTTGATAAAGCTTGGTCATGGGTTTGGAAGTTGCAGGCTTCTAAATCCGTCAGGTTCCTTGTCTGGTTAGCTGCAAATGATTTCCTTCCTACAAAATAGATGTTGTTTTATAGACACATTACTGCCTCTGGATTATGAATCTGCTGCCAGACCTGTAATGAAGATGTTCTGCATTTTTTGAGAGATTGTGTTAATGATGATAGGGTGTGGGACTTTTTTTGGTTTTACCAATTATCCTGAATTTGGCTCTCTTCAAACTAGTTATGATTGGCTATATTAGTGCTGCCAAAATTAACCTTGGAAGTTTGTTTTTAGCTGGAGTTTGGGAGATCTGGGTAGCTAGAAATCTGAGGATTTTTGAAGGTAAAGAAACCGATTTCCATCTACTTGTTATCAAGGTGAAGGGTTTGGATCATATATTCAGACAGAATCCTACTGAATAGTACATAGATTTGGGCCATCAGCTTCTCGTTATCAGGTGAATTCCCCCTAGGGAAAGTTTTGTAGCTCTAAATGTGGATGACAATTCTTTGGGCAACCTCAGCCCTGCTGGTTTTGGTGGTCTCTTGAGGAATCAAACATGAGGTGGCTTAAAGGCTTTTATGGTTCAGTTCGGGTATCTGACATTCTTAAAGCTGAATTGATTGGCATTCTTGAAGGTTTACATCTAGCATGAGATGAGGGTTTTAGATTTGTTGATTGCTGGTCAGATTCCTTACTAGCTATAAATATGATTAATGGTCCTTTGCCTTCTTTTCACAAGTATGCAAGTATTATTAATGAGATTCAAAAATTGAAGCATCAAAACTGGAGTGTGCATATGAATCATATTCATAGGAAAGGAAATCAATGTATTGATGCCTTGACAAAGATTGGAGCTGCAGATAATGCTCAGTTGACTATAGTTGTAGAGAGTCCTAGTAGGATTTCTAGTTTGCTTGCTACTTATATGCAAGTGGGACATGGTTCCCTAGGTGGTGATTAAATGTTGTTTGCTTTTTCTCTTTTTTGATTCTTTCCATTATATGTTAAAAAAAAAATAATAACAAAATAAAACTTATAAAAGTTCAATTTACTACTTAGGGAAAAAAAGTCAATTATTTTTCTAATTTTTAAAGGATTTACAATTTTTGTTAAATTTTGTTGGAAATTTTTAGCACGTTCGTCAAAGTACTCTAGTACTCTACTCAACAGATATATAATAATATAAGTAAGATTATAAGATATTTTTTTTCTACTATTTATGATTTAGTCCATTTTAATTTAATAAATTAAATTACATAAACTTTATTTAAAATATACAAATTATTTATTTTCTTGTTTCATAATTTAAATATTGAATCCTATTGAGATTTAGTCCATATTCTTAAGTCGATACTTTAATATTTTTTGTTCTGTTTTTTACACATATATGTTGTCCATATGACTTTATTTAAAATAATGATTTAATTAATATACCCTGTCAGTGTAAAGAAATTTTACATAAATATCCAATAATTTGTCATTACATCATTTAATGAATATGACATCTCATGTATTAATAAATACAATAAATGATGATCATTAAATGTCTATATATGTAAAATTTATTTACAGTGACAATGTATATATATTAAACTCTTAAAATAAAATTAAAAAACCTGAAACTTAAAAAGTGTTTGAAACTAATCAAAAAGTGTTATTATTTTAGAAAAAATACGATAAAAAACAATAATTTAGCACTCAAATAAATATACTCAACTAGATATAATAAATAATGCTAAAGTAGTGCATGTATGAAAGGTGAAATGTGTGACTATAATTTCACTTTAGTTTGTGTAGACAATGAAATTGCAAACAAGTAAATTAATGGTATTTTTTATGAATTAAAGGGGCCAAAACAGTCCAAAGAAAACTATAAGCGAATCCCCCTTACAAAGAAAGTGGATGCGCAAATCAAAAAGATAAGCAAGCTAGGCTACAAAACTAAGGAACTATCTATCAGTCATGGACAAAACATGTTTTGCTAAAGCATCCGCTAGGAAATTTGCTTCACGGAATATGTGAGGCCAGCGTATATTAATGCAACTAGCAGCAAGATTCTGAATCTCTTGAACCAACTAAGCACAAACATGGGTAGCTCCACACCCATTCTAAATTAACAAAATTGCTGTTGATGAGTCACATTCCCTGCAAAAGGAGGTTTCAGAGCAAAGATGCGATTACAAATAGGAGAAGGGAGGAGGTTCAGAATCTCGTTTTTTCTCCAAGCACCGTTATGATCCACAAAATCTGTAACTTTGAAAAATTGAGAATTAATTACCATCGTATTATGGGTATTAATCTTCCAACCCTAGGAACCTAGTCATCATTCCAGAAATCAACGCTCATACCATTCCCACCCATGGCAAATGCCTTTCCAAGTAGGGGAGGCTGCAGCGGATCTGGATCCTCTCCAGCGATAAAGTTGTCTCCAGTAGGTTTAGCTACCGAATAGGTACAGGAAAAATTCCGTACTTAATGCGTAGCTGTTTCCTAGTTATTCCGTAGCTAAATTTGCTGGAGAGGCAAGACAGCAGGAGAAGATCCATCTATTACGCATTATAGGAACAAGGTTGTTGCCACAGTTGTATTTTCCTTTCAGAACACGAACCCAAAGATCATCATGACTTGTGTTAACTTTCCAAGCAAGTTTCATTAAAAATGCAGAATTCATCGCTCTAGCATTACGAATGGCAAGGCCACCACAACGATTTGGTTTGTAGAGAGCGCCATCCCAGCTCAACATATGAATCTTCCTAGGCGTTGATGTGTCTCCCCAAATAAAATTTCTGCTCACCCTATCCAAGTCATCACAAATACTTTTGGGAATATATGTTGTTTGCATAACAAAGCTAGGAAAAGCGGACAAAACCGATTTGTCAGAGTAATTCTAGAAACTTTGTGATGATTAAGCGGAGCACCAAGTTACTTCCCAAGGTCAGTAGTACGTTGGAACTCCAAGGCATCACTAATCTGTTGACGAACAAAATTATGAACATTGTGAGAAAAATATACTCTAGTCTTCTCCTTATTTATCTTTTGAGCTGAACTTATGCAAAAAAGATCCAAGACTTTAGAAATAATCTCCACTTGATCTAAACGCTCCTCTGCAAAAAGAACAAGATCATCCACAAAAGATAAATGTGATAGTTTAAGTCCATTCCTTGACAATTTAATTGGCCTCCACAACCCATTTTCCACTGCCAAGGAGATGAGATGAGAAAGGTTCTCCATGCAAAGAACAAAGAGTTGGTGCAAAACCCTCTATGAATTGGTTTTAATGACAACAGACCTTTTGATCAAAATTAACATTTTCTGTTACTGAAGTTACTAATGTTCTTTATGTGAGATTTTAGAAAGACAGAAATCTTATGCTAAGTAGAGAACACAAAAAGATCAGAATCTTGATCTTAAGAAGGATTAGATTTTAGAATGATTCATGCAGATTGGGCAAAACTTAGAATGATCTATACGCTGAAGATAATTTTAGAAGAAGGCTTGGCCTTACACAAATCCTTAATAAAAAAGTTTTTAGTAGTTCGGAATCACTGAATCTGAAGATGGTTTGAGTTCAGAACGGTGCACATCAGAATGCAGTCTTAAATACAGTCAGAAAGGATCTTTATCAGAAATGTCAGTCATCAGAATGAATATCTAAGGTGTACACGTAGAAATGAAAGACGCTTCAAAATGAATCTGAAGTATACCTAAGAAACACTATCATGGAACAAGGGAAACTATCTTGCATTGCGTAAATAGAAGATTTGCTTGATGGAGTCAAATCTCAAGATAATATAGCTCATTAAGATCACTAGAAAATGGTCAGAATAATTGAGATATCAAGCAATGGTTAAATCTGAGTTGATTCAAAAGAAAGACTGTCTCTATAGTTTGAAACTGCTACACTGCTTGTAGATTCAAGATTTACAAAAGAGTACAATCCAAGGGAAAGAATGAAATAAGACTCAGCCAACTCAGATTTGTACATCAGATTGATACCTTAGATTAAGACCTCAGATTAGAATGATAGACTCAGACTCAGACTCAAATTGGAAGGTCAGACTGGTACATCACATTAAGACCTTAGATTGCAAGGTCATACTGAGACCTCAAATTAGAATGTCAGACTCAGACTCAAACTAAAACCTCAGATTGGTACCTCAGACTGACACTTAAGACTGGTACCTCAGACTGACACCTCGGATTGCACATCAGAACGTACATCAGAAAGGTGGCTCAGACCTATGACCTCAGGCTCAGACTCAGACCTGCGTAACTTATACTTACAAAGTCACTTTTGTTGACACGCTGAAAAAGACAAAATAACGGCTAGAAACGACTAGAACGGCTAGTTTGCACTCATAACGTTCAAATCAGCTCCAGAATCATAACGACTATTTTACTAAGCCTATATAAAGGATCTCAAGTGAAAAATCAAAGGTTAGAAGAGATGGACCATATTATAGAAGAAAAATCATATCTTACCTCTTCTCACCTCTATTCTCATTACCTACCTATGTTATCTTAGCTAATATCATGTAGTAGGTTTTTCTCTTGCCTTGTAATGGTTTATATACACTCCTTGAGTTATTTAGAGAGCTACCAATCATCTAGAAAATCTCACTGTATCCGTACCTTGTATAGCCCAAGATAAAAAAAACTTCAATCTTATCATTTCTGTTGAAATCCCAACTAAGCTAGGAGGTGCCTAAGCAGTGGTGTGGGTCATTGTGAGCCTAGAGAGGTATTGAAACAAGAATACTCATTGAGTTGCCTGGAGAGGCAGTTGGGAACAAAGAATACTTAAATGCCTGGAGAGGCTCTGTAAGAAGAATACTTGGTTAGTTACCTGAAGAGGCAGTTGATAACAAAGAATACTTGTAACTTTGAGAAGTTAGCAGAAAATCTCACAGTGTGGGAACAAGATGTAGCCCAAGGTTGTGGGTGAACAAGTATAAATCTGAGTGTGCTCTCTCTCTCTCTCTCTCTCTCTCTCCATCTATCTTTTACTATTTGTTCCAACGTTTTCAAAATCAAATCTTCTTAAGAAAGACTGTTTGTACATAACTCAGATTTGATTATGCATAACTCAGATCTGAGTATGCCTCTCTTACTTGATTATTCAAGTTAATAAATCTATTAAGATAAGTAGATTATTCATAAATCTTTTACACTAAAATAATGTATTTTAGAAAAGATATATTCATTAGATCTTTGGTTCATACAGATTTTGATATAATCATAAAGCTAAGCTTTCTTAATCTCAACCTTCTGCTAAGTTAAGATTCGATCTGAGTTCCAAGTCCTAGACTTGAGATTTACCTCAGATTGAATCTGTTCTGAATCGTAATTATCTGAGTTAAGATTCGACCTGAGTGCAAAGTGCAAGACTTGAGATTTACCTCAAATTGAATTTGTTTTGAATTGTATTTATCTGAGTTAAGATTCAGCCTGAGTTCCTAGTGTCAGACTTGAGATTTACTTTAGACTCAATCTGTTCTGAACCTTAATTTTCTGATTAAGTTAAGATTTGATCTATGATCCAAGTTCTAGACTTAAGATTCGCCTCAAACTAAATTTGTTTTGAATCATTAAAATTCTGCTGAGTTAAGATTCAATCTGAGTTCCAAGTCCCAGACTTGAGATTCACCCCAGATTGAATATGAGTTTTTCATGTACAATATTTTCTAGTCTCTATTCAACCCCCCTTCTAGAGACATTCAGCCAACTTCACAAAGAGATAAGGGGATAAGGGATCCCCTTGTCTGATACCCCTTGAGGGTTGGAATGCCTCCAATGACTCCCCATTCCAAAGCATCCTCATAGAAGGAATGGAGATGCAGTACCAAACCAATTCAACAAAATTATCAGAAAAACCAATATCCTTGAGGGTGTCAATAACAAAATTCCAGTTAAGGCGGTCATTTTCCTTTTCAAAATCTATTTTTATCGCTATATCCCCTCCTCATCTTGAATTTCTTCAATATGATTTTTCCTACGTCTTACAATAGTTGTACCATGGAACAACCTTGTATTTCGATCTCCATATCTAAGCCATTTACACCGAGATTTTTGGTACCAAAAAAGCTCTTCTTGGTGTAAAGTATCCTCATACTCTTTCCACAAATTTCTATGAAGCTCCTCGAGATATCTATTGGTACCGGACAACATCTTCTTAGAAATACCATTGAGACAACGAAGAAGCTCTTTTTTCCTTCTGAAGTTATTCCTAAAAATGTTGATTCTAAAGAATTAACTCATCTTTGAAGGTACTAACAGTGTGGTTCCAATTATGGCCTTGGTGCCACCTGTCCTTGACAAAAGTTGGGAAATTAGAATGCGTAATCCAAGTGGCTATGAATTGAAAAGGTTGTCTACGTCTTTTCGGAGTATGAGAGCTCATGAAACGGAGCTCAGTAAATTAATGTTATTCGGTGTCACTTGTTGCTCCATCTTTTTTCTGGGTCAACCACTTGTTGCTCCACCAATTAAGGATAATTGAGATTTTGGGAGTTAATTCTTGCACCTATTTATTGAGAAATACACCTATAAATTATCATGGGCTTAACACTTCATTATATATACCCGCCTATAATGTAGATTTATTTTCCTTCTTCGCCTTTGTTTCCAAAATATGAATGCATCTACATTCAATTGAATAAGAGTAGATTTTAATTATGTTCATTTGCATTAATTATCCCCTAGTTTACCTATTTTGTAATTTCGGTGCCCCAAGATTTTTTTTCGTCAATTTGGTCCCTTATTTTTTTAAAATTTTGTAAATGTGGTACAATTGTTAACTCTACATCCAAGTTAACAGTTTTTGCTAACGTGAAACCCATTTGATGACATGAATGTTACTACAGTTTTGATGACATATATATCATTAATAATTAATTTAAAATTTTCATTATTAAATTTTTAAAATTATATTCTTCATTTTGGAATTCTTACGTGACATTGCTCACTTTTGTTTTCAAAGTGAGTAAATGTAATTTAAAAACATTAATAATAAAAAATTAAATTTAATTCTTCATCAAAACTGCAATAGTAAGTCATGTCATAAAATAGGTTCCACGTCAACAAAAACTTTTAATTTGGATGGATACTTAACAGTTGTACCATATTTACAAAATTTAAAAAAATAAAAAGACCAAATTCACAAAATAAATCTTGGGGGACCAAAATTACAAACCGGGAAAACTAAGGGACAAAAATGGAAAATAAGCGAGTTAATTAAAATAAGTAACCATGTTCTAAATCGCTTCATCATCCTTGCGAAAGTTTGGTTGTTGTCGCACTGCATTACCACCATCACCTACCATGTAAATTATTCACGACAATGGTATGAGGCAGAGGCCTTATGTTTATATTAGTACAATCCTGAGATATAAATATCTCAACAATATCAACACCCATTTGACACCCTTTATCTCTTTCTATCTCTCTCTATCATATCAAATCACACATCACATCTATTATTTTGTTCTCTTCTCTTTCTATTTCTTTCTGGATGTCTACAACCTGAATATATCCACATACCATTTTCCATATTGATAGTGTAGAACTCTTACCCCTTGAATCAAAGTATTTCTCTAGTTTCACAATGACGTCAAGTATGGAACACTCAGTGTTTGTATGATTAAGAATTTGTAGGAATTAAATTATTGGTTATTGCATTACGGTAGCTACTAAGGTGCAAAAGGTTAAGTTCTTTTGTATGGTACAATAAGTCTAACCACCACTAGATTTACTAATAAGAAATTGGACGAATGAGGTCATCTGATTACCCAAAAAATGCCACATTGCACATTGATCATTCAATTCATAGGGGTGGAATACAACATAGGACACTTGGTAAGTTGTGTCTCTCTTTGCTCTCCCCCTCTCTCATCTTTGCCATCTCCGTTTGATGTAAACATCTTAAACCTAAGTTTATGACTTTCCGAAAAAATCACCAGCAAAATGGCAAATACAACAACATACAACATTAATTGTTATAATTGGACCCTCTTTTTGATTGCTCATCTCGCCACCGTTCAAGTAATTTCTTTCCTCTCTCAGATGTTAAGGTTAAGGTTCACTCCAATTGTTAGGGTTGGTCATAGTTGATCACAATTTAAAAACTGTCATAGCCTCCAACAAAGGTCACCATGACCAATCTAAAAATCATAAAGGAAGAATTGAAGAAACATAATAATGAGCCCGGAACATCTCAATCAACCCAAAACACACGAAGTTGGAAGGATGACATATATTCCCAAGTGCAAGGACCAGAAAACAAGGGGCATGTGTGTTGCGTGGACAAGATTTCAAAATCTAAAAAGTCAAAGGTTTCCTTATATGAAAATGGAGAGTTGCATGATAAAGTTAAGCATATAGAAAGCTTGTTAATAAATGTTTTGACATTGATTCAAAATCGATTTCCTGGAGAAGATGTTAATGACATTATAAACGTTGCAAAACATGTATATTATATTTTCCTCATGATTTTCAAGTTTCATTATTCATATGTTGACTTGTATAAGGTATTTTATAGGTTATAGCTATTTTTTTTATGTTTATGATGTTTTCATATGTGATGTTTTCTTTCATTTAATAGTGCTTATGCTGCTTTATTGGAGTGATATAGAATTTTCTTATGAATGAAGTCTGAAAATAACTATTGATTTTTGAGTCTCTAAGGTTTATGAATTCATTTGTTTTAAATAGGTTCATGATGCTTCTAGTGCTCCTGGCAATTTGGGTTCTCCAAGTTCAGATACTAGTGAAGACAATGAATATGGTATCTACTTAATATGCAATTCTTACTAAAATTCTCATTATTTCATATGGCTAATTATATTATCATTTATATGTTCTTTTTGTTACATGTAGGTGAAGATTAGAAGGCTAATTTGTTCATGACGATATACGCTTCTTGACTAAGTCTTACTAAGTTAGTAACTATATATAAGAACCATATTGGCTTTACGGAAGTATCTGTCATTGGTATCCATTTTAAGTGGATATTATTTGGTTTCTTTGTAATTTTGAGATAGTTATAAGACTTTATGTGCATACTATATGCTAGTATGCTACTTTTAGTTGGACATGTTGAGCTTTTGAGTCATTGAACATCCTTGTAAGACTTCATCTTAGTTTTTAATATGATTGAAGTTTTATATTATTTTAATTTTTAAATATTTATTTATTTTATTATATATTTAGCTTATAATCAAATCAATGTTTTATAAAAAAAATATTAAAATAATAATTAAATTAAACTTAAAACATATAAATTTAGGATTTGAACACAAAATATTCATAATTATATGGATATGACAAAAATATGATTTGTCGCTAAAACCTATACTGATGGAAAGAAAAACATGGGTACACATTATAATATTCTACTAACGACCTTAAATATCATCTATAAAATCTACAGTGATGGGGATGGAGGGTATAGAAAATTATGATTTGTTAGTAAAAACCTATACTTATGGAAAATAAATTGTAGGTATATGTTCTAGGAATTTTCCAGTGGTCTTAAATATCATCATTAAAATCTATAGTGATGAGAGCTACAATTGATGGTATAAAAAATTATGATTTGTCACTAAAACCTATGCTCATGGAAAATAAATTGTAGGTATATGTTCAGGTAATTTTCCAACAGTCTTAAATACCGTCACTACAATCTATAGTGATAGGGACAAAACCGTAGGTGTAACTTATAGACAACAAAACAAAATGTCATAGATATAGGTTTTCAGTGCTATACCTATGCTTTTTTGTTCTTTACTTACGATATTTTACTGTCACTATAAGGCTTATTCTTTGTAGTGTGTGTTGCTGTTGGATTTTGAGTTAATATTCTAAAAAATATGAATATGCTTCTTACATGGTGATGCATGTTTAACTTTACCCATGTCTATCTTTTTGTGCTATTAATTGTTTATATAATTGGAATTATGGTTGATGGAGCAAGTAATAATTCAGTTTTTTCTTTTCACTACTTGGAACTTTTATAATGGTTTACAAATGATTTTGTTGTGTTTATTTTATTTCAATGATTTGGGTACTTCATATGGAATTTTACAATCAAACTTTGAATCTTTAATTTCACTCATCCATATTTATCTTTGGTAATATGTGTTTATCCATGTATTGTTGTTTGATTTTGAGTGTTGGATCTTAAAAACATGTCTTTGATTCTTTCATTGGCTAGCATGTTTTACTATGCCCGTGTCAATCTTTTATGCTATATGTTGTTTAAGTGTTTGAAATTTTGTTTGATGCACCAATTTATACTAAATTTTTTCCTTTTAATGTGTAGATCTTTTGTAACGCCCTAATTTCTAAACTCATAAATAATGTCCGTTGGAGACACTATCCCTGAAGTTCTTGAAATCATTTCGTTAAATTTTCAATATCGTCATACATTCGCTCAAACTTTCCAACGATTAGCTTAAGCAATTACAATACAACATCAAAATCCCTAAATAAGAGTAAATCTTACTTAAACTTAGGGAAGAATCCACACTTGGAGAAGTGTGATTCAATGAACTCATACCGGAAATCCGGCAGTCTCCCTTAAAACCGGATAATTACCAAATTCAGCTTAACCTGAAAATCAGCAAATCCAGCACATTTCAATATCATAACTATCATAGCATTAAAACTAAGCCTCAGTGGCCAACTCAGAAATAAATATACTTATAAAATTTATGAAGAACTCAACTTATATACATATACAAAATCTGTAAAAGTGCACAAAAGGCCCAAAGGCTACAAACGAAACATCTCTAACATAAAACAAAATATACATAAGTACTCCTACACAATCTAAGAGATACTAAATCCGACATATATCAGACTCCTGCCTTCAAATCACTGATCCCTTCCAGGAGATACCTGCACACCTAGATTGTGTCCACAAAACGCGTGGTGAGACTAATGTCTCAGTGAAGTATAACTATGCAACATGTTATATGAGAGAAATAGAGAATGAAATGCAACAATCATCACCAAGCAGGATAAACATACAAACTCAGCATTTTAAATATAAAGGAATCTAATCGGCATAACCCAGCCGACGGGCTGTGGCGCATACGCCCTCAACTGAACTCAGTGCATACACCATCAACTGGACTCAGAGCATACTCCCACAACTGTACTCAGTGCATACACCATCAACTGAACTCAGAGCATACTCCCACAACTGTACTCAGTGCATAAACCATCAACTGAACTCAGAGCATACTCCCACAACAATAACTAAATTCTTAACTCACAGCACAAGGTCGGCTTAACTAACACATAATCGAACTAGCACACATGAATCGATAATAAGAACCGAGATCTCGAACATTTCGAAAGCTTCGTAACTTCGTCATTCCAAGATTTTCCAAACACTTAAACATTAATTACTCAACTCAAGCACAAACATTATAAATCCAATCAATTTAACCGAATAGAAAGGGAATCGAAGGGGTAGGGTTCATACATTGAGCATTTCGTCAATTACGTAATCTCGCTACTTTCGTAAATCTCGCTACCCTAAGGTTTTCAAAAAATCATCGATCAAATTACTCAATCCTACACCAATATCAACAATCTAACTACAATATGCAAATAGAAAGGGAATCAAGAGAGTAGGGTTCATACAATGGGGAGAAATCAAAATCAAGGAAAAGTGAGAGTGTGTGAGTTATACTCACCAATTTCTTGAAATTCTTAAGAGGAATTGATGAATTGAATGTCCCTTTGATGAATTCTAGCTTCCAATCCTTTCCAGAGCTCTCAATCAAGCGTTTCTCTCTCTAACTTACTCTCTCTCTAGGGTTCGCGAAAGGAGAAGAAGAGAACTTAGAAAATCTGATTTTTGCATGCCTCGATATATATACTGGATAGTTGGTAATCGATTACAGTAATGCTGTAATTGATTACCAGAGGTGAAAATTACACTAGAAAACGTTTCTGGGAATCTGGTAATCGATTACAACCCTTGGAAATCGATTACCAAAAACTCAGCCCTCAGGCAATCGATTACAACCTGTGAGTAATCGATTACCTAAGAACTAGCTCTCGGGTAATCGATTACAGACCCTCTGTAATCGATTACCAGCAACCCAAAACCCTTTATTTTAACTAGAATGGAAATCTAACTTAGTTTTAAACTTAAGTTTAAACCTTCAATTATTCAACTTACCTTCCCTTAATTACTAATACTTAATTCTCTTTACTTTTAGCCTAATGAGTTATTAAAGTTCCTAAATTGCGGGATGTTACATCTTTTAATATGTTTTCAAATTTATTTAGATGTTCTTACTTGATTTCACCGATTTGGCTTCTTCATTTGGTTTTCCATAAAGAAATTTTGAATTTTAACTTTTAATCAAAGTCCATGACTAGGTTATGTTATTTATGCCCTTCTTTTTTGCTTACCTTTTATGTGTTGAGTCTCAAAAATATCATAAAAGAAAATATGATGTTTAAGACAACTCAATTCCCAAGTTTTAATGTTTAACAAATTTGAGTTAAAATATTTATCATAGATACATATATGCTTTAATGATTTATCTATGATTTCAGCAAGAGTCACTATGAGCCTACATAGAAAGACTAAGCGTTGAAGCTGTCTGAAGAAGCAGAACTCGTCTGAAGAGTTGAAGCTGTCTGAAGTAGCTCAACCCGTCTGAAGTATCAGTGCCGTCTGAAGTCTCACTTATGACGTGGCACTCTATGCTGAAGCTTGTGAAGACTTTTCTGAACCTCTGCTGCATGTACCTTTTCAAACACGATTATGGCAAGGATCACAGAGACCTTTCCTGGCGATTTTGAATTTCATACACCACTGAGGAAATCTCTGCAACGCAGCCTCTGCAACAACATTTGTAGCAGCCTTAATGCAAAAAGAAACCTTGTATCGTGTCAGAGAAATCAGAGCTCTCAGAAGCATGTCTCACAACGGATTAAATAGCATTTAATGCTATCTCTAAACGGTGGTATTTCAACGGATTAAAGTTTGGGTATAAATACCCCTCTATGAAGACCATCAAAAGAGACGGCAGAGAAAGAAAAGAAAATCAATATACAAGAAAGCCAAGAGAAACATCACGCTGCAAGTTTTTACTCCGTAAAAACTCTCTGATAGAATTCTTTGTACACATTTGTATATCCTGAGCATACCTCAGTTTTTATTGTACATTGTATTGGTTTGAGCTTCAAACTTGGATAGTTTAAAAGCTTAAACTCCTTTCTTTGTAAACCTTGGTAGAGCCTGAAGAGGCTTGACAGAAAAGAATACTTGTGGTAGAGCCTGAAGAGGCTTGAAAGAAAAGAATACTTGTGGTAGAGCCTGAAGAGGCTTGACAGAAAAGAATACTTGTGGTAGAGCCTGAAGAGGCTTGACAGTAAAGAATACTTGTGGTAGAGCCTGAAGAGGCTTGACAGAAAAGAATACTTGTTTGTGTCTGGAGAGACTGTACTCGTTGTGTCTGGAGAGACTGTACTCGTTGTGTCTGGAGAGACTGTACTCGTTGCGTCTGGAGAGACTGTACTCACATTCAAGCTTGTAATCTGAATATTCATATAGTGGAAATCCAGTGGTTGTTTGCCATTGGGACTGGACGTAGCTCACAGTGGTAGTGAGTGAACCAGGATAAATTTCTTGGCTAAGTTTCCTTACCCTTATCTCTTGTCAATTCTTTTTATACTAATCAAGGGGTTAGAGTAATTAATCTGATATGTTATAAAGGCATAAAACATTGTTTCAAATCAGTATTTTTATACCGTCTGAAAACTTCAGACAGTCCTTTAAGAGCCTGTCTGAAATCGTGTCTTTAACACCTGTTTGCGAAAAGCTTTCAAAAATATTCAGAAACACTATTCAACCCCCCTTCTAGTGTTTCCCTATGTTCCTACAGTTGGTACCAGAGCTCTACTCAGGGTTGAAGCACCTAACAAGTGACTGAGGACTGAAAGATCCAAATGGAAGCTTCTAACAGCAACAGGCAATATATCACAAAAGGAGCCTCTATCACAAGACCCCCAGCATTCAATGGAGTGGATTACCACTACTGGAGAGATCGTATGAAGTTGTTCATTGAGAGCAACAACATTGATGTTTGGGATGTGGTCACTGATGGAGACTATGTGCCTATGCAAAATGGTCTGCCTATACCTAAGACTGAATGGACCTTGGAGCAGAAGACTAGAGTCCAGATGAATGCTAAAGCCAAACTCTATCTGATATGTTCCTTGAATAAATCAGAATATGAGAAGGTCCATGGATGCACTTCTGCCAAGGAGATTTGGGATACTCTTGCAGCAGCCCATGAAGGGACTGAAACTGTCAAGCAATCCAAAATCAGCATGCTTATACATCAGTATGAGATGTTTAAGATGGAAGAAACTGAAACTATTGACCAAATGTTTGGAGGTTTCAGACCATAACCAATGGACTCAGGTCCTTAGGAAGAACCTATGAATCTGGAGACAACAACAGAAAGATTCTAAGAAGTCTACCTAAGTCCTAGAGACCAAAAGTCACTGCCATTCAAGAGGCAAGAGATTTGAACTCTCTAAGAATGGAAGAACTGTTGGGATCTCTCAAAGTCCATGAACTTGAGCTTGGAGAAGATGACAACAAGAAGAAGTCTCTGGCTCTAAACTCCAAGGTCAAACAGTCTAGGCATGGCAGCATGAAGGCTATGCAAGCTGAGGACAGTTCAGAAGCAGATGAAGATCCTGAAGACAACTCAGAAGATGAAGATGATCTTGCTCTTTAAGCAGAAAGATCAAGAGAATGTTGCAGAACAGAGGAAAGTTCAGAAAGAACCAACCGTCATCATCCAAATTAGGTAAGACAGGTAAAGAGTCTAACTCTGATAAAATTATTTGCTTTGAATGCAAGCAACCAGGACATGTGAAGACTGATTGCCCAAGACTTAAGAAAAACAACTTCAAAAAGAAAAAGTTTTTCAAAGAGAAGAAAGGTCTCATGGCAACATGGGAAGACCTTGATGAATCAACCTCAGAAGAAGAAGAAGACACTTCAGAAGAGGCAAATCTGTGTCTCATGGCTAGTCTACCATCTTCAGACAGCTCTGAAGCTGAGGTATTTCCTCTTACTCTACAAGAGATGTATGATGATCTGGTGGAAAGTTCACAAGAACTTTTCCAGGAGTATAAGAATCTATCCAAAGCCCACACAGAAATGTGTAACAAATATGAGGCACTTGAGATAGAACACATTATGCTCAAAGAAAAAGTTCTTGAGACTAAAAACTGCAGTTCACAAGCTGTGTCTGAAGAAAATGAGAAACTTCAGGAGCAGATTGTGGGACTGACAAAAGATCTGGCCAAATTTGTCAAAGGAACTAAAATCTGAATATAATGCTTGGAAATCAAAGGCATTCCCTGACAAAACTGGACTAGGCTTTTGTGATCATAACTTGTCTGAACCTCCTACTGTCTTAAATTTTTCTGAAAAAAAGGTTACTGGGTGTTCTCACTGTGGTAAGCCTGGACACAATATGGCTCAGTGCAAACACAAGAGAAAGACAAGGTCTAAAGCTAACAGAAAAGGACCCAAAGAATATGGGTACCTAAAAACTTAATTATTCCTGTTGCAGATGTGTTTAACAGGACAAAAGAGACCCCACAAATGGTACCTGGACAGTGGGTGCTCACGACACATGACAGGAGAAAGGTCTTTGTTCCAAAACCTTAGACCTAGAGCTGGTGGAATGGTCACCTTTGGTGGAAATCAGCAAGGGAAGATCATTGGAATAGGGACTGTAGGTATATCTTCTTCATCCCTTATTAAAAATGTACTCCTTGTGGAAGGACTACAACACAATTTACTGAGCATAAGTCAATTATGTGACAGTGGTTATGTGGTATCCTTTACTAAGGAAGGATGCATAGTCAAGACTCCTATGAGCAAATCCTCTTTACTGCTAAGAGACACAGCAATGTGTACAAAATTGATCTAGAGGATCTAGCAAGTCAAAATGTAAAGTGTTTTATTTCTGTTGAAGATGAAAACAGATTTGGCATCAAAGACTTGGGCATGCCAGCTTGAGATTAATCTCAAAATTAGCAAAACACAATCTTGTTAAAGGATTGCCCAAGCTTTCATACAAATCTGACATTTTATGTGAAAGCTGTCTAAAGGGAAACAAACAAGACACTCTTTTAAGAGTAAAGATGTTGTTTCAACTAGCAGACTACTAGAACTTTTACACATTGACTTGTTTGGTCCTATTAGAACAGAAAGTCTTAGTGGTAAGAAATATGTTTGGTCATTGTTGATGACTATTCTAGATTTACTTGGGTGTTATTCCTAAGAAGCAAGGATGAGACTTTTAGGAATTTCACAGTATTCTGCAAGAAGGTACAAAATGAGAAATGATTCTGTATTTCTGCTATCAGAAGTGATCGTGGTGGAGAGTTTGAGAATGCAAACTTTCAAATGTTCTGTGATGAGAATGGGATCTCACACAATTTCTCTGTGGCTAGAACACCTCAACAGAATGGGGTTGTTGAGAGAAAGAACAGAAGTTTGCAAGAGATGGCAAGGACCATGCTCAACTCATGCAGCTTACCAAGAACCTTCTGGGCAGAAGCTGTTAGCACAGCATGTTACCTTCAAAACAGAATATTGATAAGACCAATTCTGAAAAAGACTATCTATGAACTGTGGAAAGGAAGAAAACCCAATATATCATATTTCCACACCTTTGGATGTGAATGTTTATACTCAACACCAAGGATGATCTTGGAAAATTTGATGCAAAGTCTGATAAAGGATTTTTCATTGGATATTCTGAAACATCTAAAGCCTATAGAGTGTATAACTCTAGAACTTTAACTGTTGAAGAAACTATTCATGTTAAATTCAATGATAACAAAGAGACTGATAGGGAACTATCAGATCTAGAGGATGATTTTGCAGGAATGGAGCTGAATGACCACAACAGCTCGAAGGATGAGCAGCTGTCTGAAGTACCTACTGTTACTAAACCTCTTCAGACAAATGTTGAGTCTCAAACAGAACAAACAGATGTAATACCCTCTTCAGAAACCTGACTGGAAATACAAATCACATCATCCTAAAGAAGAGCAAATCATCGGCAGCACTTCAGAAGGAGTTAAGACAAGATCAAAATTCAAGATTCTGAATACTATTGCTCTCCTATCTGAAATAGAGCCAAGGAACATTGATGAAGCTCTGCATGATGAAGGGTGGATCCTAGCCATGCAAGAAGAGCTGAATCAGTTTGCTAGGAGTGATGTCTGGACCCTTGTTCCTAAACCCAATGGGAAAACCATTATTGGAACCAAATGGGTGTTCAGAAACAAGCTGTCTGAAGAAGGCAAGGTAGTCAGAAACAAGGCAAGATTAGTTGCTCAAGGATACAACCAGCAAGAAGGTATTGATTTCACTGAAACCTTTGCCCAGTGGCCAGGTTAGAAGCAATTAGAATTCTTTTATCCTATGCTGTAAATAATGGCATCAAACTATATCAAATGGATGTTAAAAGTGCCTTCCTCAATGGTCTCATTGAAGAAGAAGTCTTTGTTAGACAACCCCCTGGTTTTGAAGATATTGCTTTCCTGAACAGTTTTCAAACTCAAAAGGCTCTCTGTGGTCTGAAACAAGCCCCAAGAGCTTGGTATGACAGATTGAGCAGTTTTCTAATCTCAAATGGGTTTTGAAAGAGGAAAAGTGGATACAACTCTTTTTAGAAAACAGTCAAACAAAAATCTTATACTTGTTCAGATATATGTTGATGACATTATCTTGGTTCAACTAACTCTTCATTATGCAAGGAGTTTCAGAGTTAATGCAATCAGAATTTGAAATGAGTTTAATGGGTGAACTAAAATTTTTCTTAGGACTTCAGATTAAGCAAGATTCTGATTGTATATGGATTCATCAAGAAAAATATACAAAGGAAATGCTTAAGAAGTTTAACTTTTATGATTGCAAACCCATGCCAACTCCAATGCATCCCTCTGCATCATTAAATAAAGATGAGAAGGAAGATCCAGTGAATCAGACTTTGTATAGAGGAATGATTGGATCATTACTATATCTAACAGCAAGCAGACCTGACATAATGTTCAGTGTATGTCTGTGTGCTAGATTTCAATCTGATCCAAGGAGTACTCACTACAAAGCTGTAAAAGAATTTTCAGATATCTTAAAGGTACTACTAATCTTGGTCTGTGCTATAAGAAAAGTAAGGATTGCAGGTTAATAGGTTACTGTGATGCTGATTTTGCTGGAGATAGAATTGAAAGAAAAAGCACTAGTGGTGGATGTCATTTCTTTGGAGAAAATATGATTAGCTGGTCAAGTAAAAGGCAAAGCACAATTGCCTTATCAACAACTGAAGCAAAATACATCTCAGCAGCCAGTTGTTGCTCACAACTGTTATGGGTGAAGTATCAGTTAGAAGATTTTAACATTACTATATCTGCTATACCTGTTCTGTGTGATAATACAAGTGCTATCAATTTGTCTAAAAATCCCATTCAACATTCTAGGGCTAAACATATAGAAATAAACATCATTTCATTAGAGACTATGTTCAGAAAGGTGTTTTTGATATTCAGTTTATTGATACAGAGCATCAATGGGCTGATATATTCACAAAACCTCTGACTGAAGATAGATTTAAGTTCATTAGAAATAATCTGAACATACATGCATTTTGAATGTGTGTGATCTGATCTGTCAAAAATGATGTATCTGAAATTTCAGCCCGTCTAAAATTTTGGGTTGTCTGAAATCTATATGGGTGTCTGAAATCTGTCACTTGTCTGAAGTAAACAAATGACGTGGCTTTATGAGACGATTTAATTCCATTTACTTTGTCTTTTCCACTTCGCACGTTCTCCTATGTCTGCGCACCCAGTAAATGCCATCATTGCTTTATGGATCTTTAAATACGGAAGCTAGTGGGTCACAGAACTTCACTCTTCACGAATCAGTAGTCATCCCTTGAGAATCCTTCTTCTACAAGAAATTCTTTTCTCTCAAGCTCTTCAGAAAAAAACTCTCCAATGGCCCCTAAGAAATCCGCTGGAAGCAATATCGTGAAAACTAAGGGCGTAGCCCTGGAGGATCTTCAATCTCTGGGAATGGACTTGTTTGCTGAGTTCGATGCAGCTGGGTGGACTCAGTATTTCAATCACAACTGACACAGTGGCATGAGCAAAGTGTGCTGGATTTCTGGGCTACTGCCAAAGGAATACCCAATCCTCAGGGTATCTACACCAGCATCAAGGCCACAGTACGTGGTATTCCTGTCTTCGTTGATGAAGATATCATTGCTCACATCTGTGAAGTCAGAACTGAAGGAGCTGTATTCACTCCTGGCTGGGAAGCAAGAAATGGAGGACAGAAGCAGTTCACTGAGTTTCTGTATGGCACCTCTGAACCAGTAAGCTTGGATGCAAAGCATATGTCAGACAAGGCTAGGGTTTTGCATGCCATCTTAGGATGCTCTATAATCCCTAAAAATGGAAGCAGAAACCATGTTTCCTGAATTGGAAAGATTTGTCTGATTCACCTACTGCAGAGAAGAAGGTGAACCTCCCCAACATCATAATGTACCACATGCAAGAAGCGTCTCAGAGACTCTGCTGGGAGCTTCCCTCACAATACCATCATCACCAAAATCTTGCTGCATTTCAAAGTTCCCATTGAAAGGATTTTGATCGCCTTTCACAACCTATTTTGGTGAATCAAACCTCAAGAGCATGGGAGTAAAGCTGACTCCAAGACCTCCCTCTCCGTCCTTGAAGGAGAGCCTTCTTCTTGAGAAAGCTGCAAGAAGGCAGACAACAATGGAGGTTCTTGAGAACGAACTCAGAGGAGACATAAGAAAGCATGAGTTCAAGCCCATCACAACCCTCTCCTCGGGCAAAATTGAAGAAGCTGCCTGTAAGGAGTGCTGCTAAGGTAGCATCTGCATCTGGGCAGAGTCAGGTGTCTGAACTTGTTCAGAAGGCATCACAAAGGCCATCTGAAATTGTGGGTCAGATGTCTGTACCTGTACAGACCCCACAGCCTTCTTCTGCGATGGAAGGACAGACTCAAGAGGCAAGGAAACTGATGTAGTCATAGCTGAGCCCTTGGCTTGCGTGCCCATCTGATCCTGAACTCATTCAGGTGGCAGC
Organism: Sesbania bispinosa; assembly: GCA_026901365.1. Lineage (NCBI taxonomy): Eukaryota > Viridiplantae > Streptophyta > Magnoliopsida > Fabales > Fabaceae > Sesbania > Sesbania bispinosa. Next base: position 1,344,215 of record QLOH01000226.1, on the reverse strand, counting down.
TTTGGCTACTACTTTGGAGCAGGAGGAACTGGAGAAGAAAGCAGAACAAGAAAAGACAGACAGAGCTATTGCTATTGCTTCACAATTGGCCTATGCTGAAGGATGATAGGCAAGCAACCATAGCTGAGGGAGCAAAGAAAAGGAAGAGGTCAAGTGCACCTCAGAGAAGGAGAACCAAAGGCAAGCTACTTCAGACTGCACCTGAACCTAGGGTGACTAGAAGTATTGCCTCTCAGCTGACAGCAGAAGATGAAGCTGAGAAGTATCAAAACTTTGTTAAAGCTCAACAATACTTCAAAAGGAGAAGGGAAAAAAACAAGCACAAAGGGAGAAGGAAGAAGCAAAGGCAAAAGAATCTGAGGTAACCAAGCCTCCCTACAAGAGAATTAAAGTAAGATTTGATAATGTAACTCCTTCACCACCCTCCTCACCAGAAAAACAAACACCTCAACCCTCACAACCTTCACCATCACCTTCACCAAAAACCCTATCACCTATAAACCAACCATCTTCACCTCTATCACACCATCACCACCTCCACAAACAGAAAACCAACCCTCTGAACCTTCCAAACCCTCTGAACCTACCTCACCACAACCTTCAGAGAATCAACTCTCTGAGCCCACATTACCTTCCCCACAAATCCATGACCTTGCTCTAATACCACTCCTACCTTCATCACCTCCACCTCCTACACCTTCTCTGGAAGAAGAGCTCTCTGTTGAAGAAGAGCAAGTGCTTGCTGATCCCTGCTCACTGCCCAAGTTTAGCACCCTGTCTGAAGAGCTACAGTATTTCAGATCAGCACCTGCTGTATCCTTGCATCCTGGCTTAATCAGGAAAACTGCTGCTGAAGTAAGGAATCAATACAGTGCTTCTTCAGGTGGATTAGACAAGATCAGGAAGGGTGTCCCTCTTGCACATATTTGGGCTCCCATCAATCCATTCTCAAATGATTCCCTGAGGCTGTCTAATGATGAATGGAGCTTTGTGAGGCAGCTGAACACTGAGTCTGAGCTGTTTCAGAGGGATCTGCACAAGGGAGTTGGGATGAGAGGCTACAGGCCCCCTAGAACCTGTTCAATCAGGCCAACCACCAAAATCTTGGTGAAACCTGATAGAATAGTTCCTAGGTATCCCTTACTGGAAGAGAAATTCAAGGAAGCTAAAAGCTATTCAAAGAAAAACTCACCTATGTCTGAAGTGATGAGTCCATCAGAGTGGGACTCTTTGCCAGAATTCATCACAAATCTAGGAGGAGGCCTGGATCATCTACTTCAAGATTGGATGTGGTCCTCTTACTGGAAGATCAGAGAAGATGCTGGATCTTCTTCTGGATCAACTGGTCCTGATGCTGATTCTGGTGTTGGATTGGAAAGGCAACCACTGTCAAATATCATTATATGAGAGATCACTTTCCCCCACCTGCTGACTCTTTCAATGAAGATTGGGTTCTGCTGAATCCTATTGGCACCTTCTTCTGCCCTGTGTTCAGCCCATCTGACTACAGCTTACAGCCAGGATTTGGACTGCTTAGATTTGTTTGCCCCTACATCCAGCTCATCTTTTATGAATCTGAGCAAGACTTGGCTGGGGAAAATCTAAAGTTGAAGTCCAAAGTGCAGAAACTTGAAAAGAAGTGTGCTGCTCAAGAACAGAAGACTAAGCATCTGATTGCTCAACAAGAACAGATTCTTCAAGAACAGCAGCTTATCAGATCTGGTCAGCAAGACTTAAAAACCTCAGTGGAAGCTGCAATAACAAGGCCAAGGGGCGACTTGATTTCCTTTCTCACTGAGGCCTTGCTGAAGAAGAAAGATTTAGACTGTTCATCTCAGCCATTGTCTTTAGTTTATGCTTATGACAAGTGTCTGATTGTTTGTTTTTTTTTCTTTTTTTGAACATTCCCAATCTATATACAATTAGTGGTTTTCTATCCTTTTATGAGTGCATTGTTATCATTATGCTATATGTTCTATATGATTTATTGCTCTGTTCCTGTTTAGCTCTGCTATTCCCTTTTGATTGATGACAAAAGGGGGAGTATTAAAATCTAACAAAATCTGAATCTGAAGAAATTACAGGACTCAGGGGGAGCATATAAGAATGAAGTAATTACAGGACTCAGGGGGAGTATATAAGAAATTGATTTTTGATCAAATCAGTTTAAGAGATCACAATCTGAGGGGGAGCTATCTATACTTTTATCTTTAAACTCCTTTCAGATTTATGTATTTTAAACAAATTTGTCATCATTAAAAAGGGGGAGAATGTTGAGTCTCAAAAATATCATAAAAGAAATATGATGTTTAAGACAACTCCAATTCCCAAGTTTTAATGCTTAACAAATTTGAGTAAAATATTTATCATAGATACATATATGCTTTAATGATTTATCTATGATTTCAGCAAGAGTCACTATGAGCCTACATAGAAAGACTAAGCGTGATGAAGCTGTCTGAAGACGCAGAACTCGTCCTGAAGAGTTGAAGCTGTCTGAAGTAGCTCAACCCGTCTGAAGTATCAGTGTCGTCTGAAGTCTCACTTATGAGTGGCACTCTCTGCTGAAGCTTGTGAAGACTTTTCTGAACCTCTGCTGCACGTACCTTTTCAAACACGATTATGGCAAGGATCACCAGAGACCTTTCCTGGCGATTTTGAATTTCATACACCCACTGAGGAAATCTCTGCAAACGCAGCCTCTGCAACAACATTTGTAGCAGCCTTAATGCAAAAAGAAACCTTGTATCGTGTCAGAGAAATCAGAGCTCTCAGAAGCATGTCTCACAAAGGATTATAATAGCATTTAATGCTATCTCTAAACGGTGGTATTTCAACGGATTAAGTTTGGGTATAAATACCCCTCTATGAAGACCATCAAAAGAGACGGCCAGAGAAAGAAAGAAAATCAATATACAAGAAAGCCAAGAGAAACATCACGCTGCAAGTTTTTACTCCGTAAAAACTCTCTGATAGAATTCTTTGTACACATTTGTATATCCTGAGCATACCTCAGTTTTTATTGTACATTGTATTGGTTTGAGCTTCAAACTTGGATAGTTTAAAAGCTTAAACTCCTTTCTTTGTAAACCTTGGTAGAGCCTGAAGAGGCTTGACAGAAAAGAATACTTGTGGTAGAGCCTGGAAGAGGCTTGAAAGAAAAGAATACTTGTGGTAGAGCCTGAAGAGGCCTTGACAGAAAAGAATACTTGTGGTAGAGCCTGAAGAGGCTTGACAGAAAGAATACTTTGTGTAGAGCCTGAAGAGGCTTGACAGAAAAGAATACTTGTTTGTGTCTGGAGAGACTGTACTCGTTGTGTCTGGAGAGACTGTACTCGTTGCGTCTGGAGAGACTGTACTCACATTCAAGCTTGTAATCTGAATATTCATATAGTGGAAATCCAGTGGTTGTTTGCCATTGGGACTGGACGTAGCTCACAGTGGTAGTGAGTGAACCAGGATAAATTTCTTGGCTAAGTTTCCTTACCCTTATCTCTTGTCAATTCTTTTATACTAATCAAGGGGTTAGAGTAATTAATCTGATATGTTATAAAGGCATAAAACATTGTTTCAAATCAGTATTTTATACCGTCTGAAAACTTCAGACAGTCCTTTAAGAGCCTGTCTGAATCGTGTCTTTAACACCTGTTTGCGAAAAGCTTTCAAAAATATTCAGAAACACTATTCAACCCCCCTTCTAGTGTTTCCCTGTGTTCCTACATTATGCATATGCTTCACTTCAAATTCTTATTTTAGGAGAAATAGGTATGTTGAAGTGCTTAGTTTCTCCTTTCCTTTTGATTCTTATCTCTCTCATGTTTGTGTGAATTTTGTTTTGCATTATAAAAGTTTATATTCTTTGGCAACACTTCCGTGATTAAATTTTGTTTTGTTGTAAACATGGTGTGTGGTGTGTGTGTGTGTGTGTGTTGGTGTTTCTTTCAATGTGAATTTTTTGTCCTTACTTTATTTTCACTTAAATTCTAATATGTTTACTTGATTGTGTTGAGTCTCAAAAATATCATAAGGTTGTCTATGATGTTTTAAGACAACTAGATTCCCAAGTTTTAATGGTTGACAAATTTGACTTAAAGTATTTATCATAGATACACATATGCTTTAATATTTTATCTATGATTTCAGCAAGAGTCACTATGAGCTACATAAAAAGACTAAGTGTTGAAGCTGTCTAAAGAAGCAGAACTCGTCTGAAGAGTTGAAGCTGTCTGAAGAAGTTCAACCCGTCTGACGTATCAGTGCCGTCTGAAGTCTTTTTATGACGTGGCACCCTCTGCTGAAGTTTGTGAAGACTTTTCTGAACCTCTGCTGCACGTACCTTTTCAAACACGGTTATAGCAAGAACACAAGACCTTTCCTGGTGTTTTGAATTTCATACACCACTGAGGAAATCTCTGCAACGCAGTCTCTGCAGCAACATTTGTAGCAGCTTTATGGCAGGAGCCAACCTTGTACCGTGTCAGAATATCAGAGCTCTCAGAAGCATGTCTCACAACGGATTAAATAGCATTTAATTCTATCTCTAAACGGTGGTATTTCAACGGATTGAAGATTGGGTATAAATATCCCCTCCTTTGAAGACCATCAAGAGAGAAGATTTTGATTTTGAAAAAGAACCAAAACTCTACAAGTTTTTCGCTGCAACAACTCTGAAAATATTTACACATATTGTAATATCCTGAGCATACCTCAGTTTTTCTGTACATATGTAATTGTTTAAGCTTCAAGACTGATATAGTTTGTTAGCTTAAGCATTTTATCTTCTCTGTATTTATTGTTGAGCCTGGAGAGGCTTGTCTGAAAAGAATACTTGTTGGTTTGAGCCTAGAGAGGCTTGTCTGTAAAGAATACTTGGTTGTAGAGCCTGGAGAGGCTTGTCTGTAAAAGAATACTTGGTTGTAGAGCCTAAAGAGGCTTGTCTGTAAAGAATACTTGGTTATAGAGCCTGGAGAGGCTTGTCTGTAAAAGAATACTTGGTTGTAGAGCCTGAAGAGGCTTGACTGTAAAAGAATACTTGTAATCTTCGAAAGATTAAGAGAAAATCCAATTGCTTGTTGGCATTGGGACTGGACGTAGCTCACAGTGGTGGTGAGTGAACCAGGATAAATTCCTTGGCTAAGTTCTCTTACCTTATCTCTTATCAATTCTTTTTATACTAATCAAGGGGTCAGAATAATTATCTGAATTTTATAAGGTTCAAAACATCTTTTAAAATCAGTTTTTACAAGCCGTCTTGAAAACTTCAGACATCCCCTTAAAAGCCTGTCTGAAATCGTGTTTAGAAAAAGCTTTCTAAAATATTTAGAAACCCTATTCAACCCCCCTTCTAGTGTTTCCCTGTGTTCCTACAGATGTGTTTGGGAAATTTAACTTTGAATCATCATTTGGAATTTTAAATATTATCCATGTGTTTGGGCAATTCATATGACATTTTTATAATAAACTTTGAATCTTTAATTTCATAGAAATTCCGTTATGTTTGTTAGAAAGATGGTATTATTTGCGAAAAATAAGAAAGATAATGTTATGATTGGTGTTTTCTACTCTTAGTTTGGATTCTTAGAAAGATAGTGTCTGAAAATGAGTATAAATCTCACACAATTTACTTTAAATTATAAATTGTACCTGAATTTGGGATTCTTAGGAAAGATTCAGATTTCATCCCTTATTTTTTTTTCACACTTGTTGAGTACAAAGCTTATACAATTTACTTTAAATTATAGACTCAAATTTCAGACCTCAGTTTGACTTTCTTCAATATAATTTTCACAATTCACTGTCATTTTAGATTTCATCCCTTTATATATTTTTCATTATTCAATTTTCGTTTTCTATTTCTATTTATTTCAAAATGAACTAAATTATATCTTATTAGCATATACTTGCTTGGGGGGTGAAAATGAACATTTTATGATTCTTGAAATTTTTTTATGCTTTAAAAAGTTTATTGGTGTGCTTAGTGATTCTGTATGAAGTTCTCTGAACCAAATTTGATATTAGAGAAACTTATGTTTTCTTTATTGAAAGGTATATTCCATTTCACTACTTTTGGTCAAGATGTTGTAATTGTTTATGTAAGATGATTTCAAATGTATTATATGTTTGGATATGGTATCTTCCATTTTCACAAACTTTGAATCTTTTTCTTCACTCTAAGTCCATTTTATTAGAAAGTTCAACCAAATTGCATTATCTTTCTGCCTGTCTAAATTGATCTCAATTATAACTTTTTAACATATTCTTGACTAAGTGATTTAAATTGAAACTTTTATGATGATCGGAACTTTATATAATTTCTTACAAATGTTATTAATGACCTATTTTGGGGAACATTCTTTTTAATAAGCACATCTAAGAAAAAATTATTCATTCATATTTTAGTTATTTACTACTTCTATTACAATGGTTAAGTTTCAATCCTCAAAAGATAATTATGAGGTGCATCGCTTTGCATCAAAGCCCTCTCAGGTTATTCTTAAATTTTTCCAACATATAACTATATTGGCTATATTAGCACTAGTAATGAAAGTGTTGACCATATAAATGATTTCATATTATCATTGTTCCTAGAGAATTAAAATCCTATTTGAGTTCAGATAGAAATGTTCGGTTTGAAGGACAAATAGATACATGCACCTAATGATGTTTATACCCTTGAATTACTTAACACATCACTGCTTTTGAACTTTCAAATTATGAGGTAAAATGAAAGTTGGTAATCCGATTATGTTGTTGAGAAAAATATATCAATCTTCCGAGATGTGTAATGAAACTAGACTTACAATAACTCAGTCAGGTACACATGTTTTGGAAGCACAAGTGATATCGAGCTGCAATGTTGGACCAAAGGTTTTCATCCTAGATTGTCTTTAATCTCATCTGATATGAGAATCCATTTCAAATTTCAACGTAGATAATTTCCAATTAATCTATCTTTTCCAATAACAATAATTAAAATCCAAAGACAATCATTTGAAGCATGTTGGCATCTATCTTCCACAACATGTTTTCTCTCATGGCCATTATACATTGCAATATCTCGATGTAACGTCCTAATTCCCGAATGATGGGAATCAAGCATGTGGTCAGGGTGCAGCGAAAATAAATGGATTCCCTCCCTTGTTATAATCGTTTTGCGAAAAACACGAATCAAGCATAAAAGGTATTAAAACGAAAGGTCATACCTTATTAGGATTATGAACGTGGCAATAGCAGCCACGTCTCTAGTGTGTTCCACGCCAACAGCCGAACTAGGAAACCCTCATCAACTCTGCTAGTAGCCTTAGAAAGTAAGAAGCGATTACTCATGTGTGTCTGGGGTAGTGCATCTCATGCTCTATTTATAGAGTGGTGGCTAGGGTTTTACCCCCCTTCACTCACTTAACCCTCACACTTTTGGGCCTGGCCCATTATGTAATAATTCTAATTAATTTAAATTAGAATTATTATCCTTTTCTAGTGGCTTGTTGTATGCGTGTGACCCAATAGGATTTTAATATTTGGTTATCATATTAAAATAAAACCCTTTATATTTAATATCATAAATAGTGAGCGGTATCTAGCAACACATCACTATCCAAATATTGGGATTATCAATAACTTTGATAAATCCTATTTTATGATAATAATTTATATGATCTGTCCCTTTGTCCAAATATCTAATTGAACACAAGGGCATGGATTGTGTCAACCTTGTATAGTTCAATTTATATTTTCTTGATCCCCAAGTAGACTGTACAGAAAATAAATATCTCGTATTTATCCTTCTGAGCATGGCCATGCATTTTGCAGTCTCACTTTATCAAGAGGCCTACAGATATAACTCCTGTTACATAGGAGGTACAAATCCCATCTAGGGCACTCACATTCCTCCACATAATTTAGTATATGTCCAAATACCAACTTTATGATCACCCTGTTACAGGTAACATTTGATGATAATTAAAACATATAATTCCTTATGTAGGAATCATAGTGATTTCAGGTCGAAGGACTTCATATAACATTTACCAATTTAAGAAACGTTCATGACACTTAAGTAACAATCCATGCAACGTTCTTAAGGTGGGTCTGTCCAGTACACCATTACTCTTAATGTGTACCTATGTGAGCACATGATATCTCATATCCATGATCCGTGAGAGGTGATCATCAATCAACTCATATACTAGTCTAAATGCATCTTTGTCCTAAGATGATACTTGACTAGGGACTATTTAAGAAAAGTTCTTCATAAGATCTCACGATCAAGTCATCTACTTGATTTCTTATGAAATAGAGCTTACTATTCTAAGGACATTAATTATATATTCTAAAATAATAAGTTGCCTTTATAAAATAACATGATACAAGTGATGGATGTTCATAAATATATAAGTCTCTAGTGCATATTCCTAACACCAAATTCAAGAATAATGTCGGTTGGAGACACGATTTCCCGAATTTATGAAATTATTTTGAACATTATTGATATCGAAAATCCAAACACATAAACAATAGCTTAGGTAATCCAACAGTGACTTAAGCACAAACATCAATACATTCATCCAATAATTCAGTAATATGCCAACATTGGCTCAATACAACATAAAACATAAATCTATAGGTATAATGGGATACAATTATACATGCATCCTAACATAATATAAATAGGCCTCTAAAGGCTCCACATGTACCAAAACATCCCACCAAAAGAATACATCCAAATTCCAATACAAAATAATCCTAAATTAAAAGGATTGGACCACACAAGGCCTAACCATGAACTCCTAGCTCTTGGTCAAGCATCTGGTCGAGAAACCTGCACATCTGAATATAAAACCACAACGTGTGGTGAGACTAATATCCCAATGAGTGTGATAAAGCATGAAATATGGGAGAAATAGACAAATATGGTGCAACAGTCATTTCATAAACTCAATTAATTCATAAGTCATCGATGTTGGTAAATAATGAAAAGTTAGTCATGAAGTGTTTAACCTAACACCCTAGGGATCTTTCCACTTTACATGAGGCTAGATTGAGTTCAGACTAACAAGACCTGTCGTTCCTGAAGGCCACTAGGACCTTACCCTTAAACTGTGATAGATTTTAGCAATCTCATTACATGAGTTTTACCATGAATAGATTAAATTCCTCTTTGGCTACATATAGCCCATAAAATTCCACTTAGCCTAAGGCCTATGAAATCCTTATTTACATGAGTAGGGTTTAAGTGCATGATATATATATATATATATAGTGATGAGCATGTGGACATGATGGTATATATTAATAAATGATTCCACAATAATTAAGAGCCTCATAATCGACCATCAAACAAACCCTAACCTCCCACATCTAGGGTTAGAGCAACACCAAGCATACATTGTAAATATAACATAAACCCTAAGACAACTACAAACCAACCACAATCAAGCAAAATAAGAAGGGGAAAGGAGAGTAGGGATCATTAGGGAGTCTTCACACAAAATGAAAGTGAGTGGATGTACCACACTAACCTCAAGAGCAAGGAATAGGGGTGATAGAGGGGTGGAGAGTGATGATTCCATGCTCCTCTAATGATTTGAGGCTTCAATCCAAGTTCCTTACTCTTTCTTCTTTATCTATCTCCTTAGAAATCTCTCTCTAAAACAAATGGGAAGAAATAAATGCCAAACCCTAACTCAAAAACACATTAAAATTTGTTCTATATACTCTCGCTCAAGTTAGGATTTGCTCGCTCAAATTCTCGTTCTCGCTCAAGCGAGAACCTGTTCGCTTTAGCGAGACCAAGTCAGAGAGCAACCTCTGAAATTAGGGGCAATTTCGCTCAAGCGACTGAATCCTCACTTGAGCGAGACCAAGTCAGAGAGCAAACTCTGAAATTCCCCCCAATTTCGCTTAGGCGAGGGTACTTTAACCTGGGCGGGTTGCCCTCTCGCTTAAGTGAGACTATTCTCGCTTGAGCGAGTGTACTACAAAATAGAAATTTCAAATTTCAATCCCAAGCCTTTTTCACTAATTATTACCCTCTTTTCCTATTTCCTTTTTACAAAAATACCTTCCTAACCCTATTTGAATTATGAAATTGATTTTACAATTTGGGATGTAACAACTATACCCCTTGAATTAATTTTGTGCTCAAAATTGATTATTTTAAGTTTTATATTTTTACCTCAATCGAATAACTCCAGATATTGAGCACGAACCTCATCCTCTTTCTCCCATGTCGCCTCCTCAGGCGTCTGACCTACCCAAATCACTTTCACTAATGGGATTATCTTGTTCCTTAGGGTTTTGATACTTCGGTCAATAATCTATGCAGGCCTAGTGGGAACTGTCATATCTTCCCTTCTTGTATCGATTTTGAACTTATGATGTGGGATGAGTCATGGACAAATTTTCTGAGTTGAGACACATGGAAAACATCGTGGACATTGAACAAATGGGGTGGTAGGGCTATCTGGTATACAAGAGGACCAATCCTATGCAGAATTTGAAAAGGACCAATGAATCAGGGATGTAGTTTTTTGGCCTTAATGGCTCTTCCTATGCCTGTGACGGGAGTGACCTTCAAAAACACATGTTCACTTTCCTCAAACTCTAGGTCTCTCCTCCTCCTATCAGAATAACTCTTCTGCCACCTTTGGGCAATCACCAATTTCTCCTTAATCCTCTTGATCCTTTCAGTGGTTTCCTGAACCAACTCTGAACCTAACAAGTTTCTCTCCCCTACCTCACACCAACAAAGTGGAGACCTACACTTCCTAGCATAAAGTGCCTCATAAGGTGTTATACCTATACTGCTATAGAAATTGTTGTTATAGTCAAACACTATGAGTGGTAGGTACCTTACCCTTCTCCTCTAACACACAAGCCCTAAGCATGTCCTCTGAGGTCTGGATGGTCCTCTCAGACTGACCTAAGCCTGAGGATGGTAAGCAGGACTAAACCTCAGTTTAGTACCAGAAGGATGGTGTACCTAGGATATCTATTTGACACAATGTTAGAGCGTACACCATGGAGTTTCACAATCTCCTTGATGTATAGGTCTGCTAGTTTGCTAAGGGGTAAGTAGCCTTGATAGGTAGGAAATGAGCCAACTTAGTTAGCAGGTCTACTATGACCCAAATGGCATCAAAACCTGTTGGGACTCTAGGAAGCCCCATCACAAAATCCATAACTATGGCCTCCTACTTCTACTCCGGGATCTCTAAGGGTTGGAGTGTTCCTGAGGGGTTCTTATGTTCTATCTTGACTTATTGACATACAAGACACCTAGAAACAAACTTTGCTACTTCCTTCTTCATACCATCTCACCAGAATAAACTCTTCAAGCCTTGGTACATCTTGGTGATCCCAGGATGCACCGTGAACTTGCTCCTATGAGCCTCCTCCAAAATCTCCTGCCTCAAACTATCCCCTTTGGGTCGCTAACTCTCCCTTGGAAGAGAATCATCCCATCTCCTGACTCGGAGAAACCTGGCTGCCCCTTCCGGGATTGGAGGTATAAGTCTAATGCCTGGGCCTCCCTAATTTGAACTATCAACTCATTGGTGACCTCTAACCTGAAAAGTCTCAGGCTATCCCCCTCAAAACTCACTTCAACCCTCAGGTTCCTAAACTATTCTAGCAACTCCATCGTATGCACCATCATGGATGATACATGCAAGGACTTCCTACTCAGGACGTTGGCCACTACATTGGCCTTGCTCGGGTGATACTTAAGCTCAAAGTCATAATCATTCAAGAATTCCATCCACCTTCTCTTCCTCATGTTAAGTTCTTTCTGATCAAAGAGATACTTGAGACTCTTATGATCACTAAAGACCTCAAACCTCACTCTATACAGGTAATGCCTCAAAATCTTGAGGACAAATACCACAGCTGCTAATTCTAGTTGTGGGTAATGTAGTTCTCCTCATGGGGCCTAAGATGCCTGAAAGCATAGGCCACCACTCTCCTTTCCTGCATCAACACACAACCCAAACCCTTACCTGACGCATCACTAGAGACCTCAAAGGGTTTGGACAGGTCTAACAAACTAGAACTGGTGTGGTGGTCAACCTCTCTTTGAGTTCTATGAAAAGCTTCTCAAATTTCTCATCCCACATGAAAACATAATCCCTATGTGTCAGCCGAGTGAGAGGCAAGGCTAGCTGAGAAAATCCCTTAATGAACCTCCGGTAGTAACCAGCTAAACCCAAAAACTCCTAACCTCGATGATTGACTTGGGACCTCTCCAACTAAACCACAACTTCTATTTTGTTAGGATCAACTGACACTCCTCTCTTGATATGGCATGTCGAAGGAAATGAACTCTATCCATCCAAAATTCATATTTCTCAAGATTGGCAAAATGTTTCTTCTCCCTCAACACTTCTAACACAATCCTAAGGTGCTGCTCATGCTCTTCTAAGGTTTGGGAGTAGATAAGGATGTCATCGATGAACACAATGACAAACATATCCAGGTAGGGTCAAAAAATCTGATTCATGCAATCCAAGAACACGACTAGAGCATTGGTTAAGCCAAAAGGCATCACCAAGTACTCATAATGCCCATATTTAGTCCTAAAGGCAATTTTGGGAATATCCCCACTCTTTATTTTGATCTAATGGTAGCCAGACCTTAAGTCTATCCTAGAGAAAAATTGATGCTCCCCTAAGTTGGTCTAAAAGGTCATCTATCTTAGGTAGAGGATACTTATTCTTAATTGTTACCTTATTCAACTGCCTAAAGTCTACACACAACCTCATACTCCCATTCTTCTTTTTAACCAAGAGCATTGGTGCTCCCCAAGGTGACACACAAGATCTGATGAATTTCTTTTCTATCAATTCCTCTAGTTGTTTCCTAAGTTCACTCGTCTCTAAAGGTGACATCCTATATGGGGCTTTAGAAATAGGCCCTATGCCCGACACAAGATCTATTGAAAACTCAACCTCTCGGTCTAGAAGTAAGGTGGTTACCTCATTAGGGAAAACATCCTAGAACTCCCTAATCATGGCTATACTACTTAAGTTAGATTTATACTCTACAGTTAAGGAAAATAGTAAAATAAAACAATAACTCCCATCAGACAAGAATTCAAAAATCTGAGTATAGCTGGAAAGCAAACATGGTGGTCTCTCCCTCGAAGGAAGAGGAAGAGTTGGAAAAATAACTTCTTTGTTGAAACAATCAAGCATGACCTAATTATGGGATAACATATTCATGCCCAAGATAACATCAATGCCACTTAATGATAAACAAATTAGATAAACCTCAAAGGCCTTCTCTTGTATCACAATAGGACATTTCAAACAAGCAAGGGAAGTGGGGCTTGCCTATTTGTCGGTGTAAGAACATTCAAATGAAAGGGTAATGGGGTGGCATGCAGGTTTAATCTTTCCAAACAATCATAAGCAATAAATGAGTGGGTTGCCCCAGAATCATACAGTACAACCAAAGGAGTCTCATTCAGATTACACATACCTTGTGTTAGATTATCGGCCTTAACCGTCGTTTCCCTGCTAAAGGTGAAGACCCTCCCAGGAGCTTGGGGTTTGGATTGATCCCTCTTCTTCTTCAGGCACTCCCCAACCATGTGATCTGCCTCATGACAATACTAGCACTTCTTTTGACCTATCAGGCACTCACCCCGTGGCCCTTGCCACACACAGGGCAAGTTGGAATAGTATGAGTTGAGGGGAGAGCAATCTGATTACCCTTTCCTCCCTGAAACTATGTCTGAGTGTTCCTCCCTATGGGTGCCTCTTCTCTCTTTCTCTTGCCATCCACCCAAGCCTTCACGACTGGTTTGGGTCCTTCCTCCACCAAGCTTTGCTCGACCACCAAGCATTTGTTGACCAAGGCAGATAACTCACTCAGTTGGAAGGCAGCTACTATCTTCTGATTTCGGGCTTCAAGCCCAACTCCAAGTGAGAGCATTTCCAACTCTCACCGGGGTTGGCCTGGATGAGGGTGTGGTACTTGGCGAGCTCCTCGAACTTGGCCACATACTGGCACAATAATGTTGCCCTGCTTCAGCTGCAGGAACTCCAACTCCTTCTGCTTCCTCACAGTCTCCGGGAAGTATTTCTCTATGAATGTTGCTTGCAACCCTTCCCAAGAGATAGGAATTCCCAAAGAATCCATTCCGGCTTTGGCACTCTTCAACCAATTCTCGGCCTCACATTGGAGCATATATATAGGTGGTAAATCGAACCTTGAACCCGTCCCCGCAGATCATAACTTCCAAAATCTTGTTCATGGAATTGAGCCATGAGTTTGCTACCTCGGGGTCATAAGCTTTGGAGAATGATGGAGGGTGATGCTTCCTAAACTCTGCCAAGCCCTAGACAAACGGGCCCATCACTGCCACAAGGGGTGGGGGCGGTGTCCCTGCCGATCGTCGGCTCAACTCCTACAACATTACAACATTGGCATTGGCCTCCTCCCTCGCTGCTACAGCCTGATCCCGGGTCGCTGCCGCCTGCTCCCCCATCATCTGAGAAAGCATTTGAAGTATTATGGCCACAGGGTCGGGTTAGGACCCGGTGGCAGAGGTGTGGGGGATTAGCTAGCGGCCTGCCTCTCCATCCACCAGCCATGAAACTCTACACATCATTAGTAAAATATCTAGGTGATCAATCTCTCAATTTCATAATAATGAATAAAGATAATAGCTAACTTTAGAAGTCACTCAATTCCACAGTCCAATAGGATAGAACTGCTTTGACACCATATAGTAACGTCATAATTCCTAATTTCAAGAATAATGTCCGTTGGAGACACGATTCCCAAATTTATGAAATTATTTTGCGCATTATTGATATCGACATCCACATAACAATAGCTTAGGTAATCCAACAGTTACTTAAGCACAAACATCAATACATTCATCCAATAATCCAGTAATATGCCAACATTGGTTTAATACATACAACATAAAACATGATTTTATGGGCATAATGGGATACAATTGTACATGCATCTTGACATAATAGAAATAGGCCTCTAAAGGTTGCACATGTACCAAAGTATTGCACCAAAAGAATAAATCCAAAGGCCTATAAAAAATCCTAAATTAAAAGGATTGAGCCACACAAGGACCAACCATGAACTCCTAGCTCTCGGTCAAGCATCCGGTAGAGAACCCTACACATCAAAATATAAAACCACAACGTGTGGTGAGACTAATGTCCCAGTGAGTGTGATAAAGCATGCAATGTGGGAGAAACAGAGAATGGACTAGACCTTTAGGTTTTGATCTACTTTTTAATAGTCTAAAACCTCTTTCGAAAAGAGTCACTTTAACCAAGTATACATTGGACAATTATCCTTTTAAACCTCATGTGGATATAGAACATGTGAGAATTATTTCTAAGAACTACATTGTTCAAGGTAATAAATCATTCTTTAATGATTTCTGATCTTATCCCAATCTTGAACTTACAATTCCTTTCTATTTTTATAGCTCAAGAGTGCAATCTTTCGAAAGGTGCTGAGGAAGATTGGGAAAGCGATGAGGAAGAGGAGAAAAATCTAAGAAGCGAAAAGCTTCAGTCTCTTCTCGAAAACCTGTGGTAAGCTGTATTTCGAAATTTGAACTTTTCAACTCTGAATTTCGAAATTTAACTTTTTATTTGTTTTACTATTTAGACTACTACCCCCAAATCTCGAAAGAAGGCTACGTCTAGTAAGGTCGAAAAAGTAACGATCCTTCTGACAAGAGCCAATCTGCTTCGGTGGATAAGAAAAGAAAAGTAGATGATTCTAATACTTCCAAGGAGAAAGTAGTCAAGGTTTCGAAGAAGAAGAAAAATCTGAAAAATCTGATGATAGATCTCTCTCAGAGGTATCTTCGAATTCCTTTATCAGTTTCGAAATCTTTATAGAATATGAAGATTCTAGTTGTTTATTTCTTCGAAATCTGATGCCACTTTGTTTATTTTAACAGGAAAACACTCCTGAACAAACAATTGTTCCTTTGAGAGAAAAATTTCAAAGAAAGAAAGAAAGTCCCTAAGTCAAAGGTTCTTTCAGTAATTCCCCCAGGGAAAACCATTGGGGCAGTAAGTTTCGAACTTCCCTTGTACTTATCTTCTTTATTTCTTTTAAAGTCATTTTGAGAACTTTTTCTTTCTTCATCTGATTTTTGAAACTTATTTTCTTTATGTAAAACGTCAGAGAGTTGGCCAAAGGTTTAAGACCAAGGCTTATAAGAAACAAATCCCAAGTGGGGTTGTAGAACAAGTAAACCTTTTTCTCTCTTTTTCAAATAAAAACGTTTACCATCAATCCCTCCCTTTATTTTATGATTTTAATCTAATCATTTGTTATTTGTACTTTTCAGGTCAATCTTTCTTCAAGTTCTCAAATTGAAAGTGGGGAAATGAGAAAAACTATAGAAAGCCCACTTCAAGCTATCTCTTCGAAGAAATCACAAACTGGGTTTAGAGAATATTGAAGAGAATACTGAGAATCGAGAAAAAGAGAAATAAGAAGAAGAAGAAGTTCAATCTCCTTCTGATCCAAATAATGATGACCCCATGGAACACGAAAACAAAGAAGACGATCCTGCATCTTCTCAAAATCCACAATTTGAAAAGACTAAAGATTCTGCCTCGAAGGAGATCCAAACCATCTACACTGAATCAGCTACTCTGAAAAGGCTCCTGGGTTTTCGAGGGATTCATCTAGATCCACGCCCTTTTATAATGCTAAGGACTTGGATGATTGCCTCAAAGACCTGGATAAGAATCCTTTCTTGGTTTTAGAAGTGCTTTCAGGGGAAGTTTCTTTAATCATCTGCACACTCTGAGGCTACTGTTCAAATCCTTTAAGTGAAGAGAACTCGATCGAGCAGGTCTTCAAAAATTTCAAAAAATTAACTTTCGAGAAAAACATGATGAAGGAAATCCCCAAGGATCGACTTTATAGGGAAGAGATCGAGAGCTATCTCATTTATTTTGATAAGAAAATTCTCAATTCTCCGAATCTCAGAAGGCTTGGGTGAAGAATTTGCTAAACTCTATGAAGACAGTATCAAGACTGTTAATCAGATTGAGCAAACCAAGTTGAAGCTGGTCGCACAGAAAGGTGAAAAAGCTGAGTTGATCGACAATATGCAACATAGTAAGATTTCAGTGAATAAACATGACCAGTCCATCAAACAAAATTCCCTAAGAGTTGAAGAGTTAGAGAAAGAGAATTTAAGGCTCGAAGGCCTCATAAAAGCAATATCAAGAGGAGCTTGAGAAATTGAAGAAGGCTAAGAATGAGATTGAGACTACACTTTCAAGGCAACATCCGCTCGCTCGGATATTATAAGTTCTGTTAAGGGTCTTTCGAGGGATGTCGTTCGAATTACCAAACACATTGAACATCTGGAAAAATGACGACTTAAGCTTCAAGACTTATTACGAAGACCTGATACACAACTTTGCCAAGCTGAAAAGTGTAGCTCCTTTCTAGCCTATTGTAATTCCTCTTGTTATTTGTTCATAACATTGTTTCGAGCATGGTCTCGAATTTCAAGTATTTTTCGAACAATTTACTCTTGTTTATGTCCAATTTTGATTTCTTGCAAGTTTGGCTTATATTTTTCAAGTATTTCCATTTATTGACATTATGCGCAAATCACCAACTAATTCTCGAATTGAAATACGCATTACTGGAAAAACACTTTTCAATCTCGAAGGTCCTTCCCAATTAGGTGACCATTTAACCAAACCTCTTAGACTTTTATCAATTGGCAAAATCAACTTCCAAACATAATCACCAATTTGGAATTCTTCTTTTCTTGACTTTCTTATTATAAGAGCAAGCTATTGCTCTTTTTGCCTAATTATATTTTCAAGAGCAATCAATCGTTCTTCATACAAGTTTGATTTAATTCATCGAACATCAAATTCCAATAATCTTGAGAAGGTAACTCATATTGTCTTTGAACCCTTATGGATTGTAAATTTACTTCAACTGGTAATATAGCATCATGACCATATACCAACTTATAAGGGGTAGTTCGAGTAGCTTCTCTTGGTGAATTTCTATAAGCCCAAAGAATTTGATTCAAAGTCTCATGCCAATTTCTAGGTTTTTGCCCAATATGCCTTTTAATCAAAGCAATAATATTTTTATTTACTGCTTCAACTTGACCATTGGCTTGTGCATAGTAAGGAGTAGAAGAAAGTAATTTTATTCCTTTTGATTCAGCAAACTTAACCATTTTCCTTCCAGTAAACACTGTTCCTTGATCTGTAGTAATGGTTCTGGTAAGCCAAATCTGAATATTATATTCTCTTCTATGAAACGGATAATATCTTCTTGAGAAACTTCCCTTAAAGGAATTGCTTCTACCCATTTGGTAAAATAATCAACTCCAACTAAAATAAATTTATGGTTTCTCGAAGAAGCTGGGTGTATCATCCCAATTAGATCTAAAGCCCACCCTCGAAAAGGCCAAGGCTTTATGATTGAATGCAATTCACTTGCTGGAATTTGTTGTACATTTCCATGTCTTTGACATTCTTCACAAGCTTTTGCAAAATTGTGACAATGTTTGGCCATTGAAGGCCAAAAGAATAGCTTTCTTTTCAAAATCCATTCCATTTTCTTTCCGGCTTGATGAGCTCCACAAGCACCTTCATGAACTTCAACTAAAGCCAAATATGCTTCTGTTTCACCTAAACATCGAAGCAAATTCCCATCAACAGCTTTCTTATAAAGTTCTTCACCCAAAATACAATAATTCAAAATCTTATATTTCAAGTGTTTCTTATTTGCTAAAGAAGGATCTTGGATAAGTTTCACAATCTCTTTTCTCCAATCATTCTGATCTAAAAGATTTACATTATGGATGTCGAATCCTTTCCTTGGAAACCTTCTTTGAATATCACTAATTTTTCTAAGTGTTCCAATAGAGATTCTATATCCAGAAGCTATTTGAGCCAATTCATTAGCTTCGAAATTTTGACCTCTTGGAATATGTTCAATTTTTACTTCGTCAAACATTTCCAGAATTTTATTGGCTTGCACCAAATACTTAGCCAATTTAGATCTAAACATTTATACTCCTTGGTTATCTGTTTGATAACTAATTGAGAATCTCCTCGAATATGAACATTTCTCGAATTCAAAGAAACCAGAATTTCGAGACCTGCTATTAAAGCTTCATATTCTACTACTGCATTATTCGAACAAGGATGTTTTATTTCAAACATCATTCGAGTTGGGAATCCTTTTGGGAAATTAATAAAATTCCAATTCCCGATCCATTCTTATGTTTGGATCCATCGAAATATAATTTCCAAGGTTCTAAACCTACATATATTGATTCCTCAATTGGAATCTGGGGATGATCAACCAAGAAATCTGCAACCACTTGTCCTTTCATTGCTTTTAAATGGGACAAATTTTAATGAAAACTCAGTTAATGCTAAAGCCCATTTTCCAATTCTACTGTGGCAATATAGGTTTCAACAACATATGCTTTATTACATCAAAGTGCGAAATCACAAATACATCATGAGGTTTCACATAATATTTGAGTTTAGTACATGAAAAGTATAAACATAAGCATAATTTTTCAATGGCACAATATCTAGTTTCAGCATCATTAAGGACTCTACTTAAATAATAAATAGCTCTTTCAACGTCATTTCCGTCCTCTTGAGCCAACATACTTCCAATTGTGGCTTCTGATGCAGAAATATATAACTTCAAAGGTCTTCCTGGCAAAGGAGGAGTCATAATAGGAGGAGTTGTCAAATACTTCTTGATTTCTTCGAAGGCTTGTTGGTGTTCCTCTTCCCATTTGAAATTTCCTTCTTTCTTCAATTTCAACAATGGAGAAAACACTCTTGTCTTTCCTGAGAGGTTCGAAATAAACCTTCGAAGAAAATTGACTTTTCCCAAAAAAGATTGTAATTGTTTCTTGGTTGTAGGTGGAGATGCTTCGAGAATTGCTTTAGTTTTATTCTTGTCAATCTCAACACCTTTCTTGTGTACAAGAAATCCTAAGAAATTTCCTGCAGATACACCAAAAGCACATTTAATAGGATTCATTTTCAACCCATGCTTTCTCATTTTCTCGAAAGCTTGTCTTAAATGGTTCAAATGCAAGCTTTTTGATTCAGATTTAACCACAACATCGTCTATATAAACTTGCATAAAATTTTCTATTAAATCATGAAAAATCCAATTCATGGCTCTTTGGTAAGTTGCACCAGCATTTTTTAAACCAAAGGGCATCATTACCCATTCATAAGTACCTATTGCACCAGGACATCGAAAAGCTGTTTTCGAAACATCCTCTTCGGCAATAAAAATTTGATTATAACCTGAATACCCATCTAACATACTTAACAATTCATTTCCTGCTACCGAATCTATTAACATGTCAGCAATTGGCATTGGATATTCATCTTTAGGAGTTGCGTTATTTAGATCTCGAAAGTCAATGCATGCTCTTAAAGAACCATTTTTCTTAATTACAGGCACAATATTCGAAATCCAATCAACATACCTGGCAGTTCTAATGAACTTAGCCTTCAGAAGACGCTCAATTTCTTCTTTGATCTTCGAAACTATTTTTGGAGTGAATCTTCTAGGAGCCTGTTTCACTGGTCTTTT
The DNA here is from genome assembly GCA_026901365.1 of Sesbania bispinosa. NCBI lineage: Eukaryota > Viridiplantae > Streptophyta > Magnoliopsida > Fabales > Fabaceae > Sesbania > Sesbania bispinosa. The sequence goes on along the minus strand of QLOH01000226.1, from coordinate 1,323,596 downwards.
TTCTGGAAAAGTTGGAAGCTTATGTTCTACCTGTTCTCCGACTCAAACCAGGCATTTCATGATAATCCCAAGCGAAACAATCTTTATACTCCTTCAACAAGTCAATGATCTCTTCTTTAAAATCTCCTTCGAGATTCTGACTTATGAATGTGGGTCTTTTTTCTTTTCATCTCCCAAATTTATTTCTTCCAAAGGATCTTGAGCTTCCATCTTCTTAATACCTTGAGACAAAAATCCTTCGAAATCTAAAGGGGAATCGTCATATATGCAATCAAGTTTCTCGAACTCCAACCCTTGTGTTTCTAGAACATATGTCTCAATCTTTTTAATCACTTCCTCAAGATATTCCTTTTGAGAATTTTCAACTCCTTCAGAAGGACCCTGATCTTTTTCAGAATCTTCGTTTTTTCTTAATGAAATTTCATCTTGTGAAATTCCTTCTTCTGATATCTCCTCAATAATTATTTTTTCCTCTTGCCACTCGGCCTTGAAGGCCAGTATTCTTTTTTTTTTCGATCAAAAAAAAATAAATCCAAACCATAATATTTAGTGAATTTTTTAGACTAATTGGCCTATGCAACACCCACACCTTACCAACTGGTCTAAACAGTAATTCTTGGAAGATTGAAATTTCGAAGGTATAATCAAATATTCAAGATGTTGTAATCCTTCACGGATTGAAATTTTCCCAAGAGGTAATTGAACGGATCAGGAGCTTGTGTTACTTGTACCCAATACTCAGTTATCAATTTCATCAAGGTTGGGTATTAACTACCTACCTAGTCTTTCCCACCTTCATGCATGTGGAACTACTAGGCATACATACACATTGGTTTCAAGTATGGAGTAGCTCTCTCTCTCTCTCCTGAAACTTTCTCATGTAGGCCTTAACTTATGTAAATGATGTGATCCTGTTTTTCAAGGGAGGACCATCTAAACAACATTTTAAGCTGTTTCACTTGTCTAGGAAAGTTCAATTACATTTATTTTTCTTTTCTTGTTTTCAAAGGCTGCTTTCCTCATTCTCTGAGCCCTCCTCCATTGGGTCTTCGTCATCTGGGGTCTGTTTCCAAAATAAGGTTTTTGATGAAAACTTCGGGAATTGTTTGGTTGCCTCACATACCCTGGTCGAACCCACTGGTTCGGAGGAACTGAAGATGAAGGTATGAAAGTTCGAGGCTTCATCCTTTCTTGAAAACCTTGGGTAACAGGTAGTTTTCCCTTCTCGAACCTATTAAGATTCCCAGGTGCCTTTCCTCCGGAAATAGATTCAGACTTAGAGATCCATCCCCCATAAGAAGTATGAGGTTTCTTTTGTTTGACTTCGACCTTTTGGCGTTGAGCAGCCACTTTGTGATAATGCGTCTTCATCTCTGATTCACGAAACGCTTTGGCTGCTGATTTATCAAATAAGGCATGGCACCTTGGGCAAAGATCAATGGAGGCATCCTCTGCCTTCTTTCTGTTCAGAAACTCCAATAGGGATTCTCCTCCCTTTGGAAACACATCCTGTACCTCTTGGTCTCCATCCAAAGCCATCTTTGTGGCCTGACCCACGGAGTTCGAATCCTCAACTTCAACCATGTTAACACTCAAAGGTTCTGCGTAGTTTGCATTCACCTGAAGAGGGTCTGAATCAATCTTCATGGCCATTGGGATTTTTTCTTCGAACTTCAATCTCCCTTGCTTAATAGCCTCTTGAATAATATCCCTGAAACGCACACAACTATTAGTCCATTGACCATAAGTATGATGATATTTACAATATTTTCTACCTCTTCTCTGTTCTTGAGAAGGGATATTAATTTCATCACTTAGAGTTATTTATTTGTCTTTCACCAATATATCAAAAATTTGGTCTGCTTTCGAAATATCGAAACCATAATTTTTCTTTGGGAATTTATCTTTATTGTCATTACTAGTATTTCCATTTGGTTTTAAAGATTGACAAACATAAGGAGGCCCTGGCTTAAGTTCTGCTACATGAACATCATTATCTTCTATATCATATTCGAAGTCACTATCATCAGAAACTTCTAAATATGCCACTTTATCTTTTCGAAAGAACTTTTCAGGTTTCCTGAACCTTTCTTTTTCTTTCTTAAGGTGTTCAATTTGCCTAACTTTATCAGCCAATTGAGCCATATCTCTAAATTGTTGATTAATCAATTTCTTTCGAATTGAATAATCTAGTCCTCCTGCAGCCATTTGAACTAACTCATATTCAGGAATTTGGGTAAAACATCTAGCTTTCATTTGTCTAAATCTATTCAAATAGTCATCAATTGACTCATTCGAGGATCTCTTAATGTTTACTAAGTCCATAAGAGTAACTTTTATTTCTCCTCGAAAGAATTGTTCATGAAAACTTCTTTCTAATTGATTCCATGTGTGAATCGAATTTGGAGAAAGAGTAGTAAACCAAGTAAAAGCATTCTTAGTTAAAGAACTAGGAAAATATTTCATTTTAATTCTTCATTGTTTGCCAAATCACCTGCTTCGATTTGGTATCGAGCAATGTGTTCGACAGTAGATTCTCCTACTTCTCCAGAAAATTTGGTAAATTTGGGAACTTTCCATCCCCTTGGCAATTCAGTTTGCAATACCATCTGGGTGAAAGGAGAGACTACATAAGGATGATTCGCAAATCCTACATTAAATCCATGTCTATTCAAAACTTGTTCGACAATTCCAACAATATTTTGTTGCCCCCCTAAGTTATTCGCTCTTATCCTTTCTAGAATTTCATCAGCATTTTGATTTCTATTCAGGATAACTCTAGGAGCATTTTCCTCTCTATTTTCGACAGGATTAACAGGATTTGGTATTTGATTATTTTGATCTCCTTGATTTACAGGAGGATTCAAATTAGCCACTTGTCTAACTATAGGATCAGTGGGTGCTCCAAACACATCCGCAATCCTTTCCATTTGCCTAGCCAATAAATTATAATTAGCATTTGTAGTTTGGACTAGGGGATTAAACACTGTGGCCATTTGTGTTGTCAACATATTTACCATTTCGTGATTACTCTCATCCATTTGTTGCCTTAGAGTTTGCAACGTAGAATTTGTAATAGATGAAGAAGAATTTCCCACAAAAGGATTAAACATGGGTCCAAGAATCACTGAAGGACCCATTGTTGACATAGTTGGTGGGGCTGTTCCAGAATTTGGAACAAATCCAAATGGCAACCCATATTGTGGTTGTCCATTTTGAGACATAGAAATAAAATTGGGAAAAGGGATAGTAGAACCAATTTGACTTATTACAAGCTCCGCCACAGTAGTAGTGGTTGTAGTAACATTTGTTTGTGGTTCTCTGTTAACACTATTATTTCCATTCATCCCATTTTCATTATTATTCACAGACTCATCTCTTTGGGGTGGTGGACTTCCCTGATTATTAACATTATTTTCCCTATTATTATTTCCATTTGCATTTTGTCTTGAATTATTAGCCATTTGAACAGATATAGTTCGACCACTTCTCAAACGCATACAAGACAAATTTTCAGAAATTCATAACACACACTACTTTTTTTTTTGGCAAAATGGTCCCACCGGGCGTGCCAATTTGTTTATGGTGAAAAATCTAATTTCGAAAATTAAACTTATCACTTTGATTCTAAGAACAATCTGGGGATTAGAATCAGATCCTCTTACGGGACTCTTTTAAAAAGTAGGTTTATGGTGTTTCTGATTTATTGAAATAGACTTTTCAAAGTTCAATTTTCTGGGTGAAAATGTTTGATTGGTACAGAATTTCACCAAATCAATTACTATGTTTTTGAAAAATCCAGAAATGATAGATTCCAGAAAGTTGATTCAGAATTTTAACAAAGAACTTTCTTTCGAAAGAAATTAGAACTACTTGATTCAGAATTTTATCAAAGTTCTAAAGTTTCCACTTGACTTCTTTAGAATAAAGAGAATCACAGTTTCAGAATGTTTGAAAGAATACAGAATTTAAAGCAAAGAGATAAAAGTGCATGAAATGAAGAATACTGAATGTAAATTGCAGAAAGTAAATGAATTGAAAGAACAAATTGCATAAAGATAAAAGTGGATGCGATCATCACTTACAGTCAATCCTTGTAAACCTGTTGGTCGCAGTGTGATAGAACGTGAAGGTGTTTAAGGATATGAGTATAATGAATTTTCCAACCTTTATTACATCAAGAGTTCACCTATTTATAGTTTCTTAATCCTAACGGCTAACTAATGTACATATGACACATCATCTAGCCCTATGTGCTGGCAGCCTGCATGTTTGCCACGTTATCTGCTAACCATAAAACTACCCTTCTTCTTTGAACTTTTTCAAATGCTTTTACTGGAATGTTGACATCTGTCTTTGATCAACCAACTTCTGTAACTTCCAGTAACTATTTTCTTCTGTCTTCTGTTTTCTCGAAAAGTCACTTCTAAAATTCAGAAATCTGTCAAGTCTTCACACACTCTATCTTTTCGAATTTCTGCTCTCTGTTCGTTTCGAAAATCTACTTATATTTCTCGAAATCTTGTCTTCTGATTTCTCGAAATTCTGCTTGTATTTCTCGAAGTCTTTGTCTTCTGATTTCTCGAAATCTTCTTTCTGGAATTTTGACTTTATGGTTTCGAGATTTTGACTACCTTGTGCCACATGTTTAATTTTATTTGGCCTTTTCAAAGGTTACAAAGACCACCGGCCACCGTCCATTTGATTTTTACCATGAGGATTTTTCTTATTGGGCATAGAAATGGTTTCATTAATGGCACTTGAGTTGTTTTGCTCCTATAAATAGGAGTATTCTTCTTCATCTTTCTCACAACTCTTCCTTCTTTTCTCTTTTCTTATAATTTCTTTTTAAAGAATTCTTCAAAAATATGAAGAAGGTAATCTCTTTGGCTATTTTGTGCAATCTGATCTAGAATGATTTCATTTTTTATGAGATTGACAAAATAGCCAAAGTCATTGGCTTCTCCAACCTTTGTCTTCGAGTATTTTCTTTTAGATTGCACAAAATAGCCAAATATCATTTTATTTAATTAATAAATGAACTTATTTAAAGCTTTCCATTCTGATCTGATCTTCATCCTCTGGTAAAGGTTGTTCAACAGGTTGGAAGCAATATTCTCCTTTCCCTCTCCCAAGTTAACCACTGAGTTGCTTCTAATAGAGCTTTTCGAGGAGAAAGAAGATAAAGTGGCAGAGCACCATGAGCTAAAGGCTCTTTTAGATTTTAGGATAGTTTCCTTTCTAATGTTCTAGGTATTTAGGATAGTTTTCTTTCTAATATCTTTCCATGTATTCGAACTAATGTAATTCGAATTTAGAGTTTGAAAGAATTATCCTTTGTACCTCTCTGAATACCAGAAACATTATGTCTTTTTCTTCGAATTTCTAAAGTCTTTGTATTAACTTCACTTAAGAATTTTTCTAAGTTAACAGACTTGTTATCCAATTCGAAACAAGGTAACTTCATCCTCTTCTGTAAATTCGAAATGACCTTTACTCATAACATTTTGGGAATTCGAACAATTTGAAAATCAAATCCCAACACCTTTTTACAAAAGTACCTTCCTAACCCTATTTGTATTACGAAATTGATTTATACAATTTGGGATGTTACACTCGACATCTCGCAATGGATTGAAAATTCTTAATGTGGCGATGAAGACAATTATTCAACAACTACTTCTAATGTAGCTTATAAAGAAGTCTTCCAGACTTTATTTTAGGTAATTTACTTATTATTTTATAAGTATATATTTATTGGAGCATATATGCACTATAGTTTTAATTTGACCAATTTTACAAGTATTTCATCAAGTTTATTTTACGGTCATGCAGTTGTGTAGCTATCATTACATTATTGTATAAGGTAAATCATTACTGTTGCCACCTTACTGGATTAGAGATGTTGATCTTTATAACATTTTTATATTAAACCAATTATTAGTAATAATTTGTAATTAATTTTTCTTTGCTAGTTTATGCAGCAACTCATATATTGCAAATCTTATATGTTAACTTATGTACATATTAGGAGATATAGATTTCTTTTTGTTAAAACAATTGAGATACGATGCAATTTCATAATAATAAAGCATGTTTTAATTTGTCTCCTTTTGTCATTTAATCGGTATACTATTGAATTTTTTTATCACTTAGTGACTTTTCACATGATTATTTTAACTTATGTTCGGATTGCTCTGTTTGTACCTTCTCGAATTGTTTGGTTTACTCGAATTGTTAAGTAGTGAAGGAGTAATTGTTGAGTCTCAAAAATATTATTAAGCATTTAATAATGTTTTAAGTCTCTCATATCCTGAGTTTTAATGAGCACCAAGTTTGACTAAGTCATTTATACAATTTATGCGTAAAGTGCTTTATATGTTTTCAGCAAGAATGGTTTCAGCATGAGGAAATGTATTCTGGAAAGGTCAACCGTCTGAATTGTGCAACCTTTCTGAAGTAACCAACATGCTGAAGAGACTAACTTTTTGAAAGGAACTCTCTAGTACTATCTGACGTGGCTTGGTCCCTGCACCAAATTCCTTATTCTTAGAGACCTCATGAAGATCTTGTCAAGGTTTGAAGCTGCTCAGATATCTCCGCACATTCTCCATTCTCAGCTGTGAATGCAGAAAGCCTCCTCAAGTTGTTTTCAAAAGGGATACCTTAAAGAGGAAGTCTTGTCTACTGCAAGTACAATTGTTCAGAAAAGCAAGTCAGCTCTGCACACCTACTTCATACTGTAGAACAAGCTATCAGAGCTTTGTGTCACAACGGGAGAGAATGCATTTAATGTTATTTCAACAGGAATTAAATTGAGTCTAACGGATTTCAAATCCAACTCTATAAATACCCATGAAGAGCTCATGCAAAGTATAGACGAATAAGCCAACTTGCTGAAACGCTGAATCGCTGAAAAATTATCTGTATATTTTCATTGTACAAAAATTTTCATATCCTGAGTCTACTTCAGTTATCCTGTACATTTCCCTGAGTTTGAGATTTAAACTTGTGTAGTTTATAGGCTTAGACTTTCACTTTTAAACAGTGATTTGTGTTAGAGCCTGAAGAGGCTTGGTTGATAAAACAATACTTGTTGTAGAGCCTGAAGAGGCTTGACAGAAAAGAATACTTGTTAGAGCCAGGAGTGGCTTGGTAGGACAAAGAATACTTGTAATAGAGCCTGAAGAGGCTTGGTTGACAAAAGAATACTTGTACTACTGATTAGATAGTGGAACTCCTTTGCTGTTGTTGCATCGGGACTAGACGTAGCTCACGGTGGTTGTGAGTGAACCAGTATAAATATGTGGCTAAGTCTTCTGAACTCTTGTCTCTCGTAAATTTAATTATTGCTAACTAATGGGATTTGAATTTGAAGTTATATAACTCTAAGTGTTTTCTTTCAAAAGTTTCAGTTGTATAAAACAGCTCTCTGGAGGAACTTCAGAGAATTCCTTACGAACTTGCTGAAAAACACTTCTTTACTAAAAGCTTCCAAAACTCGTTAGAGTTTATAAAAACACTATTCAACCCCCCTTCTAGTGTTTTCCTGTGTTTCCTACAGTTGGTATCAGAGCATAATCTCGGGTTAAGCATCTCATCATGCTGAGGAAGTAGATCCATGGAAGCTCCAACCAGCAATCCTCACTATATCACAGAAGGTGCATATGTGACAAGGCCTCCAGCTTTTAATGGAATTGATTATCATTACTGGAGAGATTGTATGAAACTGTTCATTGAAAGCAGCAACATAGATTTGTGGGATATAGTTACTGATGGTGACTATATACCAATGCATGGTGGTGAACCTATACCTAAGGCCGAATGGACGGGCGATCAAAAAGCTCGAGTTCAACTAAATGCTAAGGCAAAACTCTACATGATATGCTCTCTGAACAAGCCTGAGTATGAGAAAGTGCACGGTTGCTCCACTGCCAAAGAGATCTGGGATACATTGGCTGCAGCCCATGAGAAAACTGACAATGTCAAACAATCCAAGATCAGCATGCTTGTTCATCCATATGAAATGTTCAAGATGCAGGAGTCTGAAACCATTGATCAAATGTTTGGAAGGTTTCAGACAATAACAAATGGACTCAAGTCTCTGGGAGAACCTATGACTCTGGTGATAATAATCGTAAGATTCTCAGGAGTCTTCCAAAGGCTTGGAGACCCAAGGTAACTGCCATCCAAGAAGCTAAAGATCTTAACTCCCTTAGGATGGAAGAGCTTTTGGGTTCTCTAAAGGTTCATGAGTTAGAATTGGTAGAAGATGCACCAGCTAAAAAATCTTTAGCGTTGAACTCAAGGTGCAAACAGCCTAGGCATGGGTCACATAAAGCCATGCAAGCTGAAGAGATCTCAAAAGATTCTGAAAGTTCATAAGGCAGTTCTGAAGATGATGAAGATCTAGCCCTGTTGAGTAAGAAGATCAAGAAGATGCTTCTAAAGAAAGGGAAATTCAGAAGGCATCTATCATCATCCTAAAAAACAGGTAAAACAGGTAAAGATATTTCTGCAAGTGACAAAGTTACGTGTTTTGAATGTAAACAACCAAGTCACGTGAAGGCAGATTGCCCCAAACTGAAGAAACCCTTCTTCAAGAAAAATAAGTTTTTCAAGAAGAAGAAGGGTCTGATGGCAACCTAGGAAGATCTTGATGACTCATCAGAAGATGAAGAATCTTCATATGAGGCCAACCTATGTCTTATGGCAAGCCTTCCATCATCAGATAGTTCTGAGTCTGAGGTAATTACTCAAACCCTACAAGATGAATATAATGATCTGATGGAAAGCTCAAGAGAACTTCTCAATGAGTACAAAGATCTTTCAAGAGCATACACTGAAGTATGTGACAGAAATGAACTTTTAGAAAAAGAAAATATTCTATTCAAAGAGAGACTCTTGATGCAGGAGACTAGTAATTCAAAAGATCCTTCTAATGAGAATGAAAAACTCAAAAGAAAGATTGATGAACTTACTAGAGATCTTGCCAGATCTGTTGGAGGAACAAAAAATCTCAAAATTTTGTTAGGAAATAAAAAAGGTTCCTTTGACAAATCTGGACTGGGATTCTCCGAAATCTCATCATCACATTCCTCTGATCATACCTCTTTTGTTCCAAGTAAAAAGGATTTGAGAAAAGGTAATGGGTGCTCTCATTGTGGAAAGCCAGGACACCATGTGTCTAGATGCAAACACAAAGGGAAATCTAAGCCCAAAACTAACAAGAAAGGACCCAAGAAAATATGGGTACCTAAAAGTTTGATTGTTCCTGTTGCAGATGTGTTTAATAGGACAAAGGAAACTCCACAGATGATATTTGGACAGTGGATGCTCGCATCACATGACGGGAGAAAAGTCTTTGTTCCAAAGCCTTAGACCAAATAATGGTGGTGTGGTGACCTTTGGTGGCAATCAGCAGGGAAGGATCACAGGCATTGGGTCTGTAGAATGTACAAAAGTAAAAGATGAGCAAATCGCTGATGTACCCTCTGAAGAACCTGTTGATCAACTCTCTGAACAACCTACTGAAAATCCACTTCAGAAAGTTAATGTTGAGTCGCAATCTGAGCAAGCAATGCCTTTCAGGAAAGTATGGAGATACAAAACTCACCATCCTCAAAATCAAATCATTGGTGAAACTTCAAAAGGAGTAAAAATGAGGTCAAGACTAAAGGAAGTCAATAACCTTGCCCTACTCTCTGAAAATGAGCCAAAGAACATTGATGAAACTCTGCATGATGAAGGGTGGATCCTAGCCATGCAAGAAGAGCTAAATCAATTTGCCAAGAGTGGTGTCTGGGCTCTAGTTCCTAAACCCCATGGGAAAACTATTATTGGAACCAAATAGGTGTTTAGAAACAAACTTTCCGAAGATGGAAAAGTAGTCAGAAATAAAGCCAGACTTGTTGCTCAAGGTTACAACCAGCAAGAAGGTATTGACTTTACTGAAACCTTTGCTCCTGTAGCTAGGCTTGAAGCTATTAAAATACTTCTTGCTTATGCAGCAAATAATGGAATCAAACTATATCAAATGGATGTTAAAAGTGCATTCCTTAATGGATTTATTGAGGAAGAAGTCTTTGTTTGAAAACCTCCGGGTTTTGAAGATACTGCCTTTCATGAACATGTTTTTAAATTAAAGAAGGCTCTGTATGGTCTTAAACAAGCTCCTAGAGCTTGGTATGACAGACTGAGCACTTTTCTCACTAAAAATGGTTTTGAAAGGGGAAAGGTGGACACAACTCTTTTTAGGAAAAATGTCTAACAAAGATCTTATACTTGTCCAAATATATGTTGATGACATTATCTTTGGTTCAACAAATTCTTCTTTATGCAAGGAATTTTCAAGGCTGATGCAATCTGAGTTTGAAATGAGCCTAATGGGTGAATTAAAGTTTTTCTTAGGACTGCAAATTAAGCAGGAATCTGATTGTATATGGATCCATCAAGAAAAATATACTAAGGAAATGCTCAAAAAATTGAGAATGAATGATTGTAAGCCCATGTCAACTCTTATGCATCCCTCTGCTATCTTGGGTAAAGATGAGGGTGAAGAATGTGTTGACCAAACCGTGTATAGAGGCATGATAGGTTCTTTATTGTATCTTACAACAAGCAGACCTGACATCATGTTCAGTGTGTGTCTCTGTGCAATATTTCAATCAGATCCTAGAATATCTCACTACAAAGTTGTAAAGAGAATTTTTCAGATATCTAAATGGTACTACTAATCTTGGTCTTTGCTATAAGAAGAGTAAGGATTGTAGATTGTTAGGATACTGTGATGTTGACTTTGCTGGAGACAGAATTGAAAGAAAGTCAACCAGTGGAGGATGCCACTTTATTGGAGACAACATGGTTAGCTGGTCAAGCAAGAGGCAAAGCACAATTACTCTCTCAACAGCTGAAGCTGAATACATAGCTGCTGCAAGCTGTTGTTCACAACTTCTCTGGATTAAATATCAATTAGAAGACTTTAATATTTCAATTAACTCTATACCTGTTTTGTGTGATAATACTAGTGCTATAAATCTTTATAAAAATCCAATTCAACATTCCAGAGCTAAGCATATAGATACCAAACATCATTTTATTAGAGACTATGTTCAGAAGGGAATTATTGATATAAAATTCATTGAAACGGAATTTCAATGGGCTGATATATTCACTAGACCTCTTACTAAAGATAGGTTTAAATTCATTAGAGATAATCTGAATATTCTTGCATTCTCTGAAAAATAATTTTCTAAAACATTTTTAACTTGCTGATGTTTTGAACTCTCTGAGATAATTGTTCTCTCTGAAAGCTTGAACTTGATGAACACAAGGACTCTCTGAAATAGTCACTTAGTGACGTGGCACTCTGAGATGGTTGGTTTTCTCACCCTTTCCGCTACTGCACGTTGCACGTTCTTCAATATTGCACAGTCCGTAACTGCCATGATTACAATTCTAGTGACGGCTATTTAAAGCGCGTGAGGTGATGTCTTAATCTTCTCTCACGTCTTCTTGCTCACCAAGTCACTCAACTCTCATAATACTCTCTGCACTCTTTCTCTCTCAAGTGTTCAAGACTCCATTTTCTTTTATTCCTTCTTCAATGGCGTCCAAGATATCTATTGTTGCCTCCAAAGCTTCTGGAAAAATAGTGGCTAACAGGGCCGTGAACCTGTCAATGTTAGCTGATTTTGGGTATGACTACCAAGAGGAATTTGAAGCTACTGGGTGGTCAGATTTCTTTGGCCCAATAAACTGCCCTTCGCACTCAGGAAGTGTGGTTGAGTTTTGGGAAACTGCTGAAGAAGTTAAAGGGAAAGATGGCTATGTCTCCATCAAGGCTAATGTGTTGAACACTACTGTGTTTGTTGATGCAGATGTTCTGGAGATTGTAACCAGGACCAAGTCTGAAGGCTTGGAGTTCGTGAAAGATTGGGAAAGCCAAAATGGTGGAACCAAGAAGTTTAACCTAATGTTGTACGGAGAAGAAAACCCCTCCAACAAAGATGTTACCAAGATGTTCAGAACTCCTCACATTCTTCATGCCATCCTTGGGTGTTGCATCCTACCCAAGATTGGTGGGAAGAATAACGTCTCTGAACTGGAGAGGTTCTGTATAGTGAATCTGATGAGGAAACTGAAGATGAACCTGCCAAAGATTATCCTTCATCATATGATCAGAAGAGTGAAGGATTCCGCCTCCAGTCTCCCTCATAATACCTTGATCATGGGTTCTGGAGCACTTCAAGGTGCCGGTTAATAATTTGATCGACCACAAAGCTCCTGCTTACTTTGGCTCCAAGATTCTGAAGCAGATGGGCTTTGACATCATGCCTCCACCTCCTCCTTCTTCAACACTCAAGGAATCTATTGCCATTGGCAAAGCTGCTGCTACTGGAAGAACTGTACTGGAGATTCTTGAGGATGATCTTGGGGGTGACACAAGGAGAAGTGAGTTTTTACCATCAGCTCCCACTCCTGAGAAAGTTGTCAAAAAGAAGAGGACCAGAGTTATCAAGAAAACTGTTCAAGCTCCTGCTGCTGATAGACTTCAACCCTCTGAAGAGGTTGCTCAACTGACATCAACACCTTTGACGGTGGCTGATGCAACACAATCCAAAGTTTCTGAACCTGTTCAGAAAGTTCTTCAGGAACCTACTGAAATTGTGGGTCAAAATGCTGAGGGGAGTGGTGCTCAGCTAACTGAGCTTATTTGTCTAGGAGAAAGACAGGCTAGGGTGCTTGAGCATTCAGATGAGTCTTCATAAAAGACTATTGAAGATGTACCCCTTGCTGCAAGTAATCCAGATCCTGAACTTCAGAAAGTGGCTACTATAGCCAATATGCTTGATGAAGAAGAAGTCAGAAAAGAAAAAGAGCAAGAAGAACTGGATCATGCTATTGCCGTTGCAACACATCAAGCACTGCTTGAAGATGAGAGGTTAGAACAAACTTCTAGGACCAAGAGAAGAAGGGTTAGTGCACATAAAAGAAGAGTGAAAAGGAGATTTCTTTCTCCTATCACAGAGGCACCTCAAATGGTTACAAGAAGCAGATCGATTTAACAAGCTGATGCTGTAAGATTTTAGCAAGCTGATGCTGTAAGATTTCAGCAAGTTGCTGAAGAGGAGAGGAAAAAGAAGCTGGAAGAGCTCAAAAGGAAGAAGGGAAAGGTTCCTGCTGAAGAAGAACCCTCATACAAGAAAATTCAGGTGGTATTTCAAAATCTGAATCCTTCAGATGAGGAAGATTTGAATGATCTTGCACCACCACCTCCTCAACAGCAGTCTGCTGTAGATCCACCAAGTCCTCCTCCATCTCATTCATCATCCTCTTAAGCTTTTGAAGAATCTGAAGAGGAGTCTGAAGAAACTGAAGGGAGATGCATCTGGAAGGGTAGAAACCTGCCCAGAGAACTCTTGTTGAAGCCAAAAACAAGGGATTGGTCTCGAAAAAAATCATATGATCCATGTCCCTTTCCGCTGTATAAGACAGAAATTAGGCTGAGTCAGGAAGAGCCTCACAAGCCTTACAATGTTCCATTTGCTGAAAGGCCCAGAGTTCCCAAGTTTCCAAATCTATTTGAAGAGCTGGAATACTTTAAGTCCTACCCTCCTTTGCCTGGCTTTGTTGGTTTTAGTGGAGGGGAGAGCAATCTGATTACCCTTTCCTCCCTGAAACTATGCCCGAGTGTTCCTCCCTGTGGGTGCCTCTTCTCTCTTTCTCTTGCCATCCACCCAAGACTTCACGACATGTTTGGGTCCTTCCTCCACCAAGCTTTGCTCGACCACCAAGAATTTGGTGACCAAGGCAGATAACTCACTCAGTTGGAAGGCAGCTACTATTTTCTTGATTTCGGGCTTCAAGCCCAACTCCAAGTGAGAGCATTTCCAACTCTCACCGGGGTTGGCCTGGATGAGGGTGTGGTACTTGGCGAGCTCCTCGAACTTGGCCATATACTGGCACAGTAATGTTGCCCTGCTTCAGCTGTAGGAACTCCAACTCCTTCTGCTTCCTCACAGTCTCCGTGAAGTATTTCTCTATGAATGATGCTTGGAACCCTTCCCAAGAGATAGGAATTCCCAAAGAATCCATTCCGGCTTTGGCACCCTTCCACCAATTCTCGGCCTCACATTGGAGCATATAGGTAGCAAATCGAACCTTGAACCCGTCCCCGCAGATCATAACTTCCAAAATCTTGTTCATGGCATTGAGCCATAAGTTTGCTACCTCGGGGTCATAAGCTCCGGAGAATGATGGAGGGTGATGCTTCCTAAACTCTGCCAAGCCCTAGACAACGGGTCCATCACTGTCACAAGGGGTGGGGGCGGTATCCCCGCCGATAGTCGGCTCAGCTCCTACAGCATTGCAACATTGGCATTGGCCTCCTCCCTCGCTGTTGCCGCCTGCTCCCCCATCATCTGAGAAAGCATTTGAAGTGTTATGGCCACAGGGTCGGGGTTAGGACCCGATGGCAAAGGTGGTGGGGGATTAGCTCGCGGCCTGCCTCTCCTTCCACCAGCCATGAAACTCTACACATCATTAGTAAAATATCTAGGTGATCAATCTCTCAATTTCATAATAATGCATAAAGATAATAGCTAACTTTAGAAGTCACTAAAATCCACAGTCCAATTGGATAGAACTGCTTTGACACCATAAAGTAACGTCATAATTCCTGAATTCAAGAATAATGTCCGTTGGAGACACGATTCCCAAATTTATGAAATTATTTCGCGCATTATTGATATCGACATCCAAACACATAAACAATAGCTTAGGTAATCCAACAGTTACTTAAGCACAAACATCAATACATTCATCCAATAATCCAGTAATATGCCAACATTGGTTTAATACAACATAAAACATGATTTTATGGGCATAATGGGATACAATTGTACATGCATCTTGACATAATAGAAATAGGCCTCTAAAGGCTGCACATGTACCAAAGTATCGCACCAAAAGAATAAATCCAAATGCCTATAAAAAATCCTAAATTAAAAGGATTGAGCCACACAAGGACCAACCATGAACTCCTAGCTCTCGGTCAAGCATACGGTCGAGTACCCTGCACATCAAAATATAAAACCACAACGTGTTGTGAGACTAATATCCCAGTGAGTGTGATAAAGCATGCAATGTGAGAGAAACAGGCAAATGTGGTGCAACAGTGATTTCATAAAATCAATTAATTCATAAGCCATCGATGTTGGTAAATAATGAAAGGTTAGTCATGAAGTGTTTAACCTAACACCCTAGAGGTCTTTCCACTTTACATGAGGCTAGATTGGGCTCAAACTAACTGGAACTGTCGTTCCTGAAGGCCACTAGGACCTTACCCTTAAACTGTGATAGATTTTAGCAAACATGAGTACATGAGTTTTACCATGAATAGATTAAATTCCTCTTTGGCTACATATAGCCCATGAAATTCCATTTAGCCTAAGGCCCTTGAAATCCTTATTTACATGAGTAGGGTTTGAGTGTATGATATATAGTGATGAGCATGTGGACATGATGGCATATATTAATAAATGATTCCACAATAATTAAATGCCTCATAATCAACCATCAAACATACCCTAACCTCCCACATCTAGGGTTAGAGAAACATCAAGCATACATTGTAAATATGGCATATAAACCCTAAGACAACTACAAACCAACAACAATCAAGCAAAATAAGAAGGGGAAAGGAGAATAGGGATCATTAGGGAGTCTTCACATAAAATGAAAGTGAGTGGGTGTACCGCACTAACCTCAAGAGCAAGGAATATGGGTGATGGAGGGGTGGAGAGTGATGATTCCAAGCTCCTCTAGTGATTTGAGGCTTCAATCCAAGCTCCTTGATCTTCCTTCTCTCTCTCTAAAACAAGTGTGAAGAAATAAATGCCAAAACCCTAACTCAAAATCGCATTAAATGTTGTTCTGCGTGCTCTCGCTTAAGCGAGGATTTGCTCGCTTGAGCAAGCAAAAAGATGCTTTGCATGATTCGCGTTCTCACTCAAGCGAGAACCTATACTCTCTTGTGTGAGACCATGTCAGAGGGTAACCTCTGAAATTAGGGGCAAATTCGCTCAAGCAAGTGAATCCTCGCTTGAGCGAGACCAAATCAGAGAGCAAACTCTGAAATTTCCCCCAATTTCGCTCAAGCGAGGGGTTTCTCGCTTGAGCGAGAAAACCAAAACCCAAATCCCTTGTTTTACTTATAGATTCGCTTAGTCGAGGGTACTATCGCCTGGGCGTGTTGCCCTCTGGCTTGAGCGAGCGTACTGCAGAATGGAAATTTCATAAATCCATCCCAAGCCTTTTTCACTAATTGTTACCCTTTTTTTCATATTTCCTTTTTACAAAAATACCTTCCTAACCCTATTTGAATTACGAAATTGATTTATACAATTTGGGATGTTACACTCGACATCTCGCAGTGGATTGAAAATTCTTATTTGTGGCGATGAAGACAATTATTCAACAACTACTTCTAATGTAGTTTATAAAGAAGTCTTCCAGACTTTATTTTAGGTAATTTACTTATTATTTTATAAGTATATATTTATTGGAGCATATATGCACTATAGTTTTAATTTGACCAATTTTACAAGTATTTCATCAAGTTTATTTTACGGTCATGCAGTTGTGTAGCTATCATTACATTATTGTATAAGGTAAATCATTACCGTTGCTACCTTACTGGATTGCAGATGTTGATCTTTATAATATTTTTATATTAAACTAATTATTAGTAATAATTTGTAATTAATTTTTCTTTGCTGGTTTATGCAGCAACTCATATATTGCAGATCTTATATGTTAACTTATGTACATATTAGGAGATATAGATTTCTTTTTTGTTAAAAAAATTGAGACACGATGCAATTTCATAATACAAAAGCATGTTTTAATTTGTCTCCTTTTGTCATTTAATCGGTATACTAATGAATTTTTTTTATCACTTAGTGACTTTTCACATGATTATGTTAACTTATGTTCGGATTGCTCTGTTTGTACCTTCTCGAATTGTTCGGTTTACTCAAATTGTTAAGTAGTGAAGGAGTAATTGTTGAGTCTCAAAAATATTATTAAGAATTTAATAATTTTTTAAGTCTCTCATATCTTGAGTTTTAATGAACAACAAATTTGACTAAGTCATTTATACAATTTATGCGTAAAGTGCTTTACACGTTTTCAGCAAGAATGGTTTCAGCACGAGGAAATGTATTCTGGAAAGGTCAACCGTCTGATTTGTGCAACCTTTCTGAAGTAACCAACATGCTGAAGAGACTAACTTTCTGAAAGGAACTCTCTGATACTATCTGACGTGGCTTGGTCCCTGCACCAAATTCTTTATTCTTAGAGACCTCTTGAAGACCTTGTCAAGGTTTGAAGCTGCTCAGATATCTCTGCACATTCTCCATTCTCAGCTGTGAACGCAAAAAGCCTCCTCAAGTTGTTTTAAAAAAGGATACCTTAAAGAGGAAGTCTTGTCTACTGCAAGTATAATTGTTCAGAAAAGCAAGTCAGCTCTGCACACCTACTGCGTACTGTAGAACAAGCTATTAGAGCTTTGTGTCACAACGGGAGAGAATGCATTTAATGCTATTTCAACGGGAATTAAATTGAGTCTAACGGATTTCAAATCCAACTCTTTATATACCCATGAATAGCTCATGCAAAGTATAGACGAATGAGCCAACTTGCTGAAACGTTGAATCGCTGAAAAATTATCTGTATATTTTCATTGTACAAAAACTTTCATATCCTGAGTCTACCTCAGTTATCATGTACATTTCCCTGAGTTTGAGCTTTAAACTTGTGTAGTTTATAAGCTTAGACTTTCACTTTTAAACAGTGATTTGTGTTAGAGCCTGAAGAGGCTTGGTTGATAAAACAATACTTGTTGTAGAGCCTGAAGAGGCTTGACAGAAAAGAATACTTGTTAGAGCCAGGAGTGGCTTGGTAGGACAAAGAATACTTGTAATAGAGCCTGAAGAGGCTTGGTTGACAAAAGAATACTTGTACTACTGATCAGATAGTGGAACTCCTTTGTTGTTGTTGCATCGGGACTAGACGTAGCTCAGTACGGTGGTTGTGAGTGAACCAGTATAAATCTGTGGCTAAGTCTTCTGAACTCTTATCTCTCGTAAATTTAATAATTATTGCTAACTAAGGGGATTTGAATTTGAAGTTATATGACTCTAAGTGTTTTCTTTCAAAAGTTTCAGTTGTATAAAACAGCTCTCTGAAGGAACTTCAGAGAATTCCTTACGAACATGCTGAAAAACACTTCTTTACTAAAAGCTTCCAAAACTCCTTAGAGTTTATAAAAACACTATTCAACCCCCCTTCTAGTGTTTTCCTGTGTTTCCTACAGTAATCTGAGCAGGTACAAACAAAGCAATCCGAGCAGGTACCTATCCGGATAATCCGAGCAGGCCTACCCTTCCTACAGGTACAATCCGAGCAATCCGAGCAGGTCTATCAATCCGAGTAGGTACAATTCGAGCTATCAGAACAATCTAAGCAGGTCCATCAATCCGAGCGATCAGAACAATCTGAGCAGGGAGTAAGATGAGTATAGTGTCACATCATCACTTAACAGTAGATACTTAATGAGAGGGACTAAAATTGGTAATGAAAAATTAATGAGGGACCAAACTTAGATGAAAAATTTAGTAGAGACTAAACACAAAATTCACTAATTTTATAGGGACCAAAAACATATTTAAGCCTATATATTTTTACTAGAATAAGTCACTTCCCGTTAATTGCACAGATATAGGTATAGTGAAAACAGTACGAAAGTGTCACCAAAGACATGGTGGTCACAATAATATGTAACACATTATAACCTCGCGTATTTATTGTAAAAGGAAAGCGAATTTTGGAAACTAACCACTAATGATCATAATTAGTTAGACGTTTCTCCTTTTAAGGTTGTGCATGGTACTACTCTGGTCTCGAATATAAATAAAAAAAAAATCAATTCACGCTAATTAATAATATTGGTTGAGCTCATTAAATTTTCTCAAACTCACATAAAAAGTGAACAACATTTACTAAACTATCCTTGTTAATATTTATTGTAAAGTGGATCATTGGAAAGGAAATATGTATTAAATAACGGTATTGTGGGGATACTAGCATTTAATAGGGTAGAGGTAATTAGGTTTTGCTGATATTTGAAACCAATGAAATTGAACTTTGAGTTGTTTATATTTGAGACCGGAGTGGTACATTTTTAGAAAATCCAAAAATCGGAACCAAATACAAATCATTTATATGGATCAATTTTATTGATCAAACCAGTTCAGTTGACTAAATCGGTTTAATTTTTAACCGAACTGGTTTTAAAACGGTTCTGATTCGGTTTTGAACCAAACTTAATTTGGTGTAAAATAGAAGAGCTGTTTAATCTGGTACACCGATATGTGGTTCAACGGGTTCACTAACTTTTTTTTTTTAAGCAAAGAAATTAAATTATATTACCCATTACAAGAACACCACTCGTGAAGGATACAAAGACCACCAGCTCATCAAGATTAATTAATCTACCTACTCTGATAGAGGCTAATCAAACAGAGAATCAACTATTACACCAAAATAAGAGTAAGATAATACAAATGAAAGCTAAAAAACTCTGTGCATAATGAAAACCAGCTTAACCATTCAACGCCATAAAATATTACCTTCCACCAAGATGCCACTAACAGAGGTAAGAATGAAGAAAGCACCTCCAATAAAAGTAATTGATCAAAGAGTCCCCCAGGGGACTGAAAAATCTCAGCAGACCAAAACCAGTCCCATGAAAATATTATAACAGCAGAAAACTCAGCATGAAAACAACCCAAGTCTGCAACACTCCAGCTAAAGCACACAGCAAGCAGCACAACTAATTAGGTGAATCAATACCAAAATGAAGACAAACAGAAGGTTGTGCTGACCATGAGATAATGTTGTTCACTAAGGGGTGTATTCGAGACGTGAGTTTTCAGTTTTTAATTTTTTAAAATTTATAATCAAGTTTTTATAACTCAAAATCTAAAATTAAAAAATCATTTTTTGTGGTTTTGTAATGTCTACGGAAAATTTGAAATCAACAAAAAAGTGTAAACATTTCAAAAACAAAGAAGAGCTTTTCAATTTTTTATTTTGAGTTATAAATGATTGATTAAAAATTTTTAAATACAAAAATTAAAAGCTTACGATCGCAAACACCCCGAACTAAGCCTAACTTATCTAAGTGGTTTGGTTATTTTAAATTCAGTTTTGAGTTTAATTTGGTTTAAATGGTTAATTTTGCACACCCCTACTATATTTTTATCCTTTAATTAATTTGTTGTTATATTTAGAGCAATAATATTGAAGTTAACAGTGAAAAAAAATTCATCCCATGCCACTACTGTGCTCCGGAGAAAGTAACTATTGATTACACCAAAGTCTGCAGAAAAAGGATTGTGCTCGCTTTGTTTTAATTTGTGAAAATTAGAGTATGAAAGTGCCAAGCATATCTTCAAATCAAAGCAAAGCACAATGGAGTGGATGATTCGGATACTCAATCCAGCCGATATGCCTTGTGTCTGTCCTATATAGATATGTCTTCATATATAGATATTGTCTAGACTCTTATGCCTATTCAGATTTGATATATATTGTGCTTTTTTGCCCCCTCCAGCAGCATTCAGCTGAATACATTTCTTTTGATAATAAACATCGGTAAGATTCCAATATCTAGCACATTCACACGAGATCATAAATATATGAAGTAAAAATTACAGGGGAGGGGACAGATAAATCAGAATTGACAGAAAATGACGACATAACTGGGAATCTTTAAATACAAAATCCTAATTTGGAATAAGTGGAGATAATGTGGATAACAAAAGAAAAAAAAGAATCATGAGAAGCGAGAACAATCTTTTAATTTGTTTAGCATATGAATGAAGAATGATACTATTAATCAGTTTTCAACAGTCTGATTCCACCCACTCGATCAGTGCAGACCAAATGGCAAATAGACTTTTATCCGGCAATTGGCATTGTTCTTTGAATTCTCTGCAATATTTACATGATTGATCGGACGATGGTTGATTTAATATATCAACAAACGAGACTAGCATCCCTTCATTTTGGAACAAAATTCGTGAATAATTAATTTTGTATACTGTATTGAGAATCAGAATATATATAGGATAAAACAATATATTATAAATAAATATGTATTTTTTGTGTAACAAACTTCATGTATCCTTCGTGAGGTAATCCTGCTTGAGTAAGGAACCCACATTCTGATGGGCCTTCTATTCATAAGACTCGAATAGGACATTACTTTAGCGAAATCAAATATACCACTTAAATTATTTTCCGTTGATTTAAATGAATATAAGTTACTAGATTATTTTTAAAAACAGTGTGTGAATTATTTGATGCTTTAGAATCTTTTCTTTTTGGCCTTAATGTCACCGCTATGGCCTATGGTTTATGTTTAATTAGATCGTGTGCATTTTAGCATACAATGACAAGACACGTTAAAGTTTTTGCAGCCTACAAAAATATCCAAAAACGACATGTATGTTTCAAGAGAAACGTCATGTACAACATATAGAGAGAAAGAGAGAAAAAAAGGAAAAGAGAGAAAAATGTGGGATGTGATGAGTGATGTGATGGAAAAAATAGAAAGAAAAAGTGTGTTGTATGAGTTGTTGTATATTTTTTGTTATATGAAAAAGTTATCTCATGTTTCAACTTGAGTTACAAGAAGATATACACATGCAATTATATCTATAATGCCAATTACTTGGCCATGAATAGTAAAATTATGCCCAGATAGTATTTTTTATAACTACTAGTGTGTGAACTTGTGTGATGCACGAGAATATAACGGTACAAAAATAATGAATTTTAATTTTTTAATAATTTAATATATTTTTTTAATAAATAAATATTATATAATGTAATAAATTAATCAACATTTATGTATTAACATATCTATTGGTAATAGACTTAATTTGAGAAAAAATTGATACCCCAAATTATAAATAATTTAACTGTATTAGAACTATGTAATTGTTTATACTGTATAAAATATTATAAAATAAAACTCTTAAAATAAGCAAATGAATAAATAAGAAATAAAGTTGTAAATATAATATGTTCTTGAAACTCCTGAAAAAATAGAAAAATATTGCAAGTTGAAGATATAAAACAAAATTAGTCAAATGATTTTTTTAATTTATTGAAAAGAGAAAGTAAGGAAACATATATGGAATGTATAAAAAACAAAATGATATATATAATTAGGGGTGTAAGCGGGTCTGATCCAACCCGCGAACCCGACGAATCCAACCCAACCCGAATATATTTAACGGTTCGGTTCGGTTATTCGGTTCCGTTCGGACATTTTCTTTTAAACTCAATCTGGTTCGGTTCGGTTCGGGTCTCGGGTTTGCCTATGTTGAACCCGATAGACCCAACCCGAACCAAACCAAAAAAAGTCCTAATCTTATTTCACTTTCATGCAAGGAGAGAACAAAAATAGGTGCACCGACAGCACAAACAGAGGTGGTTCCCCAAATCCTATTTCATCTTCTAATCTCAATTTATTTTTCTCTATTTCTTTTCTTTTTTTTCATTTTATATTTTAATTTAATTTCATCTTCCACATTTTTTTAAAAAAAAAAGAAAAATGTTCATGACCCGATGACCCAACCCAACCTGATCATATTCGGGTTGGTTCGGTTCGGATTACTTACCCAAAAAATACAAAACCCGAACCAACCAAACCCACCACCATTCTATCGGTTCGGACTTGATGTCACCTCAAACCCGATCCAACCCAACCCGATTACACCCCTATATATAAAGGTATTGTTAACTGAATCACTAATTATTATTAAAGACATCACATTTAAATTATACGAAGTTGTATTTTCTACATAAAAATATTACTCACAACATTATAACAAAAGATATATAGATTTTATAGTAGGTTCAAGTGTGATACCATTAGTGTTTCATTTAGCATAACTCCAGATTATCATTTAGTATTAATTGAAGTGTGGAGTTATAAATCTAAGCCACCTTATTGTATTAGATGCAAGCAATAAAATTGTATTTGTGATTTAATATCAAGGTTTGACTATTACGTTCATAACATATAAGATGTTAAGAAGTGATGTTAAAGGGGTTGAAACAACATGTATAAAAGTTATAAGTTAAAGATAATAAATTCCTAAAGATATACATCGCAACTACACATATTTACATGCTAATTAATTATACTTTAAATAACCCACTATTATGTGACTATGTTTTTTTTTTTTTACTAAAAAAGTAAAAGATTTGCAATTCTCAACATTAACTAAGTTAATTTTTCAAAAGACTTGTACATTATAATTGTGTCTAAATAATTTATCATTTTTTAATTTCTTTGTCATAATGCTTAATAATTATCATCATACTCTAATAATGTTATAACATTTTTTCACATACATAATATACAATTCTTTGTTTGAGTTTATTTATGTAAACTATTGAAATTTGGTTCTTTGACTTGTTTTTTATTTAAAATAATTGAGTAGGATGATGAAAATATGTAATCATAATTTACAAATAAAAATAAGGAAATAATATGGTGTGTAGAACATTTTATATAATTATCAGTATTTTTGCATAGAAAATTAATAAAAGTAACTATTTTTTTAATCTAAAATTCATTTACTTCCCAATTCTTTAAATGAAAAGGCATATTTGTTAAAGTCACATTGTTGTTTGAACACACAAAAATATCAAAAGTACTCTCTGCTTAAAATGAATAGTGAAATGCAGATGAATTGAATTTAACCAATGAATTTTTAAATATATTATTATATTTAAAAAAAAAGAATTTTATTTTAAAAAATGTTATTATATGGAGGTATACCTGCATCGAATTGATAAATCAAATTTACATAAGAAAGTTGTAAAAAAATATACACATATTAATCCCTTATTTTAATGAAAAATAGAACATACATATCAATTGACTTATAATATAGATAAATTAAAACATTAAAATATAATAAATTATAACAGTAAGATATACATAAAAAATTAAAATAAAATAAAAAGATACAAAGCATATTTTAAATATATCATTTTTTATCTCATATATATAAAAAATCATAGTTTTGAAAACCGGACCGGACCGGCCGGTCTGACCGGTAAACCGGTGAACCGGTCCTGTGTCCGGTCCAAATAAACCAGTGAACCGGTGCTGTAAAAAACCGGTAAACCGATCAAAAACCGGTAAAACCGGTTGAACCGGTCTTTCATAAAAAAATTCTATTTTTTTATTTTTTAATTTTTTATTTAATTTAAAATACTTTTAAGATAAATAAAAATATATGTTTGTGAATTACACATAGATTTTTATTATTTTATCAATTATTTTAATTTTTTTGTTTTATAAACCTTATAATAAGGTTGTTTAAACAAGTTTATAACTTCATATATCTTAATATCTTATAATTTTGTGTTATTTTATTAACTAAAATATTATATAATATTTAAAATATATATTTAATTAATACCGGTTAAACCACAGTTGAACCATTGAATCGTGAATCAGTGTCTTCACCGGTTCAATTACCGGTTCGGTTTTTAAAACATTGTAAAAAATACAAATTTTATTTATAAACTACAATTAAAAGTATTGAAATATATATTTATTATCTCAAATATATCAAAATTTTATATAATATTCTCATTATTCATGTGTATAAATAAGGAAATATTAAAAAAAAAATTTATCATTTTTCTCTATTTTTAATTAATACTATATATCATCTATGATTCAAGATAAAAAATAAAAAAATTATAATAAAAATTTTATTCGATGATATATTTATCTAATATAATTGTTTTTTATATAAATTTTAATAAATAAAAGTTTTATTTATTAAGAAAAAGGTATAATAAAAAATTATCTTTAATTAAAGCATGATCAAAATAAATCAAATTAAAATTTTAAAAAGAAATCAAATATATATATATATATTAGAAATAGAATTACTTCTAATATATAAATTTTTTGTAACATCATTTTATGTAAATAAGTTATATATTCTTGAAAACTTAATAAAAATAGTTATGAAGTTAACTTTTATTATTAATGACATAAGCTTTTCATTAATTTATTTTATTTTATTTATTTGTATTTTTACTCCAACAATATAGATATAAATTATTTTTTATCTAAATGTCTTAATTGTATTAAAGTAAATATATTAATATATTTAAATATTTTAAATAAAATATATCTTGTCTTTCTAAATTTTTAAAAATATATTAATTTGTTTAATATTTTAATTTATTAATTACATAAAAGAAGAAGTGCAAAAGAAGAATTGATAATGTGAAGGTATAAATTGTTAGCAAATGAAAAAAAATGTGTGAAAAGCACTCAAAGGAATAATAAAAGATGAAATCTCACTCAAATTGGAATAGTTACTATAATGATGAATATGAAAAACCCCCAACATTTAGGGATGCAAAATTCTACGAAAGTGATATAATCATCTCAACAAAGAAAGTCGAAAAAGTATCTTTGAAAAAGAAATTAAAGGCTTAATTATACTTTTGGTCCCGCAAGTAGTGTTTGGACGATTTTAGTCCCTCAATTTTTAATTGCACGAATTGAATTTAGTCCTTCTATTTTTTTAATTGTGACAAATGTAGTCTCATCGTTAAGTGATCATCCAAATGCTAACAGAAACTGATGACATGACTAATGTGTCTAACCTGAATTAATGGAATTATTATGTGGCCCTAGATTTTAAAATTATTTAAAAGAGAGCTTGAAAATATTGATATTTTCTCTTACCCCTTTTATTTCGGGTATCTCTATTTCCTTTTTGAAGGCTAGGGTCATGGTCCCAATTGCTCATCAGAAAATGTCTCAAAATACTCACATTTTCTAATTAAATACTAATATTGCCCTGAAAAATTAATATTCATAAAAAACATTAGATATAAAAATGGCAGCATAATGAAAAAAATGATTGAAAAGCAACATAATGAAACAAACATAGGATTATCTAAATGTCTCAATTGTATTAATGTAAATATATTAATATATGTAAATATTTTAAATAAAATATATCTTGTCTTTCTAATTTTTTTTAAATATATTAATTCATTTAATATTTGTATTTA
Source organism: Sesbania bispinosa (assembly GCA_026901365.1). Classification (NCBI taxonomy): domain Eukaryota; kingdom Viridiplantae; phylum Streptophyta; class Magnoliopsida; order Fabales; family Fabaceae; genus Sesbania; species Sesbania bispinosa. The sequence continues at coordinate 1,297,397 of QLOH01000226.1, read as the reverse complement.
TTAATCACATAAAAGAAAAAATGCAAAAGAAGAAATGATAATGTGAAGTTATAAATTGTTAGCAAATGAAAAAAAATGTGTAAAAACACTCAAAGGAATAATAAAAGATGAAACCTCACTCAAATTAGAATAGTTACTATAATGAAACTCCACTCAAATTGTAAAATTCTATGGAAGTGATATAATGATTTTAACAATGGAAGTTGAAAAGGTGTCTTTGCAAAACAATCACCATTATTAAAAAATACATTAATATGATTTATGTCAATATGTATTTAATAAAGGTTAAAAAAAATCTAAAATAAAATATTTTAAGCAAAATGACATTTTTACTCTTAATTCAGGAGGAAAAAATTATTGCTAAGACAACCTTAAAACTACCTTACTTTTATATATATAAAGATAAAGATAAAGATGATGTATAACAAAGAGTGTGATAATAATAAAAGAAAGAAAAGTGGGTCGAGATGTGATATTGAATAGCGTATAAATAAAAAAAAAAGGTTGTAGGAATTGTTAAAAAAAAAAAAAAAAAAAGAATGTCGTAAGAATCACCTATTTTCTGGGCAATCTAGTAGACAATTAAATTATACTATGCTGATAAACCTCTCATCCCTATTAACTCTTGCGATGAGAAATTGACTATCTCAAACCAAATCCAAAATCATATTTTGAAAGATGTGGTAGAAAAACAAAAACAAAAGAATAAGCTACATTTCTTCCGTTGTTAATGATTTATATGTATATATTGTCATAAGTTATATGTCACTTTTATTTATTTAAATTTCATTTTAGGTAAATCATCTTAATTAGTTTTGTGATTGTTATACGTAATATATTTTGATATGTAATATAAAAGATTATATATATATATATATATATATATATATAGGTCTAGGTCATTAAATAACTTTAATAAAAAAAGGAACTTCAAATATGTTACATATCAATCACATTGCTTGTTTATTTATAACTTAAAATTCGATTACATACATCAGTCCCCCACATCATTATTCTTAAGACTTGTTATATATGAATCCATCTTGATATATATAATATGATGAGGGAAGGTAACAACACACTTTTTAACATATTATTTTTAACAGATACTCTATGATTGGTTAAAGAATTAAATATTCTTTTATTTCTGAAAATATAATAAAATTTATTTTTTGTCTCTTTTTTATCTTTTCTTTGATTTTAGATTATTATTTTTTTAAACAATATCTTTTTAATACTCAATATTAACTAGGTTTCGTTACGTTTTTTTTTTTGTAAATCATAGTTATCCCTCATTATCAGGGGTAATCCTATTCGAGGTTTAGTCACAGTTAAGGCTCCTCACCCCTCCCGGCTCCCGAAGAATGTGTTTAGTGGGGATCGAACCCCACTTACATTTACAACTCTTTTATGATTTTTTCAAATAAAAATTTATAAGAAAATTCTTATAGATTTTTTCACACTAAATTTATAAATAAAAAAAAAACCCACCAACTTTTAAAGAAAACACGTTGATGAAAAATTTCTTTGCTTTATTAAAAATTCTATAAATCTTAAATTTTGCAAGAAATTTTGTATAAAATTTGAAATGTTTAAAAAAATTCATAGAAATTAATTTCATAGAAAAAACTTACAAAAACTATTAATATGTGATCACTTAACTAAACATAAATAAAGGCCATGACTAAAAGTGTATAGTTTTTAAAAATAAAGGATCAAAATTAAAAAAAAGGAACAAAATTAAATTTTACAACATACTTGTTGAAATTTATTTATTTTCTACCGGAATTAGTTTCTGATATAGCTTGTTGTTAGTCAGTTAGAACTTAGTTGTTAGTTAGTTTTCTGTTTTTCCTTTTTTCCCTCTAGAATGTGAGTTGTATATAAAAACTGATTCCTTCATTCTTTTAGTTCATGAATGAGAATCGACACATTCAGTATTTCTCTGAGTTTAATTTTTTTCTCTTTTCTCTCATTCTGTATGAGTTTTAATATGGTATCAGAGCTCCTTCAATAGGAGCTCTGTCACCGCTTTTGCGATTGTCGCTCTGTGTTTTTCTTCTTGATCAAATCGATTTTTGCTCTGTTCGATTTCATCTTCTTCTTCCTTCTTGTTTCCTGCTGAAATGGCGAATAATCTTGATCCATTGGATCCGTATTACCTTCATCCTAATGAAAATCCAGCTTCTGCGTTGGTGTCGAGTGTGCTGACAAGGGAGAACTATCATTCTTGGGCACGAGCTATGAAAATGTCACTGGATTCGAAGAACAAGCTCCAATTTGTTGATGGAAGCATTACAAAACCTGAAACTGGAAATCCTCTGAGTATTGCATGGAAGAGGTGCAACACAATGATTATGGCTTGGCTTATTCACTCGGTTAGCACAGAAATTGCTCAAAGCATTTTGTGGATGGACACAGCTGCAGAAATATGGAATGATCTGCATGCTAGATATTATCAAGGTGATGTATTCAGAATTTCTGAACTTCAGGAGGAGATTTATGCATTTAAATAGAAAGATTTAACCATTACTTCCTACTACACTCAATTGAAAATCATGTGGCAAGAACTAGAAAATTTCAGACCTATTCCTAAATGTACTTGTGAGGTTGCATGTCATTGTAATTTGATTCCATCAATTAAGACACAACGAGATAATGACTATGTGATAAGGTTCTTAAGAGGATTGAATGATGATTATTCAGCAGTTAGGTCGCAAGTGATGTTGATGCAACCACTGCCTGATATAGCTAAGACTTTCTCTTTGTTAATCCAACAAGAGAGACAGATTATGACACAATTTAGTTCAGAGGAAGGAAAGGCTCTTGTTAATGTTGCTGAAGGAAATTTTTCTATTAGAGGAAGAGGAAGAGGTGGAAGAGGTGGTTATAAATCTTCTAATTCAAGTTCCGGTAGAGGAGGTAGAACACAAAGGTTTTGCTCTTATTGTAATAGAAGTGGACATACAGTTGATCAGTGTTATAGGAAGCACGATTTTCCATCTCATTTCAAGAAAGGAGTGCAGATTAATATGTGTGCAAATGAAGAAAATGAAGCATATGATGATGATCAGATGAGTGAAAATTCCTATAGTCAAAAGGAAAGAAGTGATACTATAGACAACAATATGTTTTTCACACATGAGCAGCATAAAGCTCTTCTTGCAATGATTCAGCCAAGTCAACACTCAGTTAATCAAATCTCAACCAGACAACTTGCTCCAAATAAGATCCAAGGTATGAACAAAGTTGTTTCTAAGGATTCCTCTTGGATTATAGATACTGGTGCCACTGGCCATGTATGTACTTCTTCAGATCTATTTAGTTCTTTCAGAAGAATTAAACCAATCATCATTAATCTTCCAGATGGGAATAAAGTAGTCACTTCTCTCTGTGGTTCAATATTTTTCTCGAATGATTTATTTCTAACTGATGTGCTCTACATTCCATCATTTCATTTCAACTTGATTTCAGTCTCAAGGTTGACAAAGGAATTGGATTGTAAGTTTGAATTTACTAACACTAAATGTGTAATTCAGGACCTCAAGAGCTTGGGGATGATTGGTGTAGCTGATCTTCAAGATGGTCTATATGTTTTGGATGAGAAGAAGGGAGCAAGTTCTTTTTTAGTTCCTCATTCAAATTTCAATTCCTGTTTGAATAATTGTTACATATATGATAACAATTTGTGGCATATGAGGCTGGGACATTTATCCCATGCTAAACTTGTAGCTTTAAAATCTCAATTTCCTTTCATAAGATGTAATAAAACATTGGATCCCTGTGATACATGTCATATGGCGAAGCATAAGAAGCTTCCTTTCTGTTTGAGTACTACAAAGTCATCTCACTGTTTTGATTTAATACATGCTGACATTTGGGGACCTATTTCACAACCATCTTTATCTGGTCATAGGTTCTTTTTAACTATTGTGGATGAAAAATCCAGATTTACTTGGATTTATTTCATGAAGCATAAGTCACAGGTTTCTTCTCTAATCCAGTCTTTTGTAGAACTGATACATACTCAGTTTGGTGTGCAAATTAAATGCATTAGGTCTGATAATGGACCTGAGTTCCTCCTGACTAGTTTTTATGCATCTAAGGGAATTGTTCATCAAAGGACATGTGTGGAGACACCACAACAAAATGGTGTAGTGGAAAGAAAGCACCAACACATTTTGGCTGTCACTCGAGCACTTATGTTTCAGTCCAATATGCCAAAACATTTTTGGAATTATGCTGTGAGCCATGCTATATATCTGATTAACAGACAACCTACTAAATTTTTGTCTGAATTGTCTCCTTATCAGGTTCTTTATGGAGTTCAAGATGATATTTCAGATTTAAAGGTATTTGGCTGCCTTTGCTATGCTTCAACCTTGGTGGCAGGAAGGAAGAAATTGGATGTAAGGTCTAGAAGCTATGTATATCTTGGATATAAGATATATAATAAAGGTTCTATTCTCTATGATCTTAAAAATAGAGAAATTTTTTATCCAGAAATACATCCTTCTATGAACACATTTTTCCATTCTCACAAACACCATCCCATACACCAAATTCTAACCTTGACCCCATTTACCCCATCATCTCACCACTTGATACTTATTCCTTTCTTGATTCACCCACCATACCTCATCCCTCACCTACTACAGATGACCCTTCACCTACCTCTATACCACCTGTAAGACAATCTACTAGAATCAGAAAAAACCCCCACCTACCTACAAGACTATCATTGTTCTCTACTAACCTCAACCACACCTCTTTCACATACTTCCAAATCACCATATCCTTTAGAGTCTGTTATTTCTTATCACAGATTGTCCCCTACCCACAAACACTATACCTTAGCCATTTCATCCAACATTGAACCATCTACCTATCAACAAGCTGTTACAAAAGCTCATTGGAGATAAGCAATACAATCAGAATTAAGTGCCTTAGCTAAGACTCACACATGGGAGTTAACTGTTTTACTCCAGGCAAAAAGTTGATTGGTTGTAAGTGGGTTTTCAAGATAAAACATCATGCTGATGGATCTATAGAGAGATACAAGGCTAGATTGGTAGCCAAGGGATATACACAGACTGCTGGAATTGACTATCTGGAGACTTTTAGTCCAGTTGTGAAGTCCATCACTATCAGAACCTTATTGAGTCTTGCAGCTGCCAATAATTGGTACATTCACCAATTAGACGTTAATACAACATTTTTACATGGGGAATTGGAAGAAGAGGTCTACATGACTCCACCTGCAAGACTTACTTTACCTAGTTCTAATCTTGTTTGTAAACTAACAAAGTCACTTTATGGACTAAAGCAGACAAGTAGACAATGGAATGCCAAGCTTACTGCCACCTTGCTGGAATCTGGTTACACACAATCAAAGGCTGACTACTCTCTTTTCACCAAGACTCATTCTTCTTCTTTCACTATAATTCTGGTGTATGTGGATGATTTGGTACTTGCAGGGAATGATATGAATGAGATTTCTGTTGTCAAGCAAACACTGGACAACAAATTCAGCATTAAAGACTTGGGAAACTTGAAATTTTTCCTTGGTTTTGAGATTGCCAGATCTAAAGAAGGAATTGTTCTTCATCAAAGAAAATATGCCTTAGATTTGCTTTCTGATTCGGGATTACTTGCTTCCAAACCTTGTACTACTCCAATGGACTATTCCCTCAAATTACAGAAAAGTGTTGGCAATCCCTTAACAGACATTACTTCCTATAGAAGACTTATTGGCAGGCTCTTATACCTCACTCATTCTAGACCTGATATTTCCTATGCGGTCAGTCAATTAAGTCAATTCTTAGATTGCCCCACTGATATTCATCATCAGGCTGCTCACAAAGTTCTCAAGTATATTAAGTCCTCACCAGCCAAGGGACTATTTTTTCCTGCTAAGTCCAATTTAAAGCTCACAGGTTTCAGTGACTCAGATTGGGGTTCATGTCCTGATTCCAGGAGATCCATCAGTGGCTACTGTTTTTTCTTAGGAGATGCACTAATCTCATGGAAAAGTAAGAAACAACAAGTTGTATCAAGATCATCATCTGAGGCTGAATACAGGGCATTAGCTCATGCTACATGTGAAGCTCAATGGCTTATGTACTTGCTACAAGATTTTAATCTTATTCCCACTTATCCTATTGTTCTTTATTGTGATAACATATCAACAATTCACATAGCTTCCAACCCGGTTTTTCATGAGAGAACCAAGCACATCAAACTTGATTGTCATGTTGTTCGAGACAAAATACAATCGGGATTGATTCATCTGCTTCCAGTGTCCTCTTCCACACAAATAGCTGATATACTAACCAAGGCTTTGGCTCCTGGTCCATTTTCTCATTTGACTTCCAAGCTTGGATTGTGTGACATACACACTCCAGCTTGAGGGGGGGTGTTGAAATTTATTTATTTTCTACCAGAATTAGTTTCTGATATAGCTTGTTGTTAGTCAGTTAGAACCTAGCTGTTAGTTAGTTTTCTGGTTTTCCTTTTTTCCCTCCAGAATGTGAGTTGTATATAAAAACTGATTCCTTCATTCTTTTAGTTCATGAATGAGAATCGACACATTCAGCATTTCTCTGAGTTTAGTTTTTTCTCTTTTCTATCATTCTGTATGAGTTTTAATAATACTTAACCCTTAATTAATTAAATTTATATATATGATATTATTAATTGATACATACATGGATGGTGTTGTGACTCACTCATTATTTATTATTAGGAGCAATGTAAATTTCAAACAATAAAGAAAAGTATGCTAAAAAGAGCGGTCAAAGACTGTGTTGACTGTCGCGCATGGCATGATACCTATCTGTGTTGACATCGCCATCGAGCCTTTTTTCTCAACTCTCCTTTATCATCATGTGATACTGAAAGCTTTCTACCACACTCTCCGGTACCGACACATGCACCCTCACCGTATTAGCATCTCCAACAACCGGTAAAAACAAGCAATAAACACTACTTGTTAAAGCACCCATATGCAATGGTTTCCCTTCTCCAAAATCCAAATCTTCCAATCCTAACCTCGACCACTGTGATATAACCAAGCTACTTGAAAGATCTATCATAACATTCTCCTCCTCCAACAAATCATTCATGGACATTATGTACTCACCATCATCCAAACTAGCCTTCGCTTGTTGCACCAGTTTCAAACCATGACCCAAGTTATCAGCAGCCACCAAATCCTTCACTGTGCTCTCAGCACACGCTAGAACAAACCCGTTCCCATAATACCCTTCGGGGAGGTTAATCTTTTTCCTAACGTTAACGGAGAAAAGGAGCTTCACGTTGAGGGTGGAACATAGGCTCAGTGATCGAACCCACGAGCGCCACGTGTGTGCCGCCACGGCTTCAAAGGTGGTGATGCGTTGTTTTAGTGATGGCACGCACTGTTTCTTTAAGCGAAGCACTTCAGAGGCTCCGAAGGTGAATGACGTGGCCATTAGTGGTTGTGACTGCATCCACTGGAACACGTCCACTGTAGGTGTGAGATTTGTTCTTGTGAACAGAGGGTGAGGGAACTTTACCTGTGGGGGATCTCGGCTTTTTAACACGTGTCGTTCATGAAAGGGTATAATTGTCAAATTGGTGTTGGGCTCTTTGGCAAGTTGGGCCCATGCGTGTAAAAACTGTGACGTGCCGATGCCGTCGCATAGGCAGTGGTTGATCGCGGTGCAGATGATCATTCCCCCGCAACGGAGACTTGTCACCTGAGAGAATTAAAATCAAATGAAAAAGGTGAGAGGATATGAATCTGGTCAATCTATACCTTTTTATAATATAAATTTAATTTTAATTTTTATAATAAAATGGAAAGAAAACGCACGGGCCAGTCACTGAAAGAGTGAAAGCACCTTGTCCCTATGGTGTCACCACTAACGATGCTTTCAAAAAGTAATAACCTATGAGTGATTCGCATTTTCCCTTTTTCGATCGTTTTAAAGAGAAAGAAAATTGTAAACTGAATACCAAAAGTAAAGCCTAACTCAAATCACTTAATTATATTGTAACAAAAAAAATCACTTAATTATATGAATAATTTGATATTATATCCTTTATAATTTAATCTAATAGTTAATTAAAATATGATATATCTGAATAGAAATTAAACCGTTATGTTAATTCTATAAAAATTTATAATAAAATTAGAAATAATAAAAGTGTGTTTAGTAAGTCATATAAGCCAGTTAAAAATTAAAATTAATAGCTGAAATATTAAAAATGTTTAGTATGGTAGTTCTTTTTATAGCTATTAGTTTTTCAAAAAAAACTAATTGAGATAACTTTTTTTAAAAAACTCCCACACTTTCAGTTTCTAGCTGAAAATTTATTATAAGTTTATCTTTCAACCACTCTTACTCATTATTATTTAATGATTAATGATGTTCCTCTTTGTTATTTTACCATTTCCTGCTAATTTTATCAACCACATCTAATCAAATCAGCTCATTTTCAACTTTGATCTAGTTTTTTAATACATTAATATTAAGGGAGAAAATAAAAATTTGTGTTTTTTTTTTCTCTTGTTATATATGATATGGTATTAAACTTCAATGGATTTGTGTGCAAAGAAAAACAGAACCTTCAATTCTCTGACTACATATGTAGAGGAAATCAAATTAAGAAAAGAAAGAAAATTGAATGAAAACAGGGTAAATTAAAGTGTGTAAGTAAATTCACATGATTGATCATCTGACCTGGATTACAAGGGGAGGAACATCTAAGAAACTCTGAGCATCCACCTTATACAAGAGCTTTCTCCATGACTTGTTTGGCAGCTTGGAAGATTCAAGCAATTCTTCAGCAGTGGCTTCCAGGAAAGCCTCAGCAAACAGAGCACCTTCTCCATTGCAATCCACCTCGAGCTTGCGATCATCCTTATTATTGCTGGCCCTCAACCTCCCAGCTAAAGGGTAATAATCCACAAGAACTCTGGACAGAGAAGACTTCAAGATATCCAAGCTCACAGATTTTTTGAAGAAGTACAAGTACTTGATGGAGAACCTGAGAAGCTTTTGCTGGTCAATATTAGAGAGATGGAGAGAATGCTCTGGCGTTGGAGCACTTGGGGGGATGGTAATTGGTGGCCTAGGATAGAAACAATCTGGGAGTTCCACAGATTTTAACATTTTTTTTTTTCGTTTAAATTTATGGGCCGGGTCTTCAATTGTTATGCAAGTTTGTAGAAGTAGTTGATAATGATGAGAAGTGAGACAATAGATGGTTATGTATATATAAAGAGGTAAAAGATAGAAACAAATTAAAGATTGAAGGTAAGGGGGTGGAGTTGGTTGAATACAAGGTAAGTGTGAGAGAAAAGACCTTTTATTTGTAGAAGCGACCGGTAATTTACAGTTTGGATAATGTTCAGAATAGCATGGAAAAAGTTGTATAATTAAATTGAGTTTTTTTTTTTTAATAAAGTGGAAAATTAAAGTAAGTGATTATTCATCTTTAAATTTTGGTGGGTTCAGATTATAATATATTTTATAAATTAAATTAATGGTAAATATAATTACATTTGTTTACTTTAAGGAGCCTTTAGAAAAGTTAATATATGAGCCTCTTCACTTAATGTGTTTGGTTTTTACATAAATCATGTTATAAATGTCGATGTAAGTCAATAAAATCACATTTATAATGTGATTTTAGTTAGATTTTTTAGTTGCATGGGGTGATTTTATTTCAAATTACTGAAAATTGTGTTAGAAAAAAAAATATTAGAATAGGATAAGTCATATTAAAAATGAGACTTCTAAAAGGAAGTCGTACATTTAATATGAGACTTAATTATGATTTTAATATATAACACATATAAGTCTCATTTTCAATATAAAACTTTTATTTTTTAATGAATAAAATGGAAGTTGTATAAATTACATGAGACTTTTTTGTATTTCTTTAAAAAAATATGAAGTCCTCATATCTTATGTATATGGATTATTGTTTTAAAATTTTGTTTGAAAGTTATATGAAATATTAATGATTTGTGTTTTTTTTTTTAAAAGAGAGTGTAAAATCTATTATATGTTCTATAACTTTATAGTTTGTTTTTTTTTTAAATGATCTACCACTTTGCCTTTTTATTTTATTTTTAATTTTGAGAGTAAATGAGACATATAATATACTAACATATGAAATATATATATTTGAATAATAAATTACATATCTTTTAATTGGATGATGTGCAACAATTAGGTGGTTAGGTAGAATCCTTAGAGGCTTTTTAATCGCATGTCCTTGGTTATTTCTTGTTGTGACACATGACCACCTAGTTTTTCTTATTGTTTGTTAATGTGAGACTTATTCCTTTAATATATAACGCATAGAAATCATACAATTAATCAATTTTTCTTGTTGTTTGTTATAAACTCACACGACTTAATATTTCTTATGTCTTTCTAATAAAATTAAAAAAAAATGCTTAAAATCCGTACATAAAATATGAAATTTCTATTTTAAAAAAAAAATCAATTGTCTCACATTATTAAAATAATAAATCTCACATTATATGTATATAATTTTCTTTTAAAAGTTTTACTTTTGACATACTACTTATCTCATATTAGAATAAAAATTTTTCCACACCTAATCAGTGTCCACTTCCCACACACCTCACTTTTTCTTTTCTTTTTTTTTTTATTTTTTTGTAAACAGTAGTGAGATTTAGTTTTTTTTTTTTACAAAAACTTTGATGTTTTTTTTTCTTACATTTTTTTTTACTTTTCATTAACTAGATTGATAACATATTTAACCATCAACTTGTATAGTATTAACCATAAATTCATATTCCCTTATTTTTGTAATAATCTTTTTGATCAATTGAAATAAATGAAAAATATTTGTCACTTTGAACAAATATTTAAGGTACACTAACAAACATTTAACTTTTATTTCAATTGAACATAAACATCATTACGTAAATGAGAAGGTATATGAATTTATGGTTAATTTTTTATACTTTGATGGTTATTTATGCCATTACAGTGGTTAATTACAAATGAGACAAAATGTGGTTAAGTGTGAGTTAGTATGTGTTTAAATGGGTTGCTCAGTTGGTTAACATCAAAGTCACTTTAAATAATTGTTCAAAATGACAAACAATTAACTTTTATTTCAATTGATCATGAGGAATATTACATATGCGAGGGGGCATGAACTTATGGTTAATTATGTGTACGTTGGTGGTTATGTATGTTATCAATCTGGTTAATTACAAATAACACCAAATGTGGTTAAGTGTGAGTTAGTGTGTGGTTAAGTGAGTTACTCAATTGGTTAATATCAAATTTATTTTAAATAATTGTTCAAAATGACAAATATTTAACTTTTATTTCAATTGATTATAAGGATTATTACACAAGTGAGAGATTATGAATTTATGCCTAATGATATATAAGTTGGTGATTATCTATGTTATTAATCTGGTTAACTTGAAGTAATTTTTTAAAAAAAAAATGTCAAACTTTTTGTAAAAAAAAAATTGAGTACTATTCACATATAAAAAAGAAAATAAAAAGTGAGGTGTGTGAGAGGTGTTTATTGTTAGGGTGTGGGAAAATCGGGATTGAACATATTATACTATTTGCATAGAACATATTCTAGTTGCTTTAATTAATTTGCCAAGACAAAAGTTGAGGTATCACGGTTAAGTTAGTCAAAGTTCAGCGTCAGCCAGTTCTATTGGATATTTAGTGAAAAAATACTTTCCATGTCGCCAATGTGTTGCTCTCGGCTCTCCACCTGCAACATGGAAAATATTAAGTGAAGTAGTATATATATGTAAAAATTTACACGGTTTAACATTTTAGTTAGACGAAAGTTGAAATTAATAGTTGTTGAAATCATTTTATCAATATTTGGTAAGATATATAACTTTTTTATATAGCTATTAGTATTTATTGAGAAGTTAATTGAGGTAGTTTTTTTTTAAAAAATTACATTTTTTAGCTACTAGCTAAAAATTATTACAAATATATCCTTCAAGAACTCTCACTCATCATTATTTAATAATTAATCATGTCATTATGTGTCATTTTATCATTTTCAACTAATTTTATCAAACACATTCAATTAAAACAGCTAACTTTTAGCTTTTAGCTAGCTTTTCAAATAATTTTAAACATTCTCTTTCTCATTTTTTTAAAAAAATTAAGTTATTGTTATATAGCAAAGTTTGATTAATCTTTTCAAGAATTTACATGTGTATCCAATCCTTTATATATAAGGATATTTTGCAGCACCGTAGATTACAATTTATGGGCATTATTTTTTTGTTTGGTTGTTGCTACTGTAGATACTATTAATGTGTTTTTTTTAATTTTTTTGTTGCTTTATTTTTTTTGTCATCATTTTTTGGTCAAAAGGGTCACCATTTTTTTATAATATTTTCTTTCTTTTTTGTATTTTTTTTTCTTTCTTGTCAACGTTTACTTTAATAACTTTTTTTTTTGTGTTTTTTTTTTCTAGCGTATTTTTTTCAACATATTTTTGTCAAATTTTTTTGGTTATGATTGAGAGCCAGTAAAGCTGTCTCACTTTACTAACTGGGTTTTTTTTATGATTTTATTTTTATTAATCATGTGTAAGAGACTGAAATTATTTATGGGAAATTAAGGATTAAAAACTCAAATTAGGGGGAAATATCATAATCGCAGGACTCTGGGGTGATGTAGTAGTATGCTTGCAATTTGGGCTCGGTGATGGTGGCTCGAAAGTGTTGATTTATCATTGTCTGAGTATTATTAGGGGGAAACGTAACGGTAATAGATCTGTTATTAATATGTTTTTTATTAGGATTATAATATATATTTACAGTTTATATTATTTCATCTACTTCAATATGGTTATTTCTTTTTTATATATAAGGATATTTTGTAGCACCGTAGATTACTATTTATGGGTTTTTTTTTGTTGCCACTGTAGATCACTATTCATGTTTTTTTTTTAATTTATTTGTTGCTTTATTTTATTTTGTCATATTTTTTGTCAAAAAGATCATTGTTTTTTTATAATTTTTTTTGTATTTTTTTTTTTTGTCAATGGTTTTTTTAATAACTTTTTCTTTTTTGTGTTTTTTTCTAGCGTTTTTTTTCCAACATATTTTTGACAAATTTTTTTATCAAGATTGAGAGCCATTAAAGTTGTTTCAGTTTACTAATTGGGGTTTTTTTTTATGGTTTTATTTTTATCAATCATATTTAAGAGCGAAATTATTTCTGGCGGAAATTAAGGATTAGAAACTCAAATTAGGGGAAACATCATAATTGCAAGACTCTGAGGTGATTTAGTAGTGTGCTTGCAGCTTGGGCTCAGTGATGGTAGCTCGAAAGTGTTGATTTATTATTCTTTGAGTATTATTAGGGGGAAACATCGTAATTGTAGTAGATTTGTTATTAATATGTTTTTTTATTAGGATTATAATATTTACAGTTTATTTATTTCATCTACTTCAATATGGTTATTTCTTTTTAGTTAACTTTTATCTATTGTGTATTTATAGAAATAAATGCTTTCTTAAACTTAAGAAATTTCACATAAAGAAAAATGAATATATTTTGTCTTGGTATTAAAAGTAAGATTAAAGTTGGTTCCCTTATAATTTAAAAAAAATATTAACTTAAAAAACTAATTTATAATAAAATTATAGATTATAGATTTATATAATTATTATTATAAGGTACTTAGAGATTAGATATTTAAAAACATCGTTAAATTAAAAAAAATCGTTAACACTAATAAAAGTTTTCATATCAAGATGTTTTTTTGTTGATTGATATGGTAAAAGAAAAAAAACCTTTTTAATGAAAAGACTTTGTTTAATGAAAAACGGTGTGATCTATTTCCATTATTGTCTCAAGTGATAAATCCAATGATATTATTTTTTCTTTATTGTCCATTTTACAAAATTGTCCATTTCCATGTGTGTCTTATTATTATTATTATTATTATTATTATTATTATTATTATTATTATTATTATTATTATTATTATTATAATAATAAGGTACTTGGATATCTATTTTTCTTCTGGTGGTTTTTTTCTTTGTGTGTCCTTACCCATATATCAACAGGTTTATGTAAATAGAACTAGGTTGATTATTGAAGAACTTGGTTCTAATGTTAATGGAGCAAAAGTTTTCACATGGAATCATATTGGTAAAAGGGTGTGTATTTATCGAATGAATTTAATTATATCTAATGGGTTGAATCCTCTCAAATTTCAAAGGCGACAATTGTCATTATGTTTATCTTTTGCTATGATAATAAATAAGAGTCCAGGGTAAACATTAACACATGTTGGTGTTTTTCTTCTAAAACCTATTTTTTCTCATGGACAATTATGTTGTTATATCTCAAGTCAAATCTAAAGATGGGCTCCAGATATTGGTATACGATGATAATACTATTCATGCAAAAACATCAAAAATATAATTTATAAGGAAGTGTTCCATAATATGTTAATGCTCTTTTCATGAGGTTACCTATATACTTGACATCTGTTACATATCAGTTTGCTATATCATTTCTAATTTTATTCTATAAAATATAAAATATGTATAACCCAAAAGAATAATATATTAATGCTCTTTTCATGAAGTTACCTTCACATTTACTATGTTTTCGTACTCCGATGAATGTAACAAATTAATATGTTATACCAAAAATTTATGAGTAAACCCCCATATCAGTCCTCGACTTTTTTAGCGTCATGCATTTTAGTCCTTGAGATTTCAAAATGTCTTTGTTAATCCCTGACATTTATCTCCGTCATTCACTTTAGTCCAAAATGGTTGACGGCGTTAAATGAGTGCTGACGTGTCACATTAAGTGTCAGTTTTGATTCAAATTAGTCTCTAGAATATTAAGAATCATTCATTTCAGTCCCTAGAATGGTGTCGTGAATGGAATGACAAGTTCTTAGCAACATTATGGAGAATAAAAAGTTCTGACTCTTATTAATTGTATCCAACCTATATTTCTATTAGATCTAATTAGTTCTAACCATTTTTTCCCTTTATAAATAGTCAATATTTTCTAATTCCACACTGAACAAATTGAATTCTCACTTGTTGTATTATCTTCTTTGTGATTAAATATGAACGTAGAAATGTTTAGGTCAAAGTTGGTTATTTATCAATAATTCTTGACAACTAGTTGACACCGTCTGTACTAAATCCAATGATTTAAGTGACATATGTTTATCTAGAAAATGAAGTGATATAATTTTTATATTTTTCAATAAGCAGCAAATTTAACACCGAAACAACTTAAAGACTGTAAAACATAGCTCTAGTTCCTTTTCTCTGAGTGCAATTTCTCAAATGTAAAACATAGCTCTATATCTCTATATTAGATGTTGATTGTCACATTTGAGAAATTGCACTCAGAGAAAAGAAACTAGAGCTATGTTTTACAATCTTTAAGTTGTTTTGGTGATAAATTTGCTGCTTATTGAGAGATATAGAGATTATATAACTTTGTTTTGTAGATGAGCATATATATCACTTAAAGCATTGGATTTGGTACAGACGGTGTCAACTAGTTGTCAAGTATTATTAATAAATAACCAACTTAGAATTAAAATTTTCTACGTTCATATTTAATTACAAAGAATATAATACTTGAGAATTCAATTTGTTCAGTACATAGAACATCATTAGAAAATATTAACTATTTAAAAGGGAAAAAATCGTTATAAACTATTTAGATCTAATAGAAATATAGGTTGGATACAATTAATAAGAGTCAGGACTTTCTATTCTCCATAATGTTCCTAAGAACTTGTAATTCCATACACAAAACTATTTTAGGGACTAAAGTGAATGATTCCTAATATTACAGGGACTAATTTGAATCAAAAGTGTCACTTAACGTGACATGTCAACACTAATTTAACACCGTCAGCCATTTTGGACTAAAGTGAATGACGGAGTTAAATGTCGGGGATTAACGAGGACGTTTTGAATTCTCAGGGACTAAAGTGCATAACGCTAAAAAAGTCGAGGACTGATATGAGGGTTTGTGTTAGATATTGATTTTTTTTTAACACTCTCTCGTGCGTATGCACGGGTTATACACTAGTGACATAACATAAGAAAATGTGAATGTGTAATTTATCTCTTAGTAATAGTTTGGATAGAGAAATTTAGAATTTTCAAAATTGTGATAGGAAATGTAGAAAAAATATGAAAATATTTGTAAATGATAATCTAAAAAATGAACATAATAGAGAAATGTTGAAATCCCCCTATTTGTCATAAAAATTCATCATACTTATCATTTAAAATTCTTTCTTTTACTATTCTAACACATAAAATCTAATAATTTCAAATTACTCCGTGTCTTTTTAAGGTGTGAGATTGATTTTTTTTGTGTGTGTGTGTGTGTCTTTTAAGGTGTGAGATTGATTTTTTTTTTTTTGTGTGTGTGTGTGTGTTACAACTTAAAATTCAACTATAAATTTTGATGAAAAAGAAAGAAGTATATATTTCAATAAATTATATTTATAATTTGCAAGAATGAAAGTTAATTAAAAGAAATAAAAATTAAAATTTATTTAACTTCCTCAACTAGTGTTATGTAATGAGTACCAATAATTTTACAAACTTCTATTATATATTTAAGATTTTGCACTAGATCAAGAAAACTTTAATTGATATATAACTTTATTACTATCCCGATTGTTATATAAAAAAAATTGTTCTGAATATTAGATACTACATAGTAACATTTTTAGTTGTTAATTACTAAATATCTTATATACCCTTAATTTATTGTGAACAATTAACAAGGTACTCGCTTATTCAATCATTTAATACTAAGGGTATTTTTGGAATAAAATTCTTAGATCTATGACATTATTAATTACCATTAACAGATTCCAATGCTTTTGCCTTGGTTCTGATAGTTTAAGCCATATGTTTCTTATATAAGAGACCTGAGATAATATATCTTTACTAAACTCATTTATCTCTACTTTTTTCATTTATTAAAGTTAGTTAAGTAATTATCCATAATACTACCTCCGGTCTTTTATATAGGATGATTTTGCTTGATTTGTTTATAAGACCATTTACAAAACTTTAGAAACATTTATTAGTTTTTTTATTCCACCCTCACCCTTTATAATTAACGAACTTTTGTAGTTTGTAAATTTTAGTTAATATGAAAAATTAAATGGAGTTTGACTTTAAATAAGGGTAAAGTTTGGAGTTAGAATTTTCAAATAAAAACAATGCATTAAAACAATGTTTTCTTAATCTACGTGCTTAAGTGAAAATTGATCGGAGGTAGTATCAAATAAGAATATAGTTGAAAAAACATTAAATTAGTCTTGAATCTCTAAAATAACAAAAGATTTGAAACATAATAAATAAAAATAAAAAACAACAAAAGATATGGAATAAAATGAGTTCTTCATAAGAATATACTCCTTCATTTTTTTTTATAAGACATACTTAACCAGATTACACAAACCAATAAAAATAGTTAAAGTTAATTAGTTTTATTGGGTTTTTAAAAAGTAATATAACATTTCAGTTTTACCCTTATTTAATATCATTAGCTAACTCAACTATCATTTGATACTCATTCCGCTTCTTTTTATTTGTCCATTTTGGCTAATAGAACATAAACTAATAAATGTAATTAATATTCTTATTTTCCTTAAAATTATTTTAAACTTTTTATTCTACCTTTTATCTTTCCTCATTTATCTCTCTATATTAATTTACTATATATTTGAAAATTAGTATATATGTGCAAGAGTATATAATTGATAAATCAATAATGAATATTTTATCTCGAACTTCTAAAGTGGACAAGTAAGAAAGAATGAATGGAGTAGTTGGGATCACATTAAAACTTTCAACAAGGGAAATTAAGGAAAATAATAATAAATATTTTTTTTAAAATTGTAAAGTGTCTTAAAAAAGACTATTAAAATAAACTTTCATGAATTGCTCCAAGAAACACCTGAAGTTTTTCTTACTCTCAAAATGGAGAACCCCATGGCTACATCTCTTCCCGAAATTAGAAATGTCTGATAATGACTTACCCAATCTTGATGTTTTAAACCCAAATCCAAAAATCAAGATTTCTTACAAGGAATATGAAGATTGGTGCAAACCATGGCGCCACTCTCATTGTAAAGCTAATAGGGCGCAAACCGGGTTTACGCTTTATGTCAACCAGATTACAGGCTATCTAGGCGAAACAGGGACAGATCAAAGTCATTTGATCTTGATGATGAATTCTTTATGGTTCGATTCAGTGACCCTGGCGATTACAAACATGCTCTTTACAAAGGCCCTTGGTTAATAACAGATCACTACCTACTAGTTCAAAGATGGAGGCCTCTATTCAAACCACGACAGGAACCTATCAAGAATATTGCAGTTTGGGTACGTATTCCTAATCTCCCCATGGAACTATATAACACTCATTTCCTTTGGAGGGTGGGTAAAAAATCGGGCACCATGCTCAAGATTGATAATCATACTTCAATCCACTCGAGAGGTCATTTTGCTCGTATTTGTATTGAAATTGACTTGCGAAGTCAATTGGTTCCTTCAGTTACTGCTCTGGGTTAAACCTTCAAAATTGAATGTTAAGGTATTCACCTAATATGCTTCAATTGTGGTAAGTATGGTCACATGATGGATCTTCGTGTAGATAGAACTCCTGTCAAAGATTATGTTTCTGCTCCAAATCCTACTTTAGAGATGGAAGCTGAGTTTGAACCTTTTAATGTTCATCCTGAAAAGGTAAATCATCAAAGACCTGATGTCGTGCAATCCATATCTCAAGATCCCCCCATAATGCTTGCTTTGGCCCTTGGGTGTTGGTTAAAAAACCACAACGAAGAAATTTTGGGTTTAGTAAAATGCTACAAATAAAGAGGGAGGTAATACAATTTTTGCCCCTCATGGTTCCCATTTTGAAATCTTACATGAAGACCCTCCCTCCAAATTATGAGGAGCCTGTTGGAGATACCCAACCATTTATATTGTTTCCACCCAAGCAGAGGAACCTATCAATAAGATCAATTCCAGTCTCCAAATCCCAGTCTAAACAAGAAAGAGCAATCTAAGAGTTCTTGGCCTTTAACCTTGAAGAAAGTTACTGTGAAACCTAGACCAGCTGTTGTTGATAAACCAAAAGTGCAACCTGCTAATTCTTCAATTGATGAGAAGAATGAACAGAATGCAGGTACTAAAAAAGACAAGGAAAGGAAAAAGAATGAACAAGACATGTTGTGGACCTTTTGGGGGGCTCCTCTAGTGCATCCTTCCGGGGCCCTACTTATGGAGCGTTCACAGTCCCTACCCACCCTCTTACTCCTAATAAAAATGAATCTGCAACCTTGGTTCAGACAAAAGATATGCAGTCTCATGTTAGTCTTATGGAAAAAGATACTACCAATGTCCATGCTCATTTGAGCTAGGTTTGCCCTCTACCCTTATCTTAAATTTTTATTTAATGAGTTTTCTTGTTTGGAATTGTAGAGGTGCATGGGCAAGAATCTTCCCTGGACTTCTCAAAGATATCTTTCGTATTGATCATTTGGCTCTTATTGCCTTTCTGGAGCCCCGTATAAGTGGTGAATGTGCTAATGTTGTCATTAAAAAAATTGGTCTTGATGGTAACCCCCGTATTGAAGCTAGAGGGTTCTCCGGTGGGTTATGATGCATTGTTGGCTAGCAAACAACACAGTCAATCCTGATCAAATCTTCAAAGTTATCTAGTCTTGGCAAGGTCCTCCTAGAATTTCTTCTTTTTTTTGGAAATATTTTCATGGAAGATTTCTAAAAAATTCTAAGAGAGTTAAGAGAGGGATGTCGTCTGATGATCTCTGTCCTAAGTGTGGGCTTACAGCTGAAACAATTATGCACACTATAAGGGACTGTGAACCGGTGGCTAAGCTTTGGGAGTCTTTAATAGATCAAAAGGATTGGGCCTCATTTTTCGGCATAGGGATTGACCAATGGTTGAGGAAGAATCTGCTAAATTCTACAACTTCTGTAACTGGTACTTCATGGAGCTTTATCTTCCCGGTTGCTATATGGATGACTTGGAAAGATAGGAAACCTCTCATATTCAAGAATAAAACTAATATGCCTAGAAACTTCTTCTTTCATATTGAGAGTTATGCTCATTGAATCATTAGCTTAATTGCTTCTCCTTGTCCAATTTCTTAGAGAATATATAAGAATGAGGGTCTCTTAAGGCGGCTTCATCCTCCTCCAGGATTTCATAAGCTAAATGTGGATGGCTCTATTTCTGATATTCATCACCATGCAAGTTGTGGTGGTTTGATTATAAATTCTTATGGTGATTTTGTAGGTGGCTTCTCTTGAAATATTGGAGTGTGATCTTCAGTGAAGGTTGAGCTTTGGGGGCTGTTACATGTTCTCAAAATGGCTTTGAATATGAATTTACAAATCCTCATAATAAACATTGATTTTAAAGTGGCCTTACAACTTATAAGGGGTAGATGTAAACAATCTCACCATTGTTTTGGGCTAATAAGAAGTATTAGACAAATGTTTGGATGAGAGTTCTTCTTTCTTCCTGAGTCATACATATAGGGAATCTAACTACTCTGCTGACCATTTAGCTAGTGTGGGTCATTCTTATTCTATTGGAATTTATTTCTTTGATTCTCCTCCTCAATCTTTAGGTCTTATTCTTAGTAAGGATTGTAGGGGAATTTTTTTTTCCACGTATGATCGTGGTTAGTTAGTTTTGGTTTGTTTTTTGGGCCTTCGACCTTGTCAATAATAAAAAAAGACGGTTAAAACCTTTAGATAATGCCTTATAAAAAGGGGGCACATAGAATATATCATAAAGGGTACATGCTTAATGAGTGCCCTAAGAACATTCATTAAGAAATCAAAATATAAAAGATTTTTATTATAAATCATCATATTGATTATATTTATATATAATTTAATCAGTGCCTTTAAAACATTCTTTCGCTTAAAATGTGGGGTTAAAAGAAATTTAGTTATCGCCTTATAAAACTTCACTCATACTTAATTATTGTAATTGTATTTTGTATGGTCCCAAACATAGGGTTTGATTCAGGTCAATCACTGATTAGAATTCAAGTCTATTTCTTATTAAGGCTATCGTCTCAGGACTCAAGATTTGGGGGTAGTATATGCCTATACGGTCCAAATCATATTGTCCCAAGGGATTTTTCTTTCACACATCTACTTTTATTTCCTAGACATCCTATATTTTTTATTTTCCAAAACAGTCCTCTGTTTCTGCACATCCCATATCAGAATTGATCACACGTTTATACCGGAAATTAGCTAACTTCTAATTTTAAATCATCCCTTAATTTTTTTATTTCATGTAAACCTCTTCCAGACCCATTTTTTATCCTCATCAACCACTTACCATGATCAAATAACCCACAAACTTCAGCCTACACACCCCATCATCCTTGAAACTTCACACCACCAATAACCACCCATCGCGACACCAATCTAGCACCAATTTCTAGCCACCATCGTACTTATTGCACAAATCACAACGTACCAACAACCCAATCAGAGAAAGCACAACTCTCACAGCCTCATCGTTCATTCATCACAATATTGTCATATCCACTCCAAATCCACCATAATCTCCATCCCTCTTATCCTTGAAACCACTCAACCTACAAGCCACCATGAGTACGTGTCTACCACAAGCCGTCCTTCAGCCATGGAACCATATTGCACCGGAAACCACACGGTGCCACTTCCCTTTCTTCACGCCGTCGGTACTATATCGTCAAATCCATCGTCCATGGAGCTCCCCGTGTAGAGCCTTCTTTGCTATTGCATCTTTGTGCACTTCCTCTCTCTGTTTTTTTACAGATGTTGGGTATTTAGTCGCCTTATTCCAGAAGTCCTTTCTCTATTTCTTCATTGGAATTGTGTTTTAATTTACACACCTTTTTTTAATTTAAGAAGGGGTATTTTAGAAAATAAAAAATAATTCCATGTGTAAAATTAAAAAAGTATGTGTAAACATCAATTCCCTTTTCCCAAGCTTGATTACTAAAATGAATCCAATTGTTTCAAGGCTTTTAGAGCTATAAACAGTCTCAAATCACAAGTTCAACTAAAAGTGGAATTTATGGAACTTAATGGATACTCATTTTTTTTTAACCATATGTATCACCTATTCCGGGACAATCCTATTCAGGAAGATAAATTGGATACTCATTTGAGTATATATTAGGAGAAGTTGGGAAGATAAATTGACGTAACTACTATATATATGTATAAAGGTATAATTTTATAGAATTAAAATTAAATTTATAATAAAATAATAAATTTAAGATTAAAAAAATAAGAATCAAAATAATTTTAGACAATTATTTAATTTTAAATTCTAATATTAGATTATATTTTAATATTGAAATATAATTTATATTATTATTTGATAATAAATTATAATTAAATAAATTAAAAACATAATAATAAAAATAAAATTTTATATTAAAAATAAGGACTATAATAAAAAATGATAGGATAAAATATTAAATCTTAATAAATTTTAAAATTAAGTAGTAACATTTATTAACATTTAAAAAATTGAGTTATAAGATGAGCGAGAAGGAGCATAAGTTTAATATTAAAGATTAAAAGGAAGAATTTCACTCACACTTATGTGCAAAATTTCCCATGAAATAAGAGAGGAGAGTGAAAGTTAATTAAAAGTCATTAAGAGTGAGAAAATGAGTGTCTCACATTTTAAGATAAAATGTCAAATTTATATATAAAATTGATTTATAATTTCCTAATTGCTATCAAAACTAAAACTCATTTTTTATTCTAAAGCCCTGACGGAATAGGGAATTCTAGAAAATAGAAAAATAACTTATATCCACTCCTAAAAGACCTTGGACTAAGCTCATTATAACAACCCATTATAAGGCCAGTTGGTCTTTTAAAGTGTATTAAACGTACCATTTTAGTGAGCGAGAGTTGAAATTAATAGTTGAAAAGATTCTTAAATTAATATTTTGATTATGTTTAGTATAAAATATATTTTAATAGTTATTAGTATTATTTGAAATGCTACTCTAGATAGTAATTTCAAATTTCAAATTCTAAATAACTTTTTATATTTTTATTCTTAAAATTTTGCATAATTATCAAATTTCAAATTCTAGCCTAGTAATTAGTCATGACTTTGGGTCCGTTTGATTTGCAAAAAATTAAGGCACTGTACAGTATAAAATTATTTATTCCATGTTTGATTTTAAAACTGTTCATGGGCCATGGCAAAATAAGGGATTGGATATAGGACAAAAATCTAAAAAATTGTAACTTACTAAATCAGGGTACAATTATTTGTCCAACGCACTGGGAAACACAATAGTAAAAAATACCCCCTCTTCTCTCTATAATTTTAGTCTCTCCCGCCCACAACCTTATTCCTACCTTGTGCCGCCTCTGCAGTCTCCATATTTTTTTTCCCTTTTTCCTGCAACCTAATCACGCTGTGGTTCATCAAGATAAGGTATGTTTATTTTTCTTCTCACCTACTGCATTGTATTTGGAAAAGAGATGTATTGGATTATATGGTAAAGAACCATATTTATCCACTGCAATGCTTTTTAATGATTGCACTTTGATTTGCCGTCCAATAGACCATTTCATGGTGCTGCTCATCAATTCATGAACTTTCATTTGTATCATTTGCATATATATAATTAGATATTTGGATTTTATTTATAATATACAAAGAATATAAATATGATTAAAAAATATATTAACACTCCCTAAATCATTATAAATTAGAGAAATTTGTGAAAATAATTTAATGATAAATATTCAAATAATTTAAAAATATCAAAATATTGTCTTGTGTTGGTTTATAATGCAAAACAAACAATATACAACACAAAGGGCACTGTAGTAAAATTCATGTTGTTCTGTTCAATATTTGTGTATATCAAACAATACACAACACAAAATTAATTGTGTTGTGCATTGACCATCCAACAACAAATGGAACAATAAGTTGTCATGTAATTCAATTACTTATCCTGTGTTGTTCCATCTGTTCTGTCCATTAATGTGCATCAAACGAACCCTTTGTTACACATATTAGCTAATTTTACTAAAAATATTCTATTTAATTAGTTAGTTTATCAGTTTTTATATTTTATCTTTTAGCTTTCATCCAAACTTTCATCTTTCATCTATTTTTTCAACTTTCAGCTAACTTATCCCCTAGTTTACCAAACACACTCTTAATCGGCTTTACATAAATAGTATTGTTCCAAAAAATATTTTCTAGTGTTTAAACCACATATGTAACACATAAATATTAATATACTTGTTTTGCTGATATTTTAAGGTAAACATGGTCGTCCTAATAAATCTATAAGGCCTAAACAAATTATAAGATGTGAGTCTATTTTTAAAAAATAAAAAATCGTAGATAATGTATCTATTACAAAAATTGGGAGTGTAATTTTAACAAAAGAAAGTTATGTTAAATTGAGAAAACTAATTTGATTAAAAATATTTTTAGTTACTATCTATCAACTAAGAAATAGTAATATTTTATATTTGATATAAAATTTTTATTAATTTTAATATATAAATTATGAGTCAAGATCAATTGACACCAGGTGTCAAACTTTAACACTTACACCAATTAATAACTTTTTGTAAAATATGAAATTCACTAATTCAATCGTTGAATTGAAAGATATTATGGAGTAGATCAAGTCTATAAAATTTCATACAAATCAGAAACTAATTAATATTTCATCACACCACTTTATTTTAACACGTAATATATTTTTAAAATATAAGTAATAGTTCGATGCTAGATAACTTACCTACGAATATCCAAATGATTTGAAATTTAATATACATGATCATGATGATAATATCTTTCAATTCAACAGTTGGATTGGTGATTTTCACATTCTACAAAAAGTTATTAATTGGTGTAAGTCTTGAAGTTTAACACCTGATGTCAATTGATCCTGACTCATAAATTATATATCTATAGAAAATTTTGAGGCCTTGTGTAACATCCCAAATTTCACAAATCGTTTTCATAAGATAAATAGGAAAAATGGGTAAAAAGTAATGAAAGAGGCTTGGAATAGAAATTTGGAGTTTCCATCCTGTAGTAGCTTGCTCAAGCGAGACAACCTCGCTTGAGCGAGTATATCAGAAAAAATAGGGGTTTTGAGTTTTGGTTTCTTCGCTCAAGCGAAGAGCCTCTCGCTTGAGCGAAATTGGGGGTTAATTTCAGAGTTACTCTCTGAATTGTCTCGCTTGAACGCAATTCCCTCAATTCCAGAATTGTTCTATGGAATTGTCTCGCTCAAGTGAGCAGTCTTTCGCTTGAGCGAGAACGCGTGTTAAACAGGACTTAGTTTTCCTCGCTCAAGCTAGAATACCCTCGCTTGAGCGAGAATGCACGAATTTGCCTTTAATGTTGAATTTATTAGGGAAAAAGCCATTGATGTATTTTCACCCACATTTAGAGAGAGTTCTAGAGAGAGAAAGAGCACTCTTGGGCCAAGGAGAAGAAGAAGAATAAGATCAAGGCTTGTTCATCCACACACTCCCTCAACCTTTTTACCCTCTTGGATCCCCTCTTTAGTGAATATAGCTCACACACTCCACTCCATTTTGTGTGAAAACTATTCCATGAACCCTAATCTCTACTTCCCCCTTTCTTGTTAATATTTGAGTGTGTTTGGTTGTGATTCTTACTTGATGGATTTGAAATTGCTTAGGAATGCCCTAGGGTTGTTTTACGTAGAGTTTTGCTCATAGTTCTTTAATAAGTTTCTTTGTCTCATGAGTCATGCTATATTGATGTAATGCTTGCATAATGCACCTTGGCCTTTGGCCCCAGATAACAAGAAAATGCATTTGAGCTTCGACTCTCAATTAAAATGATTTTGGCTTTGGCCCCATTTAACACCTTAAGCAAGATTGGACTTCGGCCCCAGTTTTAATGGACTTCGGTCCCCAGTTAAAATGTGGGTTTCGACCCCCAATTAATGGCGGGTTTTAGTCTCCAAGGGAGATGTTCCTTGTAGTCTGAGCTCAGGTCTAGCCCCAGTTAAGAGATAAGACCCCGTTTGTCGGGTAATGCAGGCCATGCATATTATGAGTTGCCATTGATTGAGATTTAGTATGTTAGATTCATTGTATATGCCTCCTGTTGCATAACGTCTGCGTGTATTTCCCCACACTACTTGTTGCGTAGTTATATTCACTGAGACATTAGTCTCACCACATGTTTTGTGGCTATCATTTAGATGCACAGGGTCCTCCCCGAGCTGGTCAGTGAGAGCTTTGGAGCTTGGGAGCTTGTATTTACATTTTGATGTATTTATTAACTTATGTTAAGATGTTCGGTACTTTAGTTGCATTCTTTTATGGGATATAACAGTTCCAATGGACATTATTATGAAATTCAAGAATTAGGACCTTACACCACGTAATAGGGAAAACCTAAAACAATTACTTTAGTGGCATTCCCCTTGGGCCGACCCTAAAAGTAAGTAAAACTTAAGTATAAAAATGATATATTTTAAAATTTAAATAAAATATTCAAAAGATAGGGAGACTATTATATGAAAATTATCAATATATTTATTAATTAATCGATTTTAAAATTTAAACAAAAAAAAAGACTAAAAGATTAGGAGAAGAACATATATATATACACCCATAGATTTATACACTGATTTGATATCTCTTATTTCTTTATATTTCTCTCTTCCTATCAGTCTATCACATTATATATATATATATATATATATATATGAGTCAGATCCGTTGACACCAGGTGTCAAACTTTAAGAGTTACACCACTTAATAATTTTTTGTAAAATGAGAATTTAACTAATCCAACCGTTGAATTGAAAGTTCTTATGAAATATATCAGGCTTATAAAATTTCATAAAAAGTGAAAACTAATTGATACTTCATCAAACTAATTTATTTTAACATATAATATGTTTTTAAAATATAAGTAAAAGTCCATTATTAGATAACATACATACGAATGTCCAAATTATCTTAAATTTGATATACATGATCGTGAAGGTAATATAATATGATTCAACGGTTAGATTGGTCAAATTCTCATTTTACAAAAAGTTATTAAATAGTGTAACTCTTAAAGTTTGACATGGATTCTGACTCTCTCTCTCTCTCTATATATATATATATATGTATGTATTAATTATACTTTTTACTTTCTATATCACTCTAAATGTAGACGTCTTTTGGGATATATACCAAAAATTTCCACCTTAGGAGAAATTTAATTTTTTATAATAATAAAATAATTAATTTATTAATTGATTGATTTATAATAATTTAAAACAAAATAGAGAAGTCATGTAGATAGTAGTGTATAAGAAAATTTTTGAACTTTTATCATGAAAAGAATTTTTTTAAAAGTTTAAAATAAAATAAAAAATTATTATTTTCAAAATTCCATTAATTCAAGTAGTAGATGTTTATTCTTCTTAAACAATGTCTTAGATTTAAATTTTTTGTATAGGAAAAGGTCATGTTGGGAGAGTTAAGCTTACTGATTTGGATCTCTTGAGTAATTGGAGGGTCCAGTAAAAAAGAGAAAAAGAGAGTGCATGTGTGAGATCCATATGTACTCATGGACCCACATATGCATTTTCTATCTCTTTCCTACTGGACACTCGAAGATGATTTATTTCTTAAGTTTACCATGATATGTATATTTCAATTTAAAATAAATTTTAATAAAATTAATGTTTTCCATTAAAGACGGTTTAGGTAATGAAATTTTTTTTAAATGATATTAAAAAATTAAATAAATTTAACTATTATTCTTAATTAATGTGAGTTTTTTCCACATCCTCGAATTGTATAAATATAGTCATAAATAATAGAATTTTGTGAAGAGTGTGTGATTATGCACATATTTACCCCAATCATGTAGACAAACATGCGTGTGGTTATTCCATGTGCATGTGTGGGCTGAACACAGCGTAATTTCGCGAAACTTTGAGCGACAATTCAAGATGCCTATAATTTCAGTCCACGCGTTGATTCCATTCTTAACCCGCTATTGTTGAAATTCAGGGTCCGTTTGTTTTATAATTATAAGTAAAAATAATTAAATTCACACGTATTAAGAAAGTTGATTAAATTCATTAAATTTTTTTGGTATTATGTAAAAAATACTTGTATTATCTAAATTATTATATATTTAATTTTATTAAAAATTATTTCAAGTGGACATACTCTCTGTCTATTGATACATGATTCATTAAATAGAGTGGTTGAAAAGTAAAATCAAATGACATTTTGGGTTTATCTCATTAAATAGGGTAAAAATAGTTAAGACTTGCTTATATTTTAGTCCACCAAATATGAGTTTTTTTTGCTTATATTCAAGTTCGGAGGAAATAATTGAGTAAAATTAATTCTAAAAATGAATGATTAAAATAAATAATACACGCTTTATAACGTATGTTGAACAACAGTGATTTAAAATCAATTATATAAAATTATAATTTTATACCGTTGGAATTTAATAAAACAAACAGGCTATTGCGAGTTAACCTATAAAAGTAAAACAAGTCACATCTGAAACGATCGAGTTGATTACGCTTTCTGATCCTGAAAGAACCAGTGATGGGTTATTCACATCTGATATCTTCAATTCTGATTGTCATAATTGTATTGTCGACATCTAACTGTATGCAAATTGCAATGCTATTCTTTTTATTTTTAAAACCACGTGCACATCTATTTTTTTCATACACTGAATCCTAATTTTGGTTCTTGAAAGATTTAATGTCATATTAGTCCTACAAAAAATAAATTATTTTTTTTCCCTAAAAAATAAAAAGTTATTCAATTTAGTCTCTAAAAAATAAAAAGTCATTCATTTTAGTCTTTAAATTTTTTTTTAAAATGTCAATTTAATTTGAACTAAATTGAATGACTTTTTTTATCTTTTAAAAATAAAAATGTAATTTTTATCTTTTAGAAACTAATGTGATCGATCTCAAAATTTTCAAAAACCAAATTAAGAGTTTCCTCATTTTTATGGGAGAAAATTCGGCTCAAAACGGGAACATTCACGTAATCCTGAATCTATCTATCTAACAAAGATTTTTTCCTATTCTATTTGTACATCTCACCGTATGATTGGAAAAAAAAAATCTATCTTTACGCAATGCAAATCACTTAATAATGTTATTATACTAGTGTATTACCCGTGTATGGGATCACTTAAGAAATTGATTTTGAAAGAATGGTGAGAGGACTATTTTTTTAAATTGAATTTAATATGTGTATATACGGATGATGCGATAGTAGAAACACAATCTGACTAAATGATATAGGTTATAGGGAACTCAAGTGGTAATATATAGGATCCAGTGAATGTTTAGTAGTAAAATTGTGTATGTCCACCTGGGTTTGCTTTAGTCGATGTGACATCGGTGAGACCTTAAAAGGATATCACCATTATATCACATTATAAGGCTAAATGCAGGAATCTGAGTGACTTTATGTATTGTTTTGTTATTTCATTTTGCTTTATATATTGATATATAAAGATAAAATATCAGAACATTCTACCATATTAACAATCATTGATCCATATAGCAAACCCCAAACCCTAAATAATATCTCAACAAATAAATTTGTACTCATGTGTATGTTGATGTTTAATCGCTCATCTCTTCCAATTTTTTTATTTTAGTATAGTTTTTTTATTTAGGGTGGTTTGGTTCGGTTCAGGTAAGAGATCCAATGTCTTTAATCCGTTACCAGAACCAATCATTGACGGGTTTGATTGGTTCGGTTCGGGTCCAACCTGATTTAGCTAAAAAAATTCAAACCAATTAGATTGGTTCGGTAGGGTTTAGGGTTTATCGGGTTCATCGGATTGAACCAAACCAATGAACACCCCTAAATAATATATTAGGAAAATATACAATAAATTTGATGTAAATCAACATATTTTATTATATTACCACATCCAAACTTTAGTATCAATCTCAACAAATATGTATGTACTCATGTGTATCAATATCTACAAATTAAACAATTTTAATGTAAATAAAATATTAGAAAAATACACAATAAATTTGATGTAAATCAACACATTTTATTATATTACCACATTGAAACTTTAGTAACAACTCAACAAATATATTTATACTAATGTGTATCAATATCTACAAATTAAACAAATTTAGTCCTTATAAAATCATTTTTATTCTTTTGGTCCTCATAAAATTCAGAAACTTTGAAAAAGGTCCTTATTGCCACTTGTCATGCATCTAACCATGCCACAAAAGTAATTATGTTGAGGTAGCATATGATGTGGTGTTCTAGATGCATGACATATCATCAAAAAATGATAATAAGGACCATTATCAAAATTTTCAAATTTTATGAGGACCAAAAGAATAAAAATAATTTTATAAGGATCAAAAGCAAAAATCACATATTTTACAAGGACCAAAAAGTTATTTAAGCCGAATAATAAAATAACTAATAAAATATTATAATAAATTGAATGAATACTGGAAAAAATATTAAAAAACCTATATAATTGTATAATTATAGATAGATTATAGATAGATGTAAATCAACATATTTTGTTATATTACTATCTAAACTTTGATATTAATCTGAACAAATTTATTTGTGCTTATGTGTATCAATGTCTACATATTAAATAATTTTATTTTAAATAAAAAAGATGACACGACTTTTGATAACAAAAATATCAAAAATAATAATAAAATAAGTAAAAAAATATTGTAATAAATTGAATGAATAGTGAAAAAATTAATAAAATACATATAGCATTGTATAATTATAGATAGATTATAGATAGATGTAATTCAACATATTTTGTTATATTATCACATCCAAACTTCGATATTAATCTCAACAAATTTATCTGTGCTTATGTGTATCAATGTCTACATATTAAACAATTTTATTTTAAATAAAAAAGATGACACGATTTTTGATAATAAAAAGTAGTAACAATAAGAACAAAACAACTAATAAAATATTATAATAAATAGAATGAATAGTGAAAAAATTAATAAAATTCCTATAGGATTGTATAATTATAGATTATAGATAGATGTAATTCAACATATTTTGTTATATTACCACATCCAAACTTCGATATTAATCTTAACAAATATATCTGTGCATATGTGTATCCTACATATTAAACAATTTTACTTTAAATAAAAAAGATGACACGATTTTGGATAACAAAAATTAGTAACAATAATAATAAAGGAAACTAATAAAATATTGTAATAAATTGAATGAATAGTGAAAAAATATTAAAAAACCTATAGGATAGTATAATTATAGATAGATGTAAATCAACATATTTTGTTATGTTACTATCCAAACTTCGATATTAATCTGAACAAATTTATTTGTGCTTATGTGTGTCAATGTCTACATATTAAACAATTTTATTTTAAATAAAAAGATAACACGACTTTTGATAACAAAAAGTAGCAACAATAATAATAAAATAACTAATAAAATATTATAATAAATTGAATGAATAGTGAAAAAATTAATAAAATACCTATAGGATTGTATAATTATAGATAGATTATAGATAGATGTAATTCAACATATTTTGTTATATTACCACATCCAAACTTCGATATTAATCTCAACAAATTTATCTGTGCTTATGTGTATCAACAAGTCTTAAACTCGTGCAAATGCACGGGTGAGTATAATAATTACATCATTTTCAAAACTTCATTAATATGTTAACATTTTAATATATATGTAATAAGTTTAATAATATTTAATATTGAAAAATATTATTACCAACGCTAAATTTGATGACATCAATTGATAAGTTGATAAGAACAACAAAGTACTACAACAAATCAAATATCTGGTTCATTAAATTCTCTAGAAGACCTACTGGAAGACTATATTTTTTGTACATCTACCCAACCGATTACTATCATCATATGCCAATATCTTTAGTCCACTCTTAAACTTCACACGAGAAACTGCAACATATAATTGTCCATGTGAGAAGACAGGTCGAGGGAGAAATACACCAACATGGGATAACATTTGTCCTTGGCTCTTGTTTATTGTCATGGCAAATGACACACATAGAGGGAATTGGCGTCGTTGAAATCGAAATGGATTCATACCATCAGATGGTATTAGATTCATTCTTGGGATATAAACTTTGGTTCCAACGTGGCTACCCGTAACAACTCTCGCACCGATAACATTTACGCCAAGGTCTTCAACAATCAACCGTGTTCCATTACACAATCCTGCTGATATATCCAAATTGCGCATTAACATTACAGGAATACCAGACTTCAAAACCAATCTGTGATCTGGAAGACCTGAGCATTTAATGCCATTTAGGAATTCTGTTGTCAACCAATCCGCCTGGACACCAACTGCATCATCTAATTTCCATAATGTATCAGAACTTAAAGATACCTACTCTTCACCCGGGAACAATGACATCACATACTGATTGACTTCATCAACAATTTCTAACTTTGGACCAAGTATAGCCCTTTCCTGAAAGAATTTAGGTGACTTAGAGTTGGCAAGTATATCAGGATATGTAAAGGAAACAATATCAGCAATTAGATTAGTTGTACAAGTTAACAACAAATCTTCAGGAATCTCTACGCCAGCCTCACCGTCATTATCCTCACCTAAATTTCCATCACCAAGGTTTAAAATCCATTTAGAAAATTCTTCGACCTCAACATCACCGTCTACAGTCTGATTACTTTGGAGATGCATATTTTTGTTCAGCCGCATAACTTTACGATATTGCCAAAGTCTTGAGGAATTTATAGTTGCCATCACAATATCAGCTCTAGTGCCACATGGTATAACAGGCAAGATTTGTCGGAAATCACCCACCAGAACAACAACCTTTCCACCAAAAGGTTTAGACAAACTACCTAGAATTTTGAATCTCATAATATCCTTCAGTGTTCTATCAGTGCTTCAAAAGCCCATTTACTAACGATTGGTGCCTCATCCCATATTATAAGGCTGCATTGTTGCAATAATTCAGCCTTTGGGCTACTCTACTTAATTCCACAACATGAGTCTTCATTCAAAGATAATGGGATAACAAATTGTGAATGGGCTGTACGTCCACCCGGAAGAAGGAGAGATGCAATCCCACTACTTGCGACATTTAAAACGATCTTCTTCTCAGATCTCAATCGATAAAACAATGTCTTCCACAAGAAAGTTTTTCCAGTTCCTCCGTAACCATATACAAAGAAAAAACCACCATCGCCACTATTAACAGCAGAAATCACTTCATCATACACAACCCTCTTATCATCATTTAACCGACGAACATGCTCAACATGTTTCTCCTTCATCTCAAGAACATCATGATATAACTCATCAAATATCAAGATATTATCGAACTCATTAACTTGATCAGAAGCAGGATATGTCATTGTATCAAAATCTTTAAGTGACTTTCCATTCATCAATAATAATTTGTCAATTTCTATTAAGCACAATGATTGCAAGGTCTTATCATCTATCTGTAAATCTAAAATTAAGAAAATAATCATTAATATCAAAACGAGAAAAACTCAGTACAACAAAGATAACTAAAATTACTTAAGCGTGTGTTTGGGTAAATCATTCTTAGAGGGCAATGTATTTTTAGCGGGTAATTAAAATGATTTGGGATAAAAATATATTGTTTGGGTAATATATCCAAAGAATTTTCAAAATGCGGTAATTTAATAGAGAATTTGTTTTAAATAAAATGATAGAATTTGAAACACCACCAAAATAGAGAGAATTGTGAAATTCTCTGTCCGGAGTTGAGCCTCTTCTCTCACGCATGCTAGCCTCTCCCTCGCACTCTACTTTTTCACCCGCTTCTGTGCGAAGCTTCACTCTCGGGATCTCTCTCTATCGCACTCTACTCTTTCATCCGCTTCTCTGTGCCAAGCTTCTCTCGATCTCTCTCCATCTGATTGTGCTCTTCTCTTTGGAATCAAGGTAAATGTGTTCTTCTCTTATTCAGATTATGATTCAAATTGTGCTTTGTTGATTTTTCTTTTCTAATTTCTCCGATTATGATTATCTCCCTCACATGCATCTTGTTTCTGGAAAATTTTTATCTAATTCTGGAAAATTTTTCAATGCATTTCTCGGTTTTGCTTTTCCGATTCTATCTCTCATCGTGGATCTGAATTTTAGCTCAATATTTGTGGATGAGATTTGATTGTAATAGTTTTCACAGGTTCTGCAAATTTTATCTTCTTTTCTTCAACTTTTGAGTTTTTTTTTGTTGCTTTATTTAGATTAGCACTTTGGAACAGTTCAGAGGTTGAAGGTACTAGCTGAAGGTACATATTTCGT
Organism: Sesbania bispinosa; assembly: GCA_026901365.1. Lineage (NCBI taxonomy): Eukaryota > Viridiplantae > Streptophyta > Magnoliopsida > Fabales > Fabaceae > Sesbania > Sesbania bispinosa. The sequence goes on along the minus strand of QLOH01000226.1, from coordinate 1,262,923 downwards.
TCTTAATTATTGTTTTGAAGGATTGTTATTATCTTTGTACCAATAAAAAGAATTGTCTAATTATGTAACCAAGTATGCTTGATTGTGGATCACATGAATAAAGAATTAACCACACTTGTACCATTCAGGTAGATTTAGCATTCCCAATATATTCTTCATATATGCTGTCAATTAATTATTAGATGATGAAAGCTTTCTCACTCAATTATTAGAGCCATTTTTTTTTTGTTTTTAGTGAAATGTTGTCTTCTCTGCTATCACAATTTTTTTTGTTTATGATATTTTTTTTCCTTTCATAAAGGTTGTTCAAGAACTTGTGGAAATGGATTCTAGTGTAGTTGATAATTCGATTACTTCAAGAAAACGTAAAAGAGATGAAGATGAGGAAGAACTTGAGAGAACAATGTTCGTCATTGTTAGTGTAATTACAATGCTTTTGGGTGTGATGACTTGGTACCATAATAAATACTTTGTTAAGGAACCAGCCCGTGATTGGGAATTGGAAAGACGCAGTTTCCTTAATCGTCTATATAAGGGAGCAGAAAGAGATTGTGTTGAGCAACTAAGGCTCAGTAAGAGGGCATTTTTTAAGCTTTGTAGAATTTTTCAAGAGAAAGGGAAATTAGTAAGAACTAGAAATGTCCCTACAACGGAAGTTGTGGCAATGTTTTTGCATATCCTTGCTCACAACCTAAAGTATAGAGTAGTGCACTTTAGTTATTGTAGATCCAAAGAAACAATAAGTAGGCAATTCAATAATGTCCTGCGAGCTATGATGAAAGTAGGCAATGAGTATTTGAAGTTTCATGACTATAATCTAGAGGGCTCAGAGGCAAACAAATAGAGATGGTTTGAGGTAAGTTTATCATTTGTTTGATTAATTATAAAACATTTTGAGTGATTAGAACTTATTTATAATTTTGAAATGTTATTAGAATTCAATTGGAGCACTTGATGGAACACATATTCCAGTGACAGTTGGTGCAGAAGATAGGCCTAGATGTCATAATAGAAAGGGCGATATCTCTACAAATGTATTAGCAGCTTGTGGTCTAGATTTGAGGTTTATATATGTGTTGCTTGGGTGGGAAGGGTCAGCAGGCGATTCTCGAGTATTGCGAGATGCTTTACGTTGCCAAAATTGTCTCCAAATACCAAATGGTAATATCATGAAAATAATCATGATACTTTATTTAATATTTAAAATAACACTTTTATAAAATGATTTTTTTTTTTGGGAAACTATTGTAGGTAAATACTTTCTTGTGGATGCGAGGTATACAAATGGCCCTGGATTTTTAGCACCTTATCGTGGGACTAGATATCATCTTAATGAGTGGATTGGAAACACTCCTCAAAATTACAAGGAGTTGTTTAACCTCCGTCATTCAAGTGCAAGGAATGCAATTGAAAGATCATTTGGGATATTGAAGAAAAGATGGAGCATATTAAGAGCTCCTTCTTTTTTTTGATATAAAACATAAATAAGAATTATTAATGCTTGTTTCATACTTCACAATTTCATAAGAGATGAGCAACAAAGTGATCCAATTTTAGAGGTCCAATACTTGGAGCTTCTATCTGTTGTTGATGATGAGTTAACCAATCAACAAAGGGAAATAGTTAGAAATAATACCACGGATGAGGTCATAATTGTTCAAGTAAATGAAGAATGGACAACATTTCGTGATATTTTAGCAATGAATATGTTTGCTGAATATCAAGTTAGAAGAAACTTTGCTTAATGAGAGTGTTTTTAGTAGACTTTGGGTTTTGTTGTTCCTTTTTACATGTAATTGACTTTGTAATTGAACTTTGTCAGAATAAAAAAATTGGGTCTCATTTTAGCTTTGTTTAGATTAGCTCAATATTTTTTGGCTGGTGCTAGGCACTTACTTGCATTGGCTGTTTGTACTGTTTGTACTGTTGGGTTTATATATGCAGATGGAACATTGGGTTCATGCCCTTATTTGAGCATCTTATTTCTATAATTAGTCTCTTTTATTCTGTTGAATTATTGGATGTGGATACTGGATAGTACTTGCATTTAGTCTGAGATAACAGGTGGTCCTTGCATATTTCTGATGTATAGATAAAATCTTATAAAAAAGACAACTGAGTATATGCTTCAAGTAATTCTTTTTACATGTCTGGTGCTGGTTGAAATTACTTTAAGCACTCTCACAAAGATAGCATCATTTCATGTCACGTAGATTTTTACAGTAGAAGCTACAGGTTCTGTTATAGGTCTCTTTACATGTTTGGTTTAAATTTCTCTCTGTTATAGTCATTACTAGTTACTAAAATAGAAGTAATCTCCAATGTAAAGACATTTCCCTATATTTTTCTGTCATTGCATTGTTTGTTTTCCGGTCCATCTTTCTGTTTACCTTTTACTTATTTGTTTGTTTGCTCTTTGATGCATATGCAACTATACATATCTGTTTATTTTTGTTGATCCAGAAAAATGGGAAAAAGAAAGATGGTAGAAAACAACATTGAGGACAAGAAAGATGATACAAGGAGTTACTTTACATGGAACTTGGAGATGGAACGAGTACTAGCTGATGTAATGAGAGATCAAAGAAACTTGGGTCGTAAAGGTGATGGAAATTGGAAAGCAGTGGCATACAACACTGCAGCCCATGTCTTGTCTAATCGTTTCAAAGTTCAACTTATAGGAGATAATGTGAAGAATCGGATTAAACTTTGGCGAACTTGGTATGGGATTGTTAGTGACATTCTTAGTCAAAGTGGATTTGATTGGGACGACACGAAATACATGATTACAGTTGAAGATGAAAATGCATGGAATGAATACGTTAAGGTAGTCACTTTTTAATGTTAATAATTATTATTCAATTGAAATTACTATATGTGTTATTATTAACATATTTTCTTTGTTTTCCAAGTCCCATGAAGAAGCTAGACGGTTTCGATTTAAGGTGATCCCTAATTGGGATGATATTGTGGACTTATGTGCAAAGGATAGAGCAACCGAAACTGGAGCAGAAAATGCATTGGATGATGATGATATCATGAATAAAGAAGAAAATGAAGGGGAAGACTCTCACTGTGTTAATATTGACTTGGAGGAACCAAATTCTGCAACAAAAAAAGGATTCGCACAAGCAAGAGTGGAGAGAAAGAAGGGATATTTCCTTAATGAAAGAAGTGGCTGATTCACTGAAAGACTTTGTGGAAATAACTAAAAAGAAGATGGAGAAAGAGGTAAAGGATGCTCAACAAGTGGTGCAAGAAGTGTTGAACGAGTTGTAGAATATACCCAATCTTCAAAGTGCATTTCGACATAAAACGATTGCTTGGTTGACGGAAAATCCAAATAAATTTGCAATTCTAAGAGCTCTTTCATTAGATGAGAAGGATGATTTTCTCTTGGCTTTCATATCTTGAGGCCAAGTTAGAGGTAACTCTAGTTATATCTTGAGGCCATGATAATGAGACCAATGTTGATGAGACCAAAAGCAATAAGGTCGTTAGTTGTGGCAACTCTTTGAAGATTTACCTCTGTTGTGTTACTTAGTTCTTCAATGATGTACATATTATGATGTGACCGACATGTTGTGCTGCTTAGTTCTTCAATGATGTACATATTATGATTTTTTTCTCTGTAGAGATTTTTTCTGTTTGGTATGCTTGGATGAGAGCTGGTGGGTTGTGTGTATAGTGGGTTCAATGGTTCCAGGGAAAATTAGAACTTCTTTTGGAGCTGCATTTTGTGCTGCACTTGTTGGATTGTTGTTCTGATTTTTGAAAATGTCAGTGATGTTGGTGGTGCTATTGTTGCAGGGCATGTCAAGGAGACATTTGTTACTCTCATAATTGTAAAAAAAAAAACTCTCAGATATAAAAGAATAAACCAATTTACTCTCAGAATTGTTTTTGCCCATTTTTTACAAATGAAATTGACATTTTAAGGAGACATTTGTTTGGTCAATTGGATTTGATGATACGTGGTCTATCCAATTAGTTCAGATTTTGTGATAAATATATATTATACTTCTTTCAGGCACTGTTGTTTTTAGCTGTGTATATGCCCTTAGCATTGCATTATATTAACATTCAATTTGTTTTAAAAATGGGTTAAACATACTCAACATTCAATTTGTTTGTATATATTTTTAGTTCCCTAGATTTGATTCATTTTTTATGCTTCTATAAGGTTCATTGATTGCTAAGTTATATTTGTTTGAAAAATTATTATTTTTAGATAATATAATTATTTTAAGTTAATTATAATTTTTTAAATTTTAAGTTAAATAAGATAATTATTTTAATTTAATTATCATTTTAAAAACAGAATTTTGAAAATGAGGAAATTTGATTTCTTCATCCAAATAAAGAATTGAAAAATTGAAGAAATTTGATTTCTTCAACCAAACGACAAAATTTTAAAATGAAGGAATTTCAATTGATGCAATTGAAATTCCTAGAATTTAAATTCTCTGAAATTCTCAATTGCTCCATCCAAACGCAAGGTAAGGGAAATTGTTTTCATACCTGGACAACTCAGTGTTCTCTGTTTCTCAAACAATATTCCATCAGACAAAAGCATCCATGTTTTCTCCCAAACAACAACAGGCTTTGACATAGAATTAGACAATAACAAATTCACAAACAATCGCCTCAAGTACATTCCTGATGCCAAGGCAGATGTTCAATAATCTCGTCGACAAATTCTTTATCATCAGTTAGCAACCCGAGTGCATTGCAAGCATCTAGGAATGTTGGATGTACGACCCCTTCCACAGTTCGAATGTTCTCATAATCGGTACTCCCTTTTTGAACATTTAGTAACAAACGAAGGTAATACACTTCCCCTGACCCTAGCGGTGCAAAATTCACCCTTCCAATGGAGAAACCTTTCTTCTAGGTCTCCACTCTTGAAGTCCAGCATCATAAATAAACTTTGAAAGAAACTTTCCATAGGTTAGATTTTTACCCACGTCAAACTTGGAATTGGCTTCCATCCACGCAATGAAGGGAGTTTTTTATCTCGGTTCCGTGTAACAACATTATCAATCCTGTCACAATCTTTGAACACGACAACTTGTTGTTGAGGCAAATGGAAGTTTAGTCTTTGGACTGGAGGCCATCTATGGTGTATATGAAATTTGAAAATCCTCCAAATAGATTCACATGGAAATAAATATCTACAATCATAATATTGTTGGATTTCATCAACAACTTCGACCTCTGTATGTCCACTATCTCCAACACTCATTGAAACAGTTACTCTATCAACCCCTTTATTAACATATTTGAACAAATATTTGATGGAGTTGGACTTGTTACAATACTTAATGTTGACATGAGCTTGATACTTCATCAACAGTTTAGGATTATATGGAACAATAAATCTGTTGTCAAGCTCAATACCCTTTCTTTTCATTGACACACCACTATTTCTTCTCCTATAAATTGGATAACCATCCGAGTCAAATGAAGTCCTGTTCAACAAATTTCTTTGGGAAGTACTTTGAGCATCTCCCTTCCCTCATGTAAGGGGAGTCCTTTAGAGCATTACCATATGGCCCATGAACCATATAAGTTGATACAACTTCAAAGAGCTTTGGATATGTGTGTGGGTCTGGAAACTCAACACATATTACAGAATCAATGACATCAACACTGTCTAACCTATTAGCCGAGTCCAACCATAATAATATGTGAGCATGTGGCAATCCATGCTTTTGAAACTCAATCGTATACATACCTATAACAAAAACCATTATGAATTGATATTTGTAAGATTAACAACATATTTTGTCAAGGGATACGATATTAAAGGTAAAGACAATTGCATGCAATTTTACAACGTACCTGCTGTGACTTTCCCAAAAAATTCTCCTCTTTTCAAATCACACATTAATTGATCCAACTTTATACGAAATATTCGACAAGCAATGTCTGGCCTATCATATGCATTCAAACCCTTGGAAAACACATGTCGCTCAATTTCTGGCCACTTTGGATTGCATGTCATAGTTAGAAATAAGTCTGGATACCCAAAATGTCTGCAAATGGCCATCGCATCCTGACAATTATTAAACATATACCGCCTACCACCAGTGAAGGATGAGGTCAAGACAGTTCTTGAACCAATAGTTGATGGATCAACATCACCACGATCAACAGCTTCTTGAAGACCACATAAAATTCCTTACGTATTGAATCTTGATTATTTCTAATAAAGGATAATCGTTGTGATTCAATCATGGAGTAACAATCAACAACAAGTTGTTGAAACAAACGTCGACTCATGAGAATTACACTTTCCTCATTGGGCCGCTCCTGAATGCGGAATGCAATGAATTCACGAAGTGAAACACGTTTCCTGCACCCACTCGTAGAATTTCCACCAACCACATGAAAAGATATATTCTCCTAATATCCATCCTCCCCAAAAGGAAATAAAAGTGGATATTTCATAGGAATGAATGACGTGTGGGTTTCATGAATCATTTGTAATTCACCACTTTGGAATTGTACAACAATGTCTCTACCACAATCAGCACTGTCAAAATCACCTACAATAAGACCCAGCAACTTCATCTACTGCTGGCAAATTATAAGTTCTCGGATCGGATGATCGACTCCTAAATAAACGCAATGACACACAAACTTGTATAGCCGTGATTGAAAACATCACGAACTCTCCTAAAACACTTAGCAAGAACATTGTTCTCATCGATCATTTCCACCCAAATCCTTCACCAATCCCAAATCGAACTTCAAATTATTTCCTGTTGAACTGATAAACGGATGTGAGTGGTGTCAAAGTATGCCAAATATATTTTATACTGCAAATACAAAAGCAATTCACTAAAAAAAATAAAATGACCCTAACCTTAAAAATGAGACTCTATTTTCAATCTCATTCATTGTATCATACACGTATAATTGAGCAAACTTTGGCTTGTCCCCTTCAACAGGTAACAAACTTCTAATGCGGTGATAATTTTGACCACTAATAACAAATTGTGGAGGTCTGCCTCCATCATTAAGCCCAACTTCAATGTAGCCTCCAATCGAAGTAAAGGAAAACATACTATTATATGACTGGATGTTATCACAAAAGTGTTTACTTCGACTATCTTGTCCAGTAAATAAATTCCGCAATAACACTGGAGCTTTTTGTATAGCTGGCAATAATATCTTCCCTCTCATACAACACAAGGAACATTCAGGTGAAAGAGACTTCGAAGTTTTTTCTGCTCGTTCTTCATACAAAAAAATGAGCCTCACAAAATTTGCACTTCATTTTCATATCCCCAACGTCACAATACTCTACCATGAACTTTTACTATTCAGAATGTGAACTAAATTTTATTACCAAAACACAATTTTGTTATGAGACAATACCTATGCTCACTATCCGCAAATAATACATGTTTTGGAATGAAGTCCAACATGTTGTCCAGAGAGTTTTCTTCAAATGTTCTAGTCCGACAATCTACACTCTTGATTACTACATATTTCATATTTATGACATAGAGACGATGAAGTAATAGAAAATTGTGTGAAACTGAATATTATAGAAACACAAGTATGAAATTACAAATTAAATAACGACTAATAATTACTTGAAAGTATCATAAAACAATGTCCAAAATGGTAACATTCACTACGCTTAGTAAACATTATACGTTTAATGAACGATGCATATATCAAAATCAAATCATAATTGTATACATATATCCCTATGCTAATAGGCAAAATCAAATTAATGAACATAGAAAATGAAATTTTATATATAACGAAAATATATTATACTTCCCCTAATAACAAAAATTATGGATACATATCTATATCTTGGAAATTACACAACTTGTCATTAGATGCAGATATGTGATTGTCACTAGGAATAGACCATGGTATAACTAATTACATCATAAAAAATAATAAAAATTGTTAATTCCATGAAAAGACATATTCCTAATATTTGGAATACTTAATAATAATAAAACTTTGCAAATCTAATATGATAAATAATATTATAACTATGATTAAAATTCAGCAACTTAATTATGATCAATTTTGCGCCTACTACAACCCAATTGTCTGGTGTCCTTAGCATCCCTTTTCTTCCTACCTCCACCACGAAAATAGGAGTCCATACCTTAATAAAAAAACATGTTTCAGAACAGCATAAAAATGCCTTAACAATTTCATATATCTATCCCTATTAATATAGATACATTCAATCACATATATAGCTGTATTTATATCATCTATAAACACTTACCATATGAAAACGATAAATGTTGCATCCTAGATAGAGTTTTTTAAATTAAAAAGCCCTTTAAAATACCAAAAAAATGTGCTAACCTCCAACGAAGTAAGATCAAGCTGTCCAGGAATACCCAGTGTGTGAAGGAAAAAATGGTGGTATGGAACGGATGAGGCTCAAGGAAAAAACTCAACTAGAGACCATCCCAATGACAAACAAACACAGCTTAGAAATTTCAACAACTTGCTATCAAAGGCCCGACACATTTGTATAGATATATAAAGCTAATGAGTCAATCACTTGAGCCTACCAAATGATTACTTTTGCAGGCCTATTTTTGGTCATCTATAGTCTACAGACTCAATGTGCCCTCCATCTGTGAAACATGGGCCAGCAAGCATTAAAGTTCTTCCACTAAAAACAAAATTGGGGCATGCTATGTGTCCATTATTAAACACAATCCCGATTCAAACAATTTTTTTTTGTTTTCTCTCTACCCCACGAGCACAAAAAAATTGATCACATTTTCTTAATTGTTGGGTTACATTGGCGTCCCTTGAAACAATGTCTGAGATGTATAAATGTATAAAAAACACAGTTCTTAGAAGAAGTTGATTTTCATATTATCAAAATTAATTTTTCATTACACAACGACTATAGGACTGCTCATATAAGAGAAGTTACATTAAACTAATTAGACACATCCATTTATAATGATTACGAGGACTGAATTTCACCTACAGTCATGCTAGAGTTTAATTACCACGAATAAATTGTCACCACCACCATAGAGAACATTGGACGTTAATATAAGTCATCTCAAATCATGTTTTTGTTATTTGATGCATCTGGGAATGATGAAATATTAAATCTTCGCCAGTATAGATGTTAATGATAAAAAATAATGTGTTCATTGTAACATCCCAAATTTTATAAATAAAAGAAAAGGAAGGAATAATAGTATTATTATTTTTAATAATATTAATTAATTAAATAAGAGGAATAAATAATAGTGTTAACATTATTAGTAGTTTTATTAATAAAGCTACTTCATTTTAAAAAAGAAGATAAGGGGGTTGAGAGTGGGCCCAAGCCCAATTAGACATTCTAGTAAGGAAGGGTTATCTGTTCACCCTAATCCTTATTCGTATAATTGTCAGAGAGCGAAATGCTAAGGAGGGGAGAAACCAAGTCTCAAGAAGGGATTGCTGCAGAGTGAGCATCAAGAACCAAGAAAGGGACTTCCTTGCGGTTAATCGATCTTCGCTTAAGGTACGGTGGGGAAAGGGTGCTGCTTGTATGTGCATGTGGGGGTGCTTGGGTAGTGAGGGCAACCATAAGACCCTCTAAGAATTCTAAACAACCTATCTGTGAATCATGTGTTGTGTGTTTGGAATGTGTTTGATTCGATGTATGCATGTGTTGACCTTGATGAATTGGGTGATGGTAGCGAGGATAGCGAAAAGGGGTTAAACAAGGGTTTAGAGATGGGGAACCATAATTGATTAGATGTTAAATTTATTGTAATTTGTAGGAATAATTGAGGATTTCAGTGAATTTAATCGTAAAAACGAGTTTAAATTGAATTAGGAACTTGATGATTTGAGTAGGGATTGAAGAAGAGGGTAGAGGAAAGTCATTCCGTTTTACACACAGAGCAGCGACTGTAAAACAGTGACTTCGGATTCGTTTACCGTTGGATCGGGCTGAAATTTTGACATCTGGTTCGGAACGTCTGGTTCTTCATTCTGAACGGTTGGGATCGTTGATATGAAGTTTGGGTTGGGAGAATATTTAGTTCGCACTAGAGGAAAATTATTCCCGTTTTACACAGATCAGCGACTGTAAAACAGTGACTTCTGATTCGTTCACCGTTGGATCGGGCTGAAATTTTGACAGCTGGTCTGGAACATCAGGTTCTTCATTCTGAACGGTTGGATCGTCTATACGAAGTCTGGGTTGGGAGATAATTAGTTCGCACTGTAGCTGTATATTTGGGGTTTTTATTGATGAAATTAAATTGGATGCATAGCCTTCTGGGGAGCCTGGAGTGCATTTGGCTTGCTGGTAATCAATTACAGAGGGTTGTAATCGATTACCAGGGTGTTAGCTTGCAGGTAATCGATTACAGAGGGTGTGTAATCGATTACCAGAGGTTTTGCTTGCAGGCAATCGATTACAGGAGGTTTGTAATCGATTACCAGAGTGGATTTATGACCCTTGTGTTTGTTGATGATAGTTATACATTGATTGTGATGTGAGTGTGATGATATGAATATCTCATTTGATGATAGATGTTTATAGTATTATGATGTATGTTGATAACGATGATGTATTGATGTATTGAGTGTATGATAATGAGGTATGAGATGTGTGATGATGATATATTGATGTATTGAGTGTATGAGGTATGAGGTGTATAAAGATTATATATTGATGCATTGAGCATATGATGGGTGTTATGATGATGATGATATATTGATGGCGTGAGCATATATGATGTTGTACCTGAGATACACAAGTCCAGTGAGGGGTGGGGTGTAACTCAGGGAGGTGATTGTACTTGAGATACACAAGCCCAGTGAGGGGTGGGGTGTAACTCAGGGAGGTGATTGTACTTGAGATACACAAGCCCAGTGAGGGGTGGGGTATAACTCAGGGAGGTGATTGTACTTGAGATACACAAGCCCAGTGAGGGGTGGGTGTAACTCAGGGAGGTGATTGTACTTGGGATACACAAGCCCAGTGAGGGGTGAGTGTAGCTCAGGGAGGTGAATGTTGTACCTGAGTGTAACTCAGGGAGGTGAGTATTGATTATGTTGGTGATTATGGTACTTGAGTGTAACTCAGGGAGGTGAGTATTGATTGTTTAGTGATTAGGGTACCCTGAGTGAACTTAGGGAGGTGAGTATTGATTATGTATTGAATATGGTACCGGAGGTGTACAAGCCTAGAGTGGGTGAAGTACAACTCAGGGAGGTGCATGATGGTGATGATGATATGATGATTATGATGAATTGATGAAATGATGATATTGATGATTGTGATGAGTATGCTGATATTAATGATAATGATGAGTATGATGGTACGATGACTATGATGCGTATGATGCTATGATGCCTATGATGAGTCTGCTGCTCTTGCTGCTATGACTGCGTCTGCTGCTCTTGATGATCATGCCGCGTCTGCTGCTTCTGCTGCCTATGCTGCCACTGGTCATGTTGCTGATTGTCTGCTGCTGGCCTGCTGCTTGCTGCTCCTGCTGCGTCTGCTGCTCTGCCGCTCCTGCCTGCTCCTGCTTGCTTTTTCTGCTCCTTGCGCTTCTGCTGCTTGTGGTGCTCTTGCTGCTGTTCTTGGTGTCTCATGATGCTGACTGCTTCTGTTTTCACATTTGACAATAGAATCAGTTTATATGATGATGTTGTTTTAACATGATTGTGAGGATAGGGTAGTCTCCTATGTGTATGTATAAGTGATATTCTTTTCCTCACCGTTTCTATCCGTGGTTATTATTTACAGGTGATGACGATGGCACCTCAGGTGCCGAGTAATAGTTGATGGGTTTCGTTCTGATCATGTGACATCAGGCTTAGTATTAGGAGTTTTAGTTTATATTTCTATTTTGAAGAGATTTGTGTAAACGTTTTAAGTGTCTTATAAGGGCTAAGAATGATGTTTTAACTGTTAACTTTTGAGGTAGTAATATTTTATTTACTTTGAAAACCTTTGACTCCAACTTCTATTTTGAATAAGTTGACCTTGAAAGAATTGAGGTTTTAATTGAGTTGAAATGTGAACCTTTTACCCAATGTGATTAGTTATTTTCCTAAGTCTTCCGCTTCGTTGATTATATAAGAGTTGGGGTAGAAGGGTGTCACATTCATAATTTAGGAGATTAATAAACAGGTAATCCATAAAAATTTGAACTTTTTGAAGGAAAAATAGTTGTGTCAACAAAATAGATAACCTGATATTAAAAGGACGTAATGCCATTTTCTACCATCAAATAAGCCCAGCGAAAGACCTTTCCATAATAAAAGTCCTTCAAACATCTATGTTAAACGAACATTAAATCCTAATTAACGACAATTTCATAGTACCTATAAGCCATACACCACAATATAATTACTACATTCATCTAGCTTCATAACAACAAAGCTGTAACTTCAAAGAAATAAGCTTCATAAAAGGTACTTATTAGAGTTCAATTACAGGATAGTCATCTCTGAGGAATCTGTTCTAAAACACTCTAATCTTGAAGGATCCAGTGCTTCGCAGTGAAAAGGAAACTGTGAACGGGGAGTGTAAGTCGTATGATGTTCTAAGCTTTTCAACTCGCAGACAAAAGTATCCACGTTCATTTCTTATGCATATGTACACTTGGAAAACATTTCCAACCGGGTCCTTTAGCAGAACTATATCATCTAGATCAACTCCCCATCGCTGGAAAAACCACCTTGGAATGGGTATATGCCCCTAATACAAAAGAACTCAATAAATTTCACTCTTAAGAACATAATCAAAATCAGACCTTGGAACAATCCACAAAAAACTCACCTCAGTTTGGCGGAACACCAAAAAAACTTCCTACCTAGCATTCCGACCCTCCTTCTATTCAAACAACACATGAGTGATTTTAAAAGGTGGAAACCAAAACTGATTTCAAAACCTGTCTTGAGCTAACCCTTTGCCTTCGCAGTTTAACTATGCTGAGAAATTACAGAGAACAATTCTAGATTAAATTAAATAGATACATAACACAACAGGATAAATTCTTCTTCATTTATTTTCACTTTGCAAGCACATATAAACAAAAAGAACAACAATCACGTAACAACAGAGGGGGTGACTTCTAAATCTACCAAGTTTAATATGAAAAATAAGATGAACACATGAACATGTCCTTTGAATTTACTAAACAGTTAACAACTCAGCCGAATGCATCCTGACAATAACTAAGCATACACCAAAAAAACCTCTAAGGAGAAAGTATGCAGATAGAAGTTCATAAGACAGAAGAAAAAGGGACTTCCATACCTTGGAAAAAAGGTTCCCTGAACCCACACCAATAAAGAACTCCCACGCCTTAAGACCCACGTGAGCTCTAAACATCTCCCAACAACTCAGTGTGTAGTCAATTGAACAATCAATCATATGTACAGTGAGCATTGGAAACAGAAACAACACAAAATCCAAAAGAAATATAGTCCCATGTGTGCGAGTACTTTAAAAAAGCAGCACCTAACTCTATGTAGTGTACTCCGATATCTGCATGGATATAATATGCACACAAACCATGGAGACAAATATCTTGCTATCTCACAAGTACCATTTGGCCTTATATCAGCAATAAACAGAATTTTTAAAACACTTAAAACTAACATGCATTTAGGCTAACATTGGGATTGAAACCAATCTAATAACTTTGGTCAGGATTTCGGAGACATGGTTTATGCACAACTCAGTTACTAAAAATAGATACAACAGAAACTACTTTTATTGATAACACTAAGTCAAAATATTAACAACAGATTAACAGGGCTTAAAATCAATCAATGAAAATACATAAGGCAATTTGAGATCTCAAATCCATCTAGATGATATTGATAATGAATTAAAAGAGATTTATAAATACATAATAATTTATATCCATCTATACCTATCTATATCTATATATAGTAATAATACCAAATCTATATATATTGGTCAAAGGGAGTGATGAAATACCTAACAGACTATGGGTGGTCTTCCAAATGGTGCGACTAAAATTTATACTCCACCATAATTTACTTAATTTGTGAAGACCATCTAACTTTATATATATGGAATCTTTACATGATAAGTAAAACATCTAATTTGTGAATAATAATAATGTTACAATCAATGTGATATTCATTATAATGACTAATACTGAAAGATGTTTGTCTTAATAAACAAAAGTCCGATACATTTACTGAGTAGGTTAGATTAGTTCATACATATTCCATAGCCACATCATAAAGTCAATAAAAAAGTGACATAATACCCATAAATAGCGCCATACAAGCTTAGGGTGGTTACCTATTGACATTCCTACATAAAGACATATGCTAAGTCCTAATGTCATCCTAAAAAATGTCATTATAGTAACCACTCCATGAAACATAACATAAGACCTACTAAACTTATTCCCAATACACAATATCAATCCACACAACGATCCAATTCCACACCCTTCACTGAAGATGATTCTGCCTTAAACTCACTTCCAGCTTCCTGGTAACTCGCCTCAGGTCTACCTGAGTTTCACGTGCAGATGGTCCAGCCTCACACAAAGCTTGATTCTCCACATTAATGGGACAAGCACGTGAGGTTCCAACTTGTTTAACAGCCTTATAATTACGAAGGAGGGGAAGAAACTTGTATTCAACCATTCCCTACAACATGAACCAAATAAAAAACAATTAAATTTCTATGTATTATGAATACTACATAATTAAATTAGGTAAATTAGTTCTTTACATTATAGGAACCAAGCTTCTGTGGAATCAACAAAGCATCACCCTTGAAAAATCTTTCGACTATGTCATAGTCATCACAGATTCTGTCAACCTTAAATATGTCATCCCCCTAACCATCAGAACTTGCTAACTTAAGCACCTTGAATAACATTTGCTTCCCAACCAAGTTTCTTATCAGAGGTGGTATTTGACGACTTAGAGGGTCCTAAATCATTTAAAATGATATATGAGGAAAAATTATGGATACAGGAAAGAAAACCATGTGATTGAATAATGGACAAAAAAGTTGTTCCATTACAAGCAACAGTTATACCTCACTTCATCCAATAGTTCTTTACATGTTTTCTTCAGAATTTTTGCACATCACCATAATCTAAGGTGAGATATGTAGAATCATGGAAGTCATACACCTCAACCTAATCCTATATCTGGGTATTATAACAACAGTATAGATAAATTCAGATTCATGAAAGGCCTACAAATGTGCACTCATGCTTACATATAAACACACAAACAAACCATACATACATATATATATATATAGTAATACATAGTTAAAGACAAATATATGGTAAGTAATAAATATAAAATCTAAGGATTTACAAGTCTGAGATACTTGCCTAGGTGTAACATTAACTGTATTCCTTGAGCAGTATGCACAATGGTAAATTCCATCTTTAGGGACAACAGGCTTCCTACACTTACATTCAAGGTACCACCACCTCGCATCATTCATAACTCTGACAACCTTAGCCCATATGATGCACATAAAAGTCCATAACAAATTAACTATAACTCAGTTGTTGGCCAATAAAGGGTTAACCAAAGCGAATAGTCAACAACCACTATAGTGGCGACAACATCATAAAGAGCTGGAAGCTAAAAACACAAGAATAAGGAAAAATACCTCAAAAACAGCTTTCAAATCAGATAT
Source organism: Sesbania bispinosa (assembly GCA_026901365.1). Taxonomy (NCBI): domain Eukaryota; kingdom Viridiplantae; phylum Streptophyta; class Magnoliopsida; order Fabales; family Fabaceae; genus Sesbania; species Sesbania bispinosa. The sequence goes on along the minus strand of QLOH01000226.1, from coordinate 1,247,235 downwards.
CTTTTTACGTGATGCAAGATAAGAAAATCATCACGAATGGAAACATTGGTGTAATACTATTAAGGAATCCAACCCGTCCCTCCAATTCAATGCCAAGTAATGCAGCTATACGTATTAAATCATCATGGAATAGAAATTAATGACAACAACTATATGAAACGCGCCAGCATACAATTATGAACAAAAGGACTATTAAAATAAAGATTTAAATCAATTCCAACACCACTGACCTTTTCCTAAAGTCAACTACCTCAGCTAACATAGGGTTGAAGAATACCCTTGTTGCAGAGAACATGTTTTGAATGACAGTATCACCTACATGATAATTTATTACAATCATATATAATTTACGTTTCAACCAATACAGCTTTTTAGAAAACGAATTGATAAATATATATCACTATGCTAAATATAATAAGAAAATTTAGAAAATAACAATATGGCACAAGATGATTTACCATATAGAAGGCCTCCAATTGGACTTAGCTTGACAAATTGAAGGACTATTATAGTCATTGACCTTCCATTAACTTTGAGGTAATTTTGGATTACGTCACATACTCATCATACAACACACATTCCATCTTTGCCCTATATGGGACAACGAATTAAAAAAAATAACATAAAAAAATACCATGTTTTTCAAAACTTTTAGATAACAAAACATAACAGATGTATGATAGTAAAGGAATGAAAAAGGTCTTATGTGTGGTCCATGACCTCCATGCAAATGTATCTCTTAAATGCACCAAATTTATAGAGATTTTGCTCAGCTGAGACAGCAGTTAGAGCCCAAGAAAATCTAATATAAATAACAGAACAACTTTAGAAAATATTAAATGAAATTACATATTGAAACATACACAAAACTAAACATGGAAATGAATCAAAAAGATTAACCTTTGATAATGAAAACTTACCAAACATGTAGTCTATTTCATCTCCTTTCCTCAGGAGATCTTCAGCAGAAACCACATTCAATGTAGAAACATGGATGAAAAATGGTTCAGCAATAGCAATCTTTGTATCCTTAACAAAGAACAACTTATACTTGTGATCTATAGCCTTGTAAGGACCAGTGTTAGGAACCACAGAAAAATTCTTGAACCGATATAGTCTCTCCTCTAATATTTCCACCCTATAAGTTTTTAAGACATAACTTGGTAGACATGCTTCGATCCTCGTACCCTTCAAAAAGGAAATGTTGTCCCAGAACATGAGGAAAATATAAAACACCCATATTGAAGTTCACATAGTGTTGTCTATATAATAATAACCAAGAGAAATCAAAGAAACAATTTATTCGAATGAAAACAAATTCAAACAGAACTCCTATTCCATTTCTAGTCCAAATACTTTATATTTATTTTAACTCAAACTTGTTAAGGCCAAATCAACCATCTATTTGCATCCTCCCCATCGATCAAAATCATTTCAAACGCAAGCAAAATCAGCCAACATATTTGCATCAGGGAGATTCCATATGCATACGTAGAACCTTAACCTTTAGGTTCCAAGCATCAGAGCCCATGTTAATCTCTCTATTGTTATGGACAACAGAAGGAAATCAGCCATAACACTCACCCTTCTCAGTAATTAACTTAAGTCTTTTCTTGGAATACCTTAGACTGAAGAGTATGTGTGAAAAGCTTAACAATTTAATTATAGTGAACTATTTATAGAATACAACATTTTTAATTCTAATTCAAAAGAATGAAACCATTCAAACCAAATATCCATCTGTATCCGAATAATATAATATATTCTTTTGCTAAAAAACCTCAGAAATTTCATTGAGGAAACAAAACCAACAACCAAATCCAAGCAAGTACATGTATGGATTGCATCAACAGTAAAACTTGTCTGGCCAGGAAAAGTTGTATCTCACTGACAATTAGAAGTTTTGGAAATTGTGTTGTCACACAAGCTTAGCTTGACCTACCCATTGACACCTACACATAGTTATTATTTCCCCACTAATACTCAGAATGATTCCTACGGGATATAATGTTGTAATGAGAAAAGGAATTGATATTTATTAACATTGAGCTGGATAATATTTAATAAAAAATAGAGCCTCAGTCAAATAATGTGATATTACCCAACCCATACGCTTCTACTGAGACCTCTGCTCTAATCCTTCTGTAACAGTGTCATCATTGCCCATAATTATAAATTTTCAATTTTAAAACTAAATTGGAAGGAACAACACCACATAGAGACATTATGCACACAAAGACCAAGCCAGAATAAGTCAGAGATACGTGTGTTTAAGGGATTTTACCAACACAGAGACTAACCCAATTAATCCCAAATGACCGCCACAATACTCCATTCAACACAATAAATAGATCAAGATGTCATACTAACATTAATTTAAGGGTAACCTAGTAAATTTTAAAAATGCAGAACCATCTCTTAACACGCAAAACCAAAATCATAAAGGTTAGGGATTGTAAAGTAGATTACATACACTTGCGTTTCCACATCACCTGTTGGCAATTTTGATTACGTGCCACAAAGGAATAATTGAGAACCCTGTGATGTACCAGCTGGTAGCATATACGACTCAATCAATTGCATCTGCGTAATTCAAACGACAACCTCCGTGCTTAAGGGAGTTTTCGGAAAGGAATAAAACAAATGCTCCACATCTAAACAAACCCTACTAATTAACTAATGAGTCCAAGCTGAGCGGCGCATCACTAGTGCAAAAAGGGCCTTCTACGATGGTTAAAAAGGGCCTTTTACGACGGTTGTACACCGTCGTATATCCAGGGCGTCGTTGATAATTGGAATTTTGACGACGCGTGAGAACCGTCGTTGTAAACGAGAAACCACAAACGGTTAAGACTGGTACCCCGTCGTGAAAAGACCCTTTTTTACGACGGTTTAAGTGGAAACTGTCGTGAAATGTCCTACTTGCCACGACGGTTGTGATCACAACCGTCGTGGAAACCAACTCAACCCACCCCCTTGAAGCACTCTTCTACGACGGTTGTGGCCACAACCGTCGTTGTATGTTACTTTCCACGACTGTTGTGGCCATAACCGTCGTGAACTCTAATTTTTTTAGGGTACTTTCTGTTTTTACAATATTCCCAAATCTGCAAACAGCAAAAGTAGTCCAGGCAATCCCAACAATGAATTATCAGCAAAACCAACATAGTAATGACACTTCACATAGTAATGAATCTAATCAATTTACATAATAATCTTTGACACGTAAAATCTAATTACCTAGACATAAACTACATAAAAGCTACTATAACTAATCAAACTATGGTCAACTACTCTAAAGTTCTGTTATACAACTCAATAACATATGTAGCCCATGCCTTTCTGATGTAATCAATTGCAGCAGAGTTGAGCGGGCTAGTATCCATGAAATAACTGCAAAATAAAATAACTTGTCATTAGTGGATAGATCAATTATGAATGTGGATTTATGGAAGAACTGTTTAAATATTCTGGATTACCTGGTCCAATGCGGTTTGAATTCCACCTTGCACAATGGAAGACATCCATTGCATGATGTAATAGCCACATTCATATCCTCCAACTTGTTGTTACACTACAATTCAAAATGAATATTAGTCAAATAATTAAAACCGTAGACAACACTTTATTAAAATATCTTATTGAATCCATGTAAATACCTTGACGTATTTCCAGGATAGCTTATGAGCTCTATGTGAACCTCTACCCATCACATTTGATATGTTGAATATGCACTAATAAAAAAAAATATCACACGAGTTAGAGAATAATAATTCAATAAAAGAGTAATAATGTTAATAAATTCATTGTCCTTACCTATTGACTGTGTCAAAAAATCTCTTTGCGGGCCTCTTATGCAATGAACAAACCACACAGCGGTGTCTTCTTCGACAGATATAAACCAGTAGTTGCCAATGGCGGATGCATTGAAAATTAGTTAATACTGCAAGATATTCCATTGATAATGATAAAAATATTAAATAACCTAGAAGTATTGCACGTACTCATGAAAGTAAGGTGGCTAATAATCTTTTCCCTCATCTTGCAAGGCATTGGCGATGTACACCTGTATCTTTGTTCTATCAAGTTACACCCTCGCAGGTTAGATGAGGGTCATGAATCCATACACCATCCTCATGTGAGGATAATGAAGACAAATACCTAAAATAAGAAATTTTCTGTGTGAAAATTTTCCTTCTAAAGTTACTTAATAAGAAAAAACTACAAGTTTAGATGTCAATGTACTTACAACTCCCACACATGAATGACAGTATGTTAAGATATTCATCGCCCTGCACAACCTCTGCTACAATCTGAGACGTTTAAATACAGGGGTATGGACATCGTTTGACCAAAAAACTTCCTCATCCCATGGCAACTCGATAGAGTTTCGACGAATGGCGGATCCAACCTCTATCAAGCTAGCAAGCGATCATCGGTTGAAAAAGGTCCCTTTTTGGTATTATCTTTTTGGTCTTTTTTTCTGAACTTTTGCTACACATAAAGAACAATAGATACATTGTTGAGGATATAAAAAACAAACATTTAAATGTGAAATGTAGTAATATATATAAGAGGCCAACTATACCATGGGGGTTGGAGTTTGCTTAACTAGATGACGGGGCCAGGCAATAAAGGTCTGATATGCTTGTTCTACAATAGGAACCTCCAATGTCTGGATAGGCACATGAGCATTACCATCTATAACCTTTTCCACTGTTACCCTTGACAGTGTCTGATGAAAGAGGAATATTATGTACCGTGGTGGCCCCTATGAAAGCCTTCCCCACAGCCACCAACTTAGGGGATGGTGTGCACTCCACATACAACTCACATGGGATTTCATCCCCGAACCCCCCTTCAGGTGAAACAACTACCCTTTGTGCTGATTTTAACTGTACGAGCCACAAAGTCTTGAGTATGAGCACCTGTCCTGCGATGCAGTCAACAATTCCTGCTTGTACTGCTCCAATTCGATCCTCATTTCCTTCCGCTTTCACCTTCTGTGTGATCTCATCTGTGAGCTTTTCTCTAGCTCTTGGATGTGCTCACTATTAGGGGGACCTGATGAGGAGTCCTTTGAGACAGACCAAAAAATGACTGAATACCAACCCTGGTCCAACAGCAACGAACACGACCAGGGTGCTCAGGTCGTCCAATAGAAGTAGCAAGTATATCCTCACGACCTTGTGGTGTAAAGGTTCCCTGAGTAGATTCCTCAACCAATGAATCCTACAGTTAACAAATATAGTGACATTCATCGTGAGTATGGAATCAAGAATTGGTATAGGAAATAAATAATCAATTACAAAATTAAAACTTACAATCTTCTCAGAGATAGACGCGTGATTCTTCAGAGGTATATACCCCTGAGCGTTTAAGACGGGCCTGCTTCCATTTTTCATGACGTGTAGGCGGTGATGGAGGGTCTGCAATAGGATCATCACCACCTGCAGCTCTGTCTTTCAACTTCTGATTCATCATGTTTTCTTCAAGCTTTTTATAACCCCCACGAGACAAAATGTGGGGGGTCACATTATGTGCTTGAATATCCTTAGCCTTCCTCCTGACATCCTGTAGTGAATGAATAATAAATTACTACATATCTATACATAACTTAATAAGTAAAAACAAACTTAATTGCACTAACCTGCCAATGTTCATGTTCACGAAGTTGCACAAATTGTTCCCAAGTCTCGTCATCAATACCCTGATATTTGGTAGAAGGATTCTCACCCTTCTTTGGACCAATATATATGTGCTCGTCAGCAGCGACTTAAACTGACGCCACTTCACACCGCAATCGAAGACAAAATCTTCGATTCCAAGGATTGGACATTTGGTATATCAAAATGATGCTATAATGAAAAAACAAAGATAGAATCAGTCATACATTAGAGTTAACATCAAATTTCTAACATTTTTGACAAAAAATCATATAAGTGGTTTACCAAAAACATCCTTCCACAGCACGGTCTTCTCATCCTCAGTCACATGCTCCCATGTCGGTGTTAAAATTGAAATTTTGTCCTCGAGCCATACACCGAGATAGCTGCTAAGGACATTGGGAGTTTGGCCCAGTAGCCACCCCCCGGTAACGAACATCAATGGTCAGTGTTACCTTCTCCCCATTGGCTCATTTTTTGTGCAAGCCACCTCAGCCTAGTAGGTCCTCTAACAGATCTTCTAGAGGTTGACTCTGAAGGATCCCTGAAGATGGAGGCGGACCCTGATCATCATCTATATATCTATTCAAAAATGAAAAAAAGACAAATATGCGTGACAATTTTACACAAAGTAACCTTTAAAAGAAAAACTTTTAACAATAAGACATAAAATTAACACAATAAATTAATATGCGTAATTAAATTAATCCACCTTTAAACTTGTTCCCATATTCCCTCATTATGGTCTGTTCGAGTGACATGCACATCATCGACAACATCATCCTCGACATTGTTAATCATCAGTGAAGAAAATGATCGAGTTTCACAGACATCAAGGTTTAACTGGTCATACTCCGGAACAATTCTTGTTTCTTCCCATGGAGAACGATAGACCAATTTTCCGACACAGGGTCCTTCACATAAAACACCTGTGAAGCTTGATGTGCCATGATAAATGGCTCGTCCTTATATCCAATCTTCCGAAAGTCGACCAAGGTCATTCCTGATTCGTCGATTTTCACACCCACTCTTATTGTCAACCCATTTACACTTGAAAACAGCTGTAAACTTAGTGTAACCCACCTCCCAAATCTCTTCTATTACACCATAGTACGACATTGTTCCAACAACTGGGCTTCAGTCCTTTGATGAAGAGAATTGCATGGACTCTGCCTCTAAAGTGACCCCACTATTTTGCACTGTACTTTTGTCATCCACAAACTTTGTGGAGAACATACAATTATTGATTCATATCCAGCGCAAGCTAATACATCAAACTTGGTCCATTTGCTAGCCATGTCAATGTTTCAGATGCAGTAGGATCTTTCATGATTTCATTTTTAAACCAAGCCATAAAAAACCTGTTATGCTCGTTCAACACCCACTTCTCCGGGTGTCTTGGGTTCTTGTCCTTCACAATGGCTTTGTGAGCAGTTATGTAAGGTAAAACCTCATCCGTGTTATTTAATATGTACAAATGTGCTAGAAGGATTTCTTCACGAGATTTGGTCACCATATGTACACCACGTGAGCACCTACTTGTGGACGGTCGGTTGTTCCAACATTTGGCAGGAAGTCCCTATAGGTTTTGCTTTGGACAAGTACCCCCCGTACAAAACTCAATAGCTTCTTCTGCAATGTACCTCTCTACAATAGAAGCCTCGGGACGATACTGATTCTTCACATATCCTTTCAAAATCTTCATGTACCGCTCAACTGGATACATCCATCTAAGATAAACCGGTCCGCACAATCTAACTTATGACCCTTAACACTATAACCCGACAAGTTCCCATATGCATGGAAAGTTATTGATGGTACAACAGAGCATTGCATGCATCTTGAAAGATTCTTTGACAAACCCATCATAGACTTCTACCCCCTCATCCCATAGCAATCTCAGATCTTCTATCAATGGACTGAGATAACATCAATGTCATTTCCAGGCTGACGTGGACCAGAGATCATCATAGACACCATCATATTATTGCGCTTCATGCACAAACCCGGAGGTAAATTGTAAACAACTAGCAAAACAGGCCACGAACTATGATTAGTACTTAAATTTCCAAATGGATTCATTCCATCTGATGCTAATCCAAGCCTAAGATTCCTCGGCTCGTTCCCAAATTCTGGAAACTCATCATCAAAGTTCTTCCACTGTAAAGAATCAGCGGGATGGCGAAGCATTCCATCACATATCCTCCCATCCGCATGCCATCTAAGGTTCTTAGCGTCATTTGGATTGGCAAACAGACGCTTAAACCTGGAATTATTGCAAGATACCATACAACCTTTGCCGGGGGACCCTGCTTTGTGATCTCATCAATACTGTCTTGATCATCGTCTTTTACCTTGTATCGGGATAACCCACACTTGGGACATTTCTTCAACCCTTCATAGCCTTTTCTGTATAAAATGCAATCATTAGGGCATGCATGGATCTTTTTATACTCCATACCCATCGGACACAATATCTTCTTCGCCTCATAATTACGATTAGGTAGTGTATTCCCTTCAGGAAGCATGTCAGTTAGCAACTGAAGCAACTCCGTGAAGCTTTTATCAGATCACTCATTCAATGCCTTCAAATTCATCAATCTAAAACCGCTGACAATCGTGTGAAGTTTGTTGACCCCGGAAACAACGGAGTCTCGGCATCACTACACATATCTTCATACAGATGGGCTTCTGCAAATCTGTCCACACCCGACATCCGCGAATCATGTCTTCCACTCGGTCCTCCATGCGGTCCTCCATGGTTGAATGAGAATACTCTGACATTGGGACCCTCATCATCATATGGCATATGTGCCACTTCACCATGCCATATCCATTTTGTATAACTCTTCATAATACCATCACACAGAAGATGCTCCCTGATGTCTTCTCATCCAGTCTTCTTCCATTGAAACAATTTACGCATGGACACCTAAACCTTCCTCGTGCGTCGGCACTACTAGCAACATTACGTCGCGCAAATTGTAGAAATTCTTCCACTCCTCTCTCATACTCAAAAGTAATGCGCCGAGCACTCATCCAACTTCGATCCATATCTAATTTCTGTACGTTCGTGAACGACACTCCATTTATTCAACATTATGCATGTATATCTCACTTTTTTTATTCAAAGGTGTGGCCCTATCCCATTCAGGAAGATTCACTTTTCCTTGGTTCATTATTGTGTAAATTTTAATTCTCATTCCATAAAATCCACAAAATTTCGGCAGCATTTCGCATTGGTCTTCAGGTGGCACGAAATGAAAGTGGTGAACCACAATCAAATATGCCCCCGAAGAACAACACAAATGCAACGAACCAAAATTTCATGAATTGTATGAAATGCTTACTAAAATTTACTTATTAATAAACTATAAAAAGTGATATATCTTCCCAAACTGTCCATCCGGACAATTCAAGATTCAATAAGTTCACTATAGTACTCCCTCTTTTTGTTAATATAACAAAGATATATGAAAAGGATAATTCAATTTGGAGGGAGTACTATAATCTCTATTGAATCTCAAACGGGAAACTATGGTTCACTCATGTAATGCATCAAACAATTATTAAAAACCAACAATCAAATAAGGCAAAACATATAATTAAATTAAATGAATAAACATAATTAAAGGCAAAGTCAATTAAGAGAAAATTACTCTTCAGAGCCATATATAATGGCATGATTTATTTAATAGAAAAGTAATTTTTTTATTACTTTTACTTAAATTATAATTTGAGACTTAAAATTATATATATTCAAATATAAGTCAGGTGATTAATTTTACCAAATTAAACATATTATTTATACATAAAACTTATTTTTTAATACCATCCAATAAGTCAGGTGATTAACAGTGTACTTGCCTGACTGTGTTAGTAGGGAATCCTTTTTTTTTCTATTAGAACTAATTTATGTAGTATTATGTTTGTTATATAATTTTTATTTCGTAAAATTTGTTATCACTTTTTCCATGTTTTAAGTACATTTTATATGATAATAAATATATTCCACCACAAATTCATATATGCCTTAATTTACCAATCAAACTATGTTATGCTATAAAAAAAATATGAAAATTTAAACTAAGTGAATAATTGAATTAAATTTAAAATAAAATTTCAGCAGTTCTGAGCCATACATAAAATAAAATCTCACTTGGCTTATTTTAGTTCCAGAGGATGCGTGTATTTGTAATCAAGATCGACCAAAAGAAGAAGAAAGAAAAAAGGGGTGCATTAAGATATGGACCAGTCCAAGTTTTTTTCCCTCTATAACCCTTACATATTTGTTCAATGGGACTAAAAAACATGTGGAATTTTCTAACATCAGCCAACGAGATTCATCGCAGAGAGCTACCACACTATGCTTATTTTAGTTCCAGACCATAACAACACACTGTGAAGGATTCAATGGTACTTATTAAATTTCTAACCTACGAATCAATGAGCAGTGTATTTAAGCTAATAACAGTGTATTTAAGCAATGAGCAACGAGTTCCCCTACCTCAATGAGCAGCGCTGTTAGCAGGGAGAGAAAACGAATGGCGACAGGGGAGAGGCACCACAAGGAGAGAGGAGAGGCACCACGGGGAGAGGAAGTGGACAGGGAGGGAGGTCCTTCACGGCGGGAAGAGCCACCACGGGAAGAGGAAGTGGACGGGGGGGAGGTCCTTCACGGCGGGGAGAAGAAAAGAGAGTGTTGAGAGAGAAAGAGGGACGCGGCGCTGCAGAAATGAGGAAGGAGAATAGGGTATGTCATTTTATCAGACCAACTACGACGGTTGTCTATGTAACCGTCGCCGTTACTTATTTTACTAAATACAACCCACCGTTCTTCTTTTAAACCACTCTCATCTGAAAGAATTATGCTATATACACACTCTTTTTAACTTCCTGCACCCATTTATTTTTTTTGGACAGTGAGACAAACTACGACGGTTCTCTTGCCAACTGTCGTAGTTCCTGCTTCCCTTTTGCACCCTTGTTTCTTCTTTTCACAACCCCCTTCACTTGAAATAATTGTTCTATCTGCACCCCTTTTTTAACTTCTAGCACCACCTTTTTTTTCTGGACACTTTTCAACGACGGTTGTATCGTGAAAACGTTGAATTTTCTCTCTTTTGTTTTTTAATTTCCCCGTACCTTATCAATGACGGTTCTTTAGGAACCGTCGTTGTTTCTACAAATTTTTCTTTTTTTTTAAAATTTTTCTGGACTTTTCAACGACGGTTGTATATTAACCGTCGTTATTTGTCCTTTCCACGATGGTTACTTTGCAACCGTCATTGTTTATTACCCAAAAAATTTCAAAAATGCCACCGCGTCACTTTTAACGACGGTTACGTGATAACCGTCGTGGAATGCCCAACGTAGATTGATGTTTTTGTAGTAGTGCATGATCTTACTGTACCAAGACCCGACTGAACATTACCCATCAATGTGCTTTCACTGCTGGAGGATAAGAAGGTACTTCAAGGCATGGGCCCAAATGAATGGAACCGAAGCCCAAGTAAGTTTGTAAGGAATTAACATCCCTTTAATATATGGTTTATTCCCTTTTACGGATTGTCACATTCTAAGTGAAAAATAAATATAGGTGAGTTATTGGACCAAGTGCATGCGATGCATTGGACCCAAGTTCTAAACAGTGTCGAGCCCATCACCCAGAGTCAAGAATTCTCACATCCAAGGCCGTAAATTTTGACATGAGGATAACAAAACATTATTCAATTTAACAAAGAAAAAACGTTGAAATAGGGGTAAAAGAGTCCTGACAAAAAAGGGATTAACATTTGCAAAATTATGGAAAAGATTAGCATTTTTTTTCTATTTCAGGGACATATAGGCCAATATCTGTTCTTCCAACTCAAAACTCATACTAACTAAATTGTAGCATTGATTCAACACATATTGTTTTATTTAAAAAGCCAGGTAGAGGTTAGATTGTATTTTGCAGAAAATTATATCGAGGTGAGGAATCAGATTACTGTTTATTAAAGTAAAATTCCGTTTTGATCTATCAATAAACATTTCCCAAAATATTGAACCATGAGACTTGGAATTGTTTTTCTATTTCTATTTTGTCTATTAGTTTGACTATAAATGTTGTTCAATGCACATTATCCCTTATTGTTTTATTTTAACAAAGCTAACTAAAACAAATTCAATGGATTTATATTTAACCTTAAATACCACTAATTAAACACTTCTTACTGTATCTACCATGAATGATACATAGGTTTAATAGTAGCAAGGATAAAAACACGATCTTTAGGCAATCACAACAAACACCAATCAGTGACGATAACATAACCACATCATTATCCATTTAACATAAGTAAGACATAACAATTAAACAAAGCTTATAAAACTTAGTTACTTACGACTAAGTACATTCATAACAAACAGACAACATGAAAGGATGACTACGAAGCATAACCAACACTGCAACTACCCAACCATAGCATAAACATATAGAAAACACATAACAGAAGTGCATTATTCCACTCCAAGAATTTCTAGTCTTCCTCCAGCTTCACTGGGTTCATCTTGAGGCGCTTAAATGATAGTGGGGTGTCTTCATCAGTGTCATCCTTGAGGCTGTGATAGGAGCATCCAACACTGGAGTTACTGGGAATGGAACACTACAAATTAGTGTTGGAGGACGCATCAGTGAATCCAACCGAACTTCCATCTGCATCACCACTATCATCAATGCCATCTGGTGTAACACGCTCTGGATTCTCAACATTTTCTTCACCATCAAGGTCAGGAAAAGGAGGCTGAAACTTAGACTACAAAACAAATAACTTTTCATAAAATGGGCGCTGTTCCAAGTATAATTTGATTTAATGTTATAGTGAAAAATGTACCTTTAGGGGGGTCTCAACAGATTTTTCTTTCTTGAATTGCTTAATAATTTCCTTGTCATCACACACCCTCTTGACCTTGAAAGAGTCATCATAATTGAAAGTATATTTAACCGTTTTTTCTACCTTAAATAGAAGCTCCTTCCCAACCAGTGCCATAAATTCAGGAGGGTGTTCACCTGCCTTCAAGGCCTTCATAATAATTGATAAACTGAGGAGTTAAACGTCCATAGCATAACCACATAATCAAAACTCATTCGTATGAATGATAGAATCAAACGGTATCAATTTATGTTAAAGGGACCATACCCTTGATTCTGCAACCGACTCCTTGCAAGTTTTTCCCAAAAGATACACACAATCTGAGTCAAACAGAATAAAACACGCCAAATCATCCCAATGGAAAACTTCAACCTTCAACTTAAATTTGTGACATCCACACAGAAACAATCAGAGGTGGCCAAAAGATCAAGACACCAAAGCTTTCAGGAACGACATTAACCAGAAAATTGAAAGGAAAGAGCTGAAAGCATAAACTAAACCTTGGGGTAACTCCAACAACATGTGTGGAACAATTGGAACAGTAATAAAGACCGCCATCAGGAGTGACTGATTTGTGACACTTGCAAGCTCCATACCACCATTGATCTTCCTTCAAAACAGAAACAATGTTCCATGTACTATGAAGGTGCCATCCTGGAGTTATGAAAAAAATATAAGTTCAATTAACTTATCGTGGAAACAATTTAATATAATACAATAGTACGTATTGTGCTTCTGTTAGTAGCAAAAATAACACCAAATCACCTCCTCAGTTATCTGCAACTCATTAAGAGTTTTCCTGGGATACAATCGGAGGAAATCATCAACCAGTGGAACAACACTGTTCCCTGCCTCTATGACCCCAATATCCACATCAGAGTCAATTCCATGGCAAGCCAATCTTTAATCCCAAAAAATTAAAAAACATAAGAATAATCTATACCCCTAAAAAAAACTAATTTGTTTTCACAGGCAGCGAACCCACCCATTCCTAAACTCATTAGCATCAGGAGTATCAGGATTCCACATAATCCTTGAAGTATTATTCACATTCTTCAACACAACATGACCTAAAATATAAAGAGTAATTAGTTTCAACTACCACATTATACGATTTGAAAATTAAATGAAAAGTGCAGGAATACTAATCTCTTACCCTTATACAATCTAACTTTGAAAAGTTGAACAACAACGACAGGTAATAGGGTGACACCTGATTCCACATAAGCTTTCAAAGTGTCCACATAATTCCCAAAAATTCTGCACCTCATTCTACACACCATTTGATATATTACATTCAATTGCTATAAAGAATATAATTAACCTCAACATCCAACAAAACCATATCAATGGCGAAAGGAGTCGTAGGATCAACATCGAACACATTTCTCACAAACGAACGCAACCACCCTCACTCTGAACCTCCAGGAGTCGTTCCCAGGATGGAATGCAGTGATCGTGTCAAAAAGGACCAACCAGTTCACACAAACCAAATGTTGCAAAAACATGTTTTAGAGGAAAACAAAAACATACAAACAGTAGCAATGGTGTGGAGGCAATGAGAACACCACAGCTAGGCCATTATTTATAGAAGTCGGGGGAGCACATGCATCACACTACAAGAAAAATAAAACCCACCATCTTGGAGCCAAAATTTGAATTCAAATACAACTCATGAATAGTGACAATGCATGCCAAGATCCCAACAGAGTCCACAAAACCGTCCGGGATGAAGGTTGTAATTATGACTAAAAAGATACCGATTACAAGTTAAAGATTGGAAACATTTGGACAAAACTTAACCTAATCACAGTAACCATTGGAAGCCCAACATAAAAAACTCAAAAACAAATGTCATGAAATCAATTTTAGGATCAAATCAAGGTTGGGATGAACTGCGAATAGCAAACGACCATTACGGTTCAAAAGTTATACTAAAAAAGGAACAGACCAAACCCTCAATTTGTATTTTAGTTGTTGTATATTCAAATTGTTTACCAAATATCAAATTATTGGTGGGGGAAAATTCCTCAAAAAATTATGATTATACCAACAAAAATAATCACAAAATCGTAAATAAGGTGACGAACGAAAAGCAAATGACAAAACGGAGATTAACCCTAATCAGGAAACTACGAGGGAGCAGAATCCTGCAAGGAACAGGCTCATACGTACTTCGCCTATGCACCTATGGTAGAACCTGCTATCCAAACATTCCAAAACTGCCACGGAATCCATGACCCTATCACGGATGCTAGGACAACGAACGAACAAATGCAGAATGGATTTATGCCCAGGGAGAGCATGGTCTTTTGAGGGAGACCATTCCTACAGAAAGCTTTTTAATCCTATGGGCTGAGTGACCCGGAATAAAGCCCAAACTCATACAACTACGACCTAACAATGAGGTGCCAAAAAAATAACTAATGTGAACAGTAACCAGCTTGTGGCGGGCCATCTTTGGGTGTACTGGAATGGATTCGTACATGTTATTTGTCTACAAACTGTATTAAATTAAGTTTTGTGTATAAAATTTTTTTCATCATATTTTTTTTATTTTCATAATAATTTCATGAAGAATTTCAATCACTATACGATTTTAGATATTAAGTTAGTCCTCACATAAAAAAATATTTCTCCGAATGATACACACACAACTTTATGTAAAATTTTCATCAAATTGCGAAAGATATATTTAAGTCTATAATCTATTTTAATTTACTATTTTATTGTTAAAAATATTTTTTATTAAAAATATTATTTTAAAAAATTTTAATTTAATTTTTTATACTTTTATAAAAAAATGTGTAATGCAAAGAGAATTTTTTTAGTATAATTTCAAAATTTCACAAAAAGAAATAAAAAATAAAAAAGATGTAGAAAAAATAACAAATGACATAAGTCATCATTTAAATAATTCTATATAATTAAAATAAGTTTAAAATTTCAAAAAACATTAAATTTTAAATATGTGTATTGTTTGTTGCCTAAAGTTATTTCTATTGCCATTAAAATAATATCAAACAAAAAATTATTTTAATTTACAAGATGCTTATTAATTTAATCTCAAAACTTATAGAGACAAATAGAGAAGAATGTATATAAACATAATATGTTACATAAATCTTAATTTAATAATTGGTTAACAATTAAATAAATTTTGAAAATCTTCAAAACAAAATTTTAAATAGGTGTATAGTTATATTTTTAATTAGTTTCTTTTTTTAATCCTTCAAAACAATCATTATCAACTGAATTAATTTCAAAAATATAAAAGAAGTAATTAGAAGAAAAAATAGAAATAAATGTATAAGGTAATACATATCACAGACAAATATTAAATAATTTTATTAATCAAATAACTTTTAAATTTTCATAAAAGTTATTGTTTATATTTTAATTTATTTTTTTTCCATGAAACTTCTTTTATCTATTTTTAGTGGAAAAGACATGTATGTTTGTATACATTTTTTTTAAAAACCACAATGTACCCTCCATAGAGGTAATTCTGTTCGAGTCGGGAACATCCACATCATGGCGGGGCTAGCTCTCTCCTAGTTAGGATCCTTTTCATCCACAAGACTCGAACCTGAGACCCTTGCTTAAGGAGAATAAGCATGTAGCACTTGAACCAACCCGTTGGTTACATTTCTATTTTTTAAGGCTATCTCATATAATTAACCCTTTAAAATTTACTCAATCAATAGTTTCAAACTTTCTTAAAAACTTATTTTTTCAAAATTCCTCAAAACTGTCATGCACTCTCCCGTGCTACACTTTTATTATTGTTTTTTAAACTCCCTAAAAAAATACTACTACTAATTACCACCATCTCATCTTATTGATCACTATTTTTTTTTATTTCTGTGTTTTTAAAAGAAAATGAATTGGGGGACAAGGGGTTCCTAAATGAATTGGGGGTTATTCTGAATATCTAATAAAACCAAATTAATGTCTTGGAAAACTTCAGGGTTAGTTTGTTAGAGATAAGCAAATTATGCAGCTCACCTTTGGCTAAGAGGTAAAATTCTAATGGCTTGTTCCAAAGGTTTTGATAATATTTCCTCCCTGTATTGCTGAAATTCTAAAGAATGAAATGAAATAAGTTTGTTTTGATTAAAAAAAAGAAAGTCAAAATATAAGTGGAATTACAAAAAAGTGGATACCAAACAGGAGTATCATCCCTAAATATTGTTATCGATATTAAAATTAAATTCATAAAGTATTTTAATTATGTTATATGTTTCAAAAAATAATTTCATTTTTTCATTTTGCTAAGGATTAATATTAGTCATGGAAGGATTATGTTACACAATTTAAAATTTTAGGGGAATGAATACATCGTTTTAAATGTTAATTTTTTAAATTCAGAACTTAATGTTAAATTTGAAATATATGTATTTTTTATATTTAAATTATTTATTTATTGCAATTCAAATATTTTTTCTATCAAATAAAATAATATTTGGTAACAAATATTTAATTTAATTTTTAATATGTCATAAAAGTATCCATGCAATGCACATTATTTGTTATTTTAATTTCAAAATTCAAATAAAAAAGTAGAAATTAATGCTAAAATTTTAGTGAGTAAAACTGTACGTTCAAACATATTTATATATTATATAATGCATAATATATTTATGTAAATCATGTAATAATATTATTACATTGCTATTATTTATGTCTTTTATTTTTTTGACAAGTCTTGAAATTTTTAGTATGAAATTATAAAATTTTGTGATACATGCTGGATCGATTCACTATTTTGAATTCTATAACATTAGTTAATTAAGTTTTACAAATCCGGGCCACGTACTCAACTTAAATTCAATTATTGTTTTGGATTTTTTTTTGCTGAAACTTAGATATTAAAAAAAACCCAATTTGTGGCGTCACGCGTACTTCTAACCACAAGTAGAAAGAGATAAAGAAGAAGGAATTTTCAACATTTTCAATTTTTTCCATCAAAAGACTGGATGAGTATAATAAATTAAATAATACAATGGACTTGAATGACGTAACCATTATGTGTAAAAAAATTTGCACGTATATTTTTTTAAATTGACACTAATTTTTTTGGTTAAAAGATTGACAGCTAATTAAATTTTTTTTTTTGTGAAGGACACTAATTAATTATTTGATTATAAATAAAAATTGTGATATAAACAAAATATTATATATAACTCAAATTTGATTAATATATATATATATTATACTATGATATATGATATATATACTGAGGATAATTTACCCTTTTACTTTTAGTAGCTCGTGAGAGGATTTAAATTCGTACACTTAGAAATTAAAGTGTATCCTTATTCAAAACTCTTAGTTAAAAAACTATGAAAAACCAACCTGCGTTAGAAAAAAGTGTCACATTAACACTGTGATTTAACCCTTGCCCTCACGGCAAAGATAAAAGAAATATGCTAGAATGCCTTAAAAAAAAAAAAAAGTAATCCGGTACTTTATCCTAGACTTATTGCAGACCTAAAAAGAATTAATAAAGACGCGTTTTTCAATATCTAGGTTAGTGAATTTGGCATTTTTCATAATCTTTCAGCTTTCCTTTCACTTTTCCCCATTTAACTTCAACAAGTGAATCCAATTCCGTTCAAACCCAGTTTTAGGTTGAGTAGCATATATTCTCCCTATTCAGTCAGTCCATTCCAATCCAAAGAAACAATCTGCTGCTAAAAATTCGGTGTCACATTTTTCAAAGAGAAAACTTGCCCTCTGAGTATGAGGGTGTAAACATCCCAAGAATTCGAATTTATTTTGAGAATTAGTGTATAAGTTAAGAAATTGATAGTAAAAAAAAAGGCTTAGGTGGGAAGAAGCCTAATTTAGGATTAAAGAAAAAAGAGAAAATCAGAAAATGGAATTCTGGTGTTCTCGTTTAAGTGAGATGACCTTCGCTTGAGTGAGTATATCAGTAAAATTTACAAAAACTCTTTTCTGATTTTCTCGCTTGATCGAGAAGGGCCTCGCCCAAGCAAGAAACATGAGAGGATTTGGAGTGCTCTCTGGAAGAATTTCGCCTGAGCGAGAATGGCCCCGCTCAAGCGAATTCAACCAGATTTGGAGGGCTCTCTGGACGTTTTTTCGCTTGAGCGAGCTGGTTCTTGCTCAAGCGAAATCCTTCCAGAGAGAGGGGGATATTCCCTGGAGTATTCTCACTCAAGTGAGAGAGCGAGAGTACGAAAGATGGGAAATCCCATCCCTTTCGTTTAGAGCCAGCAAAAATGGGCTGGCTGTAACGTCCTAAAGTTTATTAGGATAAATATTAATTAAATTAAAGAGACTAATTTAGAAAAATCATTAATTAATGGGAAATAAATAATAGGAGTGTTATTATTATTAGTTTTGTTTCGTAAATGTAATTTAATTGAAAAGAGAATAAGGGGGCGAGAGTGGGCCCAAGCCCATTAAGCGTTTAAGGTATTTAAATAGGGAAATGGTACCAATTCACCCTGATCCTTATTTTTCAAATCGTCGGAGAAACGAAGAGCCAAGGAGGGGAGAAACTACATCTCAAGAGGAGATTGCTGAGTGATCGAGAATCAAGAACCAAGAATCAAGATTGTTGCAGTTTGATCTTCGCTTAAGGTACGGTGGGGAAGAGGGTGCTGCTTGTATATGCATGTAGGGGTGAATGGGTAGTGAGAATAACCTTTAAAGATTAATAATTGAAATCATATGTGAATATGTGTTGTTTTGTGATGAAAACTATGAATTGTTGATTGTTGTATGATTCTTGATGAATCTTGAGTGGATTGAATGAAAATAATGAGAACAGTGAAAAGGGGTTAAACAAAAGGGTTTAGAGATAAGGAACCATAATTGATTAGATGTTAAATTTATTGGAAAATTATAGGAATGATTGTTGATTTTAGTGAATTTAATCGGTAAAAACGAGTTTAATTGAATTAGGAATTTGAGGAATTAAGTAGGGATTGAAGAAGAGGGTAGAGGAAAGTCATTCCCGTTTTACACAGAGCTGCGAATGTAAAAATAGCGACTGTGGATTCGTTCACCGTTGGATCGGTCTGAAATTTTAGCAGCTGGTTTGGAACACCTGGTTCTTCATTCTGAACGGTTAATCCGTCGATACAAAGTCTAGGTTAGGATATATTTAGTTCGCCTAGAGGAAAGTTATTCCCGTTTTTAGATAGAGCTGCGACTGTAAAATAGTGACTGCAGATTCGTTAACCGTTGGATCGGGCTGAAATTTAACATCTGTGTGGAACACCCGTTTGTTCATTCTGGAACGGTTGGATTATTGATATGAGGTCTAGGTTGAGAGATTTTAGTTCGCACTGTAGCTGTAGATTTGGGGTTTTTATTATGAAATTGAGTTGGATGTTTATTGTTTGTGGATTGCTTGATTAATTAGATGTTTGAGTATAATGATTGTGGAATGCTTTAGGATGATGATGATTAATGATGCTTGATGATGCTATATATTTGATGTTATTTGGAATGCATAGGTTGGTTAATATGCTATGTAATTGAATGTTATTAGGGAATGCATATGGTTGGTTAATATGCTATGTAATTGACGGTTATGTTGGAATGCATATGGTTGGTTAATATGCTATGTTATTTGGAATGCATGTGGTTGGTGAACATGCAATATAATTAATGATGATGTTACTTGAGTTGTGTGGGCCCATAGAGGGGGTACAACTTAAGAGAGATGCTTTGAGCATGTGTGATGAGACCTGGATTGTGGCGTGCCCATAGAGGGGGGTACAATTCGTGAAGTGAACTGAGTTGTGCTGGCCCATAGAGGGGGTACAACTCAGGGGATCAAGATGAGGGCGTTCGATGCACGGGCCCATAAGGGGGGTGCAACCTAGGAGTGATTGTACGGGCCCATAGAGGGGGTACAACTAGGGTCGATGTCATTGTGCGGGTCCATAGAGGGGTACAAACCTATCGAGATAGTGTGTGGTACACCGGTAGACCACCTATGGTGACTAACTAGAGTGATTGACGAGGTGCGCCCATTGTGTGGAGTTCCAAGTCATGATCTTTGGGTAGATGATGATAGGAGTATTGATGTTTGATGATATGAGTATGATGATATAGTGAATGATGTCTGATGATAATGAGTATGCATGATATATGAATGATGTTTGATTGATAATGACCGTATGACGATATATGAATGATGTCCTGATGATAATGAGTATGATGATATATGAATGATTGTCTGATGATAATGAGTTGATGATATATGAATGATGTCGGATGATAATGAGTATGATGATATATGAATGATGTCTGATGATAATGAATATGATGATATATGGATGATGTTTGATGATAAATGAGTATGAGGATATATGAATGAGATTATGATGATGATGAGCTTGGTGAATGTATAATGGATAGATTTATGTGTTGTGAATAGGAAATGAGGGCATGACATGTATATGTTGATATAGAAGATTGATTATATGTTGAGTTTTAGATGAATGTTATTGATTGGTGATTTTAATATATTGATGGTAATCATGTAATGATGTTGTGGGGTGAGGATGAGTATTCTCTATGTGTATGTATGGGTAGTATTCCTTTTCCTCACCGTATTCTGTGGATATATTTTACAGGTGTTGATGAGGACACAACTGGTGTCGATTATGAATAAAAGGGTATGCTCTGATAGATGTGACATCAGGGTCTGCTTGGGGGTTTTACCATGTTTTCTAGATTAGGAGTATCTTTATGAACTTCTGGATGCCTTATATGGCAGGAGATTATTAATTGTTTTATTTCTAAGGGAGATTTCCGTTGTTTATAATTGATTTATATTTGGAGTTTGAGTTGATTTAATAAAGTTGTTTTCAAACTATGAGATTTATCATAAGAGTGGATTGTGAACCTTTTTACCTAACGTGGGACTTTCCCTTTTCTAAACTGTAATTTCTTTAATATATAAGAGTATGGGGTAGAAGTGTGTCACACTGGCCCAACCGGGCCAGCCCGCCCGAACCCGTCATATGGGAGGACTTTGACTCTTAAATTAGAGGCCCATATTTTTGCTTGGACTTTTTAGTCTGGAAGAAAAAAACCCGAATAAAAAACGGGTTCGGGCCGGACAGCCCGAATTAATTAAAAAAAATATAACTTGCTGGGCTGGACTGACCGAACGCATGCGTTGCTGGCCTTGGCCCTTTTTAGTTTTTCTCCAGTGAAATGTTCTTTTAGATGCAGCTCTATTCACTAATCACGTAAACGTGGAGATTAAATTGATATCATAAATTGAATTTATATATTAATCATGATGAAATCAAGGGTTGAATGAAAATGCTACTTGCTGTGATGGGATGAAATCATGATGAAGTTACTTTCTTCAATTTAGTCGAATATATCTCATTTCATTCACCTCACATTAATCCCATACTGTTATGAGTATATTATAAAAAATACATGTAATATCAGAGCACTTGTTTTTTATAATATTATGTTACACACTTCATTAGTATTTTTCCTAAATTTGTTATAGGACGCGATAGTAGTATATTAAATGTCTCTTATTCAAATTATATATGTTTGGCGGTTACTTCTTCAAATCAGAATAGGGAACACGTATACTGGGAATAATTGACTATGAGATAAATGAAGAAAATTATTGGGCACGTGATTAAACTCTCATATGATGCAGTTAATAGCTTGTGGTAATACTATTTAATTTGTCTAATACAAAGAAAATAACGGACTTTTATTCCATTGATTTTAAAAGTGTAATTGTTTACAATTTTTAATGAGCAACATTTTTAAATAAATTAGTTTTTAAACTAGGTCGGCTCGCACAAGCCCGCTACCCGTATAGGGTTGGGCTCTGACACTAATTTCAAGGACCAAATTATTGCCGGGTATTTTAGCCAGACCCACAAAAGCCCGTTACCCAGTTCAGGCCGGGCCGGGTAGCCCGTTTTGACAGCTCTACTTTCGCTCAAAAGCGAGAATCCCTCGCTTGAGCGAGAACACGCGTAACAAATTAAAAACAATAATTAGGGGCACCACATTTATTACTTTTCCTTCTCCTTCCTTTTCAATCTTAGAGAGAGATAGAGAGATTCTAGAGAGAGAGAAACACCATTGGAGCTTGAAGTAAGGATTTCAAGGCCTAGAGCTCTCCACTCAACCCTTCCCCAACCTTCCTTTCATCTCTTTAAGCTTCCTTGAAGGTGAGTATACCTCACACACTGATAAGTGAAAATTATATGATAAATAAGAGCACTTTTTAGTTCACTTATCAAGGATAAAAAGGTATTTTTGCCCCAGTTTAATCCCTTTTTATTATATATTAGATAAATTGTATTTATTAATCTTAGATTTGAATTTGATGCTATTTTGATAGAAATATTGCTGATTTTTGCAGAATATTGCGAGGATTTGATTTGAAGGAAAGATAACATTAAATAAGGGAGATATCTGCAAGATTTGAAGTTTAATTGAAAGCAATAATGAAGATTTGAAGATTATTAAACAAGGATTCTGCAGACAACCTTCCCAATTAAATCCAAGACGCTCAATAAATGCAAGATATCATCAAGAAAAGGGAAACAAGGAAAGACAAATCAACCAAAACCAGCCTCGGGAAGAGATCAAGTTAAAAAGAGAAAGATTGAAGCTGCAGGAACGCGTTGCGCGCTTCAACCTGCGCTGTAGCGCAGGGTGAAGCGCAGATCATGCTGATTCTTGCCCTGTTTCCGTTTTTAGATAGATTTTTCCCCAATTTTCTTTGTCTTTCCTTAGCCTATAAATAGGACCCTCTTGCACCAGATTAGGTGTGCACGATTATTGTAATTCAGTTATATTCCAGTGATAATGCACCAATTCTAATTTTAGAGTAGGAGAGGAGGAGCGCTTCACAAGGATTGAAGATGGTGACAACATCTTCGGTGGTTTGTATGGCTATCTTGTGTAGTTAACTCTCCATTAGGATTGAATGTAATCGATTCCATTCCCAAGTGTATGTTGAACTCTATCTATTTATTTATGTAGTTCCCTAGCTATAATATTGGTAATCTTGTTCTGTGCTTAATTCCTAACTTCCGCGCTTGCGCCAAAGTTATAGGCTAGTTTGTAATTAACGTTACGACTAGGATTGAGTTTGCGGGAGCCTAGACATAGGAAACTCAACCTCTGAGTGAATGAGAATACTCGGTTAACCAGTGACTGAAACATGGGTGTTGCTAATGATTGATGGGTAGTGTGAGTATCCTGATGAAGGGCATCTAAAGGATAGGCATGGTCTAATGGATCGATAGCAAAAGATTAGTTGATTGTCAATCCAGGAAGCGAAACGTGGATGTATTCTAATGAGTGATGTGTAGTGACAGCACTCTAGTGAAGGTGAGTCCAGAGGAGTAGGCCTCGTTTATCAATTAGTTCTTTTACAAACGAAATAAAGAAAGCAAAATAAGCCGAGGGTAAGTCTGTCGCTTGGGAGAACCCGCATGGGTTACCTTTGAGTGTGAGTGGCGCCTGGTAACTCGGGGTCTTAGCAATATAGTTTGTCTACAGTGTTATAGTTCAAAGCCTATAAATAATAGGTAGTCTCGACATACATGAGGGGTGTGATGAGATGAAGTTCAATCCTAATCCAAGTAAAGTGTCTCTAACTCTTCCTTTCTATTTTTATTACTTATTAATTTGCAATTTATAATTTCCACGCATAATATTCTTACAAATCTGTTATTTGTCTCTTGATAAATAGACCACGAATATACGCGAGTTGACCGTTCCCTATGGATACGATACTTTTCTTACTATTATACTACTGGATTTTTGGTTCGCTTGCCAGAAACCCATCATGTATTTTTGGAGCCGTTGCCGGGGAACGGTTTCCAATTCGTGTAAATCTTGGAGGTCTAATTATCAAGGATATCTATCTTAGGATTTCTTTTATTTATTATTCTTATTATTTTAGGAAATTTTTATTATTTAGGAAATTTATACCTTATTTTATTTTTAATACTTTATTATTTTATTTTAATTATTTTCTTTTAAAAAAATTAATTAATTATTTAAAAATAATAATAATAAATAAAAAAAAAGATAATAATTTTTGTTCCACTCTCCTGAGCTAACATTTGTTTGAGATCCTTGAGAGGACAGGTAACAGAAAAAGGGGCAAGGATAAACTTAAGGAGACAATCTCAACACTCTCTGTTCAACTACCCCAAGAGAAGTAAATGCTGAATGGCTTCTGAATGGCAAAATCCACGAAGAAGAACACTTGGAGATTATGTTAGACAGCAAGAACCAGAGTATTTATTCCCATACACCGATTCAAGGTAACTTCTCTAATTACAATAATTATTCTAACAATTTTTCACAGGATTGGGGGAAGTTACCAGAATCAGAATTTTGGATGGCACCAAGATGATGTTTCACTCTGCATGCAACCTTCTTCTCAACAGCAGCAAAGTTACTCTTCATATCAACAAAGATACTCAAAATATGATGAGTTTTTGGAAGAATTCAATCAAAGCAATATACAATTTCCGAAAGAGAGCGAAGAGCGAAAACGAAACACTGACGCTTTGTTAAAGCAGATGGTAGAACAAAGGGAGTTAAGACTTTGTAAGCGTATCGAAGAAATTCATCAAGGCAATATACAATTTCAAAAGGAGAGAGAAGAAGCAAGAAGAAAAAAATGATGTTTTGATAGCGCAACTATCAGAACAAAGGGAGTTAAGATTTTGTAAGAGTATCGAAGAGATTCATCAAGGCAATCTACAATTTCAAAAGGACAGAGAAGAAGCAAGAAGAAATATTGACGCCTTGTTGAAGCAATTAAAAGAAACAAGAGTCAAACAACAGTAAGAACCAATCTCAGCAAATGCATTAACCAACCCCGAAGAGCAGTGCGATGGCATTGTTCAGCTGATAGGGGGAGGAAATCAATGACAATCTGGCTGATGAAGAAGAGAAAGCTGAAGAAGAGGAACTAGAAGAAGAAGAAGAAGAAAAAGAAGAGGAAATTGAAGAAACACAAGAAAGAGAACCAAATGAAGTTGATGAAGAAAAGGAAGAAGAAGGTGCAATAGAAGAAGAAGAAGAAGAAGAAGAAGAAGAAAAGGAGTGGAGGAAACAGAAGAGATGGTGCTTAAAGAAGAGATTGACTGTGAAAAGGAGAAAGAGAAAAACACATATGGGGGTGTACATAATGAAAAAGATCAAGAAAATGAGAAAAAGATTGAACAGGGAGATAGTGAATCAAAGCCTGAGGAAGGAAGGGAAGTGGTATCAAGATCAAAGACCTTGCCTTATCCAACCAGTCCTCTAAAGGAAGATCAAGAAAGGCATGGTACAAGTGACAAACCTTCCAGACCTCACAAAAGAAATGCCTGCAATCACACTGACCAGGACAAGGCAAAGAGAAAAAAAGTCAAGCTAGAATCAAATTCAGAGCCTAGAGCCAGATTGAAGATCAAGTGGTCAGGTGTGTTCCATATCAAAGACCCCCCTGAAGCAAAGAAATTGAGAGCAATCAATTGTAAATCATCAAAGCTTCACAGTACAGGTTGTTCCAAGGCAAGATTATGGGGAGGTATATGGGCCAAAGAAAGGAAGGGTGCAGCTCACAAGCTCATCAAAATATTTCAGTTTCAGTCACCTTGAGAGAATAGGCGTCGAGCTAGAAGACGTTAAACAAGCGCTTCCTGGGAGGCAACCCAGAGATTTTTAAGTTTTTAATTGTTTTTAGTTTTATTTTGTTTTTGTTAGGATTTTTCATTTTTTAGGATTTAGGAAATTTTCAAAATTGATTGGAATAAGTTTGTGGAAAATAAAATTTTTTAAATAATAGGAAGCAGCAGAAAACGTGACTGAAAATTACAAAATTACATTCTGTTTTCTGCGCTTCACCTGCGCTGTAGCGCAGGTAAAGCGCAAGAATGCAATTTTAGTCACTATCTTCTGCGCTTCACTTGTGCTGTAGCGCAGGTGAAGCGTAGCAGTACGAAATTTAAAATCTCTTGTTTTCTCCATCAATTTTGAAACTTTCACATTTGATTTTTACCAATTGAAATCTTCATTTACTCTATGATTTGAATTTTAGGATAACAACTTTAGGATTATGAATATGTATAATGTTGATAATTGTTATCTTGAATATGATTATGACTATGTGGAACATGAAGAACAATTTGCTTGATTGGAATGCCCTTTGTTTTGTGAGTTATTGAATTTGAAAGTGTTATGCTATGTTTCTTTCAAAAATCTTGAACTTTCACTTTCCATGGATTGATTGAATGCTTGCAAAACAAATGAGTATGATTTGTTTTTAGGAAGTCATTACCAAGTGCACTGAACTTTTGTTGTGAAAATATTAATTCTTTGAATTATGCATGCAAATTGGTTAATGATAGGCTTCCATGTTCTTCATGAATTGCACAGACTGCTGCAAAGTATAAAGACCAGTGACCTCAAACCAATCAAGAGTACTAGACCCATTCCCAAGCATGCTCCTGGAAGAATTCCGGATATTCTTGCAGTGGCCTGGGGACAGGCCTATTCATCCAGGGGGAGGTGGAGCAGCAGCAGGACAAGGACTTACAGGATACAGAGGATGGAGATTGATCTGGTGTTTTCTTTCTTTTAGTTTTTCTTTTATTTTCTATTATTTTATAGATTTTTTTAGTTAATTAGGATTTTTATTTGGTATTTCATTTTTTTAATTTTTAGAATTTTTAGGACCTTAGGAATTAGGATTTAAGGTAAAATTTTTCAAAATTCTCTGTAATTAAGTAGTTTAACTAACCAAAACTAGGAAAAATGATAGGGTTTTGTGATTAATTCCATAATCAGTTAAGTTTAGAATACTTCTCAGGAGAACCTATCAGGATAGTTAATTAAAACCAGTAAGTGCTTTATCAAGGAATTTTAGCCAATAACCGGTGAGCTGTGAGCCCAAACACTGAAATTGAGAGCTTTTCACCGCTTCTTGTCAACTGTTATTGCTTGAGTTTCTGAATTTTGTCTTGCTAGTGGAAGATATGGAAGTGACAAAGGCATATTTTGTGATTATAATATTTTTCTCAAGGCCAAATAGCCAACCTTGATTATGTTGTTCCAATTTTCTTGAGAGCCCAGTTGAGCCTTTAATGTTTCTTTTGATGCACCCCAGCCATACTTAATGATTATATCCTGTCCCTTCCCACTTGGGATAGAGAGCAAGGTGCAACACAACAAGATGGGACAAAAGGTTGGTGGATTGAAGGATCAAAGAAATTCAAAGAGCAGGCACAGGAAATCACAAAGAAGAATACTCCCCCATAAATAAATTCTCTATGTTATTGTTTATGATTAAAAAAAAAAATCTGCACAAAAGTGTGGAAATTGAATAAGTTGGGGGGAGTACTTCTTCAAATAAAGAGGCTAAGCTGAAGAAGGGTGACAATTCAAGAATGACTAGGTGAATGGAGAGAAGTCCCAAGCACAATCACAAGATTCTCTCCATTCAAAGTGTTCTTCGCATATCTAGAAAAACCATGATTTCTTGATAGCCCAACCTCATTACAACCAAAGAAAAGACCTTTTGATCCATATTGACTATTTGCAGGTTCAGATGTTGGAAACGAATATCAATTCTAGTTGCTCAAGGGTGATGAAAAAGATTGAGGGAAACACTTACCCGTGAGAATGAGAGATTTCCATGGTTTATCACTTATTGCTTTAATTTCTATTTTTAAGAAGTTTAACTGATGATTGTGTTCTGTTCTGATTGAGGATTGGTAAAATCTCTTAATCCTGATTTTTTCTGACATTTGGAAAGTGACTGCTGCTTGATAAGGAGATGATGGAAATTTTTCCTTAAAGTTTGTTTTTGTGGGAATGGAATTGATTTTTGATTGCAAGGAGGTCTCTTGCTTGAGGACAAGCAAGAAGTTAAGTTGGGGGGGTATTTTGATAAGTGAAAATTATATGATAAATAAGAGCACTTTTTAGTTCACTTATCAAGGATAAAATGGTATTTTTGCCCCAGTTTAATCCCTTTTTATTAAATATTAGATAAATTAATCTTAGATTTGAATTTGATGCTATTTTGATAGAAATATTGCTGATTTTTGCAGAATATTGCAAGGATTTGATTTGAAGGAAAGATAGCATTAGATAAGGGAGATATCTGCAAGATTTGAAGTTTAATTGAAAGCAATAATGAAGATTTTTAAACAAGGATTCTGCAGACAACCTTCCCAATTAAATCCAAGATGCTCAATAAATGCAAGATATCATCAAGAAAAGGGAAACATGGAAAGAAAAATCAACCAAAACAAGTCTCGGGGAGAGATCAAGTTAAAAAGAGAAAGACTGAAGCTGCAGGACGCGTTGTGCGCTTCAACCTGCGCTGTAGCACAGGGTGAAGCGCAACCCTCTGGTTTCTTCTGCGCTGCATCCTGCGCTGTAGCGCAGGGTGAAGCGCAGATCACGCTGAATCTTGCCCTGTTGCCGTTTTTAGATAGATTTCTCCCCAATTTTCTTTGTCTTTCCTTAGCCTATAAATAGGACCCTCTTGCACCAGATTAGGTGTGCACAATTATTGTAATTCAGTTATACTCCAGTGATAATGCACCAGTTCTAATTTTAGAGTAGGAGAGGAGGAGCGCTTCACAAGGATTGAAGATGGTGACAGCATCTTCAGTGGTTTGTATGGCTATCTTGTGTAGTTAACTCTCCATTAGGATTGAATGTAATCGATTCCATTCCCAAGTGTATGTTGAACTCTATCTATTTATTTATGCAGTTCCCTAGCTATGATATTGGTAATCTTGTTATGTGCTTAATTCCTAACTTCCGCGCTTGCGCCGGAGTTATAGGCTAGTTTGTAATTAACGTTACGACTAGGATTGAGTTTGGGGGAGCCTAGACATAGGAAACTCAACCTCTGAGTGAATGAGAATACTCGGTTAACCAGTGACTGAAACATGGGTGTTGCTAATGATTGATGGGTAGTGTGAGTATCCTGATGAAGGGCATCTAAAGGATAGGCATGGTCTAATGGATCGATAGCAAAGGATTAGTTGATTGTCAATCCAGGAAGCGAAACATGGATGTATTCTAATGAGTGATGGGTAGTGACAGTACTCTAGCGAAGGTGCGTCCAGAGGAGTAGGCCTCGTTTATCAATTAGTTCTTTTACAAACGGAATAAGGAAAGCAAAATAAGCCGAGAGTAAGTCTGTCGCTTGGGAGAACCTGCATGGATTACCTTTGAGTGCGAGTGGCGCCTGATAACTTGGGGTCTTAGCAATATAGTTTATCTACAGTGTTATAGTTCAAAGCCTATAAATAATAGGTAGTCTCGACATACATGAGGGGTGTGATGAGATGAAGTTTAATCCTAATCCAAGTAAAGTGTCTCTAACTCTTCCTTTCTATTTTTATTACTTATTAATTTGCAATTTATAATTTCCACGAATAATATCCTCACAAATTTGTTATTTGTCTTTTGATAAATAGACCACGAATATACGCGAGTTGACCGTTCCCTATGGATACGATACTTTTCTTACTATTATACTACTGGATTTTTGGTTCGCTTGCCAGAAACCCATCACACACTCACTTCTATTTGTGTTTGGTCTCTATGGAATGAACCCTAATCCCTTCCTTCCCTTTCTTTTGACTTGTTTGTTGTTGTTGATTGTGGTTTTCTCTTCTTATGGTTGTTTTACTTGTTGGTAGTGGTAAAAAATGTTGGAGCATGTAGATTAGGTCTTGGACTCCATTACCTTCTATCTACGGCTTATTCTTTAAATTCAGTTTAGATTATATTTTGTATTCACTTCCTAAAACTAGAAAATGAATTTGGCCTATGGCCACCAAACCCTAATTAATCAAGCTTGACTTCGGTCCATAATAAGACAAAAAATGAATTTGGCTTCGACCCAGAACACTTGGCTTCAGCCCGAAATCTTTGTCTATGGCCCAGAATAAGAAAGTTTGGCTTCGGCCCAGACATTGTATGAAAACTTGACTTCGGTCCAGAATAAGTGGTGGGATACGTCCCCAAGGAAGACGTTTCTTGTAGTCTGAGCTCAGGTCTAACCCTAGAATTACTGAAAAGACCCCGGCTGGCGGGTAAAGTAGGTTATGGGTATGTAGAGTTAAGAATTTAGATTGTTTGAATTGTTTGGTTATATTATATGAGCTGTTGTATAGAATTTACCTGTTTCCCTACACTGCATGCTGCATGGTTATATTCACTGAGACATCCGTCTCACCACACGTTCCGTGGACCACATTTTAGGTGCGCAGGTACCTCCACGCACAGGCCCATGAGCTAGGAGCTTGGAGCTATTGGTTATCTTTTTGTAGTGGGCATATGTAGCCCTTTTTGGTTTAATGTTAGAATTGGGAGCATGAGTTTAATATTCTTTTGGGAGGGGACATGACTGTACATGTGTGCCATTCATTTTGCTATTATGCCAGGACACATGTATGGGTGTATCCCCTGCTTGATATTATGTATTGGATGACTATAGCCATTTGGCAATACTTTGTTTATGTAATCAGTTTCTATCATCATATGTTGTTCAAGTGAACGTTGGTAGCTTGAATGATGTATGGTTAAGTTATCCGATATCTAAATGGCGCGAAATAGTTTCAAAAATTCGAGATTTGGTTTCCAACGGACTAAATCTTTGAACTAGAAATTTGGACGTTACATTTTGGTATCAAAGCAGTTCAATCCAATTGGACGGTGACTTAGTGTTCCTGAAGTTTATTATTATTCTTTTATGCATTATTATGTGAATCGAGAGTCTGATCACCTCGATATTTGCTTAATGATGTGTAGAGGATATGGCAGGCGGCAGAAGAGGTCGTCCGAGGACCAATCCCTCACCTTCTTCTTCTCGGGATCTATCCCCTGATCCTGTGGCTACAGCCCTGTAGATGCTCACCCAAATGATGGGAGAGCAAGTGGCGTCAAACCGGGTGCAAGTGGAGGCTAACCGCCAGCAGGCCGAGGCGGCTCGGGAGCAGGCTTCTGCTAACGCGACCGTCTTGCAAGAACTAATCCGAAGACCAGCGGGCACACCTCCTCCTGCCATGATGGACCCATTTGTCCAAGGGTTAGTACAGTTCCGGAAACATACCCATCCCCAGTTCAACGGGGTGTATGATCCAGATGTGGCGGCGAACTGGCTCCACGACCTCAACAAAATTTTCGAGGTAACGAAGTGCGCTGATGAGTCCAAGGTGGGGTTCGCAGTTTACATGCTTCAGGGGGAGGCTGAAGATTGGTGGAAGATGGCTAGTGTGTGGGTTGCCGTTGCTGATACCCCGATTACCTGGGGAACATTTCAGACCCTATTTATAGAGAAGTACTTTCCTGCGACGGTGCGGCGGTAGAAGGAAGCCGAATTTCTTCAACTCAAGTAAGAGAGTATGACTGTAGGCCAGTATGTGGCCAAGTTTGAGGAACTATCCAAGTACTCCAAGTACCTGCAAACAGTCCCAGATGAGGAGTGTGGGTGTTCCCAGTTTGAGGGAGGCCTGAGACCCGAGCTGCAGGATCGGATTGAGACACTTGAGATCAGGGATTTCCCCATTCTGGTCAGCAAGTGTTACATCATCGAGAAGAATCAGAAGAATGCTGCACCGCCCCCATAGTCTGACAGCAAGGGCAAGAGGAAGTTGGAGGAGTCCAGCCAGGGTAAGAGCTCAAGGCCCAAGTGGCAAAGCAACACTGCTTTGGTCACTCGGCCGGCGCAATGCCAAGGGGCACCCAAGTGCCCCAGGTGCGGTAAAGATCATTTTGGGGAGTGTTTGCTTGGACAGAGGGTCTGCTACCTCTGCAAGGAGCCTGGCCACATGAAGAATGAATGCCCGAAGAGGAAGGACCTTCCTAAACCCCAAGCCACTGGGAGAGTCTTCACCCTCAGCGGTGAAGTGGCAGCTTCTACGGATAATCTGATGCGAGGTATGTGCACCCTAGGAGATAAGACCTTAATTGTATTGTATGATTCAGGGGCAACCCATTCTTTTATTTCTTATGATTGTGTGAAGCGGTTAGATTTTCATGTTATTCCTTTACCTTACAACCTAAATGTAATAACCCCCGCCAAGGAGGCAATTCCCACTTCCCTTGTGTGTTCCAAATGCCCCATTGTTATACAAGGGGGGCCTTCGAGGTTGACCTGATTTGTTTGCCATTGAGGGGCATAAACATCATTCTTGGCATGAACTGATTGTCTCAGAACCAGGTCATGCTTGATTATTTCAATAAGGAAGTTGTTTTTTCCGGTTCTCCCTCCTCTTCCGGGGGAGAAGCCACCTGTACTCTTGTCAACCACCATCCAAGTGTCCAAATGCCTTAGTGACGGGAGTAGTTGTTTCATTTATTACTTTCCTCAGCTCTAGACTCTAATATTGACTTGAGCAGCGTAGCCACGGTTAGGGAGTTTCAGGACGTATTCCCTAGTGAGGTGACTACCTTACCACCGGACCGAGAGATAGAGTTTACCATTGACTTGGTACCGGGCACAGGGCCCATTTCCAAGGCACCCTATAGGATGTCCCCACTAGAGCTTAGTGAGCTTAAGACTCAATTAGAAGACCTTATATCCAAGAGGTTCATTAGGCCTAGTGTGTCACCCTGGGGAGTGCCTGTGCTCTTAGTGAATAAGAAGAATGGGAGTATGAGGTTGTGTGTAGACTATAGGCGGCTGAGCAAGGTTACCTTTAAGAATAAGTATCCCTTACCTAGGATAGATGACCTCCTAGACCAACTTAGAGGGGTTTCGGTTTTTTCTAAGATAGATTTGAGATCTGGTTACCACCAGGACAAAATCAGAGGTGAGGTTATACACAAGACTGCCTTTAGAACTAGATATGGGCACTATGAGTATTTGGTGATGCCTTTTGGCTTAACCAATGCTCCTGCCGTATTCATGGATTACATGAATCGGATTTTCCGACCCTACCTTGATCAGTTTGTCGTTGTGTTCATTGACGACATCTTGATCTACTCTTGGAGCTTAGAGGAGCATGAGCAACACCTTAGGGTTGTCCTGGGGGTTTTGAGAGAGAAGAAATTATTTGCCAACCCGGAGAAGTGCGAGTTTTGGATGGACAGAGTCCATTTCTTAGGACATGTAATTTCTAGAGAGGGTGTGTCAGTTGACCCTAGCAAGGTAGATGCCGTCCTTGAATGGGAAAGGCCTAAGACCATCACGGAAATTAGGAGTTTCCTAGGATTGGCCGGCTACTACCGGAGATTCATTAAGGGATTCTCCCAGCTAACCTTGCCCCTCACTAGGTTGACTCGTAAGGGTCAAGCCTTTGTGTGGGACGAGAAGTGTGAGCGGAGCTTCTTGGAGCTCAAGGAGAGGTTGACCACCGCCCCGGTACTTGTGTTGCCGGATTTTTCCAAGACCTTCGAGGTCTATAGTGATGCCTCTGGGAAGGGGCTAGGTTGTGTGTTGATGCAAGAGAAGAGAGTGGTGGCCTATGCCTCCAGGTAGTTGAGGCCTCACGAGGAGAATTACCTTACCCACGACTTAGAACTAGCGGTCGTGGTATTTGTCCTCAAGATTTGGAGGCATTACCTCTATGGGTGAGGTTTAAGGTCTTTAGTAATCATAAGAGTTTGGAATACCTCTTTTATCAGAAAGAACTCAACATGAGGCAGAGGAGGTGGATGGAGTTTCTTAAGGATTATGATTTTGAGCTGAGATACCACCCAAGCAAGGCCAATGTAGTGGCTGACGCTCTCAGTAGGAAATCCCTACATGTGTCATCTATGATGGTGCATGAGATGGGGTTACTAAAGGACTTTAGAAAACTGAGCCTTAATGTTGAGGTTAGAGAGGGTAGTCTGAAGCTCCACAGATTAGAAGTCACATGTGAGCTCAAAGCTCTTATTAAGGAGGCCCAGGGTTCAGACCCAGACCTCCAAGGTAGGAAAGGGCGGCTAGGATTTTCTAAGTCGGAGGATGGGATGATTCTCTTCCAAGGGAGAGTCTGTATCCCTAAGCGGGGTAGTCTCATGCAGCAGATTCTAGAGGAGGCCCACAGGGGCAAGTTCTCAATACATCCTGACACTACTAAGATGTATCAGGACTTGAGGAGGATGTTTTGGTGGGATGGCATGAAGAAGGAGATAACATATTATGTTTCTAGGTGTCTAGTATGCCAACAGGTTAAAATAGAACACCAGAAACCCTTAGGAACCATCTTGCCATTAGAAATCCCCGAGTGGAAGTGAGAGAGTGTAGCCATGGACTTTGTGGTAGGACTGCCTCGAGTCCAAGCGGGTTTTGATGCCATCTGGGTCATTGTAGATATGCTGACTAAGTCGGCCCACTTCCTACCAATTAGGAATACCTATTCCCTGAATAAGTTAGCAAACTTGTATGTCAAGGAGATCGTCAAGCTCCATGGCATTCCCTCTAGCATCATTTTGGATAGGGACCCTAGGTTCACCTCTAGGTTTTGGAGTGCGCTTCATCAGGCCTTCGAGACTAAACTCTGGTTTAGTACCGCTTACCACCCTCTGGTCGGAGAGGACCATCCAGACCCTGGAGGATATGCTTAGAGCATGTGTGTTAGAGGGGTCAGGTAGTTGGGATAGGTACCTACCTCTCATAGAGTTTTCCTACCACAATAGTTTCCATAGTAGTATAGGCATGACACCTTATGAAGCTCTGTATGGTAGGAAGTGCAGATCTCCTTTGTGTTGGTTTGAGGTGGGTGAGAGAACCCTGTTAGGCTCGAAGTTGGTTCAAGAAACTACCGATAAGATTAGGTTCATTAGGGAAAAGCTTGTCACTGCCCAAAGCCAGCAGAAGAGCTATGCTGACAAGAGAAGAAAGGACTTAGAGTTTGAGGAATGGGACCATGTGTTTTTGAAAGTAACTCCTGTCACAGGCATTGGACGGTCCATCAAAGCCATGAAACTCAACCGCAGGTTCATTGACCCGTTTCAAATCCTGCAGAGGGTCGGCCCTCTGGCTTACAATATAGCTTTACCACCCCATTTGTCCCGAGTCCATGATGTATTTCATGTTTCCTAACTAAGAAATTATGTCCATGACCCTTCACACATCGTTAGCTCCGAATCGGTACAATTAAGAGAAGATCTCACAGTTCCCACCAGGCCTGCACGGATTATAGACAGAAGTGTTAAAATCCCGAGGAACAAGACAATTTCTCTGGTGAAGGTTATTTGGGAGGGTCAGTCACCTGAAGAGGCAACTTGGGAGAAGGAGGATGATATCCGCTCTCAATTTCCGGAGTTGTTCAGTTGAGGTAAGGCCTTTTTCATCCTTTCTTTAGCTAATTTTGAGGACAAAATTGAATTAAGGGGGGTAGAATTGTATCATCCCAAGAATTCAAATTTATTTTGAGAATTTAGTGTATAAGTTAAGAAATTGATAGTATAGAAAAGGCTTAGGTGGGAGGGAGCTAAGTTAGGATTAGAGAGAAGAGAAAATCAGAAAATGGAATTCTAGTGTTCTCGCTCAAGCGAGAATGGCTCGCTTCAACGAGTATATCAGTAAAAATTTGCAAAGCTCTTTCCTGGTTTTCTCGCTTGAGCTAGAAGGGCCTCGCCCAAGCGAGAAACAGGGGAGGATTTGGAGTGCTCTCTGGAAGAATTTCGCCTGAGTGAGAATGGCCTCACTCAAGCGAAATTCAACCAGATTTGGGGGGCTTTCTGGATGTTTTTCGCTTAAGCGAGCTGGTTCTCGCTCAAGCAAAATCCTTCCAGAGAAGGGGGATACTCCCTAGAGTATTCTCGCTCAAGCGAGAAGAGTCTCGCTTGAGCGAGAGTAGGAAAGAGGGGAAATCCCACCCCTTTCGCTCAAGCGAGAATCCCTCGCTTGAGCGAGAACACGCGTAACAGATTAAAACAATAATTAGGGCACCACATTTATTACTTTTCCTTCTCCTTCCTTTTCAATCTTAGAGAGAGATAGAGAGATTCTAGAGAGAAGAAACACCATTGGAGCTTGAAGCAAGGATTTCAAGGCCTAGAGCTCTCCACCCAACCCTTCCCCAACCTTCCTTTCATCTCTTTAAAGCTTCCTTGAAGGTGAGTATACCTCACACACTCACTTCTATTTGTGTTTGGTCTCTATGGAATGAACCCTAATCCCTTCTTTCCCTTTCTTTGACTTGTATGTTGTTGTTGACTGTGCTTTTCTCTTCTTATGGTTGTTTTACTTGTTGGTAGTGGTAAAATATGTTGAAGCATGTAGATTAGGGCTTGGACTCCATTATCTTCTATCTATGACTTATGCTTTAAATTCAGTTTAGATTATATTCTGTATTCACTTCCTGAAACTAGAAAATGAATTTGGCCTATGGCCACCAAACCCTAATTAATCAAGCTTGACTTCGGTCCATAATAAGACTGAAAATGAATTTGGCTTCGGCCCAGAACACTTGGCTTCGGCCCAGAATCTTTGGCTACGACCCAGAATAAGAAAGCTTGGCTTCGACCCACATATTGTATGAAAACTTGAGTTCTGTCCAGAATAAATGGTGTGATACGTCCCCAAGGAAGACGTTCCTTGTAGTCTGAGCTCAGGTCTAACCCTAGAATTAGTGAAAAGACCCCGACTGCCGGGTAAAGTATGTTATGGGTATGTAGAGTTGAGAATTTAGATTGTTTGGTTATATTATATGAACTTTTGCATAACATTTACCTGTTTCCCTACACTGCATGATGCATGGTTATATTCACTGAGACATCCGCCTCACCACACGTTCCGTGGACCACATTTTAGGTGCGCAGGTACCTCCGCGCACAGGCCCATGAGCTAGGAGCTTGGAGTTATTGGTTATCTTTTTGTAGTAGGCATATGTAGCCCTTTTTGGTTTAATGTTAGAATTGGGAGCATGAGTTTGATATTCATTTGGGAGGGGATATGACTGTACATGTGTGCCATTCATTTTCTGTTATGCCAGGACACATATATGGGGGTATCCCTCGCTTGATATTATGTATTGGATGACTGTAGCCATTTGGCAATACTATGTCTATGTAATCAGTTTCTATCATCATATGTTGTTCAAGTGAACATTGGTAGCTTGAATGATGTATGGTTAAGTTATCCGATATCTAAATGGCGCGAAATAATTTCAGAAATTCGAGATTTGGTTTCCAACGGACTAAGTTTTTGAACTAGAAATTAGGACGTTACATGAGGCATAGGCATTATAAGAGTAGAGAAGTTCCTAAGGCCATCTTTAACCCATCACTTCATTTTTACATTATTCACAGATCTTAAATGGGTTCCACTAGTACATATCAACAGGTTCTTATTAAGCACCTATCTTCTCTAACCCAACACCTCACATTTTTACTATTCACAAATCTTAAATGGGTCCCACCAATACACACACATCACCCATTCTTTTTTATTTACAAATATTTTAATTAATAAACAATAAAATAATAAAAATTTAAGTTTAAAAAAAAATGTTTTTCCAACGGTTTAAACTGCCGGTAAATTCACTTTACAAAAAAAGAAAAAATTACCCGGGGTTGAAACCCGCGAAAAAGCCAAATAAAAAATGATTACCGGGGGGTTTAAACCCCGGAAAAGCTAAATAAAAAAATTTAAAAAATTTACCGGGGGTTTAAACCCCTGGGAAAGACAAAAAAAAGTAAAGCACCGATGCTCAGTTGAGCACCAGTGCCCATTCCATAAAGCACCTGGGTGTGTCAGTCCTCCAACGGGAATTGCTTGTTCAGTAGCGGTGGTCAATGAGCACCGCGTTAAAGTTGCTCTAATCGTGAGATGTATCTTATTTCCATATGATACGCAATGTGATTCGCACAATTAATTAATGAAAAAACCACTAACTTGTCCTCGAAATATCACTCTCTCTCCTATTTAATTCTTAAAGTAAACAAAAATAAAAGTTAGTTCTCGAACTTTTAAATATTTATCACATTAGGCTTCTAACAAGAACCAAACCAATGTGACAAGATAATGTGAAAGTTGGAGGGCCAATGTAATAGATATTTGAAAGTTCGAGAACTATTTATGCAATTAATTTAGTCTGAGGAAAAAGAGATGACTAATTCGAAGACGAATTTGAGGGTTTATTCCATAATTAATGTAACTAGTACAATAACTGTGCATTCACGGGTGATCTTAGGTTGCAACTTGTGGGTGATTTTCGATTTTTTACATATATTATTAACTTTTTATAATAAAATTAACTTATGATATAATCATATACATTAATTAGTAGAATGTGAAGAACATATATTATGTTTATATAAAATTGTAATCAATACATCATTAATATAATTAAAAATTTAAAATATATTGAGATTTGAGATCCCACAGTCCAATGACTTTAAAACTATATAAAGTGTATAGAAAAAGCCTTTATTGGGAGAGCTAGTCCACCATGATGTCGATGTTCACAACAAGAGTGTAGGATACATACCTACGATTCATAAAAAAAAATCACTTTACTGACGTGAGAATAAAAAAAAACTAAAAAATACAAATGAGAAAACATGATAGTTTACTGGGGAAGAAATTTTAATATAGAGTAAAATAGATAAATAAAATAGATAAAAGAGATAATAAGTAAAAATATTAATGAATAAAATAGAGAGATAAATGATATATTAAAAAAACACATTAAATTTAATGTAAATGAACACATTTATTGTACTTCTTAATGGGTGTTTTCACATAATGAAATAGATAAACAAGAATTAATAATGAGAGAAACTATTTTAATATAATAATCAAAAAATAAAATTAAAGTGTGATAAAAAAGGAAAAAAAGGACAGGAGTAGGAATGTCTCTCGTGAAGGATACTCGTGGTTCATAAAAAAAATCACTTTACTAAAGTGAGAAAAAATTAAGAAAAACGCAAGTGAGAAAACATGACATGTGGAATGCGGGAACAATTTTAAGATAGAGAGTAAATAGATAAATAGAATAGGTAAGAGATATAATAAAGGAAACATTAATGAATAAAATAGAGAGATAATGAGATAGATTAATAAGGAACTAATAATAACAGAAAATATTTTAATATAATAATAAAAAAGAAAATGAAAGTGTGATAAAAAAACAAAAAAAAGAAAATAAAGAAAACAATAAGAGCAGGTCTGTCTCCCATGGAGGATACTTGTGGTTCATTAAAAAAAATATTTTTATTGAAGTGAGAATAAAAAAGTAAAAAAAAAAACAAGTGAGAAAGCATGACACGTGTAATGGGGTAACAATTTTAATACAGAGTAAATAGATAAATAGAATATATCAGAGAGATAATAAGTGAAAACATTAATCAATAAGACAGAGAGATAAATGATATATTGAAAAAAAACACATTAAGTTAATGTAAATGAACACATTTATTATATTTCTTAATGTGTGTTTTTTCATAATAAGATAAACTATTTTAATATAATATTAATAATAATAGTAATAATAATTAAAGTGTGAAAAGAAAGAAAAAAAAAAGAAAATGACAAAAGTCGGACTACCTCCCATCGAGGATATCCATGGTTCATAAAAATCACTTTATTGGAGTGAGAAAAAAAATAAAAAAACGCAACTGAGAAATCTCGATAAGTGTACTAGGAGAACAATTTTAAGATAGAGAGTAAATAGATAAATAAAATAGATAAAAGAGATAATAAGTGAAAATATTAATGAATAAAATAGAGAGACAATGAGACAAACTAATGAGGAACTGATCGATAATGAGAGAAAATATTTTAATATAATAATAATAATAATAATAATAATAATAATAATAACAACAACAAAAAATGAAAATGTGATAAAACAAAAAAGAAAGTGACAGAACAAAGATTGCATGTCATGGAGATACATATGGTTCATAAAAACTCACTTTACAAAAGTGAGAATAAAAATAATAAAAAAGATGTAGTTGACATGACATGTGTACTGGGGCAAGAATTTTAATATAAAGTAAATAGATAAATAAAATAGATAAGAAAGATAATAAGTAAAAATATTAATGAATAAAATAGAAAGATAAATTATTTATTGGAAAAAACACATTAAATTTTATGTAAATCAACACATTTATTGTATTTCTTAATCTGTGTTTTGATGTAATGAGACAGATAAATAAGAAAGGAAGTAGTAATAGATAAAAGTGAAAATCAATTAAAAAAAATTGAATTGTTGCCATTTATATGTAAAAATAAAAAAAATCTAAAAAGAATAAAGAATGAATATGATGTAAAAATAATTATAAATGTATAAAAAAGGAAAAAGAATGGAGAGAGTAACACATGGAGGTGAGGAGGAAGACTTTTAATAGAAGTAAATAGATAGAATAGAATACATTCCAGGACTAGAACCATGCAACCTATGTATATGTAGTAGATGTGTCAATTGGAGCCAGCCCGACCTATATATTCGGTTGGGCCCGTTACTAGCCAATACAATTTTAGGCTGGCCCGACCTGTAATATCCTAGGTTTTATAAAAATCATTTTTATAAATTAGAAGTATAAAGGGTTTACATAAAAAGAACTAGGTAAAAGAGGGTTAAAAACTGTTAAAAAGGGCATAACACTATCCCTTTTTCGCTCAAGCGAGAAATGACTTGCTTGAGCGAGTGGAAATGGAAATTTTGAGTTTCCATTCTATTAGATTTTCTCTCAAGTGAGAGCATTTTCGCTTGAGCGAAAATATCAGACAAAATGGGGGTAAATTTCTGCTGATATTTTCGCTTGAGCGAGAACGCGGGGAGAAACTCGCTCAAGCGAAAAATGAGACAGGGGTTAGGGGGTTCCTTGCCTGATTTTTGCTCAAGTGAGGAGAAGCTCGCTCAAGCAAAAATCAGCTTCTCGCTCGAGTGAGAGGATTCTCGCTTAAGAAAGAATGCGGCAAAGAGCTAATGTCTCGCTTGAGCGAGAACACGGGAGTTCAGTGTTTATAAAACAATGTAAGGTTCATTTGACCCATTCAAAAACATTTCCCCTTTTTTCTTGTTTGTGTTAAAAAGTTCTCAAAAACATATAAGGAATGTGCTTCGAACGAGCATTATTCCTTAGTTTTTGGAATTAGGATGTTACACAATTCACGATCTTACACACTCAGAATCACAACCCATTTCAGTTCGCAATTTTCTCTGTTCCGTTTGTTTCCATCTCGTTTGTTCGTTTTCATTCATTCGTTTCAATCTTCTCGTTTACTCATTTTCCATTTGAGTTGTTCTTTTCGATCTTGCAGTTCTACTTCATTTAAGGTAACTTCATGCTTCGTTTAATCTTTGTTGCTTCGTTCATTCATTTACATCTTCTCATGCTTCATGCTTGAATTGAATAGGTACTGATCGATTGATCTGTGTTTAAGGAGACATGAGATATTTCAGGTTTGCTTTTCCTTATAAATGAGTTTGAGTTTTTGTTTTCTGGGTTCTGCCTGACAGTGATGCAGATTATAGTTTTCATCTTGTTTTGATTGATCTCATTTTTTGTTTCTCCTGCCGTGTTTTGTTTAATTTTGTGATCTTCTCATCAAGATTTTTTATGATGAGAAACTTTCTAAAATCTCTTGGTTAATGTATATCATGATATGTCTGCTTTTTTCCCCCTGCTCCTTTTTTATTACTCTATATTTGGAAATCATTATGCCTTATCATTCTGTTTTTTCCCTGCTTTACTTAATTGGAATTATTTGTAGTTCATAAATTGAGTTAGCTTCCATGCCACTTGGAAACTAACAACAATTTTGATGTTATTTAGTATTTATGCATGATGTGGTGACTGGCAAATATTCTGCAGTATTTTACAATTTTTAGAAAATTGTGATACTGTATGCAATCAACATTATAAATCTATGAATAATTTTTTTTTTTCAATTGAAATGCTAATATCTTTTCATGAAGTTGATTTCAAGAAGCAGATTTTTGTTAAATTAGAAATTAATGTAAGAAAAACAAGACTAGTAAATTAGAGATTTGAATACCCATTCCCATGCAATTTGCTAAAATTCTCATATACCCTATAAAATTGATTACTCACTCAAGTACATATGATTTTAGTTTAAGTTTTTTTATTCCAATTAAAATTGAGTGAAACCTTAGTTTCCCGTTTGAGATTCAATATTAAAATCTTGAATTCTCCAAGTCGGACAATTTGGGAAGAAATCTTTTTTTTGCGCTTGTTAATAATTAGTTTTAAATCTCATATCTTAGATTTGATGAAATTTCGGTTCACACATTTTCCATTCTCTCTGGGTGCATGCTTGATCATGGTTTATATCATCGTGTTCAAGTTGTGCACTTGGAGACAAATAAGAAATGCTGCGAAATTTTCATCAAGTATAAGATATGAGATTTAAAACTAACTATTAAACAAGTGTAAAAAATGTTTCTTCTCGAATGGGATAGGGCCATACCTAGTAAAGGAGTTGAGGAGGAAGACAATGATGGAATTAACATGTTAGTTTTTTTAAACACATGTTGTCACTTGGTGATCCCACGGGCTATCCTTTGCGGGAGACCGCAAAACATTCAATTTCTACTACACCAATTGCCTCTGGCACAACTGCATCGTTACCACCTTGTAATAATTCGTCAACGACGTGGGATCACTTTACTGTAGAGTTTGGTGATGAGAAAAAGGCGAAAGTGCAATTATTGTGGTGACCTAATTAAGTATAGGGATGGGATAAGTGGTATGAAGAATCACTTAAAGAGATGCAAGCAGAATCCATATAAAGATGGAAACACAAGGCAAAGAACAAATGGTTCCTCATCACAAACTGTAGAAGGGCAAGTGGGTGGTGGTCTCAGCTCTTCACTGACTTATTTTAAATTTGACCAAGAGAAATGTCGAATAGAACTTATGAAGATGTTTGTGGTTGCTGAGCTACCATTTCGATTTGTGGAGAATGAAACATTTTTTAAGTTTTTGGCAGTCTTGCAACCGCGATTTAATGTCCCATCACGCTCTACATTAACACATGATATTTATACACTCTTCATTGAAGAAAGAGAAAGTTTGAAGAAATTTCTTAGGAAGCACTGCGGAAGAGTTTGTCTTACCACAAACACATGGACGTCGATCAGGAATTTGATGTATGTGAGTCAGATTATACATTTGGTTGATAATAATTGGAGGTTGCAAAAGAAATTTTAAACTTTCACCAAATCACGGGACATTCGGGAGAGGTGATGGCTAAAAATGTTGAAATGTGCTTGGATGATTGGCAACTGAATTGGGTATTTAGTTTAACTATGGATAATGCTTCATCTAATGACCTTTGGATTCATTACTTGAAAAAAAAAGATGGTGTCTTCGAACAATGTGCTTTTGAATGGGGAGTATATATATATATATATATATATTCGTATGCATTGTTGTGCACACATTTTGTCCTTACTAGTGAAGAAAGACATGAAAGAGGTAGACAAAGCTATTTTAAGAATTCATAGTGTAGTTAAGTACATCAGATCATCCCCCTCTAGATTACCTAGATTCAAGGTGTGTGCTAAACAAGAGAAAATTTCCTACAAATGCCTCATTTGCCTAGACGTTGACACTAGGTGGAATTTAACATACTTAATGTTGGAGACAACTGTCAAGTATGGAAAAGCCTTCGAATTACTTGAACTACGAGACGACAAGAATGTTATTGAACTAAGAGTAAAAGTGGAT
The DNA here is from genome assembly GCA_026901365.1 of Sesbania bispinosa. Lineage (NCBI taxonomy): Eukaryota > Viridiplantae > Streptophyta > Magnoliopsida > Fabales > Fabaceae > Sesbania > Sesbania bispinosa. Next base: position 1,202,999 of record QLOH01000226.1, on the reverse strand, counting down.
GGTACATCTGGTGAATCTAATTGGAACTCTACTCATTCACTTTTGCCTTTTTTTGAAGATATTTTATGATGCAATAATGAGGATTTTTGGTTCTTATCATGTCACTGGTAATATCTATACGAAGAAGGTATTTGCAATTGGAAGGAAGATCCAGAAGTGTCAAGAGCATATTGATGATTGCATAGGCTTGATGGCTACTTGGATGAGAACTAAATATGACAAGTATTAGGGAACACCTAATGGCCTCAACATTTTGTTATTAATTGCAGTCGTCCTTGATCCTAGATGAAAGTTGGACTATGTTAACCACTTTATTGGGTATTTGTTTGGTAGTGATCAGACAAATGAATTAAAATTGAAATTGACTTCTGGTTTAAAATCACTTTATGAACAATTACAAGGTATTGAGGAGAGGTCTCAAATCAACCAAGAAGTACTATTGGATGAGGATGATGATGATATACATAGTATGGGCTTCCATTTACAAGCAATCGGGTAGATTTGATGCAAAATATGAGCTAGATAAGTATATGAAAGAAGATGTTGAGCCCTTTAACAAGTTCATGGAGTTTGATATTTTAAATTGGTAGAGTGTCATCTCAGCAATATTTCATATCCTTGGAAGTATAACTCAGGAGGTATTAGCTATTCTCGTTTCTACCATAGCATCAGAATCCACATTTAGTATTGGAGGAAGGGCTCTTGATCCTTATCGAAGTTATTTAACTGCTAGAATGGTGGAAGCACTTGTTTTCACGCAAGACTGGTTGAAAGGGATGCCTTTCTCAATACTTTCTAATGAGGATTTCGAAATTCATGAGAGATTTGAGCAAGGTTATGTGTTGGGCTTAAGTTTTTAATGAAGTGATACAAGCCACTCCTCAAGTAACTTATCAAATGAAGGTTTTGATTTTGCTGTTTTAGCTAGGTGCCTCAATTTATTTTGCAGTGCCAAACACATTTCTATAGGTGTGGCACTGTTAGAACCACATGAAACACTAGAAGGGGGGTTGAATAGTATTTTAAAGACTTAGGCAAATTTTAGAAACCATTTAAAACATCAAATGAATTAAGATAAATTGTTGTGAAAAACTTAATTGAAAGATAATTAAAGTTATCAGAGATTTGCGGAAGATAAGAAAATAAGTTTTTCAATGATATGATAAGGATGATAAAGCTGTTACATTTTCTAAGATCACTTCAGAGGATAAAAAGATATTTATCAGAACTTTGTTTAAAAATGATTTTATTAAATATCAAGGAGACAACAAGAAGTTTGAAAATAGTTGATATTGACATACAAGTAATTTAGCTTATGATTTACAAACTGAGTTATTTGAGAAAAACCTGAAACATTTCAGAAGGTTATTTCAGAGGATCTTTAAAGATCAGTTTCTGAAATACTTAAGACGATAGGGATCACCTCAAGTTCATCTGTACCTTCTGAACTGATTTCAGACGCAAGTACAGTTTTATTAAAAATACGTTGGTTTAAAGATAAGTTTTAATATTTAAAACAACTTTCAAAATAACTGATAAATAAACTAAATTGACAGAGATTAAGGGAAAGAAAACTTAGCCACAAATTTATCCTGGTTCACTCACAAACCCAGTGAGCTACATCCAGTCCCAGGGCAAACCACCACTGGATTTTCCACTATCTGACCATAAATACAAGTATTCTTTTACCACAACCTCTTCAGGCTTAACAACAAGTACTCTTTTGTTTTCAACTGCCTCTCCAGGCAACATATTCAGTATAATTTTACAGATAAGCCTCTCCAGGCTTAACAACAAGTATTCTTTTGTTTTCAACCGCCTCTCCAGGCAACATATGCAATATTATTTTACAGACAAGCCTCTCCAGGCTCAACAACAAGTATTCTTTCTTCCACCAAGCCTCCTCAGGCTCTCAGACACATAAAGTGTTTACAACATAAACTAAGTTTAAGTTTCTAAGAAACATAAACTTAATCTCTTCCTGTACTAAGGGTTAACTGAGTACTACTCAGGATACAATGAATAATTCTAAGTACAAGGTAATACAGAAGAATAATAGTTTTCTTCTAAGCTCTAATTCAACTCTGTGTTTTTCAGAAGGTTGGTTGGATATGATAGTTGATTTCCTACGAACCATACTCTTCTGTGAACCAAGTGATATGCCATAAGAATAGAAATGAATTTGATAATTCATGGCAACACTTTCTGTTTTTGAGTTGACTCTCTAGGAATTCATCTTTGTAAGCTTAGCCAACTTTTCTTGGCTTGAGTCTTTTTCTTTTTTAGCTCTATTCAACTATTCTCCCTATTTCATGGCTTCTCTCCACTCCTTGGTTGGCTTCACAGCAGCTCTTCTAAAAGTCTTTCATCAGACTATTTATATGTTCTGTTCAGAATGTAGCCGTTGAAGATTGATGATATTTTTCTGTTGAGAAAAAGCTTTGGCTCATATAGCCGTTGAGGAGATATCTTCTCAAACAGTTACTTCTTCTTTAAGCAGAGTAGGTGTGCAGATGACTTGGTTCTGACACACTGTAGATGAGCTTCTTTAATCTTGAGAGATTTCCCTTTATCTTTAGCAGGTTGATATTCCATTCTTCTTTCTTCTTCTGCTCTGTGAGGTAAGGAGATATGATATAAAGATTGTTGAGTCTCAGAATTAATTTAAGCATTTAAATTACATTCAAGACTTATTATCCTTGGTTTTAATAATTAACAAATAAGATCATATACAAACAGGTTCTACTAAGAAAGGTATTTGTTTTGTAGATTGTGTTTCAGGTTGAAGTATTCATCTAAAACATAGAAGAAGAAGAACAAATGCAGAATCAGAAGAAGAAGAAGAACAAATGCTGAATCTGAAGAGAAGTGAAGACTTGTCCGTCTGAAGAGTGACTATCATCTGAAGACTTGAAGACAAACTGAAGATTTGACTCCGTCTGAAGAGTGACTATCATCTGAAGACTTTAAGACAAACTGAAGATTTAACTCCGTCTGAGGAGTGACTATCATCTGAAGATTTGAAGTTGATCTGAAGAACTCTGTACATCTGAAGGCTGAATGTGTCAGAATCAAGAGTTGACCTCTTGAAGATGTTGTTAAGTGTGAAGAACACTCTACCAAAGGAATTACTCATTTCAGCACAAGAGTTAGACATGCTTTTCTGCTTTGATCAAAAGTCTTGCACAAATAAGGAAACTCTGCAACTACTGCTGTTCCTACAACGAAAAGCATTGTGTGCACAGACCTACTGCACCTGCTACTGCCCAGAACGAATCAGAAGTCTGAACAAGAAAATGACGAGAAAAATGTTTGAACTAAATTTATTAACATCAACATCTTTATCCATTTGAATTACAGAAGAATAAGAAGAGACAGAGAAGAACAGAGCTAGAATCATCTGAAGAAAAGAAGATGTAACTTTTGCAAAAAGGAACTTGCTGAAAGTTTCCTTAGTATGAAGAATCAAGAAGTGCATGAAACAATCATCTGAGATAAGCACATGGTGAAGCTGATGAAATCAAGATGAGATAATGCAACCATCTGAAAGCTCACGAATCGTATGAAAGTATGTGAAGATTAAAGAATTCAATCTTCTGAACACCCATACTCTCTGAACAAATTGATGAGATATTTCAATCTGTCTGAAGACATGAAGACTCTCAATTCTGACTACATGAACAAAGCTCAAATACGAGAAGTCTCAACAAAAGCAAAGACCATATGTTCAACAGCTAGAATATTATTCAAATATTCTTAAGAAATAAGAAGGAGAAAATGTCAGAAGCTCAGAAGCAAAGCAAAAATGAAGATAGCGCAAATTGAGCAAAAAGAAATTCAACGGATATCTCCTCACACTCACAGAAAAGAAGGGTGACAGAAAAGAAGAAGCAGAGAGAAAGAAGAGAAACATATACCAGTTTAAAGAAAATCTCTCAAGGTTAAAGAACTCATCAATAGTGTGTCAGAGCTAAGCTATCTGCACACCTATTCTGCTTAAAAAGAAGCAACCGTTCAAGAAGTTATTTCACAACGGCTACTTGAGCCAAATCACTTCTTCTCAACGGTAACCAAGAAATCTTCAAACGGCTATATTTTATCAGAACATATAAATAGCCTCAAGAAAGACTTTGAAGGTGGCGACATAAAAGCCCAAGAGAAAATTGTCGGCCAAAAATTCTCAGTGATACATCCATAAGGTGTCGACCAAAATGGGCGCATTAAAGCCCAAGAGAGAACTGGCTAAAGCTTAATTCAATATTTTACTTAGCCAATTCTTTGAGGATGTTATACCTCACTTAGAAGACGAGATTTTACCCAAATTCATACACTTGTATCTCAGTCTTACCCTTGTACTTAGATTTCAATTCATGTATCCTGAGTTAGACTCAGTAATCCCTTTGTACAAGAAGAATCTGAGTTTATATTTCTTAGAAAATTAAACTTAGTTTATGTTGTAAACACTTTATGTGTCTGAGAGCCTGGAGAGGCTTGGTGGAGGAAAGAATACTTGTTGTTGAGCCCGTAGAGGCTTGTCTGTAAAATAGTACTGCATGAGTTGCCTGGAGAGGCAGTTGAAAACAAAGGAATACTTGTGTTTACGCCTGAAGAGGCTGTGGCAAAAGAATAATTGTATCTATGTTCAGATAGTGGAAAATCCAGTGGTGGTTTGCCCTGGGACTGGATGTAGCTCACTGGGTTGGTGGGTGAACCAGGATAAATTCTTGGCTAAGTCTTATTTCCCTTAAACTCATTTATTTTAAACTTTATATTTTCTAAGGGGATTGAAAAGTAATTTTCATATCCAACTCTAATTCAACAATTTCAATAAAACAATTTTCAAAGATAAAGTAACTTTAAATTATCTCATATCATTTGAAGTATTGCAGAAAAATGTACTTTGAAGAACCTCTGAAGTGAGCCTGAAAAGAACTCAGTTCAGAAGTTAGAAACAGACTTCAAACGATCAGCAATCATCTGAAGTAGTTCATAAACAGTTCTGAAGAGATTCTCTGTAATAATCTTCAGAAGGTACTTTGAGATGTTTCTAAATAACTCTGTTTGAAACAAGAAACTATGTTAATTGAATGTTTATTTAAAACCTTCTTAAGCATTGTTAGAAAGTTTGTCAAATTTATCTTTCTTATCTTCTGCACGTTTTTATTAACTCTGATTTTAAGTTTTTATTAATAACTTGTTTTAATGCATGTGTTATTTATTTCAAGATTTCCAAAATTATTTAAAATGTTCGAAACACTATTCAACCCCCCTTCTAGTGTTTCATGTGGTTCTAACAAAGATCCGTTAGACTTCTCCTTTTGCCCGTTGTGTGTTAGATCCTTTTGTTAAGCTTCTGACACTTTCTCCTTTTTCTTTCTCGAGCATTTTTCTTGAAATAGGTTTTGTTACTATTTCCTTTCTAAATGAAGGCATAAGATATTTGGACAGTATTCTAGCCTTTGAACATGTGTTCTTTGCCTTTGTTCAAAGAGTATGTGTTTAGTAGATTCAATCTTCATTCTTCACAAACTTTCAAAAGGTTGCATAGTTTTTAGTACGTTGTTCTTAGATGAGCAACTTCAACATATGCTTCTTTCAGATGATAGCTTTAAGCTTATTTTAGTTCTTCAGATAAGATGCTTTCAACAAGCTCCTTTCTTTTAGCAAAAGTTGCTTGTTCTTTTCTTCAGATGATCACAACTCTGTTCTTCTTTGTCTCTTCCTATTGGAGATGATTACTTGAAATGAGTATACTTGGTCCAGATAGCTTTTGTCAATTTCTTGTTCAGTCTTCTGATACGTTCTGGCAACAATAGGTGTAGCAGGTCTGCGCACGCACACAGTTCTGAAAAGCATACTCAAGCTCTGCAGACTTTCGTTTTTAGTGCAACTTATTTGGACGAGGTAGGAACGTAATTCTGATTCTAATGCTGAATAAGGGTAGTTCATTGGGTAGAGTGTTCTTCATACTTAGCAACGTCTTCAAGAGGTCAACTCTTGATTCTGACACATTCAACCTTCAGATATACAGAGTTCTTCAGGTCAGCTTCAGATGATAGTCACTCTTCAGACGGAGTCAAGTCTTCAGTTTGTCTTCAAGTCTTCAGACGATAGTCATCCTTCAGACGGAGTCAAATCTTCAGTGTGTCTTCAAGTCTTCAGATGATAGTCACTCTTCAGACGCAAGCTTGTCTTCAGATAGTTGAGATTCCTCTTCTCTTCACTTTGTGTGCTTTTCTGCAGATAATCGACCATAACTTCTTCGGTTTCTTGTTGCTCAGATTTGCTTCATTTATCTTTTGGATTTCCTCTTCTTTTGTTGTCTTCTAGGCTTCAGATGAATACTACATCCTGAAACACAATCTACAAAACAATACCTTTCTTAGTAGAACCTGCTTATATGATCTTATTTGTTAATCATTAAAACCTAAGGATACTGAGTCTTAAGTTAAGTTTGAATACTCAAATTAATTCTGAGGCTCAACATTCTCCCCCTTTTTAATGATGACAAATAAGATATATATATATATATCTAACAAAAATGTATAAAGGAAATGAAATTAAATGAAAGATGATAAATTATTTAATTTGCTCCCCTTATCTATATTACTCCCCCTAAGAAAAATATTAAACTTAGTTATACCAATTTTATATCTTTAGATACCGATTGTTAACCTTCAGTTATACCAATTGTTATAACCTATATGTTTTTCCCAGATACCAAACGTTAAGAGTTATGTTTTTATCAGATACCAATTGTTAGTATTTATCAGAATCAGATATTGATTGCAATATCTTTAATTAATACCATTTTTTAATACAATTTGTTATGCTTTGTTTCTCTTAGAGATTCCACTTGTTATCTTTGAATTACTTTGCTTATCTTCACATTGTAATAGCTTAACTTCAGATTTTAGTAACTTGAATTTCTTGACTTAAGATATTTTGTTAGTTATATATTTCTCCCCCTTGTGTCATTAATTAAAAAGGTTTTGTTAGTTATATAATTCTTGATACCAAATATAAATAAGAGACTCTTAAACGTATTTCACTCCGTTTTTTTGGGTATTATATTGAAGAATTTTTATTCGAAAATCTTTTGAAAAGAACTGAAAACTGAAAATACTTTTTATCACCACTAACTCTCTTGATTCCTATGATAGGCTGAGGCATAGCCTTATCAACAGCTTCCCTCTCTTTCAAAGCTACCACTACTTCTTCGGCTGAAAAGCCTCAGAAGTGCCTCTTGAGCCTGTATTCTCCTCCCAACCGTGCCATCCGCACGCAATCTCCCTTTGAGGACTGGAATGATGGAGGTGCATTACTTAACACAATATTTCGACCACCAGCAACAATCTTTATCATCAGGACCACATTTGAAGTGGTTCCCTTCATAAGATTGGCTATTATGGGTTCTCCCAGTGATCTTCTAGTGTGCTTGTGATGCAACAAGATCTCCATGGTCCAAGTACAGAGAAACAGGTTTTCATGGAAGCCTTTCCCGTACTTATCATTCCACACATCATCCAAGATGACTCTATCTTCTCCTCACAGTGTTCTAGAACTCCTTCTTCTGTTTTCCTTTGCTTCTTCATCGTCCTTCAGAGAGCGATACACTCAGACCGCTTTTCAAAGTTTGTAGAGAACTTTGAAGTGACGAGTATGAGTCAAGAGCTCTTGAGTATTTATAGGACTTTGAAACAAGAGATGGAAGAGAGAAGTGAAGAGATTGAATCCTTTGGATTGTTGTTCATGAAATACATAAGGGCTCAGATAGCATTAATGATGACAGTTTCAGACCTTGGGAGTACCGAAACGTACATCATTGATTGGTCATAGGTGAAGCGCTATTAGTCATAGGGAATCGAGTCATCAGTGTTGATAAGAAAAACTTTTTTTTGCTGGTAAAAAGATACGTTTTATTAAAGGTTGAAAAGAAAAACATTTTTGAAATTCGTTTTGGAAGAAAGAGAAAGGTAAACACAGAGATAGCATTTTGAAGAAAAACAACAGTAATAACAAAAACAAAGAAAATAGTTTATAAAATAACCAAAAGAAATTTTCAGACACAAAATTTTAAAAAGATGTTATTGCTTTCAGACAGATTGATTAAATTAAGTCTTTTAACAGAAATTCCCTTTTTAAAGAGTTCAGAATGTTTCAGCAAGTATTCACACATTAGCAGGATGCACTGTTGACATAAACATAGATTTCCAAGTTATAAGTTAGAACAATGTTACCATCAGAGATACTTATTGATCTTGGGTTGAAGAGATGCATTTGCTGAGACTCAATCTTGTTCTTAAAAGACAGTTTTATCCTTTCCATCTTCTGAGATAGCTTGTTGTTGATCTTTGATCTTCTTGCTTTAGGCGTTTCTTCTTCATAAGCAGCAATCATCATTATCTGATCCTCAAGAATTGGGATAGACTTCTATGGCTTGACTATCAATAATCTCAGCATTCCTGACCCACAATTTCAGTAAGTTCATTGAGAACTTTCTGAACAGGTTCGGAGAATTGGGATGGTACTAAGTCAGAATTGTCTTCTCAATAGTCGAGGTAGGCTTAGTGCATAGAGTATCAACCACCTTAACATTTCTGACCCACAATTTCAGTAAGTTCATTGAGAACTTTCTGAACAGGTTCAAAGAATGAGGATGATATCACACTAGCCATCCTTTCAGACAATGTTGTCTTGATCTACCCTTTCAGACGGTATTGCCTTCTGATGTTCCATATTCATCTTATGGTTATCTTTAAAATCTGTTTTGCTGAAACATACACAAACTAAAAATACCTTTCAGTAGCATCTGATTTACTTAATTAAATTTGTTAATCATCAAGGAAATATCTTAAGTTAATAATTTTAATTTTACCATACTTCAACAAGTTAATTATTTTTATTTATGAGGAATATTATCATAATGTGAACGGCACATTTAAACGAACATGCAAATAATATAGACAGCGCAAGAATATAAAATAACACAATTAAGGGAAAACTAGTAAGGAAATTGTTGTAAAAGTTTAAATTTTATTAATTTAAAATAAGATTATAACAAGGAACTTTGAAAAATCAATGATTATCAGCAGATGGGTCCTCATTGGCATTGACAATCCCCTTTTCTGACTTCAGCTCTTGTAACTCCTTTTCAGTTACTTTCAGCCTCTTTGCAAGCCGATTTATCCTCTTATGCACCCTCTTTAGATTATATGCAGCCAACACCATCCTTCACCTTCCATGAGCACTCAGATGAACTGAAACTCTTTTCCCTTTGTCATGGGATGCAAAGAGAGAAGGGATAGCCGCCTGGTTCTCTGGATCTTCTTCTCGTTCAGATAAGGTCCGGTCTAATTGAGCGTACATTCCCGAGTGAAGAAGTAAGGAGGCGGTTGGTTGAAGAGACTATCCATAGGAAATCCCTTGTGCATTAAAATTTTCATAATCAGGGTATTGTGGGGGAAGAGGTTTTCATTGCACAAAGCTTGCCTGAACATCATCTGATACAGCAGAACAAAAGGAAGACTGATTCTCCTCTTCATTAGCAGATGACCCAGCACAAACCGTTCTAGCTGACTGATAACCAAGTTATTGCTTCCTTTTGGAAGGATGCAACAGTTCAACACAACAAGGAGAGTTCTGGGGATATCCAGAAGTTGAGAATGCTTATAAGGAGCAAGGCGTCTTCTGCCAAACAATTGTTCATCATAGACAACTGTTCCACCATTCAGTGATTCCCATCTCTCAAAGAAGTTGTCCCCTCTTGCAGGAACACCAATCACTTCAGCCAACAAATTGGTGTTAACAAATAGAGTTCTTCCCTGCACCGTCGTCTTAATTCCAGTACGAACAGGTTCAGACACTACCTCGGAGTTGTTCCAGAACTCTAGAACACTTTCCTCGTTCCATGGGGAGGAGATGTTGTTGAAGAATGGAGTCCATCCAACTGCGTCAAAATACTCAGATATTTTATGACTATCTTCGTCGAAATCAGAGAGTTTAACCAACTTTGTAGGAATGATTCTCTCATTGATTGGTGAAGGATTAGAGCCACTTGATGAAGACATGTTAGCCATTTGAGTATAATTGAACTGAGTGATTAAGGGACTTGGAGAAAATATTCTTTAGCTCTTGAGGATTGATCGAATGAAGTTCTCAAGATGATCTTCCAAGTCTTATAAATAGGCAACAGAAGGCGTGCTTGATGCATTGATGATGACGGTTACATGCACTGAGCAGACATGGAGAGTTGTGCATCATGCCAATTATGAGAAACTGGTTGATGATCCATTAATTTACGTAGCGCCGTATCATAGTTTTTGAGAAAGTGTTTTAAAAATTTAAAGACTTTTCAACTACTTAACACACGATAGATTTAAAATAGATTCAATAAATGGTTTTCACACATATTAGACAATCATGCGTTAACAATTTCAATAGCAATATGCAATTTCCAGATAAGTTTAATAGTTACATGTAAACTAAGATAGGAAAGATGTTACCAGTGTGTAATTTGGGATGAGTGTACTTTCCTTCTCACATGATGCCCTTCTGAAAGATGCTTCAGTAGCTTGAATAATGAGCTTTAAGAAAATATCCTCTCTTCTCATTTCTTTGATATTCAGAGTTGCTTCAGTTGGGTAAGATTTCCATCTTCTGAGGATCTACTCCTTCTGCATTTGTTAGATGCCTCTCCAGGCTCAACAACAAGTATTCTTTCTTCCACCAAGCCTCTTCAGGCTCTCAGACACATAAAGAGTTTACAATATAAACTAAGTTTAAGTTTCTAAGAAACATAAACTTAATCTCTTCCTGTACTAAGGGTTAACTGAGTACTACTCAGGATACAATGAATAATTCTAAGTACAAGGTATTACAGAGGAATAATAGTTTTCTTCTAAGCTCTAATTCAACTCTGTGTTTTTCAGAAGGTTGGTTGGATATGATAGTTGATTTTCTATGAACCATACTCTTCTGTGAACCAAGTGATATGCCATAAGAATAGAAATGAATTTGAGAATTCATGGAAACACTTTCTGTTTTTTATTTGACTCTCTAGGAATGCATCTTTGTAAGCTTAGCCAACTTTTCTTGGCCTGAGTCTTTTTCTTTTTAGCTCTATTCCGCTATTCTCTCTATTTCTTGGCTTCTCTCCACTCCTTGGTTGGCTTCACAGCAGCTCTTCTAAAAGTCTTTCATCAGACTATTTATATGTTCTGTTCAGAATGTAGCCGTTGAAGATTGATGATATTTTTCTGTTGAGAAAACGCTTTGGCTCATATAGCCGTCGAGGAGATATCTTCTCAAACGGTTACTTCTTCTTTAAGCAGAGTAGGTGTGTAGATGACTTGGTTCTGACACACTGTAGATGAGCTTCTTTAATCTTGAGAGATTTCCCTTTATCTTTAGCAGGTTGATATTCCATTCTTCTTTCTTCATATGCTCTGTGAGGTAAGGAGATATGAAATAAAGATCCATTAGACTTCTCTTTTTGCCCGTTGTGTGTTAGATCCTTTTGTTAAGCTTCTGACACTTTCTCCTTTTTCTTTCTTGAGCATTTTTCTTGAAATAGCTTTTGTTACTATTTCCTTTCTGAATGAAGGCATAAGATATTTGGATAGTATTCTAGGCTTTGAACACGTGTTCTTTGCCTTTGTTAAGACTTCTCATCATTTGAGATTTGTCCACGTAGTCAGAGAGTTGAGAGTCTTCATATCTTCAGACAGTCACTTCATCTTGTTCAAAGAGTATGTGTTTAGTAGATTTAATCTTCATTCTTCACAAACTTTCAAAAGGTTGCATAGTTTTTAGTACGTTGTTCTTAGATGAGCAACTTCAACATATGCTTCTTTCAGATGATAGCTTTAAGCTTATTTTAGTTCTTCAGATAAGATGCTTTCAACAAACTCCTTTCTTTTAGCAAAAGTTGCTTCTTCTTTTCTTCAGATGATCACAGATCTGTTCTTCTTTGTCTCTTCCTATTGCAGATGATTACTTGAAATGAGTATACTTGGTCCAGATAGCTTTTATCAATTTCTTATTCAGTCTTCTGATACGTTCTGGGCAACAATAGGTGTAGCAGGTCTGCGCACGCACACAGTTCTGAAAAGCGTACTCAAGCTCTGCAGACTTTCCTTTTTAGTGCAACTTATTTGGACGAGGTAGGAAAGTAATTCTGATTCTAATGCTGAATTAGGGTAGTTCATTGGGTAGAGTGTTCTTCACACTTAGCAACGTCTTCAAGAGGTCAACTCTTGATTCTGATACATTCAACCTTCAGATATACAGAGTTCTTCAGATCAACTTCAGATGATAGTCACTCTTCAGACGGAGTCAAATCTTCAGTTTGTCTTCAAGTCTTCAGACGATAGTCATCCTTCTGACGGAGTCAAATCTTCAGTTTGTCTTCAAGTCTTCAGATGATAGTCACTCTTCAGACGCAAGCTTGTCTTCAGATAGTTGAGATTCCTCTTCTCTTCACTTTCTGTGCTTTTCTGCAGATAATCTACCATAGCTTCTTCGGTTTCTTGTTGCTCAGATTCGCTTCATCTATCTTTTGGATTTCCTTTTCCTTTGTTGTCTTCTAGGCTTTAGATGAATACTACATCCTGAAACACAATCTACAAAACAATATCTTTCTTAGTAGAACCTGCTTATATGATCTTATTTGTTAATCATTAAAACCTAAGGGTACTGAGTCTTAAGTTAAGTTTGAATACTCAAATTAATTCTGAGACTCAACATGGCACTTGTATTGATTGTTTCTAGACTTAGGCATGTGTATGTGGTTAAATTGTTCTCTTTGTTGGTCTTTCTTTGTGCAAATTGAGTTCACTTCAAGATTTTCAAGTTTTGAAAGCTTGGTATCAAAATTAGTGAACTTAGTAATGATTTACCTCTGTGTTAATCGATTATGTAAGTTGGTAATGGATCCCAAGCTGACTTAAGCTGGAAAACTGCTTGAATTCAAGATCAGGATCGATTTAATCGATTACCTGATATTGGTAATCGATTACCTGCAGAACCTGAGAAGAGTTCATTAATAATCCTCTCTGGTTTAATCGATTACCTAAGTAAGTAATCGATTACAACAGAGACTGCACCTATTCTGGGTTGTTTTCTTAAAACTTGGTAATCAACTATATGCAAAAGGTAATAGACTATTTCATTTATAACTAACTCCTAACTGATATAAACAACAAGATTTTCAAAATTGAAAGAGACTAAATAAGATTTTTCAAGAGTGAATTGAATCTTTGAGAGAAAATTATCAAGAAAACAAGAGAAAAACCCAGAATGTTGATGTGAATCAAGAACTCTACACAAAAGAAGGTTGAACATGGAAGAATGCAGGTGATCTTAATTGTTGGGTTATCTACACAATCAAGGTGTTATTGTTCTAAACCCTATACTTTTATAATTTTCTGTAATTGAGAAATCTCTTGAAAGGTGTTTTCATAGATATTGGTTGAAATCTTGTGACGGGATGTCATAAGTGAGGTTAATGTTCATATGACGGGGTGTCATTGAAGAACATGCTCTTATGAGGTGCAAGAGTGTAACCTTTGTATGTTGTTTGTAAGTCTTTCTTTAGAATTGCATGTGCATAGTGTTTGTAATCAATTCTTTAGTGGAAGCAGGTTTAGCGGGGTGCTGAATCTACATTGGATGTAGGCCTTTTTATGGCTGAACCAGTATAAATAACCCTGATTTGATAAAAGTATTTTTCTCCAATCTTAAGTTTGATGAAAATGGACTGATGCATTCTGAAGTTAAAAGAACAAGGATTTGGTTAACTGAGGCAATTTTTCAAAGTAGTGGTGGAATCCCTACTGAAGGAATTAATATTAGTATTGGAGATTTCAATAAGGAGAATATAGAATACAATAAGCTGGAATTGTACAAGTCAATGTTAGTAAATCCAGCTGATCGGGAAGAAGATAAGGCAATTAAGAAAACAGAAAAGAGGAAAGTTGTATACAATACAGGGATGATAAAGGTAGACGATAGATTGCTCCATTACACTTTGGCATGGATTGTAGCTGCTAGGGGGAGTAATCATACCCAAGTCAGTGAAGAAGACATGATGATGATCTATTCTATTAAGAATGGCGTGAAGGTCAATTGGATGAAAGTCATATGTGATACAATGATGAAAACCAGAAGACTAATTGATTATAGATGTCCTTATGCTTTATTTGTTTAAAGAATTCTTGATTACTATGGAGTTGAGACAATATTTGAGTTAAGAGACATTACCAAGGAAACACATGATGTGGAAGATATAGCTCTGAAAATGATGAAATTGATAAAGACTGATGGTGGATGGTCAAATAAGGAAGAAGTCATTGCAGATGCAAGTGCCTCTGGATCAGTTGAAGGAAATGTTGATATGGTTAAACCTAAGCCACTCACACCCTTTGAACAGATGGTCCTAGCCAAGCTCAATGAGATTTCAGAAACTCAGAGGAAAGATTACAAGGAACTGAAGGATTGACTTGAGACTATCTCTGAGAGACTGGATGAGCTTCATGTCCCATTTCTGGATGCCTAGGGTAATGACTTAGTTCTTAGGATTTTAATCATTTAGGATTTCATTATGCATTACATTTGGACCTAAAATTGTAATTTGAATCTGTATGTTTTTATTTCAATTTGTATGTCAGTTATATGTGTTTTGGATGATTAGTAGATGTAAATCGAACTTAATGGTCCTATTATACATGATTTTGGTCTATGAGTATGACTACATGAATGCTCTGATATCTTTTCTGGTTTATGGTGCACATTGGGATTACCTATTTCTCTGATTTTTGGTTTTTATTTGCCAAAAGGCGGAGAAGGATTGAATATGTTGTGTATTCCTATATATTCATTGTGAGCATGACTGAGTATATGAACTTAATGTGTGTTTGTAGTTTGGATTGATCTAAATATCATTTGCTTTGATACATATCTTAATCACATCTACTATGCCTTTATCCCACTTGCTCTACAAGTATTTTCAAGTGTCTTTTAGGATCAAAGGAATAACTATTGCCTATGTGCTCACCTTTATCGTCATTGAAAGTGTTTGGCTCATCAAAACCAAAAAGGGGGAGATTGTTGGACTTAACCTATTAATGAAGTGATACAAGCCACTCCTCAAGTCACTTACCAAATGAAGGTTTTGGTTTTGTTGTTTTAGCTAGGTGCTTCAATTTATTTTGCAGTGCCAAACACATTTCTATAGGTGTGGCACTTGTATTGATTGTTTCTAGACTTAGGCATGTGTATGTGGTTTAATTGTTCTCTTTGTTGATCTTTCTTTGTGCAAATTGAATTCACTTCAAGGTTTTCAAGTTTGGAAAGGTTGGTATCAAAATTACTGAACTTAGTAATGATTTACCTCTGTGTTAATCGATTACGTAAGTTGGTAATGGACCCCAAGCTGACTTAAGCTGGAAAACTGCTTGAATTCAAGATATGAATCGATTACCTGATATTGGTAATCGATTACCTACAGAACCTGAGAAGAGTTCATTAATAATCCTTTCTGGTTTAATCAATTACCTAAGTAAGTAATCGATTACCATAGAGACTGCACCTATTATGGGTTGTTTTCTTAAAACTTGGTAATCAACTATATGCAAAAGGTAATAGACTATTCCAGTTATAACTAACTCCTAACCGATATAAACAACAAGATTTTCAAAATTGAAAAAGAGTGAATAAGATTTTTCAAGAGTGAATTGAATCTTTGAGAGAAAATTTTCAAGAAAACAAGAGAAAAACCCAGAATGTAATAAATTCTTTAGTGAAAGCAGGTTTAGCGGGGTGCTAAATCTACACTGGATGTAGGCCTTTTATGACTGAACTAGTATAAATAACTGTCATATTCTCTATCCCTATACTCTATTTCAATGTTAAACTTGAATTTACTGTACTGTATAATTGGCTTGAAATAAGAGTGCAGAATTTGTTTTTGATACTATATAAAATTGGGTTTGTAAGAATATTGAGTTGCCATGCTTGAGGAATCAATCTTGTTAATTAGTTTGTTCTTTCAAGTGAATTCATCCGCTGCAAATTACATTTACTTTGTGAACTCTGAAAATTCATTTTTAAAAAATACATTTGAAAGAATCTTGAAGGCAAAAAGAAATGGGATAATGAAATTCGTGTTTTTTTTTTTAAAAAAAAAAGCTCTAAATTTTAGTGAATCTATTCAACCGCCTTCTAGATTTCCTCGGGGACCAACATTATGTCTTTCTCAATCCACATTTTTTAGTTATGTTTTTACATTGTATTTCATATAGTAATCTATTTTTTCATTTTACAATGATGACCTTTCCACCAAAAGGGACTTCTTTGGTGACTATTAATCTTGATGATTGAAGGAAGTGATTGAGGCTTTTACTTGTATTTGGTTTTTTTTTCTTTAATTTTGGGTTAGGACAATTGTGTGTATTGCACAAAATAATGTAATATTTTTCTTTTTCTGCTATTCATTGCCGAGATGTTAATGTTTGCTATGGTTCAACATGTCTAAATTCCACATTAATGAGGAATCTACGGTTGATTAGATGTTAATGTTTACTAAAGAGTTGACTACCTGCCTGGCTTGGTTTTATTGTTAATGAGGAATGTACTGTTAATGAGATGTTATTGGACAACCATGATGAATCACCATCCCTGAACACAGAATCTGGGTCACCGGTTCAGGTCAACTATTTTCATACTATTTTATATGGTCTTATTTCAACTCTCATTGCATACTCATTATTCCAAGCAAGGGCAATTATTCAAGTCACAAGTCCAGAGTATGCACAAGGAAATTCTGTGATATGTATATGAGATTTAATGTAAATAAATAAGCCCAGGTATGTGCCTTTTGCAGATTGTTCTTATAATATTTAGCATGCTGACCAACACTACCTACCTACTTCATTCAAAACCATATTTCATTATTTCATTTCTACCTGTCTCTGAGGCAGTTACAAAACCAATATTTCACAGTTCTAATTATTTCTAACTCTAATTGGTCAATGAATTTTGATGTTCTATATGCTCAGTCAATTAACTTGTTACTCCACTGTAATGAATTTTGATGTTATATATGAATCTTTATATGCTCAATTCTGGGTGCGTTTGGTAATTGTTACTCCATTTTATTTATGATTAGTTGTAATTTCAATTTGTTAATTACCTGCTGAGTCAGTTTTGTACAGTTAGTAAGTTAATATTTCAGTTTTCTGTTTCTGCTAGTTTAATTTCCTGCTGAATTCATTATTGGTTACTGTTGTTGTTGGTTGCAAATTCCTTTGCTGCAAGTGTAGTCATTATTTCTGTTGGTATCCTTAGCTATTGGGGGTATTGTTGCAGATTCTGAAGATATCATTAAAGCAGCAGTAGATGCCTTAGGAAGGCATTGCTTCATCAACTACTTTGGTTTACAAGTACTTTCTAATTCAACCTCTTACACTCCCCCTCTTTTTGTGTGTCTTTTTTTTCCTCTCCTCTTTCGTTTATTCTTGGATTAGATTTCTCTTATTTGGATTTGTTACTACAACATTCCATTGGGTAGCTACCTTATGCAAGTTAGAGGTCAAGTTCCCTATAAAGTATTGTATTAAAATTAAACCATGTTTGATAAAGCTTGTAAAACTCCCTAGTTGAAGTGATGATTTTGCATTTGGTAAGTTTCTCTCGTAGTGAAATCTCTGACATGCAGCAGCATGCACCTGTGTTGATTTTGCTAATTAACCTTACACATATAATGTAAGTGACAACTTATTTCTTTTTTATTATTGATAATAAGGACCTTTCAGGAAAACTGGTAAAGCATAATCTTTGATGGCATAGGTTCTGCCTTGTATACTAATCGGAGCTTACATTTGCAATTGGGTTCTGCGTGAGCCCATTAAATGAAACATAGTTACTCAATTACTATTATATATCATTTTCCCATTGCACTATTATATTCATAAGAGCCAGCCAAAAAAAAAAAATCTTTATGAAAGCATATTCTTTCACTCAATTACTATTATAATTTGAAAAGTGGAGTTTCTTTGTCTCGAACATTTGTCGGCCCTGCGTCTCTGTAATATAAACTTATGTTATGTTGTACATTCTTGTCTGGTTCTACTTGAGTTATTATACAACTTAATGGTGCATCAACTTTGCCAATAATTCTAGCTATATAGCTTTGTCATATGTCATATGGTATTTTCTTTATAAGCACGTAATTGCATAATTAATACCATTGCTATCAAGTAACTATTAAATAGTGTGTTGCTAGCACTACTCTTTGGTGCAAATGAAAAGTGTTCTTAACGATGATGAATTTCGCTTGCAATTGTATTGTTTATTAACTAGTGTGGAGCCCGTGCTTTTGCATGGGCGGGTTATATTACTATAGAAGAGTTGTAGTTTATGTTATCCCCGTATAATAATAGAAATTATATTGAATTAAATATATATATATATATATATAAATAAAAGACATTCATTTTATAAAAACATTGATATATAAAATTTATTCATATAAAAGCTCAAAAGTAAAATGAATTCGCATTGTATAAAGAATACATAAAAATTATAAGAAAAAAAAATCATAAAACAACAAATTTAAAATTTGTTTTCGTAAGACACTAATATAATATTTTTAAACTATCATAAGACATGATTTGAAAAGAAAAATATAAAATTAGTTTTATAGAAAGAATGTTCTAAATAACATTTCTAATTAAGAAAAAAAGTTGAGAAAATGAAATACATAAAATTATTTGGAAAAAAAAAATAGTATTTGGTAGGAATATTGATTTTTTTCTTTTTGTGGTCAGAGTGCTATATTAACCGATTTTTTTTTTGGTAATGCGGAGGCCAAAAGGCCAAAAAGCTACCTAACTACTCTACGGGGAAAACAAACCCCAATAAAATCCTGCCATAATAAAGAAATACAACATTGAGGGGGACTTCTAAACACATGGATACCAAAGGAAAGCTCATGGGCAAAATTAGCTAACCAATCAGCGACTTTGTTTCCTTCCCTTAGACTGTGAGTGAGCTTCACATTCCTCAATTGACTACACAACAGAGCAATGTTGTTAATCATAGGGGCATACAAATGAGATGGGGGACACCCTTTCGTAATCAGTTGGATGGCCAAACTTGAGTCACTCTCGACCCAAAGCCGGTCCACATTTGACTCTTTAGCTTGATATAAAGTTGTAAGAATAGCATGAAGTTCGGCTGAGAGGACTGTTTCGACACCCAAGTTTTTGCTGAATCCCTGAAGCCATCTTCCACTAGCATCTCTGAAAACTCCTCCACAACCAACCTGACCACCCCCTTCCTGAAGAGACCCATCTACATTACACTTAGTCCAACCCTCTGGAGGAAACTTCCACCCCACATCCACCATAGTATAAGTGTGTTGCAAGTGGGGCATATTTTTGGATCCGCGGACGTACTCCAAAACAAGGTGATGGATTTTCCTAATAATTCCTTGCCGGCTAAAGGGGATATGAGAAGCCCAGGAAGTGTTCCGAGCGTCCCATATAGCCCAAAGGGCAACCCCAAAGTACACATGATGCTTACCAACTCTCGCAGGAGTTAAATTATCCCTCAACCAGGAATCAAAGTTGGCATTCCAATCTTTCGATGGTACGTCCCTGGTGACTTGAGATAGCCCCTCCCAAACACGTTTAACCACCGAGCAGTCCCTGAAGAGGTGCAGTTCCGTATCATCATGAGCCCCACAGAGTAGGCACCTCGCATCTGTGCCCCCTATACATCTAGCACGTCTGACATTAGTTTTCAACCTTCCACGTAGAGTGGACCACAAGAAGCACCTAATTCTTTGAGGTCCCTCCCATCTCCACACCTTATCCCACAGAGTATTCCTATGAACAACCACCCTATTCGTGATAAGGGAATAAGCCGTTTTAGTCGAGAAGCTCCCGTCCGAAGTTAAGCTCCAACTAGGATAGTCAGCACCTAGAGCCTCGTTAGCTACAGGATGGAGGAGGATCTCATGCACGACTTCGCGAGGGAGATACTGATGAAGGAGGTCAACATTCCAAGACCCGTTATGCACCATATCCGCTACCGCCCATCGAAAAGCATCTTGGGGAATTGGAGAACACACCATGTCCTCCAGCTTGACACCCCCTGGGAGCCACACATGCTTCCAAAAGTTCATAGACCTGCCATTTCCAACAATCCATCGTAAACCTTTAAGGACATGAGACCACGTGGAAGCAATTCCTTTCCAAGCATTGGAGGAATTCGGTTTCCTATTAACAATCGGAATCCTGTTATTGCCACAACCATATTTGGACCAGAGAACCTTAACCCAGAACGCGTTTGGTTGAGTTAAAAGGCTCCACCCCATCTTCATTATCAGAGCAGAATTGAAGTCATGAATTTTTCTAAAATCCAGACCACCCAACTGTTTGGGCTTGCAGATCTTTTCCCAGGAGATGGTATGCCAGGCGAGCTTCTTTGAAGACGTACCCCAAAGGAAGTTACGCGTCAGCCGCTCCAAATCATGGCAAACGACTTTAGGGAGGAGCGTAGTTTGCATGACGTAGGTGGGTAGGGCGTTAAGCACAGATTGCACCAAGGTCACTCGTCCAACAAAAGAGAGGTTATGGGCTCTCTATGTAGACAAGCGTTTATGGGCCATGTCCATGATGTATTGGTAGTCCATTTTTCTCTACCGATAGTGTAAGATTGGCACCCCCAAGTATTTTCCAAGATTGCTGGCAACACTAAAACCAGATAATTCACTAAGAGACTGGATTCTTGAGGAATGGACATTTTTAGAAACAAAAAATCGGGTTTTTTTCCACACTCACTTTCTCCCCAGAGGCTCGACAGAATTTCTCAAGGCAATTAATCATCACCGTCATTTGATGAGCAGTTGCTTCCCCGAATAAGACCAAATCATCAACAAAGAATAAATGTGATATGGGGGGGGCCATTTCTACTGAGTTTTAATGGTTTCCAACTACCTTGGGATACCTCCCTTTGAATCAAGTGCCCAAGCCTCTCCATACACAAAACAAATAGATACGGCGATAAGGGGTCCCCTTGACGGAGGCCCCTAGAGGGAAGAATCTCAGCTGACTTCTCCCCATTAAGCAAGACCTGCAGGGAGCAAGAAGAAACACACCAATTGATGAGATTGCAAAATGAACTACTGAAGTCGATATCCCGAAGAGTGTCCTCCAGAAAAGACCAAGAAATCCTGTCATATGTTTTCTCAAGATCCACCTTAATTGCCACGACACCTTCTTTACGTTTCCAATTCCTCATGGAATGAAACACCTCTTGAGCTACAATAATGTTATCAGAACTATGTCTTCCAGGGACAAAACTACACTGAAAGGGGGCGACCAAAAAATCCATGCAATGCTTCAACCTTCTAGTTAAAAGCTTGGTTAGAATTTTGTAACTAACATTACACAAGCTGATTGGTCTCATCTGTTTAACTCTATCAGGATTATCCACTTTTGGGACCAAGACTATCAGAGTCTCATTAATTTTTTTCACCTTTGAAGGATCCGCAAAGATTTCTTTCACCAATTTGCACACAAAAGGACCCACCAAGTCCCACTGAGATTGAAAGAAGATAGGATGGAGTCCATCAGGACCAAGGGCCTCCTTAATTTCCGAGTCCGTGGGGTCTCCCTGGATGAACAAGAAGTCTTCATCTCGCAATTTTGGAAAGCAACCTGTGATATCCCAAGGGTCAACGAAATCGGTTTGGGTGTATATACCCTTAAAGAAAGTAACCACATGATCTTGGAGTTCCCTGGGCTCAACAAGCATCCACCCTGTGTCATCAAGAAGAGCTTCCACCTTATTCCTTCTCCTTCTAACAACAGTAGCCATGTGAAAAAAATTCGTGTTCCTCTCCCCAAATTTAACCCAATCTAGCCGCGCCTTTTGGTACCAATATAGGTCTTCTTGCTTCAGGATATCAACATACTCGTTCCATAGTTTGTTAAGGAGCTTATCAAGGCCCCTAATTGGTCCCTGTCCAAGTTTACGGTTCACACCTTCCATTCTATTCATCAAGACCCTTTTCTTATGAAAAATATTCCCAAAGTGGGACCGGTTCCACTCCTTAGCTTTCTGCATAAAGCTAGTAGAAGCTGACTTCCAATTAGGATTATACTCCCAAGCCTCCTGAACCACTGAATGGAAAGAATCATCTGCTAGCCAACCTGCCATGAACCTAAATGGCCTTTCTCCACCAAGCGTAGGACACACACCCGAGAGCTTGAGAAGAAGGGGCCTATGGTCTGACTGTAAGGGGGGAGGTGTAGAGGTGAAGTTTCCTGAAAACGCAGCCTCCAAGTACTGTTACAAAGGCCTCTATCAATTTTTTCCTTGATCCCCCTACCTTCCCACGTGAACTTGGGGCCCTTGAAGCCCATATCAAGAAGCTGGCAATTAAGCATGCAATTACGAAATTTAGTCATGGATTGAATATTAACTCCAGCACCACCAATCTTATCTGAGTCATCCGTGTATGCATTAAAGTCCCCTATCACAGCCCAAGCCTCGGAAACATTCAAGTGGAGCTTTTCTAATTCCTCCCATAGCTGATCACGGACAAGAGGTCTTAGACTACCATAAACGCAAGTGAGAAACCAAAATCTACTTCCATTTTGCGGAATAATACGAAGATGAACATATTGAGAGTGTGAAGCCAACACTTCCACATCAAAAAGGTCTTCATTCCAAAGGACCCAAATGCCCCCTGAATATCCTCTAGCTTCAATGCAATACTGTTTAAGAAAACCCAATCTTCGCAGAACACGAGAAGCCCTACACCCACTAATTCTAGGCTCAAAAAGAGCACATAGGCTCACTTTATGACGAGAACAAATATCTCTCAAGAGACTTGGAAAAGTAGGGGCCCCAGCCCCTCTAACATTCCAGAAGAGCAGATTCATAAGAAAACAATCCAAAGAGAAGACTAGCACTGAGGGCTAGCGTTCGTACCATCAATAGCCATTTCGGCATCAGCATCATTTTGTAGGAGAGAAGTCCCATCCATGCAGGCAGCGTGTTGCATATTCGGGTCAGGTGGTCTACCATTGTGCTCCACACCAGGATCAATTCCCGAACCATGAAGGGGCTCCACATGTCCTAGACACGTTGAGGTGGGAGCCGCTGTTGCATGTTGAGAATTGGCGGGGGCACGTGGAACAACAATAGAAGCATCAGGCTCAGTTCTCTTAATGCTCGCTAAGCCTTTGGTCCCTCGTAGATCTCTTATAATGCTAGTAGAACCTGGATCACCCTCCTGGGCCTTGGTCAACGGAATGTCCACCCTTTTGGAAGTATTAACTGGGCTGGAAGGCCCAATAGGAGAATGGTTTTTCTCCTTGCCCACGTGTGAGTGTAGGCCGTATTTTTGCACATTATCCCGAACCACACTGCTGGGCTCCACCAGATTCTCCTGATTATGACGCATCTCCTCCTCATGATTAATATCTCCTAAAATTCCGAACCGTGATCCATGCTGGATATTCACTTTTTGTTTCCCATGATTAATCTGTACGGAATTATCTCCTGATCCGTTAGACTTAGCTGGAGGCTTGCGAGATTTACGAGGGGCAATCATCCAATTCCCAAAAGTTTCGGGATTCTCTGCGGGCTGTTGATTGGGATCAGCCTTCTCCGTTTCCGGCTGCGCTACCTGAGTTCCGCCAGGTTGTGGCTGCTCCTGGACTACCTTGTCACCGTGAACACCTGTGTCAAAACTGGCTAACAGAGAGCAAGAATCCCTCCTATGGCCATATCTCCCACATTGGAAGCACATGAGATGGAGACCTCAGATTCCACTTTGTAAATTCTACCATTTAATTTGAAAATAGAGACCACTTCAACACAAATCCGCGCAAACTTCCCCCTTTCTGTGATAAATTCATCATCTGTGGAAGCTCCTTTTTGACGCAGAGTGTTATTGTCAATTTTCAGCATGAAGCCAAGGCTACTTCCAATTCTCCAAAGAATATGTTTGTCATAGTATTCGATTGGTAGCCCAGGGATTCTCACCCAAACTGCAACCCTCTTGAACTCATCCTGAGATGGAAAAAATTCTGGATGCCACTTGCGTATCATAAGATAGTGATCAAGGATCATCCAAGGACCCCCTTCAAACACTCTACTAACATCCGCCATATTACTGAAGCGAATTAAAAAGTAGTCATTCTCCAAATCAATCATATCCATACCTCCCTCTGGTTGCCAAAGTTTGATCAATCTTTGTCTTAGGAACTTCATCCCCAACCTCTTACCCAACAGTTTCACAAGGATGGCTTTTCTCCAAGGTTGACATGGATATTTGAGCTCCGCTTTAGAAACTTTAACAGTAGGGCATAAAGGATCATCCTTCATTCTTCTCCTACTCATATCACTACAAAAAAAGTGTGCGTTACTAGCAACTTTTTATTGACATCCGTGAAAAATTGCCAAAAATTGATATATTTTTTAACATTCCCAGCAGTGCCACAAATTATTTACATAGTTTGTTGTTGATCTAAGACATATTTTGAAGGTTAATCACCGCCACAAGTATTTATAATTATTTTTTAATTTTTTTAATAGCGGGACGCGAAGAGACTATTTCTCACCGTGAAACTACTTTTACTATTTCCTATATCTTTGAAACCCTGACTTTCTCCATTTTCTCTCACTCTTTTTCGTGTTCTTCATATTTCTCACTAGATTTCGCTCCATTCTCATCTGCGAAACCCTAACTTCTTGCTCGTTGGTGACGGAGATCAAGGCAATTTGAAGAGAGTTTGGAGGTCGATGCGAGGATTTTGGTGGCAACTTGAAGAGAGCTTCGAATCCGCTTTGCGAATCGTGATTCTCTCTTAATGTTTGAGATTGATAATCATTATCTCTGTGTTGGCTTCGCGATTCTCTCTACTTCATAAGATTTCTCTACATCAAAATATTGCTTCTGTGGTTTGTTAACTCTTCAATTGTTGCTTTCTTTGTGATTTGTGTTTGTTGTATTTATGATTTCTCTGTTTTTATGTTGCTTATGTTGAATGAAAGAACACTTCAAAGACTTGTTTGGTTTGAATTAGGAATGATTTATTCGCTTATAGTAAGGAATTGTATGTCTCTCTGGCTTGCAAGAGTTCAATGCTAAATTCTTCGATTTTGACTTACCAAAAGCTTACCTTACGGGTGACAGGACTCATGTCTCTACTCAAGTCATGGGTACTCATGGATATGCAGCACCTGAATATGTTGCAACAGGTATGCTTTAACATTACATTATCTGTTATTGTTATTTTGTTCTAGGATTTATGATTGGTTGTGTTTAATCATTCATGTCCATTTTAACATGCAGCTATACATAAAACTGATTTTTTATGTCCATTTTCTTTCTTTCTTAAAAAATTGATTTAATTTAATTCAATTCAATTTCCCCCATTTTCCTCCTCTACTTTTGTGTCCGCAACATGCTACTGCTCTAGGCTTCATTTCGGCGTTTGAACTTTCAAGTTAGAATAATAACAGAAGAGGGAAGGGGCATTGTTGGTTGGATAGATCTTTGATCTAAAAATGAGCGCATCCAGGTTCATAAAGTGCGTCACAGTCGGCGATGGTGTTGTTGGTAAAACTTGCTTGTTGATTTCTTACACCAGCAACACTTTTCCCATGGTTTGTTTCTGCTTCACTTGATCACTCTCATTTTTCTGCTTGTATTGAAATAATATGAATCTTATCATGCTTTTTATTTTTTTGTTTTATCTTTCAGAGTTATAAGTCTTTGCAATTGGAATTAGAGATATATATGCAGTGGAATTATAAGTACATGTCAGTGATGTTACCAAATTATAAGTGATGTTTGACTTGCTCTGGAAATTTCCAAATTTGGAGATTTGCGTTATTGTCATTACTCTTACCATTCCTAAATTTTGAAATGAATAATATCCTTAATGGACCCAGTGCTTCGATGTCATTAAAGATCATTTGTTACACTTGCACCCTCTGATGCTCTCCTCAATAGTTTCTTGTCTCTAATTAGAGAGTGCACCGTTATTACTTCTTTTTGTCACTTTTCCAACTGATTTGGATTTTGTTCTTTGACTAATTAAAGCAAGGTTTCACCCTTATCTATTTCTGCTGATCATCTATGACAGGACTACGTGCCCACCGTTTTTGACAATTTCAGTGCTAATGTTGTTGTGGATGGAAGCACAGTAAACCTGGGATTATGGGATACTGCTGGTAACATGGCTATCAATTCAATTATATAGAATTGAGTTTGAGTATTATTTTCAGCATATTGTTTGTTTCTAGTGGTTTGACTTATTGTTTGATTAACAGGTCAGGAGGATTATAATAGACTAAGACCCTTGAGCTATCGCGGAACTAATGTATTTATACTTGCCTTTTCTCTTATAAGCAAAGCCAGCTATGAAAATATTGCAAAGAAGGTTTAATCCTTTGATATGAAGAATTTGATTAGGATGGTGGTCATTGAAATCAGTTTTATATATGTAGATCTCTATGAAATTTATTTTGGGTGTTCTCTCATGTGTTGTGCATACCAGATTTGAGGGAAGGCATGCTAGATTATGGTGGGAGGAGAACCGTGCCAGAATGCATGAACAATACTTGTTAGACTTTATAAAGGAGGGTGGCTGCTGATGCTTTACATAATGTGCAGGTGGTGTTACTTATTAAACTTTTCCATATTTGTTTTGCTATATACTACTAAGTTTTGTAGTGTTAGTACACCAATTGCAACCACATGATCAGTTTATTATTTGGACAGTATGAAATAGTATTGAAGGTGTTGACAAAAGCTTACTCCAGCTACTGGTTTGATCGAGTACTAAAACCACTTTTCCATTTCGTTTGGTCCAATGTCTTTGTTGGACGACATTCTTTTTCTTCTTGGGCTAAGTTCGTTGTTTTCATCCTGTTATTCTAAGAGGTTTGATCTCTTGTTCATTACCAATTCTCTTTCCTCAGTATTATCACTCTGGTGGGTCCTTAAATTTAGCTTGTGATGTGGATGAAGGTATGGTTTCAAGCTCTAAGGTAAAAGAAACATCAAAATAACATTAGAAGTATGGTTCAGGTCCTTAAGTGCTTCTTTTTCCCTTTATTTGTATTTGTATTCTTTTAATTTTAATCAACATTAGTAGTATGGTTTCAGGCTCTAAGGTAAAAGAAACATCAAAGTTGGGCCCTCGCCCAGAGAAGCCTATTGAGATATATGAATTTGAGAGGTATTTTATAGTTCTCTGTCAATATTTTAAAAATTCTGGATTTAGTCAGTTTGCATCCAGGGGTTGGACTAAATACTTCCTCATTCCTTCTCCTCCCAAAGCAAAGATAGATAACTAGCTTTCTATTTTGCTTTTGTACCTTTACATTATTCTTGACTTTTTACATGTTACTCTATGGATTAAGGAATAAACTATTTCGATATGTTGTTTTGTTCTTTATATGTTGTCATGGATCGTATGCAGCTGTCCATTTTGTCGAAAGGTATGATTTTTTGTTTTGAAGGATTCACATTAATTTCTTTTAAAGTTATTTTCTTCATGGGGGAACTGGAGGAGAGGGGGAGGGGGCTATAATGATTGATGAACAGAGTACCTAGAACTCTTGTTATTACATGGTGTTATAAGTTACCAAAATGGATTTTCACCATGACAGGGACAAACTCTTACTATTATCTGAATTCTTAAACATTCATTATGCTCATCTTTTGATTTAGTGTCAGGATTAAAGAATAAAAGATATAAAATTTAGATTAGAATGTATGGAATTTAATATTATTAATATAATGAATGTCCAGCTTTTCATAAAAATATTTATTAATTTCTTATGACTTAGAAGTTAGAAGTACTACCAAGTTATAAATATAATGAATCTGTGCAGATTGCTTATCCTTATGAATATACATACATGAGTAAGTCGAAAATTTGAATAGTGTCCAGAGCACTAGATTAGAATAGAAGTATTGAGTCATATATATGCTGAAATGTTGTATTTAACTATGATAGGAATAGATAATGACTACATCTTCATACTCATCAGTTTTGCTTATTATCATTATTTAATTTAGGAAGTCATGAAAAAATATAGAAGAATAACCATTGGGGTATTTTTTTAGGCTCTTATGGTGCACTCTTGTCTTTCTGAAATCAAGTGGGAAAATTATAGGAGTAGATCAGTTTACTATTAAGAGGATGCGAGCAGTGTTTAATAACCAAATATAGTTCCACAAAATGTTTATTTAATCTCTGTTTTTTTGCCTTTATTTATTTGTGTTCATTTTTGTCCTTAATCTCCCTGTTATATTTTACCTTTCATTGAACCTAAAGCATCTTAATTGGAGTTGGAAGCAGAAATTCTTAATGATTTTCTAAATACCTCAGTAATCTACTAGTCATATTTATTTAGAAATATAACATATAAATTGATTAAGATATATAATACCAGTATTTAGAAATGTCGAAAGTTTTAGGTGGAAAATATAGACTTCTTCGCAAAAAAAGAAAAAGAAGATTTTAAAAGTAAATAAATTTATTCAAACCAAGAGGAATACATAATGACCAAGCTAATTGAACTCTCCTGGAACCATCATTCCCAAGCTTCAGCGGCTGTAGCTCACTCTAATATTTAGGAATACATAAATATTTTTAGGGAGTTCTATAAAGTGTAACTATTTTTTTTCGTGTTTGGATGTTTGTTAGGTTGTTAAAAATAGAAAGTAAAAAAAGGCAGATAAACACGTGACAGAAAATATAAAAAAAATTAATTGAAGTTTAGTGGCAGTTTTAGACCACCAGAAAATAGTGTAAATTAAATGCCAAAGTATTGCTTATTTCTGGCGGTTTGTGACCGCTAGTAATAAGCAAAGCAATTACTGGCAATTTTGCCAGCGTTCCAACAAAAAACGCCACAACATGCTTTGTGGCACAAGTAATGCTGGCGCGGTCCTTGACTGCCAGAATTGTGTTTTGTGGGGGTTCTAGACCGCTAAAAATGGAAAAAATAACCCCCACTAAATAACATTTTTTTTGTAGTGTATATACTGAGCCTTTCCGTTCTCTGAGTTCTCCGTGTCTATCTCATGATCATTTGAGTCTTCCTCACAATCCTCCTCCTCATCACCCTCACTCATCTCCCATTCAGATTGCGAATATTATGTTGATGCGCCATTAATACCAATGCAAGCATCCTTATAGGATATAAGCTTACGACGTAAACTCTCTCCTATTGTAGTAGGATGAGGAACTCCAGTACTTCCTCCGTTCATACTATTCTTACAAACATCCTCTGCTTGCACCTCCTCGTTCTCCTGCCCTACGATGACCCGTGTTTCCTCCACAACTGTGTCCTGAGAAGCACAAGTTTTGGCCTTCTTGGTACTCCTATCTAGTTGATCCTTCTCTTCCTGGGACAAAGGCGTTGAAACCCTAGCAGAGCGCATTCTATTTTGGTATATTACAAAACCCAGTTGAATATTGATAATGTGAAAATCTATTCGTCGACCCAGTTGCTTTTATTTTGACAATTAATTTTCTTTAATTTTTCTTATTATAATTAGTTATTGGTATTGTACCTTTTCTTTGTTGGTGCGTTAACATGAGTTATTAACTTATTATATAATCTAGTAAACAGACCCATTCTTAAGCAAGGGTCTTATAGAGCTAAAATATAAAAATTATTTGGTTGTAAATGCCAGAAAAAGAAGGCATATTTAAAGACTATCAAATATGTGTTTTTTTTTACCATCTAGACTAATCAGGAATGCTTTAATATTGATTCAATACTCAAACTCCACTCAATATTTTATGCGTCTGCAATTAAATATTAGTATTCAAACAACATTTTATTACGTTTGGAATTAGATTATTTTCTCCTTTCATCATTTAGTAGGATAAAAGAAATGCTTATAACTTGGATTTTATCATACATAGCCCCTTCCATATCTTTCTTAAAAGTTGCAGCTAATGACTAAAGGTGGCTAGGTTCATAAAACACATTCAAGCTTAGTATTACCTCCAGAGTCAGCATGCTTTTTAAAAAAAAAAAGCTGAAACTAAGTTCCATTAATGAGGAATATTAGAAAATACAGCAAAACTTATACATGAGGGAATTTAATTCCACCGAGTATGATCACCTAATATACTTGTTGCTGCTGCCAAAGAATGAGCAGTCACATTTAACTGTCTATGAGCAAAGCGAACATGACAGGAAGGAAATTAAGAAACCAAAAATTGACAATATGTAACAGTAGCACACATTAAAGGGCATAACGCAGCATCTTGTAATGCATGGACTAACTTCTGGTTCTGCAATCTGTCTCCACCACAATGGCATCAGGCTCCCATGATATGTGCTAGTTCCAATGACCATCGTAATGTCATTGCTTCAGCTAGCAATGGTTCACTCCTTGAAGAGAGAAACTTAGTAGATGTTACTTGAACCTCACCGGTCGAGGCCTTGATAATCAATCTAAATCCAGAGCCATCATCTCATTTCCACTCAGCATCGATATTCATTTTAAGAACGCCCTGTTGAGTAGGCTGCCAAGTCTGAATAGTTGTATCAGAAGGCTTTACTGTAATTAGTACTGATTTGATCTTACTATAAAGTTAAGAAAAGGCAGCAATAGATGTTTAAGATTCTAAGATTAGCAACTAAAAAAACCCATTAAAGTTTGCAACCAATTTGAAAGAACTATATTTTCATTATGAAGACTATATTTAGCTTGTTACCTTTTATAAGAACTACATGATACATTTTTATACTTGTTTTGGATCTCTGAGAAGTGAAAACAACCATATGTTATATAAGAACTACATGATACACTTCCCCAAAAAAATAAAACGTGTTAAAAAGGGAAATAGTGATTTTGTAGTATTTTAAATGAAGGTAACGGAAGGGATAGATCATATTAAGTGTAAATTGAGCTCATATATATACTTACTGAATTTAGTGTCTGAGACAATCAAATATAACTTATATAATAACATGTTAGCAATATGCTTGACAACATCATAACCTACAGAGCAAGCAATCCCGTGCTATTAAATCTGCAAGTTAGGAAAAGGTAAATATAAAAGAAAAGAAGTTCGTCCCTGATATATCATAAACGAAATACCAATAGTATAATCATATTGAGGCACTGGCATAAATGAATACATAGAGAAAACATGATTAACAAACAACAATGACTCATTCAACTCTGATAAAGAAATACTACCAAAGGTTGGAGCTATAAAAATCAACATGTAAACCAATGGTCTTAGATTCAATGAAATTGTGAATTTCCTAGATAAATAACCAATTCCTTTGGTCTCAGAAACTTATGAAAGAGATACAGGAATGGCAAAGAACTTCAAACCAATTTACATAACTTCAAGTCATTTGAAGTAACTGTTTTGTATGTAGCTTAACTATTAACAAAGGTAGAAAATAACAAATGGTGAAGACATATCATGTGAAGCTTCCTCTAGAAAAGGCTATTGTCAATCACCCCTCAAGCCCCTCGATTCACATTAACCATCTCAATATACATAACTTTTAGAAAGAAAAAAAATGGGAGGAATAATTTTAATTCATCAAATCAAATATTGTATCCTTAATATTCAATAAATTAAAGCACAACTTAAGACTTGTAAAAACAATATGCTAAAATAACGACTACTTGATGATTTAGTAATCATTGAAAATCTATGCATTAGTAATTGATATATAATATAGATCAAGTTAAAGTATTCACTTAAATACATAACTGCCAGAAACATCATATAAAATCATAGATTAACTATTATAACACCAGTAATCCTTCTCTCTATTAATTTTAAAAGGCCAGCGATCAATATTGATTTGTTGAATCTAACGTTTATGAAAAAGGATATAACTGATTAACATATAAAGATTAGAAGAGAGTCAGAGAGTATTGCAAATTTATATATACCTCAAAATTGTCCTCACTCTCCTCTTCCATTTCAAGTATTTGAAGGCTTTGATAGGTAAGTAATGAGATCAGAAAAAACTGCTATTTGAAAATAAAGCACTTAAATACATAAATGAAATATGAGATGAAACCTTTAAGAAAATGATAGATATTGACAGAGAATAAGATTAAAAATCTTTAACTTTTAGAACTCAAGATATTCTTTCTCAAAAGGTGAAATATTTTTTCCAAAAGAGAATAGATCATCCATACCAAGATAGAAGGTTAAATACGTAAATGGGATATATGTCTATATGAAGTTCTTTTTCGTGTCTATCATCATCTTCCAAAATTTGAACAGGGTTTATGGGGTTTACAAAATCAATAGGCGGTCCATTTCCTGAGCATAGAAGAAAGCCTCTCACACCACTGCAAACAAAGGAAGTCATACAATAGCTAAGGTTAATTAGATAATCCAATATGTAAACTTGAATTGCATTATTCCTAAACCCCATCATAGTTGGGATAAAAGTTGAATGGGAAAAAAAGAGGGAATGGTAATGTGAATACATCAATAGATACATACAAACCTGATTTTTACTATCTACTTTTAAAAAATTATTAACAAATTAATGCCTAAAATGACAACATAAGTATACACTGGGCTTATCTTTGCTATGTCTTTGATAAAAACACTAAGAAGCAATATGTAAATCATTTCTCACACAAGCCCAACTTGATAATCCACATACAACTTATATAACTATTAAGAAATGAGCTTAGACTCGATGTCATAGCCTTAACCTTTTAGAATTGCAACCTTGAGATCATAAATGACTAATTTGAACTTAATCAAAGTTTGAAGTATGAAAATACAAACACTTCTATTTATATAGTAGAGAAGACATCTAAGTAAAAATGAAAAGGGCACTCAACAATCAAATTATCTTACCTAAGTGAGAGAGAGGGTACTGCCAACACCTGAAAGCAAAGATGAGAGTAAGATCGAGATAAAAAAATAAGGCTAAGGTAGCAGAGAATATGTAACATCCCGCAAATTAGGAGCATCAATAATTCATTAGGTTTCAAACATATAATTATGTGTTAGTAATTAAGGAAAGGTATGTTGAGGGATTAGGGGTTAAAACTTAGCTATAAAACCAAGTTTGGGACTTTGTTTAAGTAAAATTGGTAAGTTTGGGTTTCTGGTAATCGATTACAGAGAGTTTGTAATCGATTACCTGAGAGCAGATTTTTGTGTAATCGATTACTCACAGGGTAGTCATCGATTACCTGAGAGCAGTTTTTGTGTAATCGATTACTTACAGGGTTGTAATCGATTACCTGAGGACTGAGTTTTTGGTAATCGATTACCAAGGGGTGTAATCGATTACCAGTTTCCCAGAAACGCTTTCTAGTGTAAAATTCTACCTCTGGTAATCGATTACAGCATTACCATAATCGATTACCAGCTGATCTATATAAAAGATCGGACATGCAAAATTCAGAACGCATCATTTTTCTTCTTCCCTCTTTCAACCCTAGAGAGAGAAAGTAAGAGTTCTAGAGAGAGGAAGTTAATTTCGGAGCCTTGGAAGGAGATTAAAGCTAGAATCGACAATTGGATTACTTCAAGCTCTCAATTCCTCCCTTAATTTCATAGATTGGTGAGTACAACTCACTTTTAGAATAGGAACTATTGGTCTCATTGCATGTTCCCACCCCCTTTCTCTTCCCTTTCTTGATGCTGGTTAAATGATTGTTTGAATTATTAAATTCTTGTCGTTTGGATTGATTATCGATAGATTGAGCATATAAGTATAGAATCGAGCGTCGGAATCCTTAGTTTCGAAGTTATCGAAACTATCAAAACCTCTCGATTGTAACTCATATGAGCATTCTATTCGGTTATACTTCTTTGTTTAGTATTATTTATGAATTGAAATGGTTAGATTGGTGTTTGGATTGGAAATTTAGATGTATGTTCGTAGAGTCGAAACTAGTGAAACTATCGAAATGCTCATTGTATGAACCCCACTCCTTTAATTCCCTTTCTATAGAGTTTATTTGATTGAATTAGTAATGTTTGTATGGAATTGAGTGATTGATGTTAGGATTTGCCTGAAAAACCTATGAATGTCAAAGTTTACGATAATTGCAAACTTACGAAAAGTATTATCACGTGCATCTGAATGATGTAAGCCGGTTTCGACCGTAAGTTAATTAAGCCAGCCTTTGCGCTGTGAGTTAAAAATCAAGTAATTAAGTAAAACACGACTTCGGTCCAGTTTGGGTGGGATTCGTCCCCGGGAAAGCTGGTTCCCGTAGTCTGAGCTCAGGTCTAACTCTAGAAAGTGATAAGATCATGTCTGCTGGGCACAGCAGTGAGTGCATCATGAGCATCATATCTTGCATTACTCAGCAAATCATGTTTAGTGAATTACTTATTGCTCCTAGTTTGTTATTAATCATTGGTAACCATGCTTTACGTAATTGGATTTATGAATGAGTAAGATATGAAGTTTGTTGATTTGTGAAGTTGTCATTGATATCTGCTCCCTGCATTCATGCATGCGGTTGTATTCACTGAGATTATTATCTCACCCCACGTTTCAGGGACATATTTTAGTGGTGCAGGTACCTCCGGTGAGGTTGAGGCAGTTCTGGTGTGGTTGGAGCTGAGTCTTATTTCAGCAGGGAGATTAGCCTAATAGGAGTAGTTATTGGAGTATTTGTATTTGTTAATTGGCTATTTACTGAAGTGTATTGATGTAAATTGTATAAGTGTAATTATTTCTGAGTTGGCCATTGAGGCCTAGTTGTACTCTTAAAATATGTATGGTATTAAGTTGTACTGGGTTTTGCTGATTTTCAGGTTAAGTTGAATTCGGTAATTGTCTGGTTTTTAGGGGAGACTCTGCCGGATTTTCCGGTATGAGTTCATTGAATCACACTTATCTAAGTGTGAATCTTTCCCTGAATTAAATAGGTTTCATGCTTATTTAAGGTCTTTAATGTTTGTCTTGTTTTGGCTTAAGCTAATCGTTGGGAAGTTTAAGCAAATGTATGACGATATCGAAAATTTAACGAAATGATTTCAAGGGATTCAGGAATAGTGTCTCCAACGGGCATTATTTCTGAGACTAGAAATTAGGGCGTTACAGAATCAAATTGTGTAAAACATATTGAGCAACCTAAAAATTGACCAAATATAATGTGTCCCAGAATTTTTTATACATATCATTTTAAGAAAATCAAATCATATAGTTAACAATGCTACATAAAAACCAATGAAATTTTTTTAGCTGGTCATCCTTGAAGTAAGGGCAAATCTAAATATGCTTTAAAGTCGGATGACACATAAGCACATGGATGCGGAACTATGGGTAGCCAACTAACAAAAAATGACTTTTCCATCACATTATCCCCAATCAACAACCAAAAATTGAGGAACTAACAATATTATTTCAGACCTCTAATGTTGTTGCAACTCAATTCAAGAATCGTTGTAATGTAAAGAAAAAGGTTGGACACCACGAATAACTCGCACACTCGCCTTCGTAGTTCAGGCAATGGCACATGTAATCGGGAAAGAAGAAGATTATTAGTTTTTCAGCCCAACACAATTGCAATTCTCCGAAACAGAAGATCAATGAGTAGGGAAAAAATCATACGTTGGTATAATTTACCTTTTGCGCATCAGTTTCTTGTGATGAAACTATGATGTGGTAGAGTGCAAATGAAAAAGCATAGTGATGAGGGCTAAATTATGTTCCTTAGATGAACAAATTAATAACAACCAATTTGAGAACACACTTTCCATCTCCAAATGAATCGGTATACTCAATCATGCAACATAGATTTATATTTATTCAATTAGTATATATATATATATATGATTAAATCAGAATAACCATAACCATTTAGAATAAAAACAATAATGATACTAAAACTTGGAATAAATCAAAGCATGAACGGGACAAACACCTACCAAAACCTTTTAAGTTTGAAACATTTTTCAACACTCTGTTTGAAGCCTTCAATCTTTGTTCACCGCCTTTGTGCACTCTGTAGGTCGTGCACCACGACCACCACCCTGTAATAGGGTAATTTCAGGCTCATTAAGATAATAGAAATGAAGGAAATAAGAGAAAAATCCCAAAATGAAAAAATAGAGAAAAATATAAAATTTCTCCCAACATAGACTACATAAATCCAGAGATGTGATGTGGGAAGCACATGGAAATGGAAAAATAGAAAAAGTCAGATCTTTTACTGAATAAATTGGAACTTTGGTCCAAATTAGCAGAAAGGAGATCAAATCCTAAAAAAGAACCATACCTTCACCGTGACTCATCCCTCCCGTATACCTTTACCATGATCGTCGAGCCTAGCGCAATGAATCTCTCTTCCCTAAACAGGCCACGATCTCTACTTGTAAAAAGAACCAAATACCATATGCCAACCAAACTTGAATGCAATTAAAGTAGTAGATGAAATAAGTTACGGAAAGATTAGAAACGAACAAAAAGAATCATATAAGAAAGAGAGAGAGATGTATATATTACAGGACGTAACAAAATAAAAGATAGACCAACAGAGTAAATAAAAGATGGGAGAATCTATGATAACGTTGTCGTGGGTTACATGGGTTGTCGTTGCGCAACCAATATCAAGACTGTTATCGTGACTCCTCCCTTACCCAAGCCAGCAGTGCAGTGTTTCGTTCTCTCCTCCATCGCCAGGCCATGACGAGTTGCACCAAACGCTCTTCCGTGTCGTCGCGTCCACCACCGCCTCTTCTCTCAAAACCAGACCCAGTTGTCTCAACACCACACAACCGCCTCAGCCGCAGAAAGCTGAGGGAAGAAAAAGCAGAAGAGAGAATTCCGAAATTAGGTTTAAAGAGAAAATGAAAGAAATAACAGAATGAAAAGAAAAAGCGAGCTGAAGAGGGTGTCATGCATGCACTGGAAGTCTGGAACAACAAAGAAGCCTCGTGAGTCGTGAACATCCTCAAATACTGAATCTTCTCATCTTAAGCGATTCGCACTTCGCATACCATCATTAACCACTGGACAATAGTGTGCGTCCTAAAGCGGAAAAATTCTGAAGTAAAAAATGACACATGCACTGAAAAATAATGTCATTTTAATTTTAATTGCATAATAAATGAATTAAAAAAAGTACAGTGCCTGAGCTTCCTTCCTTCGGTGTAGTATTATAGTCAGATTATTATTATTATTATTATAAAAAAATCCAAATATAAATCGTACATCTCCACACACTGTGCATTCAATTTAAAGCAAATTAAAAAAATGTAAATAAAGCTGATGTCAGCAAGTGGGTATCTGAATACATCTGAATACATAGTAATATTAGTGCTTCACTCAAGGAAAATTCTTATTATCCATCTCCTAACACCGAAGGATTTTTCTAGCAACTGTTGATTTCCTGTTCATGCGCGTTTTTTTTTGGACACGCTATTTTAATGGGTCGGGCTTCCTGAATTAGTTTTTTTTGTGGCCCACTTTTCATTAAGAGATAACAATGGTTGCACGGATATTAAGCTTTGTTTAATGAAATTCTCAGGTCCAGACCAGATTACTGAAAATTAGGATATAAGTTGTCGGGTAATCACTCAGCGTCTCTGCATTATTAGCGTTACAATTGGTTAACATTTTGCTATGTCTTCCACTTCTGATTAATCCGCGAGGTTGCAGGTGATGAAATTTTATATGAATTCTTATAACTGATTATTTTTCCACCCATTTTTCCTTGCTTGATTAATCCTTTATTCTTCGAATATAATTGCCGATCTTACAGTATTCCTTGGATATTATTATTTATAGGAATAATCGTTCCTCACGATTTTAATTTGAAAAATTTTAAACCCATTGTTCATTGTATGTAAACTAGGTTTTATAGTCTTCATGTTAGGTTTAATCTGTTGGACGACGGTTTGCTAACATGTAAATAACCATGTAATTCTCTGCACAAATGTGTTTAATCTAGGGTGAGGTGAATTCCCTGGTTTTCTGCCTCTTTTTTTGTGATATAGAGTAAGATGTCACTGTGCATGATGTTTATTTGAAATTTGAATTTTGGCTCCAATTTGTTCCTGGCCCCAAGCAATTCGGGTGTCCTCAATGCTTATAAATAGTGGTGTTATTGAGCTGATATTCAT
The DNA here is from genome assembly GCA_026901365.1 of Sesbania bispinosa. Lineage (NCBI taxonomy): Eukaryota > Viridiplantae > Streptophyta > Magnoliopsida > Fabales > Fabaceae > Sesbania > Sesbania bispinosa. The sequence goes on along the minus strand of QLOH01000226.1, from coordinate 1,164,852 downwards.
CGCAATTTGAAGTCTATTTTACTAACATTTCAATTTCCCTTTTCTTCCGAGTTGAGAAATGGTTGGGTCTTTCGATATGATTAATAATGTTAATGCGGCAAAGGATTCTTGGAGGCTGAGGGTTAGGGTGGTTCGCTTATGGGAGATGTGTTCTATTTTAGACCCTCTCAAACCCTTTGCCATTGACATGGTCTTGATGGATGTTGATGTGAGTTAGTTTTTCAATTTTAGTTATGTTATTCCGGTTTATGTTATTCTAAATCATGATTAAACTAATTCGTTGTCTTTATAATATCTGACAGGGTGGAAAGATTCAAGCTACTATTCGCAAGCCAATGATGAAAAAGTTCAAGAACTTGGTTGTGGAGGGGGAAGTATATACAATGATTAACTTTTGCGTTATTAAGAGCGTGGGGACATACCGTGCCACTAAGCATGAATATAAGCTACTGTTTAGTGGGAAGACCAAATTTTTTCCATGTCAATCTGAGTTAATCCCTATTAGTGGTCTATCATTTATGACAACTGAGGATGTTTTCAAAACTAAGAGAGTCAAATTATCTCATTAGTGAGTCTAATGTTTGTGATCATTACTGACCATTAATTTATGAGAACTGATTGATAGTTTTCAAGCATTTTTTTGGACTAACCAACTTGATTGCTTGGATTTATTCCAACCTCTGGTATGGGGAATCTAATTGAGCTCATTTCTTTATAGATTTGATGGGTTTGCTGACAGCCATTTCTGCTGAGTAGGAACTTAACACAGAAGGCAGAAAGACTAAGATGATCCAGCTAGAGTTGACTGACGACGAGTATTTGTCTTTTTTTGATTGCTACCTTGTGTTAATTGTTTTCCATCAAATTATTATCCTGTTAATATTTCAGGCTATATAGCTAAATCATAATTTTAAAAGTTTTAGAGAAAAGATTCAGTGTACTATCTTTGGTGATTATGTTAAGACTGTACAACAATTCCTTTCTGCTAGTATGAACCCTCTTCTTGTTGTTGTCCTTCAGTATTTCAAGGTTCGCCTTTACAGGGGTAAGTTTGACAATCTCAATAACAGTTCTACTTCTACTTTAAATTTGCTTACTCATTAAAATAATTTTCTATCTTTTAGGATCTATTGTCATCCAAAATGTCAATAACACCTCAAAGATACTTTGGAATCCAGACATTCCAGAGGCTTCTAACTTTCTGAATGGGTATCTTTAAGAGACTTGCTATTGTGCTATTTGATGTGAAACAATCCAAGCATTTCCTTCAGTAATACATAACTCATTTTTAATCTCCGTTTAAGAGACTTGCTATTGTGCTATTGCTTTAACTGTTGCACACATGTTATTGAAGTCACCCCCAGGTTATTACCATTACATGAGATGTTTTTAATATGATTTGTGGTTGTTGTTTTGTTTGCTTAAATTATTATATACCTTCCTCTGAAATGCTTCTTATATTATACTATATTATAGGTATAAGTTAAAGCTTGAGGTTTATCACTGGGATGACACTGTTGCTTTTATTCTTTTTGATTCTGATGCCTCTGAACTGCTGGGCAAGTCATGTAAGGATATGGTTTCCCAGGCAAAGGTCTGTTTATCATTCACTGTGTCTGTTCCTTGCCCCTTATCTTTCCTTTTTCTATAAATGCATCTCATTAAACTTTATTCTCCAAATCCGCTTCGTGGATTAATTTTTGACACTATTTTTCTTTGACTTTAAAGGCCCTAAATGTAGGGGAGTTGCCTCCTGAATTTGACAATTTGCTTGGGAAACAACTTCTATTCAAAGTTGAGAAAGGTCCTGAGTACCATTTCAGTTATGGTGATTCCTTTAAAGTTAAGAGGATATGTTCTGATGTTGATATAATATCTATGTTCAAGTACGAAGACAAAATTTCAACCCCTAGGGAGGTGAATCCTTGATGTGCTAATGGGTTATTTGTCATTCCCGATTTTCAACCTTCTACTTTCATTTCTTTAATCAAAAGACATGTGTTGTTTATACTAACTCTCAATTTTTCTCCACTCCATTTTAAATTTAGTTATTTTCCAATATTTAATGTTAGATATTACTCTAATCATTTTCCTCAACGAACTTTTCTGCCTCAGTCCAAGTTCCAACCACCATTTCCAACTTTGGTAGATGATCATAGTTCTGAAGCTGCAGCTGACTTTCCTTCGGATGAGAAGGAGGTTCTCATTGAACCCCATGTCACTCACGGAACACTGAATGAATCCTCATCTTCAACCTCCAGTGCACAGTGCGAGGTTGTTGATGAAGTTGGGAAAATTCGTGAAGAGACCGATGGTGGAACTCGACTGTCCAAGAGGTTGATGTTGAGGGATGTTAAGGTTGAGAAGGAATAGATGGGTGATTTAGATCCATAGTAGGTTGACTTAAATAAAACCTATCCTTATATCCACGTTTTCTATGTATTGTGTTATAGACATTATATCTGTCCTGTGTTGTCCTTTGTGTCCTAGGCGACTTACCGTCACTTTGTTGTTCTATAGTTATTTAATATTGGCATACCCTTAATGCCATATTGTAATCGTTGCTTATAATAACTAATGACTATGGTTTATTTAATATTTGGGATCAGTTTTCTAGGTTCCAATATGGTTTGTTTTGTGTATTTAATATTTCATATTAAATATGTAATGTTTAAATTTTGCATTTTAATTTTATATTTTTATTTATGCACCATTTTTTTCGAAACAAGTGGGAAGGTTATTCCATTTCAAGATCTTGGTAGATGTATATATATATATATATATATATATATATATATATATTTATGTTTGAATCAAGCTACACAGACACGTACGAAAATTTGTAAACCGTCCAGATTTAGACTGTTTAAAGATTTAATGGATTCCATTATGGTGATCTCTTCCTAATCACATAGACGTAGTAATTTATTTTTGTCATACATAATTTAGTATCAAAACTAAATTCTTACATAAAAATGTCTAGATATTTATACACTTTAATTATTAATTATTTCCTTTTAGAGAAAGTACAGATTCTTATTTTTTTCGTTTTTGATGTCTAACATTTACATATATGTCTTCGATTAAAATATTAATTAATTCATTAGATTCATTGACGATGCTACGCTTGTGATAAATACTTTATAAAAAATCCAAATTCTTAACACCTCATCCAAACGGTGAATTTTCTCAAGCTAGATTGAAAACGATCATTTTAGCCTGGGATGTGTTTTTCCAGATGGAAATTGCCATCTATATCCATATTTTTTATCAATGTAATCTTAATTATTTTTAAAAATAAATCATTTGTGTAACCTTTTCGAAATTTAGTAAAGATAGAATTCTATTTAAACATAAAGAAACAATTCCAAAATTTATTTAGGCATGTTTAGTTATCTTCTGTAACTAAATTATAAATCAATACTTGAATTCAAATTTGTTGTACTTTGAATTTTGTTGCTGTTAAAAAAAATTAAATACTTCCATTTCAGTTTTTAATTTTGTTGAAATTATCAACTGTCTGCTTTACATTTACAGATAGTATTCTTTACGCCAAGTTCCCTATATACAATTTATATATCTTTTAATAGTTATTTTATGGGCTTTGATATGCAATGATAATCTTGTGAAAATCCCCGTCATATAAACATCCGGTCTTCGACCAAAAAAAAAAACATCTGGTCCAACTGGTAACTACTACTTTCTTAAGTTTTAATTAATAAGACTCATTCCTGTTGTTGCGATGTAACATATCTGTTTATATACCACCGTACGCAAGGGGATTGACTTCGCATTTTTCCTTTTATTTTCCAAGCGGCTGGATTACGTGTATACATAACAAAAAGATATAGATTTCAGGATCTCTTTGTCCGAACGAGACCCACCGCTTCGTTGCTAAGTGACACACAACTGGCTTCAACTGCATCCAGCTGCACAAGGGTTCCACGTACTCACTGGTTAACCTAATCGATGGAGTCCTGAATCCAATTTAAACCAGTTTCAGGTTAGTAATGATTTCAATTTGTGATCAATAATCATCTTATCTACTGCTCCGCATCAGTGAATGGTGTTATCAATTGAATTTTTATACTCTGCTGGCTGTAGTATTAATTTAGATTTTATTTTTCTTCCCTTTATTTAAGTTGACTTCCTCTATTTTTTCTTCTGTCCAGGATTTAAGGGAATGACAGTATATTGGTTTCGAGAATTGTACCCATCATTTGCTCCAGAGTTTTGCCAATTTCTTACTCTTTTATCTGTTCCTTCTAATAAGAGTTTTAATTTATTCCAGGTAAATAAAGTAAGTATAATTTTATGTTCAGCTTTCTATTATTGAGAAATTATCTAACGTTATATGAGCTATTTCAATTTCTATTTTGAGAAGAGGTCAACCAGTGTGGTTATTGGGTACAAATTGTGCAGTGTGTTTGGTTTAATCGTTCACGAGGGGATATCTCGTGCAATATCTGGCTCCATTCCCGATGGTTGTAGAACTATTCATATGTATTATCCCGTTCCATTCTAACCAAGTACACTGTTATGTTAAGGTATCCAGTTACCAGACTTAGAGTTAACTTTGCTGGTCATTTGTTGCTCATGTTCTGCTATGTACACTTTTTCCTATATTCAATTGGCATGTTAAGAGTAAATCATTCATTTAGTGTTTTAGTGAGAATTTAAAACTCCTCTTATATTATGTTTGTTTTAGGCTTATACACTGTAACATGTGTCAAAGTCAAAAGAGTTATTTTGAAATTGTTTGATTTAGATTTAATATAAGTTTTAAGATGATGGCATGTCTTAATATATATATATAGACATATTCGTTATAAATTTAATGAATTATGTTTAGTCCATTTGATTATTCATGAGTGGGGTATCAGCTAGAATTTGGTTCATTTTCCCATGCCTATAGAATCTTTCATATCACTTTTTTAGTTCCATTCTAACCAAATTGTCAGAGTAATTTAGTTTAACAAGTAACCAAACTTGGTGTAGACACTCTTGCTTTTTCTTTAGTCATGTTTTACTGAACATCTGTAACGCTATATGCATTTGTTATTGGTTTTTTTGATATTGGATTGTTCTTTTACTATCCTAAACAGGCTTTAAGGAACTTCTTATCTCTTTTATGTGGTTTAATCCTGTACATAGTTTCACGTGTGAGACTCAAAAGTGTTGTATTTAATTTAAGTTAATTTCTTTCACTTGGATATAATATAAATATAAGAAAAATTAATTTCAAATTAGTTACCTAGAATAATAAGATGTATGCATCCGTTTTGGTCTATAAATAGGCATCATTTCATTTGTTTTTATATAACTTATAACTTATATTCAGTCTTTGAAGTTTATTTCCCTCTTGGAACTTCAAATTACAATGGCTGAGTTCTCCACTATGTTGCACCCTGTTAAAGATATATCCCCTATTACAGATGCTTGGCATATTAAAGTTAAGGTTCTTTGTATGTGGACTGTACCCCTCATGAATCATCAAAATAATTTTACTTATGTTGATATGATTTTCATTGACCCTCAGGTAGAGGTTGCTGCATGAAGCCAAAACGAAAATGTTACTTATAAAGCATTGTTTTTTGGCTTTATTTCTTCAGTTGTTATTTTGTTTTTGTGCTTCATACTTTCAGTATTTTTTTTATATATCTATGCTCTGAAGTGTGGCAATTTTTTTGCATGATATTATTCCCTATTCATTATTCCCTTCTTTCATGCATAAGGGGACGAGGATTGAGGCCAGCCTTCCAAATGCTCTCCTCAAAGCTTTCCGAGTTGATATTGTTGAGGATAAGGTTTACAGGCTTAAATATTTCTCAGTTGTTCCCAATGTTGGTCCATATAAGGCAATCCCACATAAATTTAAGTTGATTTTCATTCAACAAAACGAGGGTTGCTTTGGATGTGCCTTTTACTATTGGTCCATACTCTCTGTTTCCTGTAACTGCCCATGATAATCACAAAAAACATGGAGAGATTGATTGTGCAATAGGTAAAGTCCTCCATCATATATACTTATGTGTAAAAATTGTTATTATTAGATGCCTAGCTCTTATTTTAAGAGTATAATCTAAAGATTCTATCTATTTTTTGTCTATTTATCTCTAACGATTAGTTGAAGTTAACAGATTTTGTGGGTATCGGTTTGGTGTTGTTAAGAGATAAATATTGCTTGAAGTTACCGATCACACGTAAGGGATTTTTCATAGGAATCTAATTTATTCAAGTGGTGCACTTTTTTGTTACATGGTCATTTATTATCAGATCTAACGTCTCTCTTTCTTCATTCTGGATTATTTCATTTTATATAGGGGTAAGGTTGAATGTTTGCTGAATGATGAATATATGGATTTAGTTCAAAATCATTTTAAAACCCATGGTATGAAAAGGCCTATTGTTGTTATCCAGTATGCTAAGTTAGGTACTGTTGGCAGTCTGACTATTGGTACGTCTAAGCTCATGTTAACTGTAACGTTCTAATTTCTAATTCAAGGATTTAGCCCGTTGGAAACTAATCCTCAAATTCCTGAAATTATTTCGCGCCATTTAAATATCAAGTACTATTTAAGTTACCAACGATCGCTTAAATAATACAAATTATAAATACAAGCCTGGTCATGAAATTAGAAATCCAAAAGAAGTCAAATACAAGTACTGACTGAGGATAGCCTCGTACATGTGTCCTAATACTACAAGGATACCACATGTACAATTGTATCCTCCCAAAATACAATCTCAGAGATTACAATAATCATCAAACACATATACTCCCAAAACTCCCATCAAAATACATCCACAAATAGAATTCTGCAGCTAATCTTCTAAATCACTTTCCTGGGCGGGGAGGTATCTGCGCATCTAAAATAATCCACGAAACGTGTGGTGAGACAATTGCCTCAGTGAATATAACTATGCAGTATGCAGTGTGGGGAGGAATATAGAATGAATGCAACAAATTAAGAGAACACTACTCATAACTTATCATCATAACATAAATAAGAACTTGAACATGAACATGAACATTCTGCATTACCCGGCAAGCGGGGTCTTATCACTATCTGGGGCTAGACCTGAGCTCAGACTACAAGGAACGTCTCCCTTGGGCAAAACACCGCCAATTAACTGGGGGCCGAAACCCGTGTTTTAACTGGGGACCGAAGTCCAGATTAACTGGGGACCGGGGTCCAATCTTAATTTATTAATAAGAATTGGGGTCGAAGCCAAAGCTTAAAAATACAAGCGTAGGGCCAAACCAACAATCATTTTCTCCAATTTTTCCAATCACCACCAATTCATACATACTCATTAGTTTGAAATAAATCAACATAAATATCCCAATAAATCACAAAAATTCCAATTATCAATTATTCCAACAAAAACCCCCAAAATCCCCAAAAATCCACTACCTAAGGGTTTCCCATACAAGCTATTAAGGCACAATAATTATGTACAACAATCAATTCAACAACAAACCAACAATAAAAATCAAAGTGAAGAAGATTAGAGGAAAAAGGGATCAAAGAAGGAAATACAAAATGGTAGGGAGGTATGTGAGTTATACTCACCCAAGAGGAAGAACAAGGAAGAAGATGATGAAGGGGATGTGGAGGTCAAGCCTTAGAGATGGAGTACCTTCAAGTGGTTCTCCTTCTCCTTCAAAGCCTCTCTCTCTCTCTCTCTCTAATTTTCTTTTCTCTCTCCCTCTCGGCCGAGCCCTAATGCAACAGGGAAGAAATGAAAAAAAAAATGAAACACAGAGGCACAATGCGTGTTAAACGCTGAAGCCTTTATTTGGGGGTTGCTGAAGTGCGCTTTTTCTGCTGCACCCCCTCATTTTCTATTCGTTGCACCTTTTTTTTTAGGGGAGAATTCTCTTCCCTCAACTTAGCCTACCAAAAGGGCCATTTAGAATCACAATAATCCCACCGAAAATCCTGCAGAGTCTCCCCTAAAAATCAAATATTTTCCCGAATTCCAAAACGACCTGAAACTCAGAAAATACCAATCCAGTATAATAATACACCCACATAAATACATAACAAGATCAAAGAGCCTCCGTGGCTAAAAAGAAATTAAAAGCAATTACAAGCAATTAAAAGCAATTAACAAAAAAGGGGTTGTTACAATCCTACCCCCCTTAAAACAATTTTGCCCTCAAAATTAGCTAAAGAAGAAGGTATCCACACAACTCATACCTCAACCGAATAACTCGGGAAACTGAGAACAAATGTCATCCTCCTTCTCCCAAGTCGCCTCCTCAGGTGTCTGACCTTCCCAAAACAACTTCACTAGAGGGATTGTCTTATTCCTCAGGGTCTTGATACTTCTGTCTAAAATTCGTGCTGGCCTAGTGGGAATCGTGATATCTTCCCTTAATTGTACCGATTCGGAGCTTATGATATGTGAAGGGTCATGGACATATTTTCTCAGTTGGGAAACATGGAACACATCATGGACTCATGACAGATGGGGAGGTAATGCTATCCTGTAAGCAAGAGGGCCAACCCTCCGTAGGATCTGAAATGGGCCTAAGAATCTGGGGTTGAGTTTCTTGGCTTTGATGGCTCGCCCGATACCTGTGACAGGAGTTACTTTAAGAAACACATGATCCCCTTCCTCAAACTCTAAATCTCTTCTCCTCTTGTCAGCATAGCTCTTCTGCCGGCTTTGGGCCGTTACAAGCTTTTCCCTAATGACCCTAATCTTATCCGAGGTCTCTTGTACCAACTCCGGGCCCAACAAGGTCCTCTCTCCCACCTCATACCAACATAAGGGGGACCTGCACTTCCTACCATACAGAGCCTCATACGGGCCATGCCTATGCTGCTATGGAAGCTGTTGTTGTAGGCAAACTCTATGAGAGGCATATATCTATCCCAACTATTCGACTCCTCTAGCACACAAGCTCTCAACATATCCTCTAAGGTTTGGATGGTCCTCTCAGACTGGCCGTCGATCTGAGGATGGTAAGCGGTACTAAATCTAAGTTTAGTCCCGAAGGCCTGATGTAGCGCACTCCAAAACCTAGAGGTGAATCTAGGGTCCCTATCTGAAATGATGCTAGAGGGAATGCCGTGGAGCTTCACAATCTCCTTGACATACAGGTCTGCTAACTTACTCAAGGAATATGTGTTTCTAATTGGTAGGAAGTGGGCCGACTTAGTCAGTTGATCCACAATGACCCAGATGGCATCAAAACCAGCTTGGACTCGTGGCAAACCTACCACAAAATCCATGGCTATACTCTCCCATTTCCATTTGGGGATCTCTAAAGGCATTAGGGTTCCTGCTGGCTTCTGGTGCTCTATCTTAACCTGTTGACACACTAGACACCTAGAAACATACTCTGCTATTTCCCTCTTCATGCCATCCCACCAAAACATCCTCTTCAAGTCCTGATACATCTTGGTAGTGCCAAGATGTATGGAAAGCTTGCCCTTGTGGACCTCCTCTATAATCTGCTGCCTGAGACTACCCCCCTTAGGGACACAGACTCTTCCTTGAAAGAGTAGCATCCCATCCCCCGACTCGGTAAACCCTTTCTGCCCTCTCCTAACTTGGAGGTCCGAGTCCACACTCTGGGCCTCCTTAATCAGGGTTTTAAGCTCGTTGGTGACCTCTAACCTATAAAGCCTTAGGCTAGTCTCTCCGACCTCAACATTAAGATTTAAGTTCCTAAACTCTTCAAACAATCTCATCTCATGTACCATCATGGAGGATACATGGAGGGACTTCCTACTGAGAGCGTCAGCCACTACATTAGCCTTGCCCGGGTGGTAACGCAACTCGAAGTCATAATCCTTAAGGAACTCCATCCACCTTCTCTGCCTCATGTTGAGCTCTTTTTGATCAAAGAGGTACTTCAAACTCTTGTGATCACTAAAGACCTCAAACGTCACGTCGTACAGGTAATGCCTCCAAATCTTGAGGGCAAATACCACTGCGGCCAACTCTAGGTCATGGGTAGGGTAGTTCTCCTCGTGGGGCCTCAATTGCCTAGAGGCGTAGGCCACCACTTTCTTTTCTTGCATCAACACACAACCTAGCCCTCTCCCCGAGGCATCACTATACACCTCAAGAGTCTTAGACAAATCCGGTAGCACAAGTACCGGGGCGGTGGTCAACCTCTCTTTGAGCTCAAGGAAGCTCTGCTCACACTTCTCATCCCACACAAAGGCATGACCCTTCCGAGTCAATCTAGTGAAGGGTAAGGCTAGCTGGGAGAATCCCTTAATAAATCTCCGGTAGTAGCCGGCCAATCCTAGGAAACTCCTAATTTCCATAATGGTCTTAGGCGTTTCCCATTCAAGGACAACTTCTACCTTGCTAGGGTCAACTGACACACCCTCTTTAGAAATCACATGCCCTAGGAAATGGACCCTGTCCATCCAAAACTCACATTTCTCTGGGTTGGAAAACAACTTCTTCTCTCTTAAGATTCCTAGGACTACCCTAAGGTGCTGCTCATGCTCCTCTAGACTCCGAGAGTAGATCAAAATGTCATCAATGAAGAGGACGACAAACTGATCAAGGTAGGGCCGAAAAATCCGATTCATGTAGTCCATGAATACGGCGAGAGCATTGGTTAAGCCAAAAGGCATCACCAAGTACTCATAATGCCCATATCTGGTCCTAAAGGCAGTCTTAGGTATATCCTCACCTCTAATCTTAATCTGGTGATATCCAGACCTCAAGTTTATTTTAGAGAAGACCGAAGCCCCTCTAAGTTGATCTAAAAGGTCATCTATCCTAGGCAAGGGATACTTATTCTTAATTGTGACTTTGTTCAACTACCTATAGTCCACACACAACCTCATACTCCCATTCTTCTTCTTGACTTAGAGCACTAGTGCTCCCTAGGGTGACACACTAGGCCTAATGAACCTCTTAGCTATAAGGTCTTCTAATTGGGTCTTAAGCTCACTAAGCTCTAGCGGGGACATCCTATAGGGTGCCTTGGAAACGAGACCCGTGCCCGGTGCCAAGTCAATGGTAAACTCTATCTCTCGGTCCGGAGGTAAGGTAGTTACTTCACTAGGGAAAACATCTTGAAACTCCCTAACTGTGGCTACACTGCTCAAGTCAACACTAGAGTCTAGAGTTAAGGAAAGTAATAAAATAAAACAACTACTCCCGTCGCTTAGGCACTTGGACACTTGGGTGGTATTGGACAGGAGCACAAGTGGCTTCTCCCCCGGAAGAGGAGGGAGAACTAGGAAGACAATTTTCTTATTGAAGCAGTCAAGCATAACCTGGTTTTGGGATAACCAATTCATACCAAGAATAATATCTAGGCTCCTCAATGGCAAACAAATTAGGTCAACCTCGAAGGCCTTCCCTTGTACAACAATGGGGCATTTAGAACACACAAGGGAAGTGGGAATTGCCTCCTTGGCAGGGGTTATCACATTTAGATAGTGAGGTAAAGGAACTGCATGTAGGTCTAACCGCTCCACACAATCATGAGAAATGAAAGAATGTGTTGCCCCCGAATCAAACAATACAATTAAGGTCTTATCTCCTAGGGTGCACATACCTCTCATGAGATTATCCACAAAAGCTGCCACTTCCCCACTGAGGGTGAAGACTCTCCCTGTAGCTTGGGGTTTTGGAAGGCCCTGCCTTTTGGGGCATCAAGTGACCTGGTTCCTTGCAGAAGAAACAAAGACTCTGGCCGAATAAGAATTGGCCCCGGTGCCCCTTCCCACATTTAGGGTAGGTGGGCACTCCCCCTTGCCCTAAAGCGGGTCGAGTGGTCGGAGGGGCGGTGCCATGCCATTTGGGCCTAGAGCCCTTGCCTGGGCTGGGGTCCTCCAACTTCCTCTTACCCTTGTTGTCGGGCTATGAAGGCGATGTAGCATTCTTCTGGTTCTTTTCAGCAATGTAGCACTTACTGACCAGGGTAGGAAAATCCCTGATCTCAAGTGTCCCGACCCGATCCTGCAACTCGGGCCTCAAACCTCCCTCAAACTGTGCACACCTCCACTCCTCATCTGGAATTGTCTGCAGGTACTTTGAATACTTGGACAGCTTTTCAAACTTGGCCACATACTGGCCTACAGTCATGTTCCCTTGCTTGAGTTGAAGGAACTCAGTTTCCTTCTGCCGCCGCACCGTCGCCGGAAAGTACTTCTCTAAAAACAGAGTCAGGAATGTTCCCCAGGTAATCGGGGTGTTAGCAACAGTAGCCCTTAAACTCGCCGTCTTCCACCAATCCTCCGCCTCCCCCCGAAGCATGTAGACCGCGAACCCCACCTTAGACTCATCAAGGCACTTCATTACTTCAAAGATTCTGTTGAGATCGCGGAGCCAGTTTGCCGCCACATCTGGATCATACACCCCGTTGAACTGAGGAGGAGTATGTTTCCGAAACTCTGCTAATCCTTAGACAAACGGGTCCACCACAACAGGGGTAGGTGTTCCCGATGGTCTTCGGACAAGCTCTTGCAAGACAGCCGCATTAGCAGCAGCCTACTCCCGGGCCGCCTCAGTTTGCTGGCGGTTGGACTGCATTTGCTCTCCCATCATCTAAGTGAGCATCTGTAGAGCTGTAGCCACAGGATCAGGTGATCAGTCTACACATCATTAAGCAAACATCAAGGTGATCAGTCTCTCAATTCACATAATAATGTATAAAAGAATAATAACAAACTTCAGGAACATAAAGCCACAGTCCAATAGGATTGAACTGCTCTGATACCAAAATGTAACGTCCTAATTTCTAATTCAAGGATTTAGCCCGTTGGAAACTAATCCTCAAATTCCTGAAATTATTTCGCGCCATTTAAATATCAAGTACTATTTAAGTTACCAACGATCGCTTAAATAATACAAATTCTAAATACAAGCCTGATCATGAAATTAGAAATCCAAAAGAAGTCAAATACAAGTACTGACTGAGGATAGCTTCATACATGTGTCCTAATACTACAAGGATACCACATGTACAATTGTATCCTCCCAAAATACAATCTTAGAGATTACAATAATCATCAAACACATATACTCCCAAAACCCCCATCAAAATACATCCACAAATAGAATTCTGCAGCTAATCTTCTAAATCACTTTCCTGGGCGGGGAGGTACCTGCGCATCTAAAATAATCCACGAAACGTGTGGTGAGACAATTGCCTCAGTGAATATAACTATGCAGTATGCAGTGTGGGGAGGAATATAGAATGAATGCAACAAATTAAGAGAACACTACTCATAACATATCATCATAACATAAATAAGAACTTGAACATGAACATGAACATTCTGCATTACCTGGCAGGCGGGGTCTTATCACTATCTGGGGCTAGACCTGAGCTCAGACTACAAGGAACGTCTCCCTTGGGCATAACACTGCCAATTAACTGGGGGCCGAAACCCGTGTTTTAACTGGGGACCGAAGTCCAGATTAACTGGGGACCGGGGTCTAATCTTAATTTATTAATAAGAACTGGGGCCGAAGCCAAAGCTTAAAAATACAAGCGTAGGGCCAAACCAACAATCATTTTCTCCAACTTTTCCAATCACCACCAATTCATACATACTCATTAGTTTGAAATAAATCAACATAAACATCCCAATAAATCACACAAATTCCAACTATCAATTATTCCAACAAAAATCCCAAAATCCTCAAAAATCCACTACCCTAGGGTTTCCCATACAAGCTATTAAGCCACAATAATTATGTACAACAATCAATTCAACAACAAACCAACGATAAAAATCAAAGTGAAGAGGATTAGAGGAAAAAGGGATCAAAGAAGGAAATACAAAATGGTAGGGAGGTATGTGAGTTATACTCACCCAAGAGGAAGAACAAGGAAGAAGATGATGAAGGGGATGTGGAGGTCAAGCCTTAGAGATGGAGCACCTTCAAGTGGTTCTCCTTCTCCTTCAAAGCCTCTCTCTCTCTCTCTCTAATTTTCTTTTCTCTCTCCCTCTCGGCCGAGCCCTAACGCAACAGGGAAGAAAACAGAGGCACAAATTTAGGAGAAGGTTATCATCTATTTTTTATAACTCTATTATGATTAATGGTTTTTAGATTCTAATTTCTTCTATTCAATAGATTTTTTTTGTTGCAGTGCTGCCTTGCTTGGAGTTGACATTGAGGGTGCGCTTGGGTTTCTTACCAAGCTTAGGTCTCAAGTATCTATTAGGGAGGATTTTCTGAATTTACACCTACGTAGGAAAATATTAGACCTGCGGAGTTGCTCACAGGTAAATTTTTGGGATATTATCTATTGTGGCATGTTCCCAGGAAGTCTTTATTTGTTGAACACTTAGGTAAAGACTAATATTGTAATGTATATTGTTTTTCACTTGAGGCTTATCTGTAACTTGCGTATGCAGAGTGTCATTTTCATTGTTTGGGCTAAAATTATAAGGATGATGAATGAAAGTAGGTAGTGGTTTCTAGAGTGTAAATGTCGTAATCCTGTAATTCCAAGAGAGGGGATATATTTATGCTCTACATGTTGCAGAATTGTTGTTAATGTCATGCCTCGGTTAGAAACTTTTCCTTCATTACCAATTCATCTTTCATTTAACCATTAAACCATTTTGGTCATTTGCTTTGTGTTCAAACTGGATTTTTCTTCTCATTCAGATATAAGCTTAAGATTGAGGTTTATGACTCAAGTGATACTGCATACTTTATGTTGGATGATTCTGATGTTGAGCACGTTTTAAACAAATCATGCAGCACTCTCATGGATGAAATCGAGGTTATTTTCCATATTTTCCATACTTGATGCTACCAACTATTTTCCCTCTCTTTTACCTTTTTTTGTGGACACCTCCAAGTAGAAGTCTAAATTAAATAACTGATTATTGTTGTTCACATACATTTTGGTAGGATCCCCTGTCTAACAATCTCCCTCGAGAATTTGATGCTCTTATTGGGAAGCAGATGCTATTTAAAATCCAAATGATCATATATCCTGATGGCTCAAATGATCAAACTCTTAAAGTTACGAGGGTGTGTCAAGATGTGGATGTTATATATTGGCACTTTTTTGAAGGGAGAACCTTTTGTGATACCCCTTGAGATCACAGTATGTTACTTAAATCCATGCTCTAATTTAAATTTATGAAATGAACATAACACTCTATTTATTTTGCTTTCTTTTTCTGATTCTGCTTCACATTTTATTTGATCAAGGGTGATAAGGAAGTAAAATTTTTACCTTTGGTTCGATGGCCAAAAAGAGAAGACCAGCCTGGACCTTCAAGGGTGTGTCCTTCTATTAATGGGCAGATTTGTGGTTCCAGTTCATCTAGACCACTTGACTATGGGCCGCACAATGATATCAGACGCGTGAGTCGAAGGCTGGATATTGAGTTCAAGCAGGCCTATACTTCTGGCAACTTTGTTATATTAGACCACCTGAATGATTAAATAAAGGGTTACTTGCTAATGTATATCTAAACATCCTATGTTTCTTCTTAGTGGCTGGCCAAATACTTTAGGATGTCTGGACCTATATTTTGTTAAACCATGTATTTTGTTGGTCTATCTAGAAGTATCTATGTCATCCAGTTTGTTTCCTATGATTTCGTTTACAATTTTGTGGTATTTTACTACTTCAAGTTGTTTAATTAGCAACCTCTTAACTTCAGTCAGTACTTTACACTGTCCATATATATTTTGTAATAAATGCTACAACCATAAATTTAAAATACTGGGTATTAGCTAATTATATTCATAAATTAAGAAGTTATAAATTTCCTGATATCCTTGAAATATTTTCAACCTTGAAAGGATATATATTGATTAATATTTTCCTAACTAAAATCATTGAATTATATTTTTACTTTCATAAAAAACCAGTCTCAATAAATTGTCACGTTCTTCAAATTTCAACTATAGTGTCATTTAATCAATGTTTATTCATATATAGCAATTATACTTTGTAGAAATAGCCTGATGTAATTCATAAGCACCTCACGATATATATAATTATTTTTACCTCTTTCAGACGGATAATTATTTTGAAAAAAACAAACTTTGGAATACTGAGATAAAATCCAGCATTGTCTCTCCCTGTGTTTAAAGCTTTAAAACTAAAAAACTTTGGATTCAGTTATCTCTCTGACATTCATAAATATATTAAAACTTAATTATCCTTTGAAAAAGTAATTTTTAAAATTTAGGACTTATTTGCCAGGTATCTTATATCATCGGCTTGGTTCACCTGTCATCAACCTCAAATGTATTAAAAAATACAACTAATTAAAAATTAAGAAATTAATAAGCAATGAGTAATTTGGAAAAAAATCCTTATTAACTGGTTAATACCTTTAGGGTGTGTTAAAGAGGAGGGAAAGGAAAGGAAAGGATTGGAGGGAGAAGGGAGGGGGAGAAGAGGAGGGAAATACTTTGTAAAATACTCAAACTCATAAACACTAAGGAGGAAAAGACTTCCAATAAACTCTTCCCTTTCTTTCCTTCCCCTCCAAAATTCAACTCACAAACATACTCTTAGCAAATTTTAAATTAACATTTAACTTGATTTAAGTTGACAGCCACTGAAGCTTGATTAAATGGGTGATGAGTGTAATATTTGACATAATAAAATTTCAAAGGAGATATAAATTTACTTTCCTATACCTTACTACAAGCTCAGCCGTTGATTTAACTTTGAGATTGGCGCCATCAATTTGACTCATAGACTGAGAGTTTACGCAAGTTTTCTTTTCACTGTAACTCTGCCTGAATGGTTCAATCACTGACTCCGCCGCTGGAAGGCCGAAAGTCCCCTCACGTGGTTCACATTCGGTGTAACAACATAAGTGGCAATGCTTCAGACCCAACTGTGAGTAATGTCTGTCCTTCCATCTCCTCATTTCGTTTATTTTATAGAAAGCACTACGTTTGGGTAAATATTAAGTTTTTTTTCAAACATTATACCTGTCCCACTCATCCAAATTCCCATTGGCCATTCCCATTTGTCACCTCCTCCTTCTGTCCTCCCCTGCTCGGTAACTCCTTAACCTTTTCCATGATCCATTACTTCTTCCCACTGCAGTCTAATATTTTTACTTCATATATTTTCCACCACTAAATTTCTGAATACACTGCATTATATTATTTTTCTTTTACTCATCATTCATCAAATATCATATAAACCAATTTTTCTTTCTTAGCTTAAAAATAACTTCCGATGTGTTTTCTTCATCTGAGGATGAACACATCATAGATTTAATTCAAATTCCTCTTACTAATTTACTGGAAAATTAAGTGACTGGTCGATTAACGTGTATTGTTTTTGTCTGTTAAATTTCCAGTATGCATTATTGGAACACAAGAGTCATGGCTCCCTCCAGGAGGAAGTTCTTCGGTGTCTTCCGAGCAGATGAAGTCTTCATCTATCTCTTTTTTTCTTTTATATTTGCGCACTGTTTATCTTTACTTTCCCCCAAAGAAAAATAAATAAGATTTTGTATTATTCTTTTGCTTACTTATAATTTCTTGTTGTCTTAACCAGGATCATATACCAAATCCTAATTGGTTTTTCTAGCGGATGGCTGATGTATTGCCCAATATCGTTCTTCTTAGAGAACCACGTGGTAACATATTTCCTGTCTACATTTGCATTAGGCGTGGCCGTGGCTATTTTTGTCTTGGGGTGAATGAACTGAGGAGCACTTACAATATACATTCGACATTTACCGTCTGGTTCAAATTCGTCTGGAATTGGTATTTTAAGATAAGGGTTTACGGTCCAGACTGTGTAGAAATTGGCTATCCCTTACCATATTGTGGTTAATGAGTGTTTAGTTAATAAGGGTTTACGGTTCAGTTTAATTATTAAGTGTTTAGTTAATGAGTTCGGTTAGTTTCTTATGCTGCTATTATATATAGTATGTGTTAAGACATTTTAATAGCTCAATTATAATATTTGCTTTGTTTATTTGATTTGTTTATGTTTTAATACCTTCTTTATTTATTCACAGTCAACTAGCTGTTCAACTCATTCCCATTTAAAATACTAGACAGATTAACTAATTTTTTAACGCCTTACACTTATATAATTGCATGGTAATGGTTTATTCTAAATCTCAATAACGATAATGTTTTTACTGAACAATTCTCATTCAATATAATCTCCACGTATACAAATTTACCCCGCTACGGAGACCTTATAAATAGTACAATTACTTCCAGCAATATTAATGTGAATCTAGACATTTATATTAGTCATTAAATTATATAGTACGTATTGGGAAAAATAATACCAAACCTATGAGTACAGCTTTAATCAAACATTTAGTTTAATTTTTTTTTATTTTAAATACAATTGTAGTCTCTCATTTAAAATTGTTCTTACGTAGGAACAAAGCACCAAATAATATATGACATAAATACTGCTACTTCACAATCATATTTTATTCGTTTTTATTCAATTTGATTTAATTAAAATCACTTTAGATTATAAACACATAAACACATATATACAGAGGAGATATATATAAATGAATTTAATACCAATCCAGTGATCATGGTAGTGTAATCAGTACATAGAGTTGAAATAAATAAGATTAAGTAAATTAAATAATATTCAATGAAGTTTATGAAAGTGGGCAACCATTTAGTCATAAATTTTAACATGGCATACTCACCTTAAAAAACATCAGTTTCAGAATAATTATTGAAGAAAAATAAATTGTCATCTTCAGATATTTTAATCTCTTAATTTTTTGTACGTGAACAATTTTATGTTTGCGACGACAGATATATTGTATCTGGAAAAAAAAAGTAGCATACTCCCTCCGGACTCAATTATAAGCAAAAAAGTAATCACCTATAGTGGATTAAAATACAAGCAGAAGTTAAATATTAAACGATATTATCCCAAATTACTCTTTATTTAATTCCTATTTTATTTTCCAACAATTCTATTTAATGAGTCATGTCCCAATAGAAAGAGAGTATGTCTACATGAAACAAGTTTCAATAAGATTGCAAGTAGGGTAATTTAGATAATACAACTACCTTTTACATGAAATCAAGAAAATTAAATGAGTTTAATTGAATTTCTTAATAAGTGTAAATATGATTATTTTTGCTTATAAATAAGTCAAAGGGATTATTTTTTAATCGCCATGATTGGACAACTTATTATTTGTTTTTTTATTCATTGTTAACCACGTTTTATACTAACTTCGCTTTCGTAAACAATCCATGTAAGCTCATTCATAGTAATTATATACTTGATTATCTCACATGATATCTGAAATATTATATTAATTTATATATAATTTTAATGGCAGTGGCAGTTATTCATTCTTATATTGATACATATAGCTTACATATAAAATAATATAAAACTAATTGGACTTGGTTAAGTGGGCTCAAGGCCGCATGGTGTAGACATGTGGGATGGTGACAATCCGCACGGCTTTGAAACTTGGGATACTGACAATCACAGAGGAATGATAACAAGTTCCAGCTACTAACTCTATAAGGGATAGAACACGTGTTTTCCCCATACTCAAATATTATTAATTAATTCTCCATCTAAGGTTCATATGTTATTCTCCAAACGAACCCAGCAAGTTGAGACGCGATTGGCAGCATCATCTTCATCTTTGAAATTCATCACATGCGTCTATATTGGACATGAAAACTTCGAACGCTATTCATACATGTTTTGGGAACAGCTATTTGGTGTTTAAAGTCACTTCCCAACCCACAAATGTCGGGGTATACAACATTAATAAATTTCACTTCCAAAGGATTTTCAAGTTATAATACTTTCCAATATTTCTTCCCTCTTGGATCGTTTCATAAGAAGTATGAAGAGGGAAAAACATGTTCCGGAGAAGAAGAGAAAATATTTGGAAAAGTCAGAGTGGGGATCAAGTAGGAGGCGCATTGACTACAGTTGAGTTATTTTTTCGCTCTAAAGTATTTACAATTTCTCTTTTATATTAATTATTGACTTTTCAATAGGGTTGAAGTAAATATGTAATTAATAGTTATTTATATATATTTTGATTTTCGTTACATTTATCTTTGTTAGTGGTGCCATGGTCCCTTCCGAAGGAAGATAAGTTGGTTGATGTGGAGATTATCCAAGCTAACATTCCTGAATACATTGGTATAATTTAATACAATTTATCATATTACTTATTTTATCACTTTAATTAATCATGTGAAAAATACAAAGTATATCTACCTATTTGTACGTTTTCATGTTATGATGTTCTCATTAATTATGAATTTATATTTTCATCTAATACTTTAATAGGACTTGAATATAGTGTTGTTAATTTTTCAATAGGAATCAACAGTTTATGTTTAGTTATTAAACATTGAAAATTTCAAAACAAGATAAGCACAAATTATTTTATTGTATCGTCATTATCTCAGTTAACAAATTTATATTCGTATATTTGTTATTGTTATCTAATTTTTTTTTTGTACCAATAGCTGTTGAAGGTACACTCACATGGTCAATAGATTGTGAGGAGTATTCATCTCAAAGTATGGGAGAGATTTTATTTGAACATACTCTATTTGTAGAAAGTCTATTTGTAGAAAGTGAATGTCAAAGTAATTATATTCTGTTAATTGTTTTACTCATTACATAACATATAAAATATCCTAGCTATACACGATCTGATTAAAAGTATTATAATTATAATATGACGTCTAATAACTTTTGCTCATGTTTTTTTGGCTTATATGACATTTAATATGTCATCATACTTATGAGGAGATGTGGTAACTCATCGTTGGACATCAAAGTAAATTTTTCCCTATCTTTCCAACATGTTTTATTATACTTAATTATAAATTACTTACACAGATGTTGTAATCATCTTAGTATTTTATACACATACTCTAATTTGTAATTTTATTTTTAGGGTATTTTAATCATGGTGATATGACTTATACATGTAAATTCTGTGAAGCTGAATTCTGGTATACTGAGCATTCTGAAAAACAACTAAAATGTTTAGAACCAGATTTCTCCTTGTGTTGTATGAAAGGAAAAATATTCTTACCGCATTTGCATAAAGCTTCGTCTTTGTTGTGGAATTTGTTCTACGGAGTTGATCCTAAGAGTAAACATTTCCTTGACAATATTCGGTCATATAATTGTATGTTCGCATTCACATCGATTGGTGGAAGGGTTGAAACAACACTTAATGATGGGTCCGGACCGCCACAATTCATTATTAGTGGCCAAAATTATCATCATATTGGTAGTTTGTTGCCAATTGAAGGTGTTAGGCCAAAGTTTGCTCAATTGTATGTTTATGACACAATGAATGAGCTTCAGAATCGACTTTCATTCGTCAGGTTAGATATTAGTTAATGGATAGTTTCTCTTGAAATTTTGTCATCTTCTTCTTCCTATTATGGTTTGAATATTAATATATGGATTTTCGTATTTTATTCAATGCAACAGGAAACAATTTTAAAGTAGATTCAAATTTAGCCATGGATTTGGTTAGTGTGATTGATGACAACAATGTCCTAGCTAAGTCTTTCAGAAGGGTGCGTGATGTTTTTGATAGTGGGGAGCAGATGAATGTTTCTTTGTGATTGTTTAGAAATCGTGCAAATGACCCAAGAAATTATAATCTACCTGATGTTGATGAAGTTTTCGGTCTTATTGTTGGTGATTTTGATAGTTCTGATCGAGGCTGGGATATTATTGTCCATTGTCAAACAGGTGAACTTCAAAGCATTCATGAGACACATACATCATTCATTCCTTTGCAATACCCACTTCTATTCCCTTATGGTGAAGATGGATATCAAGAGAACATCTCTTTCCGCACAGGGGGCGGAAACTCACGTATAGGGAGTAGGAGAAGGGTTTCTCTTCGTGAATTTATTTCTTTTAGATTACATGAAAGGAAAAAAGAAGAAGATATAATCCTTATGAGTCGTCGTCTCTTCCAACAATTTGTTGTGGATTGCTACTCAATGATTGAGTCTCAACGTTTATCATTTATCAGAAATAATCAAAGATCAATACGAAAAGAGTTTTTAGCTGGACTAGAAGAAACAATTGATCGTGGTGATGTTGATCCATCGTCCATTGGAGCTAGGATTGTCCTTCCTTCCTCATTCACTGGTGGCAGACGTTACATGTTTAATAATTGTCAAGATGCAATGGCTATATGTACACGTTTTGGGTATCTAGATCTATTTTTAACTGTTACATGCAATCCTAAATGGCCAGAGATTGAAAGACATGTCCATTATCGAGGATTAAATTCTTATGATAGACCAGATATCGCATGTCGGATTTTCCGGATGAAATTGGACCAATTCATGACGGATTTTAAGAAGGGTGATTTTTTTGGTAAGGTCAATGCAAGTATGACAAAGACTATATTTTTTTATTCAAATTTTGTCATTTGTAATCATTCATTCTTATGCATTTTGCTTCCAGGTATGTACACGATTGAATTTCAAAAGCGTGGGTTACCACATGCTCATATTCTCCTTTTGTTAGACTCGAGTCATAAGCTTGATAGTTTGAAGTTATTGATTAAGTTATATGTGCAGAGCTACCAAACCCAGACAAATATCCCAAACTTTTTCAAATGGTGTCATCATATATGGTCCATGAACCATGTGGTAATGCTCGCAGGGAATCACCATGCATGAAAGATGGAAGATGTTCAAAATACTTTCCGAAGAAATTTGTCTCGGAAACTTCTTTCGACAATGATGGTTATCCAGTGTATCGAAGGAGAGATTCTGGAATAACAGTAATGAGGCGTGGGGTCTAATTGGATAACATATTTGATATTCCGTATAATCCAAAGCTTTTGATGAAATATCAGGCCCATATCAACATTGAGTTTTGCAACAAGTCAAACTCCATTAAGTACCTATTTAAATATATCAACAAAGGGGTTGATAGAGTCACTATTTCTATTAGCTTAGATGGAAGTGTTGATTCAAAAGTTGAAGTTGTTGATGAGATTCAACAATACTATGATTGTAGATATCTTTCCCCGTGTGAATCTGTGTGGAGAATTTTCAAGTTTGACATACATCATCAGTGACCTCCAGTTCAGAGATTGACATTCCATTTACCCCATCAACGAGTTGTTGTCTTTAATGACAATGATAGACTCGATAACGTTGTTGCACGTTCTAAGGACAAAAAAAACACCATTTCTTGCTTGGATGGATGCTAATAAAAAAAATATAACGATGGAAAGAATTTGACTTGTGGTGATTTTCCTAAAGTATTCATATATGATGCTGATGAGGAAGAGTGGCGTCTTAGAAAGAAAGGTTATTCAATCGGAAGAATAAATTTTGCACCTCCTCGATCAGGAGAGATGTACTACCTTAGATTGTTGTTAAATGTTCAAAAGGGTTGTACAAGTTTTGAAAGCATCCGGTCGGTGAATGGACACATTTACCCCAATTTTTGAGATGTATGTAATGCACTTGAGTTGTTAACTGATGATAAGGAATTTGTAGATGGTATTGTGGAAACATCTTTCATGGAATCTGGGTCTTAGAAAGAAAGGTTATTCAATCGGAAGAATAAATTTTGCACCTCCTCGATCAGGAGAGATGTACTACCTTAGATTGTTGTTAAATGTTCAAAAGGGTTGTACAAGTTTTGAAAGCATCCGGTCGGTGAATGGACACATTTACCCCAATTTTTGAGATGTATGTAATGCACTTGAGTTGTTAACTGATGATAAGGAATTTGTAGATGGTATTGTGGAAACATCTTTCATGGAATCTGGGGTATATCTATGGAGATTGTTTGTTAATCTGTTGTTGTCTAATTCTATGGCCAATCCTGGAAATGTTTGGGACCAAACATGGAGGACATTAGCTGATGGAATTGTGTATGAGAAAAGAAGAACACTAAATTGCCCAAATAACTGTTTCCGATTTATATTGTTGGCTCTTTCTTAGATTATTATGTTACTATTAATTCTTAATGTGCATGTTTTGATGTAGAATTGGAGATAGAAGATGAAAAATTACATATGTTATGTTTGTTAGAGATTGAGAAACTGTTGTTATTGAATGATAAATCTGTTAGAGATTTTGACACGGTGCCTTCCCCCACTTCAGATGAATTTGTTCAGTTTGGTAACATTTTGGTATTCAATGAACTGAATTATGATGTTAAACATATGTATCTCAAGTATGCTGAGTATGTTAAGATGCTAAATAATGACCAACGAGAAGTTTATGATAAGGTTATTCTGGCAGTCAGTGGGGATGAAGGTGGATTTGTTTGTGTATGAGTATGGTGGAACTGGAAAAACATTTTTATGGAAGACATTAACTTACCGTTTGAGATCTGAAAAAAAGATTGTGCTAAATGTTGCTAGAAGTGGAATTGCATCTCTTTTTTTACCTAGTGGACGAACAGCTCATTCACAATTTGCTATTCCTTTGTCATTGGATGAAGATTCTTGCTGTGGTATAAAACAAGGCAGTGCCAAAGCAGAACTCTTACAACATTGTAGTCTTATAATATGGGATGAGACACTTATGGTGAACAAATGGGCTTTTGAAGCACTTGATCGCACTTTGAGGGATATTATGAGATTTAAAATTTCAGGTAGTTATGATAAGCCATTTGGGGGTAAAGTTGTTGTGCTTGGTGGTGATTTTCGATAAATTTTACCAGTTATTCCACGTGCATCTAGAGCTGAAATTGTGATGGCAACCATAAATTCATCAAGATTATGGAAGCATTGCACTGTCTTAAGGCTAAACCAGAATATGCGCCTACAAAAAAGCACAACTGATGAGTTCAATGATGATGTTAATGCGTTTGCCCAGTGGATCCTTGATCTCGGTGATGGGAAATTGGGACTGTACAATGATGGTGAGGATGATATTGAAATTCCATCGGAATTGTTGTTGGTTACCACAATCGATCTAATTGTTGACATTGTATCATTTACTTACCCGGACATTGTTGCTAATTAAAAAAAATCAATTTTTTTCTAGGATCGAGCAATACTTGCACCAACATTAGATATAGTTGATAGTGTTAATAAATATGTGATGTCATTATTCCCAAGAGAAGAAAAGGTATACTTAAGTTCTGATTCTGTGTGGAAGGTTGATGATGATGTTTGTGTACAAGGGGATTAGTTAACAACAGAATTTCTAAATAGTATCAAATGCTCTGGTCTTCCAGATCATAAGTTAGTGCTAAAGGTTGGTGTTCCCGTAATGCTCATGAGAAATCTAGATATATCGGCTGGTCTATGTAATGGAACTAGATTGTTCATTCAAGAACTTTGTTCTAATGTTATTGGGGCAACAATTGTTACAGGGAATCACATTGGAACTAAAGTTTATATTCCTCGAATGAATTTAATTCCTTCTGATGGAATGATTCCTATCAAATTTCAACGACGTCAATTCCCATTGTGCCTATCATTTGCAATGACAATAAACAAGAGCCAAAGGCAAACTCTCACACATGTTGGTGTCTTCCTACCAAAGCCTGTATTATCTTATGGACAACTATATGTGGCTGTATCTCGAGTAAAATCTAAGTATGGGTTGCAGATATTGATACAACATGGCAATCTTGCTTCGTCCAATGTTACTAAAATATTGTTTACAAGGAGGTGTTTCAGAAAATTTAATTACATGCCCGTCAGTCGTTAATCATTAGGTATGTTTGTTTTTATATTGTCCCTGCAAGGCATGATATATGTGTTAACCATCTGCAGTGTAAAATAAAACAATGAAGATGCAAAACAATTAAGATGCATAAATCTTATTATGGTTAACATAATTTGTTTCTTTCGAATTGTCTTACATCAACTAACTGCATATTAAGTTATATATACAACCCATGCTCTTTATCATACGGATTTTTATTAAAACTCTCCCGTGCGTATGCATGGGTTATACACTAGTATTATAACATCCAATCACGGGTTATTTTCATTGCATAATTATTTGCTGGAAGCAAACATTATCAATTTCCAAGCATTCTGCATCGGTCAGCGCTTCAAAGTTTTTGAACATTCTATCTGGAGGGAAACAATTCAAAATTTTTAGCCGCCACATGTAAGATTTTAAAATCCAATAAAACAGCTGTGTAAAAACTCTTTTAACAATGAAGATCATTAATTTAATCTTAATTAATCCATGAATAGTGATTAAATTAATTTAAAACTTGTTACTTTGTTAATGTTTAGATATGTTAATGGAATTAAATTTTTTTATTATAATTCTCATCTGTAATATTTATCTTTCATCTTTATTTTAATATATATTTATTCACATAAAAATAAATTAAATGAAACAAATAAATATAAAAATATATTTACACTCTTAACAAATAATAATATTAAAAATAACAAATATATTAACAAAGACATAGACACGTAATTTATCATCAAATCACCTGTGGAGTAAACATCTAATAATCAATGCTAATTAAAGTATATATATATATATATATATATATATATATGATGCTATTTTAAAAATAAGAAAAATTATTATGAATACACTTCGAAGCTCCAACCAATCCTCACCCTAAATAGAGAGGCTCTCCATCGAGCGGAATAATTGATAGAATTAATAATAATTTTTTTGAGTAAACTAGCAAATTAGTCTCTCACTTTTTAGGGTCATGCAGTTTAGTTCCTAAGAAATAGAAAATCTCTATATAGTCTCTGACTTGTTGTTTTTTCTTTCATTATAGTCCAACTATGTGTTTCAAATTAATTTTTTTACTACATGTCACATTTAGTGACACTCTGTTTCATTGTTTGTCACTATATAGTGTCTACTATGACACAAAAATGATGTGGTTTTGTCAAATTTATAGCTTGAAAGGTTTCAACTCTAACCGTTGTATGCTTCCCTATTTTCCCCTTTTCTCTCTTCTCCCCCTCTTTTATTAGAAGGTCTCAGTTCCAATGACGTTATTTTTGTGTCCCGATGGCAAATAGTGTGACACAGTGTCACGAAACGTGACACATCATAAAAAAATTAACGGAAAACACATAGTTGGACTATAGTGAAAGAAAAAATAAGAAGTCAGGGACTATATTGTGGTTTTTTTATTTCTTAGGGACTACACTGCATGACCCTAAAAAAGTCAGGGACCAATTTGCTAGTTTACTCAATGATTTTTTATAAGAATTGTGTAGTAAGTCATAACAAAGTTTTGTGTGACTAATTGTTAAACTTTCATAAAAATTGTATGACAACACTTGAAAAGTTTTGTGTTATTCACTGTAAAGTTCAATGTTGTTGATGTTTGAATTTTTTATTTTTTTAATAAATTAAGGTGGGCTACATATTATTTATAATATTTATATGAGTTATTTATATTTTGAAAAGCTTAATATAAGTGATCTATTTCAGTCAGTTATTTAGAGTACTAATTAATAGGAAAATAATATGAACTTAATAAGTGGAAACCTAATTTTGGCCCATTAGGGGATAATGTAACCCTAATAGGTTTAAAATTTAAAGAATAGACATGCCCTAATAGACCAAATCCGAACTACGTCTTTCCTTCTCCCCATCAGAAGAGAAATATCAAGACTCATTCGAGGAAAAAATGATTTGGTTGAGGAAGGTCATTGTTGTTGAGTCTCAAGACCTTAAAAAGTCTACAACGTTCCATATTTGAATTTTGATGATAACCAACTTAAATAAACTTAAGTATATATGCTTCACTGAAAAATTATAACAAGTTCTTTATGTTTCAGACAAGGAAGTTATCTAAAGTAAAAGTTGTCTGAAGCAACTTGCTATCTGAAAAAGGACATTGTCTGAAGTACTTAAGGAATTCGAAGATCATTGATCTGAAGCCAAAGTTTTCTTTCAGACGTGGAAAAATTAAAGCTTCATTCCTTCTCACACACAAGTTTAGAACACAAAAAAGGCAAGGCAAAAGGAAGCTTTCCGGGTTGGTTTTGAAATTCATGCACAAAAGAGGAATATTAATATTGCGCAGTAGACCTGCAGTGGTCAGAACAGTGCTGCAAACCTTGTACTTTCATCAGAGATGTCTCACAACGGTTTGAAAACGCATTAAATGTTATCTCTCAACGGATTCTCAACGTATGTTTTCTAAAACCAAGACCCAGAAGCCTATAAATAGAGGAAAGCCTTTCTGAAGCAAGTGCGAATAACATAGAACAAGAACACATCAATCTTTGAAGCAAAATACTGCTAAATACTTTATACAAACACTTTCAAATCATGTGTTCAATCACAGTTATCTGTACATTTTCTTGATCGAGAACTTATTTGAAGTTCAAGATCATTTTTTATCTATAAACACTTAGTTGTGTAGAGCCTGAAGAAGCTTGGTGAGCAAACATTACTTAAGAAGAGCTTGGAGAGGCTAGGTGGGCAAACAATACTTGTGTAATTGAGCTTGAATAGACTTGACTGTAAAAGAATACTTATAATCTCTTGAGATTAGTGAAATTCCAATAGTTGTATTAGGCACTGGGAATATACGTAGCTCACTGTGATTGTGAGTGAGCCAGGATAATTTATGTGGCTAAGTCTTCTCCTCCCTCAACTCTATTTATATTTATTTGTGCTAACCAAAGGGGATCTGATAGCACGAAGGTTACAGATCTAGAATTGAGCAAAAAAAATCGGTTAGAATCAAGAACAAACAATTAAACAAATGAAAATAGCAGCTAGGCAGCAACTATATTCACGCCCAAAATCCAAAGAACAAGAAGGATATTGAAAGAAAAAGTGGAAAGAAAAGAGATGGTAGAACGCCACTGGTGTAGGCAACCCCCACAACAGATAAGTTCAAGTGCTAGACGCCACTGATTAAGGAGAATCAGATAATTCTCTGGTTGGTTTAAGCAAGAACCACCAAACCTTCTATACTCACAAGATGAGCAGGAATTTTGGCATAATGCCTTTACTCAAATTTCAAGTTAAAATTCAAGGGGGTGGTCTTCTATTTATAGGAAAAATGAGGTGGCTAGATGGTGGGAAAGAAAATACAAGATGAGTGAAAAACTATCCTAAATGAGTCTTGAACTCATGTCCTAAGGCAAGAGTAGCTCAAGTAGCTATTAGCCACTAATCCTACTCAAAATTAGCGCCCCTCATTAGGAGGAGGATTAGGGAAAATACAAATTAATCCTAATTAATCTTCTAATTAATTGGAAATCTTCATGTTGACTTGGGTCAAGTGGTCAAAGGTCAAAGGTTGACCATGGGAGAGTTGACCAAAACATGGTTGACCAAAGCTTGGTTCAACTCCAAGCATCCCGAACAGGCCTAAGCTTGCCACTGGCTCACCAGCTTCAAGCTCCCAGCTCAGAAATCTACTGAAAGTTGCCATCATTCCCTCCCCCTTAGAGAGGATTTGAACTCAAATCTGAAAATTCAGAAAGAAGCCATGAGGAAAGAAAAATTTTGAAGAAGAAGGAGATGGATGACAAAGGTAGAAGGTAAGTAGGAACTTCCCTTAGAAGATGGAGAGTCCTAGCTAGAATTCTCAAGCTATGAATATCTTCCTAGAACCTATTCAACAAAGAAAGATCCATTAGTATTATTCCCAAGCAAGCAAAATGAAGACTCATAAAAAAAATACTTGGGGATCATAAAGATTAGTAAAAGAAAAACATAGGATGTGAACAAGAGGTAGTTGAGTTGTCCTTTTTGCATTACTAGGAGTATTTGCCATCTACCTATTCAAGTTTCCACAAGACGGGATAGCAATCAAATGATCACAAGATAAATTAAGTTGCTTTCCCAACTCTTTTTCTTCTTGCACTCTCACTTCATTTTTAAGTTTTTCTTCCTTTTCTTTTTCTAATTCCTTTTCCACTTGTTTAGAATTTTCTTATTTCTCCTTTTCTATTAACCTCTTATGTTTGGTTTGGTCTTCCCTAACTTCACTTGAGGCCATAGGCATGAGGACAAATTTCTTTTCTAGGTGGCGGAACCTATAGGTATTTGTGAACCCATCATATTTTACCCTTCTCTCATATTGCCAAGGTCTTCCTAATAGAATGTGTGAGGCTTCTAAGGGTATAACATCAAAGGTCATTTCATCCTTATATTTCCCAATGTTGAACCTTAAGCTCACTTGCCTATCCATCTTATATTCTTCCTCATCACTCACCCATTGAAGTGTATAAGGTTTTGGGTGTGGTGTAGTAGGTAAGTTAAGCTTGTTAACTAAGCTAAGGATAGCTAGGTTGCTACTACTTCCTTCGTCTATGATTACTAAACATACCTTATCTTCAATGTGGCACCTAGTGTGGAATTGGTTCTCTCTTTGGCTCTCTTCTTCCCCCAAGGGTGTCTCTAAGGTTTTTCTAAGCATCATGCTTACCCTTTCCCCTTGCCTCCTTCCTTCCATACTCCTAAATTGATTTTATGTGAAATCTTTTTAAGGTCTTTTCCTCTCACTAAGTGTTTACACTCAATGGAATGTAAACACTCGTGTTTGTCACTCTTTTTTGGCTTTTTTCTAAAGATGAAACACTTTTGCCTCTTTCTACTCGGTTAAGGTTGGTTTGATCTTGCAAAGACCAATAGCAACACTCAAACTTAACTCTACCCAAATTGAAGCGCACGAGCACAAGAAATTATCTACTGGAAAGTTAGAAAATTACCTAAGAAAAAATGAAGAGTTGATAAGACAAGCAAGAAAAGCAAGCACTCAAGAAAGCTTATACACAAGAGTAGAAAGCAAACAAGACAAGACAGAAAAAAATTGCAAAGAGAATTGTTTTTGATTCATTTTTCCTTTTGTTTTTCTCTATTTTTTTTTAAATTTTTTTTTATTTTTTTTTTACTTTTAGGCGTCTTTTTGACTTTTCTCCTTGTTGTTGACTTTTGCACCCCTTTTGCTTTTTACACCTCTTTTTGTATTTTTGGCTATATATTTTTTTTGAATTCTTTTTGCTTCTTTTCTTTTTGCCCCAACAGAAATTTACAGAAATTTGTACAAAATTACAAAAAATAGAAATCTACCTAAAATATTTTTTTTCAAGATTTTTACTTAAAAACTGGTCCAAAAAATAGAATGGATTACTTAATTTCTAAAAACTGTATTGAAAAACGGAATGGTAACCTGATTCAAAATTTACCCAAAAAAATTTCTTAGCTCTTCCTTGTTGATCACACAAACACAAAACGGTGTTTATAACATGCTTGGTTCAATTTTAAGATGGAAATTAAATTTTGAAGGAAATTCAACAATTAGAATTTGTTAAACTTCTTCCAACTTTGTGAACCAAAAATTGGTGTATAGGTGAGCGTTTTGTGTAATCAAACAGGGTATTCCAAAGGTAGGAATAGCAAACCATCCAAATTTGCAATTAGAATGCCAAGAAGACAAACATAATAGGAGTAGAAAATTAAACAAAACAGTACCAAAGAAATGCGCAAAATGGTAAAAATGAAGAGAAAAATTGCGCAAAAATTAATGACAAGAAAGTAAAGGGGGAAACTAAAATTAAAAGGATGGGGAGGATAGAAAGTAAATGGCAGAAAGTAGAGGGGATGATTGAAATTAAGAGGATGAGAGAAGCTGAAATTAAATAGCAGGAAATTAAAAGCGAAAAGTAAAGAGGTGAAGATGAATGAACAATTAAGTGGGGGAGATGAGCAAGAATGTAAAGGGATGGGAGAAAATGTAGGTGAACGATCTTTGGAAAATGGAAGCAAGAATGCTCCCACTTACCACAATCCACCACAAACAAGCAGTTAAAATTCAATTTCACTTAAGAACAAGTATGAGCAATTGGAATAGGCATTTCATCAAACACCTAAGTGGTGGGTATTGCGCAACCCAAACAACCCCAATCTAAAGAAAATTCAGCCACACAATCAAAGACAAACAAGTGTTATAAGCAACAGAAAGGCACCTCGGGCCTGAGAACAGTTCAGAGTCCAAATTACAATTGAAATGGAAGATGAATTACACAATTTTTTGATGAAAATTCTACTCCAAAACAGCCATGATGCATCGCTCAAATGACCTTCAAAACATCCCCAAAATGCTCAATCCAACAAAGCTCTGATTACCAATTGATAGCACTTCCCTTCCCGGATCTAGAATTGGAGCCAGGAAACTGTAAACAAGTAAACAATCGGTGATAAACGGGTCAAAATGGGGCAGCAAGGCCGCGGCCTTGTAGTATCCAAAAAGAGAGAAATTAAAGAGAAAAATGGAAAAGGAAGAGATGGAATGGATGCCACTGAAGCAGGCAACCACCACAATAGATATGTTCAAGTGCTAGACGCCACTGATTAAGGAGAATCAGATAAGTCTCTGGTTGGTTTAAGCAAGAACCACCAAGCCTTCTCTACTCACAAGATGATGAGGAATTTTGGCATAATGCCTTTACTCAAATTTCATGTTAAAATACAAGGGGGTAGTCTCCTATTTATAGGAAAACGAGGTGGCTAGGTGGTGAGAAGGAAAATACAAGATGAGTGAAAAATTATCCTAAACGAGTCTTGAACCCATGTCCTAAGGTAAGAGTAGCTCAAGTAGCTACTAGCCACTAATCCTACTCAAAATTAGCGCCCCTCATTAGGAGGAGGATTAGGGAAAATACATATTAATCTTAATACAAATAAATCCTAATTAATCTTCTAATTAATTAAAAATATTCATGTTGATTTGGGGGCAAGTGGTCAAAGGTCAAAGGTTGACCATGGGAGGGTTGACCAAAACATGGTTGACCAAAGCTTGGTTCAGCTCCAAGCATCCCAAACAGGCCCAAGCTTGCCACTAGCTCACCATCTCCCAGCTGCCAGCTCAGAAGTCTACTGGCAGCTGCCATCAGGATCTGAACTGAGTTCATAAATGCTTTTGCACTTAAGTAAATCTTAATCAGTTTAGAAAAACTCTTGTCTAAATTTCTTTAGATAAGTGATTCAACTTCGGACAACTTTCTAAAACTTGTCTGAAATTTTCATATATCTGCTTGTTGTGAAAATTTTCTCTAAATCAGCAAAAGGTTTAGTAAACACAATTCAACCCCCATTCTTGTGTTTAACTTAGTTTCCTGTTTGAAATTAAATATTAATGTGCTTGTAGCTTATTTATTTTTCTTACATCACTATCCCTTATATTTTAATACATTTTCCTGATTATCCTTAGTTTCTTTTTACCTATTATTACCTATTTTCAATTTTAATGAAAAAAACCATTCAATTTCTTTTTACCTATATATTATTACCCATATAATAAGTAATTTAAAAAATTACGAATTAATTAAATTTTTATTTTTTTACTATTTTATGAAATTATTTTTATATTATACTATTTATTTTATTAATTTCACTATTTATTTCAATTTTTAATTAAATATTTTATCACTAAAAATTTTAATACAAATTTAGTTACTTTTTAAAAATCTAAAATTATAATTACAAAATAATATATTTTTGTCTAGAAAACACAAATGGAATTTACATAACAAAATTTATGTAATTATGTCATTTTATGTCATTTTACATTTACCAATTAGCTTATCAGCTAGTTCTACCAAATACTTCTAATTCAATAAGCTAGCTTATCAGCTTGGAGCTTATTATCTAAAAGATAGCTTATAAGCTACCAGCTAGCTTTTTAACTAATTTTTCCAAACACACCAATAGATATTTTTTAATCGCATTATTGTTCCAATCCTTGCATCCATTATGAAAGGGATTTGTGTTCAATTCTTATGTTCGCGATTTACCTTATTTTGGGTTTGTAAATAAAAATTGAATTTCGAAACAGCAATGAAAGAGATCTGTGTTCGATTTCTAGCGTTCTCGTCAATCTGTTGAGCCATCACAATACTTCAGTTTCAGATATAATGTTTGAATTTTAAAAGTATAAATTATTTCAGTTATGAAGTTTGAAATTCAAACTTTCAATTTTTTTTCGGTTATGCAATTCAAATTTTAGTGTATTCTTTTTTTCAATGTTATCATATTTCAGTGTGAATTTAGCAGATTATAGACTCTCTTTATTTATATTTGTCTTGTAATTTTAATTAAATTAATTGATATAATATATTGCCAAAGCAATCTTTGTAGTAGGAATTGATTCAATTAAAATTACATAGATGCTAGTATGAGATTATTAATGCAATTTGTGCTCATCCCAAAGGAAGACGCAATATGGCCAAATAAGAACATACCTATGATGATAATTAAATATGTACGATTATAAATTTATGTTCATGTGAATAATAGTTGGTCCAAAGAAAGACTATTATTTAGCAGAATTAATTGTCAATATTTGATCTTTGCATTTAGAGTACCACTTACAAATTAATTTGTATGTCCAAATTCTAATAATTAATATTATGCTCGATATCTTGTAATTGGTCTATTATGTTAATTATCTGCATAAATTTTGTTATATTTTTTTGTGAAATGTTATTTTTATTTCCCGTCTAATATTTGGAATAATTTAATTAATTGAAACATGAAGTTACTAGAGTAGTGTCTCTTGCGTAGATTAATTTATTTGGAACATTAAGGCAATTGTATGTTTGTTATTTATGTGAATAATGATCAACCCAAAGGAAGATCATTATTTGGCCAAATTTCAAACATATTTGTGGCGATGAAAATATGATACTACCTCCAATCCTATTTATTAGAAACATATAATTAAATCATCAAGACCAAGGAAATGCTTTGAAACAAGTTAATTGTAATTAATAATGTCATAATTTTAAATTTTATTCTAGAAATATACTTAACATTAAATAATTAAAATAGTGGCTAAATTACTCATAACTAAAATCATTGTTAAAGTAATAATAACCCATGTTCCAATAGCTGGTCATTGAAAATAGCGTAGTACATGGGAAATATTTGAGTTGTGGACAATAAATTAAGGGTATAAAAGACACTTCATAATTAATACAATTTAAAATTGTACTATATGTTTCTTATATTTATGACCAAGTAAAAATATCCTTTTGTCTTTTATAAATAGGACAAGAGGTAGTAATTATTAAGTTTTCCGTGTGAACATTATGTCAGTCTAAAGAAAAGCTATAGTTTGACATGATGATTATTATTATTCGATTATTGCATTGAGAGTACCACTAACAAATTGATATTTCTATCCAAAGATTGAGTATTAATGTTGTTGGTATCTTGCGATGACCTCCCCATTATTTGAATTTATTACATAAATTAGGTATGTATTGAATGTTAGATAATTTCATTAAGAGTAATGGGTGTTATGTGTATGTTTAAAATCATGCAGATATTGTAACCAGCCTAAAGGAAGGTTGATATTTAACAGAATTATACATGCACCTGTGATAATATATATGAGATAATTATAAGGTTTTAAATGCAAATAAAAATTCGATCCAAAGATAGTTTTATTATTTAGCATGAATTATTATCATGTTTGACCATTGTTTCAAGATCAATATTTACAATTAATTTTAATGTCCAAAGAATTGATATTAATGTGTGTTGGTATAAAATAAATGATTCGAAGAGAAAAAGCAGAGACAACCAAAGAGGACCAAATCTTTATTTACTAATAAGATAATTACAAAAAGAAAATATAAAGTTGCTATCTAATTGGTCCTTGTTGTTGCTTATCTTCGAATAGGTCTCTGCTGCTCCTCATCTTCGAATGGGTCTTTGTTGCTCCTCATCTTCAACTGTCCACTCACCAACTCGAAGTGGTGATCATAAATGTCTTCCCAGATCGTTTGTTAGGAGGGAAGTCTAGTTCTTGGGGTGTAATTAAAGGAGAGTCCCTCAGAAGGGTAGGACTCCCCATTTTGGCTGGTTTGTTCGGCCTAAGGAAAAAGGCTAAAAGAGGATCAAGGGGCCTTTGGTATTGGACACTCTTTCGACTTGATCAATAGCAAAACCATGTAAGGTCAGGTCGAACAGAGCAACCAACATAAAAAACCACTCCATGAGGAATGAGATAATGAGCAAATTAAGCCAAACCACTATTTATAAAGAAGAGAGGAGCCTAAGACATAAAACTGCTACCAATCCAGACCAATAATAGAGGGAATTGCATTTATGGCATTCAAGTGATTGGTGGTCAAAGAGAGCCTCTGGACGGCAGGAAGACTTATGGCATGTGCTCAAAAAGGGCTTAAAGGAGAAGTTGTGCGCAAGTTCGAAGCTGACCAGAAGAGAACGTCTCAAAAAGGTCATTTCCAGATCGAAGAAGGAGTATCAGAAAACCAAATAGAGCCTGCACTCATGATTCGAAGATTTAGGAACTACCCATAGCAGACACTATATGTTTGGTATTCCTCACTCGAAGAGATGTCAAACAATAATCCACGTCATCAACAGCAGTTACAAAATAAGTGTTGCCTTAATTATGGAGAACGTGGGGAAGTGGGAGTTGATAGATAGCATGCATGGCAGTTACATGCAGTTCTAAAATGGTTCCAAGGGAGGCCTATAAATAGGAAGAAAGGAGACTCGCACCATGTCGGCAAACTGAACACTGGAGCACCCGGAAGCCAGAGCATCCATCCTAAGATCAAGGCGCCCAGTTGCAGAGAACAAGTAGGGACTGCAGACCGCCATTTATTTTTATGTTTTATGCTTTCTATAGTTTAATTTCCAGTGTACATGTATGTTTCTACTTTTTCAATATTAGTCAAAAGCTTGTCCGTCTCTTATTTACGCCATTAAAACTCATCTTTTCCAAACTTCTTAGTGACAATGTAACGCCCTACATTTCTAAATCAGAATTTAGCCCGTTGGAAACCAAATTCTTAACTTAGAATTTATAACGTAACAATTCGGTTATCAATATGTTCCCAAGAACGTAAATAATCCAACGATAATTTAACAATTCAACAAACATTTCTAAATGATAAACGCATCTATATAAGTTAAAACCAATATATACATAACACTAATCTATCTTGTACATCAAGTCACTAATATTTACAAATCATCCCTCGAGTCTACTAGTATGCTACTGCCACATATACATTTATATACAGGTAAAACATTTCATAAATAAAAGAAAAGGAAGAGCAAGTCCCTCCCGAAAGCACTTCATCTCCTGGTCTGAGAGTCTGGAAGACGTGGTACCTACTCAACTAAATAATCCACATATCGCATGGTGAGATAAAAATCTCAGTGAATGCAATTCACATGCATGAATGCATGGAGCAAATATCAATGTCAAACAACTAATTATACATAGTTCATAAACAATAATCAACTAAACTGATATGCAAGTATGATGCACTCACTACTGTGCCCAGCAGGTATGTTCTTATCTCTTTCTGGAGTTAGAACTGAGCTCAGACTACGGAAAATATCTTTCCCGGGGACGAATCCCACTCAAACTGGACCGAAGTCGTGTTTCAAACATAATTACTTAATTTTAACTCACAGCACATAGGCCGGCTTGAATTACTCACGGTCGAAATCGGCTTAAAGTGTTTCAATTAACATAAACATGATAATTCATTAACAATCCATAATATAGTAACAAGTCAGAATTCATACATATTCAACGCAAGCATTTTCGATAGTTTAGAACCTAATTTGTATCACATAATCCCTATTCTGATTCTAAGTCTCATTTCATAAGTATCAATCCTTATATTAGTTACAAGAATACAATTTCTAACAATGATTCCTAATAGAGAATGGTAAAAAAAGGGATTAGGGAGCATGTTCATAGAAACTTTTGAGAAGGACACAAAGAAAGTGAGTTGTACTCACCTAAACTCAAAATTGAATGAAGAAGGACGAATCTAAGGTGGATCACTTGGTGATTCCTTGCTCCAAATTCCTCTTCAAGCTTCGAATCCACTTCATCTCTCTAAACCCAGTCTCTCTCTCTAGGTTAAGAAGAAGAAGAAGAAAGTGAAGTTGTTTTTTGTCTAAGTTAAGAATCCAGTGCCTATAAGTGGATTCTCGCTCAAGCAAGCTATTCTCGCTTGAGTGAGCGGGTCAATTGCATGCAAATCCTTCATATTCTCGCTCAAGCGAAACTGTCTCGCTCAAGCGAGAATGACCCAGAAAACACCCCCTCTCTGGACGATTCTCGCTCAAGCGAGCTCACTCTCGCTTGAGCGAAAATTGTCCAAAGAGCTTCTCAAAAGTCCCCTGATTCTTGCTTAAGCGAGCTGCGCTCGCTTAAGCGAGAAATGCAGAAAACTCAAATCCTACATTTTGCTGCATAACTCGCTCAAGCGAGATATTCTCGCTTAAGCGAGACTACTGACTTTTGGATTTTAGCCTAAGTCTGATCTCCTAATTCCTTAAACCTTCTTTTCTCAATTATTAACATACAATTCCCTATCTTAATCTTATGAAATTATAAAAGTCCTGATTTACGGTATGTTACAATTCTACCCCCCTTTAGACAATTTTGTCCCCAAAATTGGTTAAGAGAGAAGCAAAATACTATACCATAACTGAACAGTTCTGGAGATTGAGAACGAAGGACATCTTCCTTCTCCCAGGTTGCTTCCTCATGTGATTGACCTTCCCATACTACCTTAACCAAAGGAATTGTCTTGTTCCTCAAGGTTTTGGCACTTCTGCCTACAATCTGTGTAGGCTTTGATGGAATTGTGAGATCTTCCCTCAATTATATTGATTCAGAGTTTAAAACATGAGAAGGATCATGAATATACTTTCTTAACTGAGATAAATGAAAGGCATTATAAATTTTTATAAATGGGGTGGAAGGGCAATCCTGTAGGCCAGAGGGCCAACCCTCTGCAGGATCTAAAACGGACCAATGTATCTAGGATTCAGCTTTTTGGTTTTGTTTGTTCTTCCAACGCCAGTGACAAGAGTTACTTTTAAAAAGACATGTTTTCCTTCCTCAAACTCTAAATCCTTCCTTCTGTTATCTGCATAGCTCTTCTGCCGGCTCTGGGAAGTTGCAAGCTTTTCCCTAATGATCTTAATTTTCTCAGTAGTTTGCTGCACTAACTCTGGACCTAACAGGGCTTTCTCACCAACCTCAAACCAACACAGAGGAGATCTGCACTTCCTACCATACAGAGCCTCATATGGTGCCATGCCTATACTGCTATGAAAAATGTTATTGTAGGAAAACTCTATGAGGGGTAGGTTCCTATCCCAACTACCTGATTCCTCTAACACACAAGCTCTAAGCATATCCTCTAAGGTTTGAATGGTTCTCTCAGACTGACCATCAGTCTGAGGATGATATGCGGTGCTAAACCTAAGTTTAGTCCCGAAAGACCAGTGAAGTACATTCCAGAACCTATAGGTGAATCTGGGATTCCTATCAGATATGATGCTAGAGGGAATGCCATGGAGTTTAACAATCTCCTTAACATACAGATCTGCTAACTTATTCAGAGAATAAGTATTTCTAATCGAGATAAAATGGGCCGATTTAGTTAATCGGTCCACAATGACCCAAATGGCATCAAAACCAGCTTGGACTCGAGGTAAACCTACCACAAAGTCCATAGCTATACTCTCCCATTTCCATTCAGGGATTTCTAATGGCATGAGTGTTCCTGCTGGCTTCTGATGTTCTATTTTAACTTGCTGATAGGTTAGACACTTGGAAACATACTCATCTATCTCCTTCTTCATACCATCCCACCAAAACATCCTTTTCAAGTCCCGATACATCTTGGTAGTGCCAAGATGTATAGAAAACTTGCCCCTGTGGGCCTCCTCTAATACTAGCTTCCTCACACTACCCCCCTTAGGGACACAGACTTTTCCTTGGAAGAGAACCATCCCATCAACTGACTCAGAAAACCCTTATTGTCCTTTTCTACTTTGAATATTCGGGTCCAAACCCTGAGCTTCCTTGATCAGAGCTTGAAGCTCACTAGTGATCTCTAACCTACACAACCTGATACTACCTTCACCAATCTCAACACTAAGACTCAAATTCCTAAAATCTTCCAAGAGACTCATTTCATGCACCATTAGGGAGGACGCATGAAGGGATTTTCTACTAAGAGCATCAGCCACTACATTGGCTTTACCTGGGTGGTACTTCAAATCAAAGTCATAGTCCTTAAGAAACTCCATCCATCTCCTCTGCCTCATGTTGAGTTCTTTCTGATCAAAGAGATATTTCGAACTCTTGTGATCATTAAAGACCTCAAATCTCACACCAAACAGGTAATGCCTCCAAATTTTGAGGGCAAAAACCACAACCGCTAATTCTAAATCATGAGTAGGATAATTTTCTTCATGAGGCCTCAACTGCCTAGAAGCATAAGCTACCACTCTCTTATCCTGCATCAGAACACACCCTAGACCCTTTCCCGAGGCATCACTATACACCTCAAAGGTTCTAGACAAATCCAATAACGCCAGTACCAGAGCGGTGGTCAACTTCTCTTTGAGCTCCAGAAAGCTCTCCTCACACTTCTTATCCCACACAAAAGCTTTCCCTTTTCGAGTCAACCTTGTGAGAGGTAAGGCTAGCCGAGAGAATCCATTAATGAATCTTCGGTAGTAACCGGCCAATCCTAGGAAACTCCTAATTTTCGTAACGGTCTTAGGTCTTTCCCATTCAAGAACGACTTCTACCTTTCTAGGGTCAACTGCTACTCCCTCTCTAGTAATCGCATGCCATAAGAAATGGACCCTGTCCACCCAAAACTCACATTTCTTAGGATTAACAAAAAATTTCTTTTCTCTCAAAACCCCTAAAACAACTGTAAGGTGGCGTTCATGTTCCTCTAG
Source organism: Sesbania bispinosa (assembly GCA_026901365.1). NCBI lineage: Eukaryota > Viridiplantae > Streptophyta > Magnoliopsida > Fabales > Fabaceae > Sesbania > Sesbania bispinosa. Next base: position 1,124,178 of record QLOH01000226.1, on the reverse strand, counting down.
GCTACGGGAATAGATCAGGATGTCGTCGATGAACACAATAACAAACTGATCCAAAAAGGGCCTGAAAATTCGATTCATGTAGTCCATGAATACAACAGGAACATTAGTAACACCAAATGGCATTACTAGATACTCGTAGTGCCCATACCTAGTCCTAAAAGCTGTTTTAGAGATATCTTCCTTCCTAATTTTAATCTGGTGGTAACCTGACCTTAAATCTATCTTAGAAAACACTAAGGCGCCCCTGAATTGATCCAAAAGATCATCTATTATGGGTAGGGGGATACTTATTCTTGATGGTAACTTTATGCAGTTGTCTATAATCTACACACAATCTCATACTCCCATTTTTCTTTTTCACTAAAAGCACTGGAGCCCCCCAAGGTGACACACTAGGCCTAATGAACCCTTTAGCTATGAGATCCTTTAATTGAGTTTTAAGTTCACTAAATTCTAGTGGAGACAATCTATAAGGTGCCTTAGAAATGGGTCTTGAACCTGACATCAAGTCTATGGTGAATTGTATCTCTCGGACCAGAGGTATAGTTGTGAATTCACTAGGAAAAACATCTTGAAACTCCCGAACCGTAGCTACACTGTTCAAATCTATTTTGGACTCTAGGGTTGAGGAAAGTAACAAAATGAAACAATCACTCCCGTCACTGAGGCATTGGGAAACTTGGGTGACACTGGACAAGAGTACAAATGGTTTCTCCCTCAAAGGAGGAGGAAGAGTAGGAAACACAACCTTTTTGTTGAAATAGTCAAGCATAACCTGGTTGAAAGTTAACTAGTTCATTCCTAAAATAATATCCATACCCTTCAATGGTAAACAAATCAGATCAACCTTGAAGACTCTCCCTTGTATAACAATAGGGCATAGACGACATACAAGAGAACTAGAAATAGTCTCCTTGGCAGGTGTAATTACACTAAGAACATAAGGTAAGGAATCAACAGGAAATTTCAACCGGTTTACACAATCAAAAGAAATGAAAGAATGGTTTGCCCCCGAATCAAACAATACAATTAAGGTCTGCTCTCCTAGGATGCACATACCTCGCAACAGATTGTCTGCAGAAGATGCTACGTCCCCATTGAGGGTGAAAACTCTTCCAGTGGATTGAGGTTTCTGGGGATTCTTCAACTTTGGACACTCCTTCTTGATATGACCAGGTTGTTTGCAGAAGTAACACACATTTCTCCCCGTTAGACACTCTCCTGAATGCTCCTTCCCGCACTTGGGGCATGTAGATACCCCTTGGCGTTGGGTCTGCTGAATGGTCAGGACTGGCTTGCCTTGCCACTTAGGCTTGGGACCCTTGCCCTAGATGGGCACTTCAAACTTCCTCTTTCCCTTATTTTCTGATGGTGCCGATGTTGGTGTAGTTCCTTTATAATTCTTCTCAGCAATGTAACACTTACTGACCAAGGTGGAAAAATCCCTGATCTCCAGAGTCCCGACCCGATCCAACAGTTCAGGTCGTAGTCCTCCTTCAAATTGAGTGCGTCTCCATTCTTCATCAATAATAGCTTGAAGGTAACGGGAGTACTTTGCTAATACTTCAAATTTTGCCACATATTGGCCCACTGACATATCTCCTTGCCTTAACTGTAGAAACTCTGCCACCTTTTGTCTCTTGATGGTTGCTGGGAAATATTTTCCCAAGAACAGATTCTGGAACACATCCCAATTCATTAGAGCCTCTGCCTCTACAGCCCGAACCCTAGCAGTTTTCCACCAGTCCTCGGCCTCCCCTCTCAGCATATAAATTGCAAAACCCACCTTAGCCTCATCAGTACACTTCATCACCTCAAAGATTCGGTTCAAGTCTCGAAGCCAGTTTGTCGCCACGTCAGGGTCATAAACTCCATTGAATTGTGGAGGATTGTGCTTCCAAAACTCAGATAATCCAAGAGCAAAGGGATCCACAGTAAGAGGTGGAGGTGGTTCCGTCTGCCTCCTAGTCATCTCTTGGAGCACTGATGCATTGGTGGCAAGCTTGCTCCCGTGCCGCTTCTGCTTGAGCTCGATTAGAATTTAGTTGTTCCCCCATCATCTGAGTGAGTGCCTGAAGGGCTGCAGCTACTGGATTCGGAGTAGGACCCTGAGAAGATGAAGAAAAAGAGGATGAAGGATTGACCATTGGACGACCTCTCCTGCTGCCTGCCATGATTCTCTACATATCATCAAGCAAATATCGAGGTGATCAGTCTCTCAATTCACAAAATAATACATAAGGAATCATTAACAAACCAAAGAAATATCCTAATTCCACAGTCCAATTGGATTGAACTGCTCTGATACCAAAATGCAACGCCCTAAATTTCTAAATCAGAATTTAGCCCGTTGGAAACAAAATACATAACTTAGAATTTATAACGTGACAATTCGATTATCAATATGTTCCCAAGAACGTAAATAATCCAACGATAATTTAACAATTCAACAAACATTTCTAAATGATAAACGCATCTATATAAGTTAAAACCAGTATATACATAACACTAATCTATCATGTACATCAAGTCACTAATATTTACAAATCATCCCTCGAGTCTACTAGGATGCTACTACCCACATATACATTTATATACAGGTAAAACATTTCATAAATAAAAGAAAAGGAAGAGCAAGTCCCTCCCGAAAGCACTTCATCTCCTAGTCTGAGAGTCTGGAAGAGGTGGCACCTGCTCAACTAAATAATCCACATATCGCATGGTGAGATAAAAATCTCAGTGAATACAATTCACATGTATGAATGCAGGGAGCAGATATCAATGTCAAACAACTAATCATACATAGTTCATAAACAATAATCAACTAAACTGATATACAAGTATGATGCACTCACTGCTGTGCCCAGCATGTATGTTCTTATCTCTTTCTGAAATTAGAACTGAGCTCAGACTACGGAAAATATCTTTCCCGGGGACGAATCCCACTCAAACTGGACCGAAGTCGTGTTTCAAACATAATTACTTAATTTTAACTCACAGCACATAGGCCGACTTGAATTACTCACGGTCGAAATCGGCTTAAAGTGTTTCAATTAACATAAACATGATAATTCATTAACAATCCATAATATAGTAACAAGTCAGAATTCATACATATTCAACGCAAGCATTTTCGATAGTTTAGAACCTAATTTGTATCACATAATCCCTATTCTGATTCTAAGTCTCATTTCATAAGTATCAATCCTTATATTAGTTACAAGAATACAATTTCTAACAATGATTCCTAATAGAGAATGGTAAAAAAAAGGGATTAGGGAGCATGTTCATAGAAACTATTGAGAAGGACACAAAGAAAGTGAGTTGTACTCACCTAAACTCAAAATTGAATGAAGAAGGACAGATCTAAGGTGGATCACTTGGTGATTCCTTGCTCCATATTCCTCTTCAAGATTCGAATCCACTTTCTCTCTAAACCCAATCTCTCTCTAGTTTAAGAAGAAGAAGAAGAGAGTGAAGTTGTTTTTTTTTTCTAAGTTAAGAATCCAATTCCTATAAGTGGATTCTCGCTTGAGCGAGCGGGTCAATTGCATGCAAATCCTTCATATTCTCGCTGAAGCAAAACTGTCTCGCTCAAGCGAGATTGACCAAGAAAACACCCCCTCTCTGGACGATTCTCGCTCAAGCGAGCTCACTCTCGCTTGAGTGAAAATTGTCCAGAGAGCTTCTCAAAAGTCCCCTGCTTCTCGCTTAAGCGAGAAATGCAGAAAACTCAAATCCTACATTTTGCTGCATAACTCGCTCAAGCGAGATATTCTCGCTTGAGCGAGACTACTGAATTTTGGATTTTAGCCTAAGTCTTATCTCTTAATTCCTTAAACCTTTTTTCTCAATTATTAACATACAATTCCCTATCTTAATCTTATGAAATTATAAAAGTCCTAATTTACGGGATGTTATAGACAACACTTTAAAGAGCCCTTTTTAGAGGATTTGTATCTCGTCCCAGATTGCTCTTGAGATACATTTGTTTAGACTGATTTCTAGGATAAACAAATTGACACACCCAGTGGTACCTTTATAGTGTTGTATATTAAGGAGTGGTAGGAGAACTATGGCGAACTAACATAAGAATGGCTCCGGAACTCCTCTTGGAAATTCCTTAGCCATTGAAACATCTCATGACAACCATAATGGCAGTCAAAACTCTCCAAGTGGAGTTGGAAGGTACAGAGAGGACGTTCTGGTAGGAACTCTTCCTCTGGTAGAGGACCCAGTGGTTAGCCAAGTTAGACCATATGAACCATTTAGGAATGATGGACCACCACCTAGTTTTAACACGCAAGGCATGGTGGTAACACTATGAATGCCTCAAATGGTTTATACCAACCCTTTAGCAGTTACTTTTCCCCCTAGGAACACAAGGAATACTTCGGATTTATCAGGAAATTCTAATGCCTTCAATAGAGAGATTCGAACGTCCTCCCCCACAAGAAACATGTGGTCAAATGAGATAGGTTCAAATTTGTTCACAAATGCATCCTTACAGTCCATGAGGCAACAAATGGACGAAAGTAACCATGATATGGTTAATATGTTGACCCATCAGATGGCTATAGTAATTACCCCTTTGGTAGCAACTACTAACCAAAACTACCAAGTGTGGGCAAGGCAAATAGGAAGGCTTGCTAACGTGTTTGGGATTGACAAGAGACTCAAGGTCTCGAAGAACCAGAATTACCTAGGAGAGAAATTAAACATGAACCTATTTTGAGTAGGATAGGTGAGCCAACCCTAATGATCGTAGCTCGAAATCAAGATTCAGATCGAGTGGTAGAGCGGGTAAGACAAATGAACTTAGGGGACAACAGAATATAGCCAACTTGGTATAACAGGGTACTGAATAAGCATGGTTTTAATGTAGGTTATGCTAACCAACCTTACTTTGTATATGCCTTTCCTCAAGATGTCTTACAAGCAGGACTGCCTAGAGGTTTTGAAAGTACCTAAGTTTTCAAAGTTTGCTGGGGAAATAAGTGAGTCAATAGTGGAGCACGTGGCTAGGTATCAAGAGAATGTAGGGATCTACCCAACAATGAGTTGTTAAGGATGAAATATTTCCCAAGTTCTTTGACTAAGAATGCTTTCACCTGGTTCACAACATTACCCCCTAACTCTATTCTTAATTGGGTCCAACTCGAAAGGACGTTCCATGAACAATTCTTCAGGGGAGAGAGTAAGGTTAGTTTGATAGAATTGATGAACATTAGGAGAATTCCAACTGAAACCATAGAGGACAAGGCTAGGTGCTTTACTCCTGTACCCTGAGAATGAGTTAGTGCAAATTGCTGCAGGGGGTCTCGAATTCCATATTCGAAAGAAGTTAATCAGTCTTCCAATTCGAGACATGGCCCAACTTGCTGATAGGGTTAGACATATCGAACAAATAAAGGCGGAAAAGGCCAAGTATAAGAAGTATGATCGAATAGGGAGAAGGGACAAGGTAACTTACATTGATGTATTAGAGGCCAACAATGACTCATATTCTGATGAAGAGGAAAGTGAAGTCAATGTGGCTGAGTTAAAACCTGGACAACCCTATACTTGTACTTTTCTAAAACCTGTAAAAGAAGAAGCAAGTTCTTCGAGTAAAGGAAAATTTAAAAAGCCATCATATGGCTTTGACATTACTAAAGCTGACCAAATTTTTGATATTTTGTTGAAAAATAAACAAATTATCTTGAGTGATGATCATAAAATCCCTATGCCTGAACAAAGGAAAGGGAGAAAATATTGTAAGTATCATCATGTTTATGGTCATTGGACTAACCATTGTGTTCGTTTCAGAGAATTAATCCAGAAAGCAATCTCAGAGGGGAGTTTGAAGTACGAGGAAAACATGAAAGGCACTATGAAGGTCGACTCAGATCCCTTTGGCACCAATGTAAATTATGTTGAGCCTTTCGAGGTAAACATGGTGGAAACCAAGTCAGTTATGATAGGGCCACAGACATGGCCATTGAGGGCTTTGAGAAGGAGGTCAAAGACATTTACCCAGCTGCTGAGGAGAATCTCCTCGAATTCCTAACAAGCAAACAAGGAGAAAACTTATGTGTCATTTTGTGCACTAGGTGCAGCACAGTGTTCAATGCTGACTCAGCTAAGACCTTTGAAGAGTCTTTAGTTAGAAAATAGCACGTGAAGAACATGCTCAACCAACAAAAATATGAGGAATGCCAAAAAATGTACAGGGCCTTGAAAGGTGCAGGAAGAGGCACAACTCTTCCAGAAAAGACATTTGTGCCACCAGCCAAAGTTCCTCCTAACCAGTGGGTGAGACCTGTACCTACAAGGTCAAAGCCTCAAGCTACATGGCAAGCAGTGATGCCAAATGGAGAAGCACCAAACCTTGTGAAGGGGAAGGAAGTGGTGGTGCAACCATTAAGGCAAATGAGGCCTCCACATGAGAGCTGGTATTATTTTAGCCAATACTCCAAAGCCAAGGGCTCGATGACTGATAAGTGAAAATTATATGATAAGTTAGAGCACTTTTTAGTTCACTTATCAAGGATAAAATGGTATTTTTGCCCCCAGTTTAATCCTTTTTTATTAAATATTTGATAAATTATATTTATTAATCTTGGATTTGAATTTGATGCTATTTTAATAGAAATATTGTTGATTTTTGCAGGATATTGCAAAGATTTGACTTGAAGGAAAGATAGCATTAAATGAGGGAGATATCTGCAAGATTTGAGTTTGATTGAATACATTTAATAAAGATTTGAAGAAGATTTGAGGCAATCAATGAGGAGATCACTGCCAATCAAACAAGGATTCTGCAGACAACCTTCCCAAATAAATCAAGGATGCTCAATAAATGCAAGGATTTCATCAAGAAAAGGGAAACAAGGAAAGACAAATCAACCAAAACCAGTCTCGGGGAGAGATCAAGTTAAAAAGAGAAAGTTTGAAGCTGCAGGACGCATTCTGCGCTTCAACCTGCGCTGTAGCGCAGGGTGAAGTGCGACTCTCTAGAACCTGCGCTGCAGCCTGCGCTGTAGCGCAGCTTGAAGCGCAAGTCACACTGATTCTTGCCCTTTTGCCATTTTAGATAGATTTCTCCCCAATTTCCTTTGTCTTTCCTTAGCCTATAAATATGACCTCATTGCACCAGATCAAAGTGTGCACGATTATTGTAATTCAGTTATATTCCAGTGATAATGCACCGGTTCTAATTTTAGAGTAGGAGAGGAGGAGCGTTTCACGAGGATTGAAGATGGTGACAGCATCTTCGATGGTTGGTATGGCTACCTTGTTGTAGTTAACTCTCCATTAGGATTGAATGTAATCGATTCCATTTCCAAGTGTATATTGAACTCTATCTATTTATTTATGCAGTTCCCTAACTATAATATTGGTAATCTTGTTCTGTGCTTAATTCCTAACTTCCGCGCTTGCGCCGGAGTTATAGGCTAGTTTGTAATTAACGTTACGACTAGGATTGAGTTTAGGGGAGCCTAGACATAGGAAACTCAACCTCTGAGTGAATGAGAATACTCGGTTAACCAGTGACCAAAATATGGGTGTTGCTAATGATTGATGGGTAGTGTGAGTATCCTAATGAAGGGCATATTAAGGATAGGCATGGTCTAATGGATCGATAGCAAAGAATTAGTTGATTGTCAATCTAGGATTCGAAACGTGGATGTATTCTAATGAGTGATGGGTAGTGACAGTACTCTAGCGAAGGTGCGTCCAGAGGATTAGGTCTCGTTTATCAATTAATTCTTTTACAAACGGAATAAAGAAAGCATAATAAGCCGAGGGTAAGTCTGTCATTTGGGAGAACCCGCATGGATTATCTTTGAGTGTGAGTGGCGCCTAATAACTCGGGGTCTTAGCAATATAGTTTGACTATAGTGTTATAGTTCAAAGCCTATAAATAATAGGTAGTCTCGACATACATGAGGGGTGTGATGAGATGAATTTCAATCTGATAACACTCTGCTAGGAGCTTGGACCTGCAAAGCCTACATTGGAGGATATGCACCAACTTCAAGCAAGGAAGAGTTGGAGAAATTAGTGTCCTACAAATAAAGGGACACTACCCTACAAAATAAAGGTCACTACCCTACAGAAGGACACCTTGACCCTGGATAGGACCCTTGTCCTATGGACCACCCTTAATTAGGACTCTCTTGTATTTTCTTTTATTTTTGTATTTTCCTTTTTATTTCATTCCACTTGGGTGCTAATTGTATGGGTTTTATTGGTTAGTAGGATACCTTGCTACAAGGTTTAGGAGGTCATGGGATCTATTCCCACCTAGGATAGAATTTCTTTCATCTTGTAATTTTTTTACATGAGTGGGGCGCATTTTAGAGGTTTAATGGCTTAAGACTTAGCTTAGCCATAAACCTTTGGGGTCTTGGGTTCAAAACCCACTTAGGAGTGTTTTCACTCATCTTTTATTTTTCTCCCATTTTATTCTCCTAAAAATCCGCCCCTTCCCCCTCCACTCCTATATAAAGGAGTCTTTTGTTGAGTCTCAAAAATATCATAAGGTTGTTTATGATGTTTTAAGACAACTAGATTCCCAAAGTTTTAACGGTTGACAAATTTGACTTAAATTACTTATCATAAATACACACATGCTTTAATGTTTTATCTATGATTTCAGCAAGAGTCACTATGAGCCTACATAAAAAGACTAAGTGTTGAAGCTGTCTGAAGAAGCAGAACTCGTCTGAAGAGTTGAAGCTGTCTGAAGTAGTTCAACCCGTCTGAAGTATCAGTGCTGTCTGAAGTCTCACTTATGACGTGGCATCCTCTGCTGAAGTTTGTGAAGACTTTTCTGAACCTCTGCTGCACGTACCTTTTCAAACACGTTTATGGCAAGGAACACAGAGACCTTTCCTGGTGATTTTGAATTTCATACACCACTGAGGAAATCTCTGCAATGCAGTCTCTGCAGCAACATTTGTAGCAGCCTTATGGCAAGAGAAACCTTGTATCGTGTCAGAAATATCAGAGCTCTCAGAAGCATGTCTCACAACGGATTAAATAGCATTTAATGCTATCTCTAAACGGTGGTATTTCAACGGATTAAAGTTTGGGTATAAATACCCCTCCATGAAGACCATAAGTGTCACAAGAGAGAAAATCAATATACAAGAAATCCAAGAGAAAACATCACGCTGCAAGTTTTTACTCCGTAAAAACTCTCTGATAGAATTCTTTGTACACATTTGTATATCCTGAGCATACCTCAGTTTTTATTGTACATTGTATTGGTTTGAGCTTCAAACTTGTATAGTTTAAAAGCTTAAACCCCTTTCTTTGTAAACCTTGTTTAGAGCCTGGAGAGGCTTGGTTGATAAAAGAATACTTGGTTATAGAGCCTGGAGAGGCTTGGTTGATAAAAGAATACTTGGATATAGAGCCTGGAGAGGCTTGGTTGATAAAAGAATACTTGGTTATAGAGCCTGGAGAGGCTTGGTTGATAAAAGAATACTTGGTTATAGAGCCTGGAGAGGCTTGGTTGATAAAAGAATACTTGGTTATAGAGCCTGGAGAGGCTTGGTTGATAAAAGAATACTTGGTTATAGAGCCTGGAGAGGCTTGGTTGATAAAAGAATACTTGGATATAGAGCCTGGAGAGGCTTGGTTGATAAAAGAATACCTGGTTATAGAGCCTGAAGAGGCTTGACTGTAAAAGAATACTTGTAATCTTGAAAGATTAAAAGAAAATCCAAGTGCTAGTTGGCATTGGGACTGGACGTAGCTCATAGTGGTAGTGAGTGAACCAAGATAAATTCCTTGGCTAAGTTTTCTTACCCTTATCTCTTGTCAATTCTTTTTGTACTAATCAAGGGGTTAGAGTAATTAATCTGATATGTTATAAAGGGATAAAACATTATTTTAAATCAGTATTTTTATACTGTCTGAAAACTTCAGACAGTCCTTTAAGAGCCTGTCTGAAATCGTGTTTTTAACACCTGTTTGCGAAAAGCTTTCAAAATATTCAGAAACACTATTCAACCCCCCTTCTAGTGTTTCCCTGTGTTCCTACAGTTGGTATCAGAGCTCTACTCAGGGTTGAAGCACCTAACAAGTGTCTGAGGACTGAAAGATCCAAATGGAAGCTTCTAACAGCAACAGGCAATACATCACAGAAGGAGCCTCTATCACAAGACCCCCAGCATTCAATGGAGTGGATTACCACTACTGGAGAGATCGTATGAAGTTGTTCATTGAGAGCAAACAACATTGATGTTTGGGAGGTGGTCACTGATGGAGATTATGTGCCTATGCAAAATGGGTTGCCTATACCTAAGACTGAATGGACCCTGGAGCAGAAGACTAGAGTCCAGATGAACGCTAAAGCCAAAATCTATCTGATATGTTCCTTGAATAAATCAGAATATGAGAAGGTCCATGGATGCACTTCTGCCAAGGAGATTGGGATACTCTTGCAGCAGCCCATGAAGGGACTGAAACTGTCAAGCAATCCAAAATCAGCATGCTTATACATCAGTATGAGATGTTTAAGATGGAAGAAACTGAAACTATTGACCAAATGTTTGGGAGGTTTCAGACCATAACCAATGGACTCAGGTCCTTAGGAAGAACCTATGAATCTGGAGACAACAACAGAAAGATTCTAAGAAGTCTACCTAAGTCTTGGAGACCCAAAGTCACTGCCATTCAAGAGGCAAGAGATTTGAACTCTCTGAGAATGGAAGAACTGTTGGGATCTCTCAAAGTCCATGAACTTGAGCTTGGAGAAGATGACAACAAGAAGAAGTCTCTGGCTCTAAACTCCAAGGTCAAACAGTCTAGGCATGGCAGCATGAAGGCTATGCAAGCTGAGGACACTTCAGAAGGAGATGAAGATTCTGAAGACAGCTCAGAAGATGAAAATGATCTTGCTCTTTTAAGCAGAAAGATCAAGAGAATGTTGCAGAACAGAGGAAAGTTCAGAAAGAACCAACCGTCATCATCCAAATCAGGTAAGACAGGTAAAGAGTCTAACCCTGATAAAATTTCTTGCTTTGAATGTAAGCAACCAGGACATATGAAGGCTGATTGTCCAAGACTGAAGAAAAACAACTTCAAGAAGAAGTTTTTCAAAAAGAAGAAAAGTCTCATGGCAACATGGGAAGACCTTGATGAATCAACCTCAGAAGAAGAAGAAGACACTTCAGAAGAGGCAAATATGTGTCTCATGGCTAGTCTACCATCCTCAGACAGCTCTGAAGTTGAGGTATTTCCTCTTACTCTACAAGAAATGTATGATGATCTGGTGGAAAGTTCTCAAGAACTTTTCCAAGAGTATAAGAATCTATCCAAAGCCCACACAGAAATGTGTAACAAATATGAGGCACTTGAGATAGAACATATTATGCTCAAAGAAAAGGTTCTTGAGACTAAAAACTGCAGTTCACAAGCTGTGTCTGAAGAAAATGAGAAACTTCAGAAGCAGGTTGTGGAACTGACAAAAGATCTGGCCAAATTTGTCAAAGGAACTAAAAATCTGAATGTAATGCTTGGAAATCAAAGGCATTCCCTTGACAAAACTGGACTACGCTTTTGTGATCATAACTCGTCTAAACCTCCTACTATCTTAAATTTTTCTAAAAAGAAGGTTACTGGGTGTTTTCACTGTGGTAAGCCTGGACACAATGAGGCTCAGTGCAAACACAGGAAAAAGACAAGGCCCAAAGCTAACAAGAAAGGACCCAAAAGAATATGGGTACCTAAAAACTTAATTATTCCTGTTGCAGATGTGTTTTAACAGGACAAAGGAGACCCCACAAATGGTACCTGGACAGTGGGTGCTCGCGACACATGACAGGAGAAAGGTTTTTGTTCCAAAACCTTAGACCTAGAGCTGGTGGAATGGTCACCTTTGGTGGAAATCAGCAAGGGAAGATCATTGGAATAGGGACTGTAGGTATATCTCCTTTATCCCTTATTAAAAATGTACTTCTAGTGGAGGGACTACAACATAACTTACTGAGCATAAGTCAATTATGTGACAGTGGTTATGTGGTATCCTTTACTAAGGAAGGATGCATAGTCAAAGACTCCTCTAAGCAAATCCTCTTTACTGGTAAGAGACACAACAATGTGTACAAAATTGATCTAGAGGATCTAGCAAGTCAAAATGTAAAGTGTTTCATTTCTGTTGAAGATGAAAAACAGATTTGGCATCAAAACTTGGGCATGCCAGCTTGAGATTAATCTCAAGATTAGCAAAACACAATCTTGTTAAAGGATTGCCCAAGCTTTCATACAAATCTGACATTTTATGTGAAAGTTGTCTGAAAGGGAAACAAACAAGACACTCTTTTAAGAGTAAAGATGTTGTTTCAACTAGCAGACCACTAGAACTTTTACACATTGACTTGTTTGGTCCTATTAGAACAGAAAGTCTTAGTGGTAAGAAATATGGCTTGGTCATTGTTGATGACTATTCTAGATTTACTTGGTGTTATTCCTAAGAAGCAAGGATGAGACTTTTAGGAATTTCACAGTATTCTGCAAGAAGGTACAGAATGAGAAAGGATTCTGTATTTCTGTTATCAGAAGTGATCATGGTGGAGAATTTGAGAATGCAAACTTTCAAATGTTCTGTGATGAGAATGGGATCTCACACAATTTCTCTGTGGCTAGAACACCTCAACAGAATGGGGTTGTTGAGAGAAAGAACAGAAGTTTGCAAGAGATGGCAAGGACCATGCTCAACTCATGCAGCTTACCAAGAACCTTCTGGGCAGAAGCTGTTAGCACAGCATGTTACCTTCAAAACAGAATATTGATAAGACCAATTCTGAAAAAGACTGCCTATGAACTGTGGAAAGGAAAAAAAACCCAAAATATCATATTTCCACACCTTTGGATGTGAATGTTTTATACTCAACACCAAGGATGATCTTGGAAAATTTGATGCAAAGTCTGATAAAGGATTTTTCATTGGATATTCTGAAACATCAAAAGCCTATAGAGTGTATAACTCTAGAACTTTAACTGTTGAAGAAACTATTCATGTTAAATTCAATGATAACAAAGAGACTGATAGGGAACTATCAGATCTAGAGGATGACTTTGCAGGAATGGAGCTGAATGACCACAGCAGCTCGAAGGATGAGCAGCTGTCTGAAGTACCTATGTTACTAAACCTTTTCAGACAAATGTTGAGTCTCAAACAGAACAAACAGATGTGATACCTCCTCAGAAACCTGATTGGAAATACAAATCACATCATCCTAAAGAGCAAATCATTGGCAACACTTCAGAAGGAGTTAAGACAAGATCAAAATTCAAGATTCTGAATTCTCTTGCTCTCCTATCTGAAATAGAGCCAAAGAACATTGATGAAGCTCTGCATGATGAAGGGTGGATCCTAGCCATGCAAGAAGAGCTGAATCAGTTTGCTAGGAGTGATATCTGGACCCTTGTTCCTAAACCCCATGGGAAAACTATTATTGGAACCAAATGGGTGTTCAGAAACAAGCTGTCTGAAGAAGGCAAGGTAGTCAGAAACAAGGCAAGATTAGTTGCTCAAGGATACAACCAGCAAGAAGGTATTGATTTCACTGAAACCTTTGCCCCAGTGGCCAGGTTAGAAGCAATTAGAATTCTTTTATCTTATGCTGTAAATAATGGCATCAAGCTATATCAAATGGATGTTAAATGTGCCTTCCTCAATGGTCTCATTGAAGAAGAAGTCTTTGTTAGACAACCCCCTGGTTTTGAAGATATTGCTTTTCCTGAACATGTTTTCAAACTCAAAAAGGCTCTCTATGGTCTGAAACAAGCCCCAAGAGCTTGGTATGACAGATTGAGCAGTTTTCTAATCTCAAATGGTTTTGAAAGAGGAAAAGTGGACACAACTCTTTTTAGAAAGTAGTCTAACAAAGAGCTTATACTTGTTCAGATATATGTTGATGACATTATCTTTGGTTCAACTAACTCTTCATTATGCAAAGAGTTTTCAGAGTTAATGCAATCAGAATTTGAAATGAGTTTAATGGGTGAACTAAAATTTTTCTTAGGACTTCAGATTAAGCAAGATTCTGACTGTATATGGATCCATCAAGAAAAATATACAAAGGAAATCCTTAAGAAGTTTAACTTACATGATGCAGACCCATGTCAACTCCAATGCATCCCTCTGCATCTTTAAATAAAGATGAGAAGGAAGAACCAGTGAATCAAACTTTGTATAGAGGAATGATTGGATCATTACTATATCTAACAGCAAGCAGACCTGACATAATGTTCAGTGTATGTCTGTGTGCTAGATTTCAATCTGATCCAAGGAGCACTCACTACAAAGCTGTAAAAAGAATTTTCAGATATCTTAAAGGTACTATTAATCTTGGTCTGTGCTATAAGAAAAGTAAGGATTGCAGGTTAATAGGTTACTGTGATGCTGATTTTGCTGGAGACAGAATTGAAAGAAAAAGCACTAGTGGTGGATGTCATTTCTTTGGAGAAAATATGATTAGCTGGTCAAGCAAAAGGCAAAGCACAATTGCCTTATCAACAGCTGAAGCAGAATACATCTCAGCAGCCAATTGTTGCTCACAACTGTTATGGGTGAAGTATCAGTTAGAAGATTTTAACATTACTATATTTGCTATACCTGTTTTGTGTGATAATACAAGTGCTATTAATTTGTCTAAAATTCCCATTCAACATTCTATGGCTAAACATATAGAAATAAAACATCATTTCATTAGAGACTATGTTCAGAAAGATATTTTTGATATTCAGTTTATTGATACAGAGCATCAATGGGCTGATATATTCACAAAACCTCTGACTGAAGATAGATTTAAGTTCATTAGAAATAATCTGAACATACATGCATTTTGAATGTGTGTGATCTGATCTGTCAAAAATGATGTATCTGAAATTTCAGCCTGTCTGAAACAAGTAACTTGTCTGAAATTTTGTGTTGTCTGAAATTCATATGGGTTTCTGAAATCTGTCACTCGTCTGAAGTAAACAAATGACGTGACTTTATGAGACGGTTTAATTCCATTTATTTTGTCTCTTCCACTTCGCACGTTTTCCTATGTCTGCGCACCCAGTACATGCCATCATTGCTTTATGGATCTATAAATACGGAAGCTAGTGGGTCACATAATTTCACCGTTCACTATTCAATAGTCATATCTTGAAATCCTTCTTCTACAAGCAATTCTTTTTCTCTCTCAAGTTCTTCAGAAAACTCTCCAATGGCCCCAAAGAAATCTGCTGGAAGCAACATCGTGAAGACTAAGGGTGTAGTTCTGGAGGATCTTCAATCTCTGGGAATGGACTTGTTTGCTGAGTTCGATGCAGCTGGGTGGACTCCGTATTTCAACCACAACTTGACACAGTGGCATGAGCAAAGTGTGCCGGATTTCTGGGCTACTGCCAGAGGAATACCCAATCCTCTGGGTATCTACACTAGAATCAAGGCCACAGTACGTGGTGTTCCTGTCTTCGTTGATGAAGATATCCTTGCTCACATCTGTGAGGTCAGAACTGAAGGAGCTGTATTCACTCCTGGCTGGGAAGCAAGAAATGGAGGACAGAAGCAGTTCACAGAGTTTCTGTATGGCACCTCTGAACCAGTAAGCTTGGATGCAAAGCATATGTCAGACAAGGCTAGGGTTTTGCATGCCATCTTAGGGTGCTCTATAATCCCTTAGAATGGAAGCAGAAACCATGTTTCTGAGTTGGAAAGATTTTGTCTGATTCACCTACTGCAGAAGAAGAAGGTGAACCTCCCCAACATCATAATGTACCACATGCAGAAGCGTCTCAGAGACTCTGCTGGGAGCTTCCCTCACAATACCATCATCACCAAAATCTTGCTGCATTTCAAAGTTCCCATTGAGAGGCTTTTTGATCGCCTCTCACAACCTGTGTTTGGTGAATCAAACCTCAAGAGCATGGGAGTGATGCTGACTCCAAGACCTCCCTCTCCGTCCATGAAGGAGAGCCTTCTTCTTGAGAAAGCTGCAAGAAGGAAAACAACAATGGAGGTTCTTGAGAATGAACTCAGAGGAGACATAAGGAGGCATGAGTTCAAGCCATCAAAACCCTCTCCTCAAGCAAAATTGAAGAAGCTACCTGTAAGGAGTGCTGCTAAGGTAGCATCTGCATCTGTGCAGAGTCAGGTGTCTGAACCTGTTCAGAAGGCATCACAAAGGCCATCTGAAATTGTGGGTCAGTTGTCTGAACCTGTACAGACTCCACAGCCTACTTCTGAAATGGAAGGACAGGCTCAAGAGGCAGATGAAACTGATGTAGTTGTAGCTGAGCCATTGGCTGCATGCCCATCCGATCCTGAACTCATTCAGGTGGCAGCATTGGCTACTGCCTTGGAGCAGGAGGAGCTGGAGAAGAAAGCAGAACAAGAGAAGACTGATAGAGCTATTGCTATTGCTTCACAATTGGCCTATGCTGAAGATGATAGGCAAGCAACCATAGCTGAGGGAGCAAAGAAAAGGAAGAGGTCAAGTGCTAGAAACTCATCAAGTATTTTTGGCGCCGTTGCCGGGGAACGGTTTCCAATTCGTGTAGACCTTGGCAGTCTAGTTATCAAGTTTTACTTTAGGATTTTGTTTATTTGTTTATTTTTCTTATTATTTTTAGGATCTATTATTATCTTAGGAAAATTCTTATTTTTTCTAATTCTCTTCAACACTTACCTTTTTCAAAGTTTCTTGTTTATGCTTCTGAGAGGCCAGGCGTCTCCCAATCAGTTACAGTTCGACCTGGAAATAGAAAGGACGTCGCGAAAGAACAGAGGTAAGAACGAGAGAAGGAGAAGAATGACAATTGTTGAGGAACCCAAAAATATGGCAGAGGAACGTCCAAGAAGGACTCTAGGAGATTATATCTCCCATCAAGGACCACGTCACTTCTCAAGCATTGTGTTACCACCAAACGCAAGAGCTTTGGAGTTGAAGACTGCACACCTCAACCTCATCAATGCACATCAATTTGCTGGATTGGATCATGAAAATCCACATGCTCATCTCTCTAATTTTTATGAATTGATTGGTACTATGGGTTTCGAGGAAGGTAATTTAGAATCAGTTTACTTACGCTTGTTTCCTTTCTCTTTGATAGGTAAAGCTAAGGAATGGCTGCAATCACACCCAAACCAAAGCCTAACCAATTGGGGTGTGGTTGAGGAGAAATTCTTGACAAGATTCTTCCCAACTAGGAAGCAGATAGAAGCCAAAGCAAATATTTCTACATTCAGACAAGGGATTGATGAGCCACTATGTGAAGCTTGGGAAAGATTCAAGTCTATGCTGCGCAAATGTCCCAATCATGGCTATGAGGATATAGCCCAACTCAATATATTCTGCACGAGACTTTGTTCATATTCAAGGTCAGTCATAGATGCGGCAGCAGGAGGAACTATCTTATCCGCAGAAGTTGATCGAGCGCTAGAAATCATCAACCATTTTGCACAGAACGATCAACAAGCTCAAAGTGGACGACAACCCGCGATTACCAAAGAAAGGGGTGATGGAACTCAATCAAAGTGATGCTCTGTTAGCTGAGAACAAGCTCATTAAATGTCAACTAGAAGCACTCACTGAGACGTTGAAGACACTGCCTCAACAACTCAAAGCTATCCACTAACAACCCATCCAAGCCCAACCATTGATTTGTGATTTCTGTGGAGGAGACCATCTAAATGGTCAATGTGATAGCCAAGGAACATAACCAGAACAAGTCAACTTCATGGGTAATCAGGGAAGGAAAGGGAATTACTCCAACAATAACAATAATCAATATTCACAAGGTTGGAGAAATAACCAAACTAACTCAGGTTGGAGTCAGAATGGAGGAACAAGACAACCACCTTACCAATAGCAGCCTTCAACATATGATAAACTGAACACTTTGGAAGGTAAGATTGGTGACCTCGTGCAAAAATTTAGTTGATTCAAGACAATTACTGAGGCATCAATAAATACTCTAGAGAGTCAAGTGGGTCAGTTAGCAACTGAAATGGCAGAATACAGGCGACAACACTTCTCAGCTGTAACCCACACCAATCTAAAGGAACAATGCAACTTGATTGCTACTTATGGCAACAAGTCATAGGAGGAGGAACTTGATGAGGAAGAAGAAATCATCTTTGAAGAAAAATTGCTTCAAGAAGAAGTTGTTCAACAAGATGAAGAAGCAGCACAAAAGGAACATCATGAAGAGAAGGTCTTAGTCACAGGTAAGTCACTTGACCCAGGTAAGTTTACTATACCTATCTCTATTAGTAATCTACCTCCTACTCAAGCTTTACTGGATCTTGGAGCGAGCATCAATTTGATGTCGCTATCATATTTTAACAAGTTGATTAATGTGAAGGTCAAGCCTGCAAATGTGAAGTTACTTCTTGCAAATAAATCTGCTCAACACCTTCATGGGATATTTGAGGACATTCAAATCAAAGTGGATAAATTTGCATATGTTGTAGATTTCTACATTACAGAGACAGCAGAGGAGGATACTGAAGTCCCTCTAATATTAGGAAGACCCTTCATGAAAGCTGCTAAGATTATCATTGATGTTGATCGAGGAAAATATGAATTGAGCTCAAAAGATGAAAGTATTACGTTTCATAGAGGTATGCCCAAGTTACAACAAACTGATGCTATTTTCAAAAGTCAATCAACGCTGCCAGGCTCCGAATTTCTGAGGAAGCCTAGAATGAGGGTAAAGCATCCAGAGTCAATATGGAAGTTCAAATTTAAGAAGAAAAGGCGATCAACATATGATACTGAGGAAGACAATGATAGTGATGGAAGAGTCAAAAATTGGCATGGAGGATGGGAGCTCAAGGGAAGAACTGGTATGGAATCAAACATCATCCTCCACTTGAGGCCACCATAAAAGGGTTGAGTAACCAGGCGTCGAGCTAAAAGACGTTAAACAAGCGCTTCCTGGGAGGCAACCCAGTCCTTGTAAGTTTTTAATTTTCATTTTAGAAAATTTTAGTTTTAGGACTTACCTGGGTAATTAGGAAATTGGTAAAATGGAGATCTAAATTCAAAAGGATGGCATGGAATCAATTAGGAGTAGCAGAAGCAGAGAAAATACTGCAGATCTGCGCTTCAACCTGCACCGTAGCGCAGGTGAAGCGCAGAATTAAAATTAATACCTGACTCTCTGACTTTTGCGCTTCACTCTGCGCTGTAGCACAGGGTGAAGTGCAGCGGGACACTTCAAATTCTGAAGCAGTACGCGCTCCACTCTGCGCTGTAGCGCAGAGTGTAGCGCAGGAAGCGAGATTTTAAATTCAGAAATTTGAACGAAGGAGTTCATTTTGAACTTCCTTCCGTTCTCTTCCTTACTTTTTCTCTGATATTCCTAACCTTTGTTTTGCCTTTTCTCACTCATATAGCCCTCATTTTCAGTTTCTGAGCTTATACCAGGTATGTTTTTATAGTTTTCTTTCTTTTTAACCGATTGAAATATTGAGTTTTTATTTTATTTTAGAATAACCGTAGGATAGGAAATCTTAGGATTCTAGGAACCTTTAGGAAAGAAATGATTGTTCATAATGCTTTAAATTAGATTGCATGTGGTTAGGATTCTTTGTAAGTTATTCATGTTTGCTTAGGTGGTAGTTTTTGAGTGCTCAATAATTTCTGCAAATTATTTTGTTGGTGCATGTATGCTTAATTAATTGATCTAATATTTTTGCATGCCCATACACAAATGATTATGCAATATTGCATGTTACCGATGATATGATTTTTGAGCATGAGTTTGATTCTCACTTTGCCTGTTAGAATTGTTTAGGACCTAATTTAACGGATCGCTTTAGCATGTCTTAATTAATTAATTGGAATTTATTGGGTAATGTTTAAAATCAAAATTTTTATGCACATTTGTTTGGTTAGTTGATTGTTTTAAGAATTGAAATTTATTGGCCATTTATTTCATAATTATGAGCAATTAAATACTATGATGCATAACTAATTTTGAGTTGCTTTTGCTTTGCAGATGGTTCGCACAAAGAATGTCAGTGGTGCTAGTTCCTCTAGGAGGAGCACAGGGGATGCCAAGAGGAAGGCCCCCCAAAGGGAACCTGAGTATGACCCTCATCACTTCAAGGACCTCAAGTCCTTTGAAGCATACACTGACATTGCTGACTGCAAGTTCATCCTGGAGCGACCAGTCATCCTCCAGGAGGGGGAATATGAGGAGTTTCCTGCTGCGTTTCACAGGAGGCGTTGGAACCGCCTCAGCCGCCCTGACAACTACTTTGATCCTGACATTGTCAGGGAGTTCTACGCTAACGCCATCGGAGACCACGGCGTTAACTACAGGAGGGAGTCCTATGTTCGAGGACAGGTTATTAGATTTGATTGCGACGCAATCAATGCATTTTTAGGACATCCCAGAGAGGAGGACAGGGACCTCGTGGTGTGCCAATACCACGAGAGGATGCAAGCTGTGGGGCTTCATGGCAATGATCCCCTCGACATTGAGACTGCTCAGCTGCTATGCTTACCAGGGCGTTCCTTTGAAAGGAATGCATATTAGGAGGCAGCTAAGATATACAGGAAGGATATGAGGAGTATAGCTCAGATGTGGACAGTACTGATACTGGCCAACATTCATCCTACAGGGCATGTTTCTGATGTAGTTATTCCTATGGCCCACCTCATCTACACTATCCTCACCGCCGCCGATATCGATGTCTCACGAGTCATCACCCAGAAGATATCAGACTTTGCATCTTCTGTGGGGCGTCAGACCCCTAACTCCAAGATCAGGCTTGGCTTCCCTTCTCTTATCACTGCACTCTGCACATCTAGGGGTGTAGAGGTGAACCCCAGGATTCGCATCGCACTTCCCATGACCAGAGCATATATTGAAGCCAACTGTATCCCAGCTGTGGAGTTACAGGTTGAGGAGCAGCAGCAGCAGGCACCACTACCACCACCAGCAAACATGGATGCTCCAGTCTGGGCCCAGCGACTTGAGGCACAAAACACTCATCTGATGGCTTAGATGTCCACTATTCACCGAGCTGCTCTTCATTTTCAGAGTAGACATTATCAGGCTCGTGTGGACCCCATGACCCCTGCACAGTTTCATGATTACTTATAGTGGCGTGGGGACAGGCCTATTTTCCCAGGGGAGATGGAGCAGCTTACATGGATCAGGACCAGGATGAGGAATAATTGTTTTCTTTCCTATTTGGTGTTTTTCCTTCTTTTTCTTTTTATTTTTCATTTTATTTCTCTTTATTTCTTTTGATATGTATTGTATACTATTACCACTGATACATTATCTATATTAGGCAGTACTTATTTTGTTATTTTCTGCTTTTCTGTTAAATTTTTTTAAATTTTTAGGACCTTAGGAATTAAGATTTAAGGCAACTTTTTCAAAATTCTCTGTAATTAAGTAGTTTAACTAACTAGATTAGGAAAAATGATAGGGTTTTGTGATTAATTCCATAATCAGTTAGAATTAGGATACTTCTCAGAAGAACCTATCAGGGTAGTTAATTAAAACTAGTAAGTGCTTTATCAAGGAAATTTTAGCCAATAACCGGTGAGCTGAGAGCCCAAACACTAAAATTGAGAGCTTTTCACCGCTGCTTGTCAACTGTTATTGCTTGAGTTTTTGAAATTTATCTTGCTAGTAGAAGATATGGAAGTGACAAAGGCATATTTTATGATTATAATATTTTGCTCAGTGCCAAATAGACAACCTTGATTAAATTTTTCCAATTTTTGATTGCCCATTTGAGCCTTTAATGTTTCCTTTGATGCACCCTAACCATATTCATTGAATGTCACCTGTCCCTTAACACTTGGGATAGAGAGCAAGGTGCACCACAACAAAATGGGACAAGAGGTTGGTGAAATGAAAGATCAAAGAGATTCAAAGAGCAGGCACAAGAAATCACAAAGAAGAATACTCCCTCATAAATAAATTCTCTATGTTATTGTACAAAAAAAAATCTGCACAAAGGTGTGGAATTGAATAAGTTGGGGGGAGTATTTCTTCAAACAAAGAGGCCAGCTGAAAAAAGGTGATAATTCAAGAATGACTTGGTGAATTGAGAGAAGTTCCAAAGCACAACCATAAGATGCTCTCTATTCAAAGTGTTCTTTGCATATTCAGAAAAACCATGATTTCTTGATAGCCCAGCCTCATTACAACCAAAGAAAAGACCTTTTGATCCATATTGACTACTTGCAGGTTCAGACGTTGGAAACGACTATCAATTCTAGTTGTTCAACGGTGGTGAAAAAGATTGATGGAAACACTTACCCGTGAGAATGAGAGATTTCCTTGGTTTATCACGTATTTCTTTAATTGCTATTTTTGTGAAGTTTGACTGATGTTTGTGTTCTATTCTGATTGAGGATTGGTAACATCTCTTAATCCTGATTTTTTCTTATGTTTTGAAGGTGACTGCTGCTTAACAAGGAGATGATGAAAAGTTCCTTGAATTTGTTTTTTATTTTAGTTATTCAGGGGATAGAATTGATTTTTTTATTGCAAAGAGGTCTCTTGCTTGAGGACAAGCAAGAATTCAAGTTGGGGGGTATTTGATAAGTGAAAATTATATGATAAATTAGAGCACTTTTTAGTTCACTTATCAAGGATAAAATGGTATTTTTGCCCCAGATTAATCCCTTTTTATTAAATATTAGATAAATTGTATTTATTAATCTTGGATTTGAATTTGATGCTATTTTAATAGAAATATTGCTGATTTTTGCAGGATATTGCAAAGATTTGACTTGAAGGAAAGATAGCATTAAATGAGGGAGATATCTGCAACATTTGAGTTTGATTGAAGACATTTAATAAAGATTTAAAGAAGATTTGAGGCAATCAATGACGAGATCACTGCCAATAAAACAAGGATTCTGCAGACAACCTTCCCAAATAAATCAAAGATGCTCAATAAATCCAATGATTTCATCAAGAAAAGGGAAACAAGGAAAGACAAATCAACCAAAAACCAGTCTCGGGGAGAGATCAAGTTAAAAAGAGAAAGTTTGAAGCTGCAGGACGCATTCTGCGCTTCAACCTGCACTGTAGCACAGCTTGAAACGCAAGTCACGCTGATTCTTGACCTGTTGCCATTTTTAGATAGATTTCTCCCCAATTTCCTTTGTCTTTCCTTAGCCTATAAATAGGACCTCATTGCAGCAGATCAAAGTGTGCACGATTATTGTAATTCAGTTATATTCCAGTGATAATGCACCAGTTCTAATTTTAGAGTAGGAGAGGAGGAGCGCTTCACGAGGATTGAAGATGGTGACAACATCTTCGGTGGTTGGTATGGCTACCTTGTGTAGTTAACTCTCCATTAGTATTGAATGTAATTGATTCCATTTCGAAGTGTATGTTGAACTCTATCTATTTATTTATGCAGTTCCTAACTATAATATTTGTAATCTTGTTCTGTGCTTAATTCCTATCTTCCGCGCTTGCGCCGGAGTTATAGGCTAGTTTGTAATTGACGTTACGACTAGGATTGAGTTTGGGGGATCCTAGACATAGGAAACTCAACCTCTGAGTGAATGAGAATACTCAGTTAACTAGTGACCTAAACATGGGTGTTGCTAATGATTGATGGGTAGTGTGAGTATCCTAATGAAGGGCATCTAAAGGATAGGCATGGTCTAACGGATCGATAGCAAAGAATTAGTTGATTGTCAATCCAGGTTCGAAACATGGATGTATTCTAATGAGTGATGGGTAGTGACAGTACTCTAGCGAAGGTACGTCCAGAGGATTATGCGTCGTTTATCAATTAATTCTTTTACAAATGGAATAAAGAAAGCATAATAAGCCGAGGGTAAGTCTGTTGCTTGGGAGAACCTGCATGAATTATCTTTGAGTGTGAGTGGTGCCTGGTAACTCGGGGTCTTAGCAATATAGTTTGTCTGTAGTGTTATAATTCAAAGCCTATAAATAATAGGTAGTCTCGACATACATGAGGGGTGTGATGAGATGAAGTTCAATCCTAATCAAAGTAAAGTGTCTCTAACTCTTCCTTTCTATTTCTATTGATTATTAATTTGCAATTTATATTTTCCACACAAAATACTCTCATAAATTCGTTGGTTTCCCTTGATAAATAGATCACAACTATACGCGAATTAATTGTTCCCTGTGGATACGATAACTCTTCTTACTATTATACTACTGGATTTTTGGTTCGCTTTCCAGAAACTCATCAATGACAAGGACTCAATGGCGAAGAACTCATAGAATGTACAGGGCCAGAATGGAACAAATGCAAGCAAAAAATGTTCCAACAAACCAAAGGCCCAAGAGGAGGTTCGAGGCCTCTTCATCAAAAACACAAAGAGACCCGCGTGAACAAATCAATGCTAGGGTAAGATAGATGGAACAAGATGACCTCATTTCTGAGAAGTTTGAATCAGGATTCCCTGATTCATTACAAGATATTTATGGTATAGTCTCGATCTTACCATCTGAATTTACTCACCAAGTACAGAGGCTTGTGGAGAAGGAAGATTTTGAAGATGAGGACATACAAAGTCATGTAATGTTAAGCCAAACATAAAAAAGACTATGAATGAAGTGGTCAACCTAATAAAACCTTCCCTAGGAGAAATGGCTCACATGATGCCATTATATATAAAAGCAGTGGTCGAAGGAAGCCCTATCAATAGGGTTATAATTGATGGAGGTGCAACCATCAATTTTATTACCTAAGGTCACTTTCAACAGGCTTTGAAAAACAAGCAGGGATCTAGTTCCCCATAATATCGTCATTATAGACTTTGCAGGAAAGTCTTCAAATTCTGAAGGAGTGGTAGCTTTAGATTTAGTGGTTGGTGGTCAAGTTTGAACCACCATATTTGTGGTGATCCAAACCAAGGCCAGCTTCAAAATGCTATTAGGAAAGGAGTGGATCCATGGTATAGGAGAAGTCCCATCAATAGTGCATCAGAAATTGTTTTTATGGGATGATGCAGGTAACCCTGTAGTGGTCGAAGCATACCAAGGAGTCTATACTGCTGAACAAGGGTTGGTTGAAGCAGATTTTGACAAAAACCTTGCACATATAGGTCCTTATTAACTGGACTCAAATTCTGCAATGCACTCAACCAAAGTAACTTACTTAGTAAGGTTGGACCCTATTAAGGGTTTTGTTTTGAAAAGAGAGGTTGATCTCGAAACGGCCCAAGAAATGCTCAATGCCTCATGGCAAGCATAAAAGATATGATGAAAAGAATTAGGACCTCTGTGGTCGAAAGAAAGGCTGAAGCAGCCTTGTTAACATAAGAAGAAAATGCAAGAAAAAACAAATCCTTAAATGGCTTGATAGAAAAGGCCAAAGAGGACTCAGACCTCGAAGGTCTAGATTGCATATATGATGATGGGCCTATAGGTTTTGAAAATGGCCAAGAAAAGGTTCCCAGGTTTGAATCCCAAGATCAATTGGAGGAAATCAACTTAGGAACAGTTGAAGATCGAAGGCCTATGTTCATTATTGCAAGAATGGACCCAGAGGCCAAGCAAAAATTGACTAAGTTACTCATGGAGTTTAGGGATTATTTTGCTTGGAGCTATGATGAGATGTCGGGATTGGATCGAAATTTGGTTGAGCATAGGCTCCTAATCTTACTCGGAAAAAGATTAGTTAAACAATCTCCTCGAAGATTTGCTCTAGAAGTGCTGAGATCGAAAGACTTCTCAAAGCCAAGTTCATTAGAACTTCCAGGTATGTAAATTGGCTTTCTAACATTGTACCCGTGATAAAAAAGGATGGCTCATTGAGAGTGTGCATAAACTTTCGAGACCTAAACAAAGCCACACCCAAAGACGAGTATCCAATGCCTATTGCTGACATGTTGATAGATTCAGCACCAGGAAATGAAGTGCTAAGCCTGTTAGATGTCTATTCTGGTTATAATCAGATTATTATAGCTAAAGATGACATTTCAAAAACAGCATTTTGTTGTCCTGGGCATTAGGAACCTTCAAATGGGTAGTGATGCCTTTTGGCCTAAAGAACGCAGGGGCCACTTACCAGATGGCAATGAACTTAATTTTTTATGACTTTATTGGTGATTTTATGCAGGTGTACATAGACGATGTCATGGTCAAATCAAAGACCAAAGTGCACCACCTGGAACACTTGAGATGTTCACTCGAAAGGATAAGGGCACATGGTTTGAAGATAAACCCCATGAAATGCGCTTTTGGAGTCTCTGTAGGAAATTTCTTGGGATTCCTGATCCAGAAAAAGGGGATCGAAGTAGACAAGAACAAAGCTCAAGCCATCATAAAGGCATCACCTCCAACATAGGAATGCTGATAATATCCCCTAACAGGATAATGACTAAAGTCATGTTTCAAATAAAAGGAGAATGCTGATCGAGGTCGTACTCAACCAAATATTAATATTCAGAATATGTAGTTAATGGAAAATTAACCAAAGTCGTCTCTCAAGGAATTCAATAGCAAATCGAAAATTACTCACAAGAATTGTTGATTCAACAGCAAGCAAGGGGGTTTTTGTTTGGTTGTGTGAGAATCAAATCCCTAACCTACTGAAATAAGCAAATAGTAGATTCATCTTAGAATTAAGCAAACTCAAATTCAAATTTAGGATTAAGAGGAGAAGAAGAACCATGAAGCATGCATTCCAATTCCAGATTCAAAATCCTAGAATTCTAGAGATTAGGAGAAGAGAAAATGTGCAGAAAATTGAAAAACGAAATTGCATAGATGAAACCTCAAGATCCAATGCTAAGAACATTGAGAATCAACCTTGAATGTTCAACCTTCCATGGAGGTTGAAGAGGAAGAAGAAGAAGAAGAAGAAGAAGAAGAAGAAGAGAAAAAGAGACAAAATGAAAATCTGAATTTTAGAAAATGAGAAAAAGTTCCCTCCAGAGGAGTAACTGCCACTATTTATAGATCTACTCCTAATTAATCAGATCTAAATGATGTTTGGGCCTTGATTAACAAGTATCAGGCCCAATACAATAATACAAGTCTTAAAACAATGTTGTTCCTGTGTCAGTTTCCGTAGCCCAACTTCAAATTGCAACTGCTCCTAATTCCTTCATGGGAATATAGTCATATAGAATATCAAATTAAAGCCCCGAATCTTAGCTTTCCAATACCAGTGGAATAACCCAAATCGGACATCTTTAGCTCCAGATATCATCAAAACAAGATAGGTAGGTCAGTAGGCTTAAAAATCTGAATTAAAACAACAATTACAGTTAAAGCCAAATAAGCCCAATTCGGTAAATCCCAATTAAAAGAGTGGATTTAATCACAATTACAGTCCAAGAAAGCTAAGATTAATTATGCAGAGTGTGAATAAAAATGTGTTCATCAAATGCTCCAATAACGAAATCGAGTACGAAGCTCTCATTGCAGGGCTTGAACTGCTATTGAGTTTTAACGCGACGCATGTGCACATCAAAGGAGATTCTCAATTGGTCATAAACCAACTAAATGGATTGTATAAATGTTGCAGCGTTACGTTGGCAAAATATTTTTTCAGGGCCAAGAACCTTTTGAGCTATTTCGATGAGTTGACCTTGGAACATGTACATAGGGTAGAAAATGAAATACCAAACGAACTGGCTCAATTAGCATTTGGATATAAGGTTAAACAAGGGCAATTCGAGAGCCTAATCGAGACAAAACCACTCCTCTCTACAGAAGAAAAATGGTTTTAAATATTGATGCTCTAAGCCCATCGAATTGGAGAAAACCTCTAGCAGAATATTTACGAGACCCTACAAAATCCACAGACAGGAAAGTTAAATGCAGGGCCCTAAACTACATCATCCTTGGTGATGAAATGTACAAGAAATCTAGTGGGGGCCACTTTCTAAGGTGTTTGGGAGAAGCTGAAGCATATCTGGCCTTAGCAGAGGTACATGAAGGAATTGCTAGAGCACATCAAGCAAGGGAGAAGATGAGATGGACCCTACTTAGGTACTACTATTATTGGCCAACAATGCTAAAAGATTGTCATGAATACGCAAAAAGTTGTGAAGAGTGCCAGAGACATGGCCACTTACAGCATGTACCAGCAGTAGAGCTATATTCAATAGTGAAGCCTTGGCCATTTCGAGGCTGGGCTCTCGACCTCATAGGGATGATCCACCCTCCATCTTCTAAGGGCCACAAGTTCATCCTAGTGGGAGTAGATTATTTTACCAAATGGGTCGAGGCCATACCTTTGAAAGATGTGGGTCGGAAAAAAGTCATTGACTTCATAGAAGATCACATAGTCCACAGATTTGGGAACCCGAGACCATAACAATAGATCAAGGGACTATGTTAACAGGGAGGAAAGTGGCATAGTACGTTGAGTCAAGGAGATTTAAGCTACTTACGTCAACTCCCTATTATGCTCAGGCTAATGGCCAAGTTGAGGACATAAATAAAATACTTATAGGTTTAATTAAGAAAGATATTGGGCAGAAGCCTCGCAATTGGCACGAGACACTTAGCCAGGTGTTGTGGGCCTATCGAACCTAACCTAAAAAGGCCATTTCTGTTGAGTCTCAGAATTAATTTAAGTATTTAAGTTGGACTTAAGACTCATTATATTTAGGTTTTAATGATTAACAAATTAGATCATATAAGAACAGGTTCTACTGAGAAAGGTATTGTTCTGTGCACTGTGTTTTAGGTAACAAGATGAAGCATCCATCTGAAGACAAGAAGACGAAGATAGCCGAAGAAGCAAGCAAAAGACAAGAAGAGGAAATCCGAAGAAAGACAAAGCAAATCTGAACAAGAAGAAACGCTGAAAGAAGAAATCTGCTAAAGAAGAACAAAGCAACAAGAGCATTGAAGCAACTATCTGAACGCGACCAACTATCTGAAGAAAATGTGGAAAGAAGAAGTATATCTGTGGAATCAGAAATAAAGACAAACTTAAAACCTATGAAATTCTATCAATCAAAAGAACATCACTTTGTCTGAGATACATGTACTTCAGATCATTCATTCAGATGATGAAAAAAATACTTCAGATGATTTATTTCAGACAAATAAACAATGAACCATGTAGAAGCAGCTCAACCTTCTGAATCAATTTAGGACTTGAAGAGAAGTAACCTGCCAAAGAAGGAACACATACTGAAGGAAGAACAAAGAAGCAATCTGCTGAAGAAAGGAACTTGCCAAAAATGACCAACCTACTGAACCAAAGAAAAAGACTAGAAGAAAAGAAAGAGTACATCAGGGAAAAGCTAAAATGAAGATAAACTACATGCTTATGAAGAATAAAGAAGAAAGAAGCAAACATCCGAAGTAAAGAAGAAGAAATTTGTTGAAGCAAGGAACTCACTGAAAGCGTCTCCAAGATGAAAATCTAAATCAAGCTGAAGTAACGCAACCGCTGAAAGTGTGTGTGTACTAAAATTGAACCTACTGAACACATACTTTATGAACGTGATTACATGGTTCAAACTCTCTGAAGAAGAAGAAGTCAGACACGTCATACAACTCTTTGAAGACTTATGAGTCAAATATGAATAATTTAATTAAGAAACTCAAGTCTCAGCAAACATGAGTGGTGAAGCTGAATTGATGCAAAGAAAAACAAAGGCCTTTGGGCTCAGCTTCAGAACCCAACATGAAAGAGGAAGCCTACTGCAGAAAGGCAAATAAAAGTCAGAGATAGGTTAGCGCTGTTGCACACCTGCTTCTGTATCTTCTCTACAACACGCTATCAGAGGCATGTACCTCAAGTGAAAAGAAAAGCAGAAAGCACAACAGGACAAAAGTGAAGTCTAACGTTGTCATTTCTAAAGACATCCTTTGTATAGAGATAAGAAGAAAATAAAAGATAGAAAGGAGCAAGCCAACCTGCAGAAATATTAAATCACTCTCAAGAAAATATTTAAATTGTTGCGTGTGTCAGAATAGATAATACAAGTACACACCTATACTAGTCAAAGCCAAGCAAAGAGAAGCAGAACTCACAACGATAAAAAAGGAGTAGACTAACAGATCTTTATATGCTATCTCCTTACATTCTGAAGAAGAAAAATGAAGAAAGAAGTGAGAGAAAAGAAATACCAACCGACTGAAGACGAAGAAAATCTCTCATGACTAAGAGCTTATCTACAGTGTGTCAGAACCAAGTCATCTGCACACCTAATCTGCTTAAGAAAGAAGCTACCAAATGAGAAGCTATTTCACAACGGCTCTATAAGCTTAATCATTTCTTCTCAACGGTAAAATCAACAATCTTCAAACGACTATATTTTCAGAACATATAAATAGCCTCAAGAAAGTCTTAGAAGACAACTAATGGGTAGCTGAGGGGGTCGGCCAAATTCCTAAAGATTCATTCACTCGAAACTGACCATAATGGGCTGCCATGAATTCTAAATCATCTACCTTTGAAAAATTGCATTTATCAAGCCCACAGAAGAAATTGGCCAAGCTTAATACAGATTTTATAAATCCAACCTTCTGATCCTACAGAGATGAATTAGAGCTTAGAATTAAACACTTGTATCTCTGTTATACCTTGTACTTAGATTTATTGCACGTATCCTGAGTAGTACTCAGTTAACCCATAGTACAAGATGAACCTCGGTTTAAGTTTCTAGGAAACTTAAACTTTTCATTGTAAACACTATTAAGTGTCTGAGAGCCTGGAGAAGCTTGGAGGAAGAAAGAATACTCTAGAGAGCCTGGAGAGGCTAAAGAATACTCTAGAGAGCCTGGAGAGGCTTGGAGGAAGAAAGAATACTCTAGAGAGCCTAAAGAGGCTTGGAGGAAGAAAGAATACTTGGTTTAAGCCTGGAGAGGCTTGGTTAAGAAAGAATAATCGGTTTAAGCCTAGAGAGGCTTGGTTAAGAAAGAATACTCGGTTTAAGCCTGGAGAGGATTGGTTAAAAAGGAATACTTGGTTGAGAGCCTGAAGAGGCTTGATGATAAAAGAATACTTGTATCTTTGTTCAGATAATGAAAAATCCAGTGGTGGTTTGCCCTGGGACTGGATGTAGCTCACTGGGTTAGTGGGTGAACCAGGATAAATTTTTGGCTGAATCATCTCTATCCCTTAAACTATTTTAATTCAGTTTTCTTCTAACAAAGGGACTCAAAAGTATTTAAGTGAGAACTTTACTTCTGAATTAAACTCGTTATCAAACTACTTTGAGTCTGAATCCAGTTCAGAAGGTAATCAAAACTTCAGACTGAAACTCATCGTCTGAAAATTTTCAGAAGCTATTTTCTCTACCCTTAACCTATACACTCCGCTATTATCTGATTATTTCTAACAAGAGAAGGGTCTAAAAAGTGAAGTCACATCAACACAGTAAAACTCCATTCTTGACCAAATCGTTTTGAAAAAGAGTATTTACTGAACCTTCTGAAGTAGGTTCAACAAATTCATTAACAAATCAGTTTTTAGCAAGTTATTGAGAAGTTTCATACATTAGTGTAACATTTTTGAAACAACGTGTTTTCTATTTTGAAGTTATTACTTATCAAAATCAGCTTTGAACGTTTCTAAAATGTTTTCATTAAATCTTCTGATGTGATTGCAGAAAGCAAATTTGTACTTATCAAGTTCAGCAAGTCTCTAAAAAAACTCTCTTTCATTAGCCTACGCTTAACTCTGATATTATTTACTTTTTAGGAAAAGAGTTTTTCACAATAACCTGCATAGGTCAATTGAGTAATAAGATGATTTTAAGAAGGGGTTTCCGAAAATTAGCGTAAAGTTTTGAAACACTATTCAACCCCGCCTTCTAGTGTTTCCTGTGGTTCCAACAATTGGTATTAGATCTCACATTCGGGTTGAGCATCTAACAATGCTGAAGGAGTAGATCCTCAGAAGATGGGAACCCCATCAAGCTAAAGCAACTCTGAGATAATGTGGATAAACGAATTAGTAAAGAGTATATTCTCTTAAACTCATTATTCAAGTTGCTGAAGCATCTTTCAGAAAGGCATGATGAGAAAAGGAAAGCACGTTCAATTCAAATTCCCTCATTGGTAACATCTTTCCTATCTCAACCTATATGCAATTATGTGATATGTGTTTTCCTGAAATGTGCTTACTTGCTGAAAATCATTTATCAGATTCTCTTTTTGGTTTGAGTAATTATGTTAAATCATTATTTTTTGGAATTTTAAATGTCTTTAAAATTTAAACATTTTGTCAAAACTATGATCTGGCTCTATGTGAATTAATGGATTATCAACCGTCTCCTCAAAGTGGCACGGTGCACGTCTCTCCATAATTGTTCAGTTCATGTAACCACCGTCATCAATGCCTCAAGCATGCCTATTTATAAGGATTGAAGGAGTATCATGAGAACTACACTCTAATTAGTATATCCTCAGAGCAGAACTTCATCCTCTTCAAGAACCTTAACTTTCGAAGTTCAAAAACCTTGCTCAAATGGCTGCTGAATCTGCTACTTTATGTGATGCAAATCAATCAAGGATTAATGAGAGAATCATTCCTTCGAGGATGGTTCGTCTCTCTGAATTTGAAGAAGTAGGAATCAAGATTATTGAGTACTTTGATGCTGTTGGATGGACCCCATTCTTTAACAACATTTCCTCCGAGTGGCATGAGAAAAGTGTTATGGAATTTTGGAACAACTTTGAAGTTGTTTCTGATTCAAAACACACTGGGATAAACACGACTGTGATGGGGAGATCCATCTTTGTGGACTGCAAAGTGATTGTTGAAGTAATTGGTGTTCCTTCAAGGGAAGAAAACTTCTGTCAGAATTGAGGAGTACACTTTGGAGGAGGCTTCCTGATATTTGATCAGTTGTTGTTTGGTAGAAGATGCCTTGG
The DNA here is from genome assembly GCA_026901365.1 of Sesbania bispinosa. NCBI lineage: Eukaryota > Viridiplantae > Streptophyta > Magnoliopsida > Fabales > Fabaceae > Sesbania > Sesbania bispinosa. The sequence continues at coordinate 1,091,358 of QLOH01000226.1, read as the reverse complement.
TCCCACCAAGCACTGCCAACTTCTGGATATCCGCAGAGTTCTCCTTGCTATTCTCAACTGCTGTATCCTTCCGAAAGGAAGTAATAACTTCTTCATCAAGGAAATTGAAAGGTTTGTGGTGGCAAACTTGCTGTTAAAGAAGAAGATCAATCTTCCATGGATTCTCCTATATCAGATGATATTCAGAGAAAAATTGGATGTTAATGATTTCTTCCCCCACAACACCTTAATCATGAAAATCCTGATTCACAAGGGCTTTGCAATGAACGGTCTCTTTGATCAAGCACCTCCTTCCCTCTTCACCCCAACTATGTATGTTCAGTTAGACCAAACTCTATCTGAAAGGGAAGAAGCCCTAGGGAACAGAGTGGCTGAACTTCCTCTTTTGACATCCCATGTCAAAGAGAGAAGGACAAGAGTCTCTGGTCATCTGGGTGCTCACGGAAGAATTATAAAGGTGTTTGCTGCATACAATGTGAAACGTCTGCACGCTCGTGTGAATCGGTTAGCAAGGAGGTTGAAGAAAACTCAGAAGGAGCTACTGAAGCTTAAAGCAGAAAAGGAGAGTGTCAATGCTGCTGAAAACTCATCTGATTATAGTCTTTAATTAATTCAAAGAGCCTTGTCATTTTTTTAATTCATTTTAAACATTGTTTTAAATTATTATTTTTTAATTATATATTCATATTTTCTGCATGACTAAATTCTCTACTATAATTCTCTCATAATTGTTCTTTGTCATTAGTAACGTTATTCTTAAAACGTAAGAAGTTCTTAAAGATAAAAATTTTTAACTTGCTGAAACAATTTGAACCCTCTAATAACAAAAGAAGGAAAAGAACATTTTAATAAAAACTCTAAACCAAGTAGTATTCAGAAAGTAATATCAAACTCAGGGGGAGTCTCTTTCAATAAAAAAATCTTTAGAGAAAGATAAAATCCCACATGTATATGATTTAAGAAGAGAATGTTGTTTGATGAACTTAAAGCTAAATTCTTAAGATATTTCTGTAATGATTAACAAATTTAATTGAGCAAATTCAGATGTTGCTGAAAGGTATTTTGGTTTGTGAATGTTTCAGCAAATAGGTTTTAAAGAGAACTTATAAAGTTGATCATCAGAAGGCAACACCATCTAAAAGAATGACTGATGTGGCATCACTCTTAGCCTCTGAACCTGTTCAGAAGGTTCACAACGAACTTGCTGAAATAGTGGGTCAGAAGTGCTGAGGAGATTGCTACTTAATTCATTGAGCCTACCTCAACCCTTGAAGGACAGGCCATGGTGACTGTTGTTTCTGATAGAGAGGAAGTTAGAAAGGTTATAGAGCACGGAGATCAAGATTATGTTGCTGATGCGCTACAAACAATTTCAGAGAATAAAAGCAACAAGACTGTATCTAAAGAAAAGTTGAGTCTCAACAGATACGTCTCTTCAACCTAAAACTCTCTAAGTATCTCTTCTAATAACATTATTTGATGTTTCCAGTATTAATTGTGTCTCCATAAAAATAATTGTCTTTAATATAATTATATATATTTTGGCATCATAATTTTTTTAACCGGTATTTCAAAAAGGCGTAATTTCAAAAGCCCTTAAAAACCGTAAACTCTAATGACAAGGGTAATTAAAGAAGATGGCTTTTCACCTGTCTGCTTCACGAAGCACGTTCTCCCATGTCGGCGCTACATGTACCATCTTTAAAGGCTATGTGAGTCCATCTAAGCCTATAAATTCGCAACGTGAGAAGCAGTTCAAACATCATCAATCCCTCTACAACTTCTCATCTGTCTCTCTCAAGCTCTTAACTCTTCTCAAAATCCCTAGAAGATTCATTTCTTCTTTATCTTCCCTAAAAATGGCATCCTCTACTCTCATCTTCCAAACTCAAGTGTTAGACTTCAAAAACCTTGCCGAAGAAGGGTATTTTCTTGCGGATAGATTTGAAAGCGCTGGGTGGTCACCCTTCTTTGAAGCTGTGGACTGCAAATGGCATGAAGAAAGTGTTCGAAATTTCTGGAGCACCATGGAAGTAGTAGATGATGAAAGGAGGATCTTTGTGAAGGCCCAAGTGATGGGTTGTGAGATTTTGGTAAACACTGACATCCAGGGAAAGGCTCTTGGAATTAAGAGCGAAGGAGAACAGTTCTCCTCCATCTGGGAAGCTCATAATGCTGGTGCAGGATGGCTAAACTTGTTGATCCATGATGAAAATGGGATGAAAGACACTTCCAAGGTTCTGTTCAAAATCATAAAATACTGCATGTTTCCAAGAGGAGGAGATAACCATCTCTCTAATGTAGAGAGGTTTTGTGTCATCAACCTTCTACAAAGAAGGAAGATAAACCTGCCTTGGATCATTTTGTACGAAATGATTAGAAGAGAACAAGAGAATGCTAATATCCTTCCCTTCAACACCATTATCATGAAGCTTCTCCAGTATCACGAAGTTCACATCGAACACCTCTGTGACCACAGGCGTCCCAGCATATTCAGGGTGAATGGTCAAACTACAGTTGTAAATGATGCACTGGAAAGAAGACCCACTGTGGAAGATCCTAAAGTCAAGAGGTTGAAGATGGAGAACACCTTAATCCGACAAGAATTAGGAAAGACAAAGATGGCTTTACTGATGCTGCAGAAAGATGCAGAAGATGAAGAAGAAAAGGATGAGCCCAGTAAAAACCAGTCTTCTAATTAATTCTTGTCACAAATATTCGCAACGTCTGCTTAACCCTCTTTGTTTACAAAACGTTAAATATTATCTAAAGTACTTTCTTTATATTAATTACTATTATGTGCATCTTAAAATCAGCTGCTTTGGTCTGAAGTGATATTCTTCTTAAAATCCGATCATATTTGACAATGCTTTAATCTTGTTGAAATCTGTTAAAAGTTGTTTACCCAATCTACCCTTTTTAAATAACGACAAAAGGGGGAGAAGAAATATAACTAAACAAATGGAAGGTAAAACATAAGCATAACTAAACAAATTACTGAAAAGAAAATAGGAAAATGTTTTTCAGAAATATATTCAAGCGTCCTGGTAAAAATTGAAAAATGGGAGAAATATAATATTGTCCAGCTTACGGGGAGTTTTCCAACCAAAATTAACTTTCTGAAAAACATACTAAATTTGGATCTATCTGATATTTGTTAAGTTATATCTAATTTGACATCACTAAAAAGGGGTAGAATGTTGAGTCTCAGAATTAATTTAAGTATTTAAATTAGACTTAAGACTCAATATCTTTAGGTTTTAATGATTAACAAATTAGATCATATAAGAACAGGTTCTACTGAGAAAAGTATTGTTTTGTGCATTGTGTTTCAGGTAACAGGATGAAGCATCCCTCGGAAGACAACAAGACGAAGATAGCCAAAGAAGCAAGCAAAAGACAAGAAGAGGAAATCCGAAGAAAGACAAAGCAAATCTGAATAAGGAGAAACACTGAAAGAAGAAATCTGCTAAAGAAGAACAAAGCAACAAGAGCATTAAAGCAACTATCTAAATGCGACCAACTATCTGAAGAAAATTTGGAAAGAAGAAGTAATCTGTGGAATCAGAAATAAAGACAAACTTAAAACCTATGAAAGTCTATCAATCAAAAGAACATCACTTTGTCTGAGATACATGTACTTCAGATCATTCATTCAAATGATGCAAAAACACTTCAGATGATTTATTTCAATCAAATAAACAATGAACCATGTAGAAGCAGCTCAACCTTCTGAATCAAAGAAAGACTTGAAGAGAAGTAACATGCCAAAGAAGGAAGACATACACAAGGAAGAACAAAGAAGCAATCTGCTGAAGAAAGGAACTTGCCAAAAACGACCAACCTATTGAACCCAAGAAAAAGACTAGAAGAAAAGAAAGAGTACATCGGGGGAAAGCTGAAATGAAGATAAACTACATGCTTATGAAGAATGAAGAAGAAAGAAGCAAACATCTGAAGCAAAGAAGAAGAAACTCGCTGGAGGAAGGAACTCGCTGAAAGCGTCTCCAAGATGAAAAGCTAAATCAAGTTGAAGTAACGCAACTTGCTGAAAGTGTGTGTGTACTAAAATTGAACCTGCTGAACACATACTTTCTGAACGTGATTACGTGGCATTTCAAACTCTCTGAAGAAGAAGAAGAAGCCAAACACGTCATATAACTCTCTGAAGACTTATGAGTCAAATCCGAATAATTTAATTAAGAAACTCAAGTCTCAGCAAACATGAGTGGTGAAGCTGAACTGATGCTAAGAAAAACAAAGGTCTTTGGGCTCAGCTTCAGAACCCAACATGAAAGAGGAAGCCTACTGCAGAAAAGCAAATAGAAATCAAAGATAGGTCAGCGCTGCTGCACACCTGCTTCTGTATCTTCTCTGCAACACGCTATCAGAGGCATGTACCTCAAGTGAAAAGAAAAGTAGAAAGCACAACAGGAAAAAAGTTGTGATACCCCTAGTTACCACTAAAAGTACCACATGCATTACACGTGACCAACGAAGTAGAACGTCAAAAATTGCGGAAGTTTTTTTTTTTTGAAAAGGATTTAGGTGTCATTGACCTATTACCTCTCTAGATTTATTTTAAGTACTTATGAACTACCTTTTCCTTCACTTTCAAAAATACTTATCTTTCCGTAAGCGTCAAAAGAATTACACCTTACGCGCATACACAACATACACATGGTTAAAGACCTTGAGAGAACATAAAACAGTGTGACATAAATACATACATACATATTAAGTAGCATCGATGTACCTCTCGAATACCCACATGACCACCTTAAAACATGAGTTCCGGTAGTAAAATAAATGAGACCTCTAACAGAATACAAAAGAAGAGATTCCTAAATCAGAGCTGCGTACTACCTAGACTCAACACAACCTAGTCCTTTTCAGGTACAAGAGGAAGTCTGGGGTGCGTGATGGTGACACAAACTCCCTCCCCCATAGAACTCACACCTGCGCGGGGTACCCGTCACCGTCCAGGTGCCCCTCGGCAACCATCTGATTCGCACCTGCATCGACGTCATGACGGAAGTCCTCGATATCGACTGTCAACGTGACGAGAAGAACATAGAAAGAAGAGATAGAAAAGAAGGGTGAGAACATCGCATGAACTCACAGCATGTAGGATACAACAAACTAGAGCACACACACAGAGGCAATCCACACAGTCGAATCAATAAGCAATCACGACATCTCATCATGGTGTACTCATATGAACGCAACTTTTACTATTATAATGCAATATCTAATGCATGCGGGCCCAGGGAAACATCACCATAGGCAGAGCACATAGCAGCTGCCCGACCATATATACACAGCACGTCAGGAGTTTGAGTTTGTACTATCATTGGTACAAAGAGAATTGCTCATACATTTTGGCCAAATAAATTTCCCGACTTCCAGACAATCTCAACTGACCATGAAAACTTAAGAGCGACAGGATAGTCAAGCGTGTACCCCGTTTGCTCGACAGTGAGGAGCGAGCCTACGTCACCTGAGCCATTTCGGGACCTGACTATCCTCAGGGCTGGCATCCCCACCCGAGGACCCTCTGGCGTTCTTTGCAAAACCCAGTGCCCAGTCCCTACCAGTTTCACACTGTACCGAGTGTTACTGCTATATAGGCCATAAGGTTTTCAACCTCGAACATCAACGACGCTTCATGATGCATGTCACACAACAATGCTCACAACATTCACATCCTTACAGGCAAAACCCATTGAACCATTCAACGTCACCACATCCCCGTGGCACGGCCCGAATTCAATGTCTTTCCTTCACAAGGAAGGCCAAACCGCACTCTCTCGCCAAGCTTCTCAAGTTTTATGTAGAAAGAGTGTGTTGGTTATAGCCTTTTAAGGTAGTTTGTACTAATGTTCTTGATAATCATGTCAACTTAAGTCCTATAATTTACTAAAACTTATGATTGTATCTTATGGATGATATTACTTATCCTAATTCTCCTTGTATGACTAATTAAGATTAGGTTTAACTTTTAATCTTAACTAGTCTTCATTAACTGGATTACAATTAATCTTAATCCTCTTTAATTAAGTCTTAATCTTACTTAAGATCCTAATTAATTCTTAATCATCCCTTAATCTCTTCCTTAATCTTGGATTAGGATTTTAATTATGTTTGATTAAGTTTAATCATAATTAATTAGTCTTTAACCATCATTATTGGTTAATTACTTAATTAATACTTTCATTAAGGTTAATTAACTTTAGACTTAATTAATCATTCTTTACTTAATCGACTTAAGTGAATTAGGTTGATTAACTTAGGTAATTAAATTAATTAAGCCCACTAATTAATCCTAAGTTTTAACTTTTAATTGCTTGGATTAGAGTTGAAGTCCAACTCCAATCTAACTTTTAATTTCATAATCTAATCTTGATTGACTTTTAATGAGTCTTTAACTCCTTTTCTTAAAGGTTTTAAACTTAAATTAAAAGCCTAAAGGTTTTATAACTCTTAGGAACTTATTTTTAGTCATGGTAACTTAAAATATTGACCTTTAAGTTGACTTTTACTTTGTTGGAATTGGAAATCCGAATTTGTTTTATTTATTTTTAAAGACTTATTCTTAATTGCACTTTAGTCCTTTTACTTGTAAAATTGCTTCTTAGTCCTTTTGGACCACCAAAGCCCATAAACATGTTTTCAATATACCCTTGACCTTTTTAAGATCAAAAAGGTATTCTTGATGAGTTTCATCAAGAACAATTCATGAACATCAAGAACAACTTGAATGTTCATCAAAACTTCAAATTTTTCACAACATCCAATCTTCACCAAAACTTCACACATTCATCAACAAACAATCTAAATGCCAAATATCATATTAATCCACTCAAAATCATCCACATACACATTAAAGTTCATAACTCCATTTTCAAGCTCATAAACACTATTTTTCAAAGATCAATCTTCCAAAACAATTGTATACCTTCAACCAACTTCATGCATGTTCATAGATTCATCATAAAAACACATTCCAAGCACCAAAAAAAATTTTGAAACACATGCAGCCCCAAAATCCCTCAAGGCCGAGAGCTATTAGAGGAAAAAGGGGAAAATTTTTCCAAAATTGTTTCTTGGCTTGCATGCACCAACAATCACAATCCAAGCACATTCCAAGCATCAAAATAAACTTAAAAACATGTAAACAACCCAGCTCCAAGAATCCAAAACATTTGCTCAAAGAAAAGCTCAAAAAGTGATTTTTTTCAAGGAAAAACAAGAGTAAAAACAAGGATTTTAAGGGCAAATCCTTGACTCTAGTTACCAATCCTACTAGAGCTCAAGTTCCCCCCCCCCCTTACCTCAAATTTCCAAGAAAATGAGTGCAGAATTCTGGTCCCAAAACAGCCCCCAAAGATGCCTCCTTTAGTCACCAACAAGGATTTTTCAAGGCTAGAAGGCTTAGAAATGGAAGCTCTGGTTCAAAGATGGAACCTTGGCTTGATGTGTTTAAGGGAAGATGAAAAATTTTGAGAGAAGTTGATGGAGGGCTCACGGCAAAGAGAGAAAAGGAAGATAGAAAATGAGAGAGTTCCTAAGCTTGCATGTAGGAAAAGTGAGAGAGAAAGGTGAGTTGATGTGCCATAAAGGCTTGCTTCTTTTTCAAGTCTTGGAGAAAAGAAAGAAAAATACAAGTGGCTTCCATGCATCAAGGTTGCACTATGCACGGCCTTCTAGGAGGAAAAAGGGAAGGTTTGTGCAATTTTTCTGGCCCGGATCAAGAGTATTCGGGCCCGGTTCAAGGGACAGGAGGGGCAAAAAGGTCATTTTCACAGAAAAACCCCAAAAATTTCCAGAAATTCCCTAAAAATAGGAAATTAAATTCTAAATCCAAAAATATAAATTTTGGTAATTAAAAATAATTTTAACAATTCAATAAAACACGAAATGCGGTAAAACGGTAAGAAGTGGGCGTTACAGTAAGCAGAGAGAGAAAATTAAGGTTTTATTTACAGAGATTGTATAGAATTATAAATATAATTTTAAATCATCTTTTAAGGTTCAAAATATATTTTCCATATTTTTCTACAATTTTTTTCATATGCTGGCTATGGTTATACTGTTAACTGGGGGCATTTTGATCTTTTTGCCCAGAAGTGCCAGAAAAATTCTAAATTATTTTCTAAAACTCATCACTAATTATATTAAGAGTATTTTGAATAAAGGTATAGATCCCTTAGAGTTTTAGCTATTTTTAATAATTAAATCTATATTTTCCTTAACTGTATAATTACTAAAGGTATCTTAGGTTATTTTCTCAAACACCTCTCTAGAGAAATTTACTCATAATCGTGGTTGGGTATTATAAATTTGGCTGTCTATTAAAAGCTACTAAATACTTTATAATTAAATGATTATTACTATTTTAAAATTTTCTTTATTCTATTTATACACCAGTAAGAAAAATTGCGGGTGTTACAAAAGTGAAGTCTAACGTTGTTATTTCTAAAGATTTCCTTTGTAAAGAGATAAGAAGAAGATAAAAGAGAGAAAGGAGCAAGCCAACCTGCTGAAGTATTAACTCACTCTCAAGAAAATATTTAAATTTTTGTGTGTGTCTGAACGGATAATACAACTACACACCTATACTAGTCAAAGCCAAGCAAAGAGAAGCAGAACTCACAACGATCGAAAAAAAGTAGACTAACGAATCTTTATATCCTATCTCCTTACACTCTGAAGAAGAAAAATGAAGAAAGAAGTGAGACAAAAGAAATATCAACCGGCTGAAGACGAAGAAAATCTCTCATGATTAAGAGCTTATCTAAAGTGTGTCAGAATCAAGTCATCTGCACACCTAATCTGCTTAAGAAAGAAGCTACCAAATCAGAAGCTATTTCACAACGGCACTATGAGCTTAATCATTTCTTTTCAACGGTAAAATCAACAATCTTCAAATGGCTATATTTTCAGAACATATAAATAGCCTCAAGAAAGTCTTAGAAGACAGGTGATGGATAGCTGGGGGGGTCGGCCAAATTCCTAAAGATTCATTCACTGGAAACTGACCATAATGGGCTGCCATGAATTCTAAATCATCTACCTTTGAACTATGGCATTTATCAAGCCCACAGAAGAAATTGGCCAAGCTTAATACAAATTTTATAAAGCCAACCTTCTGATCCTACAGAGATGAATTAGAGTTTAGAATTAAACACTTGTATCTCTGTCATACCTTGTACTTAGATTTATTGCATGTATCCTAAGTAGTACTCAGTTAACCCATAGTACAAGATGAACCTCGGTTTAAGTTTCTAGGAAACTTAAACTTTTCATTGTAAACACTACTGAGTGTCTGAGAGCCTGGAGAGGCTTGGAGGAAGAAAGAATACTCTAGAGAGCCTGGAGAGGCTTGGAGGAAGAAAGAATACTCTGGAGAGCCTGGAGAGGCTTGGAGGAAGAAAGAATACTCTCGAGAGCCTGAAGAGGCTTGGAGGAAGAAAGAATACTTGGTTTAAGCCTGGAGATGCTTGGTTAAGAAAGAATACTCGGTTTAAGCCTGGAGAGGCTTGGTTAAGAAAGAATACTCGGTTTAAGCCTGGAGAGGCTTGGTTAAAAATGAATACTTGGTTGAGAGCCTGAAGAGGCTTGATGATAAAATAATACTTGTATCTTTGTTCAGATAGTGAAAAATCTAGTGGTGGTTTGCCCTGGGACTGAATATAGCTCATTGGGTTAGTGGGTGAACCAGGATAAATTTTTGGCTGAATCTTCTCTATCTCTTAAACTATTTTAATTCAGTTTTCATCTAACAAAGAGACTATAAGTATTTAAGTGAGAACCTTACTTCTGAATTAAACTCGTTATCAAACTACTTTGAGTCTGAATCCAGTTCAGAAGGTAATCAAAACTTCAGACTGAAACTCATCGTCTGAATATTTTCAGTAGCTATTTTCTCTACCCTTAACCTGTACACTCCGCTATTATCTGATTATTTCTAACAAGAGAAGGTTCTAAAAAGTGAAGTCACAATCAACACAGTAAAACTCCATTCTTGACCAAATCGTTTTGAAAAAGAGTATTTACTAAACCTTCAAAAATAGGTTCAGCAAATTCTTTAACAAACCCGTTTTCAACAAGTTATTGAGAAGTTTCATACATTAGTGTAAAACATTTTTGAAACAACATGTTTTCTATTTTGAAGTTATTACTTATCAAAATCAGCTTTAAACAAGTTTCTAAAATGTTTTCATTAAATCTTCTGATGTGATTTCAGAAAGCACATTTATGCTTATCAAATTTAGCAAATCTCTGAAAAACTCTCTTTCACTAGCCTACGCTTAACTCTGATATTATTTACTTTTGGCAAAAGAGTTTTTCACAATAACCTGCATAGGTTAATTGAGTAATAAGATGATTTTAAGAAGGGGTTTCCCAAAATTAGTGTAAAGTTTTGAAACACTATTCAACCCCCCTTCTAGTGTTTCCTGTAGTTCCAACAATTTCCACGTCCCCATATAGATTAGTATATTGGCATGAGGTTGTTCTTCCAGTGGAAATAAACCTTCAATCTCTTCGAATTCATAGGCAAAATGAGTTGCCTACCCAAGATTATCTTAGTTTAATGTTTGATGAACTTGATATCTTAGACGAAGAGAGAATTACCACTTTGGAAAATATGATTAAGCAAAAAGAAAGGATTTCTCGTTTTTATAATCGAAGAGTTAATAGTAAGATGTTTCAAGAAGGAGATTTAGTTTGGAAATTTCTTTTACCCTTGGGTAAAAAATCTCCTAAGTATGGGAAGTGGACCTCAAATTGGGAGGGACCATTCAGAGTCGAAATGGTGCTTTCGAGCAATGCCTATACTATTTGAGACGTCACGTCTAATTGCTTGATCAGATCAAAAAACGGGAAACACTTAAAAAAAATATAAGCCAACGATGAATGAGGTGAAAATCCCTCTAAATTAATAAAAATTCCAAAGGGCCAAAAAGTGGCCAACCAGTCAAATATCATAGAGAATGGCTGTTAAAATTTACAAAAGAGAATTAAAAAGAAATTAAAGAGGAATAAAGCCTAAAAGAGGGATTTGGCTTTAAAATCAAGATATTCCTCCTTAATTTTCCCAAGAGTGGTTTCGAGCCTGGCATGCTGGCTTCGAGCCATGTCCAAATCCCTTAAGTAGTTAAGGAGGTTGGCAGATTCATTTTTAAACTCTACTTTCAGCTTTTCTTGTTGTTCCCTGCCCTTGTGGAGTGCTAAAGTAATTATAGTCTACTCTTCAATTTTGGAAGCTAACTGTCGCTTCAGATCTTCTATCTCCTTGCCTAAAGTCTCAACTCAAGACTCTCCCTTTGCGAGAGATTCAGAAGAGATTTGGAATTTTGAATTCTTTTCAAAGATTTGAATTCTCAATGCCTCTTCATCCTTCCGAATGTTCTCTTGGAGGACTTCGTTCTCGTTGATTTGATTTAACGTCAAAGTGAGAGAGTCATACTGGGCGCAAAATACACCTAAAGCCTCGTCCAGTTCTAACGGAAGCCATTCAGGTAGCTTTTTAATCTCAGTAAGCACATCCCGAATCTGACCATTGATATCATCATTGAGAGCGGCCATCAAATCTTGTGAAAAGACTAAGTGGAAAAGCTTGCCAATCAAAGCTTGGACTCGATGATGCGTACTAGACTCTGAAGTCTTAATGCTCAAGCTCAACTTAGCAGAGGGGAGGGTGCCTGCCAATAGGCTGTTGATGATTGAGAAAGCGTCTTCTTCGAGTTGTTTACTCAAAGCATCCAAGTCTAAGGTATACTCAGGAGCTCTAGGAGGAGATTTATCTCAAGGAACCTCTTACTGCTCAGCTTGAAGGTGAGTGGATTCTGGGATAGTCTCTTCACCTGGTGTCGTCTTAGGTGGAGAATTTCGAGGAGGAGTTTGACTAGACCCCTCTAAGTCTTCATCTTGAGTAGTAAAAGGAGTAGTGGGTAAACCTCCATCAAGCAAGGAGTGATCATCATCTTTTTGGGCCAAGGATTGGTCTTTAGGCGAAGAGGTTGGACCTTGACCAGCTGAAACTTAGTTTTCTGTTGGGAGATCTTCTTTTTTTGTTGTAGGAATAGGTTGATCCCCAGGTTGAACTATGGCAAGATCGACATCTTGACGCTGCTCAAAAGCACCTCTAGTCTCCTCCAACACCTTGTCAGCAAATTGTTCAGCAGATTGATCAGGAGAGTTAACTTATGGTTCATCAATGATAGTATTTCGATCCCCTGTAGATCGAAGTCTTATGATCTGGTTCGATCCAGGATACTGAATAGTAAGAGGAAAAGAATCTAAAAGTGAATCAATACTGGAAGAACTAGAACCTGTAGTACTCTCTTGATGGGTGTCATCAGAAGAAATTATTTGGAAAAATAAATGATGAAAGTTAGATAAAAACCATGATCAGTGGAAGGAAAAGAGAAGGAAGGGGCACGTAAGAATTACCACTCTGTTTGCTTTCCAAGAATGTTTAACAATTGTATTAAGGTAAGAAAAGCTTCAACAAGGAAGGCAACAAAAAGACTTGAATAGAAACAAACCTCAATAGCATAATGTTTGGGGAATTTCAAAGGGTCATCCTCATTGAGGGTTCCCTCACCAGCAATGACTTTGTCTACCTGGGATGGAGTTACCTTGGAGTCAGAAGACGAAGGCTTCGCGCCATCAAGTTCCTTCGAGCCAGAAGTTGCTGAAGGATCATCTTTAAAGTGATCATAACAAGCTTCGACCCAAGCAGGAGTAGGAGTTGGAGAGGCCTAGGCATAAGGAGTTTCTTCTCGAGCTGAAGTGGCAAGAGCTTTCTTTCTCTTCTTCAAGGTAGGGGCATCTTTCGAGGCAAGTGGTCGAGGAATTCCCCTCTTCCTGGTTTGAGGTTTCTGAAAATAACCAAAAATACAAGAGTTGAGAAGACCAAAAGAAGAAAGAATAGGTACAGGACCACACAGAACGTACCTTAACCTCGTCAGAGCCTTTGCTGCCTTGAGAGTTTTTAGCTTTCGAAGCTCCTCCAGCATCCTTAGTGGTTGTCATAAAAGGTAGTGTGAGTTAAAATTGCAAAAACAAATGTTGAAATTCAAGAAGATAAAAAGAAGTCAGAATACCTTGTCTTTTCTTCTTTTCAACTGTTGGATACTCCACCTTACTAGTGAGGCGAATGAAGTAGTCTTCCTTCGAACATGCCATATCTTTATAAGAGGAGTGCCACCAATGGTCATATGCAGCAGGACAATAGTTGGCAGGAGTGAAGTCAGTGGGAACATATTCAGGTCTAGTGGCCTCAAATTCCATGATCCTTCTTTCCACATCCTCAATGGAATCACAAGGGCCCACATCCTGACCTTTATCGAAGAAGGGAATGGGTATGTCTTGACATAGGCCAAACTACCTTGCCACCAGAGTAGGCTGATAATGGATCAGGCAGGGAACTGAATGATCATAATGGGGAAAGATGAGCTGGTTGTGGAGTATTTTGCTCCACTTCTGATCCTGATCAGCTTGTTCATCAGGGTTCTTACTGACAATGGGTTTTTGAACCCAAATAGGACCTATAGCCCTATTCGAGTAGGAGCAGAGACAAGCATCAAAGTGATCATGGTCAAAGAAACAAGATATGAATATTTTTAAATCATCAAGTGGTTTAATTATGGTGCCAGAAAGAATGGTAAACACCAAGCTTTTGCCAGTAGGCTCAAAAAGGTTCTAGACTTTGCGGGGGAGAGAGGTCATCTCTAAGAAGGTGGCTCAAAGCCAAAGATCTAACAGCCAAAAAGGGCCATAAAAACCACCCAAGGGCTTGGGTTGTCTATACTAGCTGATAATGTCTGACATACATAAGTATAAGTGCCCAAGGAGCAATTTGGCCAAGTTAATTTTCCTACCTTCATGAAGACAGGTAGCCAAAGGAAGAAGCCCTTGAGGGACTTGTAATGACCTAGTGCAAAATACAAAATTGGACAACTAAAACCAAAGGAAGGTTACGTGCTCAATATCAGAATCTTGAGGGAACTCTTGGTTATGGTTATTTAGAATAAAAGCCTTAAAGGTCATTCTTAAGACTTCAGGGGTGACTTTCCCTATGGGTGCAGTACTAGGGAGATAGGTCTCGCCACAGGGCTCAAGACCAGTGAAGACTGCCACATCCAAGAGAGTGAGAATAATCATCCCACAGGGAAGGAAGAAGGTACAAGTACCTCAATCCCAAAAATTAAGGGCAGCTAAGATTAGGTTAATGTTATAACTATCAATGGTGGTTTGGGAAAATTGAATCAAATCATAAATCCTTAACCTTTTCCACAATCCCCCTTTCTTCGAATGGACCTTATCGAGTCAGGAAAGGTAAGTCTTCTTCTCCACCATTGGGTAAGCTCTGAAGATTTGTTTTTCTGGTTCAACAAAATCAGCACGGATTGGGTTGCCAAACGCGAGGATATTCTCCAAGGGATAGAAAGCCTGGAAATCCATAAATTGAAGGGTTCGTGGAGGAAATTCATAAGGACCAAGGTAAGCCATGCGCAGACCATCATTGTTGGTCAGAAAAAGAACAATGTTCTTCCACACGGCAAGATTCTCGTCAGTGGCTTCCGGCTCCGGAAAAAATGTTTCGTCGTCTCTAACCACCGTTTGCCCATCATTGGCAGCAAGAGGAATAGGGGCAATTCACCTTGTATTCATCACTAGGGAAGACCAAATAAGCAACGACAGTAGCCAAGAAGATTGAACTCAAGGGGTTATTGAGGAAGTTGAAACGGAGAAAATGAAGAGGCAGCGCAAGGAAGGAAATGAAGCAGACGTGGGAAGGAAGGCAAACCGCCAAGAGAGGGGGAATGCTCAGGTTTTAAACCTCACGACATGACAAAAGAAAGGAAGCCAAAGGTTTTTTGTCAGTTGCAAGCCCACTCAGAGGTCGATTAATGGCCTAGGTAATAATACGTTTGGCAGTAAGAGAACGTGGAGCTTACACGTGGACAGTTACCAGATGTTGAAGGGGTTACCAAGCGTATTTAAAAATGCAAAAGCTTCTCAAACTCGAAGCTATGCATTTTGGGGGGCATCCGTTGGTATAAAATAAAATGATTCGAAGAGAAAAAGTAGGAGACAACCAAAGAGGACCAAATCTTTATTTTATTAATCAGATAATTATAAAAAGAAAATATAAAGTTGTTATCTAATTGGTCCTTGTTACTCCTAATCTTCGAATGGGTCTCTACTACTCCTAATCTTCGAATGGGTCTTTGTTTATCCTCATCTTCGAGTGTCCACTCACCAACTCGAAGTGGTGATCATAAATGTCTTCCCAGATCGTTTACTAGGAGGAAAGCCCGGTGCTTCGGGTGTAATTAAAGGAGAGTCCCTCAGAAGGGTAGGACTCCCCATTTTGGCTGGTTTCTTCGACCAAAGGAAAAGGCTAAAAGAGGATGAAGGGTCAATTGGTATTGCACACCATTTCGACCTGATCAGTAGCAAAACCATGTAAGGTTAGGTCGAATAGAGCAGCCAACATAAAAAATCACTCCATGAGGAATGAGACAATGACCAAATGGTGAAGCCAGCCACTATTTGTAAAGAAAAGGGGAGCCTAAGATGTAAAACTGCCACCAATCCAGACTAATAATGGAGGGAATTGCATTTATGGCATTCAAGTGGCCGGTGGTAAAAGAGGGACTCTGGACGACAGAAAGACTTATGGCACGTGCTCAAAAAAGGGCTTAAAGGAGAAGTTGTGCATAAGTTCGAAGCTGACCAGAAGAGAACGTCTCAAAAAGATCATTTCCAGATCGAAGAAGGAGTACCAGAAAACCAAACAGAGCCTGCACTCATTATTCAAAGATTTGGGAACTACCTATAGGGTATTCCTCACTCGAAGAGATGTCAGACACTAATCCACGTCATCAACAATAGTTACAAAATAAGTGTTGCCTTTATTATGTAGAACGTGGGGAAGTGGGAGTTGATAGATAGCATGCATGGCAGTTACATGCAGTTCTAAAATGGTTCCAAGGGAGGCCTATAAATAGGAAGAAAGGAGACTCGCACCAGGTCGGCAAAATAAACACTCAAGCACCCTGAAGCCAAAGCATCCATCCTGAGATCAAGGCACCCAGTTGTAGAGAGCACGTAGGGATTGCAGACCGCCATTTATTTTTATGCTTTTATGCTTTCTGTAGTTTAATTTCCAGTGTACATGTACGTTTCTACTTTTTCAATATTAATTAAAAGTTTGTTCGTCTCTTATTTACGTCATTAAAACTCATTTTCTTCTCCAAATTTCTTAGTGACAATGTAACATCCTAAAATTTCTAGAATAGATAAAATAAAATAAAAGGGAGGAATAATAGTAATAATATTATCTTTATTATTAGTAGTAGTAGAGATCATAATATTTAATTAAAAAGGGGATGGGTGGGTTGGAGTAGGCCCAACCCAATTAGATGTTTAAATAGGAGAAGGGTTATCTATTTCACCCTATCCTTTCTTCAAACGTCAGATAACCAAACCCTAGGGACGAGAGAAGCGACTCCACAAGGAGAAGGTGTCGCAGAGTAGATCATTAAGGGAGTTCTGCCAACCATTCTTGATCGTCATTCCTAAGGTACGGGGGGAAGGGGTGTTGCTATATGTGTATGCTGGAGTGCTTGGGTAGTGTGGGCAACCATAAGTCCCTCTAGGATTCTTAAATTTTAAATTATGAATGATGAATTGTCTGTAATATGATGAAATTCGTGATTGTTGTGATCATTACTGTCATGTTCTTGTTGGAATTGAGAGTAGGAAGCGAGATTGTCGAAAGGGGTCAAATTAGGATTTGAGAGAGAGATTTCATAATTTATTTGATTGTTGACTTAACTGTAATCTATTGATATAATTGATGAATTGATTGATTTTAATCGGTAAAAACAAGTCTAATTAAGTTAGGGACTTAGAGATTTGAGTAGAGATTGAAGAAGGGGGGTTGAAAAGGGGCAAAATCGCAGGTGCAGTTATGTTCTGCGGCACTTACGCTCCACCCGCGCTGAGCGCACGGTGGAGCGTAGCTCTTTGGGACCTGCGCTGGGCGCAGGGTGGAGCGTAGCTTTCTGGAACCTGTGTTTCACTTGCGCTGAGTGCAGAGTGAAGCTCAGCACACGGATTAAGCTTTTAATTATAACTTCAACAGATTCCTTCCAAATTTCGGATAGCTTTTCTTAAAACGTGAAATTGAGATGGATGTTTACCTAATATATAAATGTTTTATGGAATTGATGAGATTAAATTGGATGTATAGAGTGTATTAACTGTGGCATGAAGTATTGTGGTGTGAGTATCTTATGTGATGTTCTATGTTTATAATATTCGATATGTGATGTGGAGTGATTAGAGTAGAAGAGATTGTATGCGATGTATGTGAAATAATGATGATGCATTGAGCATTGAGATTGTTTGAGATATATGTGAAATGATGATGATGCATTGAGTATAGAGATTGTGTGAGAGATATGTGAAATGATGATGATGCATTGAGCATGAGCATATGAGGTGTGATTTAGGAGATGCACTGACCCATCGAGGGGGTGTGGTGACCATGATGGGGGACATTCTATGCACGAACCCGTCGAGGGGGTGCAACCTACTGTGTGGTGTTAACGGTAGGGCCATCTTTGCGGGGCGGGTGTCTTTGCGCTGGCCCATCGAGGGTGTGCAACCTACTGTGTGTGTTAACGGTAGGGCCATCATTGGTAACAACTAAGAGGATTGATGAGGTGCGCCAATTGTGCGGAGTTCCAAATCATGACTCTTGGGATAGATGTTGTACATGTGCATGGTGTGAGCATATGCCTTAATTGAGATTGTGTGAATGTGTGAACCTCTATTTGTGTGAACCTGGTGTGTGAAATGAGACCTTGATGGGGGAACACTCGCTGCACGGGCCCATCGAGGGGGTGCAACCCAGGAGACGGATATCTTTGCACAGGCCCATAGAGGGGGTGCAACCTGGGGACGGATGTCTTTGCACGGGCCCATCGAGGGGGTGCAACCTACTGTGTGGTGTTAACGGTAAGGCCATCACTACTAATGATGATTGTTTGAGAAGTGTGAATGTACATTATGAAAGTGTGAGATTATATGTGTATGAATTAGATATGTGAAATGAATAGTATTTGAATTAAATGATGATATGTATGGTGATGGGTGGGAATGAGGGTAGCCTTCTGCATTGCATGTATATGTATGTATTCTTTTCCTCATTGTACTCTTCTGTGGTTATTATAGGAGATGAAGATGGCACTCAATGTGCCGAATTTTAAAGGGTCAAGGTCTCGCTCTAATAGGTGTGACATCGGGGATTAGTGTCGAGGAACTTTATTTCTTTATTCTGTTATGTAGAAATTTAGAAAGATTATTTTAAAAGGGTCTTACATGGCCAAGTTATGTTTTCATTCCGTTGATAAATTAGTTTTTGAAAACCTTGATTTTACTTTTATGGAACTTTAGTTGGATTTGGATTCAGTAATGGTTTAAATGAGGAATGTGAACCTTCTTACCTAAATGTTGACTATAATTTTCCTTATAATTTGAAATGCTGATCGTATTATCATTTGGGGGTAGAAGGGTGTCACAGACAACACTTTAAAGAGCCTTTTTTAGAGGATTTGTATCTCGTCCCAGATTTCTTTTGAGATACATTTGTTTAGACTGATTTCCAAGATAAACAATGTGTTACTGATGTCTTGTAATGACTTTTAATTATTTGAATTTACTGCTGCTAGTCAATTGTTTTGTTGTGAGTATGCTAACTGTTATATTTTTTCTTTAATCATTGTTTCTTCTATATTTTCCAATTTGAGTTCTATTCCCATATTGAACGAGAATAATTTCAAGGAATGGAAGGAAAACACTCAGATTTTTTTAGACTACATGGTTCTAATCCTTGTAGTACAAATTGAGCAACCTACTTCTCTACTGCAACTTCATCTAATGAATGGTGTAATTTTGAGAAATGGGTTTGCTCAAGTTGTATAAGTCTAATTTTCATTAGGCATGACATTCCAGAAGCCTCTAGAGGTGCGGTGTCCGAAAGGATTGCCAATGCTAAGGATTTCCTAGCTGAATTAGAGAAATACTTTGTAAAAAGCAATAATACGGAAACAAGCACGCTTCTATAATGCTTGATTTCCATGATGGCCCAGTATGGATACACTTCTGCAGAAGAACTTTTGGGAGAGCTTTTGGGGTAGTTGGGCTACAAAGACTGATTTCAACTTATGGAGAAGTTAAATGCATTTGACCTCTTTGATTCATTCTAATTTTTTTCACCTATATGAAGACATCTTGGTGCATTCGATTCTGATCTCTCTCTTCCATTGCAATATAGTCAATTTAAGGTAAGTTATAACTCTATAAGCTTATTTCTTACCTTGTGTAAGAGGAAGAGAGTCTAGACAATGATAGAATTGAAAATGTTAATTTGGAAAGCACCTCTAAGGTTAAGGGAAAAAAGAGAAAGAGATCTGAGGAAACTAAGGATATAGATCTAAAGAAACTTTTCTTGGACAAGGATAAGTGTTTCTTTTGTGAGAAATCTAGACATCAAAGGAAAGATTGTCCAAGGTATCATGTGTGGTGTGTAATGAAATATATGTCACATACTTTGGTTTGTTCTTAAGTTAATCTATCTTCATTATCTAGAAACACTTGGTGGTTAAATTCTAGTACTACTACTCACTTGAGTTTTCTATGTAAAGTTGCCTAAGCTGTCGAATGCCAATTAATTCTAACAGATGAATTTATATGGGAGATGGAAAATCAGTAAAAGTTGAAACAATTGGTCATTTTAGGTTACTATTAGGGATTGGTTATTATTTGAATTTAAGAGATACCTTTGTTTTACCGTCATTTAGATCGAATTTAATATATGATTCTATATTGAATAAACCAGGTTATTCTTTTTCATTTAGAAACAATAAGTTTATATTATCTATTAATTCACATTATGTTGGTACCGATTGTCTGATATATTATGATAATTTATTCACTTGATACAATTGCATCTTACCAAGAAACCTTGCCTGCGTCATAACCCATGAACATCTAAGACCATTTGTTAAATTCCTAGAGGAATCAAGAATCGTCCCTCAACATAAAATGAGAGGGTCACCTGTCATAAACGGTGTAACTGAGCAACGAAATTGGACTCTACAACAAATGGTAAGGAGTATGATAAATCACTCTACCCTACCAAAGTCACTCTAAAGAAACACTAAAGACGACAACCTATATTTTGATTTCTATTTTTTTTTTTTGGCATTTTGGTTTTGATTTCTTATGAATTTTGTTTATGCTCTCTATTTCTTTTAACAAGAAAGAGGATGGTGGTCTGTTCAGGGGAAGAAAGAGTGGCTGATGGTTGTGGATAAGGGTTGTGCGGCTATGGCTACAAAGGTTCATGGAATGGAGTGGTTCAGGGAGGTTGAGGTTTGGTGGTGGTTCAACATTGAACAGGGGGTGCGGTTAAGATTTCTTTTTAGATAGGGTTCATTGGTTTAGAGTGTTGATTGTTTTTGTGTTGTAGACCTAGGACTGAAATGAACTGATCATGATTGCAACATATGATTGCTCTAACATGTGATCATATAGGCAGTGTAGGGAATTCATACAAATGATAATGCTCAGCGGAATATTCATATATCTAACTCATAAACATTTTAAACAATGATCATTACATACAATCTCTTAGTGTATTACCCAATACCAGTGTGGTCTTAACACTTAATCCTCTGACCTGGACTGGGCTCAATATCCATACAAGGAACGTCTTCCTTGTGGACTTTGAACCTTCTATTTTAATTTAATATTTAACATTTCATTTTAAACCTTCATAATCCTCTTAGGTCAAAAGACCCATTTTCCTATTGGTCCGAAGACCCATAAGTTTTCCTCTTGGTTCAGAGACCCGCTCAGTTTTCCTCTTATATAGTTATGTACATTAAGTTCAGTTCAAATTCAAGAGTAATTAAAATCCTTTACATTCCTTTTTTTCCCCTTTGGTCCGAAGACCCATGAAATTCCTCTTGGCTAAAGGCCCATGAAAACATTTATACATGAATAGGGTTTCGAAAACATAAGTGTATGATTCATGACATGTTTACATGCTCACATAAGCCAAATGATGATTTCATGGCATACAACACCTCACAATTAATAATCACATGAAAACCCTAACCTCGACAACCTAGGGCAAGAACAACATAAGCATTTCACATAATCAATTCAACCATCAGCTCTAGATTTATCTCTAAGCAAACACAATCAAGCAACCTAAGAAAGGGAAGTAAGAATATGGGGCATTTAGAGGATCTCATACAAGAATGAAAGTGAGTGGGTGAACCATACTCACCTCAAAGAGAAGGAAATGGAGATGATGGAGAGATGGAGAGTGATGATCCCAAGCTCCTATAGTGATTTGAGGCTTCAACCAAGCTCCTTGCTCTTCTTCCTCTTCCTTCTCAAAGCTTTCAAAGCTCCCTCCTCTCTCTAGGGTTCATTCTCTCTAGAAGTGAAAGAATGGAAGAAATTGAGAAAAAGGAGCTAAAACTGTGTTTTTATGAAGTCCAGCTCTCGCTCGAGCGAGATTGAGTGAGAAAACCAAAGCAATTTTCCCTATTTCTACTAATATTCTCGCTCGGGAGAGGGATTTCTCGCTCGAGCGAGAATGAGCCTATTTAGAGGTGAAAATGAGTCTGGAATACTATCGTGTAGTATATCAAACAGAAGCCCTGAATCTTAGATTTCTAATACAACTTAAATCACCTAAATTGGACACCTATAACTTTAGATATCATCAAATTAGTGCACATAGGTCATTAGGCTTAAAATCTAAAGTTAAGCAACAACTCTAATTGCCCAACGAGGTACCTACCATGTGAATAATGATATAAATAATCAATTCACCCCAATTTCCTTAATCAAAGCCTGTCATTCTTCTTTCCTTCACCTATTTAGTTTACATTTTCGAATTTTAACTTGGTTTCCCTTAAGTCTCTTCAAAATAGGTATTCAGAGCTTTACTCTTGATTCCTCCCTTAAGTTCCCTCTAACACTCTAAACTCTAAATAAATTCCCGGCCTACTCTCTTATTTTACCCCCGAACTCCTAAATTCTTCTTCTACGCCTAACTTCCTTCTCTTTGTGGGATTCCCAACCTAAGGCTTGTTGAGTCTCAGAATTAATTTAAGTATTCAAATTAGATTCAAGACTCATTATCCTTGGTTTTAATGATCAACAAATTAGACTAGATTAAAAGAAAACAGGTGCTACCAAGAAAGGTATTGTTTTGTAGATTGTGTCTTAGGGTGAAGAACAAATCAGAAGAAGAAGAACCAGTGAAGTATCATAAGAAGAAGAATCAAAAGAAGAAGAACCAGTGAAGTATCAGAAGAAGAAGAACAACAACAAATCAGAAGAAGAACGAAGGAAAATCAGAAGATGAAGCAACACAGAATCTGAAGAGAAGAAAAGACTCAATCATCTGAAGCATATTCATCTGAAGCCCAGAAGACAACAAAGGAATAAGAGATCCACAATAAAAATGAAGCAACTAGAAGCAAAGGAAGCTACGGAAAATAATAGAAAAGGTTCAACTATCTGAAGACATGAAAGACTCAGACCGTCTCAAGACTCATTATCATCTGAAGCATATCTTCCATCTAAAGAAGTGACTATCATCTGAAGACTCGAAGACAAACTGAAGACTTGACTCTGTATGAAGCATATCTATCATCTGAAGAATGGAAGCTGATCAGAAGCACTCTGTATGACTGAAGGATTGAAGGGGTCAGAACCAAGAAATGTTCTCATGAAGATATTGTCAAAGCATGAAGAACATTGTATCCAATGGACTACTTCATTTCGGCACAAAAGTTAGACATACTTTTCTGCCTCGATCAAAAGACTTGCACAAATAAGGAAATCCTGCAACGACTGCTGCATCTGCAATCAAAAGGGTACTATATACGCAGACATATTGCACCTGCTACTGTCCAAAAGCAAATCAGAAGTCTGGACAAGAAAATATCAAGAAAGATGTTTGAACTAATATTATTTAATTCAACATATATCCAAATATCTGAAGAACTAGAAGAGACAAAGATGAATTTAGCTGGGATCGTCTGAAGTAAAGAAAGAAGCATTCTGCTAAAGAAGAAGAAGAAGCATCTTGCTTTAATCATCTGAAGAAGAGAAGAATCATATTGTCAGAAGAAAGGAGCAAGTTGAAAGCATTTCAGTCTGAAGAATTAAAAGAAGCTTGAAGCTATCATCTGAAGAAAGTTATAAATGGCTTAACAGTCTGAAGAAATGAAACTCTCTGAATGCATGGAACAGATTTCAATATAGAAGAATTCAAAAGAGAAGCTGAAACCATATGATTTAACGACTATAATATCATATGTCTTTATTCAAAGAGGAAATAGCAACAACAGCTATTATCCTTAGGACAAGACACCTCACTAAAAGAAGAAAGAGGAAATTATGTCAGGAGCAAATGAAAGTGAGTATATACAAATAAGCAAAAGGACAAATCCAACGGATACCTCCTCATACATACTCTAAAGGAAAATAGAGGAAAGCAGAAGAAAGCTGAAGAAAGCAGAAGAAAAATCAAGAGAGAGAAGAAGCATAAAAATATCAAGGAAAATTCTCAAAGGAGCTCATCAATAGAAGTGTCAGAACGAGATCCTCTGAACACTTATTTCGCTTAAGAAGAAGCAACCGTTTGAGAAGCTATTTCACAACGGCTATATGAGCCACATCATCAACATCTCAACGGTATTATCAACCATCTTCAACGGCTATATTTCATCAGAACATATAAATAGCCTCAAGATTGAATTTGAAGATGTTGGCATTTCTTGCTAACCAGAGGTAGTTGCCATGCCGGGCAATTCCTCAGAATGAAAAATAGAAGTGCTGCCATGTATTATCATATTCATTCATAACCCATGGAATATCACTGATTACGCAGAAGAGTTTGGTTCATAGGAAATCAATTATCATGTTCAACCAATCTTCTGAAAATACAGAGTTGAATTAGAGCTTAGAAGAAAATACTTTCTCTGTAAAACCTTGTACTTAGATTAACCTCTAGTACAGGAAGAGATTAAGTTTATGTTTCGTTGAAACTTAAACTTAGTTTAGTTTGTAAACACTTTATGTGTCTGAGAGCCTGGAGAGGCTTGGTGGAAGAAAGAATACTTGTTGAGCCTGGTGAGGCTTGTCCGTAAAAGAATACTGCACTGAGTTGCCTGGAGAGGCAGTTGAAAACAAAGGAATACTCGTTGTTGAGCCTGGAAAGGCTTTTAAAAAGAATACTTGTTGAGCCTGGAGAGGCTTGTCTGTAAAAGAATACTGCACTAAGTTGCCTGGAGAGGCAGTTGAAAATAAAAGAATACTTGTGTAGAGCCTGAAGAGGCTTGATAGAAAAGAATACTTTGTTAGACAAGTGGCCTCACTAACTTAAGAGGGGTGGTGAATTAAGTTATTCGATTTTATCTAATCTTTTCGATTACTAATTTATTTTGCCCTTAGTGTACTTAAAAAGGCTTTATTTAAGATGAAGAAGAATGCGTACTCTTAATATGATGAATATATAATCGTGAAAGTTAAATAAGAGTTAAGGGATAACAAAGTGCAAACTCAGTCTATACTGGTTCGGCCAACCCCTTGCCTACGTCCAGTCCTCAAGTACCCACTTGAGATTTCAACTATTTGTAAAACTCTTTATAAATGATGAATACTCCAACACCTTGGAACCCTTCCCTTGTGTTGAGATTCACCCACAATACACGAGAGGCACCCTCTCTTCAATCACACAGTAACAGAATGAATTTTGTACAAGTGAACTCTCTTTTAGAGTGGATATTACAACTTGAAGAACCTATAAGAATCCTTAATAATTTGCAAGTGTTTTGGCCAAAATGATTCTTAAAGAGATTTCTCACTTTTTGTTATTTCACATTGTAATCTCCTGATTTTTTTGAAATGAAAACACATATTTATAATAGAACAATTGAAGTTTTGTATCCTTTGATAAGGAATTGTGTCTCTTCATAATTTTCAGAAAAATCACACTGGTAATCGATTACGAGAATGTGGTAATCGATTACACCTTTAAAAATTCAAATGGTTTGTAAAACGTTGTGTCTGAAATTTGAATTTTGAATTTTCTGCATACTGGTAATCGATTACAACATATGGTAATCGATTACTAGAACCAAAATTTCATTTCCAGAAATTTAATTCTTGCTGGTAATCGATTACAATTGTAATCGATTACCAGTTCAAAATATTTATTTTGAACTTAATTTTGGTTCCTAAAACATTTTTGCATAAACTTTATTTTAAAGGCCAAATTACTTGCAAAGTCTAGAATTCTTTTAACACAATATCTAACTAGACTAATACTTATCTAACATCACTTGTAGTCTTGATCTTGCATTGACCTTGCTCTTTGCTCTTTCTCTTTCTTTTGCCAAATTTTTTTTGTCAATCTTGTGAACTCATTTTCTTTCCATTGGCATCATCAAAACCTGCATATAATATATCTACAAGTATATGCATTTACAATCTCCCCCTTTTTGATGATGACAACCATCTTTTAAGGGAAGAAAAAAAGATAATTTCAAGTATACATATATTGATCATTTCCCCTTTAGTCTCCCCCTTAGTATTTGTCTTGTTAGAAACAATGCTATATTTTGGGGACAAACAATATTTACAATATTTGGGGACAAAAACTTTTCTTTTCTTTCTAGAAAAATTTTGGGGATAAAAAAAATTTCATGGTCTTTCCTTTCCTTTTCTCTCCCCAAATAAACACTTTAAAATCTCATAACATAAATCTTATAACATAAAGTCCTTTTATTTCCCTTTCTCTCCCCCTTTGGCATCATAAAAAATAATCAAAGAGCATCAAACAAGATATATCCACAAGTAATAAAGTATTAGCCAAGTAAAAAAAAATTTCATATCTTTGTAATTGATACGAATACTTTTGTAATTGATTACATGTGCAAAATTTTTTCATATCTAAAAATTTTTAGGAGTTTAATTTAGAGAAATCTAAGATTTCTAACTCTCTTCTAATTTATTTCCAAATACCCATTTTGTTCCTATAATTGAATGATTACTTGGTCTATCAACTAGTTTTCATACATGATTTCTTTCAAATTGATTTAATTCTTCTTGCATAGCAATAATCCATTGTTCATCTTTTAAGGCTTCATCAATATAACTTCAATTTTAGAAACAAAAACCATATTATTTCATATATCTTTAAGAGAGAGTCTAGTTGTTACCCCTTTTGAAAAATCTCCAATGATGTTGTCAAGAGGATGATCTCTTAAAGTTCTCCACTCTCTTGGAAGATCCATGTTGGTTTGATTTTCTTTAATTGTGGAATCTTTTATGTTTACTTCTTCCTTATCCTTGTGGACTTCTTCATGTATTGTGAGTATCTTCTTTGTTGTTATCTCCATAAGTGACATGTCCACTGTTTTTGGGAGTAATGTCAATAAGACTTTGCAAACAATTGCGTCCTAAGCATCCAATCTTTTTAACCTACCTTAAAATTCTCTCTAAGTTCATTAAGCGTAAACTTTGTACATCTTGTATAGTTGTTAGAGAACTATTTGAGTGTTCCTCTTCGTATTTCAGTGCAAAAATTTATTAGCCTTGCTTTGGGAGGTTGTGTGAGACTCAAACACTTATCCAAACTATTCATTTATTTATTGCAAGTGTTAGCCTCCCGAGAAGGAGTCAGATACTTGTATAATAGCTTGTGAGGTGGAGTCATATATCGGTGTACTCTTTATGAAATATTAATGGAAATTCTTGGTGGGTTACCAAGGAATGGACGTAGCCCTTGGTTTTAGAGTGAACTAACATAAACAACTGTGTGTTTTTCTATCTCTCTTCTCTCTAAGCTTTCAATCGAACCTGAGGTATAATTTTGAAGTTGTTGGGATTTGATTTTCAATTATTTCGAATTCCACAAGTGACAAGGGTATGATGCCATTTCAAATTTACAGAAGAGGTAAAATCACCTCATTTCGAATTTTGATAATAAGTCTGTTAACCTGGAGAAAAATTCTTGATTAAAGTTAAGGCAAAAAGACTTTAGGAATTCGAAAAGAAGACAAGTGTAAATTCGAGAAATAATACATTGCAGGTATTTCAAAAGGCAAGTGATAGTTCTTTTATTCATGATCCAAATTCAAATTACATCAGTTCGAATACATTGGAAATATATTAGAAAAGAAGCTATCCTAAGTGCCCAATTCATTAGAAAGGAAACTATCCTAAGTTATAATGAGTCCTTGACTCATATCTTCCACACCTCTTCCTTTTCTTCCTCCCCCATAGGCTTTGATAGAGCCAAGGCAAAGGAGAATATGTTTTCCAATTTGTTGAACCACCTTCGACTTGGGGAAGAAATCAAGGTCAGCATGGGAAAACAATAATAGATTCATTTATTATATAAATGAACCTATATTTGGCTATTACGTACAATCCAAAAGAAAACCTTCAAAGAGAAAGGTTGGAAAAGTCAATAGCTTTGGCTATTTCGTCAATCCCATAAAAAATGAAATCATTCCAGATTGGATTGTACGCAGTAGCCAAAGGGATTAACTTCTTCATATTCTTTGAAGAGATTCTTTAAGAGAATTTAGAAAAAAGGAAGAAGAAAGAATGAAGAATTGTGAAAGGATTGTGCAAAAGTATTCCTATTTATAGGAGTGAAAAGGTTCTAGTGTCATTAATAAGACCATTTTAACGTCCAATGAGAAGAATTCTCATAATCAGATTGAGTGAAGTAGAATGGACGGTGGCTGGTGGTCTTCATGACCTTTCAATTAGCCAAATAAAGCTTGACACATGACGAAGGGAAGAGTGTAGTCAAAATCTCGAAAAGAGAAAAACTCATTAAGTTCAAGTATCAAGAAAAAACTAAGTCTTAAAGTTAAGGATTTTCTTGAATCCACGAAGTCAAAATTCCAGAAAGAAGATTTCGAGAAAACAGAAAGAAGATTTCGAGAAATCAGAAAGCAAGAATTCGAGAAACAGGAACAGAGAATTCGAAGACAAGATATCTGAAGACTTAGAAGATTTCTGAAGAAATCAAAAGGAAGTTCGAAAAGTCAGAAGACAAAAAGAAGACAGTTATTGAAGATCAGAAACGGTTTTCTGGTTAGCAGAAGACGTGGCAAGCACGCACGCTGCCAGCACATAGGGCTAGATGATGTGTCACATGTACATTAGTTAGCCGTTAGAATTAGGAAACTATAAATAGGTGAACTCTTGATGTAATAAGGGTTGGCAATTCATTACACTCATACCCTTAAACACCTTCACGTCCGATCACACTGCGACTAACAGGTTTACAAGGATTGACTGTATGTGATGAACCCATCCACTTTTATCTTTATGCAACATTTTTCTTTCAATTCATTTACTTTCTGCAATTTACATTTTGTATTCTTCATTCCATGCACTTATATCTCTTTGCTTTGAATTCTGTATTCTTACAAACATTCTGAAACTGTGATTTTCTTTAAGTTTGAAAGAAGTCAAGTCAAAATTTAGAACTTTTGATAAAATTCTGAATCAAGTGGTTCTGATTCTTAGTGAAAGATAAGTTTTTGATAGAATTATGAATCAAACTCTTTGAAACTTATCATTTCTGGATTTCTGAAACTTAGCATTTGATTTGGTGAAATTTTGTACCAAACAACCATTTTTTCAGAAAACTTGAACTTTTGAAAGTCTTTTATAAATCAGAAACACCATAAATCTACTTTTTTAAAGAGTCCCGTAAGAGGATCTGATTCTAATCCCCAGATTGTTCGTAGAATCAAAGTGATTAAAATTTAATTTTCAAAATTAGATTTTTTCACCACAAACAGAAGTCTAAATAACATTACTCTAAAACCTATTAATTAGTTCTTAAAAAGTCCTTGTTGGACCATCTAATAGCCTCAAGCCATCCCTAAAAATTTCTTCGGACCTTTCCTCAGTCTAATTGTTATGCGAACTTCTTTTGAAAAATATATCTTTTTGAAAACTTTAGAAAACATAATTCAACCCCATTTCTTGTGCTTTTCTTTGAAAAGATCCTAATAGATATAACTCATTTTAATGTACAAAGGACTTATGATAAATTGTTCTAACCATCTTGTAGTTAAAAGGTTTCTTCTTGTTCTTGTTGCATCAATCTTGTCATGAATATCCTTGTTTGGCATGCTTCTAAAGTCATGCTCATATGATGAATATTGCTTCTGAACCTTGAGATTATCTTCTAAAGTGTATTTCTCTTTGTTTCAAGCACTCATGTACTCTTTCAAGCATTCTTAAGTGCAAACATTTGTAACTCAATATTCAAAACACTTAGAATTTGATTACGAAAGTTTGTTTTTATTAACCTTTATTCAAAAGGGTCTTAGATTCAACAAGTTCATATGGGTAAAAACAATTTTCTTTTTAATTTTGCTAGAACTATTCGTAATTATCAATTCCAATGATGTGAAAAGTGTTATGGTACATTATTGAGAGAACAAGCTCAAAGTTTTTAATAATTTTCATATTCCTTATATGTGGTATGTGAATATATTGCAACATATACTTAATGAAATCACCTATGTAAGTGTCAAGTGGGGCCGCTTGTATGAGATCATGTTAAAATCTCTAGATCACTCGTGAATATCAGGTGCATGCATGGCTTATTAGCGTAAAAAATGTCAACAACGAGAATTATAAGAGCGTGATGTGATTGATAGACCTCTAATACATCAGTTTTTTGGTTCATATATAGAGCTTAATTGCTCAACCAACTCACTTCTATGTTATGTTCTATTAATCTAGATCTTGTACATAGTCTAAAAGACACCATACTCAATGCATTATAACACCCATGATAGTAACCCAGAACAATCTTTTCCAAAAATTTTAAATATTTTTATTTTGAAAAATGCTTTCAAATATGTAGGGATTGTTGTGTGTTATAGTGTATTTCAATAGTATTCTACAAGGCAAGTCCCACATTGCTTGTAGTAGGGCAACTTTGAGAGTATATAAGTTAAAGTATGGTTAGACCTTACAAATAAGCTAGTGAGAGGATATGGCTTGTACGCACAAGAATAGGCTATGTTGGCCATTTCCAATGCAAATCCTCTAATTTGTCGTTTGTGTGCATGATATTGGACCTTACGAACTTTCTGATCTTGCTCTATTTTAAGTTATTTACTTATTTTTAAACAAATGGCTTCTAACCTAAAAGAGGGGTGGTGAATTCATTTAGGACAGTCATGATGAAATCTTTATAGGTTTTTCCTTGGTAATGAGTCTAATACTACTCCTTAAAAATTCTTTTCCCTTTAATGATAAATGATATGAATGCAATGTAATTCAATTTTCAATTCACAACTATTAAGAGAATATCAAATAAAACCAATTAGGTAATCAAGAAAGACGATTAATGAGTATAAACTTAAAGAAAATATAGTTAAGAGTAGATGCATAAGAGATTTATACCAGTTCACTCTCTATCACTGAGAGCTACATCCAATCACCAAGCAACCTCAAGAATTTCACTATATAAACATAGTTACAACTGTATACTCACAACCCTTCAAGACTCCCCAGTTGAAGAAACCACACTTTGTAAAGATCCCTCATTTTATTTCATTAAAGACTCAAAGAGATGTCTCACTCCTTGATCTTAATTACCTTAGAAAGATTCCTCATTTTCCGTACAAAGTTTCTCCATTTGAGAAGAACAACAAAAGATTATAAAATAGATGAACTCATATGAAAGCTACATATATAGTTGCAAGCATGAAACTTTAGCCATTTTCTTGAATCACTCCCAAATTTTAAAAAACTTTTCAAAGAAATGTGATTTTGAATTTCTAAATTGATTTCTCTCTTTTTTTCATACTAAAAAATTGATTGTAATGGTATTTATTGGATTAGAATCAAGTCAATATGAGTTAGATTGCTTTTAATAATCTTGTAACTGAAAAAAGAAACTATCAAAACTAACTTCAAAAAACTCAATCTTTAACTGAGGTATCGATTATTGGACATGGCAATCGATAACAAAATGCTTCTGACCTCATTTAATTCAATTATTTCTCTTTGTAATCAATTACAAGTATCTCATGCACAAGTCATGTAATTCAATTACAACTTAATATAATTGAATACAAAGCTTATAAACTTAATTTTGAAGTTTTAATTCATTTATTCGATTGAAAATCATTTTTTATTCACTGATTTAACTTATGATTTTAATCAAGTTTATCATAGTTAACGACTTGGTTTTATTTTACTTACTTTTAAACCTTTAGATAGCTTTTTAGATAAAGATTTAGGATTATGCTCATGATGCAAATTATATGCTTTACATACATGAAAACTAAGAAAACTAATAATAGTAGTATCTAATTAAACTCTTGAGCTCTTGATTCCTTTTAGACTTAGTGACGCCTTCATCAAAATCCGTCTGTTAGCTGTATATGAAAGATTTCTTTTCACAATTATCCAAATTGATCTAGTTTTTGTCTTATCTATTTTATCATCATTTTAATATTAAAAAACATTTTTAATATATACATACACACACATATTCATCAATTTCGTGATGGCATTACTTCTATTTCCTTTTCCCTCTCTCTACTGTTACTAAAAAACTTCATTGTTTTTCTAATACCTCGACAAGTTAATTCGGGAAGGACCTGTTATATTCTAGGGATTTTCACTCGATGACAATATAATCTCACACATCTCAGGCTTCTCGCTATTCATTGCAGCGGACAACGGATTAAAACAGTTGACACAATCTTTTATTCCAGTCTTAAGAATTGGTTCCAAAGGAATTTGATATAATGATAAGATCTTTATGACCAAATCACAATCAAAATATATTATTCAACACAAGAACATAATCATGAAATGAACAGTATACACATCACTCTATTTCACACTCAAAGTTCTGTCTTAATCATGAAAAGTAACATCACAAGCACTAAGCAATTTACCAATTTGCACAATCATAGTCAAGAAGGAAACCCACCTCAAGAAAACTTATCTCTCTAAGGTTTAGCAGAGTTGAGGGATGTATTGATCTAGATTTGAGGTTTGTTTATAAGGTAATGGCTGAGCAAGGTCCCTGTCAACTTGTCTTTTCTCTCTATTTATCTGTGAATTGAAATTGAAGATTGAAGTGAGTTTTGTTTTGTACAATAGTGTGTGCATGGGGCGTGGGCACTTGCAGAGGGGAAGCAAAAATGTAACTCCTAACGGATAGTGAAATTGCCCAAAATTGTATTTCAAGAGATTAATACCATTGGTTCCATATATTCAATGGTTCCATTTTCACCTATCATTTCACTGCAATAGAAAAACTACTATATTCATTAGCATAAAAATATGTGAAACCCTTTACAATCGTAGATCGTTTAGACTTGGTTTTCATTATATTCAAATATCAATTAGTAAGTTACTGTGAATTCTGGAACTTGATTTAACAATAATGAACTAATGCATAGGTGAAAAGTGTTTTTTTTAAACACTCTTTTTGAGGGCTATAACATGTTTGTGTGTTTTTATTCATGTGCTCTTTGATGCATGTATGGGGAAGTCTTGTGAAGCTAGAATTTGATGGGTGATATGAGAATATAATATTTCTGCTGATCACTTGTCTAAAATATGATCTTAAATTACTAGTTACAATTCCAAACACCAGATGGAGTTGCAGTGATGTAAAATGACAACTGCATAGTTCTATAGAGGGCATTGAGATTAAATTTGATCATTTCTATTACAATTCCAAGTGTCAAATGATGCCTTTGCCCCCATTATTTTATGCAGAAGACAATGGAATTTATCTTTGTTGCAGTATTATGACAATAAAGATTGCACATATATAGACAATGGTACCCATGTTGTTACATCTGCAACAGTTGGTGGAAGAGACGTGGTGTATATATCAGGCAACATCAATCATCTTCTTTGTCTGCCGCAGGTATTGAGAACTATGTAAAGGACATTGGAAATGATAGGTTTCTTGATGCAAAAACACATCAGGTCCAGGTCTTTTAACAGTGAAACAATGCCAAAAATGCTCCCACAATGGGACATAATCTCACAAATAAATCACTCACGCAGAAAAAATGAGAGAAAGTGAGAAGAAGATTTTTTTGAACTTGTAATTTTAATTTTATTTGAATTGATACTTACGGTACAACAAAAAAAAAGTCTTTTATAGGCACTACAACATAATTGACCTTTTGCAACATTTAAAAAATGTTGTTAAATTGTGAAAAAATGTTACCATTTCTATTGGCAACATTTTCATAAATGCAGTGTAAAGCCCACGTCGCTAAATGGTATTAACAACATTTTTAACATATCATTAGCAACATTTAAAAAATGTTACTAATTTATTTATTTTATAACATGTAAAAAATGTTGCTATTTGCAATTTATTATAAGAAGTCTGTGGAGCACTGGAAAACAGTTTCATATCTAATCTATAGATATTTTCTAGCTAAGTTTTCATAACTATCCCCATTATTTTGTAGGTAATCCGTAGTTAATCATTTATAGTTAATTTTTAGCTAATTCACAGTTACATTTAAAAAGCTTGTAGCCATTTCATTTTTTTATTTTAATTTTGAATTGATTCGACTATTTTATAATTAATCTAGATTAAATTTACTCAATACATTTTATTACTAACTAGGATAGCTCTTAAAAAAATCCTCTTATCATTAAAAATGTCAAATAATAACCTATAATAAAAAATTATAATTAGCCAAATAGAAAATAATTTATTCCTATAAAATTGAAGTTAAGACTTTCAACCATTATTCCAAAATATGGTCGAAGGAAATTTACAAATCTCAACTATTTATAATTAACAAGAAAACAAATAAATAAATAACATGTTATCAAGCAAGAAAAATAAATAAATGACAATAAAGAGGCCCATTGTACTTACCTTGGTTTCTTCCTAAACCCATTATCAGAACATTGAGAAGCACCTGCATAACAACCAACATAAAGATGGAATTCCAATTGAAAAACTCCAAAGTTGTATATGTTGGCGTTTAACACACAAATATAGACATGTCCCTCTAACCCATCTAATAAGTATGTGTAACTCATCTAATATTAAAATTGAAGCTTACATTTTGCTTACAAGGTAATGTGCAGATAGTTTGACTAAACTATTCTTAAAGCCCTTAACTACTTGCAATCCATAAAAATTTGAACGTAGAGATCTTGAGCACCCAATGAAAAAATGTGTTTTTACCTGCACAATTTATCAATACAAACTATAATGTAAGAAATAATAGTAGAATCCTTTTCCATTAATAGGAAAGATGCCTGCACCACCAACAGTAGGAAAATAATTAAATATAATAAAATATTATCAAAATAATTAAACCCTTTGTGTTTTTTTTTTTTTTTCGAAAACCCTTTGTGCTAGGTAAACTATCTTGGCGGTGTAATTCTGTAGTTCATGTGAAATCTTTAAATATTGCAGTGCGGCATTTTGATACAGAGCAGCCCATCATGCGTGCTAGCTCTTTGTTTTTTTTAGTTTGTCTTCAACATGCAGGCTTGCTTATTTAGACATTTGAGGGAAAAAAAAAATCAAAGATTGTGTCATTTTAACTTTTTAAAGAATTATTAGGATAAACTGCCCAATTTTGAGGAGAAGGTGTAGATAATGATTTACCCGTAGATATATATGCATAGCTAATTCTAATTAAAAAAAAAAGGCTTAATTTGTCAAGTCTTGACAACACTGCTCAACCAACTACCCACTTCGAGCTAGCCCCATTAGGCAGCACAACCAAAATAAATTTTCTAAACAAAAAATGATGATATGATATTTAAGCACCATCATTAAGAAAGTTTAGGAACTAATAGTGGTTCAATGCGTTGGATCGGATCAGGTTAATTTGCAATGGACATATTATGTCTCTTTCCAAGTACAGCTGGTGTTCATGGCTTTTTCCACATTTCCTTGAATCGTGTTGGGTTCAGTTTAGATGGTCAGATGGATACGTTCCTCCTATTTGGCATCCCTTTTTGGAATTGAATTCCATTTGAAAGCTCCCCTTAGCAACCATTTCAATAAAATGACTTCTTTACACTCATTTATATATACAGAACACCATGTGTGACACATTGTGACAATGTAATTTCATTCATGCATATGCATTCATGCTTATTGTATGATCCTGTTCTTATACATACATAAATGGATGTCATATGCATATGAATGAAGACGAGGGAGTGACAGAAAAGATGGAAAATGTGCTAATTAGTCAACAATGGCTGCGTTTCTTTTGTCAGTTTCTGGAAGATATTCTCTCAATCTCTTTTTATTTTTAAGTACATATATTTATTATGACTTCTCTTTGTATCTTCTCCCTCCCTTCGATTAATATAAATCCAGATTTGTTTGATTTTAATAAAGAATGACCTACCTTTGTTTGATTTTAGCTTTCTTTTCACGGTTCCCGATTTCTTTCATTTACCTTTGTTTGATTTTAGCTTTTTTCACGGTTCCTGATTCTTTCATTCACTAACACTTTTGTTTGATAAAAGAGGAAGAAATAAAGAATAGAAAAAAAGGGGATGAGAGAAATAAAGGTAAAATAGAAAATTTATAGATTGTTTGATATGAGAAAAATATGTATGAAATAAAGGAGAAATTAAATGGTAACGAATAGTTGTTTGGTTAAATATAAAATGAGAGGAAAGAAATTATAATTTTTTTTTATAGCCAAATGTATATTATTGGAAAATAATAGTGTGTTTGGTTTATATCAAAATCACATTTCAAACGTGGATCGAGACATAAGCTACACTAAGTAGTGTTTGCTCAGATCCACGTTTCAAATGTGATTTTTGGGTAAACCAAACACACACTAAATCTACACAAAAGTTTATTATCATTACACCAATTGATTGTTTGCTATAATTATGCATTTCTTCACTATTTATCATCAAATTAGCATAGAAATATATCAACTTACGACCCATACTTTTAAAAAAAAAAAAAAACAATTCTCCCCTATTTCGATCTATTGCATATCAAATAGGAGTAGATGGAGTAATTTCTCTTCCACCTCTCTCTTTGCATTGCATTTCTATGGCAACTCTTGCTTACCAAATGTAGTGTAATTTTGTGCAGCCCAAAACACGCTTATATATGGATGTGCTTCATCCGATCTCGAATATAAGTAAAAAAAAAATATTAAATCTCACTACGTTTGGCCGAGGTGAAATTAGGAGAGAGGGAGGAAAATAGAGAGAGGAAAAATGGGTTTGTGTGTTTGGTATGGTAGAAATTGGAGAAGAGAGAGTATAAAATGTGTGGGCCCATGTTTGTTTGCTTCCTCGCAAGGGTAATTATAAGGTGGACCCTTTAAGTCTGGGTCCACCGTAGACCTTTACCTTAAATAGTATAAATTTAATATTAAAAAATTTATTAATCAATATTACAAAATTAAAATTACCTTTTAAAGTAAAAAAAGTTAGTGGTTTATGGTGGACCCAAACTCAAAGGGTCCACCCTATAATTACCCTTCTCGCAAGAATGGTGAGAAATCATTGAAGAAACAACGATACATGGAAGAGAGAATGTTGCAAAATGTTTTTAGACCAATATACCCTGCTTTTCTTCTACACTCTGCAGTAGCTTCACTCGAAGGTAAGCAAGTAATTAAGGCTCTTTTTTTTTCTAAGACATTTTTACATTGGTTTTTTTATGAGATTCAATAAGTAATATTTTAATATACATTTTAAAATTTTACATGAATTAGATATATATATATATACACTAAGTTTTAAATTTTTATAAATTTTACTTAAAAGAATATTTATTTTAGGGCATTTTAGTCTTTATAAAATATTTTAATTTTTTTAAAAATTTTACTTATCAATACTTAATTAGGGGCATGTTGGTCTTTATATATCATAATCTAATTTCTCTCCTTTTTATTTCTCTCCTACCAAACAACCAAATTTCTTCTCTATTTCTCACTTATTTCTCTCCACCTCATTTCTCTCTTTCCTATTTCTCTTTACTCTATTTCTCTCCACCCTACCAAACAAAGGCTATAAGAATATTACTTAAGCTTATTTAATTTTTTTTAATATCATAAAAAAATTAATGAATTTTATGTCTTAAATTGTCCTTCATGAAAGAGTTTAATTTTGTTGAAACTTATTTCAAATGGGAATATTCTCACTCCATTTTGAAAGGAAGGTGGTTTGATAAAGGGTATTTTGAGAATAATATCATTGAATAGGGTAAAATTAGTTATTATGTGCTTATATTTTGGACCATCATATTTAATTTTCTTTTTACTTATATTCGAGATTGGAAACAGTACATTCATATATATCAATCGCTATTCTTTATTGAGATAATAAATTCACGAAACTCAAATTATACAACAATTTATACAACATATTTTATTTATCTCTTTTCATTATATCATTTATCACATTTCATATTTCTCTCTCTTCTTTCTCTTCTCTCTGTTAATCTCTCTTGGTTGTATGTTGTAGTGTTGTATGAATAAGAATTCTCTTTATTTGTTTATATCTAGCTCTTGTATTGTGTAGTGATGACATTTTTAAAATGATATTGTATTACAGCTGTTGTCTGTATATGTGGTAAATTAATGGAGCAATGTTTGAGTTTAAGAGTTTAAGAGTATGAGTGCTTTAATTTTGCTCAAGATGGTTAATTAATGGTTCGATGGAGCAATGTGAGATCAACGTAAGCAGTTTTCAATTACCTAACCTAGCTAACAGGTTTAGAAATACACGTACGAACACATAAAAAAGTTAAAGAACCATTTGCTATTACTATATATCTTATAGTTCCACTCTGAGGAGACAGTAAACCCCACAAAGATCTATCTAGCTTTTATGATGAATTTTATCTCATGGGCGGCTATGATTTGCCTTCGAGATTAAGGAAACAGAGGAAAACCAAAACTGAAATATAGAGTGTAGATACTAAGTACGATAATTAATCACGATGAAATATGAAATGACAGCACTATTGCTACGGCCCACGGGATTGCACGTGCATTCAGTTCTAATAATACTTTTCCTTCCCAATATATGAAGAAAACAGCGATTTTTATTCGGGTTAATTAGTCGTGGTCCAAAGAAAGAAAAATTCATTAATAAAAGGAAACTACAATGCAAGCTAAGGGTAAATTGCGTTTCTTTATGGAAGAAGGAAAGGCATATATAGAGAAGGTACTGACATTGAGAGTTACTAAAGATGATAAAGGAACGCCAATTGAGTGGCACTTTTGGTATGCAGACCGCAGCAGCACATGGATGTATGTATGATGTACAAACTGAAATTTGGTCGTTACGTATAACAACTACTTATCTGTTAAAGCAAGCGCACTTGATAAAGAACCAAGCCTATGAGGGTTCATCTATATGAATTTAATTATAATCATGTTTATTTTTAAATTAGTTCAGTATCTATAATATTACACGCGGTCAGGTTTTTGAGCACTGTTCACTCGTGCCTAAATTTTTTTGGCGGGTCAACGCTGTCTGGGCCATTGACCATGTGAGCTGGCCCGGGCCAGGAGTTCTTTTTTGTTCCTGCATCGTTGTGGGTTATGTGGTCTCCCTTAAGGGAGGGGTCTATATATATATATATTGATGAAGGGAATCTGAAGCGAATAAAGTTATTATGCCTTGCATGATATGGCTGGCATGTAATAACGC
Source organism: Sesbania bispinosa (assembly GCA_026901365.1). Taxonomy (NCBI): domain Eukaryota; kingdom Viridiplantae; phylum Streptophyta; class Magnoliopsida; order Fabales; family Fabaceae; genus Sesbania; species Sesbania bispinosa. The sequence goes on along the minus strand of QLOH01000226.1, from coordinate 1,052,526 downwards.
TTTCTAAGTAAAATAATCCCATTAGGCTATTTATATATAGTTTTGTTTTTACTGGTGGTTGCACTTAAAATATTTCCATACATGTGAAAATATCTTCAAAAGATTTAGATTTTTGCTTATTTTATTTACATACATATGTGCAATTCAAATAAAATTAACATTTATTTATATATATATATATATAATACATTTTCAAATATACATTTTAAAAGAACATATTAATTATAAAATGAAATAATTTAAATTTGATATATAAATATTTTAATATAATTAATTTAAATTACATATACAATTTAAATTTAATATATAAAAATTAAGAGGTAAGAGAACAACGTTTCCAAATTTCAACTACCAGATGAAATGACTTTTTTAACATTTTTTAATTTTTCTTAATTATCAAATTTTAAATTTTTGTCAAGTATCTTATTTATTATTTTATAACTATTAACCTATTTTATTAAATACTTTTAATTTTTCTTAATTATCAAATTTTAAATTTTTGTCAAGTATCTTATTTATTATTTTACAATTATTAACCTATTTTATTAAATACTTTCAATTTAATTAGTTATATAACTTATTAATTTTTTAAGTCTCATCTTTCGGTTTTGAGTATGTCCATCCCTCAGCAAGTAGATCTCGATCAATTTGGAAATATTTTAATTTTCAATGAGTTGAATTATGACGTTCATGAAATGAAGAGCAAACATGATGAATGCGTTCTTTTGTTGAATTAGGATAAGAGAATTGTCTATTAGCAAGTTAGTGGTGCAATTAATAGTGAGAATGGGGGATTGTTCTTTGTTTATGGTTACGGTGGTACAGGGAAGACTTTTTTGTGGAATACATTATCTTATGGATTGCGGTCTCAACGTAAGATTGTCTTGAATGTGGCATCAAGTGGTATTGCGTCTCTTTTATTGACTGGTGGTAGAACGACACACTCGCAGTTTGCAATCTCGTTGTCTCTGGATGAAGATTCCTGTTGTTCTATCAAACAGGGAAGTCCAAAGGCTGAATTACTTCAATATACCACCTTAATTATTTGGGATGAGGCTCCAATGGTTAGCAAATGGGCTTTAGAAGCATTAGATCGAACCATGCGTGATATAATGAGGTTTACAGACAAGGATAGCATGGATAAACCGTTTGGTGGAAAAGTTGTTATTCTTGATGATGATTTCAGGCAAATATTGCCTGTTATACCTAGAGCAAGTCGTGCGGAAATTGTGATGGCAACTTTGAATTCGTCCAAATTATGGAAACACTGCAAAGTTTTGACACTTTCAGAAAACATGTGGTTACAAGGCTTTCTAGATGTTGTTACTCAACGTGAGATTAAGGAGTTTGCTGATTGGATTCTTGCTTTGGGTGATGGGGATTTGGGCACATATGGTAATAGTGAGACTGATATTGATATACCAGAGGATCTGTTGTTATATTCTACAAATGATACAATAGGTGATATTGTTGCTTTTGCCTACCCCGACTTGCTCTCCAATTTTGGAAACATTGAGTTATTCCAGGATAAGGCAATTCTTGCTCCTACATTAGATGTAGTTCATTCCATTAATGAATATGTGATGAAATTATTTCCTGGAGAAGCAAGGGTTTATTTGAGTTCAAATTCTATATGGAAGGTGGATGAAGAGGTTTGTATTCAAACTGATTGGTTGACAACAGAGATCTTAAATGGTATTAGATGTTCTGGACTTCCTAATCATGAATTGGTTTTAAAGGTTGGAGTACCTATTATGTTGATGATGAATCTTGATGTATCTGCTGGATTGTGTAATGGAACAAGATTGGTTGTTACTGAGTTGGGATCTAATGTTATTGGAGCAACAGTTATTAGCGGAACCCATTTGGGAACAAGGGTTTTCATTCCTCGCATGAATTTGATTCTGTCAGATCATCTCACGCCATTGAAGTTTCAGCGGAAACAATTTCCACTGTCTCTTTGTTTTGTTATGACAATTAATAAAAGTCAGGGCCAAACACTATCACATGTTGGTGTCTACTTACCAAAACTTGTTTTTTCTCACGGTCAATTATATGTTGCTGTGTCTAGGGTCAGATCGCGACAAAGTCTTAGGATTCTTATTTGCGATGATAATTTCAAGTGTTCTAATGTTACAAAAAATATAGTGTATAAGGAGGTATTTCAGAAAATTTAAATGAGACAATAAAACTATGAAAGTGGCTTTGTAATTCTACTATTATTACTTTATTTGTGCTTTGGATTATAAATGATGATTTTTAATGTAACAAATCATTAATTATACTCATTATTAATTTAACGTATTAAATGATCGACTCTTGACAATTTTTAAAAATAATACTGTCGTGCATCGCACGGGTAGAACACTAGTTCAACACAACGCTATTACAATTGTTTAATTATTCAGGAATATTCAAATATTCTAGCAACTGATTTTCTAAGGGTGTTTAATAAAGAGTATATTGTAAGAGTGTATTATAGAGTGTTGAAAAATAATATTTAGTTTTTCTTTGTCAAAAATGATTGGATTAAGCTCAGAGGCAACCTAACGACACTTACATTAGATGAGATATAACAAATCTATAGAGTGATCTTGCAATACCCCAATAAATACATAGTACAAAACTTAACATGGTCGCTCAAGATACATACAATAAAAAATTAAAACAAAAAATTAACAAACTAAGAAAATTCCTCTCCACCACAGTTAGCATTACCATTAAATTAAACTGCTCACTTTTAAGTCAATTTTTTTTTCTGTTTTTTTGCTTTCTTTTGATTCTTCCTTTTTCTTAACCAGCCAACTCGATCCGTTGGCACTACTACAGTAGTGTAAACAAGAAGGCTAGTTGGTATCTCAAGTGGGTAATTTCAACCGCACTAAATTAGAGCAAGGAGGAGGACAATGAAGCTAGCCCGAGAAGAGGAGGAGAATGAGAGGCAAAGATGAAGGTGCAAAGGAGAAATGAAAGTGATGGTCAGAAAAGATGGAGAAGGTTGTAGCAATGGATATGGAGGTAAAGTAAAAAAGAGAGAAGAGAAACACTCACCAATGAGAGAGAAAAATCCACCTAAAGTGGGTAGGAAGCCTCCCATACTAGGAGAGGAGTCCTCATGGAGGGGAATGGTGTTGATTGAACTACTCTTAGGTTGCAACACTATAACTCATGAGAAATGTATTTGAGATGTAGAATGAGGGACGTGCTAGTTTAATTTAAAAAAACATTAATATTTAGACACCTAACAATACCCATTTAACGAGAAATTTTTTTATATTATTGTATTAACAAAGACTCGGTACTCCTCCTTCTAATTTATAAAAATGTCTTAAAATACGAAAACTAATCATGCATGACTAGCTAGGTTTCAATATTATAGTGTGGAAGAAGTACTTACTATATGAGTTCTGAAAATGTTTTCCTATTTACTATCCCTTATCTCTCTTCTTATCACATTACATCATATCACGTATCACATTTATCATCTTTCTTCCTATCTCTTTTTGGGTGCAACCATTATCCTATGCTATATTTTTCCTAAAGAGAAAAATTCATCATGGAGTACCAAGGTTTCCCAAACCCAATTAAAATACATTAAGTCACTTGTAGGATGTACATCAATACAAATCAAACGCTGCTTACACCATTCAACAACATCATATATGTAGTCCCTTCTTAATTACCTTATAGGAATGTTAGTTATATAACATGTACAATAAACAAATTAGAGAAAAAAAGAGATAAAATAGAGAAAAATGTGAAATATGATGAGTAATGTGATAAAAAAAATAGAGAAGGGTTGTATATTTTTTTTATATATATGAATATTCCATCATGCCCTTTAATTATTATTAGCCTACAGCAAAATATCCAGATCAAAATGAAAAGTAATTAAGATTAGGGTTATTCTCTCCACAAAAAAGAAAGCCTTAATTTTGAAATCTTATAGTCTCTATTTGGCGCTATATATTTATATGTACAGTTGATAAAACAATTGAGCACCAAAAGCATGAAAGCAAAGTTATTGACTCTTCTTTTTTTTTGGGTCGAAGTTAATGAGTCTTCTTGAATGATGTAACGAGACTAAATATAGATTTGGGACCCCTTTGTGGAAAGTGGAAATACACTTCGCTGGCCCAACAAACCGACCACCAACCCCTTTTCCACATTGTGTCTCCTTTTTCCTTACGTTTTTATTATCGAAGAGCTCGTAGGTGTAGAAAGAAACATAAAGAGATCATATAGCAATTATTGGACTGCAAGGAGCTGTTTTCCGATTGAAAATCGACATAAAAATGATTTTGAATGATTTTTTTCTTTCTTTTTCTTGTTGGTTTCCAGAAAATTCTTCCAGTCCTGTTTTTTCCTTAATTTGTGAAATCTAAAGATTATATTCAAATCAATAAAGTTGTTACCAGTAAAAAAGAAAGGTAATATTTTTTTTTTATTTATGTAAAAAGGAAAGTTGAAAGCAATGTATGAACATCAAAGTTGTTTAGTTTAAATAGAGCTATAATAATTGACATATAGCTAGCAAATAAATGACAAATTACTACCTATATATGCATATAAAAGTTAATAAATTGTGCCAATAGAAGTAAGAAAATGAAGTATATATGTATAATGGAGCTGATGAGATCTTCCAACATCTAGACTAGTGATTTGATTATATTAAGTTCATAGTGAATTTAGATGAGTACTGCTCCAGTATATTCTTTCGGCACCACAAGAAGATCCTTAGTTAAGGTAGTCACTTTTCTCCATGACGTGGTAAAACTTTTGTGTTGTCTGGGGCCAAACTACACTAAGAAAGCTCTTATATCATTATGGCTACGTGGTATCATCGCCATAATAATTCCCTTGGGATTATTTAATTTCACGGATTTCTGAAAGAAACGTAGCCAAAGCGAAATCATACAAACAAAAACCCGAGTCCGTGCATGCAAACGTCATTAAAATTTCTCTTTTAGGGAACCAATATTTTTACTTCAAAGTTAGGTCAAGGGGACAATTCATGACTTGATTACCCATATAATTAAAGCTAACTCTTTGGATACTCTTGTAAGAAGAGTTTTGGAGGAGGAAAAAAAAAGTAAAGGTGAAATTTTCATTTCTAATAAATATTTTTTAATTTAATATTTTTTAAATAAAATAAATAAAATAATAGATTATTCCCTCCGATCCTATCTATAAGATGATGTTTGAAATTTTTTCATGGTTCTATTTATAAGACATAGTACACAAATCTAGAAGTATTTATTATTTTTTCTCATATTTTGCCTGATCATTAAAAGTTTTAAAGTGACATAATTATCATGGTAGTGGAGTTTAATTTTAAATATGGGTAAACTTGTAGTATATGTGTTTTTGTCTTAATAATCTTATAAATAGGACCGAAGGAAGTAGCATAGAGTTAATATCTTAATCTTTTATTTATTTTAATAAATATTTTATAACTTTCATAATTTAAAAATAAAAATTTGTCCTCTTTTTCTTTTCCCTCTAAAATCCTACTTTCAAACATATTATTTAGATGAGGCTACAAGGAGGAGGACCATTTCCACACTAAATATTTCAAAAATAAACTAATTAATTTATACTCTTAGTAATCATGCATGACACACTTATTCATTTGCATATAATGAACGCAAAAGCAATATTTTAAATAATATTTTCAATACATATGGAGTATAAATTATGGGGTGTGCGTACAGGGAAAGAGGAAATTAACAATCTGTGATGACTAGGCTTCTTCTTCAAGATCTATTTGATCAAAGAAGTATCATAAGGCCATCTCCATCCCAGCACCCCACTTTTTCACTATTTATGGATCTTAAATGGGTCCCACCAGTCCAAATCAGCAAGTTCTTATTAAGCACCTCTCTTCTCCATTCCAGCACTTCACTTTTTCACTATTCACAAATCTTAAATGGGTCCCACCAATACATATCCCTCAATTTTTATTATTTTTAATTAGAAATATATTAATTAATGTAAAATAAAAATAATATTAAAATATTCATAAAAATAATATTAAATTACGAAAATCATGAAATATAAATTTTTATTAAAATGTTTAACGTTACTGGCGGTCTGAAACCGCCAATAAATATAACATAAAAAAAAACTTACTTGCATTTTCTGGCGGTCTTACACCGCCAATAAAAATAAAAAAAAACCTTACTTGCATTTTCTGGCGGTCAGACACCGCCAATATATATAACATAAAAAATAAAAAAAAAACTTGTGCAACGTTTTCTGGCGATTTTGATGCGTTTTCTATCAGCTTTTGACCGCCAGAAACATAAAAAAAAAATATATATAAAGCGCCGGTGCTCAGCAGAGCACCAGTGCGCTGGGAGATCGTGCCACTATCAGATCTCCAGCGGTCATGCTGGTAAAGAACCCCAGCGGTCATGCTGGTAAAGAACCGGTTCCCAAAGAGCATAATGCTTAAGGGCACCTCTTCTTGGAGCTGCTTTAACTACTTTTTTAACTTAAGCATTGGAGGGGTCTAAATTAAGCACAGCTGCTCATATAAATAAAGAAAGTGGGCCCAACAGCAGGTTTGCATAGAAGAATAAAGTTATGTTAGATAATTTATGGGGTTCATTATTTGGTAAAATTTTTAAATTAAATAGTTAGATTGGAGAGAATGATTATTTAATTAGGAGAAGAAATGTGTAAAAAAATTTAAAAAAAAAATGTTGAGTTAGAGATGCTCTAATATAGTTGGAGTGCCTAACAAGTTAATGTTAATTAAGAGAAGAACTCTATGTACTTGCAATGTCTACATTAAATAATAGATAAAGATATTCATAATATATTTTTTATTTATTTTTAAGTAATAAAATTAAAAAATACATCTCAATGTTTTTTCTATTTAAATGCAATTATTAATTAAACAAGAAAAGTAAAAAAGAAATAATTTTTCCTTCACATGTACTTAATTATTCTTTGCGTGGAATAGCAAGCTAGCCTATTGGGCTAGAGTAATCTTTTTCATACATCAATACAATAATATAATATAAAAAGACAAAATAAAAAATAGAAGGAAGAGAGATAAATGTAAGATGTGATAGATGATATGATAGAAAAATATAGAGAAAAAAAGTGTGTTATACAAATTATTGTATATTTTTTGTGGTATGAAAAACATTCCTCATTGGGCTAGCATGCATGAGAACTGCTTTCCAACGCGATCAAAGTGTCTTAACGTACCACTATCAGATTATATACTCTTAAGGCGTTACATGTGCTCTCTCACTCTCTTTCTATCTCTGTTGCGCTGAAGTCACCTGCTTTTCATCAACTTGCTTACAAATAGAACTCGATCGACTTTGAGGATTAAAATCGATCTCGCACTTGTTCTGTGAGGTTTCTATCTTTGAAGGGACCACTTTCCTCACTCATCCATCACATATCGCCAACTAACAAATATCAGTAACACTAACCCAACTTTACACTTTATCAACAATAATTGAGGTGAACCTTCGTATGTATAGCAACCACACTTGTGAAATTAATACAAACGACTTTTAGACTTTTACTCTTGATTTATGTTCTGATTTCCTTGTATGTCATAACGGCTTGGTGCAGGCCCATGATGTAGCTAGTGGCCATTAATTTGTTATCAAAGTTGCAAAATGAATGTTCTCTTGACATAACATCAATAAAATGAGAAGGGGACGAACATAAAATACCCCAGCTTGCTTGCCCATGCAACGGAGTAAGATACAAATGGGCACATGAATTCATTCAAAATGAAGAGGAAAAAAAAAAAAGAATAAGCGGAATGATAATTGATATAATGAAAAAAAAAAGAACAATAGAGTGTGAATTTTTTTTTGGTAACAACAATAGAGTGTGAAATTAATGAGGTGTAAAAAAATAAAGGGTGAAAAAATAAAATTATTTGTGTGTCAGTCTTAATTTAATTTTTTTTAATCTAACGACCTGTTTATTTAAATTCCTTTAGCTGTAAATTGAAACTCCACGCATTTCTTTTTCTTTTAATTTCTTTAAAAAAAATAATAACGGCTTTCTTGAATCAAACAACCGGAGAATAGCTCAACACACGACAAAACAAATATATATTATATGGTATGAATTAGTACATGAGTTGGGTTGGGTTGGATTTGCACAATTTTTAAAATCAACCCAATTAATCATGTCCGGGTTGAGTTGGGTAATCGAGTCATGATAATTAAAAATTAGAAAATCGAAAAATATATCAAATTTATAGAAACTGGTTACTTTTTATCACCATTTAGACTTCATAAATTACATAAACATGTAGTTTCATTATTTTGACACTTTGGCCATATAATTATTTCAAAAAATTATAAATTAAAATTAGAAAAAATATGACATACACTTTCCACACAATTTAATTCAAATATTTAGCACAACACAGTAAAGAGATGTCCCGAATAAGATATTCCACAACCATAAAAGTCTTCATCTCAAAAATTAACAAGCTAATGTTATATTATGACACCAATTTTAATTAAATTTTATTTTACTATTACTAACTTTATTCAAATAAGATTATTATTAATTAATAATAATAAAATAAGAGTCAGGATCTGTTGACACCAGGTGTCAAACTTTTAGAGTTACACCACTTAATAACTTTTTGTAAAATGTAAATTTGATCAATCCAACCGTTGAATTGAAAGTTCTTAAAGAGTAGATTAAGCTTATAAAATTTCACAAAAATCGAAAAATAACTAATACTTCATCAAACATTTTTTTAACGTATAATATGCTTTTAAAATATAAGTAAATCCACTATTTGATAACATACCTATGAATATCTAAATCATCTGAAATTTGATATACATGATCATGAAGGTAATATAATATGATTCAACGGTTAGATTGGTCAAATTTACATTTTACAAAAAGTTATTAAATGGTGTAACTCTAAAAATTTGACATCTGGTGTCAACAGATCCTGACTCATATAATACTTTTTTATATATGAGGTCAGGTTGGTCTGGGTACATTGGATTGTACTTATCCAGACTCAACCCAAATTGGTCGGGTTCATGCTTACTTAGCCCAAACAGACCCGGTGACCCAACCCACCAAATAGTGATTTGGTTGGATTGATCGGGTCGGACGAACCCATGTGCAGCCCTAGTACGAATTCATTTTATCTTGTGTTGAGAACTAATAACTCGAAATCAAATCTTTAATTATTATATTATGTACATATAAAAAATATAAAAATAAAAATTGAAAATGATTTGAAAAATAAGAAAATAAAAAATATGAGATTTTGATCATTTTATTATTAATTAAATATTTCTTAACATACCTTTTTTTATCTAATAAATAGTTTAATTTGATTAGAAAAAGTTTTATATAAATTTTCTATCAATATAATATTAATGAAAAATAAATTAATTTGACAATAATTAATTCACCATACATTAATTTTAAACATATTTACTAAGTAGTGGGTGATTACAGAAGAAGTAGATTGTGACACAGACATACTTTATCTACAAAATCAGGGATACTTTTGAGAAAGGTTTACCCAAAGCTATGTAATAGAGTTAAAGATTAAGTTATGGATAGGATTGTTATTAGAGCCGTCAAAACGAGCCCAACCCGGTGAGCCAACCCGTGTAAACCCGGCTCACCAGTGGGTTGGGTTGAAAAAAATTTGGCTCATCAAACCTCGGGTAAATCTGGCCCGGCTCACTTAACCCGTGAGCCAGGTCGGGTTAGGGCCGAGTTGAGCCGGGCCAACCCGTGATTTTTATTAAAAAAAATAATAAAAAAATAATTCACTTAAAAAAAAATTTATTCAGTTCTCGCACGGGTCTCTTTTTCTTCACATTTGAGACATTTCATTTGAAAATGAAAACCCTAGAGAGTCGTTCGTTCCTCTTCTTCCTTCAAAAACCCTAACCGTCATTCGTTCCTCTTCCTCCCTCACCGTCGTTCGTTCGCTCCTCCCTCACCGTCGTTCGTTCATCCTCTTCGTTCGTTTCTCCCTCACCGTCGTTCTTCATCTGAACTGCGAGATCGCCGTTCTTCATCTCCGGCGGTGGCTGTTGCGACTGTGAGATCGTTCATCTCCGGCCACGGCTGTTCAGTTGCGACTGTGACATTCTTTCGTCTTCTTCGGCGGCGGCTGTTGCGACTGTGAGATCTTCGTTCGTCTTCTCCGGCGGCGGCTGTTGCGTCTGCGAGATCATCGATCGTCTTCTCCGTTCGGTTGCGAGTTCTCCGTTCGGCTGCGCCGTTCGTCTTCTCCGTTCGGCTGCGGAGTGGTTCATCATCTGCGTGTGGTTCGTCGTTCGTCGTCTTCGCTTTCGTCTTCCTCTACGTGACAGAGCTGGAGTGGAGTTCATCTAGGTCTACATCTTCGAGAGTAGTGTATTCATTGAGGTAATATTAATGATATTGCCTTCAACTTTTCACTGTGTGTGCTTGAGTAATCTGCAATTTGTGATTGGGTATCATATCCTTGTGGCTATGAGTAATCTGTGAGACTTTGACTGAGTATCCATGTGTGTGATTGTTATCTATGGTGATGAGTAATCTGTGACTGAGTTGAGTATCCCTGTGTGTGTTTGTAATATGTTACTGTGAGTAATCTGTGATTTTGAGTAGCCCAATGTGTGCTTGTAATATGCGAATGTGTCTTTGTAAAGTTGTAATATGTGAGTCTGTGACTGAGTAGTTATGTTTGCATTGCATCTAATTTGCAGAATGGAATCTGAAACTATCCTTCAAAGTGTAAATTGTATTGATGATGATCCAAGGATTTGTGATGAAACTGATGTTCCTCCTAATCCAAATGAGAAAGAGAGTGGTGATGTTGAAAGAGAGGCTAAGAGGCTTAAAACATTTACTTCTGAAGTTTGGAAACATTTTACTAAAATTGGTGTGAAAGATGGTAAAGAAAAGGCTAAATGCAATGTATGTGGGCAAGAGTATGTAATTGGTGGTTCTAAAATAGGCACATCAACACTATTGCGTCATTTGAAAAAGTACAAACTTATCCCTAGATATCAAGATGTGGGTGGACTGTTAATTGATCATGCGGGGAAGTTAAGGGCTAGGGAAATTGACCATAAGCGTGTCCGTGAGGTTATTTCAATGGCTATTATTGAGCATGGGATGCCCTTTAATTTTGTTGAATATAAGTGGATTAGGGAATTGCACTCATTGTTAAATCTAGATGTAAAGCATTTGAGTAGGAATAATATTGTTGCTGATATTTGGAAATTTCATCTTGAACAAAAAGATAAATTGAAACATGTCATGCATAGATGCCATAATAGAATTTGTTTGACATATGATTGTTGGACTGCATATACTCAAGAGGGGTACATTTGCTTGACTGCTCATTTTGTTGATTCTAATTGGAAGTTGAATAGTAAAATTCTTGCTTTTTGTAAATTGGAGCCTCCACATACTGGTTATGATATGGCAAATAAGATATTTGAATGCTTGACTGATTGGGGAATAGATCGAAAAGTCTTCTCTATCACCTTGGACAATGCTAGTGCCAATGATAATTTGCAAGGAATTTTAAGTGAGATGTTGAGATTGCAAAATAGCTTACTGTGTGATGGTGATTTCTTTCATGTGAGGTGTAGTGCCCACATCTTGAATCTAATAGTTCAAGGGGGTTTAAAGGTGGCTGGTGAGGCTTTGCACAAGATTAGGGAGAGTATAAAATATGTGAGAGCTTCAGAGGCAAGAAAGATTCAATTTAAGGAGTGTGTTGTTCAAGTGAGGGGAATCGATACTAAGGTAGGCTTGAGGATGGATGTACCCACTAGATGGAATTCTACTTTTGCCATGCTTGAAAGTGCACTTAGGTATCGCCGTGCTTTTGGCCAATTCACAATTCATGATAGAAACTACAAATTTTGTCCATCAAATGATGAGTGGAAGAGGGTTGAAAAATTGTGTGAATTCTTAAGGCCATTTGACAAAATTACTAAGTTGTTTTCGGGTACAACTTATCCTACTTCTAATCAATACTTCTTGCAAGTATGGAAAATTGAATGTTTGTTGCGGGAAAATGCCCAATGTGATGATTTGATAATTAGAGACATGGCGAAGAGGATGATGGGTAAATTTAGTAAGTATTGGAATGATTATAGTGACATTCTTTCCATTGCAATGGTGCTTGATCCAAGGATGAAAGTTAATGCACTTCGGTTTTACTATTCAAAGCTTGATCCCTCTACTTGTGATGCGAAGATTAATCTCATAAAGGCCAAGACTGTCAAGCTTTATGAAGAATATGTGAATATAAGGTCAAATGAGTTGGGTGCGTCAACTTCTCGAGTTGTTGGTCCAACACAAGATCTACACCAAGAAGCAACAAATGTGGTGGACGGACAAGATATGGATCCAATGGATGTAAGTTACAATTCTTTATATCTTTTTGCAATTATATTTTTGTTATTATGTTATCTTCCCTTTTAGTTAATTTGTTTTTCCATATATTGTCTTAGGAATATATCAATTACATAAGTTAACATGTTGATGATGTTGGAAAATCTGAGTTGGATCTTTATATAGATGAGGCAACACTTGAACCTAAGTACCAAAGGAATTTAGATGTGCTTATGTATTGGAAGGATCGCAAAGAACGTTATCCAAACCTTAGTAAGATGGCATGTGATGTCTTAAGCATTCCAATAACTACTGTTGCTAGTGAATCTGCATTTAGCATTGGTACTCGTGTGCTTAACAAATATCGTTCAAGCATGCTTCCTGAAAATGTTCAAGCACTGCTTTTAACTCGTAATTGGTTAAGTGGGTTTCAATTTGATAAATCAGGTACTTATATAATAACCTTATGAATACTTTTTTTACCTTCATATTCCTTATTTTCATAATCATTCTTTATTAACATATGTTTTTTTTTCATCAATGTAGATGAAGATAATGAAGATGTTGACAAGGAGGAGATTGTTATTGATTTGACAGTCTAAGACTCTAATGCTCCTGAGACAACACAATCAACTCTTTGATTTATGAGCACTTTGTATTTTGTGTAACTCTTTTAATTGTTTTAAGTTTGGTGTATCAAGACTTAGTAAATTGACAGGTTGTGGATGATGTGTATTTTGGTTGTTTGATGTTGGTGTGGTGTTGATGTGTATTTTGGTTAAGTTTCATGTTTGAGACTTAGTAATTTTTCAGATTGTGGATGATGTGTATTTTGGTTAAGTTTGATGTTTGAGACTAAGTAATTTGGTGTTGTAATGTTGTTGATGTGTATTTTGGATTGCTTAAATTGTGATTTTTTTTGGATTGGGAATCTTGCATGTTGTGAAATTTGACAAGTTATGAATCTTTTTTTGCCATTTTTTTCCATTTTTTTTTCAATTTTTCATAATTTTATTACATTTTTTGCTGTTTTTAAATTTTTAAAATATTTTCTAAAATTAAGCGAGCCAACCCGCGTAACCCACCAACCCGTGGTGGGTTGAGCCGGGTTGGTATTTTCCCAGCTCACCACAAAAGTGAGTCAGCCCGGCTCGACCCACTTTTTGCATAACCCGTGGTGGGCCAGCCCACATGAGCCGGGCTGGCCCGTATTGACAGCTCTAATTGTTATGATTTGAATTCTGTTATGAATTCGAATTATGTTATCTGTTTGTTAGATGAGTTTGGATAGGTTAAGTTTGTTTAAAGATTAAGTTATGGATAGGGTTGTTATGATTTGAATTCTGTTATGAATTCAAATCATGTTATCTGTTAGTTAGATGAGTTTGAATAGGTTGAGTTTGTTTAAGTAGCTGAATTTTTAGATAAGCTTAGTTAGTTTATCCAGCTCATTGTAATCATATCTTTGGGCTTTCTGTTCTTTATATATATCGAAGCATGTACATGAATAATTTCAATTCAATGAAGTTAAACATTCTCATAAATTTATTATGGCATCAGAGCTCGATTCAACCGAGACTCCAGAGAAGAAGAATGATCATGCCTCTGAAGCGGGCAAACATTTAGGGGGATCGTGTTTTGCTGGGCTGACAATGGTCAAAGCAAAGGGACACGAGTAGAACGAGGTTCGAGCAGTCATGCATTACATGGAGCTCAGACAACAAACAAAGATCATAGCCAACATGATCACATGTGTAGTAATAAAATAATTCATAGTCCACACACTTGGGTGTTGGATAGTGGGGCTTCACATCATATGACCCCATTATATTCCATTCTTTTGGATGTGCGTATTTTAGAGGAGCCATTGCATATCACAGTTCCTACCGGGGAAGTTGTCTTGGTGAAGAAGATGGGAAATGTGTCAATTAACAGCCACATAAAATTGAATGAAGTTCTTTTTGTTCCACAATTCAGTTGCAATTTAATTTCCATCCATAAATTAACTAAAGATTTAAATTGCATGGTGACTTACTTTGCTAATAAATGTGTGATACAGGACCAAGCCATGAAGAAGATGATTGTATAAGGTGACATTTGTGATGGGGTTTACTTATTTAAGACAATTAAACAAGGTTCATCATTGGCAGCTCAATCCCAAGATACAGGGGCTCTATAGCATGCTAGGATGGGTCATCCTTCCAACTCAAATTTGTTGAAGATTGCTGGTTTTCTTAATTTTAGTTTTGATAAAAATAAGTTGGAATGTTGTGATGTTTGTCATCTTTCCAAACAATGTGCTCTCCCCTTTTCCTTTGAGTAGTAATAAGGCTGAGAAGGCATTTGATTTAATTCATTGTGATTTGTGGGGCAAATATCATACAAAATCACATAATGGTTCTCATTATTTCCTTACCATAGTGGATGATTTCACTAGAGCATTGTGGGTCTATCTCTTGAAAGAAAAATAAAAAACGTTTCACCATGTTGTTAATTTTTGTAAAATGGCGCAAACACAATTTGAGGCAAACGTGAAGGTCATTAGAAGTGACAATGGAACAGAGTTGTTAACTCAAGAATTCAATCTTTTCTTCATAATGAAGGCATACTGCATGGAACATCTGTAGAAAACAGGGAAACACTAGAAGGGGGGTTGAATAGTGTTTCTTAATAATTTATGGAAGCTTTTCGCAAACGGTTAAGTTTACAATAGTTTCAGACAGGTTTAAGAGGCTGTCTGAAGTTTCTTAAGAAGGCTTCTGAAAAGATCTTTAAAAAGGTTTCTTGCTTTTTAAAATTATCAGAACAGTTTTCAACACCCTTTGGTTAGTATAAATAAATTGACAAGAGATAAGGGATAGAAAACTTAGCCAAGGAATTTATCCTGGTTCACTCACTACCACTGTGAGCTACGTCCAGTCCCAATGCCAACTAGCACTTGGATTTTCTCTTAATCTTCACCAAGATTACAAGTATTCTTTTACAGTAAAGCCTCTTCAGGCTCTACAACCAAGTATTCTTTTACAGACAAGCCTCTTCAGGCTCTACAACCAAGTATTCTTTTACAGACAAGCCTCTTCAGGCTCAACAACCAAGTATTCTTTTACAAACAAGCCTCTCCAGGCTCAAAGACAATTTTTACAAAGAGATATGTCTAAGCTTTTAAACTACACAAGTTTGAAGCTTAAACAGAGACAATGTACAATAAAAACTGAGGTATGCTCAGGATATACAAATGATGTACAATGAATATGAAATCAGAGTGTTTTTACAGAGAAAACTTGCAGCGTGATTTCTCTTAGACTTTCTTGTATATGCAGTCACTCTCTTGATGGTCTTCATGAAAGGATATTTATAACCAATCTTCAATCCGTTGAAATACCACCGTTTAGAGATAGCATTAAATGCTATTTAATCCGTTGTGAGACATGCTTCTGAGAGTTCTGATTTTTCTGACACAGTACAAGGTTGCTGCTGCCATAAAGCTGCCACTGTTGTTGCTGCAAAGGCTGCGTTGCAAGGATTTCCTCAGTGGTGTATGAAATTCAAATATACCAGGAAAGGTCTCTGTGTTCCTTGCCATAAATATGTTTGAAAAGGTACGTGCAGCAGAGAACGCTTCACTCAGCATAATTTCAGAGATGTCTTCACATACTTCAACAAAGAGTGCCACGTCATTAATGAGACTTCGGACGACTTCAACACTTCAGACGAGTTGCACACTTCAGACGGCTTCAACACTTCAGACAGGTTGAACCTTCAGAAGGCTTTTCCACTTTAGACAGGTTGACAGCATTTCAGACAGTCTTTATAAGTTCAGAATGGCTTGCTGAAATCATAGATAAGTCATTAAACATTTATGTATCTATGATAAGTATTTTAACCCAAATTTGTTAAGCATTAAAATTTGAGAAGTGAGCTATCTAAAACATCATAATTTACCTTATGATATTTTGAGACTCAACATTCTCCCCCTTTTTAATGATGACAAATTTGTTTAAAATAAAGAAATCTGAAAGGAGTTTTAAAATAAAATAAACTTAAAAAAATAACTACCCCTCAGATAAAGATCTCTCAGGTCAAATAGATTCTGATCAATTACTCTTATCAAATACTCCCCCTGAGACCTGTAATTACTTCAGATTTTGTTAGTTTTAATACTCCCCATTTTATCATCAATCAAAAGGGAATTTCAGAGCATAACTTCAAAATAATCACAGTAAAAACATTGAGATACCAGCATTTATGAGAACAAACAGAATATATTATCAGGCAAAAGAGTTCACATAACAAAAATTAAGCACTCAAAATGAAGTTAACACCAAACATGGCTAAACATCATAAACTATCCATCTTTCTTCAGCAAGGCCTCTTTCATAAAGGAGAGCAATTATTCCTTTGCCTTGTCAATCTGAGAAATAACAGCAATCTTCAATTCTTCTTGCCCAGTTCTGATTTGCTGTTGCTCTTGAAGGATTTGATCTTGCTTAGCAACAAGAGTAGCATTTCTTTTCTCCAAGCTCTTCACTTGATGCCTCAGCTTCCTGTTCTTTTCCTCAAGATTCAGTTCCACTTCATATAGAATGATCTGAATGTGCCTGCAAATGAATCTGAGCAGATCGAATCCTGGATGCAACCCATAATCTTCGGGATGACTCATATGAAAGAAGAAAGTTCTGATAGGGCAGATTAGCTTCCAGTCTTCATTAAAGGGTTCAGACATGGGGAATCTGCCTCTGATATACTGATACTGCACATTGTTGGAGACACCATAATCTATGATGGAGTCATCATCTGGTCCTGCAGATCCAGAAGAGGATCCAGCATCCTCTCTGATCTTCCAGTGGGATAACCATACCCTATCCCTGTAGTTATGATCTAAACCTCCACCTTGTCTTTTGATCCGAGCAGGTAGCTCCTTCCATTCTGTTGAAGTTAAAGGTTTCTGGGGAACTGGATAAGCTTTAGGTTCCTTGAACTTGTCAGCAGGGCCTTCTTCCAGGGGGTACCTAGGAACAATCCTGTCAGGTTGCACCAGAATCTCTGTGGTTGGCCTGATGGAGATTGTTCTAGGTGGCCTATAGCTTCTCATGCCTACTGACTTCATGTAGTCCCTCTCAAAAAGTTCAACTTCAGTAGACAGTTGCCTGACAAAACACCATTCATCATTAGACAACCTGAGGGAGTCACCAGAGAAGGGGTTAAGTGGAGCCCACTTATGAGCAGGTGGAACTGCACCCTTTTCTGATCTTTTCAATCTAGCCTGAGTAAAACTGATCTGAACTGCCTTGATACTTTGCCCTTTCTTCACCAGCAGTGTGCTTGATAAGGCCATGGTGAAGAGAGATGGAGGGTTCATTTCTGAAAAACTGCAACTCTTCAAATAAGTTGGGGAACTTGGGGACTCTGACCCTCTCACTGAAAGGTTCCTCATACTTTTTGTGGGGTACTTCAGCAGCTTCATCATATTGGTGCTGAGTGAAAGGAAAAGCATAAGGATCAAATGTAGGCTCTGTGAAGAAGTCCCTACTTTTGGGTCCTAGCCTTATATGCTCAGGCAGCATGCTTCCTTTCCATACTTCAGAGCTGTCACCTTGCTGATGTTCATCTGTGGGGTCTTCAGACTGAGTGGATTCTGAAGATGATGAAGGTGGTGATGAGGGAGGTGATGGAAGCGCTTCTTCTTCTTTCTCCTCTACTGTTTTCCTCTCAGGTGATGAAGATGGTGATGGGGTCACATTATCAAACCTTACCCTGAGCCTTTTCTGAGGAGGTTTAGCTTTCTCAGGTTCCCTCTCCTTTTCCTTTTTAGCTTGCTTCTCTTCTCTTCTTCTCTTGAAATACAGGTTTGCTTTGACAAAGTTTTGATACTTGCCAGCCTCATCCATTTCCTCCAGTTGACTTGCAATGCTCCTTGTAATCCTAACAGAGGGTTCAGGAGCTGGCTGAAATAACTTTGTTTTTGTTCTCCTTCTTTGCTGTGTACTGGATCTTTTTCTCTTCTTGGTCTCTTGAGCAATGGAAGCTAGCCTTTCATCTTCAGCAAGAGCTAGCTGAGAGGCTACTGCAAGAGCATAATCAGTTTGTTCTTGCTCAGCCTTCTTCTCAATTTCTTCATTCTCCAAAGTTGTAGCAAGGGCTGCTACTTGAATAAGCTCAGGATCAGAAGGACATGCAGCCAGAGGTGCTGCTGCCAAAGCTTCAGGATCAGCCATCTCAACTACCTCTTCCTCATGAGCCTTTCCTTCTGTTTCAGAAGTAGGCTTAGGAGTAAGAGTTCTTACACCTTCAGAACCCTGACCCACAATTTCAGATGGCTTTTGCAAAGCCTTCTGAACAGGTTCAGATTCTGAGTCTGCAAGTCCATAGCTTCTAGAGACACCTTTGCTGAACTCCTGACAGGGAGCTTCTTCCTTATCAGATGAAGGGATGGCTTGGAGGGCTTGAACTCATCTTTTCTGATATCCCCCTGAAGCTCTTTCTCAAGAATCTCAAAGGTGGTTCCTCTTCTTGAGGCCTTCTCTATAAGAACACTCTCCTTCAGAGTAGGAGATGGAGGTCGTGGAGTGAGCTTGATTCCCATGCTCTTCAAGTTTGACTCACCAAGAACACAGGAGATTTATGGTCACATAATCTTTCAACAGGTACCTTAAAATGCATAAGTACCTTCATGATAAGAGTGTTGTAGGGAAGATTTCCAGCAGAGTCTCGAATCTTCTTCTGCATATGGAACATGATAATGCTTGGGAGATTGACTTTCTTCTTCTGAAGCAGGTGAATCAGACAGAACCTTTCCAATTCTGAGACATGGTTTCTGCTTCCACTCTTAGGGATTATTGCACACCCTAAGATAACATGAAGAACTCTGACCTTCTCTAGCAAGAACTTGGAATCCAGGCTTTTGGGTTCTTCTGTTCCATACAGCATCTTTGTAAACAACTTGTGCCCACCATTCTTCATCTCCCACCCAGGAATGAAGGTTGCACCTTCAGCCTTAACATCAGTGATTGTGGAGAGAATTCCTTGATCAACAAAACTGAAACCCCTAGAACAGAGGCTTTGATGCTTACAAACACTCCCTTAGAATTAGGTATTCCTCGAGCAGAAGACCAAAAATCCACCACACTTTGTTCATGCCATTGACAGTTAATGTGGTCGAAGAAAGAAGTCCACCCAGCTGCATCAAATTCCTCAACCAAATCCATGCCAATGTTGCGAAGCTCGTCTAGATTCACTCCCTTTGATCTAACCACATTTCCACCAGAACCAGCGGTCTTCTTGGGTGCCATTGTTGAGTTGCAGGGAAACTTTGAGAAAAAAGGTTGCTTGAGAAGTGAAGAAGATCAAATGGAATATTGAGGAAAGAGAGTGTAAGGCTTCCTCGACACACTCACTCCTGCATTTATAGACCCATGATGCAATGATGCCCTGTACCGGCTGCGCAGACTTCGGGTAACGTGCGAAGTGGAAGAGACAAGAACTTTAAAAGAAGGAATTCAACCGTCTCATATAGCCACGTCAGCCAGTTACTTCAGATAGGTGAATATTTCAGACACACAAATAAATTTCAGATAACCTAAAATTTCAGACATGTCACTGTTTCAGACACACTGAAATTTCAGACGCACTAAAAATTTCAGATAACATAATAATATCAGACACAATTAATTTTTAGAGAATGCATGTATATTTAAGTTGTTGCGTATGAACTTAAATCTATCTTCAGTCAGGGGTTTTGTGAATATATCTGGCCATTGATGCTCTGTGTCAATGAACTGAATATCAAAAACACCTTTCTGAATATAGTCTCTAATGAAATGATGTTTGATTTCTATATGCTTTGCCCTAGAATGTTGAATGGGATTTTTGGATAAATTAATTGCACTGGTATTATCACAAAGAACAGGTTATAGCAGAGATAGGAATATTAAAATCCTCAAACTGATACTTAACCCATAATAGTTGTGAACAACAACTGGCTGCTGATATATACTCTGCTTCTGTTGTTGATAAAGCAATGGTGCTTTGCCTTTTGCTTGACCAGCTGATCATGTTATTTCCGAAGAAATGACATCCTCCACTGGTGCTCTTTCTTTCTATTCTATCTCCAGCAAAGTCAGCATCACAGTATCCTATTAACCTGCAATCTTTGCTCCTCTTATAGCATAGACCAAGATTAGTAGTATCTTTCAGATATCTAAAAATTCTTTTAACAGCTTTGTAATGAGTAATTCTTGGATCTGATTGAAATCTAGCACAGAGACAAACACTGAACATTATGTCAGGTATGCTTGTTGTTAGATACAACAAAGAGCCAATCATTCCTCTGTACAAAGTTTGATTCACTGGTTCTTCTTTGTCATCTTTGCTCAAAGATGCAGAGGGATGCATAGGAGTTGACATGGGTTTGCAATCACTCATGTTGAACTTCTTAAGCATTTCTTTTGTATATTTTTCTTGATGGATCCATATACAATCATAATCTTGCTTAATTTGAAGTCCCAAGAAAAATTTTAGTTCTCCCATTAAACTCATTTCAAATTCTGATTGCATCAACTCAGAAAACTCCTTGCACAGAGAAGAATCAGTTGAACCAAATATAATGTCATCAACATATATCTGGACAAGTATAAAATCTTTGTTAGACTGTTTTCTGAAAAGGGTGGTATCTACTTTTCCTCCTTCAAAACCATTTTTGATAAGAAAACTGCTCAGTCTGTCATACCATGCTTTTGGAGCTTGTTTCAGACCATAAAGAGCCTTTTTCAATTTGAAAACATGATCAGGAAAAGCAGTGTCTTCAAAACCAGGGGGTTGTCTAACAAAAACTTCTTCTTCAATGAAACCATTGAGGAAGGCACTTTTGACATCCATTTGATATAGTTTGATGCCATTATTTACAGCATAAGAGAGAAGAATCCTAATTGCTTCTAATCTAGCAACAGGGGCAAAGGTTTCAGTGAAGTCAATACCTTCTTGTTGATTGTACCCTTGAGCCACCAATCTTGCTTTGTTTCTGACCACTTTTCCTTCTTCAGACAGCTTGTTTCTGAACACCCATTTGGTTCCAATAATTGTTTTCCCATGGGGTTTAGGAACAAGTGTCCAGACATCACTCCTAGCAAATTGGTTTAGCTCCTCTTGCATGGCTAGAATCAACCCTTCATCATGCAGAGCTTCATCAATGTTCTTTGGCTCAATTTCAGACAGGAGAGCAAGAGAATTCAGATTCTTGAATTTTGATCTTGTCTTAATTCCTTCTGAAGTGCTGCCAATGATTTGCTCTTTTGGATGATGTGATTTGTATCTCCAGTCAGGTTTCTGAGGTGATATCAAATCAGTTTGAGACTCAACATTGGTCTGAAGAGGTTCAGTGACAGATGGTGCTTCAGACACCTGTTCATCCTTGATGTTGTCATGATTATTCAGCTCCATTCCTACAGTCCCTATTCATGTGATCTTCCCTTGATGATTTCCACCAAAGGTGACCACACCTCCTGCTCTGGGCCTAATGTTTTGGAACAAAGACCTTTATCTTGTCATGTGTCGCGAGCACCCACTGTCCAGGTACCATTTGTGGGGTCTCCTTTGTCCTGTTAAACACATCTGCAATAGGAATGATCAAGTTCTTAGGTACCCATATTATTTTGGGTCATTTCTTGTTAGATTTGGGTTTAGCTTTTCCTTTGTGTTTACATTGAGCCACATTGTGTCCAGGCTTGCCACAGTGAGAACACCCAATAGCTTTCTTTTTGCCTTTAGTAAAATTTTTGAAAATATGAGGTTCAGAGGTATCATGATCACAAAATCCTAATCCACTTTTGTCAAGGGGATCCCTTTGATTGCCAAGCAATCTGTTAAGGTTTTCTGTTCCTTTGACAAATTTAGCTAAGTCTTTTGTCAGTTCCTCAACTTGTTTCTGAAGTTTTTGTTTTCTTCAGAGACAGTTTGTGAACTGCTACTTTCAGTCACAAGAATTCTCTCCTTGAGCATAATATTTTCTATCTCAAGAGCCTCATATTTACTACAAATTTCTGTGTGGGCCTTGGACAGATTCTTATACTCTTGGAAGAGTTCCTTGGAACTTTCCATCAGGTCATCATACATCTCTTGAAGAGTTCAGGGAAATACCTCAGATTCTGAGCTATCTGATGAGGGCAGGCTGGCCATGAGACACAGGTTAGCCTCTTCTGAAGTGTCTTCCTCTTCTTCTGAGGTAGACTCATCAAGATCCTCCCATGTTGCCATCAGACCCTTCTTCTTCTTGAAGAATTTCTTTTTTTTGAAGTTTGTTCTTCTTCAGTCTTGAACATTCAGCCTTCATATGACCTGGTTGTTTACACTCATAGCATATAATTTTGTCATTTTGAGAATCCTTACCTGACTTACCTGATTTAGAGGTTGAGGGTTGGTTCTTTCTAAACTTTCCTCTGTTCTGCAGCATCCTTTTGATTTTCCTGCTGAGAAGAGCAAGATCATCATCTTCTGAGCTATCTCCAGAGTCTTCATCTGCTTCTGAAGTTTCCTCAACTTGCATGGCTTTAATGCTGTCATGCCTAGGGTGTTTGGCTTTGGAGTTTAATGCCAGAGATTTCTTCTTGATGTCATCTTCCCCAAGTTCAAGCTCATGAACTTTGAGAGATCCCAACAGTTCTTCCATTCTAAGAGAGTTTAAGTCTCTGGCCTCTTGAATGGCTGTAACTTTGGGTCTCCAAGACTTTGGCAAACTTCTCAGAATCTTTCTATTATTGTCTCCAGATTCAAAAGTTCTACCTAAAGACCTGATTCCATTAGTTATAGTCTGAAACCTCCCAAACATTTGATCTATGGTTTCAGATTCTTCCATCTTGAACATCTCATATTGATGTATAAGCATGCTGATTTTGGATTGCTTGACAGTCTCAGTCCCTTCATGGGCGGCTGCAAGTGTATCCCAAATCTCCTTGGCAGATGAACATCCATGAACCTTCTCATACTCTGATTTGTTCAGAGAACATATCAAATAGAGTTTGGCTTTAGCATTTAACTGAGCTCTAGCCTTCTGCTCTAAGGTCCATTCAACCTTAGGTATTGGCACTCCGTTATGCATAGGCACATAGTCTCCATCAGTGACCACATCCCAAACATCAATGTTGTTGCTCTCAATGAACAACTTCATACGATCCCTCCAATAGTGGTAGTCCACTCCATTGAATGTTGGGGGTCTTGTGATAGAGGCTCCTTCAGTGATGTACTATCTGTTGTTGGAAGTTTCCATCTGGATCTTTAATCCTCAAACACTTGTAAGGTGCTCAACCCTGAGTTAAGCTCTGATACCAACTGTAGAAACACAGGGAAACACTAGAAGGGGGTTGAATAGTGTTTCTTATAATTTATGGAAGCTTTTCGCAAACGGTTAAGTTTACAACAGTTTCAGACAGGTTTAAGAGGTTGTCTGAAGTTTCTTAAGAAGGCTTCTGAAAAGATCTTTAAAAAGGTTTATGCTTTTTAAAATTATCAGAACAGTTTTCAACACCCTTTGGTTAGTATAAATAAATTGACAAGAGATAAGGGATATAAAACTTAGAAAAGGAATTTATCCTGGTCACTCACTACCACTGTGAGCTACGTCCAGTCCCAATGCCAACTAGCACTTGGATTTTCTCTTAATCTTCACCAAGATTACAAGTATTCTTTTAAAGTAAAGCCTCTTCAGGCTCTACAAACCAAGTATTCTTTTACAGACAAGCCTCTTCAGGCTCTACAACCAAGTATTCTTTTACAGACAAGCCTCTTCAGGCTCTACAACCAAGTATTCTTTTACAAACAAGCCTCTCCAGGCTCAAAGACAATTTTTACAAAGAGATATGTCTAAGCTTTTAAAATACACAAGTTTGAAGCTTAAACAGAGACAATGTACAATAAAAACTGAGGTATGCTCAGGATATACAAATGATGTACAATGAATATGAAATCA
Organism: Sesbania bispinosa; assembly: GCA_026901365.1. Classification (NCBI taxonomy): domain Eukaryota; kingdom Viridiplantae; phylum Streptophyta; class Magnoliopsida; order Fabales; family Fabaceae; genus Sesbania; species Sesbania bispinosa. Next base: position 1,028,195 of record QLOH01000226.1, on the reverse strand, counting down.
GAGTGTTTTTACAGAGAAAAACTTGCAGCGTGATTTCTCTTAGACTTTCTTGTATATGCAGTCACTCTCTTGATGGTCTTCATGAAGGGCTATTTATAACCAATCTTCAATCCGTTAAAATACCACCGTTTAGAGATAGCATTAAATGCTATTTAATCTGTTGTGAGACATGCTTCTGAGAGTTTTGATTTTTCTGACACAGTACAAGGTTGCTGCTGCCATAAAGCTACCACTGTTGTTGCTGCAAAGGCTGCGTTGCGAGGATTTCCTCAGTGGTGTATGAAATTCAAATATACCAGGAAAGGTCTCTGTGTTCCTTGCCATAAATATGTTTGAAAAGGTACGTGCAGCAGAGAACGCTTGACTCAGCATAATTTCAGAGATGTCTTCACATACTTCAGCAAAGAGTGCCACGTCATTAATGAGACTTCAGACGGCTTCAACACTTCAGACGGGTTACACACTTCAGACGGCTTCAACACTTCAGACAGGTTGAACCTTCAGAAGGCTTTTCCACTTTAGACAGGTTGACAGCACTTCAGACAGTCTTTATAAGTTCAGAATGGCTTGCTGAAATCATAGATAAGTCATTAATTATTTATGTATCTATGATAAGTATTTTAACCCAAATTTGTTAAGCATTAAAACTTAAGAAGTGAGCTATCTAAAACATCATAATTTACCTTATGATATTTTTGAGACTCAACAACATCATGTGTAGAAACACCCCAACAAAATAGGCGCGTAGAACGCAAACATAGACATATACTTAATGTAGCACGTGCTCTTAGATTTCATGCTAATCTGCCATTAACTTTTTGGTTTGAGTGTGTTCTTGCAGCAACTCATATTATTAATAGAACACCAACTGTTTCAAATGGAGGAATCACACCATACGAGATGCTTTATGGAAAACAGCCATCATATGATCATCTACGGGTTTTTGGATGTCTTTGCTATGTGAAGACACCAATAAAACCTCTAGATAAGTTTTGCAGCACGAGTTGTCAAGTGTGTTTTCATTGGGTATCCACAAGGTAAAAAAGGTTGGCGTGTATATAATATGGAGACTCGTGAGTTTTGTGTTAAGAGATATAATCTTTTGTGAGCATATCTTACCATATTCTCGATTTGAGGAACATGTGTTGCCCAACATTTTTCCTAATACACTTCCCACTTGTGTTGGTGAATTATCTATGAATAAGGAAAGCACCGCCAAACCACTCAACATGGAAGATTGTGAGATACATGTTTCCGCTGCTCATGACGCGTGTCAAAACAGCACCAACCTTCCTAGTTCACAGCCTGAAGTTTGCCATGAGGATTCCAATTCAAACGAAGTTATTCAAATTGATGGGGGAGAGCCAGATCCATCGAAAGAATTGACACAACTAGGCCTACGTGCAAGACGGCCTCCGTCTTATCTCAAGGATTATCATTGTCACTCAGTTTTTCAAGACCCCTCACAAAGATCCCTGGTCCCAATCACTTCTTCTGGTAAGTCGTACTCTATCTCACAGTTTATTAGTTATGATAATTTTTCACCATCATATAAAGCTCTTGTTGCAGCCATCACTTCGTGTGATGAGCCCAAAACCTTTTCACAGGTCGTGCAGTACCCAAAATGGCGTGAGGCCATGGAACAAAAGCTCAAGGCATTGGAAGCAAATAACACTTGGAGTATAGAGCCATTGCTAGCAAGAAAGAAATTGGTGGGTTGTAAATGGGTATATAAAATCAAGTACAAGGCAAATGGTGAGATTGACAAATATAAGGCACGCTTAGTTGCTAAAGGTTACACAAATTAAGGAGAAGATTTTACTAAGACTTTTGCTCCTGTGGCCAAGATGACATCAGTTCGTTGCTTGTTGGCAATAGCAACAATAAAGCAATGGGAATTGCATCAGATGGACGTGAGTAATGCTTTTCTTCACGGGTATTTAAATGAAGAGGTCTATATGGAAGTTCCACCAGGATATTTGGTTTCCAATTCCAAGCATGTCTGTCGATTGCAAAAGTCACTATATGGGCTACGCTAAGCTTCTAGAAACTGGTTTTCTAAGCTATCACAAGCCTTGATTAAATATGGTTTTCAACAAAGCCATGCGGACCACAGTTTGTTTACTTATTCCTTTGGCTCAATTTTCTTAGCCATATTAATCTATGCAGATGATTTAATAGTTGTTGGAAATGACAACGAAGCTTGTAGGAGTTTCAAATCCTATCTTGGTGAATGCTTTCATATGAAGGATCTAGGACGACTTAGATACTTCCTTGTGCTTGAACTCTCACATGGTAACAATGGTTTATTTCTTTGCCAATGGAAATATACACTTGATATATTGAAAGAATGTGGAATGTTAGATTGCAAACCATCTGCATTTCCCATGGAGCAACATCATAATTTATCAAGTGAAGTAGGAGAAATGTATTCTAATCCAGCTCAGTACAGGAGATTAATTGGAAGGTTGATTTATCTAACTATTACACGACCAGAAATTACTTATTTTGTTCATATATTGAGTCAATTTATGCAAACACCTCGACAACCTCATTGGGATGCAGCTACCCGTATTCTTCATTATCTAAATCATCGTCGGGGCAAGGAATTCTAATGCCAAGGCAAAATGATTTACGTCTTGTGGGGTTTTGTGACTCAGATTGGGCATCTTGTCCTACAACAAGAAAATCTATTTCCGGTTATTTAATGCATTTCAGATTCCTTGTATTCATCCTACACCTCTGTTTTGTTACAATCAATCAGCGCTTCACATAGCAGCGAATCCCGTTTTTCATGAACGAACAAGCATATAGAGGTGGATTGTCATTTTGTTCGGGAACACATACAAGCCGGCACCATAGCCACTAGATACATTTCTACTAAACAACAACCAGCAGATCTCTTCACTAAGGCTTTAGGTCAAAAGCAGTTTCATGAGTTATCATCCAAGTTAGGAGTTCATAATCTTCACTCACCAACTTGAGGGGGAGTAATAGAGTTAAAGATTAAGTTATGGATAGGGTTTGTTATGATTTGAATTCTGTTATGAATTCGAATTATGTTATCTGTTTGTTAGATTAGTTTGGATAGGTTAAGTTTGTTTAATGATTAAGTTATGGATAGTGGTTGTTATGATTTGAATTCTGTTATGAATTCAAATCATGTTATCTGTTTGGTTAGATGAGTTTGACATAGGTTGAGTTTGTTTAAGTAGCTGAATTTTTTAGATAAGCTTAGTTTTTATCCAGCTCATTGTCTAATCTTATCTTTGGGCTTTCTATTCTTTATATATATCGAAGCTTGTACATGAATAATTTCAATTCAATGAATTTTAAACATTCTCATAAATTTATTACTATATATGTGGGGATTCCTATTCATATATATCAAAATATAGCAAACATATTGGAAGTTTATTAAAACCTCTCCCAAGTTAAAAGTCATCATAGAGAACAAGCATATAAAAAAAAAAAACGCGAGCTGTAAAGAGTCCAAAAGCGCTATTTAGAATATCATTTTATAATGCTATGATATCATTTTTTTTTTTCATTTTATATATGCTAATTGCATTCAGTCCACTTATTGAGTTTATGATTGCTGTGCTGATGATGTAGAATTCTCAACACTCACACTTTTCTGCGTTGGAAGTGAAGGAAATTAGGAAAAAGGTTATGGAAGCCAATTAATGGTAAGTTTTGCAAGTTAGGTCGCTCCCTGTCAAAAAACGAGGATCATGTCAACATAAGCCAACAAGATAACTTGTTTTGCTCCATATTAACAAGGAGAAATTTTTAATAATTTTATAATAAATATTTTTTATTTTATGCTACTGGATGTATTTTACTTTAAATATGAGAGATGTCGTTTACAGCTGCCAATACATTTTGGGACAAATTCACTTACTTTAGAGTATTTCTGAACATATTCATTTTTAACTAATAACTTTTTATAAAACATAAATTTAACAAATTTAATTTTATAATATTATTTCAATGGTTATATATATCAAAATTTAAATAAATTAAATATTAATAAGTATGCAATATTATTTTCATATTTACTTTTTTAAAAAATATATTATTTTTAGGTTAAAATTATTATATGAAATATTAAATATTATTTAATTTTTATGAAAATTTATAGATTTAATCTAATTAATGAGAATTTTTAATCTGGTCTGTAAAATTAATGTATATAAAGGAGCTATTATACAAACAAACAAGACAAGGGTTTGTCGAGTGGAGCAAGACAGGGTTCCGGATTTGACAGATTGTAGGTTCGAACTCACATTCGTCTCCTTGGAAAATGAGGTAAATGTAAGTACATCTATAAGTGTTCTTTGATCCCAGATGCTTTCCCTGCCTGTGACTGGGGCATCATCCCCTCACCTTAAGTTTTCTGTAACAAAAAAATGTGATAAGAGTCACTATTGCGAAGTATTGAATCACTTCCCATACGTTATATATCCTTTTTTTTTTCATTTTCATGTTTGTTGTTTTAAAAAATTATAAAGTATTATTTGTTAATTTTTTTTATTCTGGGGATCAACTTCAGTATTTCAAAAGAAAGATGTTTAGAGAGTGTTTGGTTTTGATTTTTTTTTCTCAACTAGTTTGGTTCTGACTTGAGGTAAAAGAAAATCTAATCCTTTTTCTAAGTATCCGCCTTAGAAGGTAATCCTGTTTGAGCGGGCCATCAAGTAGAACATTTATGGATGGCAAAACTTTCCTTCAAGAATTTAATGTTAGGGAATTGATTTTAATTAAACATGTTTTTATTAATCCTACACATCTCATTATTTATTATTTTCTAAAATATCCCTAATGACAATGTGATGTGCATGATTAAAAAGACAACAATTCTCGTGAGCAAATCCAATAGTCATTACAAGAAATTCGAAAATTAGCGATGACCCAAAGCCCTCGCCAGCAGAGGAAAACCATCCTACCATGCAATTAGTGACGGCTTAGCGACGACCACAAAGACGTCGTTAAAATGCTCGTCGTTAATACAGTAGCGATGAGCAAAATCAGTCGTCGCTAGGTAACGTTTGCTTGCCCGATGCTAAAGTCATCGCTATGCTGAAGTCTGTCGCAATGTGAAATGATTATAGGGTCGTCGCTAACACTACAAAAAATTGACTAATAGTGACCGATTTTTCGGTCACTAATTACATAAAATCGGTCACTAAATTATTTAGTGACCGAATTAGTGCCTGAATTAGGAGTCACCAAATGCTTGGTCTCTAAACCAGTAGTGACGGGTTTAGTGACGAGTTTAGTGACCGATTCTTTAGTGACTGATTTAGAGACTGCATTTAGAGACAGAATTAGTGACTCAGTTTAAAGACTGCTTTAGTGACCGGATTTAGAGACTAATTTTGAAACAGATTTAGTGACGATCAAGGTCGTTGCTAACAATTATATTAAATTTTTTAAAATAAATTTACGATTTATTTTATTTTATTTTAATTTATGGATTTACGTTTAATTATTATAGAAATTCAACTTTTTATTTCTTTTATAAATTTTATATCATATTTGTTAACGATCTAAATATAAATAAAAATAATAAATACTATATAAAAACACCCATATAGAAAATAAAAATATATAAAGTACATATAAAAACTGTACACAAACATAAGTCAATAAAAAGAAAAAAAAATCACGGCTGATGGCGACAATGCTGTTGTGGTGGTGGGCCACAATCCTTTTCCAGGGGCTGGTCATCCAGGTCGTCGTCGTAGTGCAGGTGCACCTGACTGAAGCTAGTAGAAGCACCTGCATTGCAGGCATCCAGCACTGTCTACAACTATTGTCGGAGTCATGCGAAGTCCTCCTCCAACCGTGCATATTGCGCATGACAGTGATCAGCCCTCTCTTCAGCTCGGCTGGCCTGCAACTTTGCTTCGATGACCTCCTGCCTCAGCACCTCGTCAGAAGAATACCGAGACCCGTCGCTACTGTGGTCACGCCAGGACGGATGTTGCTTAACAAGTCCCCGGTGCCATAACAGCGGCCTCGAGTCTTGCCACCAGCAACATCCTTCCAGTTATGTAATATGGTGGACCTATCAGTGATGGAGTAAGTTGTCCCACATCTGTTACTCCACCTCCCTCAGACGATCCTGGTAATTTGTCTGTTGAATAGAGATGAACTTATATTAGTTAGTTATTCTATTGCAAATATATAAATTATATAAAAAATACTTCTAAGCCTAATTTTTCCTAACATATGTGGACCGTGTTCATCATCTACCCAGCCACCATCTTTTTTGTATGAGTGGCCATAAAAAACTTATTTGGATCTATAGTTCGCCCAAGCTCTTGAGCCTACACAAAAAAATTACACTAAAAATTATTTTAATTAAATACAAAGATAATATAGAAAAGTAGGTTTATACATACCATATCCAGAGCCACCTCAATGTGAGCCTTGCGGCCCGTGGTGTGGACCGCTCCGTCTCGATGAGAAGCCCAGTTGGTCTTGTTACGAGTGGACTTCCCCTTGAACTCATCAGAGGCCCAATAGGCCAAAAGACCCTCCCAGGCCCCCTCACCACACCAAGTAGGCCTAGTCCCACTCGTCCGGGCCTTGTTGAGCATATCTCGAAGGCGTCTGGAAATCCTCTACTCGTAGACCTTCTTAATTTGGGCCACGGAGACCCAAGTAATTTGCTTTGCAAAAAAAAATAAGTATTATGGTAATAAGTTAAAATTTTTGTAACGTTAATAAAAGTATGTAAAATGAAGGCATTTTATCGTAAACTCCTCCCACCACAAGTCCTTCACATCCGGCGGGGTAACCTCCCACAAGTAGTGAGAACCTCGGAATTGCGATCAGATCGCATGACCAATGGTTGCGATGGGGGTTGTTAGGCACCAACTGCAAAATAAAAAAATTTAATATTAACTATAAAAACTTATAAAGTTTCAATATTAACAATTCAAAAGAAGTAAAAATATATGTAGAAACTCAACCTCTGTCATAAGGTCAGATAATAACCCTACCATAAGAGTCCAGCTCGTGAGGGTTACTGGAGTTGGCACCTCGGTACCGAACATGCTCAGCATCAGGCTCGGGGTCAGCCTCAACATCAACCTCAGCCTGCGCGTCATCCTCGGGCTGAGCGTCCACCTCGGGCTAAGAGAGATGTGGAAGCTCATCCTCCACCTCGGAGGGAATCTCATGATATCCTAGAGTAGGGATGAACCTCATGCCCTCGAATGCTGGTTAGTCAGATGCAGCATGTTGTGACGTGGGAGGGTCTGCAAAAGAAGGTTGTACGTACGGTGGAGGGGCTGAAGTAGAAGGTTGCTCCGGCAGCTGATGAGGGAGGTTAAGGTTGGTCCTCTCCATACGTGCGCGAGCTGCTTGTCCAGCAAGCTCGTCCGGGGATGGACCTCCCTCTAATTGTTGGAACCTTCTGTCCACCTCGACCTCACATACGAGGCATAATTACCTAGTAATTATATACAATAAAAATTAATTCTAATCCTAATCATTAAAAACATAAATAAAGTTAATTAAACCTAACCTAATCATTAAAAAATTAAAACTAATTAAAATTAACCTTAATCATTATCAAATAATTAAACCTAATCCTAATCATTATAAACATAGTTAAAACTAATTAAACTTAATCCTAATCATTATAAAAAATTAAAATTAATCCTAATCATTAAAAACATAACTAAAACTAATTAAACCTAATGCTAATCATTATAATCATATTAAAGTTAATCCTAATCATTAAAAACATAATTAAAACTAATTAAAACTAATTAAACCTAATCCTAATCATTATCGAAATAATTAAAATTAATCCTAATCATTATAAAAATAATTAAAATTAATCCTAATCATTAAAAACCTAACTAAAACTAATTAAACCTAATTCTAATCATTATAAAATAATTAAAATTAATCCTAATCATCATAAACATAATTAAAACTAATTAAACATAATATCCTAATCATTATAAACATAATCAAAACTAATTAAACCTAATCCTAAACATTATAAAAATAATTAAAATTAACCTGTAAAACTAACTTGGTGGCCGACAGAGAAGGTTAGACGATAACGAGGGCGGAAAACGACGGTGAGCTCCTCCACAAACGGTGAGGGAGAGGTTTTAATCTGTAAAAAACACACTGAGAGGTTTTAATCGGTCAAAAACACACAGGGACGCAACGAGGGTAGGAGGAGGGGGAATGAGGCACAGGGAGGGACTGAGGAGGGCTAGGGAGTAGTGAGGAGAGGGAAGAACAGTGGGAGGAGGGAGGAAGACAAGGGAGGAGGGAGGAAGGTCGGAGAAGTAGGGAAGAAGGGGAGGGGGATGTGTTTTTGTTCACGTCATTTTTTTACTTAGCGACGTCCATGGCCATCGCTAATTCCCGCGAAATTTGAATTTTAACCAATCAAAACTGACAAAATAGTGACGGCTACGGCCGTGTAGTTGAACATCCCAAATTCTAACTATTTCTATGAATCAAATTAGTATTGCAAAGGATTTATAAAAGGAACTAGGAAAGGGGAAGAGAAAATTGAGTTAAAATCAAAGAGGAATAAAATTCAGGAATTTGGAACCTGATACTCTCGCTCAGGCTCGCTTGAGCGTGCCTGAGCGAGGATATCAGCAATAGGGGGAATTTTCATATCAAGCGAGCCTGAGCGAGGATATCAGCAATAGGGGGAATTTTCATTCTGGTTTTCTCTCTCAGGCTCGCTCGAGCGAGTAATGAGCGACAAAACGGAGTGAAAATAGGGGGTTCTGTGTGAAATTCCACTCGGGCTCGCTCGGAGAGCCTGAGCGAGAAAGACTTCTTGCTCAGTCTCGCTCACACGCGTGCTGAGAGCGCGAGCGCGCGAGCAGATTGGTTTAAAGACACATTTTTAGGTTTTCTCTCATGTTTCTTCCATTTCTTCACCTTTAGAGAGAGAGATTTCTAAAGAGAGAACCAAGCCTTGAAGCCAAAAGGAAGAAGAAGAAGGCAAGGGTTGCTCATCCCCAACCCCTCTACTCCATTCCCCCTTCACTTTGAGCTCTCTTGAGGTTAGTATAACTCACACACCATCACCCAATCTTGCTTGACTCTCTCCAATGAACCCTAATCTCCTTCCTTCCCTTTCTTGGCTTATGTGTGTGATTATTTGTTGTTGATGGAAATTTGAAAGTGAGGGTACATGATGATGAAGTTAATTTTAATGTCTTTGAGGCAATGCAACATCCCAAGGACAAGCATCAATGTCTCAGGATGGATGAAGTGGATGAGGTTTTCCTAGAAGCTCAGAAGCAATTGACAAAAGCAAGCCCACTGGAGAAGGCCCTGATAGGCTATTGTAATGAGTTTGAAGGAGAAGATGTGAATGAAGTTGAAGAATATTTGAAGCATCTTGATCTAGCCAAGGAAGTCTCATCCGATGAAGAAAAATCTGAGAAATTGCAACAGGAGGAGAAAACTGAAAGTCAGAAGCTGGAACTAAAGGTGTTACCTTCTCACCTTAAATATGTTTTTCTTGCTGATGGTGGAAATAAGCCCGTTGTGATAAGTAATGCCTTAACCCCATCAGAGGAGAAGTTAATCTCTGTTTGAAGGCTAATGAGAGTGCAATATGTTGGACTTTATCTAACCTTAGGGTATTAGTCCTTCTTATTGCATGCACAAGATTCACATGGAGGAGGACTATAAACCAGTGGCACAACCCCAAAGGCAACTAAATCCAACCATGAAGGAAGTGGTAAAGAAAGAGGTGTTTAAAACTTCTTGATGCTGGTATGATCTATCCTATCTCTGATAGTGTTTGGGCCAGTTCGGTTCAGGTAGTTCCTAAAAAGGGAGGTATGATTGTAGTTATTAATGATAAAAATGAATTAATCCCTACTAGGACAGTCACGGGATGGAGAATGTGTATAGATTATAGGAAATTGAACCAGGTAACTAGAAAAGATCACTTCCCTTTACCATTTATGGATCAAATGTTAAAAACATTAGCAGGGCAAGCTTTTTATTGTTTTCTAGATGATTACTCTGGTTATAACCAAATAGTTGTAAATCCAAAAGATCAAGAAAAAACAGCTTTTACTTGTCCTTTTGGTTTTTTGCTTACAGGAAGATGTCGTTTGGATTGTGTAATGCACCAGCAACCTTTCAGAGATGTATGTTGGCCATCTTCTCAGACTTGGTGGAAAAGTGCATAGAAGTCTCATGGATGACTTCTCAGTTTTTGGAGCCTCATTTGATGACTGCTTGGAGAACCTGAACACCATACTGAAGCGATGTGTTGAGACAAGTCTTGTTAAACTGGGAGAAATGTCACTTTATGGTGAGTGAAGGTGTGGTACTGGGCCACAAAATTTCTGCTAGAGGCAGTGAGGTGGACAAGACAAAAGTGGAGATCATTGAGAAGCTGCCACCACCAACAAATGTGAAAGGAGTCAGGAGTTTTTTGGGACATTAATGAAATTCTGGCAAGCGTACCAAAAGTTCAGCAGTATAATAGTAAATAAAATTATCATATCCACAGGGAGCAGTTCACTTTGCAAGATTTTAGTGATCGAATTACCAAGTGAGCAACTTTTTAAGAGAATGATTAATGTGCGGAATTTAAATGGCAAAAACAAAAGTAAGCAATAAAATAAGGGAAGATAGATTTACTTGGATTAGGATTGGACTTCGCTTCTTCGCACCCCTTATGTATGTAAATCCCTTCTTTTAATTATAAATTTGTTATTAATTATACCTTAGCCAAACTGAATTGATAAAACCCCGAGTTACCAGTAGCTTACCACTCAAAGAAATCCATGCGGGCTCTCCCAAGCGACAAATTACCCTCGGCTCATTAAGCTCTTAATTAATTAATTATTGTTCCGTTTGTTTGAATCGTCCATTAATTGTACTTCCCTATAAATGCTCTTCATTCAAAGGCTGTCACTACCCCATCAATCACAAGATCCCGTTTATCCCTCACAAACAATTAACTTTCAATTATGTTACTATCAATTAACTTTATGTTGCTATAGATGCTCCTATGAACGGGCTGTAACTCACCAAAACAATTCAATCATCAGATTCCACCTATATTTCCATATAATTAACGAGTACTTTTAGCAATCGGAGGTTAGGTTTCCTATGTCTAGGCTTCCCTAAACTCTAATAATAGCCGGAAATCTCATTCTGTGTTAACCCGATCACTAGCCTATGACTCCGGCGCACGCGCGGAAGTAATGCATTAAGAACATCATAAAAGTACCGATATAATTAAAAACAGGGATTTATAATTAAAAACAAGAGAATTCACATACACTTGGGGATTGAATCCACTACATCCAATCCTACTGGAGAGCTTAGCTACTCATGGTAGCCATCACAAAACACTGAAGACTCTGTCACCTTCTTCAATCCTTGTGCGTCTATCTTTCTATTCTATGCCTCTCCTCTGTACTCTCTAAAAGCCTCCTTTAGATCTGTGCAAAAGGTACTATTTATAGACTAAGGAAAACCCTAATTTAAATCTGGAAGAGATCAATCCGTATTTGAATTTAAAAAGTTGGTGCGTGACTTGCGCTTCACCTGCACTAAGCGCAGATGAAGCGTGTCCCTCTGTAAGTTGCGCTCCATCTGCGCTAAGCGCAAGTGAAGCGTGAAACACGCTGTAGACTTTCTTCAATTCCTCATTTATCCACTTGATCTCTTTCTGATCTTGCCTTTGCTTGATTGGTTTTTCTTGTTTCCCTTTCTGGCTTGATTTTGTATTTATTTGAACTTGAATTCAAATTGGGGAAAGTTATCCACAGGATCCTTTGTTTAAATGGCTGCTGATCTCATCTTTATTTTGTCCTAATTTAAACTTCAAATCTGCAAACAATCTCCCCATTTAATGCTATTTTCTCTTCTATTTCAAATCTTCCATAAATCTGCACAAAATAACAGATTTCTAATCAAAATAGCATCAAATTCAAATTCAAACCAAATAATTACAATTATTACAATTATTCATAAAAAGGGATTATTTTGGGGCATAAATTATTTTAGCCTTGATAAGTGTAATAAAAACATAGGAAAATATCACATAATTTACACTTATCAAATACCCCCCAACTTAACTTTTTGCTTGTCCTCAAGCAAGATATCTTTTGCAATCAAAATCAAATCACCCTCATGTAAAATTCTCATAATCAACTACAAGGAAAAATTTACATCATCTCTTGTTAGGCAGAAGTCACTTTCCAAATATAAAAAAAAAATCAGAATCAAGAGATGCTACCAATCCTCAATAAAAAACAGATCACAATCAACACTTGAACTTTTTCAAAAGTAGCAATTAAAGCAATAAATGATAAACCAAGGAATTTCACTCATGCTCACGGGTACTGTTTCCCTCAATGTTTTCACCACAGTTGAACAACTAAGATTGATAGTCGTTTCTTTGGCTGTAATGAGGCTGGGCTATCAAGGAATCATGATTTTCTGGATAAACAATGAACACCTGGAATAGAGAGCATCTTTTGATGTTGCTTGACTTGGAACTTCTCTCCTTCCACCATCTCATTCTTGATTTTTCTCATTTTGCAGGCCTCTTTCTTTGTTTGAAATTGCACTCACCCCAACTTATTCAATTTATTCACTTTTTTCATTTTGATTTTTGGGGGAGCGATCTTCTTTTTGCTTTCATGTACCTGCTCTTTGAATTTCTTGATTTTTAATTTACTAATTTTTCCCATTGTCTCAACTTGCACCTTGCTCTCTATCCCAAATGTGTAAGGACAAAATATATATATATATATATCAATTATGGCTTCGGTGCACAAGAATAATCATTAAAGCTCAAATGGGTTATCAAAGAATTGGAAAAATTATATCAAGGGTTGGCTTTTTGGCACTGAGCAAATATATTGAAAACAAAAAAATTGCCTTTGTCACTTCCATATTTTCCATAAACAGAATAAGATCCAAAAACTCAATCAATAAAAATTGACAAGCAGCGGTGAAAAACTCTCAATTCAAGTGTTTGGGCTCTCAACTCACCAGTTTCTTGGCTAAATTCCTTGATAAAGCACTTACTGGTTTTAATTAACTACCCTGATAGGTTCTCCTGTGAACTATCCTAATCCTAACTGATTATGGAATTAATCACAAGACCCTTTCTTCTTTCCTAATCTGGTTAGTTAAACTGCCTAATTTCAGAAATTTTGAAAAATTTTCCTTTTATTTCCTAATTCCTAAATCCTAATTTTTTTAAAAAACCCTAAAAATCCTAAAATAACTAGAAAAAGAAACAAAATAATATACAGAAAATCAGTCCTGGTCAGCATCAGCTCCATCGGCAGCTGTTCCACCCTCTCTGGAGGAATAGGCCTGTCCCCAGGCCACTGAATATAATCTCTGAACTGAGAAGGTGTCATGCCTGGGTAAGGGTCTGGTCTAATGGAGTAAAGATACTCCTGCAGATGAACATGAGATCTATGGAGTGATATCAGCTGCAAAGTGGCATGCTAAGCCCACTGCCTAAAGGTAGGGTCTGCTGGTGGTGGTGGTGGTGGTGGTGGTGTCTGCTGCTGCTCTCCTCATCCTGATCCTCCTCATATGGCATGCAGTAGGCCTCAATATATCCCCTGTTCATAGGGTTGAGGATGCGAACCGTGGGGTTCACCCACACCCCTAGCTCTACAGAGGGCAGTGATGAGTGCAAGGAAGCCTAGACTGATCCTGGTGGTGGCGGTGCGGCGTAAAATGGCTGAAACAAAATCTGATATCTTCTGGGTAATGACCCTAGAGATATCTATGTTGCCACCTGTAAGGATGGTAAAGATGAGATGAGCTACCGGCATCTGAATATCAGAAACATGGTTGGTGGGCTGCATTGGCGAGGGTCAGCACTGTCCACATCCTCGCAATTGCCTTCATATGCTGTCGATAGATGCGGGCAGCCTGTCCATATGCATTCCTCTCAAAGGAATGCCCTGGTAAGCATAGCTCCTGTGCAGCCTCAAGATCCATGGGATCGTTCCCATTGATCCCTACCTCTCTCATCCTCAAGTGGTATTGGCACTCTATCAGTGCCCTATCCAAAGGTGCTGGATACTCAGCAATGCATTGATTGCATCGCAATCAAATCTAATCTCATGGCCTCGCACATAAGACCTCCTGTCAGCATCCACGCCAAAGGCTCCAATGGCGTTAGCATAAAACTCCCGCACAATGGTAGGGTCAAAGTGACTGTCTGGGCTGCTGAGGCGAACCCAGTGTCTCCTGAATCTCAGCCCTAAACTCCTCGAACTCCTCAGGCTGTAGTCTGACTGGCCTCTCTCTAATGAAGTTACAATCCTCAATGGCACTGTAAGCTTCAGCGGCCCTGGCATCTCTGAATCTAGGGGTCAAATCAGGCTCCTCCTGAGGTGACTGTCTAGCTCTCTTGGCACCCCCGGTGCCTCTCCTAGCAGCTCGAGACTGAACAACCTTTGTGCGTGCCATCTGCAAAATTTGTTACCAAAATTATTTATGCAATTTAAATTTAGATTATCATAATTATTGAAATAAATGGCCAATTTAAATCAACATTTAAAATAATCATCAAATCAAGCACTTGCACAATATTTTCGATTTTAAAATTACCTCATTGTCAATTAATTAATTTATTAAGAACAAGCTAAAGTGATCAATTAAAGCAAGCCCTAATCAATTATTTAACAGACAAGAGTTGGTAACAACTATTAGGCTCAAAAATCATGTTCTTTAAAACATGCATATTAGCACAATCATTTTTATTTTGGTCATGCAAAAATATCATAACATTTATTAAGCATTCATGTACCAAAATTAAATAATTTGCAATAAAGCATTGAGCACTATAAAAATACCACCTAAACATGCAAAATATGTTACAAATAAGTTCCTAGCAGCATACATACTAAACTAAGACTTTATGAACAAATATTTCTATCCTAAGGGTCCTGAAAGCCTAAGTTTCCTACCCTAAGGTTTCTGCTCAAAAAAAACAAAAATGAAAATTCTGATCGGTGCAAAATGACCAAAACTATAAAAACATACCTGGTATAGCCTCAGAAAAGGTAAAGGAAGGAATATGGAAGTAAAAAGGGTCAAAGAAGGTTTGAACAAGAGAAAACGACAAGCAACTGAAGAGGGAAGGTTTGAATGACCTTCCCTCGTTTAGGTTTTAAGAAAAACCTAAACGTGCGCACCTGCGCTGCACCCTCGCTTAGCGCAGGTACACACGGTGCTTCAGGAAGTTGAAGCGCTGCGCACACGCTTCACTTGCCTGTAGCGCAAGTGAAGCGTGAAAGTCAGAGAGCAACATTAATTCTCGCTTTACCTGCGCTAAGCGCAGGTGAAGCGCAGGTACCAGAATTTTATTCTCTCCCTACTTTTCACTGTTATTCATACCCTTTTAAATTGTAATCCTTTACTTAACCTTGTCCTATTCTATACAGGTATAGACTCAACAAACAAAAACTAAATAATTAAAAACAAAAACAAAATGAAAGCAAATTAAAAATTGCTGGGTTGCCTCCAGAAAGCGCTTGTTTAACGTCTTCTAGCTCGACGCCTGGTTCTTTTATTTTTTATGGTGGCCTCAATTGGAGGATGATGGTTGATTCTTCCTGTCCTTCCTTTAAGCTCCCATCCTCCATGCCACTTGTTCAATCTTCCTTCACTTTCTTCACTACTTTCTCCTTCTTCAGTGTCTGATGTTGATCTTTTTCTCTTTTATACTTGAACTCCCAAATAGATTCTGGCTGCTTTACTCTCATTCTTGGTTTCCTCAGAAATCCGGAAACCTTCTTTTTCTTCTTTGGCTCATTATCAGCAATGAGCACTCCTTTCTTCTTATCTTTCCGCAGCTTTGCTTGGAATTGATAGATCCCATCAGTAGGATCTATTCCATTCTTTTCTGGAGTTTTCAAGATATTGGGGCTTCCTCTATCAATGTGAAAGATGATACTTTCATTATTTGAGCTTACCTGGTACTCCCCTTTATCAACATCAACAATTATTTTGGCAGCTTTCATAAATGGTCTTCCTAATATGAGGGGGACATCAGTATCCTCCTCCTTTGTCTCTGCAATATAAAAGTCCACTGCATATACAAACTTATCCACTCTCACTGGTAGATCCTCAATAATCCCATAAAGGCTTTGAGTAGACTTATTTGCAAGCAATAACTTTACATTAGCAGGTTTAACCTTCAAAACACCCAACTTATTAAAATACGATAGGGCATCAAGTTGATGCTCGCTCCAAGATCTAGTAAAGCATGAGTGGTAGGTAAGTCTCCAATAGACAAGGGAATAGTAAACTTACCTGGATCAGGTGACTTTCTTGTAATGAAGACCTCCTTGGGTTCCTCTTTTTTTCTGATGCTGCCTCTTGGCTTTCTTCTTTCTCAAACTGTATCTGGACTCTTTCCTCTTGGGGTAACTGTTCTTCAAAGATAAGGCTCTCCTCTTCTACCTCACTATCTTCTGACTTGTTGCCATCAGTAGCAATCAAGTTGCAATGTTCCTTGGGTTGGTAAGAGTATTCGCTGAAAAGTGACCTTTCTTAAATTCTCCCATCTCTTGTGCTAGCTGGCCCACTTGATTTTCCAACGCTTTGATTGATGCATCATTATTCTTTTTAAACCCTTCAAATCCTGATATGAAGGTATCAATCTTTTCTTCCAACCTAGCGAGTTTGTCATGCACTGATGGTTTGCTGCTGATAAGGAGTCTGTCTATTTCCACCATTCTGCCCCCAACCAGAGTTGGTTTGGTTGTTCCTCCACCCTTGAGAATATTGGTTGTTGTTATTGGAGAAACTTCCTTGCCCCCTCTGATTTCCCATGAAATTGACTTGCTCTGCTTGTGTGTCTTGAAAAGAACATTGACCATTTGGATGGTCTCCTCCACAGAAGTCACATATCAATGGTTGGGTTTGGACTGGTTGAGATTGAACAGCTTTGAGTTGCTGGGAGTGCTTTCAATGCCTCTGTGAGTGCCTCCATTTGTCTCTTAATCAGTTTATTTTCAGCTAAGATGGCATCACTTGAATTAAGTTCTAGCATCCCCTTTTTCTGAATCTGAGATGGTTGCCGTCCACATTGGGCTTGTTGATCGTTTTGGGCAAAATTCTCAATGATTGCAATAGCCCTTTCAGCATCCACTGACAAGATAGTCCCTCCCTGCTGCCGCATCAATAAATGATTTGGAATCCGGTCTGAGTCCCTTGCAAAAGATGTTTAACTGAGCAATGTCTTCATATCCGTGATTCGGACTTTCCGCAGCAAGGTCTTGTATCTTTCCCAGGCTTCACAAAGTGGCTCATCAGCTCCCTGCCTGAAAGTGGATATATCTGTTTTTGCTTGGATATGTTTCCCTGCTGGGAAAAATCTATTTAGAAACTTGTCTTCTAATTCCCCAAGCATTTAAACTTTGATTTGGATGGGACTGCAACCATTCCTTCGCTTTACCTATCAAAGAGAAAGGAAAAAGACGTAAGTAAACAGATTCTAAGTCTCCTTCTTCAAATCCCATAGTGCCTATCAATTCATAAAAATTAGAAAGGTGAGTATGTGGATCCTCGTGATCCAATCCTGCGAATTGATTAGCATTTATGAGGTTGAGATGAGAGCTTTTAATTCCAAGGTCTTTGCAGTTGCAGGTACTACAATGCTAGAATGATAGCGAGGGCCCTGGTGCATAACATAATCTCCTAGAGTCCTTCTTCTGGGTTGTTCCTGCCATGTCCTTAGGTTCTTCAGCTAATATCCTTCTTCTCCTTCTTTTGTTTCTACTTCTATTCCTCCTGGTTGTCCTCTCGATTTCTGGATCGAAATTTAATTGGCTTGGGGACACCTGGCCTCTTAAAAGCATAAACAAAAGAACTTGAAAAGGATAAGGTAATAGATAAGATAAAATAAATTTGAATTTTAACTTCAAATTTAAATTCAATTTTTTTTTCGAAAATTTAAAATAAACAGAAAATTAAAAAGATAAACTTGATAATTCGACCTCCCAAGGTTATACGAAGTGAAACACCGCTCCCCGGCAACGCGCCAAAAATACTTGATGAAATTCTGGCAAGCGTACCAAAAGTTCACAGTATAATAGTAAGTATAAAGTATCATATCCACAGGGAGCGGTTCACTTTGCAAGATTTTAGTGATCGAATTACCAAGTGAGCAACTTTTTAAGAGAATGATTAATGTGCGGAATTTAAATGGCAAAAAGAAAAGTAAGCAATAAATAAGGGAAGATAGATTTACTTGGATTAGGATTGGACTTCGCTTCTTCGCACCCCTTATGTATGTGAATCCCTTCTTTTAATTATAAATTTGTTATTAATTATACCTTAGCCAAACTGAATTGATAAAACCCCGAGTTACCAGTAGCCTACCACTCAAAGATAATCCATGCGGGCTCCCAAGCGACAAATTACCCTCGGCTCATTAAGCTCTTAATTAATTAATTATTGTTCCGTTTGTTTGAATCGTCCATTAATTGTACTTCCCTATAAACGCTCTTCATTCAAGGGTTGTCACTACCCCATCAATCACAAGATCCCGTTTATCCCTCACATACAATTAACTTTCAATTATGTTACTATCAATTAACTATATGTTCCTATAGATGCTCCTATGAACGGGCTGTCACTCACCAAAACAATTCAATCATCAGATTCCACCTATATTTCCATATAATTAACGAGTATTTTAGCAATCGGAGGTTAGGTTTCCTATGTCTAGGCTCCCCTAAACTCTAATACTAGCCGGAAATCTCATTTGTGTTATCCTGATCACTAGCCTACGACTCGGCGCACGTGCGGAAGTAATGCATTAAGAACAACATAAAAGTACCGATATAATTAAAAACAGGATTTATAATTAAAAACAAGAACAAGAGAATTCACATACACTTGGGATTGAATCCACTACATCCAATCCTACTGGAGAGCTTAGCTACTCATGGTAGCCATCACAAACCACTGAAGACTCTGTCACCTTCTTCAATCCTTGTGCGTCTATCTTTCTATTTATGCCTCTCTCCTCTGTACTCTCTAAAAGCCTCCTTTAGATCTGTGCAAAAGGTACTATTTATAACTAAGGAAAACCCTAATTTAAATCTGGAAGAGATCAATCTGTATTTGAATTTAAAAAGTTGGTGCGTGACTTGCGCTTCACCTGGTGCGTGAAGCGTGAAACACGCTGTAGACTTTCTTCAATTCCTCATTTATCCACTTGATCTCTTTCTGATCTTGCCTTTGCTTGATTGGTTTTCCTTGTTTCCCTTTTCTGGCTTGATTTTGTATTTATTTGAACTTGAATTCAAATTGGGGAAAGTTATCCACAGGATCCTTTGTTTAAATGGCTGCTGATCTCATCTTTATTTTGTCCTCATTTAAACTTCAAATCTGCAAACAATCTCCCCATTTAATGCTATTTCTCTTCTATTTCAAATCTTCCATAAATCTGCACAAAATAACATATTTCTAATCAAAATAGCATCAAATTCAAATTCAAACCAAATAATTATAATTATTACAATTATTCATAAAAAGGGATAATTTTGGGGCATAAATTATTATTTTAGCCTTGATAAGTGTAATAAAAACATAGGAAAATATCACATAATTTAACTTATCAGACATGTTGGTTTCTACAGGAGATTTATCAAAGACTTCTCAAAGATAGCAAAGCCACTCAGCACTTTTCTTAACAAGGATACTCCTTTTAATTTTGATGTTGAATGTTTAATTGCTTTTAACCTGTTGAAACAAAAATTGATCTCTGCTCCTGTTATCATTGGTCCTGATTCGAACTTAGATTTTGAACTGATGTGTGATGCTAGAGATTATGCTATAGGGGCAGTTTTAGGACAAAGAAAGTCTAAGGTTTTCCATGCTATACATTATGCTAGTAAAGTTCTTAATGAGGCACAAATTAATTATGCAACTACTGAAAAAGAACTGTTAGCAATAGTGTATGCAATAGAAAAATTTAGACCTTATTTGATTGGCTCAACTGTCGTTGTCTATACTGATCATGTTGCACTTAAATATTTGTTGACCAAATCTGATTCTAAACCTAGACTAATTAGGTGGATTCTGTTGTTGCAGGAGTTCAATTTGGTGATCAAAGATAAAAAGGGAAGCGAAAATGTTGTGGCCGATCACCTCTCAAGATTGGTCAACAAAGAGGTGAGAAATGCTCAAG
Organism: Sesbania bispinosa; assembly: GCA_026901365.1. Taxonomy (NCBI): domain Eukaryota; kingdom Viridiplantae; phylum Streptophyta; class Magnoliopsida; order Fabales; family Fabaceae; genus Sesbania; species Sesbania bispinosa. The sequence continues at coordinate 1,007,977 of QLOH01000226.1, read as the reverse complement.
CAGAAATGCAAGAAGAATTCCCTGATGAGAAGCTTATGATGATACAAGAAAGGCCATGGTTTGCTGACATGGCTAACTTCAAGGCAGCAAGGAGTGATACCAGAAGATTTCAACTGGCATCGAAAGAAGAAGTTCCTAAGGGATGCACAGAGATATGTGTGGGATGATCCCCACCTTTTCATGATTGGAGCTGATAACTTATTGAGAAGATGTGTCTCTGATAAAGAAGCTCAGAGTATCTTGCGGTATTGTCACAGCTCACCCCATGGAGGACACTTTAACGGAGAAAGGACTGCTGCAAAGGTCCTACAATCTAGATTCTATTGGCCTACTCTGTTCAAGGATGCTCACCGTTACATTCAACAGTGTGACAGCTGTCAAAGAATGGGAGGGATATCTAGAAGACATGAGATGACATTAAATAGCATCTTGGAGGTAGAGGTCTTTGACTATTGGGGGATAGACTTTGTGGGACCTCTACCACCTTCTTTTGGCAAAGAGTATCTTTTAGTGGTTGTTGAGTATGTATCGAAGTGGGTGGAGGCTATTGCAACTGCAAAAGCTTATGCTAAGACAGTGGTACAGTTCTTGAAGAAGAATATCTTCTCTCGGTTTGGTTCACCACGGGTCCTGATTAGTGATGGAGGTTCTCACTTCTGTAACTCACAACTACATAAGGTATTGGAGCATTATGGGGTGAGACACAAGGTAGCATCTCCTTACCACCCTCAGAAAAATGGTCAAGCTGAAGTTTCAAATAGAGAGATCAAGAGTATCCTTGAGAAAACTGTGAGTTCGTCTAGAAAGGATTGGTCCATCAAGCTAGATGATGCACTATGGGCATACAGAACTGCTTAAAAGTCACCCACAGGTCTCTCTCTTTTCCAGTTGATTTATGAAAAGGTGTGTCACTTGGTTGTTGAATTGGAACACAAGGCTTACTGGGCATTGAAGGTCTTGAACATGGATAAGCAAGTAGCTGGGAAAAGAAGAATACTACAGCTGAATGAGTTAGAAGAGATGAGGCTCAATGCCTATGAGTCCTCCAGAATTTACAAAGAGAAGGCCAAGGCATATATCATGACAAGAAGCTCATCAAACATAAGTTCTATCCAGGCCAATCAGTACTCCTGTTCAACTTTAGGTTTAAGCTTTTCCCTGGGAAGTTGAAATCAAAATGGTCTGGACCATTTCTTGTCAAGGAAGTCAGACCCTTTGGAGCTGTGGAATTGGAAGATCCTGAATCAAGGAGATGTTGGGTTGTGAACAAGCAAAGACTGAAGCCCTATTTGGGAGATGAAGTTGACATATCCTCCACTATCATTCACCTTCAAGAACCTTAAAGAAACAGGCGCCAAGCTATATGACATTAAACGAGCGCTTCCTGGGAGGCAACCCAGTATTTTAATTGTTAATTTTCACAGTTTTCAATTTGATTTTTGTTGTGGTCTGTATATACTTTGTGTTAGTTAGGTTTTTGTGTTTGTTTATTTAGGAAGTGTTAGGAACTGGTTGAGTAAGTGTGTGGAGAGAAATGTAGACACCTTGAGAAGTAGGAAGAAGCAGAAAATTTGACTAAGTGTTGCTAGCAATTAATTATGTTTTTTGCACTTCACCTGCGCTCAACGTAGGTAAAGCGCATAAATACTAATTAGTTACTGTTTTCTACGCTTCACCTGCGCTTAGCACAGGTAAAGCGCAGAAATGCACAAAACTCTATTTTGTGCGCTTCACCTGCGTTGAGTGCAGGTGAAGCGCAGCGGCACGCTACAGGAATAACTGTAACCTGCGCTCCACTTGCGCTGAGCGCGAATGAAGCGCATGTACGTGCTGGTGCTTATATTCAAAACAGAAACAGGGGAAGATCATTCCAAACCTTCTCCCCTGTTTTTCTCCAGAGCTCTTGTGCCATTCCTCTGTGATTTCCTCAATCTTTCTTCCCTTTTTCACTCACAAACCTCTTCTTTTCCTACTTCTTTTGCTATACACGGTATGTTTTTAAGATTTTGAGTCAGTTTTACTGATTAAATCCTTTGTTTCTCTGTTTTGGTTGATTGAGCCTTAGGATTGCAAACTTAGGCTTGTAGAGCTATATGTTGATATAATTTTTCCTCAATATAGCCTTTGAATGAGTTGCTGGTTTGGTTGGGTTGAAGGTCTAAACTGATGATTTTTGGTGTGCTCAGTGATTTTTACAATGTGGAATGGTCAAATGTGATAATGCTCTGTTTTCGATTTAAACATTTTCTTTGACCATTTTCAATAAGTTCAGGAGGTATTCTTTTCTAATTGCCTGAATAATTCTGTTTGACTGAGTTTGATATCACTTGCCAAATGCATGCTCTGTTTTGAATTTTATTGGTTTCAATGAGGAATATGCTTTAGGAATTGTTTTTGCATTGCAAGTTGACTATTGATATCACCTGGTGCTATACTGATTTTCATTAAGTTCTTTGGTTGTTGTTCATACACTGCTGATAGGAGGATAGTGTAATCCATTTTACTTGTCTTGAACTAATTAGGTGTACTGTTCAACTTTTGCAGATGGTTCGCACAAAGATTACCAATGCCATTGGTCCCTCAAGTTCTAGGAGCGGTAAAAGAAAGAGGGTACGCAATGACCCTTCCTTGGATGTCGGACGATTCAAGGATGCCCAAGCTACAGAAAAATACAATTACATACAGAATTGTAACTTTATCTTGGAGAGGCCAGTCGAACTCCATGCTGGGGAGTTCGATGATTTCAATTTGGAGATCACCCGGAGGCAATGGAGGAGGATGGCTGAGCCGAATAGGCTTTTCGATCCTGAGCTGGTCCGAGAGTTTTACTCCAACGCTATGGGAGAGCCAGGAGGGGTGGTTGACAAGCGGTCATATGTTAGAGGCAGATGGGTGGCATATGATCGTGACATGATCAATGATTTCTTAGACCACCCATCTCATGCTGATGTTGAGGACGTACCCTTCCAATTTTACCAGCAGCTGCAAGATGTCGGGACCTATGGTAATGATGTGCTTGATACCAGGACTGCCCAGTACTTGTGTTTACCTGGGCGTTCATATGAAGTTAATACCTATGGGGAGGCTTCTGGGATTATGAGAAAGGACCTACGCAACATATCTCAGATATGGATGGTTTTGGTATTGGCCAACATTAGGCCAACCACCCATGCTTCTGACATTACCATTGAGACAACACATCTCATATACTATATTCTCTCTGGTGCATATGTTGACATTGCCAGAGTCATTTCAGAGAATATGCATCTCATGATTAGGATCGCAGTGGAGCGTAGGAGTGAGCGCTCAAAGACCAGTTTACGATTCCCTGCTTTCATCACTGCTTTATGTCGGTACCAGGGGGTTGAGGTACGCCCTATTGCTCCCGTCGGGGCCGCTATTACCCAGCGGTATATTGAGTCTTACTGCATTCCCACATAAGGAGATGGTGCCGCCGCTAGAATCCCAGGACATCCACCCTATTCACCTCCACAGCAGCCACCACCAGCCGACATACCACCTCATAGCTGTCCACAGAGGGATGTTGCACCTGCAGGACTTTATGTACCATAATATGCAGGGACCCCACCCAGGCATGCCTCTAGAGTTGTTCCAGGAGTCTTTGGATTGGTCTAGGACATGCCTATTGCTCCGGGGGGAGGTGGAGCAGAGGATGATACAGAGGATTATGATTGATTTTTTTACGTGTTTTTCTTTTTTTTAATTTCTTTCTTTTCTTTCATTTGATACATCTGTACTATAATTGACACACCAGTTTTATACAGTATGGATTTTTGGATTTCTATTATTCATTTTAATTTTCGTTAGGATTATTTCAGTTAGGTTAGGATTTAGGAATTAGGACTTAAAGAATTCAATTTAATGTCTCAAGCTAGTCAGCCAAACTAACTGAATTAAGAAGAGAAAAAGGAATTAAATGATTGAATTCATAATCAGTTAGGATTAGGATTTTGTGCAGGAAAGTTAATTAAGATAGCTAATTGTGCAACGGGTAATTTAATCAAGGAAAAAACAGCACAAGCCTGTGAGTTTGTGTGACCAAACACTTTGAGAGTTTTCCCTATTGCTTGTCAATTGCTATTGCTTGAGTTTTTAATTTTATTACTGCATATGAAAAGCATGAAGTGATTAAGGCAACTTGTGAATATATGAATTACTCAGTGACAAATAGCCAATCTGTAAATAATATTTCCTATATTTGAAAGCCCATTTAAGCCTGAAATTTTCTTGTTTTTATGCACCCTAGCCTTGTTATTGATCTTATCCTGTCCCTTACACACTTAGGGATAGATAACATAGGTGCAATTTATTCAATGAGAATGGGTATTGTTGGTTCATTGAAATTGTAAAAAGAAGGCATATTGAGTAATGGAATTCACTCCCTTATAAAAAAGTGTATTTATATAAATAAATGGTATATTAAAGGGAGTGAATTACCAAAAGAGGCAGAAAATGTTCAAAGTCAGAATGAGTGGTGAATTGAGAGTAACTTAGAATATATTGTTAATTGTAGATATGCTCTCTTTTCTTGAAGTTGTGTTTTGATACATACTAAAACCATAATTTCTTGATAACCTAGCCTCATTACAACCTGAGAAAGACCTTATGATCCATGTTGATTATGTGTATGTTTATTAACTGAAAACAACTAGCAATTTTAATTGTTCAACTGCAGTGGAAAAATTGAGGGAAACACTTACCTGTGATAATTAAGAGAATTTCCTTGATTTTATCATTTGTTGTTACAGATGTTATTCTTGAGAGACTAAATACACTTTTATCTTATTCTAATTGATGATTGGAGTCACCATCTGGTTCTAATTTTTGATCTGAATTTGGAAAGTGATAGTTGTCTAGTAAGAGATGTTGATATTGTATTCCTGTTAGTCAAATTTACAGTTGGGGATTGTAATTAACTTTTTATATATGATTTTCTTGCTTGAGGGCAAGCAAGAAGCTAAGTTGGGGGGGAGTTTGATAAGTGTTAGAATTAAGTAAATTTCCAGGTAAATTACAACACTTATTGATGATGAATTGTTGAATTTATAACCCAATTTCACCATTCTTAGCTTAAATTGTGGCTTTTGTATTTATTGAAATTAAATCTGAACCTAATGTTATTTTTGATGAAGAATCTGTTGATTTTTACGATAAAAAGCTAAGGTACAAATGAAGCATCAGAGAATAGTGAGAAATGACAGAACAACATAGAACAAGCTTCAAAGGAGGACAATTCGAGGAACCAGTTGCTGTTTCCAGCGCTCCACCTGCGCTGAGCGCATAAATGCCTGTTCAGATACTGTTTCTTGCACTTCACATGCGCTGAGCGCAGGCATAGCGCAGGAAACGTAACCTAATTTTTAATGGGCCACAAGCAGAGTCTAAAAAGCCCGTCAACAATTTTTAAAGGGACTTTTAAGGATGGAGACGGGAGAGAGAGAGTTTACGAAGTTTTTGAGTAGATACGGAGTTAAGAGAAAAGTGTGACATTCTCTAGTTGGTTTGTAATGGCTACCATGAGTAGCTAAACCTCTTTTTAGGATTGAACATAGTCGATTCAATCCCCGATTGTATTCTGGATCTTTGTTATTTAGGAATCTCTACTTTTATAATATGGTTTGTTTTATTTCTGTTCTTAATGCTTAACTTCCGTCTTTGTACCGGAGTTATGATGTGATTTATTGAATGTTTAGTTGGGTAGCAGTTTTCTAAGTCTGATTTAGGTAAAAACACTCAATAGGTTGAATAGCTAGGGATAGGGTTCAATTTATTGATAGCTTTTAACAACTAATCTTAAAGCTAGACAATTTGTTAAACAGCCAAGGAATTAGTGTTTAGGGAATTGTTCTAAGAATTTCATACTTGAGGAAAATGCGAATGAAATTTATTTGGGCTTCAATATTTATAATTATAAATTCCTAGATATCATTGATTTTCAAAATACAAGAGGGGTGCGATAGACGAAGTTCAATCCTAGTTTTCTTTATTGCTCAATCTCATCCATATATTTCACTTTGTCTCAAATTTATTTTATTTTACTATTATAATCTTCACAAACAAATCCAACCCTTCACAATCTTTTTACTCAATAAGTGTGAGCACTAAGAATTTAAGTTGTACCGTTCCTCGTGGGTACGACAACCCCTATTCTTATTATTATACTGTTACGATATTGGTACGCTTGCCAAGATCTCAACACCTACAGGATAGCCTTACACCTCACTTGCCCTAGGTCCATGATGTTTTTCATGTTTCTTAGCTTAGAAAGTATGTCCATGACCCTTCACACATCATAAGCTCCGAATCGGTACAATTAAGGGATGACCTTACGGTTCCCACTAGGCCTGCACGGATTATCGACCGGAGTGTCAAAGCACTGAGGAATAAGACAATCCCCCTGGTGAAGGTTTTGGGAGGGTCAGACACCAAAGGAGGCAACATGGGAAAAGGAGGAGGATATCCGCTCTCAATTCCCAGAGTTATTTCTTGAGGTAAAACCAGTTTTCTTTCTTTTCATAGCCAGTTTTCAGGACAAAATTTTTAAGGGGGTAGATTGTAACATCCTAAATTCTAACTATTTCTACGAATCAAATTAGTAATGGAAAGGATTTAATAAAATGAATTAGGAAAGGGGAAGAGAAAATTGAGTTAGAATCAAAGAGGAATAAAAATCAGGAATTTTGGAACCTGATACTCTTGCTCAGGCTCGCTTGAGCGCGCCTGAGCGAGGATATCAGCAATAGAGGGGATTTTCATTCTGGTTTTCTCTCTCAGGCTTGCTCGAGCGAGGACTAAGCGATAAAACAGAGCTAAAATAGGGGGTTTTGTGTGAAATTCCACTCGGGCTCGCTCGGAGCGCGCCTAAGCGAGAAAGGCTTCTCGCTCAGTCTCGCTCAAGCACGCGCTGAGCGAGAGCGCACGAGCAGATTGGTTTTAAAGACGCATTTTAGGTTTTCTCTCATATTTCTTTCCATTTCTTCACCTTTAGAGAGAAAGATTTCTAGAGAGAGAAACAAGCCTTGAAGCCAAGAGGAAGAAGAAGAAGAAGGCAAGGGTTGCTCATCCCCAACCTCTCTACTCCATTCCCCCTTCACTTTGAGCTCTCTTGAGGTGAGTATAACTCACACACCACCACCCAATCTTGCTTGACTCTCTACAATGAACCCTAATCTCCTTCTTTCCCTTTCTTTGGCTTATGTGTGTAATTATTTGTTGTTGTTTCTCTATTAAGATATGCGGTATGTATTGATTGATTGTATTATGAGTTAGGGTTTCTTTTCTAGTTAGGGTTCCGTACACTGCTTAGAATAGTTACCCATTACTTCATGAAATATATATTATGATCTATGCATGAGTTGTGCATCATGACTTTGGCCCCAACTAATAATCAGAAAATGAATTTGGCTTCGGCCCAGTGAAAATGGCTTCGGCCCCAGTTTTGGATTTGGCCCCAGTTCACCCTTAATTAAGAAAGATTGGACTTCGGTCCCCTGTTAATTGGACTTCAAAACCCAGTTAAAACATGGGTTTCGGCCCCCAGTTAATTGGTAGTGTTATACCTAGGAAAGACGTTCCTTGTAGTCTGAGCTCAGGTCTAGCCCCAGTATAGTGACAAGACCCTGTCTGTCGGGTAATGCAGGTCATGCATGATCATGTTTATGTTTAGTTAAGATACCATATCATGAATTGTTTTACTTATCCTGTTGCATTTCATTTGCCTGTCTCGCCCACACTGCATGTTGCATAGTTATATTGAGTGAGACATTCGTCTCACCACACGTTTTGTAGACTATGTTTTAGATGCACAGGTTCCTCCCTACACCGGTCATGAGCAGGGAGCTTGGGAGCAGTTCTTTTGATGTATTTGATTATTGGCTTAGGATTCTATTTATTTTGATTTGTTAAGCCCTGTTGATGTTTAGATTACGATGTACTGTATATTTATTCTTTTGAGGGATATGACCGTACATGTGTAGTCTTCGGGCCTTCTCTTTTGCTAGGGCACATGTATAGGGTATCCCAAGTGATTATTGTGTATTGGATTAACATGTAGCCTTAATGGCTTTTATGTACGCAGTTTGTATTTCCATATACTATTTAAGTCATCATTGGAAACTTAAGCGATATATGATGTATGTATTTGCGATATCTAAATGGCGCGAAATAATTTCTGAAATTTAGAAATTTTGCCTCCAACGGGCTTAATTCTCGGACTTAGAAATTAGGGCGTTACAGTGCTATGTTAAAACATAATGTAGCGACGGCCAAGCCGTCACAAATTTAACTTGGCCACGTAAAAATAAAAAAAAATAATTAAAAGGAATTTCAACAGCTGCGACGGCCAAACCGTCGCTCCCGAAAAAACCTAGCGACGGTCTAACTGTCACAAAGGATTAATGCCACAGTTACGCGTTGAACTTCGCATTTAATGATAGTGACGGCATCACGACGACTAGGTCGTCGCTATGAACGACGGGTGATGGCCATTGCTACATTTTCACGTCTAAAAACGCGTATTCTTGTTGTGAGTATTCTCTGCAAATATTCAAATCTCCGGCATTACTACCATATCCGGATTCTAATTGTGATATTTTTCCTTCCGTTTCAGCATATATATTCTTATGATAACAACTCCAAAATTTCCATCTACTATGTAATACTCCTTCTAGTCACCACAAAAATACCCTTGTCCACCTTCCTCGCCAATGATCAGGGTCCCAAACACCACACACTATCATATGTGGCACCACCCGACCACTATCATGCGTGATGTGAAACTTCCCCTGTCTCACACTATCACCTAAAATAGAAAAAAGAGTGAGAGGAGAGGAAGAACAAAGATGATAGAACACAGAAAAGAGGGACAGAGCGAGAGAAAGAAAAGAAGATTAGAGAGAGAAAGAGGATGTGAGGACAAAGAAAAGAGGAAACGTCGTTTACGACCAACGAAATGGTCACCGTCGTCACACCAATTCCTCGCGCCGTCTCAGGCCATCATGCGTCGCCCCCTTGTCTCGAAGTCAAACGCTTCTAGCCTCGAGTCACACCATCTTGACCTCCGCTCAGTCGCGCCACCTTGCATTTCCATTCTCCATTGTGGATCTGCGTCGAGTACCCTATCATGTGTTTTGAGCACAAGCGCTCATTCGCATCGCCTCAACCATGGTCGTTGTTCTCTTACCATCATGCTCCTCTCTCTCTTATCTTCTCCTACCATTCCCTATTTGCAACGCCCCCCCCCCATCACCCCCAAAACCCTATCTGTGTTGATTTTCACATGCTAACTTGCTTATTTCTAATTTCTCTTTTAACTTCTGTTACTCTTTATTTCTTTTTCTAATTTTGATCTTGTTTTTTATTGGAAAGGATATTATAGGAAATAATAAAAAAATGGGATGTTCAGGATTAAAAAAACATGTGTAAAAATCAAATCCCTTACGCAGCTACATACTCAAAACTCGATCTCGATTAAACTTGAACAGTCTTGTGCCATCTAAGGCGCTCAGTGGTATCTGATCCAATTGATTTGGGTTTTAAATTTTGTTAAAATAAATCCAAATCTACCAACATAACTGCAATTGAGTTGATTTGATCTAGATTGTCAAATTAAAGAAAAAAAATTATTCTATTTTGTAAATTTTTCTCTACATATTATCTTATTTTATCTTAATTGTAGCATTTTATATCATTGTAAATTAAGTTTTTTAACAGCAAATAAATAAATAAAATTAAGCTACAAGTGGTACCCAAACCCATCTACAAAGTTGAAATTACAATTCTATCAAACATTATAAAGGGTCATGAGACCATTCATAAGAAGAAAATGTAAAATAATGTAGTCTTGTTCTTAACCAAGCCCAAACCCTGAATTGAATAAGCTCAAGTATTCTATTTGTTTCCACTAAATATCTATTAAATAAAACATCATTCCTAAGCAACCAAATAACAAGTAAAAAACCACATAGAGTTCCAAGCTTTCTTGAAGCATACTTAGATTTCCAAGACTTGTAATGTTGAAGAAAGTGTTCTCTGCACTGACCTGGAAGAACCATTTGTAAATGAAGCCATCTATAAACAAACCTCCAAAGATTATAAGATATAGCACAAGAAAAAAATAAATGTTGTTCTGTCTCTTCCTCTTGATTGCAAAAAACACATAGGGAAGATTGATTGTTATTTAGGCAACCTCTTCTCTTAAGATTGAAACCTGTTGGAAGTCTATTTAGAGTAATTCTCCACACAAAATGCAACTTTTGAAGGAATATAATTGGTGCCTGGCAAATATATATATATATATATATATATATATATATGCTAAAAAATATTCAGCTCTATAGCTGCAACATTTTGACAACCACGGGTATGAGGACTTAACTGAGTAGTCACCTTAGGGGTTGGGCTGCCAAATCCAAAAATTTGAACAACTTAACAAATGAAAAATATTAAAAAGTAATTTGTTTTAAAAATATCACTTTAGTGTGTTTGTTTAAAACTTTTGAAAAAAAATCTAAAAAACTAATTTTTTATTATTTTAAAAATCTATTTAAGTACCTTATGGAAAAAATATGTAATTATAATTATATTTTAAAATAATTTTTTTATAATTATAACAAAATAAAATATCTTTTATTTTACATAAAGTATCTAAAAAATAAATAAAATTTTCATTATTTTAATTCTTGTTAAAACATACACAAGTGGTTAATTAATTTTATTTGGATGATCATATTAATTATCGGGTCATTTTGACCAAATAAACACAGCTAGGAGTATATACCACTAATATTTTAAATTACACATTGAGTAACAGAGGTGATCAATTAAGTAATAAAGGTTCATCACTTTTCTGAATTTATAATTTTAATTACTTATAGTCAGCATTTTTTATAGGTTCGTAATTTTTATAATTTAATTTATAATAAAATCTATAATTTTAAAAATAGTACGGTGCTGTTTTTTATAGAGTACCATAGTAAAAATTCTTCTATTGTACTGAGAAAGAAAATTAAAGAGTAAAAATAATATTTCAATAAAAAATAATTGAATTACGTACGCTGTTTTTTTATTATAATTAAGGTTTGTTTAGTAATTTTCCTAATTTAGAAAAACAGAAAGACTACTGTGAAAGCACTACCAAATTCTCAATTCGATTCTTTGCACCTTGTAATCTGCACACACCCACCAAAGATATACGATAATCTTTTACATTGTCGTTGTCTACATTCTTTGAGATTATAGCCGTTGTTGTTGCTTTGGCTGTACTTGGCTTTCACTTTTTCCAGATCACTGTTGGTTTTGAATATAGACAGATTTTATCAATGAGTGAACATTGACTCTCCAATTTATCACTTCACTAGTAGGAGGGGCCTGAATCCCTTTGGCATTTACTAATTTGACCACAAATGCTCTATTCGAACGAGAAACATCAAAACATAGTGGGAATAAGGGATGGAATGGGTAGGTTCATCCGTTCTCATAGGTAGCATTTTAATATTGTACCCTTATTTAGAGGGCACTTAACTATTCGCACTCATTACTTGTATTTTTAATTATAAAAATAATAAATTAATTATAAAATAAAAATTAATTAAAAATATCCATAGATCACCTAAATTTAACCCCATAAAACATAATTACTTTACTAAGTTAAAATACAACGTAATAAAGTTCTTGGATACAAAAATGTAATGTAATATTTAAATTTCAATTTTAGTGTTTATGGTTACCGAATTATAAGATTTAAATTAATTAAATCTATATATTAATTTTTTATGACTATAATATATATTATAAAAATTAAATAAATAATATATTAATTGATAAAGTAAATTACACTCCCTTTCCTAAGAAAAAGTTAAATTACACTATCATTCCCTCTTATTATAAAATCTACACTTACCTCCCAGAGAGATTAATACATATATATTTTAGTCCATTTTAATGTAAATAAATCTTTTATAGTGATGTTGAATAACTAAGAATGAGGTTGTTCACAATTTTTTTCTTCTCTCTATAACTTTTCATGTCATCTATAATTTTAAATATTTTGTTATATATTTTGGAACTTTAGAAAATAAATTTTTAACTCCAATTTTATCAACTTTGAAATTTTGTCAAAAATCTTTATTTTACTTTTTAATGTCTTATAGTAGATAGTAGAGGTTCAAACATATTAATTATGTTGAAAATCACAAGTCAAGAACAAAATATCCACATGGTGCTTGTTTACATTAAAATAGACTAAATTGTAACATGATGACAGGAATTGCCAAGGATCTAGAATTGAGCAAAGCAAACCAATTAGAACCAAAATTAAGCAATTAAAATGCAAATATAGGTGCTGGAACAGCAGCTATATTCACGTGGAAAATGAAAGAAAGTGAAGGAAAATGAAAGAAAAATGGAGAGGAAAAGAAGTGGAAGATCGCCACTGATGCAAGTCCTTTCTTGCAGCAGATAAGATCAATCGCCAGTCGCCACTAATTCAGGAGAATTAGATAAGACTCATCCATGGGTTAAGCAACAACCACCAAGCACACTCAACTCACAAGGGAGGAGATTCTCAACTCACAAGAGGAGAAAAATGGGCATAATGCCTTTACTTCAAAATTCAAGTTGTCTTGTTACATGAGGGAGAGTTCCTTTATATAGGAAAAGGAGGGGGAGGGGGTGGCCATCTTGGGCGATGTGGGACTTCAAGGAAAAGAGAATAATAAGAAAAGAAAATAAAAGATGAGTGAATACTCATCCAAGGTGGGATTTGAACCCACTCACCTAAGGCATTAAGCTAAGCTAAGCTTTTAGCCACTAATCCACTCACTTATGCGCCCCACTCTCCATAAAATGGAAAAGATGAATTAAAATTCATCCTACATGGGAATTGATCCCATGACCCTCTAACCCATGTAGCTAAGTCACTAATTTAGCCATTAAACTCACTTACATGACATGGGCGCCCCTAATAGATCCTATGGCCCCAATTACATCATAAAATCCTATGGTCCTAATTACATCATCTAATCCTATGGTCCTAATTACGTCATCAATAATCCTAATTACATGAGTCTTGTATGTTGACTTTGACTTTGGTCAATGGTCAAGAGTTGACCCAGAGTTGACCCTCATGAAGGAAGGCTCATGCTTGGCTCAGCCCCAAGCACTTCAAGCAGCTCCAAGTAAGCCATTAGCTGTCAGCTGTTAGGATGTCATCATAACACATCATATCTTAGGGGAGGGGAGTGTAGGTTTTAAAATAAGAGGGAAGAATAGTGTAATTTAAGCTTCTCTTAGGAGAGGGGAGTGTAATTTACCCTAATTAGTAATATAACCATATATAAAATTAAATTAATAAACATATTATATAAGTGCGCGTATGGATAAGGTTGGGTACTATATTACCTGTACTCGCACCATACCTATTAAAAATATGGGTAATTACCCATACCCGGACCCGAACTCATTTAACAGTAATTATCCTACCATTGTAGGTAATTTTTATAGGTACCAATTGAATATTGTTCCAATTGCCATCCCTATGTGATATCAGTCTTTCTTAGTGGAAATTTTTCCATATACAATATTTAAACATGAGGTCTTATTTAAGAAACATTAAGCGTGTATATCATCTAAATCAACCAACTAGGTGTTTAACATTTTAATTGTATATAAAATTAATAAATCCCAAATCGCAAAATAAGGTGGAAAATGTGGTCTCAATCTAAATTAACACATGCATGACTTTATAATAAGAGAAAATTACACTTCATTCTATTAGTGAGGGTTAAATTACATTTCTCTCACCTTTTATTTTAAAATGTACACTCTTTTTTTTATAATATATATGAGACATGATCAATGACACTGAATGTTAAATATTTAGAGTTACTTAAACAATTTTTAATAATAAAATGCAAAATTGACTAATCATCCATTGAATTATATTATATTGCTTTTATAATCATATATATCAAATTAAAATAATTTAAACAATCGCATATGCTTTATTAAACAGTGGACTGGACTTTTGCTTGTTTTAAAACATATTGCACGTTAATGACTGGGATGAAGTATTAATCAACTTTTAATTTTATGAAATTTATAAATTGATCTACTTTATAAGAAATTTCAATCAAATGATTGAAATGAGTTAATTTTGCATATTACAAAAAAGTTATTAAATGTATATATACCTTAAACTCAATGGGAGTAAGTTCATCTTCTTGGTCATATGTAGATAACATTTTTGTTTGCAAGTAGTGATTTAGGTTTATTGCATGATAAAAAAAACAAAGGAAAATGTTAACGTGTAATATAAAGAAAACACACAAAAGAAAGCGTATCTCTATCTAGTAACTTTGACTCAGTAGCCATTGTTATCAAACACATGCAAAAATACTCAAATTATTTCTAAATCACTCAAATAAAGAAAATGAGATGTAATTAAGAGAGAAGTTGAGTCTGCTAATCTTTGCCTTTGAAAAGTGTGTGTTTCGATGGAGCAGCACAAGCCATTATATAGGCAAGAATGAGACCTTCTCTGACAAATAAGATTGTAACGATATCCCTTCCATCAAGGACAATTGATAATATCATAATTATAGGGATAATTAGCAATAAATGGGAAAACAAATCAAATTCAAATCAGCAATCAAATCATAATTTCTAATTAATTTTAAAATTCCAATAGAGATATATTGTTGCCTATAACAATTAACCTCAAATCCTTAATTAATAGACAATTACCCATAATTTTTAATCATGTGGGCCACAATATGGTCAAAAGTTCATTGATTGACCATTTATCCATATGCATGTTGTAGGAAATTTTGAAAGGTCCATATTCAAGGGACTTGAGTTAGCAGTAATATTCCTCATTTCCATGATGTGTCCACGCACAACCCTTATTTTTCTTATGCTTCAGCTGCTTGAAAGCTTCTTCATTAGGGTGCTAGCCAATAAAGACTTGTCAGAGGTAACAAATTGCTCCTCAATATCCTTCATATAAGCTTTAACCTTATTATATTCGGGAATATATCCCCTTATACTTTTGCTTATATGGGACTTAACAAGCATCAAACTTAAGTGATTAAATCGCACCCACTGCTCATAGTTAGCTTTTCATCTTGAGTACTTTCTTTCGTGGGAATGGGTAGCTAATCCACATGAATTGCCAAGTCCAATTCTATGCAACACAAGGTCAAAGGAAGTTTTCTTTCCAATCAGAATAATTATCACCAATCAACAATGAATACGAAATTCAAGAAAAACATACTAGTAGGAATAAATACAAACCAAGACGATATATTAATACTATAAATTTAAATTTAAATCCTTAATAAGTAAATTCAAACCTTTCATGTGAGTAGAGGTGCAAAATATGTATAGAATTTACTTAAAAGCTTAGTACCATAATAAATTAATTCATACCAAGGGTTTAAAAAATATATTATTATGATATTTAATCCATTTCGTCATTTTGATTAATCTTAAAAAAATAATAATAATGTCACAAACAAATAATAATAATAATAATAATAATAATAATAATAATAATAACTCTCCTATTAGGGCCAAGTAATTACCTTAATATCACAATCCCTAAGACACATTACCAGAGAAAATTACGTAATAGAGACCGATATGGAGACCAAAAATATTTGGCCACTATAGAGACCGATTTAGATATCGAATTTAAAAGATTTCAACTAAAATGAAATTCATCTATTTAGTGACTAAATTACAGATTGATTTCTTAGCAACTGAAATATCGGTCACTAAATTTTAGATAGAAACTGAATTAAAGACCGATTTAGAGACCGAATTTCAAGGTTCTCAAACCAAAATAAACTCCATCTATTTGAGACTGGAATAAGATACCGGTATTTAGCAACCGAAATATCGATCTCTAAATTTAGATGGAGACTGATTTAGAGATTGATTGAAAGGTTCCTTAACAAAAATAAACTTCCTATATTTAGAGATCGAAAGGTTCTCAAACCAAAATAAACTCCATCTTTTAGAGACTGAATTTGGGTCTGATTATTTAGCAACTAAAATATCAATTTTTAAATATTAGATAGAGACTGATTTAGAGACCTGTAACATCCCAAAAGTTAGGACCTAGAAAATACAGTGAAAATCTTAGGTTGTTGAATCCCAACGCAAGAAGAAAGTTGGAAGTAAAGTGAGGACTTAGGGGTTTGAGTGTGAAACTAAGACAAGAATTAGATAATGTATTAAGAGCTGTGAGTTTTTAACAGAATTTAGAAGGGAAACCAGGTGTTAAGTCAAAACACAACTATAGAACGAACTTAGAAGAATCACACCCTGAGACGGAGAGAATTATAGGGTATAAAGATGAGGGAGAAAGAAAGTATAGGCGTTGAACGAGGGAATTAGATTGAGAAGGAAGGGAATTAGTTAGAGGACTGATATAAATGAGGGGAAGAGGTTTAGATGAAAGGAACCAAGTTAGAAAGGTATTTTGTCAAAAAAAATAGGAAAAGAGATGTAACATCCCAAAGTTTGAGCCTAAGTAGAATCTAGAAGAGAATTAGGAGGGGAATGAGAACCTGAGGAGGTGGGAATGAATTTGTAAAAGGATAGGAGGTTTAGTCAAGGGTCCTTGAATGTTAAGGGAAATTTAGAAGAAGAAGAAACCAATATCAAGCCCCAAGTGATCGTAGGTTTACTTAGAGGCATATCATACCAAGTTAGATATCAGGTATGTTAAGTTGGTTAGGAAATAGGTTTAGGGCAAAGAAATTGTAGTTGGTGATTAGAGAGGATAAGGAATTGATTTCAGGGTTTCTAGGAAAGGTTAGGGGGTTGAAAAGCTTGGAATGAGTAAAAGCATCAAAAACCATAAAAATTGGATCTGGTTGTCGCACACTCAATGTACCAGGAGCACCTCGAAGCAGCGTGCTGCGAGAGCAAAACCAAAAGGGGTCGCATGACAATTGCGACGGGCAAAACCAAAAGGGGGGTTGGGCGCTCAAGCGCTCAGTAGAACGCTTCAGCGTGCCTGTGACAGAGAGTGAACGCTTGAGCGGCGTCAGGTAGCACGCTTTCAACGTGCCTGTGGCAGAGAGTGAGCGCTAGAGCGGCACGCTGGACCCACGCTCAAGCCTGCGCGGGACAGAATCATATCGGGGGCTTCTGGTTGTGCACACTCAAGCGCTGCACCAGGGGCATGCTTGAGCGTGCGCACGTCAGATTTTTTTATAAAACAAACACCCCTCTTCTTTCTTTTCATTTTCTTCTTCCTTCTCTTAGGGTTAGAGAGAGAGCAGAGGTTAGAGAGAGAAAGAGAGAAAATGAAGAGAAAAGGAAGATTGAAGGGGAACTTTGCCACTCTACGGCTTGGGGATCAACTCCACATTTCTCCTCCACCTCCATTTCTCCTCCCCTTGGTTCTCCATTTAAGGTGAGTGTTGTTCTCACTCACTTATTTCTTAGTTATTCTCCTATGTATGCTCCCTATTCTTCCTCCCCTTGCTATTATAGTTGATTATGTATGAGTTTATGCAAAACCTAGGGTTGATTGCTAGATTAATTGAATATATGAATTGTTGGCCAAACCCTAGGTTAGGAAATTGGGGATTTGAGGATTTTCTTGTATAATGGATGATTGAGCCTTGATAATATGATTATTGGAGGTTAAAAATATGATTTATGTATGGATTGCCTTGGATTGCTATTTTGGGTAAAACCCTAGGTTAGAGGAATTGGGAATTTTATGGAATGTGGATTGTTGATGTTGAATGTTAAATTAATTGTTGATTGCATGATGTACATGCTTATGGAAGTGTTATTATCCTCATGAAATCATTTACTCATGTTTTTGAAAAAGAAAAGGATTAGGTCTTAGGACCACATGTTTTTGAAAGGAAGAGTTTTGGGTCTTCTATACCTCATGTTGAATTAATGACTTTGAATCCTTGGACTTCATGTTTGAAAAGAATTTTTGGGTCCTTGGATTCATGTTTAAATTGATCATGTTACACACTCAGACTTTTGGTCCCTGGACTCATGTTTCTGAGACTTTGCCTCCGGTCCTGGACTCATGTGAATTAATGAGGTTGATCCCTGGACTCATGTTTCTGAGACTTTATCTCTGGTCCTTGGATTCATGTTGCAAGAGAGGCAATCACATTTCCCTCTAGGCCAAGGGGTATATGGGATTCCTCAATTAAAAATAAATCATGCATGTTTGATGATAAAAACTTAATGAGGGTGGCCCTGGACGACGGTCCTTGGTCACATGGTCGAGCGCTCAAAGCACGTGATAGTGAAAAAACCCTGGGTGTGGGGAATAACGAAACACTTCAGAATAAGTACAGTAGATAGACTGGATGTTAGTTGCATTAACATGTTCATAACCTTGCATAATCATTACTGCTCATATGATTGTTATGGAATGATTGTCATTATGAATTCTTTTCTGAGTTGTCTGAGTTGAGTTATGTTGTAGTGTTGTATATCATGTGTTGCCTCCCTACACATGCACACACTGTTACCTCACTCACTCGACGTGTCTCATCCCACGTTGTGGGAAAACATCTCTTCAGTTGTGCAGGAAAGGATTTCTTAGCATTGGAGGACGAGTCGGAGTCTCGAGGCGGCCCTCCCGCCTCCCCAGCTGCCAGTTGCCTTAGGACGCTTAGATTTAATAAAGTCATGTAATGATTAAATTGTGTATATATGTATATGCTTATAGGTTATTGGACTGTATTATTTTAGGAGATTGATGAATGTTTGGTTTGGCCACAGAGGCCTCTTATTACTGAAATGGATTAGTGCTTCTGTTATTATGAACTGTACTGATGTTTAGCTGGTTTTCAGGCGGATCTGGAAATTGGGAAACGTCAAGTTTTCAGGGGAGACTCTGCCGGATTTTCGGCAGGAGTTTTTGAACCTTAACACGCCAATGTGGGTCCCTCCCGCTCTCTTAGGGAATGTTTAGAATTGTGTTATTGAATGTTGAGGTAGCCTAAGCATACGTTGGACTATTTAGGCAATTGTGCTTGTATGCCGATACACGAAATGGCGCGAATAATTTCAAAAATTCGGAATAGTGTTTCCAGCGGACACTTATTCTTGAATTGAGAATTAGGACGTTAAAAAGAGGCTTAAAAGTGAGAAATCAAGATGTTAAGTCCTGATGTTCTCGCTCAAGCAAGAGATATCAGTAAAAATGGGAAAATTGGAATCTGATATTCTCGCTTGAGCGAGAAGGCTCTCACTCAAGCGAGAAACAGGAGATGAATGGGTGCTCTCTGGAAGAAAGGGTGTCGCTCAAGTGAGAATCATCCAGAGAGGGGATGCTCTCTAGAGTATTCTCGCTCAAGCGAGAAGCCTCTCGCTTGAGCATGAACACGAAATCAATCCCCTTAGCATTCTTGCTCAAGCGAGAATGCCTGTATTAGTTATAAAGGCATTAAGCTAGGGCTCATTTTCACACATTCCATCTGTTCCTTTTCTTTTAGAGAGAGAGAGAGAGAAAACCCTAGAGAGATAAGGAGCTTTGGGAGCTTAGAGAAAAAAGAGGAAGCCAAGGATCTCACCCCCAACCTCCCTCAATTCATTTCCCCTTCTCTTAGAGTTCTCTTGAGGTGAGTATAGCTCACACACCCACTCTCATTCTTGCTTGAATCCCTTGAATGAACCTTAATCCCTCCTTCCCTTCCCTTTTGTCTTGTATGTGCTTGATTGGTTGATGGTCTTCCATGATTGATAGTGTAAATGATTTTTGGTTAGAAGTATGGATTAGAGACATGGTATGCTTAGGGTTTCACCCATATCTTTGTTGTTGTCTTGTACATTCATGAATCATATGTGGATATTGATGATTGTGGGGTTGGGTCATGGGGTTTACATGTTAGGGTGTTATTCTTGCTATGATATATTTAGATTTATCATGAGGTGTGTGCTATATGTTATGTGTGAGCATTGCATTAAGGCCCTTGGCCCCAGTTAATTAGAAAATGAATTTGAGCTTCGGCTCCTAGTTAAAAATGAATTTGGCTTCGGCCCCAGAAAAATGGCTTCGGCTCCAGAATTTGGCTCCGGCCCCATGATGGGTTTCTGGCAAACGAACCAAAAATCCAGTAGTATAATAGTAAGAAGAGTATCGTATCCATAGGGAACGGTCAATTCGCGTATAGTCGTGATCTATTTATCAAGGGAAAACAACGGATTTATGAGTATTTTGTGCGGAAAATATAAATTGCAAATTAATAATCAGATGAAATAGAAAGGAAGAGTTAGAGACACTTTACTTGGATTAGGATTGAACTTCGTATCATCACACCCTTTGTATGTAAAAACTATTTATTATTTTAGGTTTACTCTATAATACTGTAGACAAACTAATTTGCTAAGACCCCGAGTTACCAGCAGCCTCACCACTCAAAGGTAATCCGTGCGGGCTCTCCCAAGCGACAAACTTGCCCTCAGCTTATTTTGCTTTTATTATTCCGTTTCTAAAGGAACTCATTAATAACCAGGCCTAATCCTGTAGACGCATCTTCATTAGGATACTCACACTACCCATCAATCCCTAGATACGGCCATGTGTCGAAATCTGGAATTACTATCAACTAACCTTTGCTATCGATAAACAGGCCTAATCCTGTGAACGCCCTTCATTATGGTACTCACACTACCCATCACTCATTAGTAACGCTCATGTGTCGGTCACTGATTACCGAGTACTCTTATTCACTCAGAGAATGAGTTTCTTCAGTATTCGCTCCCCCATCCTCAATCCTAGTCGAAACTAGCCTATAACTCCGGCGCAAGTGCGGAAGTTAGGAATTAAGCACAAAATAAGATTACCAACATTATAAAGGGAGCTCATAAATAATAAGATAGAGTTTACATACACTTGGGGATAGAATCAATTACATTCAATCCTACTGGAGAGTTAATTACTCATGGTAGCCATACAAACACCGAAGATGTTGTCACCATCTTCAATCCTCGTACAGTGCTCTTCCTCTCCTATTCTAAAATTAGAACTGGTGCATTATCACTGAAATATAACTGAATTACAATAATCGTGCACACCTGATCTGGTGCAAGAGTCTCCTATTTATAGGCTAAGGAAAGACAAAGAAAATTGGGGAGAAATCTATCTAAAAACGGCAATAAGACAAGAATTACGTATCCTGCGCTTCACCCTGCGCTACAACGCAACTTGCAGCGCAGAAGTCAGATTGTTGTGCTTCACCTGCGCTGCAGCGCAGGGTGCAGCCCAGCTCTGCGCTTCACCTGCGCTGCAGCCCAGCTTCCAGACAACAATTCTTTAATTGTTGCGCTTCAATCTTTCTCTTTTAACTTAGTTTCTCCCCGAGACTGGTTTTAGTTGATTGTCTTTCCTTGTTTCCCTTTTCCTTGGTGAAATCTTGCATTTATTGAGCATCTTGAATTTAATTGGGAAGGTTGTTTGCAGAATCCTTGTTTAATTGGCAGCGATATCTTCATTAATTGGTCTCAAATAATCTTCAAATCTTCATTAATTGTCTTCAATTAAACTTCAAATCTTGCAGATATCTCCCTTATTTAATGTTATTTTCCTTCATATCAAATCTTTGCAATATTCTGCAAAAATCAGCACAATTTATATCAGAATAACATCAAATTCAAATTCAAGATTAATAAATACAATTTATCTAATATTTAATAAAAAGGGATTACTTTGGGGCAAAAATACCATTTTATCCTTGATAAGTGAACTAAAAAGTATTCTAATTTATCATATAATTTTCACTTATCACCCCACTTTCAACTTCACCCCAGTTTTGGCTTCGGCCCCAGTTCACCTTAATTAATCAAGATTGGACTTCGGTCCCCAAGTGATTGAACTTCAGTCCCAAGAGTAAAACTTGGGTTTCGGCCCCCAGAATAATGGCGGGAATAGTCCCCAAGAAAGGCATTTCTTGTAGACTGAGCTCAGGTCTAGCCCTAGAATCAGTGAAAAAACCTCGTCTGCCGGGTAATGCAGGTCATGCATGACATATCTCATTTGAGTTTGACATTTGATATTATGTTAATTGTGACCTTCTTGATGCATAATATGTTTGCTTCCCCACAATGTATGATTGCATAGTTATGCTCACTGAGAAATTAGTCTCACCCCATGTTTGTGGGATCATTTTAGATATGCAAGATTGTCTAGCCGGAAGCATGAATGGAGAGCTTGGAGCTCCTTAGTGGACCATTCCATGAACCCCATGAGGGGAATTCATGTGTGTTTGTGTGTGTCTATATATATAATAGATATATATATATATATATATATAATACCATGCAGAGTTAGTATAGAATATATTACTTATGGATGGTTGTATATATTTTGAGCCACTAAGTGGCATATGGATTACGAGATTTGTAATGTATGAACTGATTATGTTTGGCTTACGTAATCGTTGGAGTTACTTAAGCATTTTATGAATGTGTATATAAAAATATCAGTAATGGCGCTAAATAATTTGAAGAATTTGGTAATAGTGTCTCCAACGGACATTATTCTTGAATTTAGAAATTAGGACGTTACAAGACCGAACTTCAAGGTTCTCAAACCAAAATAAACTTCATCTCATTAGAGACTAAATTAAAGATCGATTATTTAGCAACTGGAATATTGGTCTCTAAAGTTTAGATAGAGACCGATTTAGAGACCAAATTTAAAGGTTCTTTAACCAAAATAAACTTCATGTATTTAGAGACTAATTAAAGTTTTTAAGGTACAAAGTTTTCTATTTAAGTATTGGCTAAAACATTGACTAAACTAATATTTTTATAATTATTTATATTTTTTAATTATTTTCTCTTAAAATTATAATTTACCCTTAATAAACGGTATAAGACCGACTACATAATATATTTTAACAAAGTTATTTACCTTTACACGAGATTGTTATATGTTGAAATTGGGGCCATGACGGGACGATGAAGAGGAAAAGAAAATTGGAGCCGTCACAAATTCATTTAGTTTTGGAAAATTAATGGAAAACCCAAAATTATTTAAATTGAAAACTAGTCTTTAACAAGAGATCCAAATTCATGAATCGATTATGTATAGGGAAGGTGTTAACACCCTACAATATCCATCCGACAAAATTTGTTAACTTTAAAAATATTTATTTTATCCCACTTTATGAACGCTAACAAGACAATAATTTTGGAGCCTATATTTGGCTAGGAATGATATGGTTTTTAATAATCATTCCCTCTGTCATGCTAAAGTATTGGACCTGGTTAAATTGAGGTCTTGGAAGTGGTTAAATTGTAGAGATAAAAATTTCCTCTATGATTTCTATTCCTAGCATGCGAATCCTGCACCATGTCTAAATTATGGTTTTTAAGGTTGCTGGAGTGGCAGGTTATTGATGTGTTGTATGTTTGTTGTTTTATTTTAATTTGAGCCCAGGTGGTATGTTCCTGTTTCAATATTCCAAGATGCGGGTTCTTTAATTTGGTTTTGGCTTGGATGCTACCTACTACTTGGTTTTAGCATTTAGCTTTTGGTCATGTATTCTGTATTTATTTTGGTTAGGAATGTTGTATGATGATTGTACGGCTATACTATTCTAGCCTTTTCATGTTTTGTATCGGGTTAGAGTACCCCTTGTATTCTCTTTTAGTATATTTCACTTTGCCTAGCTAAAAAAAAGACAATAATTTTTTCATTTTTTAATTTATAACTTTTGTATTTTTTAGAAAAATGAGGAAATTTATTTGAGAAAGGAATTGAATTTGGATTGAAAGGAGAAAATATTTGAAATGAAGGAAAAATAGGCGCATTAAAATGTGAGGGATAAAAATAAAAGAAAAGTAAATCAGTTACAAACTAAGAGCTAGAAGCTAGCTAAAGTAGTTTGTAACTTATAAGTTAGAAACTCCTAAAATAAGTTAGTTTTATGTACCTTACCAAATATTTTCATATTGATCAAATTAAACCAGTTTATAAACTAGTAAAATAAGCTAGAAGGTATCTTATTGGTCTTATACACACTACTAGTATTGTTTTTCACTTAAATTTTAATTCTTTAAATCTTAAGTGAACTTCTTACAATGAAAAAAATAATTAAACGGATAATGAAAAATATATGCAGTGACCTATTTGAGTTCTCGCCTAGCTTGACTCAAATTTTAAAATGGCTAGGATAAGACTTTTTAATTTAATTAAAAGGACCGATCTTTAGGCATATAACAAGTCTATTAAGCCTGACAGGTCGACCCGATTATTAAATAATACATATAAAATATAACATGATAAATTAATTATACGAATATTATAAATTATAGTTTAATTATCTTGCATTGTCAATGTAAAAAATTTACACAATCATCCAATGATGTGTTGCCACATCATTTATTGAATATAAAATATATGAAGATTCGTATTTATTAAATTGTATGACAACACATATTTGTATGTCTGTGTAAAACTTTGTACACAGTGTGCAGTTATTAAATTCTTACAAATGAAGATAAATATAAGGATCGTGCTAACAAGTGCCCCAAGGGCACTAGAATTACAAATTCATACAAAGAAGATTTTTATTAAAAATCACAATATTGATTACATTTGGAGCATTAAATGCTATACACTCTAATAAAAACTTTCAACTTTTGATTATTTAAAAAATGCCCTTATAGAACTCGTTAGCATTTCCCTATATATAATTAATAAAATTAACATATAACATAATACATTAATACATTAATTATTAATACTCCTCCGGACTCAATTATAAGAAAAAAAAACCCATCTATGGTGGACTAAAATATAAGCAAAACTTAACTAATTTCACCATATTTAATGATATCATCCCAAATTACCCTTTATTTAATTCATATTTTATTTTTCAACCACTCTATTTAATGAATCCTGTGCCAATAGAAAGAGAGCATGTACACTTGAAACAAGTTTCAATAGAAATGAATTTAGGGTAATTTAAGCAATGTAATTATCTTTTAGATGATATCAAAAAAATTAAATAGGGAAAAATATGTTTTTCGCCCCTATAGTTTCGGTCAACTTTAGTATTCGTCCATGTACTTTAAATCCTGTGTTTCTGCCCGTCAATGAGATCTATTAATCTGACGAGCTGACTAACAAAAGTTACATGTCAGCCTCAATAGTGAGTCCCAAATAATTGACTGGTCATCTAATTAACTTTTTTATTAATTTTTAATTATTAAAATAACCCTAATTACTAAATTAGGGTTTTTCACCTAAGTAATTTTACCCAATAAAAATCTAATTTCATAATTATGGTTATTTTAATAATAAAAAAATAATAATTAAATGAGTCAGCTATTTGGGACCTACTATTGATGCTAACATTTATTTTTTGTTACCCAGTTCATCAGGTTAACAGAACTCACTAACGACCAGAGACCATGGATTGATGGTTTAGAAAGTTTAGAAAAAAAAAACAAATGATTTAAATACAGGGACGAAGACCAAAGTTGATCGAAACTATAGGGACAAAAAATATATTTTTCTCAATTAAATGTGTTTAACTAACTTTCTTAATAAATATGAATTTAATTATTTTTTTATATTTAAGTCCGGAGTAAATAATTAATAGGCATGCATTTGATTTGATATTTTAGGTACAATTATATATATAATTGATAATTGATGACATCATTTCCTTTTATTTTGCAAATGAATTTGCACTTTATGTATCAATTATTGAGCAAGCCTTTTTTAGCCAAATAAAAAATTTTCTGGCCAAGAAGCATCAAAAGTTTGGTTATATTTTCTCCGGCTAGTGTAAAACTCTCAGTTGAAGAAGAAAGTATTTGGAAGAACACTACAAAAATGATTTAAGATTATTTGCATTTTTTATTTAAAAATTGGTAATAATTATATATATTAATTAGGATTTCTAGATTAAGATGGTTATCTCATTATATTATTCAGAATATCAATATCTTCTATAGAATTTCAATTTATTTAGGATTTTAGGCTAGCTCTTGGGTTATATATCCCCTACGGGTACCTTTTGTAATGAATTAATGTTATTGTTATATTGGTTAGTAATAAACCTTTTGTAAGTATGTGAATGTTATGCACATTAATGGATGTGTTTTGTTTGTACATGTATTTTATTTAGTTTTTAATTGTGTGTAACAGGTAAAAAAAATTCATTTTGTAAAAATATTAATTTTTAATAGAACTAAAAAAACAACTCAATTAGTGGCTGATTTATTAGTCTCTAAAACATAATTTTTAAAATAGTTTCTAAAATCGGTCTCTAAATCAGATTTTAAAATAGGTATCTAAACTAGTGTCTAAAACTTATCTCTAATTTAGTGTCTAAAATCGGTCTCTAAAATCAGTCTTTAAAGTCGATTTTCTAAATCGGTGTCTAAATTCAATCTCTAAAGTCGGTCTCTAAAATTGGTCGCTAAAAAAATCAATCACAAATATTTAGTGATCAAAGGTTTAGAGAATCAACAAAATTGATCGCTATTAATCAATTTTCTTGTAGTGATGCTATCACTATTACTAAGCATATATAATTATCAAACATAATGTTTAAACACATGTATTTATAAAATTTTCCAAGTATTATTATACCTCATAGACCAAAAGAAAACGTAACCAAATAATATACATTGTCAATTTCACATTCTTCAAAATGTTATTAATTGGTGTAAATTTTGAAGTTTGACACCCGATGTCATTTGATCCTGACTCATATATGTATACACACACATGAGAGAACATCTGTACACTAGGTGTAAGTAAGTCTAAAGACTTACACCAAATCTCAACCGTTAAAATTAATAGATCCAATGCTTCTAAATATTTCAATGAGAAATCTAAAAAGTATATATAAAAAAGTCATGTGAGTCAGTTTCTATTTTCCTTCATTTCTGTCTATCTTCTCGACTTCTCATGCTTCTTTTCTTGCCCCAAAACCACCTAACACCATTACCACATTTACATTAAATGCGATATATATAATTACAGTAAATCCCTGAAAGCATTGGTGCATAAAACCTAGTTCTTGAATGTGTCAATTTTCTTACATTTCAATCCTTATATCAACGACTATTAATCAATTGTTTCTAAAATATCTAAAAATTCTTTACAATATTTTTTAACATGATTTTAGATTATATGAGTAGTTAACCGATTTAAAAAGCATTTTTAAATCAGTTCTACACCTGATGCTGTAGAAAGTTTTGACTATCTATATTAGTTGTTTCTAGATTGGTTGACAAACTGATCTAGAAAGTCAATTTTACTTGATTTAAAAGTGTTTTTTCACACTAGTGTGTAAGGAAATGACATATAATTACACATGTGTAATGTTAACTATCAGGTAGCATTTAGTAGATGAATAGAGTATGTTGTGTTTGATAACTACAGAACATAATAAGATTATATGTATTAAATATATATATATATATCCTCATCTCATTAAGTATTTAATTGTGTATTAAAAAATGAACAACGGGTGTCAAACATTGGCAGGGGTGTTGGCGATGGAGGGTGTTGGGCGACAATGGATAGTATTGGGTCGATGACATCGACAATAGAAGGTGTCGAGAAGGGACAATAGTGGAAGGTGACTAATGATGATGGCAACAATTAAGGGTGTTGGTAGTGATGATGGTGGGGGTGTTAAGTAGTGGTGGCAATAATTAAAGGTTTCAGACTGTGGTGACGATAATGGAGGGTGTTCAACGACGGTGGCGACGATTGAGGGTGTCATATGCGATTTAAGTGACGATTATAGGGTTGTTTGGTTATCGTGACGACGGTGGAGGTTGTTGAGCATAAGTAAATGGTGTTGGGCAAAAACGATATAGGGTGTCGAATGACGATGGTGGCAGCGGAAATTGAGGCTATTGGGGCAGTAATGGTGGTGGTGTTAGTGGGGAAGGTGTCAAGCAATAGTGGAGGGTGTTAGTCGGTGATGAAGGGTCTCAAGCAGCAATGACGATTGTCAAAGGTGCGACTAACGATGACCGGTAAAGGATGCCAAGTAAGGGTGGCGATGGCGCTGGTGGTGGCGATGGTGGAAAGCGATGATGGTGGTTGAAGGTGTCAAGTGGTAGTAGTTGTGATGGAGGGAATTACATTTTTAGGAAAAGGTTAAGGGAGAAAATGGTAGTACTGTCAATAAATATTTATATGTTTTTATTTTGTTCTCTTTGATTCTACCATTTTTTAGAAAATTAAAGTGTACCACTTTTTCTTTTAATAATTTGTTCTATTTTATTCTATTTTTAAAATACACCAAACGTAGAATGAACTATGACATATATACCAAACAGTACTTAAGTGTTACATACTATAACGTCCTAATTCCTGAATTCAGAAAATAGTGCCTGTTGGGAGCACCATTTCTAAATTCTTGAAATTATTTCGTTCATTATTAATATTAATTGAGGTCATACTCAATCAAATAAAAGGAATTAAAGTGCAGTAGGTTGATTAACCCAAAGTCGTCTCTCTCAAGGAATCCAATTACAAATTCAATGTTTCAAATTCAAAGCAACTCACACACACAGGGGGATTTTGATTGTTGTTCATTCTATTTCTCAATTTCTAAAACCGAATTAAATGTGCAGAAAACAATTCAAGAAAAATGGATTAATTCTCTACCTTATTCACAATTTGGATCTATCATTGGTTCATACAAAATTCCTCAAATTCTTGACATAGACAAATTCGGATTAAGCATCCTTATTAATTTTCACACTAGAATTAAGCAAACTAGCATTAATCCTAATTTCTAATCCTTGGAATAAAGCAAACCTTGAATTTATTTCAGATTAAGCAACCTAAAATGTGAATTCAGATTCAAATTGGAATTCGAATTTCATAAGCATGCAATTCAATTTTCAGATTCAAACCTAACATTCAAGAAACTAGGAGAAGAATTCATGAATCTGTCCAAGAAATTAGAGATGAAAACCGAAAATAGAACCTCAATTTCCATTGTGAATTCAGTAGAGAAAAAATCCTTGAAGCTTAGCCTTCCATTTCCATGAAGGAGAAATTCGAAAATTGAAGAAGATGAAGAAGAAGAGCCAAAACCGAAAATGCCAAGAAGAGAGAAAAAGAGAGGGGAAGGAAAATGAAGAGTCTATTTTCTCAAATCTGAAAAATGAGGGAAAAGTGTTTAAAATATTCAGCAATACACCTACTTATAATGCCTAAATCACTAACAATCTGATTAGGCCTTAATTGGGCCGAAATTAATTAAAACAGGCCCACAAACTAATTACAAAACTAAGCAAATTTGGATTTGCAACATACAACATCAGTAGGCGATTTTGAAATAGCAACTGCTCCCAATTGCTTCATGGGAATACCATCTTATAGTATATCAAATTAAAGCCATGGATGTTAGCTTCCAATGCCACCAGAATCACTCAAACATTCTACCTACAACTCCAGATATGATTAAAACAAGACAAGTAGGTCAGTAGGCTTAAAAATCCGAATTTAAACAACATTTACAGTTAAAGCCCAATTAAGCCCAATTTGGTAAATTCCAATTAAAACAGTGGAAATAATCACAATTATAGTCCAAGAAAGCTAAGATTAATGTAAAGTGGGAATAAAAATGTAATCATCAAATATCATTATACAATACATTACAGCACTCAGGTAATCCAACCATTACTTAAGCATAAATTCCAAATACAATTCAATTATTACAAACAAAAATGCCACTCCGTGGCTAACTTACCATTCTACAAACTAACAATTTATCTACTATGTCCGAATTCCAAATAAAAGATTTCAACAACCATCTAAGTGAGCCATTCATTCTCCAATTAAGCATCCTGACAGCAACCTGCACATCTGAGTGAAATTCCCACATCGTGGGATGAGACAACGTCCCAGTGAGTGCGATAACAGTGTGTGCAGTGTGGGAGAAATCAAGCAAATGACAATGCGATAGCTCATGAAGACATTCATCACAATAATAATAAATGCAAGGTTAATCATCACAATGACAATCATATGTGCAATGTTATCCATGACAGTGACAATCATATGCAATGTTATCCATGAAGTGTTTTACCCAACACCCAAGGGGTCTTTCCATTGTAACCATGAGGCTTGACTGAGCTCAGACTAACAGGAATCATCGTTCCTGAAGGCCATATAGACCTTACCCTTAACTGTGATAGATTCACACATGATTTCCTTATTTTAACATGAGTCCACGGACTGAAGACAGAGTCTTGGAGCATGAGTCCATGGACCAAATCTTGATTATTAACATGAGGCCATAAGGCCCAAAATCTTCACATGAGGTCTTAAGACCCAAAATAGTTTCATGAGGTCCTAAGACCCAAAAATCATTTTTAACATGAAACCCCAGGACCCAAATAATTCTTTTAAACATGAAGTCCAAGGGTTCAAAAGTCATTAAGTGTAACATGAGGTCTAAAATACCCAAATCAATTTCCTTTCAAAACATAAACGAATGATTTCATGAGGAATGACAATAATTTCATGAATGTGAGCATGAATGTACAACTATTCCAAGGTCACAACATCAACAATCCACAACAACACCAATTTCCAAATCTTCTAACCTAGGGTTTGGAATCCAAGCATATACAGTCAATCCATTTAACAATTCACCCTAGGCATGTCTATAATAAAAAAAAATCAATAATAATAGAAAGGGGAGTAAGAATAGGGGTCATACATAGATTATCAAACAACAATGAAAGTGAGTGAGAACCACACTCACCTCTATTGGAGAAAAATAGGAAGAATGGAGGAATGAGGATGAAGATCCAAGCTCAAGGGGTGGTGGAGGAGCCTCCAATCTAACTCTCCTTCTTCTCCTAGCTCCTTCTCTCTAAACCCTTCTCCCTTTCTCTAGAAACCCTAAGGGAAGGAAAAATGAAGAAGAAGAAGAAGAAGGCCTGCTGCATTTTTTAAACGAACCAGGACGCGTTCGCGCATTCAAGCGCGCCCCAGGGCCCTTGAGCGCCCAGAGTTTCTGTCTGCCGCATGCTTGAGCGCCCAGAGTTGCTGCCAGAATTCCAAAATTCACTCCTCTGTGCGCTTGAGCGCGTAAACATGTTGTTTGGGGGTGCAAATGAGCTCAGAATACTATTGTATAGCATATCAAACTGAAGCCCCAGATCTTAGCTTTCTAATGAAAGTAGAATCACCTCAATTGGACACCTATAACTCTAGATATTATCGAATTAATGCACCAAGGTCATTAGGCTAAAAACCCAAAATTAAGCAATAACCTTGGTTGAAGCCTAACGGGGCACACTTTACATGAATCATGTGAGAACTTATTAATTCACTCCAATAAGGCTAACGTTAAGGATTCTAAGTGTCCATGAGACTATGCTCCTCTATTCCCTTGTTCCTTTCCATAAAATCACCTTCTATCTCGGTTCCTTGAGTTTATACCTCTCTTCCTCCTTCCGGCCAATTCGTTTAAGCTTAGTTCCTTCCGTCACAATCTAATTTTTTAGTCCCAATGTCTCTACTTTCTTCCTCATTTCTTCACCATGCTAGCCTTCTACCACTGGGTGTGACTCCTCCTATGCTAACTCTTCAGTCAGGTTTTGCTTAATACTTAGTTTTCCCCTCGGTTACCTCAAACTCACCACTTTTTATCGATACCCTAACTCTTGTCTTATTTTCCCATCCAACCCCTAAGTTCTCATCTTACTTCTAACTTAGCTTCTTGCGGTGGGATTCACAACCTAAGGCTTACACAGTCTTTCTAAACTCTAATTTCTGGGATGTTACACATACATTATCTACTTGGATTCCAAAACTGTGTCACTTTACATGAACCAAAGATCGGTTTAATGGAAAGGGTTGAAGTCTCATCATAAACTATTCCATTAACAAATGAACCTAAAGTGTTTCATATTCAAAAATTGAGAAATGTAGAAAACTATGATAAAGAAGTAAAAGAATGTCATCTGAATGAGAAATTGATTTTCAAATAAAATTTATATGTGAGCTTATGATTGTAGTACTTGTTGTTTTGTTTGTATTGGGTCCGAAAAAAAATAGTTTGACATATTGTATTAGAAGTTAAGTAGTGTATTGTATATCTTTAGGCAAATATTATTATAGTTTGTTTAGTGTAGCATGACTCCATGAGATAGTTTTGGATTCTGTTTAATTTAATGACCATGGGGGTATTCATTTATATTGTGAGCAATGAAAAAGATGTTTTATTTGTTTTATTATTGTTGCATTGAGCTAAAATTTCATATACATTATAAGATCAATAATAACATTATAAAAAAATTATGTCATAAATTTATAGAAATTAAAATTGTATTACACGATGAGCTTTAATTTGTCCCAAAGTACAACTCTTGCACTTAATTAACTATCAACGTTGAAAGTGTGGAGAAGTTAACATATAGAAGAACTAATTTTTACATGTCAATACTTTGAAATCAAAGTTACACAAGATGTTGGTTTTAGTGATCAAATTATCTATTTGACTAAAATATTACTTTGGTTATTGAAATATTAGAAGTTGGTCAATTTAGTCACTAAGAAAATAAATTAATTTAATTTCTAAAAGATAATGATGTCAATCAAGTTAGTCCTCCTGTTAGTTAAGAATTAATTAAATAATCTTTTAATGACTACTTTGATAGTTATGATAATCTTTTACTAATTATTAATTTGACATTTTTATTTTTGTTGTTAAGGTTTAATGTTGAATTGTTAACTGAAACATCATCATAATTATCAAATTAGTTCTTGAAAGATTTTTTAATTAGTCTTTAATTAACAAGAACTAACTTGACTGATATACTATCTTTCAAGGACTAATTAATTAATTTATTTCTTTTAGAGACTAAATTGAAAGATCAATAATCTTTTATCAATAATCTTTTAGGGACCAAAATAACGTTTTAGTTTATCTATTTAGTAGATAAAACATGTTGCACTTAAATGACACTTGCATAGTTAATATGTCACATATATTAATAATAACAACCATTAATAGAAGAATTTAAGTGTGAAAATTGACATTTTCATGAATTTATTTGTATACACTATATTTTAAGATTATCTCCAATAAAGCAACACATAAGCAACTCACATGGCGTATTTTAATAATTTTTTTTGGTCCCGCATATACACATCACATCATCTTATTTTTTACAATTTACTTTTTCACTCCAATGCTAGCAACTCTATAAGATCTCTTAGATGGACATTACAATTTATCCCACATTCATTATTTTTCTCCATTTTTCACATAAGAATCAATAATTATGAGTTCCTTATTTAAACATCTAGATGCTTCAAAATAATAACTTTGCTTACTATGTCATTGTGCTCTAATGGTGTGTGGATTGCTTTTAGGGGTGGAGATAGGCCAGACTGCTGGTCTGGTGCATACGACCTAGTTTGGCTTGACTCGTTTAATAAAAAGGTCGGACCTAGACTTTTAAAAAAACCTTTTTAATTAAATTGGTTAGACTTAGGCTTGGCGGGCTAGCCTAGAATAAACTAGCAAATCGGTCCCTGACTTTGGGGGACCATGCAGTTTCATCCCCGACTTTTCTAAAATAGCACTTTAGTCCAGACTTTGTTAAAAACACATGCATTTTAGTCCTTATTTCACTAAAAAACATGCACTTTAGTCCTTCACTTTATTAAAAAATATGCGCTTTAGGGACTAAAGTGCATGATTTTTAATAAAGTCTGGACTAAAGTTCTATTTTAAAAAAGTCAGAGACGAAACTGCATGGTCCCCTAGAGTAAGAGACCAATTTGCTAGTTTACTCTTATAAATAATATTATTTTAATAAAAATATAATATATTATACATAATTAATAGTATAATAATATATAATTTTTTAATTTCTCCATTTGATTATGTAGAGATAGGTTTTGTTTGTCTATTTAAAAGCATATGTCATTGACATATTTACATTTTAAAAAATAAACATGTTAGTTCATAAACTTACTAGCCTATTTAGATATAGATTGGTCTATTTAAATGTCATAATAAAAAATATGTTTTAAATATGCTAATAGGTTAAATCAGATTTTTAAATAAGTCAGTCCAAACCTAAAAAAATTGATATATAATATATAACAAGTCAGACTTAGACGATGAAAATATAATATAGACCACAATAGGGCGCAAGTCTAACTTATCACGAACCAGTTCCATCGCTATTGTTTTCCGTGATCTATTTTTAAGATCCGATAATACGCGATTGGTGATGCTTTGAGAAACCAATTCATTTCACAAGCAACTCTAAACCCTAATAAACTAAACTAAATATCTGAGCATACATGACCATAAGCCAAACAATAGACTGAGGACACACCGCCCCCTAGCTGGAATTGGAAGGTTGTGAAAGTTTTCTCCACCCCACATGCCCAATCACGCTTCGCTTTCTCCCTGTCCCACCAAACCTTTGGAGGAGATTCCAATGCCATTTACCTTTTTCCATTCTTAATTTTTTTTCTTTCCCATTTGTTTCTGTTTCTTTTTTCTCTTTCACTCTCTCCACCCACCTTTCTCCTCTATAAATTGCCCCTTCAATTACCTCTGTTACTTCCTCTTCCCCTTCCTTCCTCTCCTACCCTTACACTTCTATATCCTCCTTCTGCTTAATTAAACCTTAGCCTCTGTAGTTATGTTTAGGAAACCCCAACAACTTCTTCTTAATTTCCTTGAGTCTCTTGCTACAAAACCAACCCATTTGTTTCTCCATTTACCCTTTTCTCTGCCGCAGAAAAGTTTGTTCCTTTGAACCTTGATGCTCATGAACATCTGTGTTTTCACGTTTGACATTCATGTCTCCAGTTCTCAGTGAAATCCTTCGTTCCGGGTTTATGATAAATTCCTCCCTCAGGCGCAGGACCCACTTAGTTCAATCTTTCTCTGTTGTTTCCTTTACTGGTTCTATGTTTTCTCATAAATCTCTCAACATCACTCAAGTTTTATATATATTATATGATTATATCTATAACATATAATAATAAATAAGAATTATTATCTGTATCACCTTAAAATCAAAACTGTTCCTGGGTCTTGCGTCTTATTTAATTAGGATTAATTAATTTCCAACCTTTTTTGGCTCTGGAAGTTAAATAATTAAAATATATAATTTCCTTCCATAATCTGTATATTAGTTTCTTTGGTGTATATATATGTTATGGCCTCATCCAGTGGAAACTCGAGTGTGTCCACTAAATTCCTGCAGAGCTCTGGCTCAGAGGAGGATTTGCAGGTTCTGATGGATCAAAGAAAGAGGAAGAGAAAGCAATCCAACCGTGAATCAGCAAAAAGATCTCGGATGAGAAAACAGAGCATTTAGATGATCTCATTGCTGAAGTGGACAGGCTCAGAAAGGAAAACAGTGAAATCTTCACAAGAGTGAACATCATAGCCCAGAAATATGTGGAGGTTGAGAAAGAGAATTGCATTCTGAGGGCCCAGATGGGTGAACTTAGCCAGAGCCTAGAATCTCTGAATGGTATCATCAACCTCATCAACATAAGCTCTGGGGTCTACCAAACAGATTGCTATCTAACAACTGCAGATTATTTCATGAATCACTTGAACATGCCTTATCTTAATCAACCAATTATGGCCTCTGCAGATATGTTTCAGTGGTGAATTATTAGTTTTTACACAGACCTTAGCTGGAACCTGAAAAAGAAGAAAAAAAGTTGATGCTGTTGCTTGTACTTGTGTTCTGTTGGAGTTGCGTCATGGTGGAATTATTGAGTGAGGGTAAGTAAATAATACTATTAGTAGTACCTAGGGTGAGGCAATATTTATTAAGATATAGTAGATTATATTAGCAAGATGTGCTTAAATAAAATGACATATATAGTGGCATGGTTCTTTCTTGTGTTGGGTCATTATAGTATAGTACTGCTACTCAACATGGTCCAATGTATTGGAAATATGGATGTCGGTGTAACTCATCTCTGCTTTTTATATATTAATATAATTTGTTATGGGTGTGCTTTTCATAAAAGTAAAATGGTACTGGTTCAGTGGTTCTTACCAATAGAAAAGGTACTTCAACTG
Organism: Sesbania bispinosa; assembly: GCA_026901365.1. NCBI lineage: Eukaryota > Viridiplantae > Streptophyta > Magnoliopsida > Fabales > Fabaceae > Sesbania > Sesbania bispinosa. Next base: position 971,885 of record QLOH01000226.1, on the reverse strand, counting down.
ATTGTTCTTACGAAAATGTTTCTTACACTTTAAATTTAGAAGTTGACAGTATGGGAGAAGAAATATAGAAAAAAAAAAAGAAATTAAAATGTGATGTGAAAAAAAAAAAAAAGTGTGAAGTGAGGTATATGGGAGTAAAATGTGAAAAAATAATTGTTATTCTTAATTGCCTTTGATTGAAAACAACGTGAAAAAGTCATGATGGACAGTCCACCATGTATGAAAATAGCAGTGACGAGAAAAAAAAAGAAAATGTAAAAGGATTTAATGTAAAATTAATAGATTGCCCCTAGTATCAGGGATACCCAAAAATATACACTATCAGTGTAAATTTTTTTTTACATAAATATCTAATGGTGTTATTATATATTTGTATAAAAATTTTTTATACTACACTGCTCCCGGCACATAATAATTAAACTATTCAACATTCAAGACATATAAATAAAGAGAATTCTTTAACACAAATACAATTATGTAATAAATTACTATGTTGTATCGATTTTTTTTTGGTCTATAATAGTTTTTCATATTAATCTGTATTTGTATTAAAGAATTCTCTTTATTTATATGTCTTCAAGATTGAATACAAACAAAACTCCCTACACTTAACAAGTTAACATAATTGCTTGGCAACAGTTAAGTTATTTTTTATAAAACAAACAAAATATCCTTACTACAAATTTTTTTTATATAAAAATTCCTCTATTTTTAAACTTTATACAAAATCCATTGAATTTTATAAAAATTATAATTAGGTCTCATCTATTACAATAAAATAAATAATTTGAAATGATTTCTATAATAATTTAATCTCATTAATTATTAATAAAATAGATCAAAATTAATTTAGTAGAGTTGATTTCTCAAAAATAAACAATAAAAAAGCATAAATTTAAATAAAATTTGTAAAACATAAATTTAAATAAAATAATCATTTTATTATGATATAAAAGAATTGCAGTTTGCATAATAATTCTTCAACCTAGTCGATTTGAATAAATTTAACACGAATTTCAATGAATTTATGATAATTTATTGTGTGTTTGATTTTGTGGTAATGAAATTGATTTTGGATTGAATTTTATTTAGATTGAATTAATTGCGTGTGTAAAATTGTTTTTGAAGTAACATGATTTTTATTTTGATAACCTACTGGTATATAATAAAAGTGATTTTTTGCATAGAATTTTATTTAGATAGTTTTTATCAAAATAACTTTTGAAATTATTAAAATGAATGTGTACATGTATTGTTCTTTATGTATATTCTCTATATCATAATTAACATTTTTTTAGTATGTATATATATATATATATTAATATTAATATTAATATTCTAAATATATAAATGTTTGGATGAATTTTTTTAGTTTAGATTAATTTATTAAAATAAAAATAAAATGACGAACATATATGCTACGTGTTGAATTATTACTCCCGAGGAACTCAGGTCATTTGGATTTTGTATCAACTAGCTAATGATTTTTCACACACACTATATGTTGTGTGTGTGTGTAATATATTATAATGATAAAATTCCCTTCTTTGTTCAGCCTATGATGCATGGTTTAGTTAGTTGCACTTCTAATGATACATGTTATGTATTATAGGAGATTCATATGAAATGAGATGGGTCCAAAGAGTAAATATGGCCAAAATTTTTATAATTGATTCATACCTAATCAAAAGCAACTCAAAATTTCTTATAACAAAATCATGATTTAAGAAAGAAAATAAATTTTAAACTCATGAAATTAAACATATTTAAAGTAAATTTTAATTGATATAATCAATTTTCACACTTAAAGTGATCCATACACGTACTTGATTTCATAAGGTGTTTCATGGACATCATCCCAACTTTTTTTTTTTTGGTCCTAGACCCTTCATCCCAACTTGACCCCGCGTTTTTATCTTTGGTCCATAAACTTGCCCGCTTGAATCATTCAACTTGGAGGAAATGGGTTAACTTGGTCCATATAACCCAAAAGAATAAGGTGTAAATTGCAATCGGCTTTTTGGTGGGCTAAAGCAAACTTGGGTTAACTTGGGCTTTGTAAAAAGTATGGGCCTACTAGGCTTTCCCATTCTATTAATTATTTTTATTGGATTTACTATGAAACTCGCACTGTATTTTTACTATAAATAAATTAAAAAGATTTATTCTTTTGACAAAAAAAAAAACTTTATTCTATACTAGTGTTTTGATGGACAGTTGGACACTGTTTGCTTCTCAATTTACGTTTTTTATTTTCAGTTAAGATTTGATGTAAACTATAAGTATCCCATGTTACCAAGGGATTTTTAGTTAAGATTGAAAATGAAGCAATAAGCAGGAGTTCATTATAACTGCAAAATTTTGTGAAGAAAGAGTTAAACTAAATTAATAAATTAAAGGGTACTTGAAACTGGTTGGAACCCCCTATCCGCTAGTATCTAAATACCCATATTTGTGCTTATTATCTAAACTTTAATTAAGTATACAATTAGTAGATCAATAAAAATAACTTAATAAAAAATAATTATTAAATTGAAAATTTACTTAAAAAATCATTTAAACATGATTATAAAAACAATAACATAATCATTTTATTAAAAAATACAACTTACTATTTAAGATTTTTAAATATAACACATAATGTAATATTCAAATATTGATTAAATACTACAATAAACTTCCACAATAAAATAAACTTGAATATAATGTGTTGGCATTTTATAAAGTTTACTAAAAAAATATAAATATTAATTAATATGACATATATATCATTAATAATGAATAATGTGTGTTTGGATGTGGGGCAAGTTTTGCACTATAATACTCGTACTTGTAGAGTTGTAGTTGTCCCCATTAAAATTTACAGGTAATTACTCATGCATGCACTCGTACCTGTTTAACAGTTACTTACTCAGTCAATTGTGTTTAATTTTTATGGGTGTCCATAAGACTTGGATCTAATTGTCATCTCTAAGTCAAAGCCTCTAAGGGTGATAAGGCTTGAATCTAATAAATTAAATTGCATTTAGTGTTTATTGACAAAAAAAAGGTCTTGAATAATAAGAATGTTTTGTGAAAAATAATTAATGTAGTAAACAATGTAAAAAAATTATTTAAAAAAGATAAATTAAATTTCTCAAAAAGACTCAATAAAAACTGAATAAATAGTATTAAAAAGTCAAAGTCCAAATATTTATATAATATTTTTTTTTTACCTTAACAAACAATTGGGTGAAGAAAAACATGGTGTTGATTATTGATTGGTGAATCATCAAACGAATGTTTCTCAAAATTAATGAAGAGTTTATTTCAAGAATAAGATTATATTCATGAGAATAATGTTATCGGGAATCATATTACCATAAATGTTATTTCCAAATAAAAGTTAGAAATATGTTTGGTAAGTGTTCAACGTTCTTGAGAAATTAAGAATAGAAAATTATTAAAAATTAAAGATATAGAAATGAAGTTTTTTATTAATTTTTTTACATTTTTATATTTTTAATATAACAAATACTCTTTAATAAATATTTTTCATTTTTATAAAATTAAATTTTTATTAAAAGTATCAGATTTAATTATCAATGTATTAAATATTATACTTTTCAATAATTTTTTTAAAAATTTTTTAACAGATATATTTTTAGAACATTCCTTATACTATCTATAATTAGGATTCATTCATGCAAAACCAAAATAGCGGTGTGGAAGAAGTAAAACAAACAGATTTTTAGTTGATTAGTTTAGTGCAAATTGCAACTTGAGTTGACTAACCAAAGTCGGGTTGGTAATTTATTTATGTTTAGAAATAAGGTCGAGTCACTTTTCATTGGCGGGCTTGGTCTATATTAGAAGTATTTGTATATCGTGTTGGTTGAAGTTGTTTGTAAGCATATTAATGGTCGTAGTCGTAGTAAGACCACAGCACAAATTGACCATAGTTGGAAGCATCTGTAGTCAATGGTTAATGGTTTTCCTACGGTCAGAGTTGATGAATTTGATAAGAGAAATTATTACAAGAATGAAATGAATGAGAGAAATTGCATAATGCATTCATGTGAGCTTATAGTGCGGTCCACGTGGTAGAAAATAAAGCACCAAATTCTCATCCAGCTCCTTATAATTCAACGTGCATATATTTTCTTTTCTTTTTTTTTAATTTTTAAAAGAGGAACATTTATTAAAGAGTAAGTAAGGCAGAGAAGCGAAGGGGAAAGAGAAAATAAAAATAAAAATAAAAAGGTGAAGGCTGAAGAAGCGAAGCAGAAGAGAAAAGAAGTTGCAGTCGCACTCACAGAAATAGCTGAATAAGATTTTAGGTTTGGGGCACCCCACACCACCATTCCCATTTGCCATAACCTCTGTCTTAACTCCGTCATAACGGTTTCCGCTGCAGCGACCCTTTAACAAGTTAACAGACACGGCGTTATATAAAGCGTCGTCCCTTTCTGTTTCTGCGTTAACCAGCAATAGCGTTCGAAGACGATGACCGCTCCCTAATTTCTTTACCTCTTTTCTCTCAACTTCTAGTTTCCAAGTAAGATTCGCGTGTGCTTCGTTCTTAATCTTCGATTTCTCTGTTAGGTTAATCAATCATATGCATGTAACTACTAGTCTTCAGAATGTTTAGAAACCCTAGAAATTCTCTTGATGCAACACTAGAAAATAGAACTACTTCCTTACACAGAATTCGAGAAATAAAAAGGAATTTGTTTTTAATTTTTATTTATTTTTGAGAGTTTCATGGATTTTTGAAGCAGTTAATTTATTTTATTTTAAAAAAGGACCTAAATTAGCAATTCTCAGTGTTGGCTCTTGATTTATGCTTTGAACTCAATGAGGGTGAAGATTCGTGGTGTGGTGTTTGTTTGTTTGTTTGTTTTCCTTTTTAAAACTAGATGCAATTAAATCATATTGTATTCATTAATATGTACTGGCGAATAATTACTGCATCGCGTCCCATATATGGAAATTTTCTACTCGACAAGTTTTGAACAAACTTACAAGATGATTGAATATTTTATCAGACTTTACTTATCAATGGAGTTTTAAAACAAATTAGAGTTGTTCTTCATTTTTCCTTCTAATTTTAGAAGCCTTGTGTTCGTGGTTGAATCACAATAGAGGTTGTTTGGATGTTCTTGATATTTAATTTCTCGTTGGTGTGTGTAATTAATAGAAACATTTGCTGATCATTTAATATTATGATGGCATGCTCAATGAATTAGATTTGGTAGGGCATCAGAAATCAGAAGATCAGAGTGTGCTATTTTATTTGGAGCTTTGGCCTCTGGTTGGTTTTTAATGCTGGTTGCCTTGAAATCACAGTTTAATCTTCTTTCCTTTTTGTTTATTCTTCAGGAGGAAGTAGGATTGCAGTTTCTTGTTGGAAATTGAGGCGGCTTTTGAGTTTTCTATTGTAATATTCTGGTACATTATTGGATTTTTTTTTTTATTTTTTTATCAGCAAGTCTTGAATTTGTTATACAATACCTCATATTTGTCTTTGTATCTATAATTTTTTATTGACCATTTTGTATATCTGCAGTTATCATGGGATCAGCTTGTTGTGTTGCTGCAAAGGATCATAGTCTTCCTACCAGAACTGGAGGTGAAGGTTTTCATAGGGATGTTGTATGTTCACCATCATGGAGCTTTAGATGGGATAGTCGAGGGCGTGTTGCTGGTGAAATTGAGAATCCTTCCTATCACACATCTCATGTGGTCAGCAGAAATGTCAGCATGGAATTAAAAGGTTCACTAAGTTCTGAAAGAGGTAATTTATCTGATGGGGGAAGCATTCTGGAGAATTTTGTAACTCCTGTTTCTCTGAAGTCCCCTGTCGATGAGGCATTGGTTGCAATGCGATGACACCATCTTCTGGTAAATGCTAAAACTTAAGTTATTATTCTTTTATCCTTTCTCATAAGCTCAATATTTGGTGGGTCTTAGTTAAGACGTTTAAGTCCTCCTCCATCCCCTTTTGGAGGTTAGAGAATTAGAGAATCTTGCTTTTGTTCGCATAAAAGGGAATACAGCAATTACAACAGTTGAAATCCAGTCTCCCTTTTGTGAAAACCTTTGGTGCAGAGCAATTATCCCACTAGAAATACTCCTCTGTTTTGCTTAGTCAACCTTGACATTAAAGCCCTTGAAGTATTGTTATCAAGAAATCAAAGTGCATCAATATCAATATTTATACAAAGGCAATGAAAATGAATACAAATGGCCCTAACAATGGCACACATAAACATAAGTAATAACAAGACTGTAGGTTTCTAACATGATAGGTGGGGTTTTTTTTTTTTTATATCTTTGAAAAATGAAAACTTTGCTGTTCCATTGTTTGCAAGGGATCTTTATCTTCCATATGTGTTCTTTATATCACGTATTGTGTGCTAATCACCTTTTCTTTTTGCTGTTTCTCACCTAGAATAAGGTTTTCAAACTTGGATTATTTTGTTGCATGGTCTCAGATATTGGTTATTGACATTCAGTTCCTGATTCTCTCTTATGTACTTTCATTCCTTGGTTGCCGTATCCTCGTTTGGCATTGATTTTTCTTTCTTCTTCCTCTATGTGCTTGTTGCAGATCTGTCCATGTCAAGCAATTTTTCTACAGTGGTTAGTTTTGAACAACTGAATTGGAACCATGTGCTTTATGGTGCATATCTGTTTTAGGGCTTTCAACTGTAGTACTAGGCTCACTATTAATCTGTATTTCTCTTCAGCGAAGAATCCACGAATCTTCAATACCAAATCTTTCCATTTTCAATACCTTCAGTTTTTATCGACCCTACAGCAGATCCTTCATCTAATCATGATTATCATCATCTTTCCAACTCTACCCCGACTAGATGGGCACATCGATCTCCAGGACACCCACTGTTGAGACAGATTTCTGATAGTCGGATCTTGGGTCTGAAATCACCAGACAACTCAATTTCTGAAGGAAGGCCATCATTTGTACTCTCCACTTGCAGCAATGAACTGGCAGCTGGATCCCAATGTGGATCATCTGATGGCTGGTCCATGCGCACCTTTTCTGAGCTGGTGGCCTCATCGCAAAGGGAAAGGTGGTCTTTTGATAGTGAGTGTTAGGCTCAGGTCGTCACAGATAAGTGGATCTAGTAGCAGGTTCTCATATTCTCCTTCCATGGATCTACAATCTTGCGGGGCTTGCTCAAGGCTTTTGACTGAGAGATCAGCATGGAGTAACCAGAAGTTTATCACCAACAATGATCTCTCATTGTTGCTGTATTAGTCTGTGCATGCATATCATGCAGAATGCTTAGAGACTATGACACCAGAGGCAGATAGGTATGATCCGGCTTGTCCAATTTGTATGGTTGGAGATAAGCACTTGTCAAAGTTGTCCAGAAAGGTATTCGGGCTGAATCAGAGATAAAGGCCAAGAGCCACAAGATATCCAGAAACCGTGTTAGTTGATAGCTACCTTGATGGTGGTTTTGATGTTTTGATCGCCAAAAAGATATTCAATGGGAGGAAAGTTTCGAAGATGGAGCCTAGCTCCAGTACGAGAAGCTCATTTGGAAAGCCCTTCTTGAGGCGGCACTTTTCACTTGGATCCAAGTGGAGCCGATCACTGTCTGAGAATGATTCTGCCAGGAAGAAAGGCTTTTGGGCAAGATATCGTAAAGATTGAGTTCTATTAGCTGTAAGAGTCAGCCGCGCTGTAATTATAGTAGTAATATAACACCATTTCAGAATTTAATATTTTCTATGTAGTCTAACTTAATTGTTAATTTTATAGTTTTAAATTAATTAGTTTTGACTTTTGACCAGAAATTGCAGTCAGGTTGATGTGGTTCATATGAATTATATGAATATGTAACATCCCTGGACAAATGCCGAGCCAAAGCACTGAGAAGCACAAGGAGGCAGAGGAAACAAATGCATGTCTGTGAAGATGCATCCCTTGTTTTATGGTAACGGAGGCAGGCTGCTTCATGCTACTTGCTGCTACAGATTTCTGCCGTTGGCAAAATCTCAAGGTTGAAAAGTCATATTCCAGAAACTTAAATCTGTTTATCTCTTATATTTATATTTTCAAATATAACAGAATTTTGCAAGTTTAGTCAGAGGAGGAGTTATGGCCTTGAGAGTAATAGGCGAATCTGAATTGTCATTTTTCAGAAAGGATCAGTCAATGTTGTAATTGATAAATGCTGGCTCAAGTCTGAAGCTTTGAAATCAAGTCTGGATGCTAATATCTTTTTTTTTTTTTTAATTTTTGTTGGATGCTGAGAAGTAAGAACCAAATGCTTGTGACAAAATTAGGTGGGGGGGGGGGGGGGGGGGGGGGGGGGGGTGGGGGGGGGGGGGGGAGGGGTGGTGGGTTTGTGGGGGGGTTGGGATGTGGGGGTGGGGGGTTGGTGTGGGGGGGGGGTGGCAACAGCGCGACTACTAAATGAGAAACTAGTCAGTAAGCTAAAACTAGAGGAAGCACTCCATCAGTTGGCTCCTTCCAAATCCTTAAGCAGTCTTCAATGATGCCCTCCTGACCAAGAATTCAGCATAAGCATTAGTGGAACAGAGAGTGAACTGTACGACCCAGCTATGCAGCAAAACTGATAAAATGATGAAATTGAAGAGAACCAGCAGCAGTAAGGATATGGATTGCTTCCAAAGAGTCCATTTAGCAGATAACTTTCCAATTCCAACAACCCAACTCCCATTTAAAAGGCCATGCTTAATAGCGAAAAATCCTCCCAGTAGAATGTTGCTGTTGCTGCTCCCTCCAAAACCTGAGAATCCTGTTGCTGTGTGTTTGGTTTGACGTTAAAATTGATTAAACTCAACTTGGATTTTCTAATACAATTATTTTTAATATTGGAAATATGAATTTACCACGTTTTAATGTTATTTAAACACGTTCTTAATTAAGTTATTGATGTTGAGCGAATGATGCTCCTTCCTTTGATGGTGGGGGCCATATGCTGACTCTTGTAATCTCACAATTTTGATGATTAGGTCGCAGCAGGTCAATGATATCCTTGGTAGTTAATATCACCTGCCTCACTACTTAGTTAACGTCCCACGTTGAATCCACGAAGAGCAAGTTATTAGGAAGGGAGGGAGTTGTAAGCTATTCGGGTAGAAATCATATTCACAAGTCACAAACAGAGGGCAGGGATTTTTGCAAGCCTCCTTCCCTCCTTTTTCCTCTTCTTTTTTCCGCTCCTAAACACACTTAGTTTCTTATAGTTTTCACAGCCAATTCCAATGAGACTTCTTGATTAAGAACAGACTTGACCCAACACCCAAGCATATCCATCTACAGTTGTGTATCTTCCAAAGAGTAACCACCCAAATCCAACCTTCCTTAATGCCCTAAGCAATAGGATGTGTTTACAAGGTAGAGTTGTTTTATTTAAATAACATGGTTGTACAACATCATTTACAACATACTTATTTTTTTTCAATCACATCATCCATTTTATTCCATGTTTTTCCTTTTCTCTCTTTGTTATGAAAAAAATGTTATTCAACATTGCTCGGATCTATAAATGGAGGATTTCTCAATTCAGGCAAATGTTAGGGAAGACTTGAAGCTGAGATGGCGAACGGAGAAAGCCATCACAACATGAATACCCTATATAGGCAAGGTTTCGGCGGGAAAAGCCATTAGACAATTATGAAATCAGTTATTCTGTTATAATTGTGGCAATGACATGTCCCCTTTGTGTGATAACTTGGTATTTCGGTACCCACATTTCAGATTAGGAAATCTTATCCTGTTGTCGCTGGATGTTGGCAAGTCAAGTGGTTGAACACATCAAATAGGGATCTCGTCCCAAAATAATCATCTCAGCTTGTCGGGTGGTCAAAATATTAGTTAGCTCAACATCCCATCAAGGGTGGCTCTTTTAGCTATTTATCTTATGTCAACACAACTGAATCTCAATCCAAAACAAACATAAACGTACAAATAACATTATTCCATGCAATATGGTGTCTCTAATTTAGGGGGAAGCTTAGTACACAATTTATTCAAGTTTTATACACCATTTTCCCCGAGGACTCTAACTTTACACTTAAATTTTAAATATGGACGTAATCTATCTCCTCACAAAGTTACACTCTCATAAAGAATAAAGCTAAGTGCCAATACAAAGCCCTTTAAAGAATTAGAAGCTTTAACAATTACCTTCCAAATGAAGGAGGAAGTACTATTTTTTGTTTAACCCAGGTATCCTCCACTGGAGGTAATCCTGTTCGAGCCGGAAACATCCACATCATGGTGAGGCTAGCTCTCCTAGCAGGGATTTGCTGGATGTTTTTTTTGGACAAGCTAGATGTTTTTTGGACAATACCTTAAGAATTTTAAGAAAGAAATCCCAGTCTTTCATTGATATGTTGCATTAGTATATATAAATAAAAAAAAAAGAGGTCTTATAACAATCCCTCCTACAATAGCTCCCAATAAATTCCTATGTTAGTTGGTCAATGATATAGGAAATCTAGGCATATCAAAGTAGATATGACTGATTATTTCAATGTGAATGGAACCTAATATTTCCCATCTAAAACTTTCAAATGTGCAGTATATGTTTTTATTGCTGCACTACAATGTAGTAAGAGTTGGAATGAAAGAATTGAAGACTTCGTATTATGCCTTCTAAAAGGTTCTTATATATGGATGAAAGAAAAGAATTAAAAACGAGACAGTTACAATTCAGTTCACTAACTAAAAGAATTAACAACTAACTAATTGACTTGTTCACTTCTAACAGTCAACTTAACCATATGTTAACAGAAAATAGAAATGTGACAGTCATGTTTCTTAAAAACAGTTAATTCCTAAAAGTTAACTTAACCACTTATTTGTATTCTTTAGCTTTGTACATCTCACCATCGAGGAATACTTGTCACCTACTCCTTTTATAATTGCACTCTATCCTTCTCTCACATGAGGTCTTACATGATGAACCTTCCTCATGCAAAGCCAGAAGAAGAGTCATCACGAGAAGATGAATTGCTCCATCATCCAAGACTAAATTAGCTTTCTATTAGTTTGCACTATCTCCCTATGACCACAAAGGACTAAATTGACCGATGTTAAAAAACATTAGGGATCGATTTGCAGTTTAGGTTAGGTAAGGACTAACAAAGTCATTTTTAAACATCAAGGACTAAATTGTCCGATGCTAAAAAGTTAAAGACCAATTTGCAAATGAGATGAGATAGAAGAGAAAGAGTTACATGTCATTTAAGGACTAACTCGGTTCTACATGTCATTACGTTATGTTTGGTAGATATGAGATAGAAGAGAAAGAGTTAAGGAGAGAAGATAGTAGAGAGATTTGGAGTCAACCTCGTTTGGTTAACATATGAAAGAGGAGAGAGAGAAAAAAATAGGATGGGGCCCATGCAAAACCATTTCTTCTTGCAACCAAGGAGAGATTGGAATGAGACTCTGGAATGATTGTAAGGACCTAAATACCCTCCAATTTTATTTCCTTGATTTGCTAAATAAGGGCATTTTTGTCTAATTAGACAATTTATCCATTTCTTTCTTCACACTTTCTCCCATATTTTTTTCATATCAAACAACCTATAAATCTACTCTATTTCTCACCACTTTCTCTCTTCACTATTTCTCTCTTTTCTATCTCTTTTCCTATTTCTTTCATCAAACCAAACATTAACGTGACAACTCAACTCTCTATTAATTGACAGTGAAGAATGTCCAATACTAACAATCATTTTTAAATATCAAGGACTAAATTACCCAATGCTAAAAAAATCAAGGGCCAATTTATGGGTTTACTCAACAATTTATCCTCCGGGTAAGTGTAAATTTCAAGTTTAACATTTTCAAGTATTACAATGGCGTTTGCCCGGTACTTAATGCAAATATGATGTGATATGAATCATGATACTGGGCAAGCATGGAAATGAATCAATTCCCTGGACCCCCACCTTTATGATCAATCACAATGGAAAGGAAGGGCTCTCAATCTGGTCAATTACACTCTGCAACCCTGATCTGTAATCAGGGTAAAGTAGCTTCACCCCAAGTTCCTTCTTCATTCGGGCATTAGACACTCGCTTCTCACCCCTTTGATTTACAATTGAGCAGTGGTCTTTCTGCTCCAGTGGTTGTAAATGCAAGCCTGGCCACTTTTTCTCCACTAATTTTCTTGCATATTCAAATACTTCTTCTCGTGGAGCAGGGTCATCATCAACGATATTGTAAACTTCCCTGAAAATGACATGTCCCAGACTGCAATCAATGCCATTTGCCTACTTTTTATATTAGGCCCCATAGTATTAAACTCATAAGAAAGTGTAAATTCATGGTCAACGAAGGATGGACAAGAAAGTAGGAAATATTAACTAGCACACCACACACACATCCAATTTGGAAAGACAATACTGTCAATATAATTCCAGTACGGCAATAAATTCAGCTTCTTATACGGCAGTTAATATGGTTTGCATGCTCATGATGAAGGAATTCTAATAAATCTACAATTTAAGATTTGTATTTGTTGGATAACATTAACAGCTACAGTTGAGCTTCCATCATGTGTATTTACAATTGTTGCTATATTTGGCAAAACATTCAACATGTAGCAAACCCTTCATCTGTTTTACACTGTACAATTTTTTTTTATAATTGTAAAAAGAATTGTGAAAACACGTGATGAAGACATTGAAATAAATTTACAATTAAATATCTGTGTTTCTCCAGCCATGCAGGCAGTTCATTGCAGTCATAACCTTCCACTACTGCAGACTAAACATGTGCAGGACCTGAACGGTAGAATATATTTGTTTGATAATCCTGCCACTTTGCTCTACTCTTGGAATTTTTTTGCTTGTTAGTTAAGAAACATTTCACAATGAAGGGTGATGACTGATGATATAAGTACCAGAAAGTTAATTTGAACACCCAACCCCAAAACAGGAAGGTTTACAACAAGGGAAATCGGGATGGACCCAAGGAATCAAGTGGGCCAGTTCAATTAGTTAGGTCTTGTTAGTTGTTAGTAGTTAATTAGTTAGTTTGTTATAAATAGAGGAAAGGAAAGTAGAGGGGGCAGTTTGGTTGATTGGTTATTAATTAGGGGAGAGGCCAGGTTCTCAAATACTTACCTGGGCCTAAACTCAACCCCAAAAGCTAGCTTGTAGGGTGAGGACTGCTACCCCCTCATGCCCAGAGCTGGACATCTAGAGCGTGGACATCTATATGGGTGGTGGCCCAATAACAACGGATCATCTAGGATAAGCTCTGATACCATCTTAGATTTTGGACTCGGGCCTAAACTCAACCCCAAAATCTAGCTTGTAGGGTAAGGACTGCCCAAGGCTTATATACTTTTATTTGGTCTTAGCTCTAGGTAATGTGGGACTCTAACAGCTTCTATTGTAGATTTCTGTTATTTTGCACCTTGTGTTATCTTGATTCAAGGAAGGAGGAGCACATCAATAAAACTCTTCTTTTTCTTTCTGTACTTGTTTCAGTTAATCATAGTGGAAACTCACCTGGGAGAAGGTGCATTAATAGTAGCCATAAGTGCCTGACAGATATCCTCAACATGAACTCTGGATGTATACTTTCGGTATTTTCTCCTCTTTTGACTTTCTGATAAGGGCTTCTGCTTGATAATTGAATCAATGGCACTAAAATAAAAGAAGTGTTTAAGCCAAAAGAATATAAAAAATACTAAATGGATAGCTAAGTGACACAGAGACCTAACATGTAAACATAAATCTAATTTTATAATTTAAATCCCTGATGAGAGTCTATATCTCGCATGCTACTTATTAGAATGGTATATCCTCAGAATGCAAGGCTTGAATTGATTTTCATGACATCCAATTCCAACACAGACAAAAATATATAGGGTTTTGCAGATACCACAAAGAAACTGATAAAAAAATGTTACATGAAATAAATTACAAGAAAAAAGGTGAGTACCTTCTACCGGGGCCGTAGATACCTCCCAGTCGAAATAGTAGTGGTGAAACCCCGAGATAGTGAGCCAAATTTGACCAGCCTTCTTCAGAAGTTAACCTTAATTTAGCCAACTCATTTTCTGGGTTTGTTGGGGAACTGCCACATCATGATGTAGACACTAATAAGAGCAAGTCAATGGAGTAGTTTCAGAAATTTTGGAAGACAAAATGATTTATTTTGTTACACTCTCTTACTTCTCATCCACCAATTCACCGTCACAGTCTCCATAAACGCCTGCTAGACAGAAATTGTCTCTGTCATCATATTTGAAATTGAAAGCATTAGAAAAATTGCCTAAGCAGCAGCAGCACATTACTTGTAATGGAGCAAATCTAATTCTGGAAGGTCTGAAGCATAATAGCTAACAACCAGAGTAGCAACTCATCATCTGAATTGAATCCTATCTTAGCATCTTTATGCATCATGCTAAGTTCTTTTTATGTTTATAATGTTTTTCACATTTTTTATTAACTTGAAATCTTCTTGCTAGCTGTAAAAGGATTCTAACAAACCTTATAAACTCAATCATATAGCTTAAAGGTCAAACTATTTTTTGTTTTTGGAACAGATAGTTAATCCTATGACTGTTGTTGACAGATTAACTGCCAATTTGTTTACCCCTGGAAATGCCATTTGGAGAAAGGAATAAACTTTTTAGGAAAATTTACTGCAGACAATGTTATGAGTGCAGTTTATGGCAACGAGAGTCCAAATCAAAAAGGTTGTAAATCAGGCTTAACCAGTTGAGCAAACTGTGAATTCTTGTAAGAGCAACTTCACAGAAAAAATTTACATAATAATATCATGTGGTTCCTCATCAGTTTATCAGAAAACTTATCTTCTAAATATCCCCTTCTGGTTTAAAACATGTAGCCTATGATTCCTTTGTGTTTAGAATTGCCTAAGAATGTAGAAGTTTCAATCATCAACCAGAACAGAAGTATCACTAGGTAGCACAGCAATTTAATGCCAGCAGGAAGAGTCATTGTATTGTATGAATGAAACAAGAAAAGATGTCTTCCAACTATCAAAGTTTATTTGCTGTGAACAGCCAAAGTATTGTATGGAGATTAATACAATAGATAATGCACCTTCAGGCCACAAATGATTTGTCTTTTCAGAAGGAAAAGAAAAAAGTCAAAAGAGTGAAATAGTAACTTTTTCATTTAGGTGCATGAAGAAACAGTGACATTGAACTCATTACTAATTTCACTTAAGACTTACTAGTTGAAGATAAGTAACAGAGCCACTGAAGACCACCATTAACTAACGAACTTCTTATAAGTTCTTCATGTTGAAGCATCTACAGATCAATAAATATAAGTAACAAGAGGGAACTAATAGAGATTACCCCCAAAAAAACAAAATTTATTCAGTATGGTGACATAAAAATTGTTACAGTTAAATCATACCGGGTCACCAATGCCCATAACAGGGGAATAGAAACAAGAAAATGAGTGTAATTCTTCAGTAGTTGTAGGATACTCGGACTGCAAAAACAATTATCAATTTCAACTCTAAACACAAGCAAAAAAAAATATATAATATAATGAAAACAAGAAAGTATATTAGAATAGAAGGGTGTTGGAGGGGGAGAGCAAAAACGTGTAAACCAAGACTACAACTTATGTAACTAGTCACGGATAGATTTGCATTCCTTTGTTATTTTTCAAGTGTTTTCATAGTATGTAAGATGCAGTCATATATCAACATCATCTATGAATGGACAAAACAAGGTCCATTATAATCCTCAACTTGAACATCTAATTCTAGTGTGTTTGATTTAGCCCGAATCTATATTTCAAACGTGATTTTATAGTAAACCAAACACACATTAACAACCCACGTAACAATTTTTAAAAAATTTTTAAAACCTTAAATACTAAATTACTGCTCCCTCCATTTTTTTTATCTGTAACAATTTTAAAAAGATTTTTGTTTCTTTCCATATTAAAATTTCAAGACTACGTTAATTACCCTTTTTTTCAATTATACCCTTATAGTCACTTTATTAAAAAATGTGAAAATAATGGAAAAAAAAATTAACTAATAGGAGAGATAAAGAGTATAATAAAATTTAAATAACAATTTTAACTACCTTCCTTAATTCCTACACATAAGTGAAATTGTGACAAAAAAAGGGAGTAATTGACTCACTCTGGGTGGTTTGCATCAAAAAGGTGAACATGAAATCCCATGTCTTCAAGCTGCTGCTTCTTCACATGGGTTGTGCAAGTCCCAGACACAACCCTACCAACAATGAATCCAATAAGAAAAATATTAACTTTGAACTAAGAAACCGAGAAAGCATAATGTGGATGAGCAATTATTGACAAAAATGGTGTTGGGAATGAATCTAATCTAACCATCCTTGGTTTTGGAGCTTGCGCGCAAACGTTTGCCCCACGAATCCCATCCCCAGAATAAACATTCGCTTATCAGATTTTGAAAACAACGTTGGGGTCATCGACAGTGAGACACCCGAAACTTCTCCGAACATGGCCACGGTGGAGACAAATCGCTGAACATCGTATTTGACCAATTTCCATGCCAATCTCGCTTACACTGTCTGTGACACACAGTTACACTTCTTATTACTCTCCTCTTCGCACAATACACGGGAAAAGGATACCAAGAGAAATGCCAACATGTGAAAAAATTAACGTGTAAACTAGCAATTAGGTCTCTGTCTTCGTGAGCAATTAGGTCACTGACTTTAGGAAATTGGTCTCATGATCCCTGACCTTGTGTTTGGATGGAGAATTTTAGAATTCTCAAAATTATAATAGACAATGTTGAGTGAATTGTTAAAATGAGAGGAATTGACAATGACAATCTAAAAAGTTTGAACATAAAAGAGAAATGTTGAAATTCTCTCTTAATATTTGTCATTTGAAATTCCCCTATTTGTCATGAAAAATCCTCCCATTTGTCATTTGGAATTCTTTCTTCTACTATTTTAACACATGAATTCTAGTCATTTTAAATTCTCTATCCAAACACAAGGCGACTTTAACCTCCGTCATGCAGTTTAGTCCAAACGTTAAACTTCTGTTAATTCCTCTTGTTAAATCATGCATAAAGGTCATTAACTTTATATAAAATCATGCATTTAGGTCCTTAACTTACAAAAAATAATGCAGTTTAACAATAGGAATTACAGAACTTTAACGTTGGACTAAACTGCATAACTGAGGTTAAAGTCAGGGATCACAAGACCAATTTCCTAAAATCAGGGACCTAATTGCACAAAACGCTCACAAATCAGGGACCTAAGTGCTAGTTTACTCAAAAATTAATGGCTTATTTGGCAAAACTTTTCATTTCATGTTTTTATTTTTTGAAAATTTTTAATTTTGAGAATTGAGAAAATATGTTTGTTTTGACTTCCTGATCCTGTTTCTTAAAAATGAAAACATTGAAAATACATTTGATTTAACCATTTTTAATAAAAATTTATATATTTTAATATAAAGTTAAAAACTAAATTTTGGAATAATAAATATATTTTAATTCCACTACCATTATTGAATAGTTATTTTTAATATTTATCCTTCTTAATATTAAATTAATCATATTGCTTCATCTGATCCTATTTATAAGACAATTCAGACCAAATCATACATATTAAGAAAAACAATTAAATTCCACTATAAAAATATAAAATTAAATGTATTGATTTTTTAAAAATTTCTTTACAAGTTTACCCCTATTTAAAATTAAATTCTACTATCATGACAATTGTGTCAATTTAAAATTTTAATGGTCACAAGGGTAAATATAAGAAAAAATAATAAATTATTGTAGATTTATGTACTTTGTCTTATAAATAGGACCATAGAAAATCTTTAAACATTGCGTTATAAATAGGACCTGAGGGAGTATTTAATTACTAATAAACTTAAATATAAAGATTGTAATATGTTAATTATTATAACTAATAAAATAATATAGTAACAAGTATCATGTATTAAATACAAACCATTACTACGTCTTAATTCTAAAAAATAACAAAAATATAATATAAATATTATGACTAACAGTTACTTAAAAAAAAATACACACACATCAATTATCTCAAGATCTATGGTAACCTTCCCACATTTGATTTGTAATAGCCTCTCGAACTTATGCCATTTCAGCAACTTGATTAGCATTGACATTAACACCCTGTTGGTCCACCATAAGCCTAGCTCAAAACAAAGGTAAGAGAGAAGATGTCTCTGTTTCTGACCATGTTGTTTAATCATAGAGACCACTTTGATAATTCCAAGCATTATATAAAAAGCTAGCAATATTAGAGCAAATAAATATAGGGAAATTCTATTGTACCCTCTATTGAGAGAGGGTTTTGGTACCTTCTTTGAACATTTAATCAATTTCTCTTAATTTTTTTAAATTGTCTTAATATTTTTACAGTTACGGGACTATATTTAATTATTAAAATTTGTATTTTTAATTTTTGAAAAGACTTTTTGACCCTCTATAACCATTATCCTGTATTTTTTACTGTATTCCCCCCATTTTTTTCACATTCTCATTTGTATACACATGTGTCTCACTTAAAATCTACTTTATGTCTTCGAAATATTTAGGACGGAGTACATGACTTGTTCCTATGTAGTTTTGGTCATTTATACCTACATTCAATAATAAAATAACAAGAAGGTATCAAAACTCTCTCTGGCCGAAGGGTACCAAATTGCGACTCATAAATATATCATGTTCTTACTGATAAGTTTGCACAGATCAAAAGCTAACATATATTCTTACTGAGATATACAATAAGCAAAGAAACCATGAAAAATAGAGCAAATAAATATCATGTTCAGTTGTGCTATACAATAAACAAAGAAACCATGAAAAAACATGAGCAAATATCAGAGCAAACAATGAGGAGAGAAATCCAAGACAACGAACAGGGACAGTCCGCGAACTAAGAAAATGATTTCTATATGGTTCATAATTAAACAATCACCAACCAATCATATAAAAATTTTTATGCAATCACCAACAAATATAAAATAACAAATGTAAACTTAAAAATAAAACCTGCTGCAGGTGATAGAAGCCAAAAGAAGGCAACCAATCACACTCACTCCTCATTTTCATCCCTTCGTTTTTCTTTTTTTCCTTTCAAAAGTTGCTTGAATTCGTATAATAGGTTATGATTCTTTTCAAAAGTAAAGATATGATTTTTACTTGTAGGGGGAATGAGTCGATGAAGCAGGAAGAAGAAATAGATTGAAGACATACCTAGGGAACGGGCTGCAGAGTGAAGGATATACAGATAGTGATTGGGTAGGAGATATAAAATAGAAAAAGCACGTCAGGGTCCGCATTTCATCTGGGCACTGGCACAATATCTTAGTCATTAAGAAACAACCAATCGTTGCACTCTCTACGGCTGAAGAAGAATATATAGCGGCAACCAATTGTGCTACACAGGCTGTATGGCTGAGAAGAATTTTGGAGGTGGTACACGAGAAGCAAAATACTCCCCCAAAAATATTATGTGATAACAAGTCAACCATTGCTCTTTTAAAAAAATCAATTTTTCATGGACGGTCCAAATACATAGATATACTATTTCATAAAATATGAGAATTGGTGGATGAGAAAGAAGTGGAGATTAATTTTCGTCACACCAAAGAATAAATTGCAGATATATTTATGAAGCCGTTAAAAGTTAAGCTATTTTACAAGATGAAGAAAATTTGGAATGATACATGCTGATTAAAAGGACACAATGTAGACAAATAAATCAAGCATTAATTATTGCAACCATCTGTAGCTTATTCACACTGGAAGAATATAACTAGCAATGCCATAATTAAATCAAGTGAGACAATCAAAACAAACAAAAAGCACTTCCTGTCCATACTTGGTGCACTGCCTCATTATGTGATAATTAAATTTTACACCATCAATAATCACTTGTAGGCACCTTTAATTGTAGTCCACAAATTGAAATGGACAAAGCCAGTTTCTAGACCAACCTTCTCATTCCTTCGCAAATGTATTTCCTAAATATAATATCATATTATGTTGTAAAAGTTTGTAAAAGGCATAGCCGTATGAAACGTTTTAATATATATCAAGTGAATCAAAACATAGTGTGATACAAATCTCTCTTCTTCTCTTCTATGCATTCCACTGTGTGAATTTTTATTTGTGAAAATTATGTCCCACTGATATCAGTAGATAGAGATAGGAATAGAATTAAGGGGAGAAGTGTGTGATACGATAATTAAGTGATGTAACTGTAAAAGGTTTGACACATGAATTACTCAATAATAATTTTCAATTCAATGGTTGAATTTGTTAATTTCATATTTTATAAAAAGTTATTAAGTGATGTAACTCTAAAAAGTTTGACACATGTTGTCAATTGATGACACCCCCCATTTTATTTATTATAAATAATTGAAATAATTATTTATAATATTAAATAAGAATATAATTAAAAAGATATTAAATTAATTTTGAGTTTTTAAAATTCCCCTATGATCTCTCCAATGGTCCTTACATGGCCGAAACTCACCATTTAAATTGGACGTGGACATATGCAGGTGAGGACTCAGGGAGACATAAATAAGGATAGATCCAACTCATGACTGTTTTTTTCAGTAAATATACCATTTTGATGAATGTCCAAATAAGACAAATTGTTGAGTTTTTATTTATTTATTTATTTTGGTCGAATTTGAGTTTTTATTCAAGTCAGAGCTTTTGAAGCAATTCTGACCACTAGAGTGATAAAACTCTCTCTCCCTCTCTCTCAATCTCTCAATATTTAGCCCAACTTTTTATATGGTATATTTATTAGTTTAAAGGAAAGGGAAATGGAAATGGAAATGGAAGGTTTAGGAAGAGGAAGAAAGAGGGAAAGAGCTTTGTAAATTATAAAATAAAAGAATTACTGACAAATACAAGAGAGAGAATAGCTTCTTTGAAATCTTTATCTTCATTTATTTTTTTTTATTTTTTAACTCACAAACATAACTTAAGGGTTTTGAACTCATTTGAACTCCAGACAAATTATGATGTTAAATTCACTGGAAAATAATTAAGCTTAATCAATTGGAATATATATAATCGATAAAGAGAATTTTTTTTTAATTGAAAAGATCGATCAACACAGATGAAAAAAGAAAAAAAACAAAGAAAGGTCTATTTTATTTTATTTATTTTTGACAGATGAAAATTATAAAAAAAATGCTATTTATTTTATTTAGTTAATGAAAAATAAAAATTATAAAAAAATGCTTAAAACTGAGTCTTATCAATCAACATATAGCCCGTTTAATTGGGCGTTACAAAAATCAAAACCACAATTTTGCGGAATTGATTTGAAGTGTCTGTTTAGTTTACAATTGAGTAAAATTGATTCTAGAAATCAATGATTGAGATGAGTGATACACATTTTACGAAGCACGTTGGACATAAGTCATTTAAAATCAATTCTGCAAAACCGTGGTTTTAAAAAAATACAATGCCTAACCACTTCCGTTCAACATGCTTCGTAAAACGTGTACCACTCATTTCAATCATTAATTTTTAGAATCAAATCTACTCAACTGTACATCAAACGGACACATAAATCCTCTCTTTATATCAATTTAATTTATGAAAAGATTTAATTGTCAAAATTAATCTTTCAAGAACTTTTTTATATTTTTCATTTTTTAGAAATTAAAGTGATTGATCCCAAACTTTTGAAAGATGAAAATGTTATTTTATTTTTTAATTATTATATAACACTAATTCATAAGTTCAAAAATAATTATGTATCCAATATGTATCATTATTTTGTCATCTTTTTATATGTCTTATTATACATATGTATTTATACATCCTCAATGTTAACTTTTAAAAGGTTAAATAATTAGCTATTAAGAAATTGAATTTTTTTTAAAGAATTATTATCTTCTCTATATAAATCAATCAAAACTCAAGGTTATAAAATGCTTGTTTGGATTCATGTTTTTTTGGGATGAACCTACATCACCTTCAACATTACATAGAATTAGCTTCAGAATAGAGACGTGCGCGTTTGAGAGCATTTCACCACAAATCCAAACATACAAAAAGTAAAAACTGTTATTGTGTATTCCGCCTACCTTTTTGACCTTGTTTTTTTTTTTTTTGTTACATGCCTTTTTGAACTTGTAGCTAGGAAGCATTTCCTTGAACCTTTCATTGTAATTTGTACGTAGTTTTAAATTTCAGTATCAAAATGAAGTTACTTCATCTGCTAAACCGTGCCTGCCAACTCATTTTAGTTAGGCATCAAGAAACCAATGGTCTCCCCATTAGTTGGTCTTGCTCCTCCTAATAGTGTTAGCATAGTAGCAATTTTTTTTCCATTTTATTTTTATAGTGTGTTTGATTTATTATAAAATCACGTGGATTCGAGTCAACGCTACTTTTACCCGCGTTTCGAATTCACGTTTAAAACGTGATTTTGGGGTAAAACAAATACACACTTATTTACATAAGTACTTTATTTGAAATGATTTTTGAATTTAATTCGTATACACTGATTTCACACTGTCATTCAATGATGTGTTACCACATCAAGTGTTATTAAACTCATTAAATAATGTGACAACATATTACTGGACAATAGTGTAATTTTTTTTTACATTGGTATATATACATTTTTTTTACATTGGTGTATATACATTAAATCTATAATTTTTATATATCTGTCTATACATGCCTATAATAAATGTGGCAGTGGTAGTTGCGTCATAATTTGGTGACAAGTCCATGTCCATCTGTTCTTGGCGATACTCCATTGCTTCACCCATTTTCTGGTGCCAGTTGCCATGCAATGCAAGTTATTATTTCTTCGGGTCCTCTCTCTAAGATACTTTTTACATTAAGTTACAGTTTGAAAGTTTAATTCATTCATTGACAAAATTGTCACTCATATATATATATATATATATATTAAAATTATGAACATCTTCACTTTGAGATGTAACCAATCCTGAAATTCCTCATCAGAAACATCACATCCTCTTGTTCTTAACCACATCCTTGAGAAAGTATCTCTATTTTATTCTCTCCCTCTATAATTTTTCTGCCAATTTAATAAATTTGTTGAAACTTCATTTGAAAACACATATTTTGCAGTTGGCATAGTATAGAGAAATGGAAGACTACATTGCAAAGACAATTATTGTTGGAACTGTTTCATGGACATCAGCTTTTCTTGTAGTGAGGAGAATCTTTCCCAAGCGGTCTTTTGATTTCTGTAACAGAATTGTCTCGACGATCCATGCAATTTTAGCAGTAACATTGGCTTCACTCTCTGTTGAAGATTGGAAGTGTCCAATCTGTCCTGTGGCCTCAAAGTCTTCCCATAAACAGGTAATAGTTTAACTGCATACATACATTTTCTCTGTGTTTTATGAATTGTTTTTATTTGGCATGTAAAGTTGAGTAGAATTAATGTTTGGACACTGAACAGATGCAAGTTCTGGCAGTGAGTGTTTCTTATCTCATTTATGATCTGGTGTGTTGTCACTTTGGGGAAAGAGTCAGTTTGGACAACACTATCCACCATTTGGTAAGCATTGTTGGTATTGTAGCAGGTCTATGCTATCAAAAGGTAATTATTTCTCACTCTCAGATTGTTTATTTAGATTCTAGCTAGCATTCTATTCCTTGCTCAGCACCAGCTTACAAATGTGAATTCAGATTAACGTGCTTATACTATAGTTTTGGTACAAACCAAATAATAGTTTCTCAAAGTATGAACAAGATGAGTCTTACTCAAACAACATGAATTCCTCTCCAAAACCTATATATAGCTAGATAGATTAAAATATTTGGTCATACAATATTGCCAGTAAAATTTGATTTCGGAGAAGCTCTTTCTTAATTTCTCAATACTGCCGATTTGCTTTTCTTATGTGGGGATTTCAATTTAATTTTAATTTCATGTAATTTAGCTAGCTAGCTAGTAACATTTTGGCACATGTGTGAGTAGTGTGGGTCAGAGATGATGGCGGCAGTATGGGTAACAGAGATGTCAAGCCCATTCTTGCATTTGAGGGAGCTTCTAAAGGAGCTTGGTTACAGGGACACCCTCCTTAATTTGGCTGCTGATGTAAGTAAAACTCTAGGCTGTACCAAATCTTTCATTTCTGCCTGCCTTAATTGCATGTGCTTTGGTTATGGAGAGCGCAGGTATCTATCATTATCTCCGAAATTTTTTGTTGAACACGCAAGTGCAAAATAATTAAGAGCATATGCATCCGAGTTAAGCACTCGGTGCTTAGCATTGAAGAGCGATGGAGATAAATTAAAATAGGTTTTTAATAAGTATTCGGTGCATAACTTTTTTTAAATATAATTATTATATTATGTGAAATTGGTTGATAGGTAAGTTGTAGGGTTTATTTAAGAAATTATTACTCAGAACTGTTGGGGTTTAGATACAAATTAATTGAGTTGATTAAAATAATAAAAATAATATAGTAGTATGGAGAAGTATAAAAATTATAACATTTATACATGCTCTTTCATTAAGCTAATTAAGACGTAACATCTCCATTTTTTTTTTAATTTCCTTTCTGTTTATTCAATCAAAATATAACATTTTGGTAAAAACAATTAACAATTACAAAAGAGAATGTTATTATTTTAAAAACCTTTTAAGTAATATGTCAATTTTCATTGAAAAGATAAAAGACAAAAACAAAGAAACCAGTAATATATAGTTGAATAATTTTCACTAGCAAGTACGACTACTTTTAAATAAAAATAAATTTTAAAAAAGTGTAAATTAAAAATATTTAAAATTATAAGAAAAGTGTTATGTATAATTAATTCAGATAAAATAAAAAAAAAAATATAAATCTATAAGGGTTAATAGTTCAAGAGAATAACACTTTAATAATTGAAACATGTTTGTTTACCCAAAATGTGATGTGGAATCAACATTATATGCATGTAACATACAGTGGTAATTAGGTGTGATTTTAAATGATTGGAGACTAATAATCAAAATCAAATAAATGAAACGGAAATGTGTTTAGATTTTTTCAGCAAACACGTATCATATCAAAATGAGCTAACAGCTGAACCTGACGCATGCGCAGATTCTATTTGCTGCCATATTTACATTTGCTAGGATGTTGGCCGGACCGTGTATCACTTACGTAACTTTATCTTCCAACAATCCACTTCTCATAAAGGTAGAATTTATACCTTCATTTTAGAGAAAGCATATTCAGAAATACTAATCTTTTGTTTTCTGGGTCACATTGGCTTAATTCCTTCCACTCTTACAGGCTATGGGATTAGGTTTGCAGCTGGTAAGTACATTCTGGTTCTTCAAAATTGTAAGAATGGTGAAATATAAATTAACCAAGAGATCAACATCGATAAACGGGAATAAGCACACCAACATCAGAAGGAAGACTACTAACTCACAAGTTCACCAGAGCTAACGATCAATACTTGAGAACTACATTCTGTCCTGGTTCGATGAACAATGTGAAGTGTAAACAACAATACATGTAATTTTGCAGTTGTTTGACTGCTGAATTTGATTGGCTTGTGCCTCTAGGAGACGTCAATTTCGTAAATTACTTTAGATTATTTCCGGTGAACAAAATTGGTTTATACGGAGGTTAGACTTATCTTGTTCTAATATTAATTTTTTAAATTAATTTTAAACTTAAAATAATTAGCTGGTAAATGTTACTACACACACAGCACTACAACACTTCACATCGCTGAGGCCACGCAACCACAGTAACCGCTCCCAAGACTAATAGTGTATTTGGTTTACTGCAAAATCACTTATATGCACCAACACTATTCTCGGCGTTTTGACCATACTAGTACGGATTCCAAAAAAATTTACCAATGAAATGTGGGAAAAATTAAATTTATCAAAATGGGGTAGATTTTGACACGATGGAAGGCAGATGCGCTAACTGGGTTGGTGCTTCTTGATGCGCCAACACAGTTAGCGCATCATGTTAAGCGGAAAGATATATAGGATGCGCTGCGCATCTTATATATCTTTCCCCTTAACATGATGCGCTAACTGGGTTGGCGCATCAAGAGGCACCAACCCAGTTAGCGTATCACGTAATTAGTATTTAATAACTGTTTAAAAAACACATAAAATAACAATGTTGAATTTCAACCTTAACTTAAAATCTTACATCAAAATAATTTGAACTAAATAAATTACGTTAATTAATACAAGTTAATTGTTTGGGGGAATAGGGAGAGAATACAATGTCGTCATCGATTCCTAGCATCCCGAGGTGAGTTTCTTCTTGGTTCTGGGTCGTCTTCTTCACCTTCCACTGTTTTGAGATGCACGTGCTTCTTGGGCAAATGGGATACACACCTTTCTCGTGATTCCATTGCTTTCTCAAAACACAGTGGAAGGTGAAGAAGACGACCAGAACCAAGAAGAAACCCACCTTGGGATGCTAGGAATTGACGACGACATTGTATTCTCTCCCCATTCCCCCCAAATAATTAACTTGTATTAATTAATGTAATTTATTTAGTTTAAATTATTTTGATGTAAAATTTTAAGTTATGGTTGAAATCCAACATTGTTATTTTATGTGTTTTTAAACAGTTATTAAATACAATTTATTATTTCTGAGTAATTACGTGATACCTAAATGAGTTGGTGCTCTTAATGCGCCAACTCAGTTAGCGCATCATGTTAAGAGAAAAGATATATAGGATGCGCTAACTCAGTTAGCGCATGGGTTAGCGCATCCTATATATCTTTCGCCTTAACATGATGCACTAACTGTGTTGGCGCATCAAGATGCACCAACCCAGTTAGCGCATCTGCCTTCCACCGTGTCAAAATCTACCCCATCTTGGTAAATTTAATTTTTCCCACATTTTATTGGTAAATTTTTTTGGAATCCGTACTAGTATGGTCAAAAAGCCCACTATTCTCACATGCGTTGACTTAAATCCACTTCTATAACGTGATCTTGGGGTAAACCAAATATACTATAAATAATTTGACTTCCATCAAAACCATGTTATTAATGTGAATTTAAGCCAATGCTAATGAGAAGAGAACATTTGTAACGTGATTTTGTGTGAAACCAAACACAATATAAATTTGCGTTTTTATTATTTTCATCTTGTTTGGATTTTTATATGATATGTGTGTATAAGAGACGGACGCGAGTTCATGGAGACACAGATATTTGGAGCTTTTACGTTTTCAACTTGAGTTTAAAAATACTTGAGTCTGAAAATACAATGATCCTGAATGTTTATTCTCACAATGCCCCTGACCATCTCAATGTTGTTGTTGCATGAAAGGATACACAACAACTTGGCCATCTCAAACGTACTGAGAGTCACATCGAAGCCAGCAGAAGAAGCCATCAGCACCATCACAAACACACACTAAGTCAAACCTGAAGCATTGCTTGAACCAAAAAAAGAAGCTACAGCAGGAAAGCATGATCTTGTTCAGTTTTTGATGGCCTGAAGTTCCCCTCCTGGAGAATGCTTATCAGGCTTACTGATTACAAAACAATTGTAGAAATAGCAACAGTATCACAAGCTCAAAGGTTAAGCCAAATATAAAATCACTAGCAGAAAGGGATATATGTATACACAAGCACTTGTCAAAATGAAGACAAAGACAATTCCATGGAAAATAAAAAAATAATAAAAACAAAGTTTAAACTTAAAATGAATATGGAACGCATTCCCTCCCTCCCCAAGGATGATAGAGAAGCAAACTTGCAAGAGTCCGGTCAATTCCTCATCGGATTTCAACAAAGGAGAGATATTAATAAAGACGTAGCAACAGGGCTATGGACACTTTGGAAATGATTTAGATAGTGTTTCAAAAATAAATCCACTCGGTAAGGCTTTTTAATATTAAATTAAATAAAAATCCACTCTGAAAATGGAAGTTTCCTAGCATGGCTTTTTTAGATAATACATGGTAGTTTCCTAATGTTTTTATATAATTAAAAAATGATGTAAATATTTTTATTTTCTGTTAGTATTAATATATATATATATATATATATATATATACACACTTAACATCAATAAAATGAAAATTTATATAACAAACAAAGCATGTCCTTTTTAGTAATTATATCTCCAAATGTGATTTAAAAAATATCATTCAAACAACTTTCACTTTCTTAAACTCACGTTTGCAATAAATTATCCGAATATAAAATCACGTTTATACAAACTCAAGTTTACTGAAAATCACGTTCATCTAAATTTAAGTTTACAAACATCAATCCAAACACGCACTAAATATCAAATCAAATTTATAGATAAAGATCACAATGCAAATTGACGCAATAAGCTGTCTTCAGCCGTAATTAGGGAGACGCACAAACTCTAGACACAATTCAAATATATCAGTAATATAAATTATGTAAAACGTAATCCAAGAAGAAACAAAAACTCAACACAATTGAGTTTAGGAAAACTTAACTGAACATCTTCCCTCTACCGTAGTTTGGTTGATAAGATCTCCACCGAACCGCATAATTCGGATAATACAAAGCATAGTCCGAAGAGACCATTTCTAGCGTGTTTGGTTTACACGAAAACCACGTTTCAAACGTGAATCCGGACAAACGCTACAGAGAGTAGTGTTGGCCTGGATCCACATTTGAAACGTGATTTTTGAGTAAACCAAACACACACGAAAATCATTCTAAGGTCTGACCGTCTGAGTTGACCAAATTGCATGAAGTATTTCTGGCTCAAAAGATGCACTGCCTAGATTTCCATGGCTTTGAAAGAATTTTGCTGTAGTTTTTAATCTTTCCCAAAATCAGCACTGTAGTGAGCACTTGATTCAAGTTTCTTTGCATCATTCAGTTTCCCAACAGCCTGGAAACAAAGTAAGAAGTTAAATTATTGTCCCCATGAGTGACAAGGTGGGGTAATCCCTTTGTACACGATTAATATTAATATACACAGAAAAATTGCTTCCTCAAAAAAAATAACCCACCTTCATAAAATCTTCATGGATCACATAATCACGTTCTGCACGAATTGCTGACATTCCAGCTTCCGTGCAGACATTTCGAAGATCAGCCCCATTAAAGCCCTGAGATATTAACAACACAAAACACATCAAACATGTACCAATTGGCTACCAAAACTGTTCCAAACTCGACATACCTCAGCAAGCTTCACAACAGCTTCATAATCTATTTGGCAATGGAATTTCTATTTTTCTATCCAATCTTCCAGGACGCAGGAGAGCAGGGTCCAGTACATCAGGCCGGTTTGTTGCCATTATCATTTTAACCTAAAACATCCATGAAGACAGCAATGTTGTTATCAATCCACCAATAGTTTTTGCTCAAAGAAACATTCCTGGAGAGAATCAACTGCCATATCCAGAAGACATATTAATCAGAAAAAGTCTGATAAACTTTACGTTCCATTTGAATTATGTCTTACATAAATGAAATAAGCCTGCACTAAATATGCTGCAAGTTAAATGTATAAACAAAGTTGAAAAGAGAAAATTCCTCACAAATTTCAACCCAACTTTACAAGTTCATTATCAGTGACAGGAAAAAGGTCATGGCATAGCAGCTCATTCTTTTACTTGATAAATGGTCAGTGCAGAATTTATTGGTTAAAATTACCATTCGGGTTTAAAAGTGCATCTTAGAAGTTTAAATACATCAGCACAAATTACAAACCTGACACTATGGAAAAAAAACATCCCACCTGAAAATTAAGATGCTATGAAATGCATTTATTTCTATAAGCTTACCACTGGTCCACCATCCACTAGCCTCCCCACCAAAAAAAGAAAATAAAAGTAGGATAAAGCTCCTTATACTTCAAATTTGTTAGGAAAGGAGCAAGTGTTTCTAAAACCAAAGTGTGATTATGGTTTTCAAATCAAATTAGGTGGGATTGTGAAGCAAGATTTACCTTCCCAAGTTGATCAAACCCATCGAGCTGATTAAGCAACTCCATTAGTGTTCTTTGAATCTCACGATCAGCACTTGTTCCCTCGCTAAAACGATGACCACCAATGGCATCGATCTCGTCCATAAAAATGATGCAGGGCTTAACAAACAAAGTGGAGATTCAGAACTACATTTGAATTTGAATATACAAACATACAGGAAAAAACTTAAGACAAAAATCTACCTGGTGATCGCGTGCATACCCAAACTTTTCTCGTATCAACCTGGCACTTTCTCCGATGTACTTATCAATTATTGCACTTGAAACAACCTAAAAAAATGTCAGATACGGTACAATATATTTTAGATTAAAGGACTTCAAATCACAATTGAACTCAGAAAAGAAACTAACCTGACCTTCAAGAAGTTAGCATCTATATTACTGGCAATTGCCCTAGCTAACAACGTTATACCAGTACCAGGAGGCCCATTACGGAGAACACCCTGGAAGATGAGAATAGAGAGGATGCTGATCAATAAAAACATATATTAACACTAAAAGAGGTCAGGGACTGAATAGTGTAGTGTAAAGCTAATCACTTTAGGAGGTTTAATTCCAACTCGAAGAAAGAGTTCAGGATTCATCAATGGTAATTCAATTGATTCCCTCAATTCTCTAATCTGATCAGACAAACCACCAACAGCAGAGTAACTGACATTACCGGGATCCTCACGTAACATATTATAAACTACTGGATCAACCTGTCAAGTCATGATAGATCATATGACCATCAGAATGAGACCAAATTAGACAGACTAACAAGAACAAAACATCACAACTCACAAGCATCAAATAAACATTATTACTTCACGTGGAAGAGCTCGCATTATGGTGAGTGTTGTCATATCAAGAACCACTCTTGTACCAGCAGTCAGTTTTTCTTTATCTACTTTATTGCGGCAGCCAACCAACCACATACCTAGGTCCGCTGCTAGCTTTAACAATCACTGAGATAACAAAAACAAAAATATATAATAAGCATTGTCTAATCTTATGTTCTCCTCAACCAAGCAAGGAAACAGAGTAATATAGTTTAATCAACTAATTAAATTATAACAATATAATCCAGAATCAGAATTTTTACATTAAGAAAGGAAACAGAAATCTCGTCACGAGGTTGAATTGAATAGCAAAATGTCATTCAAAATATGAAATGAAAAAGATAGAATGATTACAGCGTTCATTGTCAAGAGGCCTAAGAACTTCGCCAATGATTTGCCCAAAACTCTGAAGAGACTTCAAATCATCTTCAGTTTTATTGAACTCTTTCTTCGAAGCACGCAGATTCTCTCTGACTGCAATTCGCGTATTAAACCCAAACTCATCACAATCATAACAAAACCCTAATAAATCCGAATACTCAAACGGAATTTCCACGACAGCGAGAGAGAGTGAATTCGAGACGTTAATTAGCATGCATTACAAGGGAATGAATAGGCGCGAGTGTCGTGAGATTAAGAAACGAACC
Source organism: Sesbania bispinosa (assembly GCA_026901365.1). Lineage (NCBI taxonomy): Eukaryota > Viridiplantae > Streptophyta > Magnoliopsida > Fabales > Fabaceae > Sesbania > Sesbania bispinosa. Next base: position 940,431 of record QLOH01000226.1, on the reverse strand, counting down.
TGACCGTACTCTGGATTCCAATTCTTTGTGTTGAAGAAGTTTCTTCCGATACTCCGCCACCGCATTACGGCGTCGTGCAGCATCTTCAGTATCTGTCATTGTTATTAATTAGTTGTTCTCTCCATTCGAAGAATGGATGGTGAGATTGCACTCTGCAACTGCATAGTAGAAACTATAACGATGAGCTTCTGAGTATACTACTAATGTATTGTACCCATAGGCCATAGCATGGAACAGCTTGGCTTAATGTAATGCCTGAATTACCCCTGGATAATGGATATGCAGTTGAAAACACAGATTGGAATTGGGAAGATCTGCAGAGTTCACCCCTACTAAACAGTCTTTACAAAAGGGTAAGAAATCTTAATGTCACAAAGCACCATGATTAACAACATTGATATATTATTCATATAACCAATTTCTCATGCAACACACTTTTTCTCTCCATTTTTTCCATCATATCATCGATCACATCTTATACTTCTCTAACTTTTATCTCTTTCTCTCACATGGTTGTAAAATGTTGTTGTACATATACAATTACTCTTAACAACAAAAACTAACCTATGAATATCATGGGGTCACAATCAAAAATAAAATTCACATATTGTACTTTTTTGGTGGGGGGGGGGGGGACTTTAAGGTTATGTTAAGCCCTAATTGGAGAAATGTTTTCAATTTTAAAAAAAAAAAACTTAAATAACTTTTTGATCCTGTAAAATATGTGGTTTTTGTTTTTGATTCTTATAAAATTATCTTTATTCTTTTGATCCTCATAAAATTCAAAAATTTTGAAAATGATCCTTATTGCCACTAGTCATGCATCCAACCATGTCACATAAGTAATCATGCTGAGGTGGCATATAATGTGACGTATCTAGATGCATGACACATCATCAAAAAACGATAATAAGGACATTTTTCAAAATTTTTAAATTTTACGAGGACCAAAAGAATAAAAATAATTTTATAATGATCAAAAACAAAAACCGCATACGGGAGAAAATTGTCAATAAGAGTTGCTTAACATGATTTATTTTAGAGAATTTCTTAAACAACTTTTCTCATTAAGTTATTACAACATTAGGGTATGGTTCTGTTTTTTTTGGTCGATTACAGTATGGTTCTTAACAAGTAAGTACTGGTTGCTTATAGCTTATGTTTCTTCATGTGGGCTCATTTGATTACTTGTGATGAGATCTAAAGATGTGACAAAGTTGTGAAATCGATTTGGTAAATAGAAGGATCAAGAATAACTTTATGGTAAAATGTGTTTTCTTTAGATTCATTATGATGCGTAGCATAAAAAGGGAAAGGAGAGTATTTGGATTTCAAGGACTACAAATGTTTTAAATATTGCTAACTTGCGAGTTGCTTAATTTTAATTTTTTAACTGCTCCTGATTTGGGGTGTGTATTTTCGTTATTGAGACTTTCATTTTACTATAATCCTAAAATCTTTGTGAATCATGAGCATTGATTAGTATGATTAAAGGCACACGATCTTGTTTGAAGGCGTCCTATGGCTTGGCTATTGCAAAGCTTTCACTTGCATCTAACTCGAGTCAATCTATTATCCAACACAGACAGCAAGATGAAAATTTTTACCTGTCCTATGAAAAAGGGTTTCAGTTTTTGTATTTGGATGCTATTGCCAATCTGTACCAAAAAAGAAAAAAAGATGCCATCGTCCATCAAGACAAGCCGTGTCAAGAGCAAGGAAAGCAATCATATCACATCCCTATACACCTACCAATCTCTCACAAGATATAATTCACTCTCACCCAGATATTCTCTCTTTTTCCCTGTCGAAATTAATTTACAGTTAAAAAATGGTGGAGTACCTAAGCCGATTAATTTAATTGCGGCTACTCTTCCGTAACACTTCCTTCAGAACCAGTGCGATTCTATGTGCCATATGGGGCTCCAAAAACCTCTCCTTCACTCTCTCGTATCCTTTCTTTCCCATAGTCAGCCTCCTCTCAACATGAGTTGCCAAGTTCACGATGTTATTTGCAAGAGGTGTCACACCTTCTTTTCCAGCAGGATGCAGTAAACCAGTTGTCCTATTTACCACAATCTCCGTAGTGCCCCCAGCTGCAGTTCCCTGGGATTTTGTTAATCATAAAAACTGTTAGAAGAAAATACGACAAGATATACATTTATAAATAATTCAGATTGTCAAAATAAAAATGTCAATGTGCTCTTATTGCAATTACCACGCCTTGCATAAATAGACAGAAAGTGCTGAATAAAATTTGCAAGCAACATATGAACATAATATGTATCATTTAACAGTCAAAAGCTATACAAGTATGCATTGGCAGTGTATTTCAAGTTTCCGTGACAAAATAATTCTGTCTTGAGCAAGCAAACTTGCAAAAACCAACAAAATACTTCTCAGCTCATATTCCAATAATGTTGGAACTTGGAAGCATGCCTCCATGAAAAGAAAAAAAAAACAGAAACATTGCAGAGGTTTCAGAGAAATGAATGAAGAAAGCAGAGTAGCATATACAGCAAATGGGACTTGAACTATAGGAAATTAAACCCCAAAATATGTGTGTGTGTGTGTGTGTATAAACAGAAAGGCATCTTGACGAGGCAACTTATACTTACAAGTACAGGCAAGCGAAATGCCATTGCTTCAATGGTTATCCTCCCAAAACACTCTCCCCGTGCCTGATATGAAGAGAAGCAGATTTAGAAATAAATTGATATAGTATTTAATGAACAAAATAAGAAAACCACAATAGCAATTATAAAATCCATCTTCAGGTTATTTACTGAACTTTACATTGATACTTTATGGAGGCTAGAAACGGATCAATTTACAACTAAGAGTCTTGCTATCAGCAGAAAGGTAAAAAATTTAAGCAGTAACTCCAGTTTCACAAAACAATAAAATGTAAAAGATATTTTGTTTTATGCTCAACTTAACAGGGTATGTTATCAGAATATACCTGAGAATTCTGAACAAGAACATCAATAGAAGCGAGGTAGGGAGCCACTGCCAGGGTTTTGTTAACAAAGTGAACACGGTCCTGGATTTTTTTCTCTATGACAAATTTACACAATTCCATTTCAAACTTCGTCTGAGCATTCATATCACTCCCTACAACTACAGCATGCAAAGATGGCACCTGCAGTTTCTTCTCCTGGATGAGTAGCAAAGCTGCATGGAAGGACCGAAGAAATAGATCCTGCCCTTTACCACGTGATACACCTGCAGTTATATCTTTTATCATCCATGGCGCTCAAAATATAGACTAGTAAAAAGGATTGCCACAAGGAATGGAAGGGTATATTCAGAATGGAAGTGATAAATTGGCATGCACCGTGACCATTTATTATCTATTTTGTAATGTAAAACATAAAGAAAAAATGGCAACTGGTGCCTGGTGGAAGCATTGCAATTTCCTTTCTTGCCCCTCCCCACTCCCTATCCCTAACCCTACCCTCTCTCTCACTTCACATACACATGGGAAATATTTTTATGATTGTGATTAACTATCCTAATCCAGATTGCAATGAGAAAAATTAAAGTTAACATACAGATATAAAGGATCAAGTTATTCCAGAATTTGCTAAAGGAAAATGATAAATGTTAGAACCATACATCTGGAAGTGAAGGAAATTACTAATTTTAGAGCTCTTCCTTGTTCCCATTCTCAACAAAAGCAAATAGATATTAAACTCAAAAGATTCCAACCAGGTAATGAACTTGCTAGTTGAGCATGTATTAGATCTAACACTACAGAGTCCAACAAATTTGGATTTGCCGTAGTCGAAAAAAATCCTACAGCCTATTATCAGTGTAGTCAGCAAATCGGAGCCGTTAGATGAAGATTAGACGGCTCATATTCTGAGTTATGTTTTGAATCTGACTTTACTGAAATTAAAATTTGAGCCATCCAATCTTCAGTCAATGGCTTCGAATTGCTGGCTGCAAGAATTTTTGACTGCCAGGTCCGAGTCCAACGAATTACATTGGCATATTATATGAGAACAGGCAGTAAACATCGAGGAGGAGATCATACTATTTATGATGGCAAAAAGTAGATCATCACTTCTCACTCCAAGAGATTGCCGAACATGCTCGCGAAGAACCCTCTTTGCGACACCATCTTCTGCAACTTCCATAAGTTCCTTGCTATTTCCAAGATGCACAACAAAAGTTTCTGGCATTTTAATCCTACAAAGTACAACCAAAACATACAACAGTTAATATCATGACAGAACGCTACAGAGAAAAGTACAAAATTGCAGGAAATAGTGTGGCCAAGGTTATGTTATGCACAACAAGTAGCAAAGAACACATTAAACAATATTGAAAGCATACCCTAAACGCTCCCTAGTCCTATTCTTCCAGTACTCTGCAGTGATATGTGAATCGATCATGGCACCTGCAACAAAAGGGAGGTGCTTAACATATTCCACTTTGAAATAATGCCCTCGCATTTCATGAATCCACCACAAAACCTTTGGAAGAACCTCCGAAACTTTTTCCTTGAGAACGGCATCAAGCCACTTCCCTGCCACAGCAGTATTGAGAATGACCAGGTCAGCCTTCAGAGCCGTTTCTACAGCCTTCTCACCTTTGGCAGGCAAAACCTATCACTCAGGAGCCAATGCAACAAACACAACCCCAATCAAACTACCAAATATTACTTCTTACACATCTTTATTCTAAAATGCCAAAATAAATTCAAATTTCTCACGCATTGAATATGCAATCTGAAATGCACACACTAAATGCACTAAACAAGTATTCAATTCACACTTGTGACTTGACAGTTGATTAACATGCAGTCAATGTGAAATTTGCTACACATATATCTTTCTTGTAAAATGCCAAAATTAAAATTTCACATAGATTGATAATTGATTGAATGTGCAATTTGAAATGCATATAATACAATTATTCGCAAAACTTTTGAGATTAACTACCTGCACTCCTCGATCCAGCATCTTATTCTCCAAACTGTAGACGATCTCGTCGGGTTGTGGAGGTTTCTGATTGGTGACCCAAACGACGTCGGAGCCGACACCGCGCAACAGAAAAGCCAACTCCATGAGCAGAAGAGGCCCTCCAGAGAGAGAGAGCTCGTGCGATACCATCAGAACCAGCTTCGACTTCATGAACTCCAGAGGACTAGGTTCCGACGATGACCGAACCTCAGGGTCGGGTGATGACAAATGCTGTACCTGAGCCTGAGGCTGAGTGTCACTGTCACCGTTGCAGGAATCGGAAGTGGTTCGGAGGAAGAGCACGGTGACGGTTGAGAGGGAAAAGAGTGCAACTAACAGTAATAGGGGCCACCTCGTTTTCGGCATTGTCATCCACGCATGCGAATGCTTCGCCATTCTGCTTCAATCAAACTCTCAATTGAATTCAACTTCGAAGTATAGGGTTTCTATTTTGGCTTTGCATCTGCTTCTCGCTCTCGCCAGTAACTAATAAATTAAATTACAAATTGAAATTATTCATCTCATCTCATCTAAGCACTCAGATTCAGATTCAGCGCCCTTCAAACTGTATAATTTGACTGAACCCCTACAAAAATGCCACCGGAGTGTGTAATTTTATTTTCATAACTATACCAAAATAACCATTAATACAATTTAACGTTTATGGACTTTCAATTTTTATACTTGCTTCGTGATGGCGGTGATGCTGCCTGTTTATTCTTTTTTTTTTTCCCGGTACATGTTAGTTTTTTTTTAGGAGTTTTTTTAAAGGTTAAGCTAAGCTTTATTGCAACGAAGAAATGGGATTAGTTAACAATCGTGTTAACGGGTTTTTTTAAGAATTTTCTATTTCTAGAAAGTTCTTAAACAGCATTTAATACTATTCATTAATTATTTATGAAATAATTGTTTTAATTACTTAAAAAGGTATTAAATGTTCTTTAATTATCAATTTATTATTATTTTTATTTGAATTCTCCAAATACTTCTTAAATCATAACAAATGTTTTTTTAAATTACATAAGAGATATAAGTAAAGGGTTGTTTATAGGATATTCTTTTTTGTAAATCATAAGGAAACTATTCTGTTTGAATCGGAACGCACACCCACACCCTTATGATAGATTATGCTAAGATTTTGATTAAGGAGCCAAGATCCAAAAAGATGATGTTACTAAAAACTTAACTACCACATATATATATATATATATATATATATTTGATCTTTATCCAGTTATATATATTAGAAACATTGAATTAAAATCATCAAGACTAAGAAAATATATTGGAATCTGTTAGTAATAATTAATAGTGTTATGAATTTATTTTTTACTCAAAAATATCCTTTGTATTAAATGAGTGGCTACCTCTTTAATTACTCACAATAAATTAAGGGTATATATGATATTTAACAATTAATGCAACTAAAAATAATATTATGTTTCTTATATATATAGTACCAAAAAAAATTTTATTTTTGTTTTCTATATATAGGACCGGAGTGCGCATTCTGTTATATAAGTTAAAGTTAAAGCTTGATGAAAACTTTACAATTTTTTTTATTCTATCATTATAGTAGGAGAATAGCTTTTTAAGATCATATCTACTTATTCTTTTGTGAGCCCACTAGAGTCAAGCTAACTGTGGGGTTTGGATAAGTTTACTTGATGTTATACTTATAGGTTTAAAGTAAACATATTTTAATTTCTTGCAGTATCAGACTACAGCTTTCATTTCAACACTAATAAGCTCATCGAAGTAACAGAAACAGCATAATTCAAACCCTCATAACTACTAACTTAGAATACTATAGAAGCAACACAATTCAAACCCTCATAACTAACTTTCAGTACTAAGCTTATCAATATTACATAGAAGCAACATAATTCTAACCCTCACATCTACCACAGGTTTAATACTTTAAATTCTTTCCTCCTGCTGCATTTTTGGAGGGTAGTTAAATATATAGAGCATGTTAATGTGATGAAAAAAAAAAAAAAAAAAAGAAGCTAAACATAACTCAACACTTAATGACTGGTATAAAATATAGCTATGGTTCTTAATTAACTCGGCGGCAGTTCTTCCTAACTTCACCATTAAATCCAGTGAGAGGACGGAGGTTCCCCATCTTGATCATGGACAAGGCAAATTGCTCAAAGAAGAGGCTCTCATCTTCTGCATATTTCTTGACCAGTTCCCGAGTCTCCTTAACACTCCCCGTGAGAAGCACTTCATCTGAATTAAGCAGTCCTTTTCCGCGTAGCAAGAGTTTGAAATAGGTATTATCAAACATTCTTGGGGAGCCAAAGTCCAAGGGAGAAATCTTGTTGTCACCACCTGATCTTGGACACACTGTCTTCAAACCAAAGTAAAAGGATTTTTCTAGATTAGCATCTGGTTGGTTGTCTCCGTTTTGGTTGTATAGTCTTTGTTTGAATGTTGCACATCTTGCCACACCAATGGTATGAGCACCTACATTATGAAAAAGTTCAAATGTGACTGACTCATTGCTAAGAAATACTAAATTGGAATGGCATAAGAAGTTGAAGAAGTTCCACTTCCACCTGAGAGGGCAACAAGGTCTACTTCATCAAGGCCTTGGCGCTTGAAAAATGTTAGGAGACTTTCAATGGTGGCATTTGGTGGGGGAATGTTTTTGTTTGAGCCACTTAAGCTTGCTGTTTTTGAGTCTCTCCTCCCTAATGGGAGCTCCCAGTTTGGTCCTCCACTCTGTTTCAAAGAGTTTCAAATCAAGCATATATATTTGGATACACTTCTATTAGGTCCGGTTTGGATACACTTGCATAGAAGAATTTCTAAAAGAAAAATATAGAATGAATCAAAGAATTAAAATGAATCCAACTTCTTTTATAAGTTGAATTCATTTAACCTTCTCCATTCATTCTATTTTTTTTCTTCTACTAAAAGTCATTCTAGAAAAGTTTATCCAAATTGACCCATATTTTATAATCTATAACATGAAAAGTACATTCTTAATTTAAGTCAAGTGTGTTTTTCTTACAAGAACAGTGGAGCCCCTGGCAGCAAGTGCAACAATGTCTGCACAGGAGACAGTCAGAGGACATGCTTCTTCCAACTTAGACTTGATCTCATCAATCACTTCAAAACCTCTGACGGAATTTTTGTTAGGTCCAGAATTTTTTTCACTCACTATTTTCCCGCTATCATCTAACAAAATTGATGCATCACAGCCCTGTCATTGAAAAGAAAATGAAGAGAAAATTTAGGCTGTTGACCTATGATTGCAAAAGAACCTGAAGTAATTTGACAATTGCAAACAATCTAGACTAAAAATAGTTCAAAGAAAAACAATTTCATGTACTAACAATGAGAATGAATATCTTTTTTTTTTTATTATTATTATGGTAAAGAACTTGATTTTGTTTATTATTATTGTGACAAATGTAATTGACCTGCACGAAGCAGTCATGAAAGTGAAGTCTAAGCAGAGAAGCAGCCAGTCTCATATCCTTAGAAATGGCCTTCTCCAACACTGACATGACAATGTCATTAGCTTGAGGGCATGAAAACTGATAGAATTGAGGAGAAAGACCAAAAGACATTCCCCTAGTTCCACCATGACCACCCCAGCCAAAATGGAAGTCAGGGTGAGCCTGTGAGAGTGTAACTGAGAGGAAAGCTATTACAAGAAGAATGGCTTCGATGAAAGACATGGTGATAAGTGACAAGTGAGTTAAGACTTAAAGAGCTTGTTTTGATGATTGTATACTATATCCTCTTGGGTTGGATTGTCTAATATATATAGTGCTCAAAGGATCAACAAACAAACCACTCACTCTCTTCACCAAATCACCTAATCTGGGAAGCAAGCCATGACTATTTCAACAATCAACATGCTTTGTCCTTGCAGCACTGCTTGTGATGTAAGTGTTTAGTTTTTGACAGTGATTCTGGTATTACCTACTCCTGGACCAGATAAAAAACAGTGCAGAATCCATTTGATTTAATAGGATTTAACTCCGGGAAAATTAGGGGTGCAATTTAAAAGTTAAAGTTGTGAATAAAACCTATATATTTAATATATTCTTATGGCATAAATAAGCTAAATTTGAACCTCACCATATGTTAAAAAGTACAGCTGAAAATTACCACTTTCAACTCAGAAATGAATATTGAGCCTTGATAGAGGCATAAAAATTAAGAGATTGGACAAGTACCTATCATTTCATATTTCACACGGAAAATCGCCCCTTGTTTTGGGGGTAAATAAAGGAATGCCGTTAGAACCCACCAAAAGTTAGACATGGAATTGGATTGATTCTTTTATTTCTTTTTTTGGACATTATGATTGAAGCTGAAGAAGCAGAGTCTATTCTATTCTGTTGCTGGCGCATGGAAATGATCTCTCAAGGTCTTTTACGTGTTGAAAAACTGATACTTGACAGTGTCTTCATCTATGTACAGAGACCGCGTAGATAGTTGTGTTTCCGTTTTCTTCTTTTTCTTGTTTCTTCTTTTTGTGGTTTCTTCTAGGGATACAAGAAAGATAGATGAATATGATTCCGAATATGGAACAAGCGGAGGCTAACGGGTGTATCCTGATGGCTGATCCGGTAAGATTTATGAATACATCACGCACTTTTTTTTTGTTTGAACTCCAAGTAAACTGCTGAGCTCGCTTTCACATCACAATTACATCACTTTCAATTTTTTGTTAGGGTTATTATATTTAGGTGATTGTTATGATTTCGTTTGGTTTACAATTGAGTAAAATTGAGATTAGAAATCAATGATTAAGATGAGTAATACACATTTTATGAAGCACGTTGAATGGAAGTGATTTAAAATCAATTCCATAAAATTATGATTTTAAAAAAGTAGAACACCAAACCAAAACAGGCTATTGTGAAAAAGAACATGGAAAGAACATATATGTGTTGACCGACTACCGACTATAGTGACGGACCAATAACTGCTCTGAATAGTAAGACTACTATAAAAAAAAATTGGAAGGATGCTATAAAAAAAAATTATAGAGACTAAAAGCAAAACTCATTAATTTTACAAGGATAAAAAATATTTTACGAAAAATAATTTATAGAGACTAAAAGCAAAACTAATTGAAATAAAAATGATTGGCTGAGAAAAATATAGAAGACAAATAAAAAGTAAAAGTTCCTTTGTCTTTACAAATTTCATGCAAAAAATACAAATTACTTTGGCACAATTGATTTTTGCATTTTCCCTTGTATTAATATATTGTATTTTCTACCAAACAAAGGTTGGAGGTTGGTTGCAATGAAAGTAGACTGTTACCCTTGAATTCTGTAGCCACTACTCTTGGAAAGGCTTTAGCTAACTACTATCCCGACCGGAAGGTTAAACCCAGAACTATGTCTGTAGGAAATTTTCGGTAAAAAGAAAAAAAAAAAATCTTCTCAGAAGAGTTGTAGAAACCACACCAGATCGTCGTTCATGCATTATTGCTGGTAAGCATTAATTTTTTCTATTTGAATGCAATAATATGATAATATCTTAAGAATTTTACAGAAAATGCTATGTTAATAATTAAATATTATTAAAAAACAAGATAAAGAATTGGATGGCAAACTGTAGTTGTAAACACACTTTGCATTGCCATTCTTCAATAGTTTTCCATTTTCAAGGGCTTGCGAATTTGACTTCAATAATTACATAGATATGTACAGCTTTAAATGAGACATGTTACACAAGCAAGCCATTATAACTGTTTCTCTGACCCATGGTTTCAAATATAAATGATGCGAAATTATATTAATCATTTTCTGCACTTCAGAATGACAAAAAATTAAGAAAGTTAAGGTCGTGATACACACAGTTGCCTCATGGGTGTAAGCAATCTTGCAAAACGTAGGGGCACGTGAGCCTTGATATATGTCCCTTGCTCTGTATATTCCTATATATGAATTAAAAGTGAAATGTAAGGAAATCCCACAACAACAAGTAGGAAAACCATGAATTGTCCATGATATGATAAACCGTGATACGATCAATTGGTTAACGGGCAAGGGTATTTACTTACAGTTTTCTCAACCATTCCAACCTGGTGTATGGTGCTTAGAAGGTCCCCATTTTCAAATGGTAACAAAGCTTCCACCCATACCATGGAGTCCTGTTAAAGAACAATAGAATTTTTATTAGCAAATGTAAATAGTTCTAACAAATGGACTATGCGATATCAAAAAAGAAAAGAAAAATATGAATTCTGATTTTTCCACACTCCACTCTTATATCTCCTTCTACTGACTACACTTTTTCTCTCATCTCTTTATCACTTATCATATATCTCTCACTTTCCCTCTCTTTCCTTTTTCTTTTTTTTTCCTTTCTATCTCTCTCTTTGACTCTTCCCTACACCTCCCTTTGGGGTGTTGGAACATCATTTTCCAAAAGGTATATTTTACATTATATTCAGATTGACTTCAACTTTGTACCTTTAGTTTGTCTTGAACTGCATTGCAGAATTCTGTTAAGCCTTCGCCACTTAAAGCAGATATGCACACAACATCTTCTCTTTTTTCAGCTTCTAGCCTGATTTCATGGGGATCACTAACATTATCAACCTGCCATAAAAGTCAGATATACCAGAATGTTCAACCTGACGTTCATGCTGTAATAAGTTAAACTTCGAGTGCACATTAAAGCCTGCTGGTGAAGGGAAAAACCGACCTCAGTCCTCCTAAAGAACTAACACGGTAATATAAAAAGAAATAAAATTACACAACAAACCCATGCCAATTTTAGGAGAAGAATTTCATAGCTGTGAGAAACTGATAATCAAGCAAATCTTTAAAAAGAATCAATTTTGAACCAAAAACAATCCATAATCCTGGAATTGACTTTTAAGCATTCTGGTTATGTCCCAATATCTGATGATGCTAATCTAAACAATAGGATATATATATATATATATATATATATATATATATATATATAATAAAATAATGATAGGATAACATTTTAAGATTAAATGACATATTCCCTCTAGTTTTTGCCATGAACCATATCAAAAGCTTAAGGATATGTTTGTGAGTTGAATTTTGGAGGGGAAAGGAGGGAAGGGAAGAGTTTATTGGAAGCCTGGAAGGGTTTATTGAAAGCCCTTCCCCCCTTTGTATTTGTGAGTTTGAGTATTTTACAAAGTTTTTCCCTCCTCTTCTCCCCCTCCCTTCTCCCTCCAATCCTTCCCTTTCCCTCCTCTCTAAACTCACAAATACACGCATATGAATGGTTTTAATTATTATAACATGTCCCCTCACACAAGTTCTTTCAGCTTGAAACAAAGAAAATGCCCTGGTCCATCTACCAAGTGCTGAAAATCATTTTTTCCCTATTAATTTAGAATGAGGGCGGCAATTATCAAACTCTTAACCACTTGGTCATGGAGGCTTTGAAACCATGTTATGAACTAACTGTTATAAAAGCTTAACCTATTGGTTAAAGCCTCATGAATAGTTTTTTACTTATAATGACTTCAATAAAAATTTACTCAACCGCTTTCAATTGTTTCAATTTTCAAGCTAGTCCTCCATATTAGTGAGCTCAAATTCGTCCCAAATTATATGGTGGTTAGAATAATTTTAAATTCGGATATTGTATTGGGAATGGAAATAATTTAGAATTAGCAAGGATATCATCGTGTCTTTTCAATAAATGCATCAATAAAGAAATACAAAAAAAATACAAAAGATGTTCAAAGAATTAAAAAATGAACTCGTTTATGAAACTTGAAAGATTAAATTGCAATAATAAAAATTCAGAGGATGAAACTGAACTCACAAAATAAGAACGAGTAAACTGAACAATAGAACGTTGAGGGACAAAAAAGAATTTTTATTGAAATTAGAGGGACTGAGTGATTCAAAACCCTTGCCTCGAGTCATAGCACATACTAAATTTGATGACAGCCTGTAATGTTTATCACAGGATAAAGCCATGAAAAAGTGCAGGGTGTCTAATTACTTATTATTGACAACATGTGCCTTGAACCCAGTAACTTATTATAAAACAAATGGATGTAATATATTATTGTTTGCATTCACTGTTGCAAGAGTGCCACTGCCATGTAGAAATGGAATGATAGTCTTTACATAAAATAATAAAGTAAAAGCAGTTCAGTCCCACTCTCACTATAAAGGACCTGACATTAGGTTTCGAAGGACTCTCATTCCTAATACACATGTTACCTCCCCCTTGACCAACTGTTGACAATAATCAGAAGTTTCTCTCTCCTAAACATAACAATCAACAAAGTAAATCTAGAATAGGCTAAGGTCCTCAAGACCATGTAACCAAATTACTGATCTAATCAATAAATTGAAAGAACAGCAGAAGTTCAAGGCATTACTCTAATATCTATAATTATTAACAAAGATAAAGAAAAATGGGCTAACTCAGTACACAATTTTAATAATGGCAATACTAACAAAACTGTTCTCTAATACCTTGTTCCAGACCATCAATCTTGGAATTGATGACACATCTAGTTCTGACAGAACTTTGTCGACAGCATTTATTTGTTGCTCAGCCAGGGGGTGACTGCAATTGACGAAATTAATGAGATTTGGTGTAGGTTAACACCACTAGTTCTGCAAATTTCATTTTCTTTAAAAGTAAAGTTCTTCCCAGCAGTTTTAGTGATATATAACCTGATATCAACCACATGCACCAAAAGTGATGACTCTGATATTTCCTCCAGCGTAGCTCTGAAGGCAGCAACCTACAGAAAGCAGAAAAAGATGACCGTTTTTGGTGGATATTTCATAATTTGGACTTAAGATTTTATAGCAACATGTTATTTTATTTGATAGTAAATTTTCTTACTAGTGTAGTGGGTAACTTCTGAATAAAACCAACAGTGTCCGTTAGGAGAAACTCCTTTCCATTCTTCATCTGGATGATAGCAAATGAACAAAGTATGGCATGTTAGAATAACTACAATTTAAACTGCACAAGACTCATTTTCCTGCATATTAACTTTAAAAAATATAAATGATGAATTTTAGCCATCCCACAGCCACAATACATTGTGAGCATACGTAGTAACTATGCTGTAAGGTAAAGGCCAATTATACATTTTTCGGCTATCACTTTATTTAGCAAAAGAATTGAAGATGGTATCTGAGTCTCATTATACATAAGAAACACAAACACAATAGTTGAAGGCAATCAACAATCTAAAGGCAATGAATAGTTTGTGAATAAAAATGGGAAATTCTCCAGTATATTCTGACTGACCTGTACCCTCCTGGTAGTTGGATCTAAAGTTGCAAATAATTTATCCTCAGCAAGAACATCTGCTCCAGTCAATTGATTCAAAAGTGTACTCTTACCAGCATTTGTGTAACCAACCTACAATGTTGTCAAAGAAGCACAATATCATTATCAACCCAAAGAAACATACAACAACATGATCATTTATATACAATACAGTACAATGATGTATAAGCTGCAAAGGCAATAACAGCCAATAAATATGGCCTCAGTATAACTGTAAATAACTAACCAAGGATACCACTGGCACAGGTACTGAGAAACGCCTGTTACGGTACTGCTTTCGGTGTTTCCTAACAGATTCTAGCTCTTTCTTAAGAATACCAATCTGTCACAGCCCAGGCATCAGATATTTCTTAGAAAAGCTCAGATTCCAGAAGTAAAACAGAAAGAACACTGAACTTTCAGAGAAATGCAAAATGTATGAAACCAGAAGACTACTAAGCAGATATACAATAAACAGCACATTGATCCAATCAAATGTAGCTGATTTTCATGGACATGCTGATAACTTTGACAATGATCATACAAAACTGTTTGCTTACTTGGTTACGCAAAATACGTTTGTCCACTTCTATTTGTTTTTCACCCATTCCCTTCACCTTTCCTCCTGCTTGACGCTCAAGATGAGTCCACATTTTTGTTAGACGAGGTAGTTGGTATTCCATTTGTGCTAATGAAACCTAGAAATAGAAAGACTTTAGGATTATAAGGAAAAGGATTTAAATTTCTTCTATTTACCAAAGTGGGTTCTGGTAATAACATGAAATAGAAAATTAACATTTCAAATTTGGAGATTTCAACTGTACCTTTTGCTTTTCTAAGGCTACCAGTACCTCAAGCAAATTTAGTGGCTAATATTTAACAACATATCCCTTTTAATGGAAATATAAATAAATACATTATTTCTGTTCATAGACTTTTATATTTTATCATCTTACTTAATCTCAATTTTAAATATTTTGCACATAATATTTTAAAGAAAATATTTATCATGTAATTAATAGAGAAAACAACCAATTAATTATTTTTATTAAAATCAAAGACTGGGATTATGTGATAATATAAAACATAAAAACCCAAGAAGAAATCCCATGTTGTATTTATATGTCAACTCAGTGGATCACATGAACAAACATTGACCACTAATTGCTGATACCCTATTAAAAACAAAGGGTACTGGAGATACCTCATTTGAATTTATACTTGCCTGTAAAGACGCTTCATGTGTTGCTGCTCGCTGATTAAATATATCAAGGATGAGAGCAGTTCGATCACAAACTCTCACATCTCCACCAAAATTTTTTTCCAAGTTGCGTAATTGCCTAGAATTAGCATAGGCCAGTAATTTCATGTGAGATCCAGAGAGGCATTCCTTATGCAGCAATGTGATAATAAAAAATTTATGAATTTTGGTGCAGTTGACTGACATAATCAAGGCAAAGTAAAAAAAAAAAGAAGAGAAAGAGTACAGTTATAACAACTATCTATGTTAAGTATAAGCATGCAGGATGCACTAGTATCAACAAACCATAAGCTTCAACATCAAAACATCACAGTTTTTCGGGTATAGTTTTGAATAAGGGGATGTTTGTAGCAGTGTTATCAAATGGCGGAAATGGCGGCGCAATTGCGGAATGGCGAGGCGGTTTTATGGCAAACCGCCATAACGCATGGTTGCAATGGCGGATTTGTGATGGCGGCGCAATTGTGGCGTGGCGTAAATTGAGGTAATGGCGAAAAATAGCGGCCAAACTGTGTTTTTTTTTTCAGAAATGGGTTTGGGCTCATGACCCGACCCGGTTTGAGGTGACCCGGTTACTCAATAACCCTAAAAGTGTTTCTTTCTTCCACCCATTCAATATTTCCTCTGCGTTTTAGCTCTCCTCCGTTTCTGTTCTCACCCCAGCTAACAGCCACTGTGTCTTCTCCTTCAAGCTCCTTCTCAGGCGACCTCCTTCCTCCGGCGAGCAGCGACCAGATTTTCTGGTGAACATCTTCTCTCTGTCTCTGTCTCTGTTTATTTTTCTTTTTTCTGTTTTTTGGTTCTGTTCTTTGCACCCTCCCCCTTTTAATTTTTTGTTCTGTTTTTTCTGCACCCTCTCCACACTCCACAGTTTCTGTTTTTTCTGCACCCTCTCGGCCTCTCCACAGTTTCTGTTTTTTCTGCACCCTCTCCCATCATGGCCACCGAAGCAACTTCTTCTTTACAATCCTCAAGGACAAATAATAGGTCTGATCCAGGATGGAAGTATTGCCATTCCTTAACTGAAGGTGATACACAGAATATTGTTTGCAATTTTTGTGAAAAAGTTACAAGAGGAGGAATCACTAGAGCCAAGAACCATTTAACCGGGAGTTCAAATAATGTCAAAGCTTGCCCCAAGTGTCCAAAGCTTAAGCAATATGCAAGGGATAAAAAGAAGCAAAACAGCTTTGAAATTCCAAATGTTCGAGAGCTTGATCTTGAGAATACTGGGTTTGGTGAAAGTGAAGATGAACTTGATAACTATCGTGACTTCTTGCCACCTAGTAGTGCTACGGGGAAAAAGAATGTTGCTAAGAAAGGGCCTATGGACTTATTTTGTAGGAAACCAGAGACTGCTATTGAAAAAAGAAAGAAGGAAAAATTGAGGCAAACTAGCATAAGAGAGGCTTGTGATAAAGAAGCAAAGGCAAGGGTCCATCAGTATATAGCTCGGTTTTGGTACCAAGCTGGCCTATCATTCAATCTTATCAAAATGAAGAGCTTTCAAGAGATGGTTACAGCCATTGGTTCCTATGGTCCACATTTGCCAGTTCCAAGTTACCATGATATTAGAGTTCCACTCCTAAACAAGGAGTTGGAATACACTGAAAGTTTGTTAAAAGATCACAAGGAGCAGTGGGCCAAACATGGATGTTCTATTATGTCAGATGCATGGACCGATAGGAAGCACAGATGCTTGATTAATTTCTTGGTGAACTCTCCAGCTGGGACGATGTTTGTCAAGTCCATTGATGGATCAAAATTTGTGAAGACTGGTGAAAAGTTATTCGAATTGCTTGATTCACTTGTGGAGGAGATTGGGGAGGAAAAAGTAGTCCAAGTGATTACTGATAATGGTAGCAATTATGTGTTAGCCGGTAAGATGTTGGAGGAAAAAAGACCACACATTTATTGGACTCCTTGTGCTGCCCATTGCATAAATTTAATGCTTGAAGACATTGGGAAGATTCCCTTGATAAAGAAGACAATTCAAAGGGGAATTTCTCTTGTGGGCTTCATCTATAGCCATTCAAGCACTTTAAGCTTGTTGAGGCATTTCACAAACAAGAGGGAGTTAGTAAGACATGCAATGACTCGATTTGCTACATCCTTTCTATCATTAGAAAGGCTCCATCAAGAGAAATCAAATCTTAGAAAAATGTTCATTTCCCATGAGTGGTCCACAAACAAGTTGTCTAAGGAGGCTAAGGGGAAACATGCAACAAAAATTGTACTTATGCCTTCCTTTTGGAACCATGTTGTATACACTCTTAAAGTCATGGCTCCTCTAGTCCAAGTGCTCCGTCTTGTTGATGGTGAAAGAAGGCCAGCTATGGGATACATCTATGAGGCAATGGACAAAGCAAAAGAAGCGATTATGAAGTCCTTCAACAACAATGAAAGCAAATACAAAGATGTGTTTGCAATCATTGATGATAGATGGACTTGTCAACTCCATCGCCCATTACATGCAGCTGGTCACTTTTTTAATCCTGAGTTTTTTTATGACAACCCTCAATTGGAGTTTGATTTGGAGGTTACAAATGGGTTGTATGATTGCATTAAGAGGTTGGTGCCAAGCAAAGATGTGCAACAGAATATATTACTTGAGCTACCAATGTATAAGAATGCAGCTGGTCTCTTTGGTTCAGACTTTGCAAAATTACAAAGGAAAACCATTGCTCCTGGTGAGAAACTAAGAATTCAACTTCTAGTAAATTAATAATTTAAGTTTTAACAAATAATATTCAAGTTATATCCTTTAAATATATTTTGTTTTGTAGTTCAATGGTGGCGAATGTATGGTCATTCAGCTCCAAATTTGCAGCAATTAGCCATCAAGATTTTGAGCTTGACATGTAGTGCATCTGGTTGTGAACGCAATTGGAGTGTGTTTGAGCAAGTAATTCTTTTTCTTTCGTTTTGATGGTTAAGTATAAATTATGTTAAAGGAACTAAGAAGGAGCTAATTAAGGTTTCTTTAATTATATTTATGTTGCAGATTCATTCTAAGAAGAGAAATAGGCTTGATCACAAAAAATTGCATGACTTGGTTTATGTAAAATATAACCAATTGCTAAAGCAAAGATATAACCTTAGAGATGAAATTGACCCCATTTCACTCAATGACATTGATGAGTGTAATGAGTGGTTAGTTGGAGAGATGGATGGTAATGATGAAGATGTTGGGAATGAGTTGGTCTTTGATGATGATGATGAGACTTTGAATTGGGCAACCGTTTATGAGGCTTCAGGAGTTAGAGAGCCTAGAACTTACACTAGGCAACGGAGTAGGAAAAGAAAGGAACCTGGTTGTTGAAGATGATGAACCAGAATTTGAAGACAATTCAGAGGAAACAGAAACAGAAGAAGAAGAAGAAGAAGAAGAAGAAGAAGAAGAAGAAGAAGAAGAAGAAGAAGAAGAAGAAGAAGAAGAAGAAGAAGAGGAAGAGGAAGAGGGATATGCCTCTATAGAGGACAAAGAAATTGATTATGTTGGACTTGAGGAGGAGAATTAGAATTAAACTTTAGAACTTTGATTGTGTTGTTTTATGTTTACTTGTTTGTTGTTACTTGAACTTTTGTTTATGATATTATGTTGCTATGAGACTTACTGTATTTCATTGGATGGTTTTATATCAATTTAGCTTATTGTTCTATCAATTTGGTTAAATTATGCAGATTTTTAGGTTTTTTTTCTATATATTTATTGTATTTTTATTATGGCCGCCATACTTTCGCCATAATCCGCAATATCATCCGCCATATTTTATGGCAGAATTTTGGCTTTCCGCCATGGGCCGCAATTCGCCATTGATAACACTGGTTTGTAGTACTTCAAATATCTTGCTAGCTCATAATTATTTATGGTTATTACTTAGTAAGTGTTGGGATGTCAAGTGTTAGTCCCACATTGGATGGGATGAGCAAGGAGAGCATTATATAAGTGGAAAGACCCATAAACTTAAAACCTTAAGGTTTTGGGTTGGATGTGGTGTCTATCTCATTTGTGTTGTTTGCTCCTTAGCCCAATGTTGGAGGTCTCTCCGATGGTTTAGGCACCCCTCACTACCTAACAAGTGGTATCAGAGCCGATGATGTGATCAAGTGACCGGCTCGGATGAGAAATTGGTGGTGGATCTATGTGGTGATCCTTGTGTCGAAAGTCTTCCTAGTGATATGTGGAGGCTAGGCGGTGTGTCTTGTTGATGTGAACCAACGACAGTGAAAGTGTAAAGAGAGCATTGGCGGTAACAGCCGAGCTCTAATGCCACCATGGAATACTCGTGACGAAAAAGTTTCCTCTTGAGGGGGAGCATTAGATGAATGGACTCACATTTGAGGGGAAGATTGTTGGGATGTCAAGTGTTAATCCCACGTTGGATGGGATGAGCAAGGAAAGCATTATATATGTGGCAAGACCCATAAACTTAACACCTAAAGGTTTTGGGTTGGATGTGGTGTCTAGCTCACTTGTGTGGTTTGCTCCTTTGCCCAATGTTGGAGGTCTCCCCGGTGGTTTAGGCTCCCCTTGCTACCTAATAGTAAGAAGATACTTTTGTTAATTTTGTATTTCCAGACCTAGGACTATTTTAGTAAGTTTTGTATTCTCAAATCTTGAGATGTAGTTGGGCTTGGGTTTATGATAAGTGATAGAGTTTTAAACTTTTATCTAATGTTAAGATTTCTCTCATGGTTTTAGTAGTAGAAGTCTCAATCCTAATAATACCAGGATTTTTTTACACATTATTGTAGGAAATTGGAGGCCTATTAAAATCATTGTAATGATTTCTTTTAGGAGATTATCAAATTTATAAATAATGGCAGCAAATAGCTCTCTTCTTGGTTGGTGATGCAATCAAGCAGCCTTAGGTGTGATGCCTAAGGGACACAGAGCATCTCATCTAGGTTTATGGATGCAGGATAATCTTTATTATTTGTTAATTAAGTGGATTAAGAGTCATATTCTATATATTAACTAAGTCAATTGACTTATATATCTAGAAAAAGAAATCTTTCATAGTTAAGGATCAATATAGTTGAAAGTAGACAAAAGGTAATTCAAATTCATTAATAGGAAGACACAAATACTTGAGGGTATGTTTGGGAGTTTAGAAAAGAATAGAGGGAAAAGATTCGAAAGAAAAGTGAAGGAGAATAGTAAGGAAGAGAAATGAAGGTTAAGTAACAAGTTTTGTTTCCCTTGTTTGGAGTTTTAAAATCCACCAAATTGGTGGAACTTCAAAATGTTCATATAAAATGAATAAGAGAGAGTTTTGAAGAGTTACATGGCAATTTGATTTTCCTCCACTCATTTTAGGAAACTCTTGAACAAGACCTCCCCTTCCCTCCTTTTTTCTCCATTCTATTCCATCAAAACATATACCCTGAGTAAGTCTGTCTATTCTAGAGAGAAAAAAAGGTCTGTAAATAAGGGCTATTCTGTTTCTGTGTACTTTATAGGGATTATGACTTGTCCTTTCTCTATTTTATATAACTTCTTACCAGAAAGATGAACCCAATTCCTTCAATTAAACCAGATTTTAGAAACATTCAGAGTCAGACACTTATCCAAGTTTTGCTTTATCCTAGTGTGTAGTTCCGCGCCTTCATATAATCCCTAATTACCATTTCCAATATCCTATAATCCAATTATGGTTGCTAGGATTGAATATTATTTTCTTCTTTTCAGCTACTTTCCTGTTGCTCAATTTTCTATGCCTACCTAGCAGATCAGATTAACTCCACACGATCAAAACCTAGTTTTCCTTGATTGACTTTTCCTAGAACTCATGAATTGTCCTTGCTCTATTTTATATAACTTCTTACCAGAAAGATGAACCCAATTCCTTCAATTAAACCAGATTTTAGAAACATTCAGAGTCAGACACTTATCCAAGTTTTGCTTTATCCTAGTGTGTAGTTCCGCGCCTTCATATAATCCCTAATTACCACTTCCAATATCCTATAATCCAATTATGGTTGTGATATGGATGCCTTTGTGGGACAGAAATATCAGAGAAGAAAGACAGCAGCAATAAATGCAGTCTAATGGCAATCTTACTTTATTTCCTTATTATAACAATCTTACTTTATTTCCCTTTTTGTTTTATTTGATTCCGTTATAGGTTAGGTTAATATTTAGTAGAATCCTTATTTGATTAGGTTCCCGTAATTTGGATCTCTTCCCTTGTTAATTGAGATCCTATCATTAATTTCAGATTCTTTCCTTTGTATTAGCGGTCTTTAAAAAGGCTGTCATTATTCAATAAGAGCAATCAGAATTATTCTCTCAAATAGTTAGTCTAAAAGACTCTGTCAAGGACGAGTCTACATTTCTATCCACCATAGGTCATAAGAGGTATTCTTCCACGTCCAAACCTGTGACTAGGTCCTGCACCCAGGCACATAACAACTTGGTATCAGAGCCAGGTTGTCATGGGTGACATGGAGAATTTGGCAGTTAAACTAGAAGCTTTTATGGAACAAATGGCCACACGGCAACGTGCATTAGAGGAACAAATGGCGGAACTCTCCGTTACAGTTCAGAGACTAGAAAAAGGATCAAATGGAGATGGAGGTGGTAATGGAGGCAGCAGCGGGAGTTCGGACGACAGATCTGACCCACAGTCAAAAGGATCCATGGTACCAAGATACTCAAAAATGGAGTTTCCGACGTATGACGGCACTGACGATCCTTTGAGTTGGCTGAAACGATGTGAGAAATTCTTTGCCAATCAAAGAACTGCTGAAGGAGACAAAGTGGGCTTAGCCTCTTTTCATCTCTTGGGTGAGGCACAATTATGGTTCGATCAAATGGAGCAAGAGGAGACGGAGCTGAACTGGGGGCGTTTTAAAGAGTACTGTCACGTGAGATTTGGGCCACCCATGAGTAACAATCCCTTGGGAGAACTCGCGAACCTTAAACAGATGGGTTCTGTCGAAGAATATCAGCGCCAATTCCAATCACTATTATCCAGAACTTCTGATCTTAAACCTCACCAGCAAGTGGACCTCTTTACTGCTGGTTTGGTGGAAGAACTCAGAATTGATATTGAAATGCAGCAACCAGGGAACCTCGGAATTGCCATGAATATGGCTCGTGCATTGGAACGCAAACAAAGAGTTTCTCAAGGAACTCCAATTTCGCGAACCAGCATGAGTTGTCCCTCATCCAAAAACACCAGTAACAGTTCTGTTATATTTGCTAACAGGAACTCTAAGGCAAGGGGAGGGGGACAAACAACAAAACCAGTCGGAAGCAGTAGCAAAGTGGGTTCTTCCGCACCATTTGTCAAGAGATTGACACGGGCAGAAATGGCAGAAAGGAGGGCCAAGGGACTATGTTACAACTGTGATGAGTCCTATTCAACAGGACACAAGTGTAACAGGTTATTTTGGATCGAGGTTCCAGATGGCGAAAGTGAATCAGAGGAAGACATGGCGATTTCTCTACATGCCATCAGTGGGGTCCGTGAGTCCCATACCATGCAGTTGCGGGCAAAGGTGTCAGGAGTTAATGTGTTAGTGCTAGTAGACTCAGGCAACACACACAACTTTCTGCGTGAAGGATTAATACCAAGCTTGGGACTAGAAGTGTTGAAAAGATCGGGATTGCAAGTCTATGTGGCAAATGGGGAACGAGTGCCTAGCATGGGCATTTGTAGGTCAGTATCATTTATGGTGGCAAATGACATCTTTCAGGCTGACTTTTATACTATTCCACTAGAAGGGTTCGATGTGATTTTAGGAGTTAAATGGTTGTGCACTCTTGGCCCAATTTTATGGGACTTCAGCTACATGACCATGGAGTTTGTAATAAATGGAAAAGAGGTGATGTGGCGAGGACAAGGACCAGAGGTAGCACCACAACTTAGCTTGATGCACGGTCAGAATCCAAACTTGGTTGTCTTGGGTAAACTACTAGTTGAATTTGCAGATCTGTTCATGGAGCCTTCCGGCTTGCCCCCTAACCGCGCGTGTGACCATCACATACATCTCATACCAGGTTCGGGACCGGTTGTGGTAAGACCATACCGATACCCACATTTTCAAAAGGATGCGATCGAAAGACAGTGTGCCCAGATGTTACAACAGGGGATCATCCAGCCCAGTAGATCAGCATTTTCTTCCCCCGTCCTCTTGGTCAAGAAGCATGATGGCTCATGGCGCTTTTGTGTAGATTATCGTGAGCTTAATGCTTGCACTGTTAAGGACAAGCTTCCCATTCCAGTGGTAGATGAGCTATTGGATGAACTACATGGGGCCCAACACTTTACCAAGTTAGATTTACGATCAGGCTACCACCAAATTAGGATGGCACCTGCTGACATTGGAAAGACAGCCTTTCGAACTCACCATGGACACTTTGAATTTCTAGTCATGCCATTCGGACTTACCAACGCCCCTTCGACTTTTCAAAGCTTGATGAATGATGTTTTCCACCCTTATTTGCGTAAGTTTGTTCTGGTCTTCTTTGATGACATATTAATTTATAGCAAAACTTGGGTTGAACACATGCATCATGTGAGAATAGTTTTTGAACTCTTGAGAACTAACATGTTGTTCTTAAAGAGGTCCAAGTGTCTTTTTGGTGAGTCACAGGTGACCTATCTTGGGCATGTCATCCATGGTGCGGGAGTGGAAGTTGATGTCACAAAAATTAAGGCCATCACTGATTGGCCTATTCCTCAATCTGCCAAGGCTCTGCGAGGGTTCCTTGGCCTCGCCGGATATTACAGAAAATTCATCAAAGATTACGGACAAGTGGCAGCCCCCTTAACGAGTCTTTTGAAGAAACAAGCTTTCCAATGGAATGAAGAAGCCGACGCCGCTTTCAATAAATTAAAGGTCTCTCTTTCCACAACCCCCGTACTTAAATTACCCAACTTTGAAGAAGAATTTGTGGTTGAATGTGACGCTTCTGGTAGCGGATTTGGAGCTGTCTTACAACAACAGGGACACCCGATTGCCTTTTTCAGTCGCAAAATCGCAGAGCGGCACCTCAAGTTGGCTGCATATGAAAGGGAACTAATCGGATTGGCCAGGGCAGTTACTCATTGGCGACCTCATCTTTGGGGTAGGCACTTCCTCATACGCACTGATCATTTTAGCCTCAAGTACCTGCTCGAACAGTGTCTCACCACATCTCCACAACAACATTGGATCAGCAAATTGATGGGGTTTGATTTCCGAGTAGAATATAAGGCTGGAAAATTGAATAAAGTTGCTGATGCCTTATCTAGAAGAGATGAGGATTCCCCACTCCTCTTGACCGTTTCTTGCCCTCAAGTTGAAATCATAGATGCCATACGACAAGAAACAGCAGCTTCTCAAGAATTATTACACATGCAGCAGCGCATTGAACAAGGGGAGTTTGGTTCCGATTGGGTGGTGCGTGACGGACTGATTTTCTTCAAAGGGAGGCTATACATGCTACCCACTTCTCCACTCATTCCCACCATTCTTTCAGCCATCCATTATATGGCACATGAAGGGGGACTTAAGACCCTACAACGACTTCGGAAGGATTTTCATTGGAAGGGTATGAAGCTTGCTACACTAGAATTTGTGCAGAATTGTCCAGTCTGCCAGCGCCATAAGTGGCAGAATTTACAGCCTGCTGGATTACTACAACCTCTTCCAGTTCCGCAGCAGATTTAGGCTGATATCTCCATGGATTTTGTAGAAGGGTTGCCCAAGGTGCGAGGCAAATCAGTCCTTATGGTTGTGGTTGACAGACTTTCAAAGTATGCCCATTTTTTACCTCTGGCTCATCCATTTACTGCTATATCTGTTGCGACTGTTTTCTTCACAGAAGTGTTTCGACTCCATGGCCTACCTGAATCAATAGTCTCAGATCGGGACAAGGTTTTCCTTAGTATGTTTTGGAAGGAGTTATTCCGTCTCAGCGGGTCCAAGCTGGCTTTCTCTTCAGCATACCATCCTCAATCAGATGGTCAAACGGAAGTTGTCAACCGCACTATAGAAATGTACTTACGATGCCTCACTAGTGATCGACCGCGACAATGGGTTGATTGGGTCCCATGGGCTGAGTACTGTTACAACACTTCTTATCACACTACTCTTGGCACCACCCCTTTCCAATTGGTGTATGGTCGAGAGCCTCCTCGACTTCTATCATATTCAGCCGGGTCTACACGACTTGAGGCCGTTGATAAAGCCCTCCAAGAGAGAGATGCAGTGCTCCGAGATGCTCGTGATAGACTCATGCAAGCCCAACAAAGGATGAAACTCACTTATGATTCAAACCATAGAGAGTTGACTTTTGCAGTTGGGGATTGGGTATGGTTGCGCCTTCATCCATATCGTCAATTAACAGTAGCTAGACAGAAGCATCACAAACTTCTTCCCAAGTATTTTGGTCCTTTCCAGGTCCTGGCCAAAGTAGGATCTGTGGCTTACAAGCTCGCGCTACCTGTGGGCAGTAGAATTCATGATGTGTTCCATGTGTCTCTCCTTAAAGAATATAAGGGTCCCCAACCAGCTGCTGTAGGAGAATTACCACCCGTGTGTGATGGCAAGGCCTTACCAACCCCTCAAGTTATTCTTCGCAGTAGACTCAACCGAGGTCACCAGGAGCTGTTAGTCCACTGGACAGGCTGTCCTAAAGAAGATGCCACCTGGGAACCAGTTGCCCGATTTCAAGAAGCTTATCCGGAGTTTGAGCTTGAGGACAAGCTCAAAGCCGAGGAGGGTAGTGATGATATGGATGCCTTTGTGGGACAGAAATATCAGAGAAGAAAGACAGCAGCAATAAATGCAGTCTAATGGCAATCTTACTTTATTTCCTTATTATAACAATCTTACTTTATTTCCCTTTTTGTTTTATTTGATTCCGTTATAGGTTAGGTTAATATTTAGTAGAATCCTTATTTGATTAGGTTCCCGTAATTTGGATCTCTTCCCTTGTTAATTGAGATCCTATCATTAATTTTAGATTCTTTCCTTTGTATTAGCGGTCTTTAAAAAGGCTGTCATTATTCAATAAGAGCAATCAGAATTATTGTCTCAAATAGTTAGTCTAAAAGACTCTGTCAAGGACGAGTCTACATTTCTATCCACCATAGGTCATAAGAGGTATTCTTCCACGTCCAGACCTGTGACTAGGTCCTGCACCCAGGCACATAACAGGTTGCTAGGATTGAATATTATTTTCTTCTTTTCAGCTACTTTCCTGTTGCTCAATTTTCTATGCCTACCTAGCAGATCAGATTAACTCCACACGATCAAAACCTAGTTTTCCTTGATTGAATTTTCCTAGAACTCATTGATCCCAAAATCATAATTTTGCAGGTACCACTCACAGCCCCAAACATCCACCAATCAACTGCTTAATACCTTTCCTACAGCCTGCAAATTGATATTTCCTATCATAAATACATTAAACCCTCAATACCCAATCCTCCAGCCATTAATTCACCAATAAAAGCCCTCAACTTAGGCCTTCCACTCTCCTTAATTAAAAGATAAATAAAGCAATGTAGAGTACAACAAACTGGATCTATAAAAATTTACAGGAAAATAGTAAGAAATATACAGTTTAGTTTAAGCTAGCTGACTACCTTGTTGCTAAAAATCAAAAGTTTCCTAGTCACCATAATCACTTGTAACAGAAACCAAGTTTTCAAACAGAATCTCCACAGCAACCTTGTTCTAAATGGACAGAAAGACTTCAGTTCCAATTATCTCCAATCAAAGTCAGCAAAAATATCAAATTTAGTCTAATTATTACCATCCCTTTATGGTCAGTTCTGAGGACAAAGCACCCTCGGAGTAATGTAAACAAACTAAATGGTAGCATGGACAAAAATTGGTCATAACAGGAAGTATGCATTTGGATGGCATAAATGTGAGGCAAAGAAAAAAGGGCCCTTACCCAGCTGACAGCTCATCATCAAAGATCACAGTTTCAACGTCCAATGCATGAATTGCACTCTTAATTTCAGAAACCTTGCCGGAGCCAATGTACGTCCTAGGGTTTGGAGAAGTAAGCCTGTATTAACTCAGAAACTAAGTCAATTGACAATATGTTATCCCAAAAAGAAAATAAGGAACTGACAAACGTAATACGTCTTTAGCAATTAAAATATCTCAAAGAGAATAAAGATAGGATTGCTGGTTAGTTTATAGCCTTTTGTAAACAATATTGTTTAATGCAAAGTAACAGCAGTTCTAATGAAATCCCTCTCAATTAATTATTGTCAGCGTGATGAAAGGGAAAGAAGAAAACTACATATAAAGCAATGTATGCAAATGTGAACATGGATTGTTCTATTAACATAAAGAGAAGATTTGGGGGAAAAAAAAGCAACGAAATACAGCAACAACATACAGTCTAAATAAAGTGTATTCTACTGCATGACAATAGACCGCAAAAAGATCACTTTGGTGAAACTTGAAACATTCCACTTCTTGATTTCTATGTGGTGGAAGCTGCCAATTTTTCACCAAATAAGAGCAATGGAGATAATAATTGAAGCTGAAGTAATTACCAAAGCATGTCAAGTAAATTGAACAATAATAATAAGCTAATAACATAAGTGGCTTACTTCTGGTATGTAGTACCAACAACCAATAATCCAGCAGTGTCAGCTAACTGTTCCAATTCACTCAGAGATTCTTCTATACCAAAAGAATCCTGAGCATCACTTTTGCGCTCAACGCCAACAAGATAGGCTTTCTCTGCAAAAACCTGAAAACAGCGAATAATAAGAACCAAAGAAACCAAAACGGAGAATGAAACTGAAAATTGGAAGGATAAGGCGCGACGGACCTCCCTTCCGTTGCGGAGCTTGTAGCGGTAATCGAGGTCGTTGTCTTCTTGTTCTTTCTTCTTTTTAAGTCCCGTTCCTTTCTCTTCAGGGACTCCATTGGTGACTAGTGGAGCTGCTTCTTCGTTAGTTTGCCGTGTCGTCTCCAACTCAATCGTAGGGTTTTCGTTTTGCGATGAAACGGCGTCGTCGGAGTCAGGGGACGTGACTCCAACTTCAAGGTCGCGCTGCAGAACAGAGGCGGTGGTGGAGATAATGGAGTTGGTGGGAGTGAGAAAGAGAGGGGATAGACATAAAGGGCGAATAGGGATTGGTGGTAGATAATGATAGCGTTGTTGAATTGCTGCTACTGGCGATGGCTGAATAACTGAACCTAACAGGCAAATCTTCATCTCTTTCTCCAATTTCAACTCTGCTAAGAGCTCCCTTTCTGCATGACAAAAACAATACCATCATCTTCTGGTCTGTTCTATTTTTCTTTTTTTGAATGATAATGATAATTACGAATTGCGTATCTGCGTTCTGTTCTTACTGCTTAACTGGTGGTCGTGGCGATTGCAGATGCCTTCATTTTTGGCTTACAGGTTTGTCATCCCTTAAAAAAATCATTTTTGAAAAAAAATAAAACAAAAACAATTATTTAATGGAAACATGCATGGTATTAAAAATTGGATTTAATGCTAATATCTAAAAAATTGAAAATTAAATTAAATTAATGGCAACCAGTGGGTTGGTTCAAGTGCTACATGCTTGAATTGCCTCAGATACTTGTGATTAAAACAAAAAAAAAATAAAAATGGCACAAATCCAATTTTTTATTAGATTGTATTGTTTTTAGTTTTATATTATATAAACTAATTTAAATCAAATTTATATGTATATACATTTTTTATCGGTTTTTCTAACCTGTGCAATATTGCACAAAATAATAAAACAAAAGTGAAAAGCTTTTATTTGGGAATTACAGCCATCACAACACTTAATGCATTGGTAATGTTATTGGTTGTAATTCCTTATAAAAGTTTTCCACTTTTATTTTATTATCTTGTGCAATATTGCACATGTTAGAAAAACCGTTTTTTTATTTATAAAACAATCATGTGATTAGAAGTGTGTGTATCTCTATATATATATACACACATAGGGGAATGTTAATATACTCCCACTTGATTTAAAGAAGGAGTAATTAGCAAATCACGCCTTTTTATTTTGACAAAAAATCCACATCTTTTTTTACTTAAAAAATCTAAATATATGGACATAAATGTAATTTAAAATTTAATTACTTTTTAAATTTATTTTTCTTTATTATTTTTTTCTCTCTCCAATTAATTTCTATTTCCCACTTCTCTCTCCACTCTCGAGTCGTTTATTCTATGCTACTCTCTTTCTCTCTCCTTTTATTTTTTCTTTACACTTCATTATCATAATTCAAAATGGGGCATCACAGAGTTTAAATCAAAATGAATGAGATGCAATAGTTTGAGTTTTTTTTTTTGGGTAAATTGTAAAGCTTAATAATATATCTCAAAGTTTACGTTTATTTATCTTATCATTTTAATCATGAAAAAATATTTTGTGTATTGAGTAATTGGAAAGAATAAAAGACATACACCTTACGTAACATCCTAATTTCTCAACTCAAGAATAGTGTCCGTTGGAAACACTATTCCCGAATTTCTGAAATTATTTCGCGTCATTTTCGATACCGTCATACAAATCATACAGTTGCTTAGGCAATCCAACGTTTGCTTAAGCTTCCACAAAATCCATACACTATTATTTTTTATTACAAAACCTCAATCAAAAACCCAGGGAATGAACCTACACTTGGAGTGTTATGGCTCCCAAAACTCAAACCGGAAATCTGGCAGAGATTCCCCTAAAATCTAGACGTTTACCAATTCTATCTTAACCTGAAATCCAGCAAAACCACCAGTGCAGTTTATAATAACACAATACAATCTTAACTACAAGTAAGCCTCTGTGGCCAATCTAACATCTCTACATTAATACATCATTAAACTATTAATTACATTTAATTAACAACTAAGAATGTCTCTTGACCACTAGGCACAAGTGATTCCACTCCAAGAGCTTCACTTCCCTTCTGTACATATAGTTGGAACGTACTGCATAACTAAAATATATCCCCGCAACGTGGGGTGAGACTACGGTCCTAGTGAGCAAAGCATGTAACAGGCAATGTGGGGAGACAAGCATATGAAATGCAACATACCATTCAACAAATTATGCATATTATACATAAACTATTCTAGTCACCTAACATCACATGATCATATCATAACTTGATTGAAATAACATGTAATGCAACTCAATAATGATATGTTATGCATGACCTGCATTGTCCGACAGAACGAGGTCTTTTCACTGATTCTGGAGTTAGAACTGAGCTCAGACTACAGGGAACGTCTTCCCTGGGGACGAATCCCACCCTTATTCTGGACCGAAGTCATTATTCTGGACCGAAGTCAAGTTTTTATGCATGCATTCTGGGCCAAAGCCAAAACTCTCATTCTGGGTCGAAGCCAAATTCTTATTCTGGACCGAAGCCAATATTCTGGGCCGAAGCCAAAACTCTTAATCTGGGCCGAAGCTAAAACTCTAGGTCGAAGCCAAACTCATTTTAGTCTTATTCTGGACCGAAGTCAAGCTTGATTAATTAGTGTTTGGTGGCCATAGGCCAAATTCATTTCCTAATTGAAAAATACTTTTGCATAATCTCAACTAAAATTGGAAGGATGTCAGGAGCAACCAATAGGAAATATTCTCAATAAACCACACATCATGTATACTCAATAACCTACAAGATCATCATAAAACTTCAAGAATCATCAGCAAAAACACCTAATAACAGTTATTCCCACAAAATCCCCCAAATCCTCTAACCTAGGGTTTCACATTCAAACTCATAAACAACTCATACCATATATGTTATCTAATCCATCAATGAATCAACAACCACATACCAGAAAGAAGAGGAAAAGGGAGAATAAGGGTTATAAGAGAAGCATTCACATTATGAGGTGGAAGTGTGTGAGCTTTACTCACCTTAAACGGAAGAACAAAGGAGGAGAAGGAGGAAGATGTTGGAGATCCAAGCTAGGAGATGGTGGAAGATTGCCTTTACCCAAGCCTTCTCCTTCTTTTCTCACTCGTTCTCTCTCTAGAAATCTCTCTCCCTCTCTCTAAAACTGAAGGAATAAGGAAGGAATGGGAGAGAAATCCCTAAATCTGTGTTTTAAAGACCCAGACGCATTCTTGTGCTCAGGCTGCGCTCAGCGCAGCTGAAGCACATGTTTCCTCAATTCCTCTTTGTTTTTCTGCGCTCAGAACAGTTGGAGCGCAGGTTTCCTCAATTCCTCTCTATTTTCTGCGCTGAGGCTGCGCTCAACGCAGCTAGAGCGCAGGAAAACAAATTGGAATTCTGCTGTTTCTCGACAGCTTTCTCGTCTGAGTAGAAATGCGTCTGTTTGGGGTGCAAACGAGCTCGGAATACTATTGTATAACATATCAAACTGAAGCCCCGGATCTTAGCTTTCTAATGCAAGTGGAATCACCTCAATTGGACACCCTTAACTCTAGATATTTGCAATTTAGTGCACCAAGGTCATTAGGCTTAAAACCCGAAATTAAGCAACAACCTTGATTTTTGCCCCTATTTGATTTCCAATTCAAATCTCTCCTTTTCCAACCTAATTCCTCTCCACTAAAACCTTCTTCTAATCTTAGTTCTTCTTTATCTAATCTTATTTCCTCATTCTTGAACTGTTACACTTCTCTCTGATACAGGGTGCGGTTTCTTCTAGGTTCGACCTATAATATGATTGGCTTAGCTCTTGGTCCCTCTTCTAACCTCTTTTACTCATGGCTCCTAATGGCTTCCCTAATTTCTTGTCTGAAACCACACTTAGCCTCCGAATTCTCATCCTACTTCTAACTTCCCTTTCTTGGCTAGGTTCACCACCTACGACTTCTCTTATGTTTCCTAGGTTCCAGTTTATGGGATGTTACACCTTACGTTTGCAATTCGCATGATTAAGCAATTCACAAAGTTTAACTTTTGCAAAGAATAAAAGACATAGACCTTACGTTTCTGGGTATTTGAGTGAACGCCTTTTTTTTTACGGAAGCTTAGTACGTAGTCTCTCATTTTTTTAATGGAAGCTTAGTCTCAGACTATTAAAAGAAATATGATAAAAAAAAAAAAACTCTATGAAGTGGCACATAGCACTCATCCCTTTCCCCTGCTACACTTAGCTTCATTTGCTAATGCTCTTATTGCTGTATCACCCTGTGATGATAATGAAGTGCGGAGAGAGTAGGAGGGGAGAGAAAAAGCTGTGGGAGAGGGGAGAGAAGTGAGAAATAAAAATTAATTAGAGAGAGAAGAAAAAAATACAGAAATATAAATTTAAAAAGTAATTAAATTTTAAATTACATTAATACCCATAAATTTGAGTTCTTTAAAGAAGAAAAGATGTTGAGTTTTTTTGTCAAAATAAAAAGGTGTGATTTGTTAATGCACTCCTTCTATAAATTAAGTGGGAGTACATTAGCGTGGAAACGTGTTTAGGCGTTGGTCAGCTTCTAAGTCTAGTGCTCCCGGTAATAAAGCCTTAGGAAGGTAGTAAACTCGTTGGTGAGCTAGATTTCTTAATAGAAGTGGTCCCGTCACAGAAAATATTAAAAAGATTTAAATGGCTGGTTTATTAAGAACCTTAAGTGATTTAAGTTTAAGAAAATCCAATAAAATAATAGTTAGACAATCCTCTCAAGATATCCCCTCAACATCTCAAACAGAAACTACCCCAATAGAGTTACAAATAGTAGAAATAGAAAATTCTTTTCATAATTGGTCAATGCCTATAATAAAGAAATGTGAAGTATACAAACAATAATTTTTATGGTCTTCCTCTCCTAATGAAGAAATTCATACGTTAGAATATAGTTATCCCAGAACAAAGCAAAATAGAGAAATTACTATTTTTAGAGCAAGAAATGCTAGATAAACATATTGCAAAAGGATATAATTTTATTCTTTTGGGATTAATACAAGTAGCATCAAAACCAAATTATAGATTAGGAGTTAGTACCCTTATAATAATGTTATTAAGAGATATAAAGTTAAGAAGATTTGATGATTCAATAATAGCCGTAATGGAAAGTAATCTTCATGATGGACCTGCTTTCTTTAATTGTTATCCAAATTTTTCAATGGATATAAAAAATGAATATACTGCTAATGCAATAAAATTATTTATTAAGGCACCTGAAGAAATATTAAATGAACGAACTGGACCTTTTCATATAATTTATAGAATTTACTATAAGGTAACAAGAATAAATTATAATTTTAGAGCTTTAAGATCATCACCAAAAATTGAAACAATACTAGTAGAAGCCAACCTTAGAAAATCTTCACTTCAAGTTCCTAAAAAATTAAGCCATCAAGAAGTTATGAAAAAAAATACCAGAAGAATGGGTATTTGAAGAAATGTTAGAACAAGAAAATATATATAATACGCAAATAAGAGAAATAATACAAGAAGGTCCTAATATTAGATTAAGAATGATTCGATCCTCCTCCTTAAAAGTGTTAGAACCACAACATTTATACAAGCCAGAATCTTCAAGACATTCAGTAGATGGATCATGTTTAGATATAAGAGGATTAGATAATAGAATACCTAGAATATCTAAACCTCTGTACCAAGAAACTAAAATATAATCTCCTCAACATTCTCCAACAACCTCACAAATTCTAAACACTTTAACTAAAGAGCAACCTTTTCAAATAGATAAAGAATGGATTAGGGAAGATTTTGAAGCTCAATATAATAAATATAGAAGAGATTGGTTTTTCTCAACATTTGAAAAGCAAAAAACAAAACAATTTAAAAATGTATTTTATCAATATTTAAGGGAAAACGAAATTAATATGTATTTCTTTTATTGGTTTTCAAATTATTGTAAAAATAATAATTTAGAGTATTCATTTAGAGAAGAAAGAAAATTAAACCCTTTAGAAAAGAAAACTACCCCATGAAAAACTTTAACTAACAAAATAATAGAATCAGAATATCCCCCTCTAGAAGGAATAAAAGTTCAAGTAAATGATTTAGAAATAGAAGTGGTTCCTTATAAAGACGTAAATAATGAAGAAAAATTGGTAGATAAAAAGGATATTAAAAAATTACATCAACAATTGAATTTTTCCAATACAGTTTCAGAGACTATGTCAAAACAATTAATCAGAATAGAAAATAAAAATAATATAAACATACCAAGTACTTCAAAATCAAGTATAATAACACAATCTCCTATAAAACCAATATATAAATTAAATAATGTACCTCAAAAGGAATTAGATGCAATAAAATTTAAAAGTGATATAGAATTAGATATAGAAAGCATAAAAAAGAATTTAGAAAAATTAAGTATAGAAAAGCCATCAATAAATACTTTAGAAAAAGCAGATTTAGAAATAAATAAAATAAAATTTCAAAATAGAAGTTATCATAAATTAAGAAATTATTATCCAAGGCCTACATATCATGATATTCAAATAGAAGAAAGGGGAGAATTTGTCCAAAACTCTTATACTGGGTTAGATATTGTAGAATGGAACTTAGATGGATTAAGTGAGAAAGGAATATTGGATTTAACGTGTCAAATGTCAATGGTTGCAACCGCTTACAAATCTAAAAGATGTTCAGATAGAGATTCAGCAATAGCAATAATTCAAGGCTTTACTTGTCAGTTAAAAGGTTGGTGGGATAATTTATGTACTACTGAAGAAAATGAATTTGTATTAAATAGTGTAAAGACTGAAAACCAAGAACAAGACGCAGTAGCAACTTTAATATATACCATAATTCAAAATTTTATAGGAGACCCAAATATATTTAAAGAAAGGGGTGCAAGTCAACTAGCTAATTTATATTGCCCTACGATGTCTGATTATAGATGGTATAAAGATACATTATTGTCAAAAGTAATACTTAAAGAAGATGGATCGGTAGGATTTTGGAAAGAAAGATTTATAGCTGGTCTCCCTAAATTATTCTCAGAAAAAGTTAAGGTGAATTTACAAAGAGTATATGGAAATCCAATATCCTATGAAAATTTAACTTATGGACAAATACATAATATAATAATAGATATTGGGATACAAGTTTGTACTGATTTCAAATTGCAAGATAAAATTCGTAAAGAAAAACAAACCAATAGAAAAGAAGTTGGAACGTTTTGTCAACAATATGTAGTAGAAACAATTAAAGTGCCTAGTGCTCAACAAAAAAGAAAAACTAAAAAACAATTTAATAGTTACTATAAGAAACCTTATAGGAAGAAATATAATAAAAATAACATAAATCAAAATGTTCAAAACAAAAATAATAAAAAACCTAAATATACAAAATTTAAGAAAAAGGGAAATACTTGTTGGAAGTGTGGAAGGATGGGCCATTAAGCAAATAATTGTAAAGTTCAATAAAAGATAAATGAATTAGAAATAGATCAAAAGTTAAAAGAAAGTCTTTTAAATATATTAATAAATTCTGAACCAGAAGAATTTTCTAGTAGTGAAGAAATAAAAGAAGAATATGATGAAGTAATTTATCAATTAGAAAATACAACTTCTGAAGAGGAGCAAAGTGAACCTGAAGAAGATTGTTTAGGACCTGGATTATGTGCATGTTCAAATTGTAAAACTATAAACATGTTAACTAAGGACCAAACTTCTACACTAATTTCTATAATAGATAAAATGGAAGAATCTCCTTTAAAAAATGAATTTTTGCAACAATTAAATGATTTAATACAAAAAGATGAGAAAAATAGACAATATATAAAATCAATAGATATGAAAGAGATTTTTAATAGATTTAAAACTCCAAACGAGCAAGTAACTATAAAAGACTTACAAAGCGAAATTAGAAATCTTAAACAAGACGTACAAATATTAAAACAAAATGATATATCACTAAAATATAGACTACTAGAATTAGAATGAAAAGAGATATTAAAAATTCAAGATAAGACTAATAATGAAGACCCAAATACAAGTACTTCTTTTATTAATTTATTAAGTATTATTACAACTCATAAATGGCACTGTGAAGTAACATTAGTAATACAAAATGAGATATTTAATATGATCGCCTTAATAGATTCAGGAGCCGGTATCAATTGTATTCAAGAAGGATTAATCCCTACAAAATATTATGAAAAAACCACAGAAGGAGTCAGTAGTGCAAATGGCTCTCAAATGAGTATTCAATATAAATTATCAAATGCAAAGATATGTAAAAATAAAATATGTTATACACCCTCTTTTGTATTAATAAAAAATATGACAACCCAACTAATATTAGGAACTCCATTTTTAACGCTACTATATCCTTTTAAAGTAACTGAGAAGGGAATAGTATCAAAAGTGTAACGCCCTAATTTCTAAACTCAGAAATAATGTCCGTTGGAGACACTATCCCTGAAGTTCTTGAAATTATTTCGTTAAATTTCTGATATCGTCACATATTCGCTTAAACTTTCCAACGATTAGCTTAAGTAATCACAATATAACATCAAATTCCCTAAAATAAGAGTAAATCTTACTTAAACTTAGGGAAGAATCCACACTTGGAGAAATGTGATTCAAAGAACTCATACCGGAAATCAGGCAGAGTCTCCCCTAAAAATCGGACAATTACCAGAAACTGCTTAACCTGAAAATCAGCAAAACCAATACATTCAATATCATACCTATCATAGCATTAAAGCTAGGCCTCAGTGGCCAATTCAGAATAATTACACTTCTACAATTTACATCAGTACACCACGGCAAACAACCGATTACCAAAACACAAATACATCAGGAACTACTTCTATTAAACTAATCTCCCAGCTGAATTAAGACTCAGCTCCACCCTCACCTTAGCTGCCTCAACCTCACCGGAAGTACCTGCATCACTAATTATATCCTCGAAACGTGGGGTGAGATAATAATCCCAGTGAATACAACCACATGCATGAATGCAAGGAGCATATATCAATGACAATTAACAATTTAACAAACTTCTCAGAACATAATTCAAATAAACTAATAGGTGAGACATGCGGTGGGGGAAAGTCAATCACTAACTAATATGTAACCATAATCATAATCATAACTAAAACAAATAAATGCACTAATGAGGCAACTCACTGTTGTGCCCAGCAGGCATGATCTTATCACTTTCTATGGTTAGAACTGGGCTCAGACTACGGGAAACGTCTTTCCTGGGGACGAATCCCACCCATTACTGGACCGAAGTCAAGTTTTCACATAATTACTTAATTTTTAACTCACAGCGCAAAGGCCGGCTTGAATTAACTCACGGTCGAAACCGACTTAACATGAATCAACTACTAAAGCTGAAGTTTAAAGCATTTATATGATTCCGTAACTTTTGTAAATTCACAAGTTTCGTAACTTTTGACATTCAAAGATTTTTCAAGTAAATCATAACATCAATCACTCAATTCCATACAAACATTACAAATCCAATCAAATCAACCATATAGAAAGGGAATTAAAGGGATAGGGTTCATACAATGAGCATTTCGACAATTTCGTAAATCTCGCTAGTTTCGTAAATCTCGCTACCCTAAGGTTTCAATGAAAAACCTAACCAAATTACTCAATCACATACAAACATCGCTAATCTAACCACTATATTCATATAGAAAGGGAATTAGAGAGTAGGGTTCATACATTGGGGAAAACTCAAAATCAAAGGAGAGTGTGTGTTTGTGAGTTGTACTCACCAAATTGAAACCCAAGAGGAGAACAATGAGTAGAGAAGGGATCCACTTGGGGATTCCTAGCTTCGATTCCCTTTCCGACCTCGAATCCGAGCTTCCTCTCACTAGAAATCCCACTCTCACTCTCTAAGTCGAAGGGGAGGAGGAAAATGAAGACATGCATCTGATTTTCGCACCAGCTATATATATATATATATATTAAGTGATGGTAATCGATTACAGACTTACTGTAATCGATTACCAACGGCTAAAAAGACACTAGAAAGCTCTTCTGGTAACCTGGTAATCGATTACAACCCCTGGTAATCGATTACTACAAACCCAGATTTTATGGTAATCGATTACCATACCTGGTAATCGATTACCAAAATATCAGCTCTCAGGTAATCGATTACAAATTCTTAACAGGCGATTAACCAAAATTCAGCTCTCAGGTAATCGATTATGAATTCTTGGTAATCGATTACCAGAAATTCAGCTCTCTGATAATCGATTACACATCCTTGACAGGCGATTACCCAAGATTCAGCTCTCAGGTAATCGATTACAAGATGCTGGTAATCGATTACCAGAAACTCCTAACTCCCTAATTTGCTTAAAAACTTGGAAACTTGGTTTTAAAAACTCCTAAATTCTATCTCCTAATTTCTTAAACTTTCTTTCCTTAATTATTAACATATAAATTCCTATCTTAATCTTACGAATTAATAGAAGTTCTGAATTATGGAATGTTACAATTTCCTACTTACTTTCTTCTTAATTACTGAACTTACTATCATTATTCTAATCACTTTTAATTCATCAAAGATCTTAATTATCGGGGTGTTAATTGAATGAGAACTCTAACACTTAAACTCTTAAATTTAACTCTCCTAACTCTCACCTACTCTATCATTCCTAGTTCCTTTTTCCATAATTCATACTCAACTCAATTATTCTTCTGAAATCTTCCCTTTAATACCCATAGATTCTTACTAACCCTCATATTCTTTCTTGTAATTCTTCCTCTCCTACTCAGCCTCTCAACCCACCCCCAACTTTCCTCTAGTTTGATTTAAGTCTAATTTTTGGAATGTTACATTTCTACCCCCCTTAAAAGGACTTTTGTCCCCAAAATTCGCTTCAGCTATATTTCAACACCAATTCACTTCCCATCTCCCAATTCCTCGGAATACAAGTTCCTAAACTTATACCTCTCCCCGAATTCCATGATGTGGTTTCTCTAATAGGTTCTCACACTCTCTACTCTATTTGAGTATACTCCACTGGTCTGGTTAGGCAACTCACTTGATAAAATCTAATTATAGGAAAAGATTTCACACAACAACTAAGTAAGGATTCTAACTCAACCCCCAAGCCCATCAACCACCGGTCGGTTTTAAGTCTTATGTTCTTAATGATCTAGCTATGTTTAAGAAAATTCCAAGTGATTTACAAGTTTATATTCTAAGTTCTATTATATTACTAACAATAAGTCATGCACACATAACTACTTAACCCCTCGAATCACTGAGTTTGTGTTGACGAGTTATCTCAACACTCACGTCATGCTCGAGGAATTAAGTTCACATAATCATATAGACAAACACCGAACCCAGGTGTGAGGAAAGTCACTCATTCTTCTAAAAAACATCAGAATTCTAACAAAACTTATGCCATAATCGTAGGTGAAATACCTACTGGTCACAGCATGAACACGATAAACTCTCCTAATCTCCTATCTTCCCATGATGGGATCTATTTCTACCCCACCCAACCGGTCAGGGCTCGTACTTAGTTTGGTTCTAAGATTCACTGAAAAAGGAAAGTGACTTGATGTCATCCACACCTTGATCCTCCTATAAGTAAGGATTTCTAAAAGCTTTAGAGTTCTAACCTAATGATTATGCCTAACCACCTCTCAATCCTTCCTAATACTCTAGCCAGGCCTAACTATACACAGTCAAATCTAACTTTTAGGTTGAGTAAAACCTAGTCGTGCTCGAGTACTGAGTGCCTTTTATGGCTTCACATGCCCTGCCTATAAGACTACCCCCCCTTAAGGCTTCAGGCTCTTTCTAATATTTCTCAGGGTTCTAAATCTTCATTTCTCTCTTGGAGACATCAAGCCTACATCCCGATACCTAACTAATTTGTTTCCCCTTCTCATAAACTCCAGAGTTATTACTATTATGGTGTGAAGAAGAATTTCCTATTTCTGTTTGGAATGTGAACATATGTAAACATGGTCACAACTACAACATATAGATATAAGGTTTAAAGTTCTAGAATTTCCCTCATGGAATTCATGGATGAGGCTAAGTATTTGGGTGGCTGGGAGAACATCTATCGCTACTTGATAAATCCTTGGCTAGCTCTAGAGTTGTCTGTTAATCTACTTGTTCTACTCATTTCCCATTAGGACCTCAACTATAATTTCCTCCCCTTTCCTAATTAATTCTAAAAAGTCTAAGTTATTCCCGCTACTTTGTTATCTTCAACTAAGGTATTTGGTTCACTTACTTTCTGTCTAACAATTCTCTCAAGTGATTCCTAATTCTTTTCTACAAGACTACCCCTAATATGACTTAATTGGGAACTTCCTATCCTTACTTGGGTTGTGGGTAAATCTACACTACCTTATGCAATCTATACTAGAATTCTTAACTTCCTTGACTAAGGGTCACAAGACATTGCCTCTAGGGCTACTAGGTGTTCTCTAAACGTGAGCTGAAAGGGTGAGGAGATGGTAGCCGCCATGACTACCTACCCGTCTGATAAAGCGTAAGGATGCTGTCCATGTAATCCATGGATAAGGCAAAGAGTAAGGTGGCTGAAAGAATCATCACTCACTTGTCAGTCTCTTGACTACCCTCAAGGTGGCCTAGGGAAAACACCTCTTCTTACATTATCTCAAAAGAAACCTCAATTTCCTAACCCTTCTAAGTTTAGGTCTAAATGTCTAGATGTCCCTGCTAAGTTTACTGACTTTAGGTAAGGTCTTAAGCCTACTTAAGTTATAATCTTCTATACATTTTCCCAATGGTTTGGAATCCCCTTGGGTGCCTCTGCGACCTCTGGTTTACCCTAAGTAGAGTTTCTATCTTAACTTGGACTACAGTCCCGCATTCCTTCTAACGTGACCTCACAAGGGTTTGTTTCATCAGAAACTTTAACCATGTGAATTACTACCTAACAAGCACACACACATTCTAACATAAAATGACATAAAATCACTTATACAAACCAATGCCACAAAGAGATAGCAAATCACACAATACATTCAGATTATATAGTTTACACAATCAGAACTACTTTATAAGTCAAACAACAACCATCCTCTAAAATAACGAATTAAACTTAACTAACTGCCTTAAGAGTGCCTAATGCTTACTAGGGCTCCAGGGTCACATTCTCTAAGGCTCCTAAGGTAAGGGTTCCATTTCCAAAATTGACCTAAGTTACTCTCTTTCTAATACAAGAATGGGTGGCTTTAACTTTGTTAAGGAAGTATCCTAACTTCCGGACCAAAGCATCCTACTCACATAACTGACCATAATCTCCATTTACAATACACACCATAGGAGTGATCAGTCCCTATAATGAGTACATGTACTAGAAGATTATAACAAGTCACGGGCAACTAACCTAACCATAGTCCAATTGGATTGAACTGCTCTGATACCAAAATGTAATGCCCTATGTAACGTCCTAATTTCTAAATCCAAGAATAATGTTCGTTGGAAACACTATTCCCGAATTTCTGAAATTATTTCGCGCCATTTTCGATATCGGCACACATA
Source organism: Sesbania bispinosa (assembly GCA_026901365.1). Classification (NCBI taxonomy): domain Eukaryota; kingdom Viridiplantae; phylum Streptophyta; class Magnoliopsida; order Fabales; family Fabaceae; genus Sesbania; species Sesbania bispinosa. The sequence continues at coordinate 898,514 of QLOH01000226.1, read as the reverse complement.
ATACAACGATGCCTAAGCAATCCAACGCTTACTTAGACTACCACATACTTCATACATCACATTTCTCAAAGTCAATTTCTAATTTTGAAATATGGGAACGAACCAACACTTTAGAGTGTTAAGGTTCATAAACTCCTACCAAAAATCCGGCAGAGTTTCCCCTGAAAACTGGACATTTCCAAATTTTCAGAATCACCTGAAAACCAGCAAAATCACCAGTACAGTTCATAATATCACAATCACTAATCCAATTCAATAACAATAGGCCTCCATGGCCAAACTAAAGACTACTACTTCATATTTCAAAATCTAATCTCTAATACATCTTTATATAATTACATAATTGAACTATCAATACAAAAATAAACCACTAAACTTCTTGACCACTGGGAGTGGGTGAGTCCACTCCAACAACTCCATCTTCCTCTAATACAAGATCTGATTAGCCTGCATAACTAGAATATATCCCCGTAACGTGGGGTGAGATAATAATCTCAGTGAACAAAGCATGCAGCAAGCAGTGTGGGGAGGCAAACATATGACATGCCACATATCATTCAACAAACCACAATCAATTCATTCTAATGCACATGAACACTTCTTCTATTCTCAAATTAACTAAACACAAGCATATCACATGTCTAATGCCACAATCTCAAGTAAATGTGCTATACATGAATGCATGACTGCATTACCCGGCAGACGGGGTCTTATCACTATCTGGCGCTAGACCTGAGCTCAGACTACAAGGAACGTCTTCCTTGGGCATAATACCGCCAATTAACTGGGGGCTGAAATCCGTGTTTTAACTGGGGACCGAAGTCCAATTAGCTGGGGACCGAAGTCCAATCTTGATTAATTAAGGTGAACTGGGGCCGAAGCCATTTTTACTGGGGCCGAAGCCAGATTCATTCAAAACTGGGAGCCGAAGCTCAAAGTCATTTTAAACTGGGAGTCGAAGCTCAAATTCACTTTAAACTGGGAGCCGAAGCTCAATTCATTTTCCAATTAACTGGGGCCAAAGGCCATTATGCAATTGCTCAAACATCACAAATAGCACATGTCTCATAAGAGATCTAAATATTATTATGATAATCATATCACCTCAAGAATGTCAATCTGAAATTACGTTCTCATTTAGCAACCTTGAAAGCATATTTTATATTAAATTCTAACCTATAATCATACATCTTCATACAACAAAATCATCTTATAGCGTAACGAAAACCTCAAGAGAATCAATCCAACAATTAAATCAACAACCAAATACTAAAGGAAAAGGAATAGAAGAGTAGGGATCATGATTGGGACGCATACAAAATGTTGTGAGAGTGTGTGAGCTTCGCTCACCTGAACAGATCCGCCACCACCATTGTGGAACTCCCTCCGTTCGAACAAGCACCGCGTCCAGCCACCGGAGTCCACCGCGTCATGGCTGCGAAGCACTTTCTTCTCCACTTTCCCAACCACCGCACACAGTCGCTTCAGTTCGCCGGAGCTCCGCCGCGCCTCGCCACCGTCAGTCATGTTCAGCTAGCCGCACCACCGCCACGAGACGCTGCCACCCGGCCACCAGAAGCCGCAACTACTGCAGCGGCGATGCGAACCTCCTCGCGGTTGCGCCTGTCTCCGCCACCGGAGAGCACCCCTGCAGCCTCCGTCCTGACCACTGTCGTCTCAGTCCGGTCAGCTCCACCACCACCCAGCTCGCGCCTCCGCCATGAAGACCCAGTCGCGCGCGCCGTTGCACAGATCGGACGGGGGCGCTTCGCTCCAGCCGCCGTGCACCTCGGCCATGGCTGGTTCTCGGCCGCCAGCAGCTCCGGCTGTGTCACTTTGCCTTCCCTCTGCTGCCTATGCCCTCCTCTCCCCATCTCTTCTTCCCTTTCATTCTCCTTCTTCTTTCCTTCTTCCAGCCGTCGTCCTCTCTCTCTTTTCCTCCTTCTCTTCCTTTCTTTTCTTAAACAACCCTAATTCTAATAATAATAATAAAACAATAATAATACTAATAATAATACTAATAATACTAATAATACTAATAATAATAACAGTAATAATAAGAATACTAATAGTAATAATAATTTTAAGATTATTATTACTAATCCCTAATATTGATATATTAGTAACAATTATTATATCTTCTAAAATCAAATCTTATTAATTACTTACATTAAATAAATTAAAAGCATTTTGATTCTAATTCTAGATCCTTAAATTTTGGGATGTTACACCCTAATTTCTAAACTCAGAAATAATGTTCGTTGGAGACACTATCCCTGAAGTTCTTGAAATTATTTCGTTAAATTTCTGATATCGTCACATATTCGCTTAAACTTTCCAACGATTAGCTTAAGCAATCACAATATAACATCAAATTCCCTAAAATAAGAGTAAATCTTACTTAAACTTAGGGAAGAATCCACACTTGGAGAAATGTGATTCAAAGAACTCATACCGGAAATCCGGCAGAGTCTCCCCTAAAAATCGGACAATTACCAGAAACTGCTTAACCTGAAAATCAGCAAAACCAATACATTCAATATCATACCTATCATAGCATTAAAGCTAGGCCTCAGTGGCCAATTCAGAATAATTACACTTCTACAATTTACATCAGTACACCACGGCAAACAACCGATTACCAAAACACAAATACATCAGGAACTACTTCTATTAAACTAATCTCCCAGCTGAATTAAGACTCAGCTCCACCCTCACCTTAGCTGCCTCAACCTCACCGGAAGTACCTGCATCACTAATTATATCCCCGAAACGTGGGTGAGATAACAATCCCAGTGAATACAACCACATGCATGAATGCAAGGAGCATATATCAATGACAATTAACAATTTAACAAACTTCTCAGAACATAATTCAAATAAACTAATAGGTGAGACATGCGGTGGGGAAAAGTCAATCACTAACTAATATGTAACCATAATCATAATCATAACTAAAAAAAATAAATGCATTAATGATGCAACTCACTGTTGTGCCCAGCAGGCATGATCTTATCACTTTCTATGGTTAGAACTGAGCTCAGACTACGAGAAACGTCTTTCCCGGGGACGAATCCCACCCATTACTGGACCGAAGTCAAGTTTTCACATAATTACTTAATTTTTAACTCACAGCGCAAAGGCCGACTTGAATTAACTCACGGTCGAAACCGGCTTAACATGAATCAACTACTAAAGCTGAAGTTTAAAGCATTTATATGATTCCGTAACTTTCGTAAATTCACAAGTTTCGTAACTTTCGACATTCAAAGATTTTTCAAGTAAATCATAACATCAATCACTCAATTCCATACAAACATTACAAATCCAATCAAATCAACCATATAGAAAGGGAATTAAAGGGATAGGGTTCATACAATGAGCATTTCGACAATTTCGTAAATCTCGCTAGTTTCGTAAATCTCACTACCCTAAGGTTTCAATGAAAAACCTAACCAAATTACTCAATCACATACAAACATCGCTAATCTAACCACTATATTCATATAGAAAGGGAATTAGAGAGTAGGGTTCATACATTGGGGAAAACTCAAAATCAAAGGAGAGTGTGTGTTTGTGAGTTGTACTCACCAAATTGAAACCCAAGAGGAGAACAATGAGTAGAGAAGGGATCCACTTGGCGATTCCTAGCTTCGATTCCCTTTCCGACCTCGAATCCGAGCTTCCTCTCGCTAGAAATCCCACGCTCTCTCTCTCTAAGTCGAAGGGTAGGAGGAAAATGAAGACATGCATCTGATTTTCGCACCAGCTATATATATATATATATATATTAAGTGATGGTAATCGATTACAGACTTACTATAATCGATTACCAACGGCTAAAAAGACACTAGAAAGCTCTTCTGGTAACCTGGTAATCGATTACTACTCCTGGTAATCGATTACTATAAACCCAGATTTTATGGTAATCGATTACCATACCTGGTAATCGATTACCAAAATATCAGCTCTCAGGTAATCGATTACAAATTCTTAACAGGCGATTACCCAAAATTCAGCTCTCAGGTAATCGATTACGAATTCTTGGTAATCGATTACCAGAAATTCAGCTCTCTGGTAATCGATTACACACCCTTGACAGGCGATTACCCAAGATTCAGCTCTCAGGTAATCAATTACAAGATGCTGGTAATCGATTACCAGAAACTCCTAACTCCCTAATTTGCTTAAAAACTTGGAAACTTGGTTTTAAAACTCCTAATTTCTTAAACTTTCTTTCCTTAATTATTAACATATAAATTCCTATCTTAATCTTATGAATTAATAGAAGTTCTGAATTACGGAATGTTACAATTTCCTAATTACTTTCTTCTTAATTACTGAACTTACTATCATTATTCTAATCACTTTTAATTCATCAAAGATCTTAATTATCGGGATGTTAATTGAATGAGAACTCTAACACTTAAACTCTTAAATTTAACTCTCCTAACTCTCACCTACTCTATCATTCCTAGTTCCTTTTTCCATAATTCATACTCAACTCAATTATTCTTCTGAAATCTTCCCTTTAATACCCATAGATTCTTACTAACCCTCATATTCTTTCTTGTAATTCTTCCTCTCCTACTCAGCCTCTCAACCCACCCCCAACTTTCCTCTGGTTTGATTTATGTCTAATTTTTAAGATGTTACAAAAAGCATTAGAAAAAGAAATATGTTTTGAATTTATTCAACCTCCAAGATTAAAAGAATTAAATATGTTACAAGAAGTTTCAATAAAGAAAATAAACTTGATTCAAAGAAAACAAAAACACATAAATATGTTAAATAAAGAAATACAATATAAAAGCATTGAAGAACAAATAAAAACTCCTAACATCCAAAAATTAGTAAGAGTTTGAAAAGAAAATAGAACAAGAAATTTGTGAAACATATCCTATAGCTTTTTGGAATCGAAAAAAATATGAAGTTTCACTATCATATGAAGAAGGATTTAATGAAAAGAATATCCCAACAAAAGCAAGACCAATACAAATGAATCAACAATATTTAGAATATTGTAAGAAAGAAATTCAAGAATATTTAGATAAAGGGTTAATTAGACCATCAAAATCCCCTTGGAGTTGTTCAGGATTTTATGTTATGAATGCCTCAGAACAAGAAAGAGGAGCTCCTAGATTGGTTATAAATTACAAACCTTTAAACAATGTATTAAAATGGATAAGGTATCCTCTCCCCAATAAATCAGTTTTAATTAAGAGATTACATAATGCAACAATATTTTCTATATTTGATATGAAATCTGGATATTATCAAATTTCAGTAGCAGAAGAAGATAAATATAAAACAGCTTTTGTAGTACCATTTGGACATTATGAATGGAACATAATGCCTCAAGGATTAAAGAATGCACCAAGTGAATTCCAGAATATTATGAATGATATTTTTTTTATCAATATATGAAATTTTTTGTAGTATATTTAGATGATGTATTAATTTTTTCAAGGGAGAATAAATCAACATGTTTTACATTTAAATAAATTTATAGAAATAATAAAAGAAAATGGTTTAGTTGTTTCTGCAAAAAAGACAAAAATATTTCAAACAAAAACTAGATTTTTAGGATATGAGATATATCAAGGAAGTATATCTCCAATTCAAAGATCTTTAGAATTTGCAGAAAAATTCCCAAATGAAATTAAAGATAAAAAACAATTGCAAAGGTTTTTAGGATGTTTAAATTACATAGCAGATTTTGTTCCAAAAATTAAAACAATATGTGAACCTTTATACAAAAGACTTAGAAAAAATTCCCCACCTTGGGATAATAAAATGTCTCAAGTAGTTATTCAAATTAAGCAAATAATAAAAAAATTGCCTTGTTTAGGAATTTCAGATCCTAAAGCATTTTTAATTGTTGAAACCGACGCGTTAGATAAAGGTTATGACGATATTCTTAAGCAAATCTCAAAAATCTCATCTCAAGAACAAATAGTTAGATATTATTCGGGTATATGGAATCCTACTCAACAAAAATACTCTACTATTAAAAAAGAAATTTTATCAATTGTTTTATGCATTACCAAATTTTAAGATGATTTGTTTAATAAGAAATTTCTGGTAAGAACTGATTGTAAAGCGGCTCCAAGCGTTTTACAAAAGGATGTAAAAAATTTAGTCTCTAAACATATTTTTGCCAGACGGCAAACCTTACTTTCATGTTTTGACTTTGATGTTGTTCATATTAAAGGAAATGAGAATTCTTTACCTAATTTTCTTACAAGAGAATTTTTGCAGGGTTCAAAATGAGTAATAGCAAGGCCATGTCAAAAGATCAATATGGTCCTCCATTAAGTGGAAGGATTTTACCATTATCAATACAAGGATCAATAGGACCATCAACCCCAATATCCTCTACAGCACTTGTTCCAGCAAAACCCACTACTTTAGCCCAAGTTGTTCAAAATACTCCAATTAAAACAGAAATTCCTAAAAGTCCTTTAATTCCCCATTACAATAAGTTTACCCCTCTACAATATCATAATACCTTAGTAAAGCCCTCTGATATTTCAAAAAACATTTCAAGAGCCCAAACCTCTTCATCCTCTGATCAAACTTATCAAGAAAAGCCTAAACTCATTCCAATAATGATAATTGAAAAAGAATGGATAAAATTTCCTCCAAGAGAAATAGCTCAAAAGGTCTTTCCACCTCAATATCAGTATAATCCAAATGGATCTGGTAAGGTTAGAGAATTTTATGAGTTCATATTAATAGATACCGATTCAATTGAAATTCATCATCATGAAGATCCAAAAGGACAAGGTATACTATTTTCCAAAGCCAAAATTCTTAAAATTCTTTCTGTTCAAGACTGGAATCAAGAACTTTAACAACCCAAAACTTTTTCAAGAAAATTTCCCCCTCAAAATTATACTTATTATGACTACATAGATGCCTGATACAATACTTTCTACCTCCGTCCTTATCAACACTCATGGTTTCTCTGATTCAAAAAAGGAATTTCCATAAAATTTCCAAAGTGGTTCATGAAGTGGTTCTATGATTTTGGACCCACTACTACACTATTACCACAAGATGCTAAAGAAAGATCAATATTTTAAAGACAAGACTACTTTTATTCAAGGTTACCGATTTATATCATTCGTGGCTAGTCAAGGTATAACTTGGATTATGTCATGGGATTATGATTCGGTAAAGCTTGCTAATAAAATAGATCTTCGTTATTTAGCCAGATCAATACGAGTAAAATGGTGGTAAAAAATTGATGTCACTCTGATCAAAAAAGAAAAAATTGATGAATGGATCAAAATGTCCCAACTTAAAGCTAGACCCAGAGATCAAAATAAAGAATCCCTATTTTTAGCAGAAAAACAAAAAATAATGGCAGCCTTAGCTTCAGCTACCTTAGAAAAAGAATGGCAAGAAAGATTGAAAGCAGTGAGTTCAACATAATCATAAGAAGTTAGAGATGAAGTTTCATCAAGTCCTAGCAATTACTTGCAAGATAATGAAGATGACTGTTATGGAATAATGTTTGATTGATCAACCTAGATGTGCTACGTATGAAGTAAAAATGCATGGTAAAAGCTACGTGTTAGTGTAAGTGTGAAAGTGTCAAGACTAAGTGCTACGTGTGTGCATAATGATGCTACTAAACATGCAAGAGTGCTACGTGCAAGTGAAATGTGTGCATAATAATGTTACTAAACATGCAATAATGCTACGTGCAAGTGAAGGAAGAAAATCAATAAAGCTAATGATGGGGATTTTGAAAGAATAAAGCTAATCATGAAGAATCTTGCAAGAAGACAAATGTGGTCATGAAAGAATCTTAAGAATCACGGTTGCTTGCATGCAACCTTAGTTTATTATTTTATAAAAAAAGGGCTTTTTCTTTTAGTATAAATAAATATACCCTTTGTTTCAGTTTTGAGGCAGAGGCAAAATTATGAGAGAAAAGCTTAAGTGTGCTATTGTAAGAGTGTTTGATTTCTGTAAATGTGTTTAGTTTCTTGTATCAAAGTGAGTGCATTTTCAAGAGTGTTTAATACACCGTTTGTAATAAAGTGAGTGAATTTTCAAGAGTGATTACTCCCTTGTATCAATTTGGGTGAAGATATCTCAAAAGTTTTATTCTCGAAGTTCATTTTCCTGCATCTATTCTATTTGAAGAATTCTATTCTAGAAGATCAAAGTTTGCACTTATTCTACTTCAGCGGATCAATTTCACGCGTCTAGAAGATCAAAGTTTACATCTATTTTATTCCAACCGTTCAATTTCGCGCGTCAACGGTAAGTCTTCTATCTATAAAATAATTGTGTATCTTTATATACTTAGTACGTTAAAATACTTTAATAATTAATTACTAATTAAAATATATTCTAGTACGTAATATTTTCTAAGAATTAATTATGAATACTAGTTTTCTAATTAAGCCTAAGTCTATTGTTTCAATATTTTCAATATATCCTAACTCTAGCTCTCTCTCTCTCTCTCTCTATATATATATATATATATGGGAGGGTATCAAGTGAGAGAGATAAGAGGGTTAAATATTAACCATTAAATTAAATTAAATAGTTGAGATTAAATTAATTAATTAAAATCCTAATTACGTATTTACCTACCTTTCTAAATTTTCACAATGGAGAATAATACCCTTTTATATTGTTACGCCTCCTCCGTGCACGACAAGGCTCCTCACTGCACTTCCAATACTAATTTAGTCTTTTATAATTTTATTATCTGATTTATATTATATCATGTCAATTTTAAACTTATTTTTTATGTTTAATATTCTTCTTATTATATAGTTTTCAGATATTAATAAATATAAGATCCAATCAAATGTGTAAAAAAGAAATAAAATAAAATAAATAAAATCACAAAATAGAACACAACACAAATAAATAATAATAATTTATTACTTAGAAATATTAACTATGACATGTGTAAGTTTTCTTTAGTTTAAATAAAATATGTTAATTATAGGCTTATAATAATAATAATTTATTAAATGAGATTTTTGAGATTTTAAATTGTTTTTATATTTATTATATATGCATGATTTTATTAAATATTTCATAAAATAATAACATAAAAATAAAAAATCAATTTAATCTAGATAATTTTAAATTGGATTAGATGAGATCAAGTTTAAATTTAAAATTAAATTGATTGGACAATCAAGTAAGAAAATTGATATGATTTGATCAAGTGATTTTCCCTTTAAAATTGATCCATTCAAATCTCAGACACAATTACCTTTATTAATGTTCAATCCATTACCATTTGTAATGGAAATTGTTGACCATAGAATAGGAATACATATGGATACACTATTAAAGTCAATGTAATGACATTATGTTCAGTAATTAATATGAAGTATTTAAACATACTAGTAATGCTAACACATTTGGAGTATACACTAATGAAAGAATTAGCAACAAATAAAATTTCTTGAAATAATAAATGATTTCATTACATCAATTTCATTAATATATGCATATGTATTCTATAGTCACCAACAAAGCCCGACACAGTTGGCAGATAGTTTGATCCATTAAGTATCTTGACAATGGTTCGATCCTTGGCAGTGTGTATGGGAGAGGCAAAGCCCACTTTGGTGATCTCTACGCCTTGAAAAGAATTAGTCTCTGGCTATTGACTGGGGGATACCCTTAGTTCACAAAAAAAATATGCATTCTATAGTCAAAAGGTTTTGTTAAAAAGTGGATGGAAGCTTAATAGAGGGATTTAATTATAAAAATTAGAATAATTCAAGGACCAAAAATCACGAAGTTGAAAATATAGAACCAAAATCATAAAAAAACTCAAGTCAAAAAACCAAAAGTGTAATTAAGCCTAAAATTTAAACAATCACGAACAAGTTAGTTAATTAGATTTTTTTATAGATAACCATGTATAAGAGACACTATTTGGTCTTGTTATGGTTTCTAACCTAAAATATAATAGCTTTGCACTTTACCATGTCACCTTCCGAAGCTTGAGCTTAAGCACTATAAACCTCCTTTGTCAATGGACAATTGGGGATACTTATAAAATGTGTTCCAACATTCAAGTCAATAAGAGAGATAAGGTGGTGAGGATATAATCAAGAAGAATATTATACTCGTATGGACAATGGGTTTATAAAGTGGAGACATATGGCCTTGATAGTGGGTGGATTCGGGTTGGCTCACCACGGGGTTAGGCTAAAAGTGGGCTGAGCCGAATTGGCTCACTTTTCTAGTGAGCTGAAAAATTACAAAACCGACTCGACCAACGCGCGGGTTGGTGGGTTGTCTCACCTAATTTAAAAAATTATAAAAATAAAAAAAAAATAATTTAAAAAAGTCAAAATAATAGAAAAAATTATAAAAGTGACAGAAAATATAAAAATAAAATAAAAATTAAAAAGTGAGCCAACCCACCTCAACCCGGCTCGAACCCACTTTGGCCCGCGAGTTAAGTGGGTTGACCCACTTTGACCCGAAAAAATGTGAACCTAATTTTAACCAACCCAACCCACCGGTGAGCCGAGTTGGGCCGAGTTGGCTCACCGAGCTTTAACCCATATTCAGCTCTAGTTTTGAGTATACTCTAAGTGTGCTAGCGAGGAGTGGGAGGCACAAAACCTCTTTGTTGTTATTAGGTTGTATTGCTAAGGGATATTTCCCTGAGACGTAATGGGCCAAGTTGTTCTATAATGGATTTTAGGACGTATTCTAGAACAATACTCCCCCCAGTTCGAGAGTTCAAGAGGTATTTGAGTAGAACTGTTAAAATGAGCCCAACCCGGTGAGTCAACCCGTATAAACCCAGCTCACCGGTGGGTTGAGTTACAAAATTCAGAACTCACTTTTTCCCAGGTTGACCTGGCTCAGCTCACTTAACCCGAGAGCCAAAGTGGGTTTGATCCGGGTTGAGTTGGGCCAACCTGTTTTTCTTTTTAAAAGAATGGATTTTGTAATAACCCTAATCTAAGAACGAATCAAGGGGTCAAATAGCTTCCCGAGCCTCCCAAGCATAAAACCCCTTTGGTCTTCCCTCTTTTCTTTCAATCAAATCATTGGTCACTAGACATCGATAATCTACGGCTTGTCGTTCCATTTCTGCAAGTTCTGGGGCATGTTTCTGCACATCCTTGAGCAGCCACTGATGGCGATCAATGGTGTTCTTACTCGGCCACCTACCACGACGTGTTCTAGTGATGGAAGACTCACCCACTACAATGTGTTCTCGTCCCTGGACCACCCACTGCGTTTCTGTGTGCGACAATCGATGACCATGGCTGGCAATGTTCATCCATCTATGCCTAAAACAGACAATGCAAAAGAATTCATGAGGAAAATTAAGGAGTCCTCATAATCAGACATAACAAACAAGTCTCTATTGTGAGGACTCTAATGAGTGAGCTGAGCTGACGGCTAGAAAGTTAAATTGGTCACAATAAATTAATGATCATGTGACTAGAATGAAAAATTTAATAGTAAAGTTGAATTCAATGGGAATGGAAGTGAATGAGTTCTTTCTAGTATAGTTTATCATGAACTCTCCCTCCTAAGTTTGGCTAGTTCCGGGTCAACTATAATACCATTAAGGATAAATGCAACATTCAAGAAATTAAGGCCATGTTGATTCAAAAGGAAGAAAGGCTTAAGAAAATGATGGATTGTTTTACTCATCACATGACTTTTGAAACCAAACCAGGAAAGAAGAACAAAAAGGACAAAGCCACAATGAAAGTAAATGAGGGCAAAATCCAGAAGGACTGAAAATGCTTCTTTTGCACGAAAGTTAGTCACTCGAAGAAAGATTGTCCAAAAAGAAAGGCTTGGTTTGATAAGAAAGGTACATATTATTGTGGTTGGATTCTGGTGCTCCTACTCATGTATCTAATATTATGTAGGGATTCCGTTCAATCCAGCCCATAAATGAAAATGAAAATTTTTTGTATATGGGGAACATAATAAAGGCGCATATAGAAGGAATTAGGACTTATAAGTTGATTTTAAACACTGGTTGTTGTCTAGATCTTGAAAAGTGTCTTTTTATTCTTGGCTGTTCTAGAAATTTAGTTCTAATTGCAAAGTTGGATTATGTAGGTTTAATTTTAGGATTGGAAATAATGTTTTTCATTTGTATAAATTTGCGTACCATTATGAATCTAGTACCTTATTGAATGGTTATACCGTTTCAATCTTGATGTGATTTTTTCTTAATCTACTTTTAATGTTAAGCATGTTATTGGTAGTAAACGCAGTACACATAATGAATGTTCTGTTTTTTTATGGCATATATAAAAGGTTAGGTCACATATCCAAAGAAACAATGTTAAGGTTAGTGAAAAATGAGATCTTACCTCAATTGGATTTTGATGACTGGGATGTATGTGTGGATTGCATTAAGGGTATAGCTGTCAAATCAGCCCTAGGCCCCACCCACTTGGCCCTGTGATACGGCCCTGTATCTTATATCCCACTTCCTAGAGGGGGCTTTTAAGCCCCTGACCCACTCAGCCCCAAATCATGTGGGCTAGAACAGGGTTGGACTGTGGGTCAACTCACCCTTTACAAATTTGATTTTTTTTAATTTTATAAAAAAGAAAAAACCTAATCCCCAAAAATTTCTCTTCTTTCTTCATCACCGAGCTACAATTTTTGAGTTAGCATACGAAGCCACCATTTTCGTGAATTTACCGAGCTTCCGTTCAACTTACATAAATCATGTACAAGCTCGTCTTTCTCTCTGTTTGAAGTTTCGTGAACACCTTCTCTATTATTCTCAACTTGCGCACTCTTTGTTTGAAGTTTTGTGAGCACCTCCTCTCTCATTATTTTGTATATGTTATCTGGTTACGTTGTTACTCCTAGATGAGTTAGGGGCTCTTTAATTTGTCTTTTGTTGTTGCTTTCTGTTTCTTTCCCAAGCATAAAAAATAGTATATGTTATTTGGTTACTTTGAAAATAGTCATATATATTTTAGTTTATGATACTGATAATGTCATTAATGTGTCTTTATTTTCTTGTCATATGAATATTATGTTTTTAGCTTTCCATCATGATTTCATGTTCAAAAACCAAAAGTTAATTAAGAAAAACAAAAAAAAAAACCAAAAGTTAGATTTATTCATACGTTAATTCAATTTGTTTTCTTTGTATATTAATGCAGCTCTGAAAAAATTGAAAGGTGGATTCCAATTATATTAATTCAATTCAGTTTTTTGTTTTCTTTGTATATTATTATTATAATAATAACAATTCCATAGTTGCAGAACATGTGCACTTCTGGTTTCAATTTTATGTACATTAGCAACTTTGCAGTGTCGATTTCATACAAAAGATTTTTTGGTTAATTTATATAAATTAGTTAATAATTTATCAAAATATTTTTTTGGATCAAATTTAAAATATATATATATGGGTTGTCTAGAGTGGGTTAGGCAGCCCTTAGAATGGGTCAGTCCACTCTATGGGCCTCTCTAATTAATTAAAAAAAAAGTCATTTTTCAATAAAATTTAGGCCCATGGGCCAGCCCTAGCCCATAGGGCTTTGTGGGCTCTTTAGCCCTATGGGCTTTTTGGCCCTGTGGGCTATTTTGGCCCTGACCCATGTGGGCCAGGGCAGGGTGGGGCTAAATGGACTGATTTGACAGCTCTAATTAAGGGTAAGCAAACCAGACACATCAAAGAATTCTGCCACAAAAGCAGTCAACTTCTTGAGTTGATACAAATTGGCATATGTGGTCTTTTTGACGTTTCATCTTGGGGCGGTGAAAAGTATTTTATAACTTTTATTGATGACTTCATGTTATTGTTATGTATATTTACTACATGAATAATATCAACTAGTGGACATCCTTGAGATGTTCATTAATAAGGTGGAAATGAAGCTAGATAGAAAAGTGAAAGTAGTGAGGTTTGATAAAATGTGGTGAGTATTATGGTAAAATCGATGACAATGGACAATGTCCAAGCCCATTTGCAAACTTTCTCGAAACTCGGGGCATATATGCACAATATACAAAGCCCAATACACTACAACAAAATAATGTAGCAGAAAGGTGGAATCGTACTCTTATGGACATGGTTAGGAGTATGTTGAGTTATAGCATTGTACCTTTATCTTTATGGATGCATGAATTGTGGACAGGAAGGAAACCCAGTTTACGACATCTTCATGTTTTGAGTTGCTCGACCAAAGTAAGGATATATAATTCACATGAAAATAAGCTTGATGCAATAACCATTAGTGGTTACTTCACCCGCTATCCTGAAAAGTCAAAGGGATATAGGTTCTATTGTTATAACCATAGTACAAGAATAATTGAGTTTGGTAATGCTCGATTCATTGAGAATGGTGAGTTCAGTGGGAGTGAGGAATCACAAAGGTGGGTATTCAAGAGATTTCTGATGATGTATCTGCACCTCGTGTCTCTTCTGAAGTTGTTATCCCTCTTGTTGCTTCACAGTCACACAACATGCAGAGACAACAAATTAATGTTCCAAACCCACAAAATGAAAATATAGATGATGAACCAGTTGACAATGTGCAAGTCACAAATAAAAAAGTACTAGATGAACCACAAGAAGTAGCTTTAAGAAGATCTGTAAGGCAAAAATGACATGTTATTTCAATTGACTATGTGGTTTAATCTCTTGAACATGAAGGTGACTTAAGCATCAACGAGGAACCGGTTATTCAGACGTAGGAAAAGAAGGCTTGGTGTGTAAAATAAAGAAGTCAATATATGGACTTAAACAAGCTTCCCGATAGTGGTATCTAAAGTTTAATGATACCATCACATCATATGGCTTTGTAGAGAACACTGTTGATCAGTGTATCTATATAAAGATCATTGGGAGCAAGTTCATTATTTTGGTCCTATACATTGATGATATTCTTCTTGTTGCTAATAATGTTGGTTTGTTACATGATGTAAAAAAGGTTTTCTCTAACAACTTTAATTGAAATGAAAGATATGGGTGAGGAATCCTATGTGATAGGAAAAGAAATATTTTGTGATAGATCACAAGGATTGTCAGGTTTGTCTCAAAAAGGCTATATTAGTAAAGGGTTAGAGAGATTCATAATGGAAAAGAAATGCTCTACTAGAGTAGTTCCAATTTAGAAAGGGGATAAGTTTTGTCAAAATGCAATGTCCCAGTAATGATTTGGAACAAAAGGCCATGGAGTCTATTCCTTATGCATTAATGGTTAGGAGTTTGATGTATGTCCAAACATGCACTTGGTCGGATATCAATTTTGTTGTTGGAATGTTAGGTTGATATCAAAGTAATCCCGGAATAGACCACTGGAAAGTTGCAAAGAAAGTTCTTAGGTTCTTACAAGGCACCAAGGACTACTTGCTCACCTAGGAAAGGTCAGATCATCTTGAAGTGATTGGCTACCCTAATTCAGACTATGTTGGATGTGTAGACTAAAGGAAATCCATATTTGGTCACGTATTAGATGGAGGGGAAATTTCATGGAAAACTGGAAAACGGTCAGTTATTGCTACTTCTACCATGAGCTGAATTTGTGGTGTACTTCGAGGCTACTGTTCATGCATTTTAGTTAAGGAACTTTGTCTTAGGACTTGGAATTCTAGACAATATAGCTAGCCTGCTAAGGATTTACTATGATAATTCTGTAGCTATCTTTTTCTCTAAGAATGACAAGTACTCCAAGAGTGCAAAACACATGGATTTGAAGTACTTGTCAGTCAAAGAAGAAGTGCAGAAATAGAGTGTCAATTGAGCATGTTGGTACTAATTTAGTTATAGCAGATCCAGTAACTAAGGGTTTGTCACCCAAAACTTTTGTTAGCCATGTTGAAAGTATAAGTGTTATGTAAAAGCCATTGTTAAATATTTTTATCCACATTATGTTATATACATGTATTGTTAAGTATGAAGACAAGTTATGTCTTTTAAAGACATGAAGGTTAAAAATTATAGTAAAGTTAATTAAAGTTCTACTGAGTTCTTTTGATTATGTGATACATGGATGGAATCATGTCATTAATGGCTTGTGTCCGCCATGATTCGATCAATTCATTTAAGGGTGATGAATGGATTGTTTCAATGAATGATGTGCATTTCTAATCTATTATAATATATAAAAGCTGAATCGTGAACTCTCGCGATGACACATTAATTCTATTCTAATTTACATTGTGACAACTGAACATTTTGGTTGAGTTGTCATTGTATGGATCAATCTCGTAATTTCTCTTAGTTTGTGAGTTGTAACCTTTGGTTGATTGAAATGAATGAATACTAGCTAGGAGTTACAAGTAACCATTATTCACATTATTTTTCATTTAATTTCCTTTGTCAGTTATAATAAGGGAAAGTTTAAGTATTTTTACGGATAAATTCTATTATATATATATATATATATTTGGTATACTTAATATTTCAAATTTTAATTGAAAATTGTACAATTATTTTTCTTCATCCGCACCACGCATCTCTTAGTTGCTCTTAGTTTGTGACTTGTAACCTTTGGTTGATTGAAATGAATGAATACTAGAAGTTACAAGTCACCATTATTCACATTATTTTCCATTTAATTTCCTTTGTCAGTTATAAGGGAAAATTGAAGTATTTTTATGGATAATTTTATTATATATTTGATATACTTAATATTTCAAATTTTAATTGAAAAATTTGTAAAATCATTTCTTCATCCGCGCAACACATGGGTCTATGTCTAGTTTATCATTGAATCTTCAAGTTGTCACACGGGCCAAGTGGGAGATTGTTAGATTAATTTAATAATAAATATGGCTCATGTAACTTAATAGTTTGACTTTTATAAAAATGAGCCCAATGTGATGGTTGTTGACCTAGTATATAAAATAAAGCTAGAAGGGTTTTTTAAAAATCACTCCCCTCTTCCTCTTAAAAAGATATATGTATAGTTAACAAAAAGGTGACAATAAATTCCTAGTGAAAAGGTGATATACGTTAAACAATGGTTGTTGACCTATAACATAGGAAGGAAAATGAGAGAAAATTTGGTCACCAATTTTTACAGAGAATTCAAAGGATGAAGCGAAACTATGGATCTGGGTAAGTCCCTTTGTCATTCTCATTACTAGATGGTTATATGAGAACCATAAAATTCAAGGTCCTTTATTGTTTCCATAATGTGGACCCTAGGGAAACTATAATTAAAGTATTTATAGACTCTGATTCACTTGAGACATGAAGTGTCCGATCTTATGTTGTGCTTTGCTAGTTGTAAACATGGGAAAGAGCTTTTCTCTTGAGTTATCCTAGGAAGTTACTGATCCCTTAAGAAGAGAGAAGTAGCATAAGTTGTAAAATTCTATTATGATAGTTCCTTATGGTTCATATTATGAAAACTATACAGGATCTTAAATTTTATGGTTCTCACATACCCATACAAAAATGAGAGTAACAAAGAGACTTACCTTAATCCACAATTGCTCTTCTTCTTTGAATTTTATGTGAAAATTGATGACCAATTTTCTCTCCCATTTCCCTTTGTTTTTCTGACTCCTTGATGGTTAGGAAGTTTCCTTGAATCAGTTAACCAGTTTGATAACTTCTCTTATATTTAAAAAGGAAGAGGAGAGGGATTTTAAAATAACCCCTTCTGACTCTATTTCCCATACTGGGTCAACAACCATCATTGGGCCCACTTTTATTAAAGTTAGAATATTAAAATACATGGGCCACATTAATTAAATTAATCTAACAATCTCCCACTTGGCCCATGTGACAACTTGAAGTACATCCGCACCACGCATCTCTTAGTTTCTCTTAGTTTGTAAGTTGTAACCTTTGGTTGATTGAAATGAATGAATACTAGAAGTTACAAGTCACCATTATTTACATTATTTTCCATTTAATTTCCTTTGTCAGTTATAAGAGAAATTTGAAGTATTTTTATCGATAATTTTATTATATATTTGATATATTTAATATTTCAAATTTTAATTGAATATCCTTTGTCAGTTATAATAAGGGAAAGTTTAAGTATTTTTACAGATAAATTCTATTATATATATATATATATTTGGTATACTTAATATTTTAAATTTTAATTGAAAATTGTACAATTATTTTTCTTCATCTGCACCACGCATCTCTTAGTTTCTCTTAGTTTATGAGTTGTAACCTTTGGTTGATTGAAATGAATGAATACTAGAAGTTACAAGTCACCATTATTCACATTATTTTCCATTTAATTTCCTTTGTCAGTTATAAGGGAAAATTGAAGTATTTTTATGGATAATTTTATTATATATTTGATATACTTAATATTTCAAATTTTAATTGAAAAATTTGTAAAATCATTTCTTCATCCGCGCAACACATGGGTCTATGTCTAGTTTATCATTGAATCTTCAAGTTGTCACACGGGCCAAGTGGGAGATTGTTAGATTAATTTAATAATAAATATGGCTCATGTAACTTAATAGTTTGACTTTTATAAAAATGAGCCCAATGTGATGGTTGTTGACCTAGTATATAAAATAAAGCTAGAAGGGTTTTTTGAAAATCACTCCCCTCTTCCTTTTAAAAAGATATATGTATGGTTAACAAAAAGGTGACAATATATTCCTAGTGAAAAGGTGATATACGTTAAACAATGGTTGTTGACCTATAACATAGGAAAGAAAATGAGAGAAAATTTGGTCACCAATTTTCATAGAGAATTCAAAGGATGAAGCGAAACTATGGATCTGGGTAAGTCCCTTTGTCATTGTCATTACTAGATGGTTATATGAAAACCATAAAATTCAAGGTCCTTTATTGTTTCCATAATGTGGACCCTAGGGAGACTATAATGAAAGTATTTACAGACTCTGCTTCACTTGAGACATGAGGTGTCCGATCTTATGTTGTGCTTTGCTAGTTGTAAACATGAGAAAGAGCTTTTCTCTTGAGTTATCCTAGGAAGTTACTGATCCCTTAAGAAGAGAGAAGTAGCATAAGTTGTAAAATTCTATTATGATAGTTCCTTATGGTTAATATTATGAAAACTATACAAGATCTTAAATTTTATGGTTCTCACATACCCATACAAAAATGAGAGTAACAAAGAGACTTACCTTAATCCATAATTGCTCTTCTTCTTTGAATTCTATGTGAAAATTGATGACCAATTTTCTCTCCCATTTCCCTTTGTTTTTCTGACTCCTTGATGGTTAGGAAGTTTCCTTGAATCAGTTAACCAGTTTGATAACTTCTCTTATATTTAAAAAGGAAGAGGAGAGGGATTTTAAAATAACCCATTCTGACTCTATTTTCCATACTGGGTCAACAACCATCATTGGGCCCACTTTTATTAAAGTCAGACTATTAAAATACATGGGCCACATTAATTAAATTAATCTAACAATCTCCCACTTGGCCCATGTGACAACTTGAAGATTCAATAATAAACTATAAGTGTGCACTATTCAATGAACAATCAAGTCATCATCCTTAAATGAATTGAAATGATCGGATCATGGCGGGCACAGGTCATGAACGACAAGATTCCATCCATATATCACATAATCAAAATAACCCAACATAACTTTAATCAACTTTTAACTTTCATGTCTTTAAAAGGCACAACCTGTTATCACACTCAATAATACATGTATATAACATAATGTGGATAACAATGAAATAAACAGAAACATAATTTTAATTCAATTCACAAGTGTCATAATAGTACAAGTAAGATAACTATACATATGCATACACATAGATAACACTATCACGTTAACAATGACTTATCCATAACGCCCATACTTTCAACATGGCCAATAAAAGTTTTGGGCAGCAGTCCCTTACTTAACGGATCTGCTATCATCAAATCAGTACCAATATGCTCAATTGACACTCTCTATTTCTGCACTTCTTCTTTGACTGACAAGTACTTCAAATCCATATGTTTTTCACCCTTTGAGTACTTGTCATTCTTAGAGAAGAAGACAACTACAAAATTATCATGGTAAATCCTCAGCGGCCTAGCTATACTATCTACAATACCAAGCCCCAAACAAAGTTCTGCAACCACAATGCATGAATAGTGGCCTCAAAGCATGCCACAAATTTAGCCTCCACGGTAGAAGTAGCAATGACAGATTGTTTTGCATTTTTCCATGAAATTGCTCCTCCAACCAATAGATAAACATAACCAAATGTGGATTTCCTTGAATCCACACATCTAGCATAGTCTGAATCCGAGTAGCCAATCACTTCAAGATGATCTGACTTTCTGTAGGTGAGCATGTAGTCCTTGATGCCTTGTAAGTTCCTAATAACTTTCTTTATAGCTTTCCAGTGGTCCATTACGGGATTACTTTGATATCGGCCTAATGTAACATCCTAATTTCTAAATTCAGAAATAATGCCTGTTGGGAGGACTACTTCCGAATTCATGAAATTATTTCGCGCATTTTCGATATCGACATACATAACAGTTAACTACTTAAGTAATCCAACACTTACAAAAGCTCAAACATCGAATACATAATCAATCTAAGTAGCTATCAACATAATTGCCACATAGGGCTCAATACAACATCGTAATTCGGCATAATAGGATATAACCATACATATGTCCTGGATATACAATACAACCGGAGGGCCCACATGTACAGCTCTATCCTATCAAAATGAATCAGTCTATGCCTATACAAAAGAGTTCTAAATACATCAGTATATAGTCAAAAGAAAGTGGCCATCACTAGGCCCAAAAGCAACTCCTACTGGCTTCCACGGCCATGCTGAGATCCCTGCACATCTGAAAGTAGATTCCCACGGAGTGGGGTGAGACCAACGTCCCAGTGAATGCGATAACGGTGTGTGCGGTGTGGGGAGTCAGACAAGTAAGTTACGACAAACATTCATGTACATTCCATAGTTACATTAAGACTTCCATATATGAGAGCAAGTAATCATAATTAGACCTTCTAGTACATATGCAATGTCTATGATATAATGCAACATGTCTGTGTTGTGTTTTTACCCGACACTCAGGGTTTTTTCGCTATGATGTGAACTGTGCTTGAGCGCTCGACCATGTGACCAAGGACCGTCGTCCAAGGCCACCCATGATTAAGTTTTATTAAGCATGCATGGATCATGCCTGTGATTACTTTTTAGGGTGAGGATCCCCCATCTTCCCCTTGGCCGAGAGGTCGATGAGATCACCTCGTCTTTCTTAAACATGGTTGCCCGAAGGCCTGTGATGATCCGGAGACCCTATGATAGCCCGAAGGCACTATGATAGTCCAAGGACCCTTGAAATATGTTCAATGATGGCCAAAGCCCCATGAATGCTTATTGTGAGATCAATAGTTCATTAATGCAAAAATACCCAAATCCACTACCCTAGGGTTCGGTACCCAACTCATGAAATCAATCAATACAATAATCTACCCTAGGTTTGACAAAACACAACCACAATCAGCAAATATAGCAAGGGAAACAGGTATAGGGGTCATACATAGGATAGAAACTAAGAAGACAGTGAGTGAGAATCACACTCACCTTAGAGCGAGGAAGAATAAGGAGAAATGGAGAAGGTGCGAGGTTGAGGGGGAAAGATCCAAGGAGGGAGTGAGACGTCCAGAGAGCCCTCTAAATTCCCCTATTTCTCGCTTAAGCGAAACCCTTCTCGCTCAAGCGAGATATGCAGAATCCCAATTCTTCATTTTGCTGCATAATTCGCTCAAGTGAGCCTGTCCTCGCTTGAGCGAGAATACTGTAACTTGATTTTCTTGCTTAAGGCTCTTAATGCTTTACTTACCAATTCCTTACCTTATTTCCTCATTAACAATCCTAAAAACCATTATCTTATAACCTCTTATTAGTTATTACTATCAATTAGAGGGATGTTACACCTAACATTCCAACAATAAAACTGATATCCGACCGAGTGCAAGTTTGAGCATACATCAAACTCCTAACCACTTATGCATAAGGAATAGACTCCATGGCCTTTCGTTCCAAATCATTCTTGGGACATTGCATTTGACTAAACTTATCCCCTTCTAAGTTGGAACTACTCCAGCCTAGCATTTTTCCATTCTGAATCTCTTTAACACTTTATTAATATAGCCTTTTTGAGACAAACCTAACATTCCTTATGATCTATCATGGAATATTTCTATTCCTATCACATAGGATGCCTCACCCATATATTTCATTTTAAAGTTGTTAGAGAGAAACTTCTTTACATCATGTAACAAACCGATATCATTAGTATCAAGAAGAATATCGTCAACATATAGAACCAAAATATTGAACTTGCTCCCACTGATCTTCATGTAGAAACGCCAATCAACAGGGTTTTCTACAAAACCATATGAAGTTATGGTATCATTAAACTTTAGATACCACTATCGGGAAGCTTGGTTCAGTCCATATATTGACTTCTTTAATTTACACACCAAGCTTTCTTTTCCTATGGTTGAGAAACCTTCCGGTTGATCCATATAAACTTCCTCTTCTAAGTCACCATTCAGAAATGAGGTCTTCACGTCCATTTGGTGAAGCTCTAGATCATAATGAGCTACCAAAGCCAAAACAAACCTTAAAGAGTATTTCTTTGAAACCGGGGAGAAGGTCTATTTATAGTCAATGCCATCATTTTGAGTGTAACCTTTGGCGAAAAGTTTAGCCTTATACCTTTCGATATTGCCTTTTGAGTCTTGTTTGGTCTTAAAGACCTATTTACAACCGGCTCGTTTAGAATCTTTAGGCAACTCGACTAGATCCCAAACTTTATTGTCATCCATTGATTTCAACTCTTCTTTCATAGCATTGAACCATTTTTCAAAATTGTTACTTTCCATGGCTTGTCTGAACGAGACTGGATCCTCATCAATGCTTAAGTCACATTCATGTTCAATAGAGTAAACCACATAGTCATTTGAAATAACTGGTCTTTTATGCCTTACAGACCTTCTTAATGTTACTTCTTGTGGT
Source organism: Sesbania bispinosa (assembly GCA_026901365.1). NCBI lineage: Eukaryota > Viridiplantae > Streptophyta > Magnoliopsida > Fabales > Fabaceae > Sesbania > Sesbania bispinosa. Next base: position 875,554 of record QLOH01000226.1, on the reverse strand, counting down.
TCCTCTACCACTTGCTCATTTGTGACTTGAACATTTTCAGCTGGTTCATCATCATGTTCATTTTATGGGGTTGGAACATTAACTTGTTGTCTCTGCATGTGTGTGTGACTGTGATACAACAAGAGGGATAACAACTTGAGAAGAGACACTAGGTGTAGAAACATTACTAGTAGTCTCTTGAATGTCCACCTTTTGTGATTCCTCACTCCTACTGAACTGACCATTCTCAATGAACCGAGCATTACCAGACTCAACTATTCTCGTACTATGGTTAGGGCAATAGAACCTATATCCCTTTGACTTTTCAAGATAGTCGATGAAGTAACCACTAATGGTTCTTGCATCGAGCTTCTTTTCATGTGGATTGTATATCCTTACATCTACTGGGCAACCTCAAACATGAAGATGTCTTAAACTGGGTTTCCTTCTAGTCCACAGTTCATAAGGAGTCTTAGGAACTACTTTCCTAGGAACCCTGTTAAGCAGATATACAACAGTCTTTAATGAATGCATCCACAAAGATAAAGGAACATTGCTATGACTCAACATACTCCTAACCATGTCCATAAGAGTAAGATTCCGCCTTTCTGCTACACCATTTTGTTGTGGTGTACTGGGCATTGTATACTGTGCACATATGCCCTGACTTTCTAGAAACTTTGCAAATGGAAGAAACATGATACAAATATTACAAAGTTTTTTTCATATATGAGGTGTTCATTAATGAGGTGAAAGGAAGTTATATAGAAAAGTAAAAGTGGTGAAGTCCGATGGAGGTGGTGAATATTATGGTAAAACCGATGAGAGTGGACAATGTTCAGGTCCATTTACAAAGTTTCTCGAACTTTTCAAAGTTTTCTCATATAGGTGATATAAACATTCCAACGAAAAGGAAAAAAAAATTCATTGTGTACAATGTTTTTCATAAAATAATTTCACTTTCAACATGAAAGTCATATTGTTGCATGAAAGCTTTAAGCCATAATTGTTTATATATATATTGCATTGGAAAACGTGAATGCTTTTAAATAAAATTGGAAGGCTTTTTCCAATTGTTTAGCCTCTGCGCAAAGCTTTCTTTGCTTTTCATATACTCTGCACAGGGAAAGCTTCTCTTCTAATATATAAATTGAAATCGTAAAGATAGTTTGCTGATTCACTGACAAAGTAACGATTTCAAAATTAATATTTCCTACACACTCAAAAACAATTGTAGAGCAATTACAGTATAACAATAATTCCCGAAACGTAATTCCTAATTTAAAATAGGATTTATCTAAAATTGGAAAAAATATAGCATTTAATCTTTTATGGAGAACCACAAAATCCACAACTAGGCTCTGATACCACATGTAAAATTCTATTATGATAGTTTCTTATTGTTCATATTATGAAAACTGTAAAAGTGGAGAATAGGATTGTTGAATTGCTTGAGGAAAAATACCTCAGCAGCTGAATATTTATATACATGGTTTACACTCACTAATAAAGGAAACATAGGAAATACAATCTGTACAAAATAAGGAAACATAGACCTATACAAAAATAAGGAAATACAGCTATACAAATCAACACCTAATGTAGTTTCCTAGTTTCCTTAAATACATTTATTCTATTCTAATTTCCCTAAATAGGATATATTCTCTAACACTCCCCCTCAAGCTGGAGCATACAAATCATATGCACTAAGCTTGCCACAAAGAAATTGTATTCGAGGACCTCGAAGGGACTTTGTCAGGATGTCTGCTAGTTGATCATTAGAGTTAACAAACTCAATGACAACTTCCTTGGAAAGAACCTTCTCCCTGATAAACTGACAGTCAATCTCTATATGCTTTGTTCTTTCATGAAAGACTGGGTTGGACACAATGTGGAGTACAACTTGGTTATCACAATATAACTTCATCTCGTTAATGTTACCAAACTTCAACTCACTAAGCAACTGTTTTACCCAGATGAGTTCACAAGTAACCAATGCCATAACACGATATTCAGCCTCAGCACTTGATCGAGCAACTACTTGTTGTTTCTTACGCTTCCAAGATATTAGATTTCCACCTACAAAGACACAATAACCTGAAGTGGAGCGTCTATTAATGGGAGAACTAGCCCAGTCTGCATCTGAATATCCGACAATATGAGTGTTTCCTTTGTCTTCATAAACCAACCCTTGACCAAGAGCATTTTTAATGTATCTCAGAATTCGAGTCACTGCATTCCAGTGATCAACACAAGGGGATTGCATGAACTGACTTACTACACTGACTGCAAAAGAGATATCTAGTCTGGTTATAGTAAGATAGTTTAGTTTCCCAATTACCTTTCTATACCTGCCAGGATCTGGATAGAGCTCCCCCTGATCTGGTAACAACTTGCTATTTGGATCCATGGGAGTGTCAACAGGCTTACAATTTATCATTCCTGTTTCCTCCAATATATCTAAAGCATACTTCCTTTGTGAAATTGTAATATCACTTCTAGACAAAGCAACCTCCAAACAAAGAAAGTACTTTAGTTTACCCAAATCTTTGGTTTGAAAATGATCAAACAAATGTTTCTTTAAACGAGATACTCCTTCATGATCATCACCTATAATGACTATATCATCCACATAAACCACTAGATAAATACACCGACCAACTGACACATTTGATAGCACGAGGAGACAATTTATTTGTAACAGGAGAGAGGTTATGAACAAAACAAGTACAACCAAACACACGAGGAGGGACAACATATAGAGACTTTGTAGGAAATAATAATTTGTGAGGTACCTGGTTATTAATAACAGAAGAAGGCCTACGATTAATGAGATAACAAGCTGTTAAAACAGCATCCCCCCAAAAATGTAGAGGCATATTTGTATGTAATAACAAAGTTCTGGAAGTCTAAATAAGATGACGATTTTTTCTTTCAGCTACACCATTTTTGTTGAGGTGTGTGGCGACATGTAGACTGATGTAGAATGCCATGAGATGACATAAACGATGAAAATTCATTAGAGAAATATTCTTTGGCATTGTCACTCCTTAAGATCTTAATTGATTTGCCAAATTGATTTTGTATTTCAATATAGAATGACTTGAATATAGAAAATAATTCAGACCGTTCTTTCATTAGAAATAACCAAGTAAACCTAGAAAAGTCATCTATAAAGGTGACAAAATACCTAAATCCTAATGAATTAGAGACACGATTGGGACCCTATATATCAGAATGAATAACAACAAAAGGTTCTATTTGATTTTGAACCTGAGTAGGAAATGAAGAACGAACATGCTTCCCGAGTTGACATGACTCACAATTTAGGGACTTCAATTTTACAAGACATGGAACCATAAGTTGAAGTTTCTGCAGACTGGGATGACCAAGACGTTGATGAAGAATATGGGGAGACTCAGTAGCTGCACATACTGTTGGAGACATGGTCTTTAAATAGTAGAGTCCTTGTGATTCACGTCCTATGCCAATCGTCTTCCACGTACCCGCGATCATGAATAATGAAAGAGTCAGAATCAAAGGTGACTAAGCAATTAAGTGAATGAGTGAGCTGACTCAAGGAAATCAAATTAAAGGGACATCCAGGCATAAACAGTACATATTTTAATAAGAGAGATTCGGTGGGAGAAACATGACCAATGCCTTGGACAGGTACTTTAGTACCATTAGCAAGAGTAATAGAGCGAGAAATCTCAAGTAAAGGAGAAGAAAACAATGACCGATTACCAGACACATGGTCGGAAGCACCAGAATCAATAATCCAAGATGTTGGATTATGACCGGTATGAGATAGACAAACTATAGGATTACCGGTATGAGCAATTGTAGTTGTGGTTGACTGATCCTGTTTGGCTGCCTTCCACTGCATATACTCTTGGATTTCATCTTCAGAAAAAGACATAGGTTGCTTTCCTGTCGGTTGATTTCCCATCATAACTTCATATCGCCTCCATCCTCTTGTATAGGCATATGCTGAGTAAGGTTGACCATTTTCTCAAGAAAACCATGAATAGAATAACATGTCTCCTGAGTGTGACCTGGTCTCTTGCAATAAGTGCAATAGGGACAATTGCCCCCTCGGCCTCCACGACCTCCTCGACCACCTCTTCCTCCATGGTTTGCACGTCCTCCACGAAAACTTGAAGTGCAGATATCAGTTGTGTTAAGATGAGAATCAGAGGTTTTGGGTGAAAGGACTCTCAACATGCGAGTGATAAGATTTTCCATGGTAGGAACGTCTTGTGAGGTCAAAATTTGATCACGAAGAAGGTCAAAGTCGGAATGCATGGCTCGTAAGGCCATTACCACATACAAATTTTCTAATTTATTCTGGATGCCCTGAAGAGTGTCTGCTTGCAAGAACATCTTCAATTCTTCTACGGCTGCCTGTAATTGTGGAACAAATGTTGACATATCATGATCCGTTTGCTTGAGGGATGCCAATTTTTGGGCAGAGTCATACATACGCTGAATATCATTGGCAAACAGATTCCGAGCCTTGCTCCAAAAGGTGAAACATGTTGTAAAGGCACTAAGATTTATCAAAGTAGTGGATTCCACAGATTGCTATAACAGGGCACACAATTGATAATCTAACTTTTTCCATTGACTCTGATTTTCCAAAGGAATTTCAGACACTGACATCTCTAGGTGATCAACAAGACCCTGACGTAGAAACCAAAGTTCAACAGAAGCTGACCAAGCAAGGTAATTCTTTCCATTCAGTTTTTCAGAGGTGATTGTAGGAGTACCTGAGAAGCTATATGAGATGGAAGGATTTTGAGATGTTGGCTGAACCTGGTTTTCGTGCTGAACAGGATCCTCATGCTCAGAATCAGACGTGGATGACGCCATTATAACGACTACGAAGAAGACCGACGGACTGAGTTCTGACTTTTAGGGTATTTGACCCCCAAAACGGACAGAGGAGGCCTGGATGAACCTGACGGGATCGTCGACGAAGCAAACGGAGGCCTAGAAGGCGACGCGTGGGTTACACGCGCCGATAGGGACAGCGGACGGTGGCAGCACGTGAGGGCGCGTGCGGAAGCGGACGGCGGCGGTGTTTTCGGGATCAATAGATCGACACCTTCTGTGTCTATTGCTGACGTTACGGTGGTCGGACGGTGACTATACGGTGGTCGAACGGTGTTGGACGATGGTTGGACGGTTGCTGGCCGGACAATGACTGGTGGCTGGACGTCAGGACTGTGAACAGCGGACTAGGATTCAGACTTTTATCAGGCCCACAGGAAGTGAGCTCTTGATACCATGTAAAAGTGGAGAATAGGATTATTGCATTGCTTGAGGAAAAATACCTCAGCAGCTGAATATTTATATACATGGTTTGCACTCACTAATAAAGGAAACATAGGAAATACAATATGTACAGAATAAAGAAACATAGACCTATACAAAAATAAGGAAATACAACTATACAAATCAACACCTAATGCAGTTTCCTAATTTCCTTAAATACATTTATTCTATTCTAATTTCCCTAAATAGGATATATTCTCTAACAAAAACTATGCAGGATCTTGAATTTCATGATTCTCACATACTCATACAACAATGAGAGTAACAAAGAGACTTAGTTGGATCCATAATTGCTCTTCTTCTTTGAATTCTATGTGAAAATTGATGACCAATTTTCTCTCCCCTCTTGCTTTGTTTTTCTGACTCCTTGATGGTTAGGAAGTTTCCTTGAATCAGTTAACCAGTTTGGTAACTTCTCTTATATTTAAAAAGGAAGAGGAGAGGGATTTTAAAATAACCCCTTCTGACTCTATTTTCCATATTGGGTCAACAACCATTACATTGGACCCACTTTTATTAAAGTCAGACTATTAAAATACATGGGACACATTAGTTAAATTAATTAAATTAATCTAACATAAGTATGCTTGCTTCCAGTTAGAGTGAAAGCATTAAACGTTAGGGCATCAACACCTTCCTTAAACATCATGGTAGACTTACAAAGGGCAAGTGCTCCTGTGGATCTAGTTATTGATGAATTTGATTCCAAAAATATGATCAAGCTCAACTTTCCTAAATGATAATTTAAGTTTTTTTCCCACTTTAATTTTTATCATATTTTATATAAGTATTAACTCCATTTACATTCAGTTGTCAATAAAGTGACACTTGAAATTTGGTATGCTCTTTATCATAAATGCCTCAAAGATTTTGGATTTCAGTTTTTTATTTCTTTTTCATTTTTTTTCTAACACTTGCACAATCTTTCCTTTGCTGAAGCAAAAAAGATTACCATTCATTTCTAATAATCACTTTAGTTCTATACATTCACTATGACATATAGGGTCGATACCACCACCCCACTTACGCTGGGAAACGGTATTTTCTCACCTCAGCCAATGACAACACCATATTCACCTGGCTATATCTGCTGCAGCATGAAGCTCCTTAATGGACTAAGCATAATTTTTTCCCCTTTAATTGAAACACAAGTTAAGTACATGAACATTTTCTCCACAAAGTACCATGCAAGTGGACATGAGCCAGCCTTTGCATTTTTTGCGCTACTTCTACAATAAGATGCAGGCATGCCTCAGATAAAAAAATATTCTAAGAGGATAGCAGTAACGTGCCTTCTCTTTCTCAGCTACGCCTATGCTACAAGACAGTGTTCTGCCTCTACCCTTTCTTCGAAGCCAAGTAAATTGGCTACGTAGAAAATGACCGAAAAACAGAATGGTCCCAACTTTTCTGACTACAAAACAAAACAACAAGCAAAAGAGTCCATTTTCCAGCTCTAGTCCCTGCAGTTATTATCATTCTTTTTTGGAGGCTAAAAAGTAGGCTGATACAGAGTAAATCTGTTCTGTTTGGTTGCTGTGTTCTGCAAAAAGCAGAGGAAAAGTTTACTGTCTTTTGCACACTCTAAAGTTCTGGGATTGTCAATTTATGAGCCTTCATAAATATGGCTGGAGAATACGAAATCCCTTTCTTTACGTCAATACAGCAACCTTTTTACTTTATATTATGCACTTTAATTATCAAAATATGCTCTTTTCTTTTTCAAACTTTGAGAAGTTTATCTATATACTATAAACTGATACCTCAACGTCAATTATAATTTTTCATAATGTTAAAGAGTCACATGTGATTTGATTCCCATTTTTATGTCTTTTTTTTTTGTCTTTTAGTTAATATAAAATGACTCAGAACAATAAATTAACAATAAAAAATGAAAATGTTGGAGAGAAATTTATTTTACTAACATGTCATTATTCAATTACAAAACAAGGGAAAAAGACAAATAAAAAGCAGAAATAATTTCAATTCGTAACATGTTGGTGTTACGTAATCCATATTTGTAAAGTGACTTTAATGTAATCTAAACATGCTATTAAGTGCGGATTTGGTTTACTCCAAAATCACATTTTAAACGTGATCCAACCCAACGTTACTGGGCCAAACTCAAGTTTAGATTCCCCAATGCAATTATTTCTAGCGTTAGATACGTGAGTTTACCACGTTTCAACGTTAAACCAACATGCACGTTTGAAACGTGATTTTGGGGTAAATCAAACACACTTCTAGCTTATATACATTTTGTTGAAGTCCTTATAATTAATGGAAACTTGCTTAAATGCACGTTGTTTCCCAATAAGATAACACGTTTGTGGCACTTGAAAATGAAAACTTTGATTCTTTACTCAGGGGTTGGTTTCACCTACTTTAATGGGACTTGCTTCAAAATTAGAATAGTTGATTTAACACTTGAACCAAAACAAAAATAATTGTAATAACAGGATGCTATATAAGTTAACGTTCATTAAGGAGGTTGTCGGTCGAATCGTGTTTTTTTTCCTAATCGTGAATGACATTTTATGAAGCATGATAAACAGGAACTAATAACGTGAGCACAATAGTCAATGCATTCAGATCGTACTAGTAACGTTTTTCACAAGATTCCTTATTCATCATGATGCACAAGATGTGTTCCTTGTCCTTACAAAATTGCCTGCACATACAACCAATCATCCCACAATATTACAAGGGACTATCTACACATATCTACGTGTATATTTTGTACGGTTCATGATTTACAATCACTTTATGAAATTTGGACAATAAGAATAAGGAACAAAGTAAGTAACACAAGCATAGGCTTTCTCTTTCTACTTTTGTGGTACACATTTCATTAATCCCCTTAAAAGACATTCAAATTTTCCCAATACTTCAATTCAGACAACAAACTCATGTAATAGATGAGGATTGCCAAACTTGTGTTGTTGCTTTCCAGGGTCTGTGAAATGGTAATCTAGCAAATCATTATCAGGGGAAGAAGCCAATGTCTGATTACGTCTTTTATGAATGTCATCATTGGACACTCCAAATCCATCACTTTCTGAGTTCCTCAATTCCAATGCAAGGGAGACATGGCCACCCACAGTAAAGTTACCCAACTCTGATAAATCATAAGTGGCAGGAGTAGAAGCCATTAAGCAGCCATCACCATTATGGTTGATTGGCATGGGTGCACTTGAATAGGGACTATTATTATTATTGTTCATGTTAAACCTTTGGTCACCCTGCAATTTACCAATTCTAGAATCCATGACATTTGTTCCATGATCACTACTTTGGATCCCTCTATCCAATTCTGAAGTAGAAGAGGCATGGTCCAACTTCAACCCATGAAGTTGGCCTTGTTGAACACTATCAACAGTTAATAACTTGTCTTGGGACTCTTCCCTTTTATTATCAGACACTTGAACATCCTCTCTTGCAGCTTTGGGTGTATTTTCTGATAAAAGATTGCTGCTCAGCTCAGAATCACCAAATTCTTCTTTGTACATTTCTTCAACCATTGGCTTCCAAAGACGCACCCTCGCATTAATGAACCAATTTGCCACCTGAGATGAACTAAAAAAGATTAGCAACCATGGTTATAGGACTACTTAAATGGTTAGTGTCCGTTTGGTTTAATAGTTGAGTAGAATTGATTCTAGAATAAATAATTAAAAATGAGTGATGCATGCTTTACGAAAAACATAGGACGAAAGTGATTTAAAATCAATTTTGTGGAATTGATTTTGCATTATTCAAAATTTAAACCAAACAGACCTTTAGTGTCCGTTTGGTTTACAGTTGAGTAGAATTGATTCTAGAATCAATGGTTGAGATGAGTGATGCACATTTTACGAAGTACGTTGGACGGAAATGATTTAAAATCAATTATGTGAAACCATGGTTTTGCACTGTAGCAACGGTAAAACAAACGGAGGCGTAGAGTAGTTTCTGTCCGGATCCACGTTTTAAACGTTGATCCAGTGTAAATCAAACACACTATTAGTTGTTTACAGTTGGAGTCTAACCAGAAACAAACTTTCAGAGTGTACACAATGTTGTGCAGTTTAAAAAACACTAAAATTATGGTACCTGGTTTCTAGTCAAGCCAGTTTGCCTTGCCAGCATAATTTTCTCTGAATCCTTTGGATATCTGATACCAAATGAAATTTGAAAAACAATTATTAGAATAAACTCACTGGCAAATTATTATTATGATACCATTAATGATTAATGATAATAAAAAAAATTAAGTACAGGGTAACTTACGGATGAAGGAAATGCTCAAACAACCATGCACGGAGTATTGAAACAGAGCTTTCAGGAAGTCCCCTCTGAGGCCTCCAAGCTTGTCGCATCACACCAAGCTGCTGAAGGGCTTTTTGTTGTCTCAGCTGCTGATCCACATAGCGGAGGCGAGGTATTCCTTCTTGTTCTCCAAGGCTTCTTTGAGTCACTTGAATTTGGCCACTAATAGCATCACGCAAACAGCGAAAATGGCGAGAAATTGTGCGCAAAGCAAGTGCAGTGTATGGTTCAGCTGATCCACACCCAGCAATCATATCAAAAGATGACACCACAATCTGCATCTGATGGCAGTACTGTCTGTATCTTTTGTCTACCTATGAGTGCAAACAAAGGATTAAGAATTAGTCACTAGTTATAACTTATAACCATTCTCATCATCATCACTAACACTACAAGTGGTTTTAGTATTTAAGCATACCATTCAGACAGTAATGTAACATATGTATAAAACTGAATTGCATAACTGAAGATCAACCACACAGAAAGTGGATTTAGAGTGCACTTTTTCAAATTATTGTCCCATGCTAACCTTTTCTAACAAATTTTCTGTTATTACTCATCAGCATAATTGGAATTTCAGTAAACTGTGATGTTGACATAGTTACAATATAGAGCACTTTCAGACAGCATAACCTAACAATTTTCCAGGATAAAAAAACACACATACAAAATTCAAGAGACATAACAGTTAGAAAGAATCAATTGTCCCAAAAGCTTTGTTAAGTAGAGACTTAAAAATGTTTTTATATCTGACACAAACTAGAGAAACAACTATATGATATCCAAAAGAACTGGGGACAGACCAGGGTAATTAATTATATCAATGGAATAGAAAAGAACAGTGTAAATCCAATAATATAGAGTCTACAGGTTTACCTCATCCAACATGGACAAAAGTTTTGTCTTCTTGTCCAATAAATGCTGTCGTTCTGCAGGAGATAGTTCACACGAAGAGTTAGCAGTAGAACCATTGGGGCCTGAAGATATTTGCATAGATTGACTGGTAGATTTTCCATCAGAATCTTTGGAGCCATCTAAACCAATGTCACGGAAACTTTGTTGTTTTTCCAATCCAGTTTGCTTCAAAGCCTTTCTGACATTAACTATTTCATCTAGCAATTCCTGTGCTGCCTTAAGATATTGGGAGTTTAGGACATTATTGGGAAAACCTGGTGATCCATGTAAGGATGGATCAGATTGGCCTTCATTAAGGCACATTGAAGGGTGTGGATTATACAAACCCTCCCTTTTGATAGTGTTGTGAAAGCCTCCAGAAGATAAAGATGTCATGCATTCAGCATTTCTCAATTCCTTATGTAGGCTGGTCTCATCATCTTTAAAGGATGCAGTACCTTTTAAGTTTGGAATAGAAGCACTCATTAGTGAGGAGAAACCAGTGCCGGGATACTGATATTGGAAAGCAGGGACAGATGCAATAGAAGGCATCACTGTCCCTAGGCTAAGAGACAAGCCTTGGCACTGTACATTTTGCTCACTGTCTACAAGTCCCAATTGTGTCCTTGGAATAACATGGGAATCTCCAGCACCAGCATATGAGTTGCATGTTGGATCACCTGTAGCAGCACCATTGGAATGGCCATCAATAGGTTGCATAGTCATTGAGTCACCCATAGATGTGATAAACTTCAACTCATTTTGTCCTCCTACAGATTCACTGTAGCCATGAGGCAACAGAGGAGTCCCAGACATCATCTCTGCATAGGATCCTGAAGAAAAGGCTTGGTTTGGATACATTGTAAGATTAACAGTTCAAAATGAGAAGCTTGTTTCTAGTCCCTTTACAATCAAGTCTCAGCTGGACATCTCCTTCACCGCTTAGGTTTGAGAAACCAATAGTGATGCTGAGCTAAATATATAAAGTTACCTCTGCAACAAGATTTTACTTGGTGCTTGAGGTAAGGATGATGCTCAACTAACACCTCAATTACATCAGACCTAACCTGATTTAAAATAATCCAAAGAGAGGAAAAAGTTAATGAAGGCCTTAATTTGGAAAAATTATAAAATAGAAGGCCCGTGTGAGCCCAAAGGAGAAGATTATGTTTTTATAAAGTAAAAGCACCACATCATATGCAATATCAGAAAAACACCATATCTACAACACGTTTATATATATAATATATAATATAATAATGCAGCTTCAATCATTAACTAGATACTGTTGGTTTAACTTTAAATGACATGATTAATTGAAGGTTTGGCCAGTACCGTTACTTTCAAGCCCAAACTCTATCCATCAATGGGTCTACCACAATTCCGATTTCCAAGCAAGTGCAAAGTAATATCATATTGTTATAATTAATTCCCATTTTTCCAGCGTTGTACAGGGTGTGTGTATCTATGCACTCACTGCTTGAAACTTGAGATTTGGAAAAAGAAACAGGGGAGGGAAGGAAGGGGGGTCATTCAGCTCTTGGTTTCTATGAAGAATAATGGTTCATTTGATTAAAAGAGAGATCCTGCTCTGTGTTTTTGCTTGTTCCTGAACTTCTTTCTGTGATGATTGAACTCGCAAAGGGTGGAAGAAATATAAAAGAATCAAAAGATATCTGATGAAATGCCAAGCGCATACGTTCACCATCTTAAGCTGACCATAGATTGAGATGGGGTTTACCCTGTTGGGGAAATTAAACAAAGGAAGCTTTTTTTTCTTTCTTTTCACCCTTTTTCCCACTGCTGGTAGCATATGCTAGTTGCATCGCAGACAAAAATGGAGAAACCAAACAAAACCAGAAAGAAGGAATACAAGAAAAATCCCATAATTCAACCCAGTAGCTCAAACCCTATCATGGTTCAGAACATAAAACAAAAGTGTGTACTTGGTAAAACTAAAAAAAAAAAAAGGATCGCTCTAAGAGAAGCATCAATCAATCAAAAACAGAAGACAATCATGAGTGAAAAATCTGAACCCTTGTAAGCACAGCACAAGTTAACTCTTTTTTTTATTTTTTTTCCAGTCCACAGTGACTTAAACATCTAAATTCTGCTTTTAATCATCAAAATTCCTCTACCCCCTCCAATTAGAAAGAGAGTAGTAGCATGTGACCATGAGAAGCATCATCCATTATCACAAACAACAAGTACATCATCATAATCTTATCTTTGCCATTTTTTATTATTTTTCCCATTCTGTTCTGTTGTTGAAATATGGGATATCATAACAAAAGCCAACAGGGAAAGAAGGAAAAGAAAGAGGTGAAAGAGAAGAGAAATACCTGAAGGCAAAGGGGAGGAACAGGGGAAAGGGGGTGCAGCTGTAGTGGGAAGCAAACAAGGGGAAGAGGTTAAGAGAGAGAGCAAAGCAAAGGAAGGCAAAAATTACAGACAAGAATCCACAGTGTGGGGAAGCCTAGACAAGTGGCAATCCAAGACATATAAATTTGAAAATTATTATCTTTAGAACAACGGGCACCAACCATAAGAAAAATATATCATTAATAATGAAAGAAATTGTTTACTTCCCCACGCCAACTACTTATTTTTTTTATTATTAAAATCTTATACCTTGTATTCTGAAAATTAAAGTGCGGCACCAGCACCATTAGGCTTTAAAGATTTTTATTGTTATATTAGTTTTAAAAGATTAATTCCGTCAAAAAAAAAAAGTTTTAAAAGATTAATACTTTATATAAGCGCTATTTCTATTTATAAGAAATAAGGGTGAGAAAAAATCATCACCCGTTCCACTGACCCGTCCTAACCCAAACTATTCGGGTCGGGTTAGTCCCTGTCCCACATGAAAGATTATGGTTAAATCAGGTCTCATTCAATAATCCGGTATCGGGTTGAGGACGAATTCAGGATAATCTTAGAGTTATTCAACCCGTCCCATATATGTGTATATTATATATAATATTTAATATTTATAATTTTATATTGCTTAAAGTCTTAACATATATCATTTTAACTTTTTGGAGATTTTTTAATTTAACTTTTCTCTATGATAGAAACTCTATCTACTATGAAAACACATTCCATACATAAAGTTGTAAAATAATATGTGACATTTTTTTCTTAACAATATTAAAAGTTAATAAAAAAGTAAAAAAAAAGATTTAGGGTTTGTGGACAGGTTTTCTTCGGGTTGTGGACCGGGTTCGGGTTTTATAGTCTTGTACATTATCGGGTTTCTTCGGGTTTATAGACGGATTCAGATCTGTAAATTTGGCCTAATAAAAAGTTTGGGGTCGGTACGGGACGGACAAAACCCGTCCCACGCTCACCCCTAATAAGAACATATGACTAATCATCATTATCAAGAAAATAGTTTTTAAATTCAGTTAATTGTAAGTAATAACGTCATAATTTTAAGGAAAATTATGTTTTTCGTTCTTGTAGTTTTTGGTCAACTTATCTTCGTCCTATGCTTTAAATCTTGTGTTTTTTGTCCCAAAACTTTCTAAAAACCCCAAAATCGCGGTCCCTGTCGACTATGAGATTTGTTAACCTGATGAGCTGGCTAACAGAAATTGCATGTCAACCTGAATAGTGGACCCCAAATAGTTGACTCATCTAATTAACCTTGTTTAATTAATTTTTAATTATTAAAATAACCCTAATTACTAAATTAGGTTTTATGGGGTAAAATTTCTGAGGCGAAAACCCTAATTTAGTAATTAGTGTTATTTTAATAATTAAAAAATAATAAAAAAAAGTTAATTAGAAGAGTACACTATTTGAGACTCACTATTGAGGCCGACATGTAGCTTATGTTGGTTAGTTCATTCCGGTTATAATAGATCTCATTAACGACAAGGACCACGGTTTGAGGGTTTAGAAAGTTTAGGGACAAAAAAACACAAGATTTAAAGTATATGAACGAAGACTAAAGTTGACCGAAACTATAGGGACAAAAAACATATTTTACCCTAATTTTAATTTCAGTTCATGAAATATTCTTATATTAAATAACTAAAGGGGAAAAATATGTTTTTCATCCCTATAGTTTCGGTCAACTTTGTATTTTCCCTATACTTTAAATCCTTTGTTTTTTTGTCCCTAACTTTCAAACCCCCAAACCATGGTCCCTGAACGTTAGTGAGATCTGAACCTAATGGTCGGGTAACAAAAGTTACATGTAGCCTCAATAATGGGCTCCAAATAGCTGACCATCTAATAATATTTTTTTATTAATTTTGTAATTAAAAATAACCATAATTATGAAATTAGGTTATTATCGGGTAAAACTGCTCAGGTGAAAACCCTAACTTAGCAATTAAGATTATTTTAATAATTAAAAATTAATAAAAAAGTTTAATACATGATCATTCAATTATTTGGGGACTCACTATTGAAGCTGACATGTAACTTTTGTTAGTCGGCAGTATCATGTAACAGATCTCACTGCGGACAGGGACCACGGTTTAGGGGTTTTTGCGGTTTAGAAAGTTTAGGGACAAAAAAAACAATGATTAAAGTACGGGACGACGAAGACTAAAGTTGACCGAAAACTACAGGGACGAAAAACATATTTTTTCCCTAACTAAAAATAGAGTTAAAATTACTCTTATTAAAGTCATCATTAAAGTACTAAATCATGCTCCAATAACTTGGTAATGAAACTAGCGGCGTAGTACATGACAAACAGTAGCGGGACAATATTAAGGGTATGAAAATAACTTATAATTAGTACTACGATTTTTTTAACCTTTGCAATATTGACATGATAACAAATCAATAGTGAAAATATTTTATTGAAAAAATGTAACATTTCAATTACTAATGAAATTGATATTGTGATGGTTGTAATTTTCAATAAAATATTTCTACTTTTGATTCAAACCAGGTGCAATATTGCATAGGTTAGAAAAACCGTTAATACAATTCAACATGGACTATGTTTCTTATTTAGGATCAAGAAAAACATTTTTGTCTCTATAAATAGGATTAGGAGGGTAGTATTAGTTAGTTAAAAATCATTATTAAAAATTAAAAATTAGAACATTTTTTTTATTTTTTTATGAATGTAAAATAATGGCATAAAAATTTTCAAGTAGTTAATATTTTTTAAAAATTATTTAAAATTTAGAATACTAATATAATGATTTTTAAAAAATTATTCTTTATTTATTAAATAAAAAACTTTTATTGGCGAGTATATTAAGTATTAGTTAATAAATTAAGAAAAATAAATTATTAGAAATTAATATTAATAAATTAATAACATAAAACATTGGATTTCACTATTACAGAGAGAAAGATTATTTTAGAAAGAAAGTTGTGAGTCATAGTTAATGACTGAAAATTTGTGGCTAAAACTTCAAAAATTTTATAGGTTATTAGATATACACATATATTATCGTAATCTCAATCAATAAATTTAGTTAATGACTACAATTTTCATTGTTTTCTTTTAATAAAGAATTTACATTGTTCTAACTAAAATAAGAATAAGTACTTTAAAGAAGGATAAAATATAAAATTATTAATTAAAAATTAATATTTAAACTTGTAATAAAATTGTGTATATGTATCACGTTAAAATTTTAACTTTTATTAATAAAATTATAATTGATATTTATTGTCTAAAATACACTCTAACTCAGAGTTAAGTTCCAAAAGATTATATTCACGAAATTTTGATTTTAAATTTTCTAAAATGTCTTAAGTCATTATAGCTTCATTGACATTTGTCAAAAGAGGGAAATTGACATTGAGAAAAAAAAAAACAATTAATAAATTTCAGTACCAATCATGGTTGAGGTTAATCAGTGTGACAACGGCAATGAATATGTGGTTAGAATAGAAGTAGAAGTAGAAAGGTTTGTAGCAACAGAAAAGCGTGCCGTGAATGGTGGGTAGCAAAGAGAAAGAAGCATAGAAGAGAATTGGGAGTGGGTCGTCCGTGTTGACTGGTTTTTGGTTGGAAGTGTTCAAACCCTAACCACGTTGGTGGACCTGTAATGTAAGTTGTAACCCTCTCTCGCCTTAAGCCTAACACTTAACGCATAAATCATAATCATCTTCCGTTAGGATGAACACAATATCTGAACAGAAACTGTCTCTGCTTATAAATTAAATTAAAAGTATGAATAGGATAATAATGGTAGTAGAATATCAGGTTTGGCTCGATTCGCTATTCTAAGTAGGTGTAAAGTGACCAAATCACGCCTCGACGTCTGTGTATCCTTCCTTCTTTCTATTATTCATAATCTAACCACTATTCCCTTCCGTTTAGTTTAATCATGTACACGCCATCCTTATTTTATTAAACTATAATTAATTAATTAATTATATATGTCAAGTAATGATACTTATATAAATTAAAAGACTTTTCGAAAAAAAGGTCATAGTTATATTTGGTTTGTTAGTATTAATTAGCTGGATGCATATATAGTCATTGCCTCTGACGTCAACATTCTAAGAAAAGTTACTCTAAAATAAATAATTTGTTTGTCGAATATTGAATAAGTAGATACTTTTTTAAGTTTCAATTTTTTAAATTGATATTAATAATAAGTAATTTCTAAGTATATGCAATTTATAAGAAACAATTATTTAACGCGGTTGTTATCCAAATCCCTGCTGCACGACCCAATATTCGATTTTTGAAAAGTATCCTTTTGCTCTGTTATCCTCTCGGCCCTATATGGTTGCCCACTCATAAATGCTTTCTTTTTTGTTCTGGCATTGTATGCTCCCTTGACTTAATGAAAGTTGGTTTCCATCCACTAGTTTTTTAAGAGCCCACACCTTTTTAAAATTGAACTTTTCCTTTAAAAAAATGTGTACCATAAATATGTTATTAAAAAAAAGCATTAAATAAAAAATAATATTAAATATATTGAGGATTTTAATTTTTATTTTTATATATAATTTTTTTGTGTAAATTCTCAATAAATACTCTAAAATATTTGTTAAATTTTTTAAAAAAACTACTATAAAATAAGTTTAAATCTAAACATAGGTTGTGTTTATTATTGGTTTGCGTTTATGGAATAGTGTTTTAATAAACATTTAGATTTTTTTACTCTTATTTATCCCGGATGAGGAAACATTGATAACACCTTTATTCATAAAACCAAAATATAGAAGATTCCATATACACCCTTTCGCCATGGGCGAAGAGCAGCCGTACAGAAACGAAAAAGAAAGAAAAAAAGAACAAACAAAAGAAGAATCAAGGAGGGGATTGAGAAAGGAACGAAAAAAGAAGGAAAAATGGGAAAAGGAGGGAGAGTAAGGGAAAGGGGTGGAGAAAAGGAGCGGAGAAAGAGGGGAAAGGGAGGAAAAAGAAAGAAGAACAGCAGGAAGAAAGCAAAAGCGGACGAGGGGGGAAGGGAAGAGGGGAAAAGAAGGAGAAAGGGATGAGAGGGGAAGGAGGGAAAATGGGTGGAGGCGAAAAAAGGGGTATATGAGAAATTAAATTTCAAGTTACATTTGTAAATTTTTATAATTTAAAATAGTTATCGTTTCTTAATAAAATAAATAATTATTAAAAACTAAAATAAAAATTCAATAATTAAAACAATAATAAACAATTCAATAATATTAGCAACGCTACTGGTGCACTATTCCTTTTATCATGGGTGATTTGTTTCATTTTTTATGATTCATCTAGATAATTTGATTCGGTTCTGTTTTTAAAAACTGTTTTACAAAATTATTTTTAAAAAATTATTTTTTACAAAAGAAATGATTTATTTAACACATTTTCATCATAAAACAAAAAAACTAAAAAATAATTTTTGAAAACATTTTAGAATAGTTTCAGAATTTCTAGTTTATTAAAATAGAAAAAATAATTACGCTTTTCAAAACTATTTTTAAAAACTGTCTGTCAAACATATTTTCAGTTTCCTATTTTCTGGTTTTTTAAAATCTTTAAACAAACAGGCCCTTAGAGTTTTCATTTTTTTTGGCTTTTAGTTTTATCCTTTAAAAGGGGATAGGCTTATATTTTTTGTTTTGGGTAGTGCTTATAATGTATGTAAACTATCTTGCCTAGTTATTTTTTGATCTATTGTAAATTTGTATGGGTAGGAGTATTTTAGAGTATCTCTTGTACTTCTATTTAATTAATTTCTTTTTGCTTAGCCAAAAAAATAATCACTGCCAAAAAAGCCTTTTTATCGCGGTTCTGAAAGGCTTTTTTAATCGGGTTATAATTGCGGTGTAATACAACGCGATAAAAAGAATCCACCACGGTTACTTTTTGGAGGAATTGCGGTGGTCTTTCAATTTTCTACCGCGGTTGTTTCTCAGGACTACGGTAGAAAAGGTTGGGTCGCTTAATGTAAAATAATATTTCCTTAGCTACGAGCTATCTACGAAGTAGCTACAAAATATCTTAGCCATTTCGTAGTTAAAGCATAATTGTTTATTAAAAATCCCAACAAAAGAATAGAAATATTACCCGACACAGCTAAAGTAAAAGCATTACATAAATTGCACTAAACCAAAAGTGTTACATAAATGTTTAGTATATAGCAAGAAAAAGAAAAAGAACAGACTCAACATAATTATCTAAATAACTCTATTACTATAATTACAAGTAATTAACCAATAAAAACATAATTAAGAATAAAGGGGACTAAATTGTAATTGATATATCAGTTAATGTTTGAACTTTAACTGCAAAGTAAAGAAGGTTCTATCAGAATCACTAGCCTCCACAAGGTTGTTAGAATCACTTGCCTCAAAATCACCACCAAATGCTTCTCCACCGGTGTCACTAGCTTGGTCTAAATCTGAAAGGCACCACACAATTATGTTTAGTTCCCACTTAGTAAATTTCAGAGTTTGAGTAGTAAATGCCTCTTTCATTTCTAGTATGAGAAGTCTGGAAAGTTTAATCAAAATTGTTGATTCCAAGTTTCTAACATATAGGATGTATTGAAACCACATAATTACTGATTCACACAAAAGATTGTAGAACAAACATCATTACTCCCAATAGTTCCTAGTGAGAAATAAAATTCCCTATGCAATACAAACACATCTAGGTCAAAGTTATGAGGTATCATTTATTTATAACATAGCACGACGTGTGCTCAACAGAGCACAAATGTGAAAAGCAAGTAAAGCAAACTAGTATCAAAATTCTTTACTAACGGAAAGTCGGTAAATTAAGCATGGAGGAACGAACCTGGAATGATTATCATCCTATTACCAAAAGGCATATAGTTCTATGCCAAAATGAAAAAGAGATGACCTACCAATCTGGAACAAACACACCATAGAGCAATATCAATATGTACAAATTACAAGAGAACATTGTTAAGCCAATAAGCAGGCTTCTAGGAAAAAAATAAAGGATGGAACCACACAAAAAGTACCAGAGGATATTGTGTTGTACCTAAATTCTTAGAGAAGTGATGCCACAATGATGCAGTGCCATCTTGGCCATTTGTTACCGACCTTCTTCTCTTCTTGATCCCTTTGATGGAACCCATAATTCACAGCCTAAAATAACTTCGAACGTTCCCTTCCCTTTCCACCAACAAACACCCAAGACAAGAAAAATCCAAAGGATTTTCAACAGAGCATTCAGGAAGAAAGAACCATTAATCAGGAGACATTTCAACTCCACAAGCGCGATTAATTAGTAGTTTCATTAAGCTAACCCCACCAATTTAATGAGCGTGACCTTAACTTTTCCATAAAGAACCAAAAGGCTTGCCTCAGCTAGATACCTTGAGTCACGCCCAACAAAGCCAAATTAATCTATCAGATTAGAGTAAAATAAGGGATCTGCTTGCTTTTCGCTTTTTTCACTATCACCTTTATAGATTTCCCAAAAATGGAAAAGAAAATTTAATGAAAATCAGATTCAATCACTAGGCTACTGTAGCCATTATATTTTTTTTTGACTCACCTATTAATCTATACTAGTTATGACGATTTTGTGTGAAAATTTTGAAAAAAAAAAGCCTCAAGCAGAAATAAAGGGGAAAAATTATTAGAGACAAAGTACTTTTCTTTTTTCCAAAAGAAAAATAAAGAAAAGAAAAGAAAGGAGAAAATATATTTAGTTTTCTATTAATAAAATACGCAGGATGATCAACTTCCTATGAGAATGGCTTTGTTATTTAATATTCACAACTCAAAAGATGGTAGAATAATTACTTAGTATTAGTGCACTGTCATGAACATCAGATTCATGATAATTCTAAATACACTAATCACCTCTTGAGAATTTAGTTTGTCAAGATACATGAAAATGGATCTAAGTGAATTTCCATGGGCTGCAATCATAACATTCTTTCTAAATAAAAGTTGAGGTGCAATCTGCAACATAAGGTAACTGGAATCAGTCCCATATGGTTGTTATGCTATCACTTCAGCCTTCAAGGCTGGAATTTTTTGTTTCTATTACAAGTATCAACCATATAAAAGATTTAACCATAAAAACATATATTGAACAATATACAAACTTCCTTTGCATTACACACAGGCTCGAAGCTACATGTCCCGTTAAAAATCAAAGATATACATGAAAATATCACTAAACATATCAAATATAACTATGAAGGGGAGAGGACCATGTAATGTAAGAATTCACAAAATTTATCACTAAACCTTAATAAATAGACTTCTTAGCTATTATAATGATAGAACATGCATAGATGGTTTAGTGGCAATTTATTACATAAAGAAGTTTTGATCTTCACAAACTGTATAATACCAAATATCACATTGATGTACAAGTCATAGGTCCAATAACGAAAAGAAAGGTAGCTCAATTTATTAACTCTTAATTTGTGTTTTGATGACTTGGGTGGCAGTGAAATTTCACCAATCTAGATAAACTATATACAGTCCTTTACAGGTTGGTCCCTTAAGTACTTCCAAAATTGCTTTCAAATTTTAATGCATTTTATGTCATTGGTAAAAGGAAAGAAAACCTTAAATTAATGTAATAAATAATTGCCTAAATAAAGCTAGCTACAAGCCTTATCGGAGATTTTCCGAGGCATGAGTTTGGGGCATAAATTATTCATCAACTTTGTTATTAGTAACAAAAACTTTTAGGGTTACTATATCAGTGAACTCACCTTGTCCACGGTTGCGCACATGGCGAGGGTCTGGGAAGCACGACAAGGGAAGATCGAGGCGCACATCGAAGGGTTTCCCCGCAAGGGAGCAAGAGTTCCCAGTTTCAACGGTGATGAGATGAACAGGAAGCAAACCATGGTTTAAACGAGATTCGACAACGACTTTCTAGCGTGTAGGTGGTTTCGACGACAACCTTCCAACGCACAGAGAGCTTTGATGGCAACAATGGTTCTGGTTCGACGAGTGGCGAATAAGTTGCAACAGAGAGTGAGGGAAAGTGAGAGCGTGTAGAGACGAGGGTGCAGGGGACCACATTAGTCACTTTTTTGGTAAAGAACCACATTTGTAAAAAGAAAATTAAAAAAAAGGCAAGTGTGGGTTCCTCAAATGACCCGGGATGACATTGTTTGCCCTATCACGGTTCGATTTAGACCCTCGTTAATATGTGATAAATTTTGAAAAAAAAATAATAATTAGAAAAATAATAATAATAAGTGCAGTTCTTTTACGAAACCGCGATAATATTGTTCATTACTCTTTTTTATCGCGGTTTTTATATGTAACCAGGATTAAACCACCACGGTAGATTCCCCTTTCTAGCATAGTGAATTAAAATAGCAAGTGTAACATTAAAATAATAATCCAAAAAAGTAGTAATCCTTAACAATAAAAAAATAAGTATATCATCTAGCATTCTACAAAAAATTAGCAATAATGTTGTGAATCACTTTCATCCTAGTAGATATCTCCCCCATGTTTTCATTGGTTCTGTCTCCATTAAGAATATCACGAACTTTATCACGAGGTATGTAACTTGGATGTTGCTCAAGCTAGCACTAATATATATTGTCATCCTCTAAATTGATTGGTACATAATTATGCAATGCAAACACAGTCATTATAACACCAACTTCGGTTTTCACAGTGTATTGTGGCATTCCACTAGTATTTTTCATCTTTTCTTCAACACTCCAAATGATCTTTCAATGTAACTTCGAAGAGATGAATGTGCACAATTGAAAGTTTCTTGAGCATTGGTTGGAAGCTCATATTTAAATTGAGATTGATGGTACCTTATATTGGGATAAGGCACTAATTATCTTTTTTTTTATCTAGATATCAGTTCATCCACCAAATAACTATCAAGTAAACTAGAAAATTGGTCCCTAACTTTTTCAGGGTCATGTAGTTTAGTCCCTGATATGCATGGCAATTAACCCCGAACCCGCAGGTACCGACTCGCCCCCGCCCCGATTTGACGGGGAAAACCCACTTTGACCGGGTTTAAGTAAAAAACCCGATCCCGCCCCCCGCCTTTAACGGGGATGGGGGCGGGTTTGGGGGTGCAAGAACCCGTCCCGCTCCCCGAAACCCGAACCCGCCTTGATAGAATAATTAAAGAATTTTAGTATACAAATAGTTAAATAATAAAGGTTTAACTTATATATTTTCCTTAAAATATAATATAGTTCTTAAGTTTTCTTATTTTTTTAGGATTATCAATGTCTATATGTACTTATTATTTGAATTAGAATATATTAGATATATATGACTTATTTAAAATCTGTATTTAAGTTATACAAATAGAGTAACAAATGAAAAAATAGAAAAGGGGAAATCCCCGCGGGTTTCCCCGAACCCGAACCCGCCCCGTTGCTATGCCTAGTCCCTGAGAAAGTGAAAATCTCAAATAATCCTTGACTCCTTGCTTCGTCCTGCAGTATAGTCCAAAATGGTGTTTTCCGTTAAACTCAGGATGATGTGTCACATTAAGTGACAATATGGTACACAACTCGACATTGTGCACCCAAACGGACACCATTTTTGCAACAATTATAGCTTGGAAGCTTTAGCCGGCCAAGGCGGATGGAAGGCTGGAATCTTCATGTGAATTGATACAATCTAGCCTTCCTGGACGGCTGGCCGGGTTCCAACCTTCCTGGTCGGTCGAAGCTTCCAAGCTTCCAACTCGTACACTCAATTTTAGCCGGCCAGGAAGGCTAGAAGGCGGTTGAACAAGAAGGCTGGAAGGTCGGCTGACCAGGACAGGCTGGAAGGCGAGCTAGCCAAGAGGCTAGAAGGCCGGCCAACCGGCTAGCCTTCCAGTCTTCTTGTCTTATCGGCCTTCCAGCCTTCCTGGTCAGCTAAAAATGATGTCATATTGAGTCTACAGTGTTAAACAGTGTGAGACAATGTCACTTAACGTGACACATCAATCCATGGGTTAACGGAAAAACACCAATTTGGACTATAGAGCATGACAGAGCAAGGAGTCAGTGATCATTTTGGGATTTTCACTTTCTCAAGGGACTAAACTGCATAACCCTGAATAAGTCGGGGACCATTTGCTAGTTTACTCAAATAATATCTACCTTTTAAAAAGAAGGATAAATATACGATTAATTCACATAAATCCTTATCATAACAAAATAATTGTAAATAAATGTACCGTGTGGCGACTTCGGAAAGTTCAATTCTAGTGTGTTAATAGCTTAGCATGAAGCAAAACACATGCATCATGTGCCAATTCTACCCATGCAATTGATCCAAATGTGAAAGACATATCAAAGTCACATTACATTGAAGGTAGGGATTCCTTGTACCTCCCCCTATTACACATTTGATTTGTCTAGGAATCAATGTAACTATATGGGTGTCATCAATACATCCAATAATCATGTCATGACACATTAGATAATAGTGTCCATTATGAATCATAATATGGAAAAAGAAATAATTTATTTTAATACTTACCTTGAAATAGGGCATGTATCGATCATCATTAGCACTTTGAGATGGTATAAATTTTAAACGTAAGATCTTTTGGTCTTATGATATCATGTGCAAGGACCCATGTTGAAATGCTCTAGTGATGGCCTCACCAGAATGTTGAAACTTCTCTCCAATATCCTTGTTAGAAGCACCCATGGCAAGTGTGTATAAAAATAAGCCCACTTTCTCTACAATTGTCATTTTCTTACTTGGTTGTAATCCATGTTTTGATTGGAGATATTCACACAATTGTGTAAATAAACTGTCTCCAACCTAAAGCATTCACACACTGAATAGAGTGTCCTTTTAATATTTTATTCATCCATTTTTCTCTTGTTTGAAATGAAGTCGTACATGGTTCTTTATAAATATATTTATAATATTATGTGGCTATAGTGCCTGTTGCATATGATGAAATATTTGAATAAAATCCAAGATTTGTTCTTTTATTTTCTTCTTTTCAATATCCATGATGTACATAAGAGTAAAAAAAAAACATAATTAAATAATTCATAACAAAGCAAAATGCATAGTTCAAACCTTATAATGCATAAAATAATATTCATAGAAATTACAAATAAATGTCGACCAATGTCACGATAAAGATAAAATATTAAAACAAGCAAATAAGGTAAGCATTCATTTCTCTTTAGCAAGCATATACATCAACCAACTTTCCTAGAAGCATCATCCTCCAAGCATAGAAATATCTGTTGTCTTACTTTCGTTCTCAATGAAAGAAAGTGCAAAGCACCATAACTCACTACCCTTTTCCAAAATAATTTCATTAACCATATGATTGGTAATTGTTATTGATGCTCCAACGATAGAACTAGCACCACATCTTTACTCACAACTACCTTATGATTGTATTAACTCTAGTGCTTGGTTTGAGTTTGACACCAAAGTATCAATTAGAATACTTAGCTTTACTTGGGTATTGCCAAGATCTTACATGAAATCAGAGAAAAAGGCTTGTTCATTATGTAATAAACTATCCATACGAGAAACATATCGATTATATTTAGAATAAACACGATCTCTACCGCTCCTGAGAATGATGATTGTATTCCCAACAACTTTCATTATCTCCTTCATAAACATTCATATTCTCAAGTTCCTTTTGTTGAGCATAATTATGATCCATGGATGGTGCAAACACATTTTCCTCAAGTTGATAAGTTTTGTCAAATAATGTTTTTCCATATTTCCCTCAAGTGTTGGATTTACTCCTTTGTAATGGAATTTCGCAGCCTTTAGTTCCTCCTACAAAAAATATAATTAATCGTTAAATAAGAGACCATATAGTAAATAACTTTCATATTAAAATAATTCTAAAAAATAAAGAAATAAACCGAACTTTAAGTTTCTCTCCCACCACTCATTTGAAGCTGAAAGCTGTCTAGTTGTAGCATCCCACCCTATGCCAATTTCACTAAACCTAAAAATCTTCCAAAGGCACCAATCTCTCTTCTTAAAATCATACTTATTCTTCAATGAATTGCATTTACAGTTTGCTTTATGATAACTTCAAATCTTGGTTGAAGACACTAAAATTTTTATTTACAGTTCGCTTTATGACACTTAAAATCACTACAACATTTTTTACAGTTCTGCTTTATGATAACCTCAAAATCAATGAATTACATTTACAGTTCTGCTTTATGACACTTACACGATCTCTACCGCTCTCAGAATGATGATTGTATTCCCAACCACTTTCATTATCTCCTCATAAACATTCATATTCTCAAGTTCCTTTTGTGAGCATAATTATGATCCATGGATGGTGCAAACACATTTTCCTCAAGTTGATAAGTTTGTCAAATAATGTTTTCCACATTTCCTCAAGTGTTGGATTTACTCCTTGTAACGGAATTTCGCTGCCTTTAGTTCCTCCTAAAAAAAACAATATAATTAATCGTAAATAAGAGCCATATAGTAAATAACTTTCATATTAAAATAATTCTAACAAATAAAGAAATAATACTAACTTTAAGTTTTCTCTCCCACCACTCATTGAAGCTGAAAGCTGTCTAGTAGTAGCATCCCACCCTATGCCAATTTTACCTAAACCTCAAAAACTTCCAAAGGCACTAATCTCTCTTCTTAAAATCATACTTATTCTTCAATGAATTGCATTTACAGTTCTGCTTTATGATAACTTCAAAATCTTGGTTGATGTCCTTCCATTTATATGCTACACACCATTCTTCCTAATGAACTTAATACAAAGCTCACAGAAAATCTTATAATACTCATCTTTCCATTTAAAATTGACCCCTCCCCTCCATATATCATTGTTTGATTCATCTAATTACAAAATTTCCAAAATAAATTACTTAGAGTATAAATAGCACATAAGTTATTGAAAATGCAATAGAAAGAGTGATTATATATGTACTTATATACAACACAATTTAAAGCAAAGTCATATTCGCAGAATACCAACAACAACCTATAAAAACTTCCATATTGAGGCTAAGGATATCGTGCAGTTCATCAATCATTATGGAAAAAAAACTGAAAGGTCATTTTCAACTATACTAATTCAAATTTATAAGTGGGAATACAATAGAAAGGACTTACCAAAAATAAAATTTCAATAGTTCTGCTTGTTGTCAGTTTATCTCCGGGCAAGTGTACCCGTCGATTAAAGTAAAATGGAGCATTTAAAATCTCAAGTATCGTCCACAAAAATTAAGTAATAAATTAAGATTAAATTAAATCCTTTTTAATGAGATAAGAGAGAAAGATTATGATTTGATTTGTTGGTTGAGATAAATAATACTTAATGGGGGAAAGAGAGGAGAAAAAGATAAACAAGACAACAAGCAATACAATTAGGATTCAGTTATGGAAGTGCCTAGGGCGTCTGATTTTCACTAAATGTCTTACTAGATTTTCCCCCAATTTTCCTATAAATTATGCCAAACTAATTTTCAATCACTTATCCTAATACTATATATCAATACCCAATGATCATGCAATATTGATAATCTTCTTCTTAAAACACCATCCCCAATGATCATGCAAGATAATGGATTAAAAAAAACATAAAGAACCAATAAGTTTGTTAATCAAATAGTTGATTGGAAATCTACAATCAAGATTGATCCTACAAAAACCCATATTCAATTTACCTTATGGATCCGTTAATTGAGAATGGTAAGATCGCCTATTAACCAATCAACTAAGATTTACCAAGGGTGACCAAATCTTGATATAGTAAAACAATAAGGCAAACACAATTATAAAGAGAAATAATAATTTATAAAGGGAAAACAGGTTCAAATCAAATTCACAACTTAAGGTCCACCATAATCCTTTGCCTAGGTAATTAGTTACTCATGATAAAACATAAATCAATCAAAACAAAGTTAAATCCTAACAACTTACAACTTCTAGAAAAACTATAAGAGAAACCCTGTGACAGAAGTGCTTCATTCAAGGAGTTGCCCAAATCCTATTGAAAAATGCTACCACTCTTGAATAAATTTCAGAAGATGAGAGAGTAGAAGATGATAGATTAAGGAGATGATATATCCTTTCTTATAGATTGTGTCCTCTTGTATGAGTTACAAATGCACCAATTTGATTCTGGCATGATTTTCTGTTATTTATCTTTTTAAATTTGGAAGTTGGAAGTGTGTATCATCCCAAATTTTATAAATCATGTTCATAAGTGAAATTAGAAGTAGAAAAGGATTTCATAAAAGGAACTAGGTAAAAAGGGGTTAAAACTGTTTAAAAGGGCATAATAGTGTCCCTTTTATCGCTCAAGCGAGAAATGGATCGCTTGAGCGAGTGGGGTGGAGATTTGAAGTTTCCATTTAGTGAGATTTTTGCTCAAGCGAGAGTATTTTCGCTTGAGCAAAAATATCAGACAAAATGGGAAACATATCTTCTATTTTTTTTTGCTTGAGCGAGGACATTCTCACTCAAATGAAAAAGAGGCAGAGAGCAGGAGGTTTTCTGCCCAAATTTTGCTCAAGCGAGTAGTTTCTCGCTCATGCGAGAATTGTATTCTCGCTTAAGCGAGAACGCGACAGAGAGCCTCTGTGCTGTCCTCGCTCAAGAGAGAGACTTCCCACTTGAGTAAAAATGCGTGAATTGAGTTTTTAAAATCTTAAATTTAGGATTTCTCATTCATAACCCAAATCAATTACTTGTTTAGAGAGAGAAAGAAGAGAGAGAAAGAATGCTCAAGCTTGGAGTGAAGAAGAAAGAGAAGAAGGGAGCTCACAATCACACCTCAAGCACCTCTTTGATTCTCTTGGAGCTTGATTTAGGTGAATAACCCACACATTCACCCTCATCTTGTTTGTAAAGTCCCAAAGAACCCCTAATCTCCTATCCATTCCCATCTTTGCTTGTGATTTGGTTGCTTTGATTCATGCCTCCCTTAGCTTTAATTGTATGTATGAATTGTTATATAAGTTAGGGTTTACATCCTAGGGCTTTGATTATCACTGTTCATGTTACAAGTGTTTAAGATTCACGTCATGTTTCAAGATACCCATGATCATGTAATAATTAATCATGCCCGACTTTGGCCACGGGTCTCGGACCCCCAGTAATCATGTATAATGAAACCTATGTGATAAGGTTATTATGAAAATACCATGTTAATGGCAAGGTCTATATGGCTTTCAAGGGAGACATTCCTTGTTAGAATTCTGAGCTCAAGTCTAGCCCCAGAAAGTGATAAGACCCTTCTGTCGGGTTGTTAAAGCAAGTCATGTGCATTTCCTATTATTGTTTAATACAATGATGTTAGTTATGAATGAATATGTAAATTGATGATGCATTGCATCCGTTTACTTACGTACACTACTTGCATGGTTTCATTCATTGAGACGTAAGTCTCACTGTAACACCCCAGCGTTAACCTGCGGCCCAACTTCTGGGGCCCAGGAATTCACTGAGCGTGTTAACTAAGCTTCATCCACCCCCCTAAAGTGGATTATTCCCCAAATGGAACCTTCCGTGGATTCGAACCCATGATATAGGGACTTGGTCATAGATTCCTACAATCCACTACCAATCGATAGTGGATTGTAGGAATCTATGACCAAGTCCCTAGGTCATGGGTTCGAATTCACAGAAAGTTCCCTTTGGGGAATAATCCACCTTAAGGGGTGGATGAAGCTTAGTTAACACGTTCAATGAATTCCTGGGCCCCAGAAGTTGGGTTGCAGGTCAACGTGGGGTGTTACAAAAAAAAGATCATAGATTCCTACAATCCACTACCAATTGAGCTAGTAGCTCAATTGGTAGGGGATTGTTGGAATCCATCGATAATTTCGTGAAAAATAATTTCATAAAATTTGAGACTTGTGCTTCCAACAAGCATAAATCCCGACTTTTCGAAATTAGCACGTTACATTATGGTATTATGTGTTTTTGAAAGTGACTCCTATAACAGGCATTAGGCGAGCCATAAAAGCCAAAAAGCTCAACCACAGATTCATTGGCCCATTCCAGATCCTGCAGAGGGTCGGCCCTCTGGCTTACAGGATTGCTTTACCACCTCATTTGTCCCGAGTCCACGATGTATTCCATGTCTCCCAGCTGAGAAAATATGTCCATGACCCTTCACACATCAATAGCTCCGAATCAGTACAATTAAGAGAATATCTCACAGTTCCAACTAGACTTGCGCGAATTATTGACAGAAGTGTCAAGACCCTTAGGAATAAGACGATCCCTCTAGTGTAGGTATTTTGGGAGGGTCAGACAGCTGAGGAGGCAACGTGGGAGAAAGAGAAGGACCTTCGTTCTCAGTTCCCAGAGTTTTTCGTTGAGGTAAGCTTTGTTTTGTGTTTTCTTAGGCAATTTTGGGGACAAAATTGTTTTAAGGGGGTAGAATTGTAACATCCCAAATTATGAAGCATTTTATAAATTAAATTAGTAATGGGATAGGTTTTATAACATGAAAGTAGGAATGGGTGGGAGGAAATTGAATTAGAATCAAGGAGGAGTAAAAATCAAGATTTTAGGGGCTGATAGGCTCGCTCAGCCTGCGCCCAAGAGCAACTTGAGCTAGGATATCAGCAATATTGGGAAAATCCAATATGGTTTTCTCGCTCAGGCTGAGTTTGAGAGCAGAAAACAGAGAGGAATTTGAGAAATTCAGCTCAGGATGAGCTTGAGCGCAACCTGAGTGCAGAAAACAGAGAGTAATTGGGGAAATTCAACTCAGGTCGCGCCTGGGCGTAGCCTGAGCGCATATCTGCGCTCTGCATTTTACTTCATTGCGCTCAGGCTGCGCTTGAGCGAGCCCTGAGCGCAAGTTCTTTTTCAGCCTTTTTAAAACATTGATGCTAGGGCTTCTAAAACATTTCCTTCTTCTTCCCCTTCCATTCTACAGTGAGAGAGAGGGTTCTAGAGACATAAGGCATTCTGGAAGCTTGAAGGAGGTCCCAAATCAAGATCTCTTCACCCACAATCTTCCCCAACCTTTCTCCTCTTCCTTGCTCCTTTGAGATGAGTATAACTCACACACCCACACTCATTTGGTTGTTTCTCCTCTATGAGCCCTATTCTCTCTTCCCTCTTCTGAACTGCTATGAATAATGGTTGTTTGGTATATTTTTCTTAGTATTGATGGTTAGGAATGTGTTATTGTCACGGGTGTATGAGTAGGGATATTTCTCTAGTTAGGGCTTGTTTATGCTTATTCCTCATGACCATGTTGTATGATTCTTGGATCTGTTTGTGTCTGTGCATTTCACTCATGGCCTTTGGCCCCAGTAATAACTAGAACATGAATTTGGCTTCAGCCCCAATAAAAATGGCTTTGGCCCCAGTAAAAATGGCTTCGGCCCCAGTTCACCCCAATTAAATAAGATTGGACTTCGGTCCCCAGTTAAAACACGGGTTTCGGCCCTAGTTAATTGGCGGTGTTATGCCCAAGGAAGACTTTCCTTGTAGTCTGAGCTCAGTTCTAGCCTCAGTTTAGTGATAAGACCCCGTTTGCCGGGTAATGTAGGTCATGCATGCTTATGTCCATATTTACGCTGAGATATTATGTTATGATTGTTTTCCTCATTCTGTTGCATTCGTTTGCCTGTTTCCCCACACTGCATGCTGTATGGTTATATTCACCGAGACATCCGTCTCACCACACGTGTCGTGGACCACATTTTAGATGCGCAGGTACCTCCACGCACGGGCCCTTGAGCTAGGAGCAGGAGCTATTTAGTGTTTGTTGAAGAATTAGTATTTGGGCAATGTTAGGCCCATTTTGATTATATGATTATGTATTGACTTTTATCTTTTGAGAGAATATGACTGTATATGTGGTTTTCCTTAGCTCTCTGTTGTCAAGACATATGTATGGGGGTATCCTCAGCTTATTATTGTATATTGAATGATTGTAGCCATCTGGCAATAGTATGTACAATGTTATGGCTGTAGTTTCTATATATTGTTTAAGTGAGCATTGGTAGCGTAAATGGTGTATGGTTGTGTTATCCTATATCCAAATGGCGCGAAATAATTTCAGAAATTCAGGATTTGGTTTCCAATGGACTAAATCCTTGGATTAGAAATTAGGACATTACATGTAGAGGGTTATTGCTGGCAACAGGAGAGGTAGACCCCTCGTTAACCCACCACCTCCACCACCGGATCACAATCAGAATGTTGTTGCTCCGTGTTGAAATTCTGGCAAGCGTACCAAAATCCCAGCAGTATAATAGTAAGTAAGAGTATCGTATCCACATGGAACATTTCAATTATAAAGATTAGTGGTCACAACTATCAAGTAAGAGCGTATGTTTGTTGATTGTTGAGTCATTACGAAATTAAATAAAAACAGAAAATAAATTGAGATAGGTAGAGACAGTTACTTGGACTAGGATTGAACTTCGTTTCATCGCACCCCTTTCGTATGTGAACCTAAATAATATTTATGAATATGTAATTATGATACCTTAGCCAAACTATGTTATTTAACCTTGGTTTCCACAGTGATAAAATACTCAGAAATAATTCATGCGGGTTCTCCCAAGCGACAAATTACCCCGGCTTTAATGATCTACTTTCGGTTTGTTAACACTATTAATTCGCTCTGGTGTCCACAATGACTACTATTAGTATTTTACCAATCAGAGTTCAAGTTTCCTATGTCTAAGCTCCCCCAAACTCGCTATTGATTTTATAGAACCACCTTTCGAATGCGCCCCATAAAACCAACCTATAACTCCGGCACACAGACGGAAGCTAAGCATTAAGCACAGAATAAAAATACCGATATCATGAAAACAGGGATTCATAAATAGTAAAGAGAATTCACATACAATCGGGGATTGAATCAACTACGTTCAATCCTATCAAAGAGTTTAGCTACGCATGGTAGCCATTACAAACCAACGGAGAAACTGTCACTTTCTCTAGCCCTAGCTCTGCTCTGCCGTTTCTCTCCAAGCTCCTTTGATCTTTGCAAAAGGTTCTATTTATAGAAGTTGGAAAGCTATCTGAAATATAGAAGGAATCTGATTTGAAATTCTTTGAAAAACTGATCCGTATTCATGCGCTTCATCCTGCGCTCAGCGCGTTTGAAGCGCAGGATACAGAGAGCAACTTTTAATGCTGCGCTCCACCTACGCTCAGCGCAGGTGGAGCATGAGTTACGTTCCAACTTTCCTTAATTTCCTCTTTTCATCTTGATCTTGTGCTGATTTGATCTTCAATTTGAATTTAGAATTGAATCTGCAGAATCCTTATCCAATTAATTGCTGATCTTATCCTAATCAGCTACCATTTAAATCCTTATCTTGCAGATTCTCTCTTTAAATAAATGCTATCTTGTTTCTTCATTTAAAACTTGCCCTTTTATCTGCAAAATCAACAGATTTTCTATCAAAATAGCATCATATTCAAATTCAAATCAAATATTCACAATTTATGCATTTATTACTAAAAAGAGGTAATTTGGGGCATTAATTTACTATTTTACCCTTGATAAGTGCAGAAATTATGCAGTAAATTATCATATATTTTTCACTTATCAAATTCCCCCCAACTTAGCTTCTTGCTTGTCCTCAAGTAAGAAAACCTTTTGCAATCAAAATGGATTCAATCCCCCTGTTAAGATTCGCAGAAATAAGGAATAATATCATCACCTCTTGCTTAGCAGCTGTCACTTTCCAAATATCAGATTAAAAGTCAGAATCAAGGGATATTACCAATACACAATTTGGACAGGGTAAAAATACATTCAAACTTTTTTCAGAAATAGCAACCAAAACAATAAGTGATAAATCAAGGAATTCTCTCATTCTCACAGGTAAGTGTTTCCCTCAATTTTTCACAGCAGTTGAACAACTAAAATTGATAGTTGTTTCTGGTTTCTAGACATGCACATGGAAGATTATGGATCAAAAGGTCTTTTCTTGGTTGTAATGAGGCTGGGCTATCAAGAAATCATGGTTTTTCTAAATATGCAAAGAGAACACTGGAATAGAGAGCATCTTTAAATTTTTCTTGGACTTGAAATTTCTCTCCATTCTTCCATTTCATTTTTATTTGTATCATTCAGCTGGCCTCTTTCTTTGTTTGATGATTCACTCCCCCCAACTTATTCACTTTTATTCACTTTTTTTCTTTCTGATTTTTGAGGGAGTGATTTTCTTTTGCTTTCTTGTGCCTACTCTTTGTATTTCTTCAACTTTCAAGTAACCAACCACTTCTCCCCATTTTATCAGATTGCACCTTTGCTCTCTATCCCAAGTGTGTAAGGGAAAGGATATAGACATTAATTTTAGTTGTGGTGCATAAGAAGAAACATTAAAGCTCAAATGGGTTACCAAAAATTGGAAAAAAATTTCAAGGGTTGGCTTTTTAGCATTGAGCAAACAATTAAATCACAAAATTTGTCTTTATCACTTCCATATTTTTCATGTGCAAAATAAAATCCAAAAACTCAAGCAATAACAGTTGACAAGCACAGGGTGAAAACTCTCATATCAGTGTTTGGTCTCACATCTCACCGACTTTTGGCTAAATTCCTTGATAAAGCACTTACTGAAATTAATTAACTACCCTGATATATTTTCTTGCACAATACCCTAATCCTAATTGATTATGGATTTAATCACAAAATTCCTATTTCTTTCCTAATTTGGTTTGTTAGATTGCCTAGCTTTGAGATTTTAAAATTAATTCCTTAAATCCCTATTCCTAAAACCTAAAAAAATTGAAATACAAAAAAAATCCTAATTAACTAAAAATAGTCATAAAAAATAAAAGAAAATAGAAAATAAAAGAACGAAAGAAAGAAAAAACACCAGTATCAATCTTCGTCCTCTGTATCCTGTAAGTCGTCATCCTGCTCTCCTGTTGCTGCTGCTCCACCTCCCCCTGGATGAATAGGCCTGTCCCCAGGCCACTGCAAGAATATCCGGAACTCTTCAAGCAGCATGCATGGGTATGGGTCTGGTAACTCCTGATTGGTTTGAGGTCAACTGGTCTGGTCAACACAAAGTTTCATGATTTATGAGCTTTATACTTTGCAGTTGCCTGTGCACTCTTGAATCTCATGGGATCATAATGGGGTTCATCTCTGACCCTCTTCCCCATACCTTTTCTTCGTGAGCTATAGCCACGAGAAAGTCCAACAATGTATTTAATCCTAGGCATCTGAAAAGTCAAATAACAACAGTTAGTTTCTAAAAACACATTCATTTCCATGATGCCTTATTGCAAACACTAATTTATGAAGAACAGGGAAGCCTATCATTAACCAATTTGCATGCAAAATTCAAAATACTTTCAAAAAGAAATTAATCTTTTCACAACAAAATTCAGTTGCACTTGGTAATGGCTTCCTAAAAATAGAATATACTCATTTGTTTTGCAAGCACTCAAATAATCCATGGAAAGTGAAAGTTCAAAATTTTGCAAGAAATAGAGCATAGCACTTTCAAGCTTCAATAACTCACAAAGCAAGGAGCATTTCAATAGAAAACTTGTTCTTCAAATTCCGCACAGCCATAATTACATCCAAGATAGCAATTATCAACAATATGCACATTCACAATCCTAAGGTTGCTATCCTAGAGTTCAAACAATAAAAACAGAGTAAATGAAGATTTCAATTGGTGAAAATGATAACTAAAGAAAACATACCTTAAACTTGAAAGTTTCAAAATTGAAAGGAGGTTGTAAGTGGAAAAGTGAAAAAAAGGCTTAGGAAGTAGAGAGTCGGTATAAGAGAAAACAGTGGAGGAAGAACGGATTACTTCCCCCTGTTTTTCGTTCAATTTAAGCAACAGCGCGTACCTGCGCTCCACTTGCGCTCAGCGCAAGTGAAGCGCAGAAAACAGAATGAAACTTTGCAATTTTCAGTAGAGTTTTCTGCTACTTCCTATTGTTTAAAAATTTTATTTTCCACAAACTTATTCCAATCCATTTTGAAAATTTCCTAAATCCTAAAAAAATGAAAAATCCTAATTAACAAACAAAATTGAAAACAATTAAAAACTTAAAAATCTCTGGGTTGCCTCCCAGGAAGCGCTCGTTTAACGTCATATAGCTTGATGCCTGTTCTTTCAAGGTGGGTGATACTAGAATCCTTTTGCCAGCCTCTGTGTTGTACCCTTGATTCCTTTTGGTAGTGTGCCTACCCATATTCTTGCCTCGGACCAATTGTGAATGAGATTTGAATCTAACCACTTGGTCTTGTGTTTGGAGTTAGACCATGTTGTTGACTACTTTGGCCTGACTAAGATAAAGATAATAAAAAAGAAAAGAATAATAAGGCTTCTTTCTGGAATTAGACCATCCTTCTGACTCCCTTGCTTGACTTTTCTTTCTTTATTATCTTGCTCTGATGTGCATGAGTCCTCTTCTCGTGAAGCTTGGATGATTCACAGTTGATTGTTCGCCATTTCTTTGCTTCACAAGGGTCTTTGATATGAAACACACCTGACCACTTTGTCTTCAATCTGGCTCTAGGCTTTGAATTTGATTCTCTTGGCCTGATTCTTCCTCTCTTTGCTCTGGTCAGGTCAGTGTATTCGCATGCCTTTCTTTTGTGGGGTCTGGAAGGTTTAACACTTGCACCATGCCTTTCTAGATCTTCCTTTGGAGGGCTGGTTGGATAAGGCAAGGTCTTTGGTCTTGGTACCACTTCCCCTCCTTTCTCGGGTTGTGACTCACTATCTCCCTGTTCACTATTTTTCTCATTTTCTTGATCTTTTTCATCATGTACACTCTCATATGTTTTGTTTGTTGAGTCTCAAAGGATTAAATATACGAAATTAAAAATATTTTGAGTCTCACTCTCTTAAGTTTTAATGAACAACAAATATAAAATATAAAAGGCATTTATATGATACTATGCTCTCACAAGATGTTGCACTATTTCAGATCATATTGTCTGTGTAAAAGATCATCTGAAAGATAAACTTCATCTGAAGAGTGTTTATCATCTGAAGAGTGTTTATCATCTGAAGACTTGAAGATCATCTGAAGCACTCCTTGCATCTGAAGGCTGAAGGTATCCAGTTTGAGGTTTGACCCGTGAAGACGTTACTATGTAAGAAGAACGTTCATCCCAACGCTCTAACCCTTTTCAGCATAAGAATTAGAGCTTTTCTCTCCTCGTTCAAATGTTTAGCATTTTTAAGGAAAGTCTGCAAAGTTGCTGTACCTGCTGCACCTAAGACTGCTCAGAACGTGTTGGACAGAGTGTGTCTCAATGTCTCCTGAAGCATTTAATTCTATTGACAATAGGCAACATTTTCTTCTCGAAAGCCTATTAAATAATGCCCATGCAGATTGAAGAACAGAATAGAAGTGAAGCAAAGTTATCAAAGAAATCTTACTCTGCGTAAACGCTGCAAACTACTCTAATATTTTCTGTACATTTGCTTATTGCTTTTCCCTGAGTAAATCTCAATTACTTGTACACTTCTGATAAGTTCAATCTATCATCTGAAGATAGTTGTTTGAACTTATCTGTTTTTCTCGTAAAACATTTGGGTTACAAGCCTGGAGAGGCTTATGTCCTGAAAGAATACTTGGGTTACACTTAGATAAGTGTCTGAGTAGCCTGAAGCGGCTTGGTGAAGAAACAATACTTGTGATAGAGCCTGAAGAGGCTTGGTTGAAGAAAACAATACTTGTGATAGAGCCTGAAGAGGTTTGGTTGAAGAAACAATACTTGTGTAGAGCCTGAAGAGGCTTGATAGAAAAGAATACTTGTAATCTTGCAAGATTAGTGGAAATCCAGTGGTGGTTTGCCCTGGGACTGGACGTAGCTCACAAGTGGTAGTGAGTAACCAGGATAAATTCTTGGCTGAGTTTTCTTTCCCTTAAACTCTTTCAATTCAGTTTTTAAACTAACAAAGGGGTTTTGAAAAGTTTTCAAGAGCAAAAATTTTAACATCAAACAAAACTATTTATCAAAACTGTCTTTGTGTCTGAACCAAGGTTCAGAAGGAAGTAAACTAACTTCAGACGATCCTTCATCATCTGAAGTTTTACAGAAACTTCTAAAGTATTTTCTAAAATCAAAAGTTTCCATTGAAACACTATTCAACCCCCCTTCTAGTGTTTCCCTGTTTTCTCTACAGTTGGTACTAGAGCTTATCTCGGGGTTAGCACCTAATCAGTGCGGAGGCAGAGATCCAATGGAAACTTCTACCAGCAACAGACAATATATCATTGATGGAGCCTCCATCACGAGACCCCCAATATTCAATGGAGTGGATTACCACTATTGGAGGGATCGTTATGAAGTTGTTTATTGAAAGCAACAACATTGATGTCTGGGATGTGGTTACTGATGGAGACTACGTGCCCATGCATGCTGGAGTGCCCATACCTAAGGCTGAATGGACCTTGGATCAGAAGGCTCGAGTTCAATTAATGCCAAGGCCAAACTCTACCTATATGTTCCTTGAACAAGTCAGAATATGAGAAGGTTCATGGTTGTTCATCTGCAAGGAGATTGGGACACGCTTGCAGCAGCCCATGAAGGGACAGAGACTGTGAAGCAATCCAAGATCAGCATGCTTGTACATCAGTATGAGATGTTCAAGATGGAAGAATCTGAAACTATAGACCAAATGTTTGGG
Source organism: Sesbania bispinosa (assembly GCA_026901365.1). Lineage (NCBI taxonomy): Eukaryota > Viridiplantae > Streptophyta > Magnoliopsida > Fabales > Fabaceae > Sesbania > Sesbania bispinosa. Next base: position 837,047 of record QLOH01000226.1, on the reverse strand, counting down.
AGGTTTTAGACGATAACCAATGGACTCAGGTCATTGGGAAGAAACCCTTGCAATCTAGAGATAACATTCGAAAGATTCTAAGAAGTTTACCAAAGTCCTGGAGACCCAAGGTTACTGCCATTCAAGAAGCCAAAGATTTTAAAATTCTCTTAGAATGGAGGAACTACTGGGCTCTCTAAAAGTCCATGAGCTTGAACTTGGGGAGGATGACACCAAGAGGAAATCACTGGAATTGAACTGCAAGGTCAGACAGTCTAGGCATGGTAGCATGGAAGCCATGCAAGCAGAGGACACTTCAGAGGATGATACTGAGTCTAAGACTGTTCAGAAGATGATGATCTTGCTCTTCTCAGCAAGAAGATTAAGAAAATGCTACAAAGAAAAGGAAGATACAGAAGATCTCAACCTTCCAATGTCAAACAAGGTAAATCAGGAAAAGAATTTATTATCATTGACAAAATTACCTGTTTGAGTGCAAACAGCCAGGTCACATGAATACGGATTGTCCCAAGTTAAGGAAGCCAACCTTCAGAAGAAGAAGTTTTTCAAGAAAAAGAAGGATTGATGGCTACATGGGAAGACTTGGGTGATTCCACTTCAAGAGGAGAGGAGGACACTTCAGAAGAAGCTAACCTCTGTCTGATGGCAAGTCTACCATCTTCAGATAGTTCAGACTCTGAGGTAATTCCGCAAACTTTACAAGATCAGTATGATGACCTTGTTGAAAGTAGCAGAGAGTTATTCAATGAGTTCAAAGAACTTTCAAGAGCTTTTACAGAAGCTGCTTTAGAAATGAAAATTTACAAAAAGAAAATCTTGCTCTCAAAGAAAAGCTACTTCAAGAAGATCCAAGTAGTTCTAATAATCTTGTTAAGGAGAACAAAAAGCTCAAAAACAAGGTTAGAGAATTAACTTTGGATCTAGCCAAGTTTGTCAAAGGAACTAATAATCTGAATAGATTATTGGGCTCTCAGAGGCATTCCCTTGACAAGAGTGGCTTAGGTTATTCAGACACATCTTCATCTGAATCTTTTATATTTAATATGCCCGAGAAAGGACCTAAGAAAGGTAATGGGTGTTCTAACTGTGGAAAGCCTAGACACATTGAGTCTCAATGCAAACACAGAAGGAAAATAAGACCCAAAGCTAACAAAAAAGGACCCAAGAAGGTATGGGTACCTAAGAATTTGATTGTTCCTGTTGCAGACGTGTTTAACAGGATAAAAGAAACACCACAAATGGTACCTGGACAGTGGGTGCTCGCGACACATGATGGGAGAAAGGTGTTTGTTCCAAAGCCTTAGACCCAAGGCAGGTGGAGTGGTCACCTTTGGTGGAAATCAGCAAGGGAAGATCACTGGTATTGGGACTTAGGTATGACTCCTCTATCCCTCATTAAAAATGTGCTTCTGGTTGAAGGACTACAACACAATCTTCTAAGCATAAGCCAATTATGTGACAGTGGATATGTGTGTCCTTTCACTAAAGAAGGATGTATAGTCAAGGATACTTCAGATCATATCATTTCTCTTGCTAAGAGACACAATAATGTGTACAAAGTTGATCTAGAGGAACTTGCTAATCAGAATGTGAAGTGTTTGTTTCCATCGAAGATGAAAAACAGATTTGGCATCAGAAACTTGGGCATGCTAGCCTGAGATTGATCTCAAAGCTAACTAAACATAACTTAGTTAAGGCTTGCCCAAGCTCTCATTCAAATCTGTTATTTTATGTGAAAATTGTCTGAAAGGGAAACAAACAAGACACTCTTTTAAGAGTAAAATGTTGTTTCAACCAGCAAACCTTTAGAACTACTTCACATGGATTTGTTTGGACCCACTAGAACAGAGAGTCTTAGCAAAAAGAAATATGGATTGGTCATTGTTGATGACTATACAAGATTCACATGGGTTATATTCCTAAGAAGCAAAGAGGAAACCTTTGAGAATTTCACAAAATTATGTAAGAACGTGCAGAATGAAAAAGAAATCTGCATATCTGCTATTAGAAGTGATCATGGTGGAGAGTTTGAAAACTCAAGCTTCAGACTGTTTTGTGATGAGAATGGGATCTCACACAATTTCTCTGTGGCTAGAACACCTCAGCAAAATGGGGTTGTTGAGAGAAAGAACAGAAGCCTGCAAGAGATGGGAAGAACCATGCTCATTTCAAGCAATCTACCTAGATCCTTTTGGGCAGAAGCTGTTCACACAACATGTTACATTCAGAACAGAATTTTGGTAAGACCAATTCTCAAAAGAACCCCATATGAATTGTGGAAAGGAAGAAAACCCAACATTTCCTACTTCCATATCTTTGGATGTGAGTGTTTCATACTCAACACAAAAGATGACTTAGGAAAATTTGATGCTAAGTCTGACAAAGGTTTCTTTATTGGATATTCTGTATCTTCTAAGGCTTACAGAGTCTATAACTCAAGAACCTTAACAGTAAAAGAATCTATCCATGTAAGATTTAATGATTTTAAAGAGACTGATAGGGAGCTATCAGATCTTGAAGAGGATTTTGCAGGAATGAAGCGGAATCCCAAACTAAAGTCTGAAGGACCTTCTGAAGGTCATTCTGAAGAACCTTCTGAACAAAAGTCTGAACCTGCATCTGAAGCTGAACCTTCTCAGACCAATATTGTTGAGTCTCAGACAGAGTGTGTACCCTCTCACAATCGCGATTGGAGATACCGAACTCATCATCCAAGAGAGCAAATTACAGGTGACACCTCAGAAGTAGTAAAAACAAGATCAAGATTCAAAAGCTTGAATAATATTGCACTTCTCTCTGAGATTGAACCTAAAAACATTGAAAAGGCTCTGCATGATGAAGGTTGAATCCTAGCCATGCAAGAAGAGGTGAATCAATTTTCTAGGAGTGATGTCTGGACACTTGTACCTAAACCCCATGGGAAAACTATAATAGGAACCAAATGGGTGTTCAGAAACAAGTTATCAGAAGAAGGAAAAGTAGTCAGAAACAAAGCACGACTTGTTGCTCAGGGCTATAATCAGCAAGAAGTAAGGATTGCAGGTTAGTGGGATTTTGTGATGTTGATTTTGCTGGAGATAGAATTGAGAGGAAATCAACAAATGGAGGTTGTCATTTCATTGGTAACAACATAATCAGCTGGTCCAGCAAAAGGCAAAGCACCATTGCTCTTTCCACAGTAGTAGCTGAATATATTGCTGCAGCCAGTTGTTGTTCACAACTACTATGGGTAAAATATCAGTTAGAGGATTTTAACATTAATGTATCTTCTATACCTGTAATGTGTGATAACACAAGTGCAATTAATTTATCCAAGAATCCCATTCAACATTCTAGGGCAAAGCATATAGAAATCAAGCATCATTTTATTAGAGACTATGTCTAGAAAGGAGTTTTTGATATAAAGTTCATTGATACTGAGCATCAATGGGCAGATATATTCACAAAAGCCCTGACTGAAGATAGATTTAAGTTCATAAGAAATAATATGAGTATCTTGGCTTTATCTGAAATATAATTGTTGCATCTAAACATACATATGAAGTTGTTGCATCTGAACATGCATGATTGTCCGAATAGTATGTATGTGTGAAGCAACTCAGTCTAATGACGTGGCAAGCTGAAACGTTTGGTCTTCTTCTCTGAGTGACTACTCTAAGCATGTTTGCACGATCTCCGAAACTTCAACCGTCATCATTACTATGTGTGACGGCTATTTAAGAGACGTGATTGCTACTGTTACTGGCTACTGCTCTCTCTCTCTCTCCAAGTGCAAACTGCTTGCCTTCCTTGTGCCCTGAGTTCCTTGAGCCCTCTCTGTATTCTTCGTTCCTTCTTAGTTCATAACAATGGCTTCCAAGAAATCGGCCGGTGCTCAGATTGTTCCTTCTAGAACTGTAGACCTGGAGATGCTCCAAGCTGGTGGCATTGATCTCACTGACACCTTCGAAGCATGTGGCTGGATTAATTTCTTCTTTGCCATTGACTGTGCATGGCATGAACAGAGTGTGGTGGACTTCTAGAAAAATGCTCGAGATTCTTCTTCCCAGGATGGAAGGTGTCAAAGTTTTGAAACTAAGGTGATGGGTATAAAAATCTTTGTAGATGCTGACACCATTGCTGCTGTAACTGGTGTTCCCAATACTGGAGATATGTTCATTTCAGAATGGGAAGTGAATAATGGTGGAGTTAAGAGATTTACCCAGAAGCTGTATGGGATTGAAGACCCAGTTGATCTGAGAAGCTCTTACATGCATCCTAAGGCAAGGATTCTTCTTGCCATCTTGGGGTGCTGTATTTTGCCCAAGTATGGAAGTAAGAATCATGTGTCTTAGCTGGAAAGATTCTGCATAATCCATCTTTTGGACAAAAAGCCTCTTAATCTACCCAAGATCATCCTCTACAATATGCTGAAAAGGTTAAATGATTCTGCCTCAAGCTATACCCATACCACTCTTATCACAAAGATTCTGATGAAGTTCAATGTTTCCATTGAAAGAGTGTATGACCACAAAGGTCCTGCTCTCTTCTCCTTGACCAACATCAAGAGGATGGGGATTGCTGTGAAGAAGCCCTCACCAGAAAGGACTCTGCTAGAAGAAGCTGTTCAAACCAAGGCTAGCAGAACTGGGAAAAGTCCTTTAGAGATTCTAGAGGAGGAGTTGCAAGGTGACACTCACAAAGACAAGTTTGTGTCTGCTCAGACTCCCACTAAAGTTCTGAAGAAGAAAAGAACAAAGCTGCTTCTGAAGAAAGAATCACCAGAAGGAGAAGTTCAGTTCAGACAATCTGAACCTTCTCAGAGTATGTTTGCACATACTTCTGAGATTGTGGGTCAAGTTACTGAGAACCTGGCTTTTGCTACTCAGCCTACTCTCAACTCGAGAGGAGAAGTAGAGGACAACAATAGTCTAGAGTTTGAACCAATTTCAGTTGCATTAGATGATTCAACTGAGTCTGTCAAAGCTATCCCTCTTGCTACGAGTCAGCCTGAAGCTGACATCAGACAAGTGGTCGCAGAGATTGAATAAGAAGAAAGAAAGCAGAAGGAAGAACAAGAAAGGCAAGACTATGCTCTTGCTGTTGCAGCTCAACAAGCCGTTCTTGAAGATGAAAGGCTTGAGCAAGCCAACAGGCTAAAAAGAAGAAGAGTCAGTGCTATGACTAGAAGAAATCAAAGGAGAAGACTATTGTCTCCTGCTACTGATGCCCCTCAGTGGTTGACCAAAAGTAAAAGCATCCAACAAGAAGATGCTGTCGAGTTTCAGAAGGTTGTTGAAGCTCAAAGAAAGAAGAAGTTGGAGGAACTGAGGCCGAAGAAGCCAGCTACTGAAGGCTCTACGGCTCGTGTCAAGAGACCTAGGGTTCTATTTGGAAATGTCGCATCCTCAGAAAATTAAGCCCCTCCTCCACCTAAAGCTATCAGCACACCAAGATAAGTACCCCCACCTTCACCATCTTCTTCCTCTCTGTCAGGTTACTCTGAACTTGATTCAGATGTCGAGCCAGACTGCATCTGGTTTGGTGGAAATCTTCCTGTTAGTATTCTGCTGAAAGAAAAAGAAAGGAACCTGTCAAGGCAACCTACCTATGATCTAGCTCTACCTATTCGCAGCAATGAACACTTGAAGTGGGCTGCTGAAGTGCCTCACAGATTCTACAATATGCTCACTTCTGTATGAACCAGAGTACCAAAGTTCCCAAACCTATATGAATAATTGCTATTCTTCAAGGAAGCTGCACTATTGTTGTCTCACCCACCATCGAGGTTTTTGCTGGAAACTTCCTCAGAAGCAAGACAAAGGAGGATGCTCAGCTCAGGGGGAGGTGGTCTCTCAGACACTCTTGAGAAGATCAAATATGGAGTCATCACTCCTTGCCATAAGTGGAAAGCTTTGGATCCTTTCTCACAGGATCAACTCAATCTATCTCCTGATGAGTGGATCGCTGTCAGAATGCAGTGTCTTGAAGCTGAACTAATTGATCAAAGTTGTTCCAGATCCTTTGGGTGTAGAGATTTCAAACCCCCTGTACCTATTCCTACAAAGTTGTCAACTACTATTCTGGTGCAACCAGACAGAATAGTACCTAGGTATCCTTATGTTGACTTATTTTCTATCAAAGACAAAGGACCTGAGATAGTTTCACAAGGTGCTGGACCTCCAAGAGTGTTATCTGAAGAAGACTGGAACAATCTTGCAGAATATATCTTCATCAACCAAGGAATGGATCACTCACTTTATAATGCCATGTGGGACTTTCACTGGAATCTTGTTGAGAAGGAAGGGAGTTCATCAGGAACAAGTTGGGATGATGTTGACTCTCAAGTGGTTGCAGGTTCAACTATAGTAGAAACTGCTACCTTCTTTAGAGGACGTTTTCCATTGTCTGATAGGGATCTCCATTCAGAGTGGATGGTGGCATTTCCTTTTGTGCGCCCTGAATTTTATATCAGAGTGAAGGACCCTTTGCAGTATCACCTACCTACTGGTTTTCAGTACTTCAGATTCACCTGCAAGCATATCTCTCTTAGTTTTCTATAAAGAGAATCTTGAAGCCGAAGTCAGTGCTTTAGTTGAGGAGAATGAGGAACTTCGTCTGAAGAATCAACAACTTATGCAGAAAACATATCAGATTTAAAGACTCAAGCTCAGATTCAAGCTAGTCAAAATCATCTCCAGAGGCTGTAGTAGCTGAACTGGAAAGACAGATACTGGCTATGCAAGAATTGCTTGAGAGAGCTCTGGAAGCTTAAGACCCAATTCATGATGCTGTCTAGAATGATTCAGACTGTGTCACTGTTATGACAATACGTGTTTCCATTTTTAATCCATACAGTTTTGATTATTATCATTCTATGTGCTCTCTTTGCCGAACATCAATCTTACTGCTATCTGTCTGTTGCTTACCCTTTTTATTGATGCCAAAAGGGGGAGCAGTAATATGATGTGATTGGTAGTTATGCAATATGCAGTATTTAATATGGTACTACTAACAAAATCTGAAAGCAATGCAACAGTACTTCAGAAGGAGAACATTTTAGAAGGAATATGATCATCTCAGATGAAATATCTGTTTAAGGGGGATAATTTTCTCAACTAAAACCTTTTCAGATTTTATCATATTTTATATTTGTCATCATCAAAAAGAGGGAGATTGTTGAGTCTCAAAGGATTAAATATATGAAATTAAAAATATTTTGAGTCTCACTCTCTTAAGTTTTAATGAACAACAAATATAAAATATAAAAGGCATTTATATGATACTATGCTCTCACAAGATGTTGCACTGTTTCAGATCATATTGTCTGTGTAAAAGATCATCTGAAAGATTAACTTCATCTGAAGAGTGTTATCATCTGAAGAGTTTTTATCATCTGAAGACTTGAAGATCATCTGAAGCACTCCTTGCATCTGAAGGCTGAAGGTATCAAGTTTGAGGTTTGACCCGTGAAGACGTTACTATGTAAGAAGAACGTTCATCCCAATGCTCTAACCCTTTTCAGCATAATGTCGCGACCGGGGGCCATGACGGGTCGACGAGCCCGTGAGAAAAAATAATAAAAAATGATAATTTTTGGGGAGTCGCCACCGATTTATTTGGGTTGGGAAAATTGGAAAACCCGAAAATGATTTAAAAATTAAAAACTGGTCTGCGAACAAGAGATCCAAATTCGGGAGTCGATTATGTGTAGGGAAGGTATTAGCACCCTACAACATCCGTTAAAAACGGTTACCCTTAATTAATTGTGCAAAATTCATTAACTTTTAGAATGTTTATCTTACCCTCTAAAAAAACAAAACTTATTTACATTCTTTAAATTAAAGAATGATGAGAAAAAATTAATTTGAAATCAATGGGACAAAAATGTTGAAAATTTTATTTTGGCTCGACGGGAAATCCCGCTCCTGCGTATCTCCAGGTGCAATGGAGAAATCAAAGCCACGTAGTTCTAAATGTGTTTGAAAAGATCGGTTTTGATTTTGAAAGAAATTGATTTTTAATTTTAGAAAATAAAGGAAAATGAGGAAATTGATTTTGGAAGTGTTTTTAATTCAAAGAAAAAAGGAATTTATTTTTAGCAGAGTTGATGCTAGCAATGGCTATACAACGAACCCTTGAAATTGTTTTAGACGACATTATTGATAGAAATGCTATTCAATAAACGTCATTTATTTTGAAAAGAAAACATCTTTGAGAAAAGATTTGAAATTCCGCATTATTGAGTTAGCAAATGGCTATACTCAATATTTTTTCTTTTTACGTTATTGATAGAAATTCTATTCAATTAACGTATTTTCCGAAAAGAAATTATTTTTGAAAAGGAATTTGAAATTTCAACGCATTATTGAGCTAGTAATGACTATACTCAATATTTCCTTTTTCACGTTATTGATAGAAATGCTATTCAATAACGTAATTTTGAGAAAATTATTTTTAGAAGAGATTTGAGATTGAGTGCATTATTGAGCTAGTAAAATGACTATGCTCAATTATTGTTATTTAAATGACGTTAAAAGATAGAAATGCTATTCTATTAACGCAAAGAATTTGATAAACCAATTTATTTAAAAAAATGTTTTCTTGTTTACAAACGGGCAGACTATTGAGCTAGTAAATGACTATACTCAACAGTTTCTTTTAATTTGGGTGACGTTAAAAGATAGAAATGTTATTCTATTAACGTCAAGGATAGAAAGGATAAATTAAATCAACTAATATTTACATGTACACATAATTAATTTACAAATAATCAATTATTTACAAAGGAAGAGAATTAAGTAAATATTTACAATGATTCTAAACATTTAAAATAATACAAGATTGGTGAATCTAAGATAATTACAAGAAAAAGATGAATAATCACAAAATAATTAACACACATTGAAATGAAAAAGGGTTGGGGCCTCAGCTTACATCATTGGCCCAACCAACAACAAAATAATAAAAAAAATGCAAGACAACCATCTAATTTGTTGTTTATTTATTATTATTAGTTCATACTAATTAATAAATTTTTTTTAGGAAAAGGGAAGAGTTGGGGCCGCGGGTATGTATGCAGCCAAGCCCAATCCCCAAATTTAGACCACAAGTAATTAAAGAAAATAAACAAATAAAAAAGGAATGGGAGTGGACGGTGGGTAAAAATAGGGAAAAAAGGGGTGAACAGATATCTCTTCCTCATTTGCAACATTCTAGACACTTCATCTGCTAGGGTTTCCTTTCTCTCCTCTCATTAGGGTTTGTAGAACAATGAGGAGGGACAGCAAGTGATGTCCATGGATATGCAGCGGCGGCCATGGCTGCATGGAATGAGAACCGCCGTGCGAACTCTGCAGCACGGGAGGAGGCGGGACGGTGGCGTCTGGCCACAGGGAGGAGCAGCCGCGCACAGGACGTGTCGCCGCGACTGACGGTGGCTTGGATGCTGAGAGCAAGGAGGACGACCGTGCAAGGAAGTTGCAGCCGCCTCCGTTGATGGCGGATCAACGACGCGCGAAGGAGGGGACAGTCGACGGCAGCCGCGCTGTTGCTGCACGAGGAAAGGACGGTGACCTCACGGTGGAGGCACATGGCGGCAAACGCGACAGCGGCCGTTTGAACGCGGTGGGGGGATGGCGGCAAGGCCGCAAGGAGCGGTGGCTTGGCGGTGAGGGAGCAGTCGAGCAGGGTCTGCTCCGCGCACAGCGGCTAGGGCTGTGTGACGGTGGTTGTGGGGTTCCACGGCGGTGGCCGCGGAGCCTGCAAGGGGCTACGCGCGAACAGCGGCATGGCCGCGATGGATGGCCTCCGGTGGTTCCTCCTCTCTCTTTCTCTCCGGTTCTATTTTTTATTTTTCTGGTTTCTCTTCTTCAACAGCTTCTCCGTTTTTTTGGATCGATTGCATTGCAGGGGATAGAGGCAAAGGGCCAAGTGGTGGTGACCGGAGCCGTGGGCTCACAGTGGTGCTATGGGGATGGGGTAATTTTTAGAAAAGATCATTGTGGCTGTTCTACTCATTTCTATGACTTTATTGTATTTTTTTTTATTGTCTCATTACTGGAATTCATTTGAGGATTGTATATTATGTAGGACATTCACTGTCTTTGAGAACATATTTATTTTACCATTGAAGTAGCAATAGGATCAGATTACATGCTCAATAGTTCATCAACAATAAGCTCAATAGCATTACTTACCTGATAGGAAGCTTATTTTGCAACTAGTATTCTTCAATTTCAAACTCCCTATAACTCTCCTCTGTATCCCCTATTCCTTGATTCTGAAATTGGTTGTGTAAAATCCTTTGTATTTTCTGAACTCAATTTGATTCTGAAAATCGATTTTTCTTCCTCGTTTTTGAAGAAACCGTTTCCCCATTTATAGGAAAAAAAATCTGCTTTTTCAGTGTGCAACTTGCCTGCAGAATTGCTTTCTCCATACTGCTATTCTGGCCCATACTTTTGCCGCCCAGGACAGGGCAAGTTGCAAATGCAACTTGCTCTCCAAGTTTCTTTTTCTTTCTTTTAATCAGATTTTGCAATGGGCTATGTTAGCCCAAAAGATTTTTTTTAAAAAAAATTAACCTTCACAAGTAAAGTGGGCCCAAAATGACCCAATAATAAAAATCTGAAACTATTTTGTTAGAGTTTAATCAATTAATCAATTTATTAAATATCAATTAATCGATTAATTAACCCATTTTTTATATTTTTATTTTTTTTGGATTTTTTAATGTGAGGACGAAAAACTTAAAAACAGGAATATATACATGAAAATGCAATAAAACTGCCGGACAAAATTGGGTGCTGACACATAAGAATTAGAGCTGTTTTTTCTCCTCGTTCAAATGTTTAGCATTTTTAAGGAACGTCTGCAAAGCTGCTGTACCTGCTCAAAGCATTGTGTGCACAGGACCTGCTGCACCTAAGACTGCTCAGAACGTGTTGGACAGAGTGTGTCTCAACGTCTCCTGAAGAATTTAATGCTATTTGACAACAGGCAAACATTTCTCTCGAAGATTATAAATATGCCCATGCAGATTGAAGCACAAAATAGAAGTGAAGCAAAGTTATCAAAGAAATCTTACTCTGCGTAAACGCTGCAAAAATAATCTGATATTTTCTGTACATTTGCTTATTTGCTTATCCTAAGTAAATTTCAGTTACTTGTACACTTCTGATAAGTTCAATCTATCATCTGAAGATAGTTTGATTGAACTTTATCCGTTTTATCATAAAACAATTTGGGTTACAAGCCTGGAAATGCTTATTGTCTGAAAGAATACTTGGGTTACACTTGGATAAGTGTCTGAGAGCCTGAAGAGGCTTGGTGGAAGAAACATACTTGTGATAGATCCTGAAGAGGCTTGGTTAAGAAACAATACTTGTGATAGAACCTGAAGAGGCTTGGTTATAGAAACAATACTTGTGATAGAGCCCGAAGAGGCTTGGTTGAAGAAACAATACTTGTGATAGAGCCTGAAGAGGCTTGGTTGAAGAAACAATACTTGTGGTAGAGCCTGAAGAGGCTTGATAGAAAAGAATACTTGTAATCTTGCAAGATTAGTGGAAATCCAGTGGTGGTTTGCCCTGGGACTGGACGTAGATCACAGTGGTAATGAGTGAACCAGGATAAATTCTTGGTTGAGTTTTCTTTCCCTTAAACTCATTCAATTCAGTTTTTAAACTAACAAAGGGGTTTGAAAAGTTTTCAGAGCAAAAAATCTTAACATCAACAAAACTATTTATCAAACTCATCTTTGTGTCTGAACCAAGGTTCAGAAGGAAGTAACTAACTTCAGACGATCCTTCATCGTCTGAAGTTTTGTACAGAAACTTCTAAAGTAGTTTCTAAAATCAAAAGGTTTCCATGAACACTATTCAACCCCCCTTCTAGTGTTTGCCTGTTTTTTCTTACATTGTTCTCTTTCTTCTCCCTTCACTATCAATCTCTTCTTTAAGCACATTTTCTCCTTCTTCATCCTCTCATTTTTCTTCTTTCTACTTCTGCTTCATCACCTTCTTCTTCTTCTTTTCTTTTCTCTTCAGCTTCTTCTGATTCCCTTTCTTAAGCTTCTCTTTCTTGTGTTTCTTCAGTTTCCTCTTTTTTTGGTTCCTCTTCTTTTCAGCCAGATTGTCAGTGGTTTCCTCCCATATCAGTTGAACACTTATGGTGGTCATGTCATCATACTGTTCTTCAGGGTTGGGCTGTTCATATTCATTGCTGAAATTTGTTTTGACCGATATTTGGTCATATTTTCTACTATCTTAGCTAGTATGGGATCAGCAGGTAGTCCTGCTTCTTCACAATCCTTCTGAAATTGTATTAATTCTTGCAACTTTCTTTCAATAGGATCTTCCCTATCTGAATGCCATGGTTGAACTGAAGAGTAACTTTACTGCTGTTGGGAAGAAGGTTGCACATGGAATGAAACATCATCTTGGTGCCTCATACAATTTTGATTATGGCTATTTCCCAATCTTGTACGTAATTGTTTGCAAAGTTGTTACTGTTGGAGAAGTCGCCTAATCTTCGTTGATGTCCCATATAATCAACTTGCTCTTCTTGAGTGGATGGATAAGAACAATCTCCATTGGGGATGGTCACCTCCATAAAAATCACAAGTTAATTGTGGGGACTGACCAGGATGAGACTACACTGCCTGCAATTGCTGAGGGGAAGATTATCTAGAAGCTTGTTGAGTGCTTCTATTTGCTGAATTATACTCTTATTATGTGCCCTGAGTTCATTCGCAGAAGTTTGCTTATGCGACGAAACAACATCTTGTTGCCACCCAAAATTTGATTCTGGTAACTTCCCCAATCCTGTGAAAAATTGTTAGAATAATTGTTGTAATTAGAGATGTTACCTTGAATCGGTGGTGTGGGAGAAATATTTTGGCTCTTGCGGCCTAACATAATCTCCAAGGGTTCTTCTTGGGGATTTTGATAATCTCCAAACCGTTCTTCTTGGTGGATTTTGCCTTTCAGAAGCCATTCAACATTTACTTCACTTGGACTGGTTAAACAGAGAGTGTTGAGATTGTCTCCTTAAGCGTATCCTTGCCCCTTTTTTCTGTTTCTACCTTTATTCCTTCTAGATGTCCCTTCTATCTCAGGATCAAATATCAATTGATTTTGAGACACATGTCCTCACAAGAACATAAATCAAGAAGCTCAAACAAATGTTAGCTCGAAAGAGAGAACAAAAAAACAAAAAATAATAATTTTTTTAAAAAAAAATAATTTAATTTTTTTTAAATCCTAAATAAAAGTAAAGATTTAAAATAAAATAATTAAAAATTAAAATTCCTAAAAAAAGAAAAATAATAAAATAAAATAAAATATTTATAATTTTTCCTAAAAAATCCTAAAAAATTAAAATCCTAAAAAATTAAAATAAAAATAAGATATATACAACTTGATAGAATAGACCTCCCAAGTCTTTAAAAATTGATACAAAAACCCGTGCCCGACAACGGCGCCAAAAATACTTGTTGAAATTCTGGCAAGCGTACCAAAATCCCAGCAGTATAATAGTAAGTAAGAGTATCGTATCCACAGGGGAACGGTTCAATTTATAAAGATTAGTGGTCACAACTATCACTAAGAGTGTATGTTTTTTGATTGTTGAGTCATTGCGAAATTAAATAAAACAGAAAATAAATTGAGATAGGTAGAGACAGTTACTTGGACTAGGATTGAACGTCGTTTCATCGCACCCCTTTCGTATGTGAACCTCAATAATATTTATGAATATGTAATTATGATACCTTAGCCAAACTATGTTATTTTACCCTGGTTTCCACAGTGATAAAATACTCAGAAATAATTCATGCGGGTTCGCCCAAGCGACAAATTACCCCAACTTAATGATTTACTTTCAATTTGTTAACACTATCATTCGCCCTGGTGTCCGCAGTGACTACTATGAGTATTTTTACTAATCAGAGTTCAACTTTCCTATGTCTAAGCTCCCTCAACTCGCTATTAATTTTATAGAACCACCTTTCAAATGCGCCCCATAAAACCAACCTATAACTCCGGCCACAGACAGAAGCAAAGCATAAGCACAGAAAAAAATACCGATATCATAAAAACAGGATTCATAAATAGTAAAGAGAATTCACATACAATCGGGGATTGAATCAACTACGTTTAATCCTATCGGAGAGTTTAGCTACGCATGGTAGCCATTACAACCAACGGAGAAACTGTCACTTTCTCACGCCCTAACTCTGCTCTGCCGTATCTCTCCAAGCTCCTTTGATCTTGCAAAAGGTTCTATTTATAGAAGTTGGAAAGCTATCTGAAATATAGAAGGAATCTGATTGAAATTCTTTGAAAAACTGATCCGTATTCATGCGCTTCATCCTGCGCTCAGCGCGTTTGAAGCGCAGGATCTAGAGAGCAACTTTTAATGTTGCGCTCCACCTACGCTCAGCGCAGGTGAGCGTGAGTTACATTCCAGCTTTCCTTGATTTCCTCTTTTTCAGTTGATCTTGTTCTGATTTGATCTTCAATTTGAATTTAGAATTGAATCTGCAGAATCCTTATCCAATTAATTGTTGATCTTATCCTAATCAGCTGCCATTTAAATCCTTATCTTGCAGATTCTCTCTTCAAATAAATGCTATCTTGTTTCTCTTCATTTAAAACTTGCCTTTTATCTGATAAATCAACATATTTTCTATCAAAATAGCATCATATTCAAATTCAAAACAAATATCACAATTTATTGCATTTATTACTAAAAAGAGGTAATTTGGGGCAATAAGTTACTATTTTACCCTTGATAAGTGCAGAAATTATACAGTAAATTATCATATATTTTTCACTTATCACTTCGGCTGCTCCAGATGTGAACTCGCATTATGAGGGAACAGGTGGCGGCTAACCCATCAGGCTGCTGCGAGTGCCACTATGTTGCAGGAGCTTCACCGCCAACCAACAGGGACGCCTCCACCTAGGTGGCAGGCCCGTTTGTGCTTGGGTCTCATGGAGTTCTGGAAACATAGCCCCCTCCTTTTAATGGGGCCTATGATCCACAAGCTACAGCTAAATGGCTTAAGGATCTAACAGGATCTTTGGAGTCATGAGGTGTTCCGAGGAGCTGAAGGTATCCTATGCCACCTACATGCTCCGCGAAAGAGGCTGAGGATTAGTGACATGGGGTAAGTTCCCGGTTGGGCACGCTGGGGACTCCTATCCTTTGGGGGCAACTTGAGGCTACCTTTCCAAAAAAGTACTTCCCAGCAACCATGAGCAAACAAAGGAGATTGAGTTTCTTTAACTCAAGTAGGGTAGCTTGACGGTGGGCCAATATGTGACCAAGTTTGAGGAGTTATCCAAATCCATCAGGATGAGGAGTGGAGGTGCACCCACCTGGAGCAAGGATTGAAGCCTGAGATCAAGAAGGCAGTGGGGCTTTGGAGATCAGAGACTTTCCCACTCTGGTTAACAAATGCCTCATTGCTGAGGAGAACTTGAATGATCCCGAGGTACCTAAGTCTGCTGATCTCAAGGGCAAGATGAAGTTTGAAGACCCCAACCCAGACAAGGGCTCAAAGCCCAAGTGGCAGGGCAACACTAACTTGGTCATCCGCCCTGCTCACAAAAAAGGGGGAGGTGCCCAAGTGTTCCAAGTACGGAGGAATCACAGAGGGGAGTGTTTGCTGCGGCAATAGATGTGCTTTTACTACAGGGAGCCCGGTCACCTGAAGAAGGAATGTCCTAGAAGAAAGTGGTTCCCAAACCCCAAACCACCGGGAGAGTCTTTACCCTTAGCGGAGAAACAGTGGCCAAGGCCGATAATCTGATGCAAGGTACATGTTTATTCAATAATAAAACTTTATTTGTACTGTATGACTTCAGGGCGACCCATTCATTCATTACTTTTGATTATGTGAAAAATTTGAGTTTTCATGCTACCTCTTTAACGTTCCACCAAAATGTCATTACCCCGGCCAAGGAGGCAATTCCCACTTCCCTTGTTTGTTCGAAATGACCGATTGTTATACAAGGGAAGGCCTTTGAGGTTGATTTAATTTGTTTACCCCTAAAGGGCATTGACATTATTCTTGGCTTGGATTAGTTATCTTAAACCAAGTCATGTTGGACTATTTCAACAAGGTTGTTGTTTTTCCACCTCTTTCTCTTCCTCTGAGGGAGCGGCTATGTGTTATTTACATGTTTTGCTCAAGTTTTCGAAAGCTTATGTGATGAAAGTGACTATTTTCTTTTAATGCTTTCCTCAACTCTAGGGACACTTTCTGACTTGAGTAGTGTAGTTATGTTAAGGAGTATCAGGACGTTTTCCGTAGTGAGCTAACCACCCTTCCACCTGATAGGGAGATTGAGTTTGTCATAGACCTGGTTCCAGGCACCAAACCTATATCCAAGGTGCCCTATAGGATGTCTCCAGTAGAGATTATAGAACTTAAATCATAAGTAAAGGAGTTAATAAAAAGGAAATTCATTAGGCCTAGTATGTCACCTTGGGGAGCGCTTGTGTTCCTAGTAAAGAAGAAGAATGGGAGTATGAGATTGTGTGTAGACTATAGGTAGCTAAACAAATTGACCGTAAAGAACAAGTATCCTCAACCTAGAATAGATGACCTGTTGGATCAACTTAGATAAGCGCCGGCTTTCTCTAAGATAGATTTGAGGCTAGGCTACCATCAGATTAAAATAAGGGGTAAGGATATACCTAAGATTGCCTTTAGGACTAGGTATGGGCACTATGAGTATTTGTGATGCCATTTGGTTTAACCAATTCTCCTACAGTGTTCATGGACTACATGAGCCGAATTTTCCGGCCCTATTTGGATAAGTTTGTTGTTGTACCATCGATGACATCCTTATCTACTCCCAAACTATATAGAAGCATGAGCACCATTTGAGGGTAGTGATAGGGGTCTTAAGAGAGAATAAGTTGTTTACAAACCCAGAGAAGTGTGAGTTTTGGGTGGATAGGGTTCATTTCTTAGGCCATGTGATATCCCGAGAGGGAGTATCGGTATATCCTACCAAGATAGATATTGTCCTTGAGTGGGAGAGAACCAAAACCATAATAGAGATTAGGAGCTTTCTAGGCTTAGCAGAGTATTACCAGAGGTTCATTAAGGGATTCTCTCAGTAAGTGTCACCCCTCACTAGGATGAACCGTAAAGGACAATTCTTTTGTGGGATGAGAAGTGTGAGAAGAGCTTCTCGGAGCTCAAAGAGAGGTTAACCACCGCCCCAGTGTTAGTGCTACCTGACCCACTGAAGACCTTTGAAGTCTACAGTGATGCATTTGGGAAAGGTTTAGGTTATGTTTTGATGCAAGATAGGAGGTTAGTAGCCTATGCTTCTATGCTTATACACTTATATCCCATGAGGAGAACTACCCTACTCATGACCTGGAGTTAACAGCCATGGTATTTGCCCTAAAAATCTGGAGGCATCACTTTTATGGAGTGAGATTTGATGCTTTTAGTGATCATAAGTGTAACGTCCTAATTCTTGAATTCAAAATAATGCCTGTTGGGAGCACCATTTCCATATTCTTGAAATTATTTTGCGCATTATCGATATCCACAAACAATACATCACAACGCTTTGGTAATCCAACCGTTACTTAAGCATAAATTAATCAAATACAACTTCAGGATTAAAACCAAAGTGCCACTCTGTGGCTTAACTACAATACTACAATTTTACATCCTATCCACTATATCAGAATACCAAGAATGGGACTACACAGATAAGTCTTCAACAACCCATCCAAATGATTCCCCCAACTCTCCAGTCTAGCCTCCGGACAACAACCTGCACATCTGAATATATTTCCCACAACGTGGGGTGAGACTAACGTCCTAGTGAGTGTGATCATGCATGCAGTGTAGGGAATCAGGCAGTGATAATGCAACAGTTCATACATATACATCTAGATACATGCAACCAGGCATCTAGTCATGTGCAGCACACCAAGTAAATCAATCAAGATCTCCCTCATGGAGTAATCAAGTGTGTAACCCACACCTTGGTGTCTTTTCACTGTTAACCTATGTTGAGCGCTCGACCATGTGACCAAGGACCGTCGTCCAGGGCCACCCTCTTTAAGTTTTATTAACAAACAAGGATGATATGCATGTGGTTCATTTTAATTGAGGATCCCTATTTACCCCTTGGCCTAGGAGTAAATGTGATTACCTCGTTCCTCTTTTTCCTCCTTGGTCCGAAGACCACTCTTTGGTCCGAAGACCCATGAACATGAGGTCCGAAGACCCAATTCTTTTCTTTAATTACATCAGGTCCTAAGACCCAAATCTTTTCTTTCAAAACATGAATGAATGGTGATATGAGGAATGACAATTTCATCAGCATGTGCATGAATATACAACTCTTCCAAGGTCCCAACATCAACTATCCACAAATACACAAAAATCCCAAATCCTCTAACCTAGGGTTTGTGTAACATCCCAAAATTAGGGCCTAGAAACTATAGTGAGAGCTTTAGGCTGTGGTTCCGGCCAAGTAACAGAGAGTTGGAAGTGGTATGAGATGTTGAAGATTTGAATGTGAATTTAGATAAGAATTTGGTAAATGATATAAGAGGATTACAATGATTTAAGAATAAGGAAAGGATATTAGAGGAAGAAGAACTAAGTTGGAAAGGTATGATATTAGATGAGAGTTAGGGAATCTATTCTGAGTTATGAGTTTTAAAGGAACTGGGGTAGAAGATGATTTTATGGAAAGGAACAAGGGAATAGAAGAGCATAGTCTCATGAACACTTAGAACCCTTAACGGTAGCCTTCTTGGAGTCAATTGATGAGTTATAACATGACTCATGTAAAGCTTGCCCCGTTAGGCTTCAACTAAGGTTATTGCTTAATTTTGGGTTTTAAGCCTAATGACCTTGTTGCATTAATTTGATAATATCTAGAGTTATGGGTGTCCAATTAAGGTGATTCCACTTGCATTAGAAAGCTAAGATCTGGGGGCTTCAGTTTGATATGCTATACGATAGTATTCCGAGCTCATTTGCACCTCCAAACATCAAGTTTACGTTCTCAAGCGCACAGAGGAGCAAAATTTGGAGTTCTGGCAGAAACTTTGGGCGCTCAAGCGCCCTAGTGCGCACTCAAGTGCCCAAGCCTAATGCACACATCTCCCAGGCAGAGACTTTGGGCGCTCAAATGCCTTGTTGGGCGCTCAAGCGCGCGAACGCGTCCAGGTTCGTTTTAAAACACGTTTCAGCTTCTTTCTTTCTTCATTTTTCTTCACTTCTAGGGTTTCAGAGAGAGAGAGGGACGATTCTAGAGAGAGGGAGCTGGGAGAAGAAGGAGAGCTTGATTGGGAGGCTTCTCCACCACCTCTTGGAGCTTGGGGCTCCAACATCTCCTTCCTTCTCCTCCATTGTTCCTCTATTTAAAGTGAGTAAGGCTCACACACTTCCACTCCATCTTGTGAATGTTCTCCCTTATGAGCCCTACCTCTTAACTTCCCTTTCTTGAGGTTGTATGTGATTTTTTAGGACTATTTATTGATTGATTTTAGTTGTACTGTATGTTTGGTAGAGATTGAGTTAGAAGTGCCTACCTAGGGTTTGGGTTTGGGGATTTTTGCTAAAGTTTGGCATTATTGGTGATTCTTGCTGAATATAATGTGTATGTTAGATATATTTCATGTATTAGTGTTAATCATTTATGTTAGAATTCCTCATTGAGGGCCTGTATGTTGAAATTGTTAATATTCTCTGTTCAGTTGTTCTTGGCATTTCCCAGTTTTAGTTTAGACTATACACATGTATTCCATTTTAGCTAGAAAATGAATTTGGCATATGGCCACCAAACCCTAATTAATCAAGCTTGAATTCGGTCCAAAATAAGACTAAAATGAATTTGGCTTCGGCCCAGAATAAGAGTTTTGCTTCGACCCAGTTATTCATGCATTAAAACTTGACCTCGGTCCAGAATAAGTGGTGGGATACATCCCCAAGGAAGACGTTCTTTATAGTTTGAGCTCAGGTCTAACTCTAGAATCAATGAAAAGACCCCGTTCTGTTGGACAATGCAGGTCATTCATAGAATAACATTGTTGAGTTGCATTATATGTTATTTCAATCAAGTTATGATATGATATTATGATGTAAGGTGACTAGAATAGTTTATGTATGATATGCATTATTTGTTGAACGGTATGTTGCATTTCATATGCTTGTCTCCCTACACTGCTTGCTGCATGCTTTTCTCATTGAGACCGTAGTCTCTCCCCACGTTGCGGGGATATATTTTATTTATCCAGGACGTTTAAGCTATATTTTCAGATGGAAGTGCAGATCTTGGAGTGGATCCATCCACTCCCAGTGGTCAGAGAGAGATTCTTAGTGGAGGATTAAATGTAATTGATAATTTAATGATGCATTAATGTAGACACTTTAGATTGGCCATGGAGGCTTAGTTGTAGTTGATATTGTATTGTGCTATTATCAATTGTATTGGTGGACTTTTTCTGGATTTCAGGTTAAGTTGGAAAATTGGGAAATATCCAGTTTTTAGGGGAAACTTTGATTTCCGGTAGGAGTTTTATGAACCATAACACCCCAAGGGGAAGGTTCGTTCCCTAGGTTTTGATTAAGGTTTCGTATTGAAAGCAATGATGTATGAATTTTGTGGAAGCTTAAGCAAACGTTGGATTGCCTAAGCAATTGTGTGACTTGTATAATGATGCTTAAAATGGCGCGAAATAATTTCAGAAATTCGGGAATAGTGTTTCCAACGGACATTATTCTTGGATTAAGAAATTAGGATGTTACATTTACATGTGAGAGCCGGAGGCTAATGAAGGCGGGGAGTGATTGCCGATGCAAAGAGGCACAGACAAGGAGCGGCTCCTAGCAAGCTTCTAAGCAAAAAAAGGACACATGGATGAACCGAGCCCACACCCGAATGAGTGGGATCAAGAGGCTGTGCAGGTATGGGACTGTACAATTGAGGATAGCCTAAAGGAAATTGTTGTGGAGAACTATACCAACAAGATGCATCTACTTTTCGGAAGCCCATAACATAAGAACTCCATAGTTAAACGTGCTTGACTTGGAGCAATTCTGCGATGGGTGACCTTCTGGGAAGTTTCCCAGAAAGTGTGCAAGTGAGGACAAAGCATACTGGAAAGACTTGTGTTGGTTTGTGGGGACCCTCATTATTCCTGCAAGCGACTCGGGGGTTTACAGTTTGTGCCATGAGAGTATACAACCAATCAATCCAACAATCAACCCTAGATTGATCTCTAATCAAACACAGTCAGACAATAGAAGCAAGGGAAGTAAGAATAGGGAACATACATGGGTATTCATTCAAAATGAAAGTGAGTGGGTGAACCACACTCA
The DNA here is from genome assembly GCA_026901365.1 of Sesbania bispinosa. NCBI lineage: Eukaryota > Viridiplantae > Streptophyta > Magnoliopsida > Fabales > Fabaceae > Sesbania > Sesbania bispinosa. The sequence continues at coordinate 815,689 of QLOH01000226.1, read as the reverse complement.
CCTCTAATGAAGGAAATGGAGAAGAATGGAGGGATGAGGATGAAGATCCAAGCTCCTTGAACGGTGTAGGTGGCTCCAAAGCATGATTCCTCCTCCAATCTACCCCTTCTCTCTCTAGAATGAGAGAAATGAGAGGAAATGAGGGCTGGAAGCCCTAGATCTCCGTTTTTAAAAACTGGTCTCGCATATACTCGCTTAAGCGAAATAAAAAGGTGACATTCTTCCAGATTTTCGCTTGAGCGAGAATCCTTTCGCTCAAGCGAAAATGACATCATTTCAAACATCTGTTTCTGCTGATATTTTTGCTTGGGCGAGGGATTTTTCGCTTTAGCGAGAATGAGTCTGTTTGAAGGTGAAAATGAGACCGGAATACTATTATATAACATATGAAACTGAAGCCCCGGATCTTAGCTTTCTAATTTAAGTGGAATCACTTCAATTGGACACCTATAACTCTACATATCTTCAAATTAGTGCACAAAGGTCAATAGGCTTAAAACTCAAAATTGAGCAACAACATTGGTTGAAGCCCAACGGGGCACACTTCACGTGAACCATGATGTAAATCATCAATTCACCTCATTAAGGCTGAGGTCAAGGGTTTTAAGTGTCCATGAGACTATGCTCCTCTATCCCCTTGTTCTTTTCCATAAATCACCTTTATACCTCGGTTCTTTGAGTCTACACCTCTCCTCTTCCTTCCCCCAATTCCTTTAAGCTTAGTTCCTTCCGTCCCAATCCAATTCCCTATTTCCAATGTCTCTACTTCCTTCCTCACCCCTTCACCATGCTAGCCTTTCCACCACCGGGTGCGACTCCTCTTAAGTTAACTCTATAGTCATGTTTGGCTTAAAACTTGGCTTCCCCTTGTTCAATTTCCTTAAAACTCACAACTCTTAACCGATTCCCTAACCCTTGTCTTATTTTCACCTCAAATCCCTAAGTCCTTATCTTACTTCTAACTTCTAACTTCGTTCTTACAATGGGATTTGCAACCTAAGACTTCCGTTGTACTCTCTAGGTCTTGATTTTTGGGATGTTACAATAAGAGCCTCAAGTACCTTTTTGACCAAAAGGCGTTGAACATGTGGCAAATGCAGCGGATGGAGTTTCTTAAGGATTACAATTTTTAGTTGAAGTACCATTTGGGCAAAGCCAATGTGGTGGCTGATGCCATGAGCAGGAAATCCCTACATGAGTCCCTGATGATGGCCCATGAGCTTGATCAGATAGAGGAATTTAGGGAGAATTCTAGAAACGAAGAGAATTCTAGAGATGATAAAAATGAATATCCTCCATGTGACATTATTAAGAGTACAAATCATGATAAGAAAGAATTTCGGTAATGTCGTCACTACAACAAGATTCGGACATGTGGAGAAGTACTGCCGCAACGAAAATAAGCATCAAGCAAATTTTTTTGAAGAGCATTGTAACATCCTAATTTCTTAATTAAAAATAATGCTTGTTGGAAGCACTATTTTCAAATTCGTGAAATTATTTGCGCATTATTGATATCGACATATACAAACAATGCTTAGGTAATCCAACAGTTACTTAAGCATAATCTAAATACATAACAAGGCATGGGTATTACAATGCATGTGTCCTAAAGAAAAATAGAACTCCCAACATGAGAAACCATGTAATAAATATCCCTCAAGAGAATATGATATCCAAGTAATACAACACAATGAAATATATTGAAATAAAGCTCTAAAGTTACAAATGAACATTAAGCCTTTTAGCATCTCCCCGCCCTCAACGGCCATCCTGGGAGTCTAAAATGTAATCCACAAATTGTGGTGAGACTAAAGCCTCAGTGAGCATAACAAAGCATGCAAGTGTAGGGATATAAGGCAAATGGAACGCAACATACAACCATGGAAACATTGAACATGTTAACAATGAAGTGTAACTGAAATTTGAATAATAAGATAACATGAACTGCTAAACCTGACAATAGGGTTCTTATCACTTGACATGCAGCTAGACTTGAGCTCAGACTACAAGGAATGTCTTCCTTGAGGACATAATGTCGCCGTCATTACCTGAAGGCCGAAGCCAAAGCTTATTTGTTTAACATGATGGCCCTAGACTCGTCATGGCTGAAGCCGGTGTTCAATTCGTTTACAATGATGGTCCGAGACCCTGATGGTCGAAACCTAACATAAGATTTGTTATTTTATACTTGAAATCATGTACATGAGGGTTCCAACTCACAATAAATAGCAATCATGAAACAACATTGTCTATTATGGGCATGGCATAATATGGGGTCCCATACCCCTTCAAACCCTCATACAACCCAAACCCTAGGTCTAAATACAAATCTCAACATTTAATTCCTAATCAAGATAAAACCTAGGGTAATTCATGCATTGATGATAAAAACACAACATAAGCAGTAGGAGAATAGGAGTAAAGGATTGGGGTCATGGAAGAGAACATCAAGCATTAATGGGGTGGGAGTGTGAGTTATACTCACCATTAAAGAGATCCAAAGAGAATAGGGGAAGAGGTAGGTAGGTGGTAGAGAAACTCCTCCTCCTTCTTCAATCCAAGCCTAGGGCAGAGCCTCTCTCTAAAGTCTCTCTCTAGAAGTGGTGGGGAGGGTGAGAAATGAGGGAAGAAACCCTAAAATGCTGTTTTTAAAAACTGGCCTCACGTATTTTTGCTCGCTTGAGCAAATTAAGACAGTGGCATTCTGCTCGATTTTCGCTTGAATTTCAAACCCCTGTTTCTGCTGATATTTTCACTGAAGCGAGAGATTTCTCGCTTGAGTGAGAATGAACCTGTTTGGAGGTGAAAATGAGACCGGAATACTATCGTATAAGATATCAAATTGAAGCCCCAAATATTATCTTTCTAATGAAACTTGAATCACCTAAATCAGACACCTATAACTCTAGATATCATCGAATTAGTGGACACATGTCATTAGGCTTAAAATCCAAAATTAAGCAGCAACTTCAATTGAAGCCCAACGGGGTACACTTCACGTGAACAATGAATAGATCATCAATTCAATTTAGCAAGGTTAGGGTTAAAGGTTCTAAGTGTCTATTAAAATGCGCTCATTATAGTGTTTTTCCTCTATTTCCTCACTACTAAAACATACTCCCCCATGTCCTAGCTTAACTTCCTCATAAGTTCAATTGTGATTGGAAATGGGGACTTAATATTAGGACATACGTTTAGGATTCTCTCTAGAATTCAAAGCTTTTCTAAATTCTATTCTCTTCCTCTAAACAGAGTCCTTAACCTGTGATTGCTCTTACTTTCCTTAGAGTCCTAATTTTCGGGATGTTACAAGCATAACTATGAGCAACATCTTTTTTATGCTACCTAAGACTTTAGTAATGATACAAGTGGAAACTGGTACTTGGATAGTGGTTGCAACAATTATATGACTAAGTACGAAATTATCTTCAGGACATTGATAACTCCGTCAAAGTGAAAGTTCAAAGGGGGAACAAAATTGTTGTTGAATTAGAAGGCTAAGGCACTATTACGGTGTAGACAAAGAAAGGTATGACACTTATAACTGATGTTATACTAGTTCAAAACCTCAAAGAAAATCTCTTGAGCATTGATCAAATGACGGAGAAAGGATATTCTCTCCATTTTGAAGGAGACACGTGTAGAATAAATGAAAATAAAAAGCTAGAGATTGGACAAGTAAACGGAGAAGAGGAACAAAATTTTTCCGATAAACTTGAAATAAGGCTCTAACATTGTCGTGAAGCAGAAGTTGGTGACTCGTGGCTTTGGCATCAAAGGCTTGGCCACTTCATACCATATGCCTGAAAATTATTATATCAAAAGAATATGATGAGATCTCCCATGCCTGAAAAAAGAATAATGAAGCTTGTAAAGAATGTCTCCTTGGTAAGAAACACTCAATGTCATTTTCAACTAGTAAAGCATGGAGAACAAAGGACTTATTGGGGCTGATTCATACAGATATCTGCGGACCGATGCAGATGTTGTCACTCCATAACAACAAGCATTTCATCCTCTTCATTGATGACTTTCTAGAATGACTTGGGTCTACTTCATGAAAGCAAAATTATAAATTTTTGGAATTTTTAAGAAGTTTAAGGCCTTTTTCGAAAATCAAAGTGAAAAAAGATAAAAGTACTTAGAAGCGATCATGGAAAAGAATAAACTTCCACAAGTATGATAAATTATTTGAGGATGAATAGATCGAGCGGTAACTTACAATCAGATATTCTTCGCAATAAAATGGAGTATATGAGAAGGAAAATCACACAATGATGGAAATGGCCAAATCGATGCGGAAAGAGTAAGGATTACTTAACACCTTATAGGTTGAAGCAGTCTATACTGCTATCTACATACTAACAGATATGTCTGACTAAGGCAGTCCAAGATAAGACTTTGATTGAAGCTTGGAGTGGGCAAAAGCCATTAGCAAAGCACCTAAGGGTCTTTGGATCTAATTACTACATACATGTTCCAGAAGAGAAAAGGCACAATCTAGAAGACAAACCATACAAGCACTACAACATTTTTTGGTTTAGACCACAATTTTTCCTCCACGGTTGGCTTAAGACTGAGATAGGAAACGATTTTAAAAGCGTGGGTGATAATATATTAAAATTCTCTTCTTTAAAAAAAGTGATGTAAAAACCATGGCCTATTCATTAACTTACCATAGTTGAAAAACCGTTGCTTATAGAAAAATTAAAAGGCCACACAACAAACCGTGGGCTAAGAGGCCAAATAAACCCAGGAAATGCACACGGGTGTTTATACTAAACTAAAAAGAAAAAAATTGGAGCCCTTATCCCTTTTCCCCCCACTGTAAGTCTCATACTCAGAAACCCCTCTCCCATATACGACCCACATCTCGTTCTATTTCTTCCTAATCAATCTGTCTCGTTTGCCTTCCTAACAACCCACTTTCTGCGTTTCCTATCCTCATCGTCGTTTGCGCTTGCCTTCGTTGGTGGCGACGAATCTGTGTGTCTCTTGTGCGACGAAAGCCCGGCGACGAATCTGTGTCTTTGTGCGAAGAAGCTACTATGAGTTCGGCGGAGTTGGGATTCCCCGTGGTGGCGACGAATCAGTGTCTCTGTGAGACGAATCTTTTTGGTTGTTTTAAGGAGAAGGTTAGCTCACCTCTTGCTAAAGAGATTCTACTGTTACTGTTACCCTTTTCTTATCCCTTTTGCGTAGGATCCAAATATTAGGTTAGCTCACCTCAAATCTATTCTGGTAGTATATCCATTACTGCACTCTGATTTCTCTATCACTTCTCTTAACTAGGCATAATGGGATTCTTCAATTTTGATTAATCCGATTCCATTTTATCTGCGGATTCTTAGTCTCTTCCTCTTCCTTCCTGGTGAGTCCGATTCCATTTCATCTGATACTTAATTACCTTTTCTTCCTTCCTTTCGCTGTCGCCATCAAGCAGGTGGACATTGAGCAAAAAAAGGGATTCATACATTATATTTTTTAATTCTTCTCATAACTATGAGGCCATGGAGGTTCCTCCTTTGCCCAAAGTTGGTGTATAAATATGTATTTTGTTCACTTTTTTGGATGATGGGAAAACAGAAAATTCAATGGAAATTCATTTTCTCTTTGTAAGAATTGAGGAAAGTTCAAGTTTTTTTATAGACTATAGGGTTTCCTTTTCTGTTCAGCTCTTGAATTCAAACTAGGCAAGCTGGGATTAGTGATAAATTGTACTCTAATAGCTAGTTTAGTATGTAAAGAGTGGAGACTATTAAGAATTTGTGGATTTTTTTTTTAATTTTGTTTGGTTGTCTTCTAGGAATCTGGATTCGTTGGATGTAAAGAATTCATTGAAAATTTGTGTCTATTGATACCATTTTGACTTGTTCAGGGTATTGTTATTGAATCAGAATCGTAATGCTGCTTGTGGGCAGTGTTTTTAATCTATATATTATATACTTGTTATCAAAAGGGGGATTTCTGCTTGCAGTGTTTCTTTAATCAATGTGTGTGTGGGAACTTTCAAGGAGGCATGTGACTTCTTCTCCTTATCACACTGTGAGTAATATCATTTGAACTTGCATGAGTTCTTAATATTGGTATTTTTTTAATAGGCTTTACTTTTGAGGATGCCATTGGAGATTGGACTACTTTGAGTGAAGATATTGATGTACACGTTATATTTGCTACCTTATTGCCTTCATTGCATGCTAATTTCTAGAGTTATTATTTAAGGTAATATATAAATTCTTTTCTCTGAAAGATACCTTTTTTATGTGGTGTGAATCTCAGTTTAGAATTAACCTGCACATTTAAACTCTTTACTGGTCATACAAGCTTACCTTCAAAGGAGAAATTCCTTCGTAGTCCAACATTAATTGATGATAACTTGGAAGGCCAAGAGAACACACATAGGTTCTGTTTCCTGCTCTTAATTGATTAAATATAGGTTCTATTTTATGGTTTGAATTGTTTATTTCCTGCTCTTAAATTGTTCCTTTCTTGCATCAAGTTTATTTCCTGCATCTAGTTAAATTGTTTATTTCCTGCAGCAATGCAATTAGACCAATTAAACAAGAAAATTTAGCTGAATTTAGCTGTATTTAGTTGTGCATACTGCTGCATCAATGTTCTCAAACCCAATTCACAATCAAGTTATGCTCTAAGCACAGGATTGGACAGTGTCTCATAAGTATTGGCATTGAAATTTCAGCTTTTACAATTTGTCAGCCTTACTTAATTGGCAAATCAACACCTAAGTCTATCCAATCTCAATAACACATATATGAAATGTCAACTCTACCTATCATGAAATTAATGGATAGAGACAAACACTTGACACATAAATTTGTGTAAATAAGTTAGCAAATTGAACTCAAATTTTCCCTATCTGTGTTGCACAGTAAGTTAGAAAATGTCTATCTGTGTTTGCATAGTAAGTAAGTTAGAAAAGTGAACTCGAATTTTCCCTGAAGCAAGTAGTGAGTCTATCCTTGTTATGGTTGAAGTTGACGCGGTAGCAAGTCTTGGATTAGTAGAGTTTATTATCTTAAACCTATGTATGTGGTATTTAACATCATGGGTTCTGTATGTTAGAGCAGTGAATTTGGATACAAAGTTATATTAGTAGAGGTTTAAGAAAGGTTCATTGGGGTGGTCATTTTTCAAGTAGCATAAAATGTGAGTGTTAGTCTGGTTCCTTTTTTTAATCAATATCCCTGCACCTCTGTTGTAAGTTCATGGCTAATTTGAGAAAGTTTAATATTAAAGGGGTTTAGTCTGAATAGTTTATTGGCACGGGGAAATAGCCCTGTTCTTAACTAAAGCATTTGAGTTCTAGTTTTGTTCTACAACTTAACTCACAACTTAACTCACCTGAGACTCTTTGACTTGCCAATGTCTTTTGGCCCTATTTATTCCTCTCCTCTCACATAACAACTAGTTCAAATGTGTGTCTTTGTAAATCCTCTGTAAGAACTCAGAAACTCTTCTACATCTTATGCCTTCTTTTTAGATTACTCACTCACATGAACAAAAATATCAAAGTGCACCTAATCATGATTCTTCCTTCTCGTTATAATGAAGTGATTAACTTTTTATTATTTGTTTGTATAGGTACATATACCCTTTGGAATTTAACACTGAACATGTGATTGATGGTGTCAAAGTGACTTTGTTAGGAGGTAATCATTGCCCTGGTGCAGCTTTGATTCACTTTGAAACATATGAAATTTTATTAGTTTATTATAAAATCCTTTTTTCATATGGATTTGAGCAAGATTCAAGATATGAAATTAGTTTTATTAATTTTAATAGGTTTATTTGTATCATGGCTTTGGCATATATACCCTGTGATTTGTGCATGACCAATAATCTGGATGTATGAGCCCCTTTTATTACAAAATTAGAAATTAGGCTTAAGATTAAGAAGCAACATTGTGTTTTCTTTATTACAGCATAGAGAGGAAGAACATTTTCCCCAAGGTATTGAAGAAGAAGAAGACGAAGAACAAGAATGATGCACAAAAGCGAATACAATTTACCTTGGATGATTTGTTTTGAATGAGATCATAATTACTATTATCTGAACTTGTATTGTTTTCACTTTTGACCAAAAATTGGTGTAAGACTATGCTAGTGTTTAATTTACACATTTTGTTGTGGCACATTTATATTTTAATATATACAGTTGTTTCCTATGAAGATATTAAGATTTCAAGTTTTAGATGGATGGATTGATTACTTGCTTTGCATTTTAATTACAGTTATACAATTCCCTGTACACGTAAATAATTATGGTTTAAAATTGAACTTACAGGTTTTTCAAAACTTTAGTATAAAGAATTAAAAATATGTTGCTTAATAAAAGATCACATTATAAAAATCGTGGCTTAATATGACCACACTGAAAAATCGTGGCTTAAATACGAACAATACCGTAAAAACCGTGCCCTAAGCCTATGGCCACACTTTTTCACGTAGCCTAAAATTAAAACTAAAAACGTTGTCTGAAACTGTGGCCTAAACATATGGCCACATTTCATAAAACTGTAGTCTAAAATAAAAATGAAAAACTGTTGCCTCAAACATACCTATAAAACTGTGGCTTAAACATTAGGCCACACTTTTAAAAGCATGGTCTAAAACTAAAACAAAAAACCGTTGCCTCAAACTGCTTAAAAAAACCGTGGCCTTTTCCATTACATTAGGCCACGGTTTTCTAGAAAGTGTGGCCTAAACAAAAACCGTGGCCTTTTGATATAGACCACGACCACTTAGACCATGTCATGGAAACCGTGGCTAAACCGTGGCCTTAGATTTAGGCCACGGTTTTTTTACTTAAGGCCACACTTTTTATTGTTGCCTATAATCTTAAATGTTGTAGTGAAGGCATCTTCCTAGGTATAACTGTTAGTGTATGCACTAGAGACATATTTTTTTTATTTTGAACATCCATCACTTGTATCATATTATTTTATAAAGGCAATTCATTTTATTAATTCTTTTAGAATATAATTATTGTCCTTAAAATAAGTTATCAGAATCAAAAGATCATGCAGAACAATATGCTAAAGAACCAATTCTATAATAAAGATTCAATATTAAGCATGGACAAAACTCTTGTTGGACAGAAATATGATTGATCTGTATTAATTACCACAAGAATTGGCACAATTCCAGTAGCACAAAGTCATGTCCAGAAGCACATAATCATAGAATCTTATCCAGCAGCAGAAAATGCAATTGGATCATCAAGGATTTTATTGTTAAACCTATTTGAGAAGAGAACAAATTTGTAAAAGAGGATTGGAATCTATAAGAATGATAAATTCACATTTAGAAGCAAAAAGTAGACTTTCTGCATCCTTTCCAGAAGCACCAATCTTCTCCAGAAGCAGGAAAATGACTCGAAAATCTTTCTAGAAGATTGCAAATATTTTTTAATTGTTTTAGAAGAAGAAATTCGCTTCAAAAGCAGAGGAACACCTCAACTAATCAAAAGTGCATCAATGAAGAGAGAGGAAAGTCATATGATAGTGACACATCACTAAAAGGCAAGACCAACTTTTAACCAGCCTTGGAGCCTTTTTAACGACTTGTAGGACTTTAAGGTATTATAAATAGGTGATAGGCAATGAAGGAACATACAGAAAGCGGCCTTAGTAAAAAGGGGTAAGTCTAAGGTACACCCCCAAAAGTTAGGTTGTAGCGTACAATGGGTAGAAGTTTGGTTTTACTTGTAAACACTTTTTTTATATTTAGTTCTTCCAAAATTAAGCTAATTTATGTTATATAATTATGCTTTGTCTGATCGTGTGGTACCACTCTGGTCTCAAATATAAGCAATTCAAAATTTAATTTTTTTTGTCTCAATATACGTAAAATCTAACTAGCTACCTCCACGCTATTAAATGCTAGTATCCTCACAATACCCTTATTTAATTTACATTCTGTTTCCAATGATCCACTTTACAATAAATATTACTCCCTCCGTTTTTTATCTGTCATGTAAGGTTTTTGCACAAGGATTAAGGAATGCAATAACTATTTTTTAGTCCCTTTTTTTCTAATATTTCTTTTTTCTTTCTCTCATTAATGCATCCAATAACTCTCTTTTCAATGAAATGAATTCCTTTTTCAAATTTATTTTACCTTTTACCATAATTTTTTTGTTGGAAACATAAAAAATACACTTATTAAAACTTTGAACTTTTAAAACATTTATGATATATATAACTTTATAATAAATATTTAAAATAAAAAAGAATCAGATTAGAAAATGGGTAAAATTAGAAAAAATAACATTTATTATTGTCTTAATATCTAAAAATGACACTTTTTTAGCAACAAATTTGAGATCCTAAAATGACAAATAAAAAAAATGGTTGTGATGAGCTAACAATTAATTTTCATATAATAGTTTTACGTCTCTATAAGTTCTGACAGTAAGCAATGTGAAAATATGTTAATTTTCATAGAATATTTTTGTGTCTTTATTATTTAAATAAATATATAAAATAATTTCTTTATGTATTATTAAAAATTTATGTTTTTAATATATTATGATATGTATTTTAAATCTATATTAAAAATTTGAACGTTTGTATTTTATATTTTAATCTAATTTGTATTTTATATTTTATATTTTTTTATAAGAAAAATTATATTTTATATTTGATTAAAATTAATAATTTCATTATTACAAATTAGATTAAAATATAAAATACATATGTTCACAATTTTTAATATAGATTTTAATACATATCATAATACATGAAAAAAAACATAAATTAAAGTATTTATTTGGGAATTAATTAATTTCAATTCAAAACTAAAGCTCGGCTGCCTGAGGTCCAAGAGTTGGTGCGCGCACGTGATAGAACTGTAGAAGATTGAAGTATGTTATAACTTATAAGTGTCCATTGTATGCTACAACCTAACTTTAGGGGTGTACCTTAGAGACTTACCCGAGTAAAAAGTCCACAAAATTCTGCTTTTGAAACATAGTACTTCTCCTTCTGGAGAAATGTTTCTTCTACAGTATGTTTTTTCAAAATACTCACAATAAATTTTATGCATCAGAAGTGATTCATACAGCTATGCACTACCTTAGATTATCCACCCTTGAGTTTATGAGAGCTATACACCAAAACCCTTCATATTTAATTCCAAAAGTATGGTTCCAAGCTAGTAAGGAGTGTGAGTGTTGGGTACAGGTTGTAGTAACCTGTGCAGATTATGGAAAGCATAGAGAGGCTTGGGAGATCAATTGTATAAGTTTGTGTCAAGTTTGTGTGAAAATAATACCTTGTATCAAAGCTTGATCATTAGTGAAAAGTCCTACAAAATTAGGTATTGGACGTAACCCAAGAAGGAATTGACGGTGAATCAGTATAAAAAGCATGTGTGCAGTACCTCTTCCTGATCTCCTCATTTAAATTCTGCATTTTAGTTACTTAAATAACTGTGCTTGTTTGTGAAAACTGTTTTTAATTAACTCATTCATAAACAACACATGTAAGTTTTACTTTCTAAATATAACTTTATTGATAAATAGTCTTGAACCTATCCGATGCATGACATCTTAATATCTCAAAATTTATTAGTTCTATATATAATAAGAATATTTATATAATGTATGAGTGAGATCTCTGTTAATTAGATTTTTAAATTTAAAAAAAGTATGTAACAAACTAATTAATGCTACATAAATTATTATTAAAATATTTTGTATATGTGGAATGAATTTTCAAATTTTTTGAAATGTTTTATATTTTACTTATTTTTTAGTACCCTTAAAATATTTTTCAAAAATTAAATTTGTTTTTTATATACATTAGTAGTTATTTTTCATATTTCATAAAATTACCCTTCATGTTACAACTTATCCATAATTTTCTTATCTAATTTATTTTAACTTGTTAAACAAATGATTTGAATGAAAAAGTCAAATTTAATTTGACCACATGTTAAAATAAAATAATTTTTTTTTTGACTAATCATATGATTTTTTTTGCCAAATGATGTGTGTGATATCTTTGATTAAAATTATATTTTTGTGAATAGAACATTGTTTGGTTGAAAAAAAACCAAAACAATTGATATGATCATCATAACAAATATAAAAATGAATTAATTTCGTGTCTTTGCAAATGCATTGTTCTATGTGATTTGAATAATATAAAATGTTTTATAAGTTCAGGAAACTAATAATATGATAGTTGCTCATACTAAGCGAAGTATGTACACAACATGAACCATTCGAAAAAGAGTTGTGTAATTTATACAACAAATTGTATAACATTGTATAGCAAAACTTTTTTTCTCTCTATCTTCTATCAAATTATTCTTTATATCACGCATTTTCCTTTTTACTTTTCCTATTTCTATTTTTATTCTAAAAACTGTTGTATTAATTTGCTTTGTAGCTTGAGTAATATATAATGTTTTGCCTATAATTCCAAGAAAATGATACTACGATAATTGCATATACTTCGCATATACTTCGCGATGTATATGTACACACTACACAATATAGACTATTCAGAAAAGAGTTGTATAATTCATACAATAAATTTATGTAATATTGTGCAATAAACTTTTTTCTTTATCATTCTTTATCACATCACTTATCAAATTTCATATTTCTTTTTCTTCTATTTTCATCTATTTTTTATTGTACAAATGTTGTATAAATTTGCTTTACACTTTTCTCTCTTAAATCAAAATACAATATAAAAAGGCAATGGAGACAATAAGGACACTCCAAGAATTGCAATGAATTATAATTGTATATGTGAAAAAAAATCATAATATTTATTTTTAGGTGAAAATATAGCAATTATGACAAAACAACTCACTTGTGAATAGTAAAAATATCACATCAATACTTCTTGTATCACATCAATTCTTTTTGTGTTGAGTCTAAAAAATATCATTAAGTATTTAAAAATGATTGAGTCTCACTTTCCTAAGTTTTAATGAATAACAAATTCTGTTAAAATATCACTTGCAAATATTGCCTAAGTCTTTAACATGTTGACCTTCTTAAGTCAAGAAGCTTTCTGACGTGGTATACTGTCTGAAGAAGTAAAACCATCTGAAGTGGTATACTATCTAAAGTTTCAAGTTATCTGAAGCAAGAAACCATCTGAAGCTAGAAGACTGTCTGAAGTCATCTGACGTGGCAAAACGTCAGAAGTCAGAAGCCATCTAAAGAGTGAAGTCCTCTAAAGATTTCTAATAAAGACTCAAGTCATTTTCAACGCCTTCTGCAACACGTCTTTGGCTTATCCTTTTTAAGGCATGCAAAACAGAGACTTTTCAGCATGTTTGAATTACATGCACCAGAAAGGAAATCTCTGCTATGCAGTTTTTGCAGTGCTCAGAACAGAGACAACTCTGCACATCTACCTTGTACTATGTCAGAAGTTGTATTACAACGAGATTAGTAGCATTTAATGCTATCTCTCAACGGTGATTTCAACGGACATTATTTCAACCTTTATAAATAGCTTCATGCAGAACCCATGCAAGACAGAGAACAAGTCAAGATAGAAAGTGCCCATACGCTGCAAGTTTTTCATCGTAAAAACACTTTGATAATTTTTCTTTTACAAAAACTTTCTTATCCTGAGTATAATTCAGTTATCTTGTACTTTACCTTGTTTGAGCTTTGAACTTGTGTAGTTCTTTAGCTTAAACTTTCTCTTATCTTAAACACTTGGGTGTTGAGCCTGAGAGACTTGTTTGTTAGTCAATACTTGGGTAGTGCTTGAAGAGGTTTGTAAGGAAAGAATACTTGTTGTTGTAGAGCCTGAAGAGGCTTGAAAGAAAAGAACACTTGTAATCTTCTGAAGATTAGTGAAAATCCAGGTGTTGTGTTTGGCTCTGGGACTGGACGTAGCTCATGTGACACCCTTCTACCCCATACTCTTATATATTAAAGAAATTGCAGTTTAGAAAAGGGAAAGTCCCACGTTAGGTAAAAAGGTTCACAATCACTCTTATGATAAATCTCATAGTTTGAAAACGACTTTATTAAATCAACTCAAACTCCAAATATAAATCAATTATAAATAGCGGAAATCTCCTTAGAAATAAAAACAATTAATAATCTTCTGCCATACAAGGCATCCAAAAGTTCATAAAAATACTCCTAATCTAGGAACATGGTAAAACCCCCAAGCACACCCTGATGTCACATCTATTATAGCATACCCTTTTATTCATAATCGACACCAGTTGTGTCCTCATCAACACCTGTAAAATATATCCACAGAATACGGTGAGGAAAATGAATACTACCCATACATACACATAGAGAATACCCATCCTCACCCACAACATCATTACATCATACCATCAGTACATTAAAATCACCAATCAATAACATTCATCTAAACTCAGCATATATTTAATCATCTATATCAACATATACATGCCCTACCATCATTCCTATTTATAACACATAAATCTATCCATTATACATTCACCATACTCATTATCATCATAACATCATTCATGTATCATCATACTCATTATCATCATACATCATTCATATATTATCAAACTCATTATCATCATACATCATTCATATATCATCATACTCATTATCATCAAACATCCATACTCCTCTCATCATCTACCCAAAGATCATGACTTGGAACTCCACACAATGGGCACACCTCGTCAATCACTCTAGTTAGTACCAAGGTGGTCTACCGGTGTTACCACACACTATCCGATAGGTTGTACCCCCTCTATGGGCCCGCACAACGACATTCGACCCTAGGTTGTACCCCCTCTATGGGCCCGTACAATCACTCCTAGGTTGCACCCCCTCTATGGGCCCGTGCATCGAACGCCCCATCTTGATCCCTTGAGTTGTACCCCCTCTATGGGCCCGCACAACTCAGTTCACCTCCCGAATTGTACCCCCTCTATGGGCCCGCACAATTCAGGTCTCATCACATATGCTCAAGGCATCTCTCCTAAGTTGTACCCCCTCTATGGGCCCGCGCAACTTAGATAACATCATCATCAAAAGGTGATATACGCCATCATCATAAATCATCATTATCATGCATTAACATGCTCATCATCAAACATCATCATTATAAAGTGATATACACTTGTCATCATTCACATCATCATCATAAGTGACATGCACTATCATCAATAACATCATCATCATAAGTGACATGCACTATCATCAATAACATCATCATCATAAGTGATACACACTATCATCATTTACATCATCATCATAAGGGATACACACTATCATCATCATCATCATAGTCATCATAAACGACATCAAACATCGTCAATCATCATCATTATACATCATCACACTCATCATCAAATATCATCATAACACATCATCACACTCATCATCAAATATCATCATTATTCATCATCATAAGCATCGCAATCCTCATTAAACATCATTAATCATCAACACAAAACTCATTATAAAGTACTCTCAAGCAACATCAATCATCATCAAACAGTTAGGATCTCAAAATCCACTCTGGTAATCGATTACCAACCTCTAGTAATCGGTTACCCGCAAACAAGGTCTCTGGTAACCGATTACAACCACCTTGTAATCGATTACCTACAACCAAACACTCTGGTAATCGATTATAGCACCCCTGTAATCGATTACCCGCAAACAAACTATCTGGTAATCGATTACAACACCCCTGTAATCGATTACCCGCAAGCAAACAGTGCTTCTGGGTTGTCCAGAACACTCTGGTAATCGATTACCACTCCTGGTAATCGATTACCCGCGACGCAGATCGCAGAGTTCACGATTTCAAACCTCTCTAAACTCATCCAATCAATTCCTAATCAATCTTTTATGTCTAAACATCATACATAATCATTATTAACATCCAATACTCCGTAAATCAACAATCAATTACAGATTATACCACCAGTTCATCAAAACCCCCAATTTCTCAATCCCTAATCACTCCTTTTTCCATTATTCTCAATATCATCATTAATCTCAACCAATACTCATCAATTTACATACAATCAATCATCAACCAACAGATATATCTTCATTCTAAGTTATAAATTCATCAATTCAAAATTATATTCTTAGATTACTACCCAAACATCCCCTACATGCATATACAGGCAATACCCTCTCCCCCACCGTACCTTAAGCGAAGCTTGATCACAGCAAGGAAGTCCTTTCTTGAATTCTTGGCGTTCACTCCACAGCAGCTCTCTCTTGAGACTCCGTTTCTCCCCTCCTTAGCGTTTCGCTTACTGACGAATGATACGAATAAGGATTAGGGTGCTCTGTTAACCCCTCCTTACTGAAATAACTAATTGGGCTTGGGCCCACTCTCACCCCCCATTATTCTATTTTCACTTAAAATTATCTTTACAAAATAAAACTAATAATAATGACACTCCTATTATTTATTTCCCATTAAATTAATTATTTTCTTAATTAATCTCTTTAATTTAATTAATATTTATCCTAATAAAATTTAGGATGTTACAGCTCACAGTGGTGGTGAGTGAACCATGATAGATACCTTGGTTAGTTCTCTCATCCCTTAACTTTCTAAATTCCGTTTTAAGCTAACAAGAAGGGAGTTGAATTGATTTACATAAAGTTTAAACGTAAAAACAAGTTTTTTCAGAGAACTCTTTTTTATCTGTCTGAACGTTCTTCAGACAGTATATTAAACTTCAAAATAACAGCAAGTTATCTGAAAGTTTTTAAAAAATGCTTTGTTGAGAAAAGGTTTCAAAAAACGTTCAAGTTTTAAAGAAATACTATTTAACCCCCTTCTAGTGTTTCTCTGTTTATTCCAACAAATAGATAGATAGATAGATAGATAAGTTTCGATGTTTTGCAAGAATAAATCTTAAACCAAATTCTACTATAGTGATATAGCCATTTTAACGTTAAAATTTAGTACCAGATAAAAAATAATAACAAAAATATTTCAAAATTCTTAGACATTAAACTTTACCCTGCGTTTGGATGGAGCAATTGAGAATTTCAGAGAATTTAAATTTCTTAGAATTTCAATTGCTTCAATTAAAATTTCTTCATTTTTAAAATTTGTTGTTTGGATGAAGAAATTAAATTGCTTCATTTTTAAAATTCTTTGTTTCGATGAAGAAATTAAATTCCCTCATTTTCAAAATTCTTTATTTTTTTATTTTAAATTTAATTAAATTATATTATTTAAAATAAATAACATAATAATAGGATTTAAATAATTTTAAAAAAATTATAATAGAAATAATAATAACTATTTTTTGATATATATATATATGTGTGTGTGTGTGTATAAGTAAATGGAAAAATAATTATATTATTTAAAAATAATAATTTTTTCATACTTATAAAAATATAAAAAAATATGATAATTTATATATATATAAATATTAATAACTAGAGTATATATTAAAATTATGAAAACTACGCATAATTTTTTCATTCAAGCACAATGTTAACAAGAAATTAAACTTTCTATTGAGAAGTCAACAATATCTCTAAAAAATATACTCATTTCTGTATTGGTCAATTGGCTTTTTGAATTTACAATTAAGCCTATAGTAGCAAATATGTAAACAAAGGGTGAAATTTGAATATAATGACTTTATACAAGTAACCGTGCAATTGAAGTCAATACCTAAGTACAAAAATTAGAATATAATCAACTAATGTTGCAAACTAGATCTTTTCCATTTGCTCATTCTTCAATCAACTAAGTAATGACTTGGCTCCAAACTTCAACTAATGTCATGGGGTACTGCCTAAGAAAAATCGGGTATTAAAGAGCTATTAAAAAAGAGACCAAAATATAAAAATAAAGTAACCAAGAAGAAAACAAAACTTCTCTTAAAAATACAGAAGTGGCCAAAGCAAAGATAATGAGGTTAGAAGAACAAACAGAGAGTGAGTAATGAGCTCACTCCCAAATAAAGTTCACTTTTTATTTTTCACCTCAGCACTAAAAACACTACACCTACAGAATACATCCAGAATAAGCAACCACTAAGCAAATTGGCGCATGTTGTATAATACACATCCTCAACATGCTAAGATCACGTGACAAGACCATTTATTCCAAAATCTGATGAACCAAACCCAATGCTATAGGAACCAATCCAACAACACCAGGCAATAGAAATTGGACATGGAAACAGAACAAGTAGCATAACCATCTCTTGTACATAATAGAAGTATAGCAGCTAAGCCAAATCAATTAGCAAAACAGCAGGCACAACTCACAGATACTGAGTGCAACTGTAAGTAATTAAAATCCAAGAACTAAGACATGTGCCAACACCAAGAAGAACTCCAAAACCAACCAGCTAGCAGCCAATAGTATAGCAAATGAAATGACTGCAGGGACTCCAATTCAGCAAGGCCTAACATATATCAGAATTGAATACACCAGCAGAAGGCAGGGACTCCCATACATATTAGCTGAAATATACGTGATTACTATCAAATAGAAAGTGAGAGTTACAAGATTTAGTAGATCCCACATAAATTTCACATTATTTGCTTAATCTAAAATTAATGTATCTCGTCCTCATTACCAATATCAACATCTTATTCCAGTGATAGGCATAACTTGGATGTCAATAGAAAGGCAAAACAGAAAAATAAACAAGAGCCTCTCAGGTTAGTAAGCTCAACTTTTAAAACATTATAATGGATGGGAGACAAAATAATCGTTAGAGTATGCTTTTCTGTCATAATATATTTCTGGAGTCACATCAAATTATATCACTGATATCTTGATGTTCACAGTCAAGAACTTATACATATCTCCAGTAGCCACATTCATATTCCTCAGATCCTATTTTTTTACACCTTCCATTTCTCCTTTTCTTTTTCATTACATCACGCATCACATCTATTACTTTTTCTCTTTTTCCTTCTTATCTCTCTTCCTCCCAAGGTGTGAAAACACCATAATTCTTCCAAACTAGCTTAAAAAAAAGGTAAGGCCCAAGAAGGTTGTTTACATACCTTTCAAGAGCTCTATTATTTATCTTGAGTTTCCTGACTCAATAATTAAGAACATGCATACATGCTAATCAAATAATTTATAACAGGGAGTAAAATTAAGACATGAGGAATAATAAGTTATATCATATTTTGGAACATTTTGCTGTTTGGAAAAAAATATATTAGAAATAATCATACATACAAATAACTCAAATGCCTTAACCTTTTAATGGCATTTCTCAAAAATATTTCAGAACTAAGCAGTACAGAGGCAACTTTTGATTATTAGAAATTTTCCTGAAAGAAATTCCAATGAAAGACAGATTTACAGAAGCCACAAATTAAAGGGTGCAATAATTGAACAATGCCTAAGCTTCCATTTCAGATGCACTTAATGATGCCTGCTAAGGTGATTTCATATTTTTATTTAATTTCTTTTAAATAAATTTAAAATAATTAGATTGAATTTACTCGCATACTGCATTTCACTGTATTTAGCATCTCTCACACCATGGTCCATGGATGTACTTTCATTATTGTGGTGGTTGATTCTAATACATAGAAATGAATCAAAACATCAATAAATAATAAAATTATACCAAAAACAATTTGATCAAGTTCAACTACAAACACATATCTAACACAATTGCTACCGTCAATGGCTGTGACTATACTTGCAGTAAAATCTAAGACACAAATGATAATCACAAATCAAAGCCATAAACGGGAAAGATTGGAGATGAGTTAGAATCACAACAAATGATAATCACAAATCGAAGCCATGAACGGGAGAGATTGGAGATGAGTTCGAATCACAAATCACAAATGACAAATCGGAATGAAAATTTACCGTATCACAAATCGAAGCCGCGAGAGAAAATCTTGAGAGAGAGAAGCACGAGCCTGTGCGAGCTCAAAAGCAAGGTCGAGCGACAACGAGAGAGAAGCACACACGAGCCTGTGCAGAGCGAGGTAGAGAGAAAATGAGAGAGAAGCGAGACGAGCTTGTGCGAGAGAATTTCGAAATTCCTTGGTTTTTTTATGTTATTTGAAATTCCCTATTTTAACCTAGATAAAATACCCGAATAAAATTCCCAGAAATTTAAAATTATTTACATTTAATATCCAAACAAGTAATTTTAATGTAAATCATTTTAAATTCTCACTAAAAATACATTGCTCACTTGAATTTCTCCATCCAAACACACTATTAATGATATTTTGGAAATAAAAATACTATTTTATGTAAATACCAAAACCCTTTATTGTATCCCAAATAAAATTTATTTATTTTTAAAGTATTTATTCATTTTAATAACAAAAATTTACAAATTAAAATTTAGTCAAATAATAATTTCATTAAATAATTTTACTTTTTGCAAGATTAAGTTTTAAATAAAATTTCTTCAAAACCAAAAGCCATTTTAGTAACAACAATATATAGGGAATTAAAATGTATTACCCAATAAAAATACATGGACAACAATTTCATAAAATATTTTTTACATTTTTCAAGATAGAGTTTTAATCTAAAATTCTACAAAATCAACAACATCTTTAGTAACAAAACATGGCTATTAAGATTTATGTATGACAAATTGTGTGTTTGAATACATTTTTTAGAATGAAAAATTAATTATATTCATGGAAATAATCAATTTAAATATGTTTGGTTTCATCACTTTATAATTGATTTTTTTCCCAAACCATAGTTTTTTCAACAACTACTTAGAGTTGCTTTTGATTATGTGGTAAATCAATTATAAAATTTCATTCCATTTTTGCCCTCTATACTTGTTATACCAAAGGTTGTTTATATGTCACAAAATTTAAAGAATTCTACATATTAGTTGTCTTGTAACTTAATAGAAATATGGAATTCATTTAATATATGACTTTTATATTTATAAATTAAAACATTACATTATTATAATAATTAACTTTTTAATTCAAATTTTTAATTAATTTTTAGATAAATAGTACTCCCTCCGTCCCTATTTATAAGACCCCTTCTAGAAGAATTGAATGTCCCTTAATATAAGACTCTTTGCAGATTTTTAGGTAAATTAATTATTTTTTCCATATTTGTCCTTCATTAATATTCAACTTTTTTTATTCCCCATATATTGATGAGTGTAAATAATTAATGAAGTTTTACTCATATGCTCAACTACCCCATTGGAAAGTGAATTTTGGAGTCTTCCACCATATCATCATTAATGTTTCTAAAATATAGTGACTTTTAAATAGTAGTATATTTGGAATGCTATTATTTTTTTTTTAAAAGACCAATACATTAACCAACTTTTCTTAAACTGTGTGAAACGGCCGAGAGAGTTTTATAATAAGGGACGGAGGGAGTATCGTATAATTTACTCATAACGTAATTATTGGATTGTTATATTTATAAATAAAAAATTAAATCATTATAATAATTAATTTTTTAATTCAACATTTTAAGTAATAAATTTGGTAAATAGTATGATATAATTTACTGATAAAATGATTATTAGATTTTTATATTTATAACTAACAAATTACAATAAAATAATAATCAATTTTTTAATTCAAGTTTTTAATTAATGTTTAGATAATTAGTATCATATGTTTTGTTGTGGACATCATTATACGTTTATTTATATTTATAAATAAAATATTAAATTATTAAATTACAAATAAAAAATTACATTTTTTGAAAAAAATTCGTATTCTATTTCAAAAGTTGAAATATATACATATATTTTATATTTTATATTAATATATTAACTTAATTAACTTAAAAAATTTATCTAAACCTTTATATATTTAAAATATTATTGTACATAATAAGAAATTTAATTATGATTTAGAAAATATAAATAATAAAGAATAATACATCTATATTAGGCTCATTTTGATTATTAGACACCACAAAAACAATTTTGATAAGGAACTTCAAAAAAATTCTGTAAAAATAATTTAATAATTTATCTGATACATGTTTTCCAAACAAAAGTCATATTAGTTCAAAATCAGTTTTATACAACATTATTTCTACATAATGAATACAGTCTAAATCAATTCTAGCACGGTGAAATCAAACACACACAAAATTTGGCGAATAAAACTCTATTGACATTTTTTTTTTAATTTTAAGAAGCCATATCCTACTTGTTGGATATTAAATTTTATAAATAATATTCTAATAATAGAAAACTCCATTCATTCCTTTTTGTCCCACCGGCCGCCATAACCCTTTTCCATAAAACAACCAATCCACATAATATATAACTATTAAAATAAAAGGTTTAAGATCGAGGTATAGGTGAATAAGTTTATTACCGATAAAAGTAAGGTGCGTTTAGAAATACAACTTATTTAAGTGTTTATAATATAAGTTCTTATTTAATAAGCACTTAATGAATAAGCTCTTAAAGAAATTGATGAAAATTGAAGAGGGTGTAGTATACTTAAATTTTCCATAAGCTATTCTCAGGAGCTTATTGAAATAAGCTTGAAACAACTTATGAGCATGTCATAAGCTTTTTTATAAGTTTACCCAAACATTTATATAAGTGCTTATGTCATAAGATAAACTCAAATAAGCTCTTTCAAACCGTACGTAAATCTAAGACTAATACCTGCATCATTTCATTTCTAGTAAGTGTGAGTGTGTGAAAAAAAAAAGTCACCCCAAAGGTGGACAACAATATAGGAATGTAAAATTATAAATAGATTAGATTAAGCCTCATTTAACACCAGGATCGAGGACTTCTTATAATAAATTGACTTTTTTCCTCTTCAACATTACTGGCCTAACCCCTAATCGTCATATCAAAAAATTGAGATCTAACATTTTTGCTTCTTTTTTCTTAGTTTAATTTCAGTTTTTAAGTGTTCAACAATGAAGAAACAAGACCAAGCTAACATAATCATCACATCATCCTTGCCATTGTACAGTTTTCAATCGACCAACATCATTAGAAACATTTTTAATGGTTTTAACAAATATTATAAGGGGTCCTGGGTAATCACATTCATAGCAATGGAAACCGTTGTGGCACAGTGACAAACACGTGGGCGTTTCCAGTTTTCAGGAGAAGCATCAAGCATTTAAAAAACCAAGTTTTATATATATCCACAAATTGAAGTAGGTAAATGAATCCATAAACATTATCTAATATCTATATATCTAGCACCACCTGCGACCAAAAATAAAACAAAAAAGATCTAGCACCACCGATTGAGACAGGAGCGATTCATGTCAAGCTTATTTTGGTGCGAACCATAATATCATTCATAGAGACAATCTTGCCGGAAACATCCACATTTTGATCATCATGTTAACTCTTCAAGCAGCAGTTTTTTTTTTTCTATCCATAAAACTCAAATCCGAGACCTAGTTTAAAGAGAATCAAACATCTACCATTTGAACCAACCCTCGTTGATATGTCAAACTTATATGCAAAGCAAAACCAACGAGCAATCTTTCTCCCCTCTTTAATTATTTGTCATTTTACATGAGTGTTTGCGGTTCGATTTGGATCATAGTTTTGAGGTAGAAAATCATCCGATCCAATCATTGCGGTTTTATTATTTTATCATTCAATCGACTTTGATATTTTTTTCAAATCCGATCCAATTTAACTTGGATTAGATTGAATCGGTTCTCGGTGTTTTAAGAGACAATAAATATTAGATTAAAGTAATAAAATTATGAAATGATAGTAAACATTTTTTGTTGAAACTTATATTTATTAAAATAAATATAAAATTATATAAAAAGAAAGATGAGACATGAAAACTAATTTAAAGCTAATTTTTAATCGCTATATTTATAGAAATATTACCATAATATTAGATAATAAAATCATAAAAAATGTATTAGTATAAGTAATTTTATAACTATATATGTATACAAGTATAAATGTATAATTATTTTATAAGTAATAATATATGTATATATAAGTTCGATTTAGATTGGATTGGATCGGTTTTTTAAAATAGGATCCGAAACCAATCCAATCCAATAAAAAAATTGGTTTTTGAAGTATTCAGTTTTTTGGATTTCGGTTTGATTTGATTTTCAATTTTCTGGTTTAATTTATGCGATTTGCATTGGATTGGCACTAAGCGCTCATTAACACTCAACAACAAGGCAGATCATGATAAAAAAATGTTTTGTAAGCTAGCTCTAGCTCATCATAATGTCATAATCACTTAATTATGTTCCCATTTCACATGAAGATTAGCTACACTATCCTTAGTTGTGAAATTAAGGTCCCAAAATAAGAAAATCTCAGTCTAAGGCCAAGATTGCACGAGGGAACCTAGTTATTTAGTTTACTGATCAACTTTGAATGATATTTATAAGTATATTTTAAAGTTCGCAACCTTCAAAAATCATGAAGAGGAAGTGTCTTGGGATATATTTGTCTAATCCACTTTAGGCACGATAATCACCGAGAATCAGTGGTATTCAAAATTTTGTACTATATATAAGATATACAGGAAACCAATCTTGAAATTATGAGTGGAGTCTCAACCCAATGGGCCTCTGGCGTATGGTCCATCATGTTAGCAAAAGAAGGTATAAAATATGAAAACAGATCGTCTCCAGCGGATTTCTCTACAGCTACTTCCAACAAGAATCTAGACTGTCCATTATATCCAATGGCTCACAAATCAAGCTGCTCAAATAATTAAAAATTACTATAAGAAAAAAATCTTGACCTTTAAATGCATCATATGGTTGAGATAGTAAACCTTAAATTCCAAATCTCAAGCAACCGTCTTGCTTCCTTACTCTTCGCCTTCCTCGTAACCTTCCCCTCTTTACTCTTCAGTAATCAACGTCGTGGTAGAGCTCGTTGGAGCACGACATGCTGATGAGTGCGTTTTGCTGATGAGTTCCAATCGTGGATTCTGGGGTTGCATTGGTTCTGCAACAGTTAGGCAGGTAACCCCCCTCAATCTCATCAATTCGCTCTAGATGTGGTTTGTGAGTTAGGTGGAATGAAAAAAAAATGAGTAATGAGACAATTTTACTATAGATATGGATTAATTGTTATGTAATGAGATGCTTTTGCTACAATAATAGATTAAATGTTGAGTAATGAGACAATTTTTCTGCAAATATAAATTGGGTTGAAGACATTTCGGGTGTATGTATCGATTAATTAAACTGTAATGAGACATTTTCTCTGCAGGTATCAAATCCTTTACAAGCAATGCCTCTATGTTGACACTTTATTAAAGGTTGAGGAATTTTTGGATGGATGTACCAATTAGAGTGAAAGACTAGACCTTCGTATCAATAATTGTTTCCCTTCTTTCTTCTTTTATTCATGTAGTAGTTGGATATTCTTATAGAGAACTTTGCTTTTCTTCAGTTGCCATTTCATTACTCTCCTTATTAACCTCGATGTTTTCATCTTACTGCAACTGAATTAAATTTTCACTCTTGACAAGTTGTTCTTCTGAAAATGCAGTCTTATAAGAATCATCAAAATTTTGTCCTGAGTTAGATAACGTGATTTAATTTCTACTGCATCTTTTGGAATCTTTTTACTAGGAGAAAAGGTTAGCAGATTCCATTTGCATTAACATTCTTTGGCTCCAAACTATCAGACATTGGATCATATTGCTTATGGAATCCAATAGCAGGATCTAACTTGTTAATGTTAAGGAAACAGGCTCACTAGACCCTCCAGTTTTGTCTACAAAGGGAGTATCCTTTGTATCATAAGAACTTGAAGTAGCATCAAAAAAGGTTTTAAGTACATTTGATTGTCTTTATTACCCTTTGTTTGATTTTCTAGATATCCACAATTGATGAACAACCTCCTTGACAAAAAATCTATTAAATCTTGTATATACTGGCAAGTGCCCTAGTCATCACCCATAATGTTAACTTTTTGCATATATATTAACTTGCTCTGGAGAACATTCTTGATGATGATTAGGGCACCTGGTAGTATATACAAGATTTAATAGATTTTTTGTCAAGGAGAGATGTTCATCAATTGTGGATATCTAGCAAATCAAATAAAGGATAATAAAGACAATCAAATGTAGTTAAAACCTTATTTAATGCTACTTTAAGTTCTCATGATACAAAGGATACACCCTTTGTAGAAAAAAACTAAAGGGTCTAGTGAGCCTATTTCTAGAACAGTCATAAAACCAGATCTTGCTATTGGATTCCAGAAGCAATATGATCCAATTTCTGATAGTTTGGAGCCAAAGAATGCCAATGCAAGTGGGGTTCCCCAACCTTTCCTCCTAGTAAAAAACACCCCAAAAGATGCAGTAAAAATTCCATCATTGTTATGTAACTCATGGCAAAATTTTGATGATTCTTGTAAGATTGCATTTTCGAAAGAACAACTTGTCAAGAGTGAACATTTTATTTTGTTGCAGCAAGATGAAAACATAGAGGTTAATAAGGAGATTAATGAAATGGTAGCTAAAGAAAAGAAAAGTTTTTGATAAGGATATCCTGCTACTGCATGAACAGAAGAAGAAAGAGGGGGGAAAAGCAGTGTTCTAAAACTCAGCTCGAACCAGTTGGTTTAACTAGTGAACCGATAAACCGGCCTAGTAACTAGTTTGAGCCATAGAAAGGATCGGTTATGTTATTCGCTCGATACAAACGACCGGTCTACTCCAGTGATTTTTGGAAAAATCGAAGATTCGAATCGGGCGAGTCATCCATGCAAAAAAAAAAAAAGAAAGAAAATCCAAGTAGAAGGAAATTTGTAGATGGCTTCAAGCATTTGTTCTCTCCTCTTAACCACATCAGTCGGCAACCATCTTGGTCAAGCAGCCTCCAAACATCCTTCTAGCCATGCATGCCATCCCAAATTTTCGGTGTTGTGTTCAACTTATTTTTATGCGGTTGTAGTGTGCTGAAAAGCCAAATGAACAAAAGGGAGAGGTGGACTTTTAGCGGAGATGAGGAAGAAAGAGGGTGGTTGTGAATTAACCAACAAGGGACGGGTAAAAGGTGGCTTTCTAAGTATTAGGGTTTGAAATTTCAGGCTAGGTTTACTTCATGGCCCACAATAAAAAACTATCTTCTAATTAATAAGTGGTTTAAATCACTTTATCTCAAGTGGACTATTGGTCATCAGACTATCCGAAATCCTATTGGACTATTTACCAATGTTTCTAATTAATTTATGGACTAAAAAATAAGGTTTTTTTTATTTTTTCAAGAAAATCAGTTATGTTAATTTATTTGTGATAAAAATTTTAAATAGTGTAAATATATATAGTGATTATTAATATAATTTACTTTTAGACTTTAATATATATTAATGATTTATATGTTTATATAATTATATATATATCTGGTCCAACTTGTTTAACTAATCACTCACAAACCACATCCAAAGCGAATTCATGAGAGTAACTGCTTAACCGATGCAAAGCCAACGCAGCCACAGAATTCACGATTGGCGCTTATCAGCAAGACACACTCATCAATGTGTTGTGCTCCAATAAGGTTCGCCTCAACGTTGGTTACCAAAGAGAAGAGAGGGGAGGGTTGCGCGGATGGCGAATAAGGAAGCAAAACATTATTCAGTAAAAAAAAATACCACTGGGGCTACTCTTTTTTATCCTTTGCTTACATGTATTATAGTAAGTATTTTGTACATTAATTCATTATTAAAAAATTTAATAAATTAGATAAAACGTATTTAAGATTATAAATATACATAAAATAAAAAGCTGGAGTTTTTTTTCTGATTATAAAAAAATTTATAATATGTTATGTGAATTAATATATATTATAATTTTATGTCTATTAATTTAATATAGTCTGTTGATATTTAAATTTATGAATTTATAATTTATAGTTATGAAAAGTTTTAAAATTACATTATAAAAATATATTTTATATTTAATATAAAATATATCTCATGACCATTGAAAATAAAAATAAATTAAAAATCCAATTATATCCAACGGTAAAAATTTAAATTTAATGTTTAAGATTCATTCCTCAGTCTAAACTAAACGTATTTATAAAGTTAGAATCTAGGATACACTAGTAGAAATTTGTATTATTCTATACAAGTTCATTTGATACCATTTAGAAATAATGATTTTTATTTAGCGATAATGATTTTATCCATACATCCAATAGCTTATTTTCTTTATTTCTTATAATTTCTTCCCTAACTATTGTTTCTTTTCTCAATTCTTCCCCACTTATTTGCGCCACCAACTCACTCATCACTGTAAGGTCCAAGACCCTCTTGAATAAATATTTTAATAAGAACAAACTTTGATTACAAAGTTGTAAATGTTCTGAATGTTTTGGTACAAATGTTTGTACTTGAGAATGCTTGAAAGAATATAGGAAAAGGTACAGAAGGAAGGTTGAAAGATAAAAAGGATTAGATCATGTGTCCAAAAGCATGTTACGTAGAGCTTTCATGTTAAAAGTGATAAAAACAAGTTCAAGAAGTAGTTTCTTAACTTCAAGAAGGTCAAGAAAGTTAACTAAAATCACTTGAAAATTAAACCGAGTTGTATCAAGCTTCAGAAACAAAGGTGAAACTTTAGAAGGATTATTCAAGACCACTAGAAGCATGAGAATGAGCTTTTCATGAAACCTTACACTTTCTCAATGTGAAAGATCACTTAAGCAGCTCAAGCATCTTCATTTCAAGATTCACCGATGCAAACAAAACAATTTGAAAAGGTTAATATCATTAGAAACCCAACTTTGACTATAGAAGCAAAACCTACAATTTCCTCAACAAAGTTATCACTCTCCAGAAGCATCTAATACAAAATTCAAGTTATAAACATGTTAAAAGTATCTTTAGAAGCATTGAACAAGTGGTGTATGTAACATCCCAATAATTAAAATCAATTTCTTAAAGAAGGATAGTAGGTTGATGAGCTCTAGGGGAAAGATTAAGAAAAGAGTAAGAAAATGTAAGAGGAAAACCTATGGATGAGAAACTAAGATTTCAAGTTTTATTGTCCTCGCTCAAGCAAGAGTGGGCTCGCTTGAGCGAGATTATCAGTAAAAATGGGAAAAATGAGTTTCTGTCAAACTCCCTTGAGCGAGAACGAAAGGAGTTTTTGGGGGCTCTCTGGACGTTTTTTGCTTGAGTGAGAAGGAGCTCGCTTAAGCGAGAAGCTTCTCACTTGTGTGAGAACGCGAAGAAGAGTTTTTCCCAACCCTCTCACTCAAGCGAGAAATTCTCGCTTGAGCGAGAATATACGTAGAGGTTTAAAACCATTAATTAGGGCACAAATTTAATTCATTTCTCCCTTCTTCTTCCTAGAGAGAGAGAGAGAGAGCGACCCTTAGAGAGAGAGGTGCCTTGGAAGCTCAAGAGAGGTCTTACATCCCTCAAGTTGATCACCAAGCTCTTGGATTCCCCCTCTCCACCATTCCTTTTTCCTTGTCTTCTTCCCTATTAAGGTGAGTGTGATCACCCACTCACTCTCATCCTTGAATATATCATTTAAATGTCCCCCTCTCTTCCTTCCCTTGCTTTATGATTGTTTGTGTTTGAGTAGAAGTAGATTATGATGGTTAGGTTGATATATGTGTTGAATTGGTTGTTATGATTTTTCCCTGGATGGAAGGTTAGAGTTAAGGGGAAATCCCCATCATATATGTTGATTTTCTCTTGAGGAATTGTATGCTCATATTAACACCTATATTCATATGATTATTGTTGATTGTTCATGTTCTTAACCCTAACCATGTAAAAAGGAATTTTGGGTCTTAAGACCTCATGTAAATGATGAAATTAAGGGTCCTTGGGGCCTCATGTATATTATGAATTGGGTCTTTAGACCTCATGTTAAATGAACAAATTTGGGTCCTTGGACTTCACGTATTAAGAAAATGTCTTTTGTCCTTGAGCTTCATGTTTAAAAGAGGAAGAATCATGTGTGAATCTATCATGTCTAAGGGTAAGGTCTTTATGGCCTTCACGAATGACGATTCCTGTTAGTTTGAGCCCAGTCTAGCCTCATGTCAAGTGGAAAGACCCCTAGGGTGTTGGGTAAACACTGCATGACTAACATTGCATTGTGGTTATCACGTATGATCTATGATTTGTTTGAGTTGAGGTATAAATTGTTTCATATCATTTGATTGATTTCCCCTATGTTTTTATACGCTCACTGAGACGTTAGTCTCACCCCACTCCGTGGGAATTACCTTCAGATGTGCAGGGTCCTCGTCCAGAGCATTGATGGAGGGTAGGAGCTGTTATGGGCTTTTGTGTTGGCCCACTTTTTGGGACGATAGTAGTATATTTTGTATAGGCATAGGTTGAATTATTTTGATGGGATAAAACTGTACATGTGGGGGCTCAGGGATTTATGTTATATTCCAGGACATATGTATAGTTATATCCTATTATTCCTATTGAAAGAATATTGTATATTGAGCCATTAATGGCAACTATGATGATATTATTTTGATGTATTGGAAATTCTTGCTTAAGTAAGTGTTGGATTACCTAAGCCGTATTGTATTGTATTGTATTGTATTGTATGCCGATACTATTAATGCGCGAAATAATTTCACGGATTTGGAAATAGTGCTCCCAACAGACATTATTTTCGAATTAAGAAATTAGGACGTTATATATGTCCTAGAGGCCAATGTATATTGACCCCTTTTAGCATACAATATATGTCATGTTAATTATAAAAAAAACATTCTTTATTATATTATTTAATTAATATGATAAAGTCCTTAGAATGACTTGTTCATGGTTGTCGGATATTAAGTTTGACTTGATAGTGAGATTCTATAGGCTACTTTAGAACGTCATTCTTAAATCATGCCTAGTAAAGTATTATTGTGAATAAGGACAACAATGATAAGTTGAGACTAGTATGTGAGTAGATTGATGACCATGTCTCATTCGTCATGGATATGTGATATCAAATCTTTCTCATGGGTACACATTAAAGGGTTTTTATGGTGTATCGGAATGACCCACCATGGGAATGCTACATGGATTATTACGTATGTCATTAGTGATTCTCATAGTGACAATGGTGAATGTGGTCCTTTGACCTGATGTCACATCGATTTCCAACATGAGGAGTCAAATGCTTTGGTGCCATCAAACGTCATGCCTAACCCGGTGACTATAAAGGTGGTTACCGAGTATACCACAAATCTTGTGGAGGGATGGGAGTGACTAAATGGGATTTGTCCCTCCCACATAATGAGAGTTATATCTTGGGCCCCTTGATTGAGTGAGACTACAAAGTGCATGGTGGTTCCTAAATAATATTAGTATGGTATCTTAATATTATTTTTTATTAGTCTACTCGGGAAATCAAGAAACCGAGATTGAACTATACAAGGATGACATGTTCCACGCCTTGTGTTCAATCTAGATATATGAACAAAGGGACTATACATACATAGTAACATTGCTCGCAAATTGGTTATATGTCAAATCAAATTGACATTCCTGTTATTTGGGTAGTAGCGATGTTTTGCTAGATATCATTCGCTACTTGTAATATTAAAATAATATTTTAATATTATTGCCAACATAATGGGAACCTACAAGGTCACACAATTAGAACGCGCTGACTAGGACACTGAAGCCATTAGATGGTTTTAATTGGGCTTTTGATTAGATTAAGGTCCATGTGATGTGAAGCTCAATTAGTAATGCTAAATGGGCCAACCATTTGTTTTGGCCTACACATAGGTAGATATCACTAAAGCCTAATGCTCACTTTAAGGGTTAGTCACTGCAATATATAGAATGTATTGATGGTATCTAACAAGTGATTACTCTAATTATCCAAAAACTAAAGAGAAAATGTTTTCTCTAAATCTTATTACTATCCCTCATAATGACAGAAAAGGCAAACATCCCTTCGCCGCTGCTAGCACTGCGAAAGAGGGAGTCCTAGTATTGCGTTCGTGTGGATACCAATGGAGGCATAGCTACTCTTGCAAGCTCGTGGATGGGAAAAAAAAGGATACGGTCACTTGCCTCACTAAAAGGTATACTCTATAAAACAATTTATGGCTTTTGCATGGATCCTTCCGTTGCGTTTGACTTTCAAAAACCCAACAGTTCCCACACTCCTCTATCTATTATCCTTGAATATTTCAAGTTGAGGAATACTCAAGGAGCTTCCAGATGCATAATTACTTCTATTACAATTTATAGCTAATGCAAACAAAGCAAGAGTAAAGGTTGGAGACATTATAAGTGTGTTTAAAGCTTCAGAAGCAAAAAAACAAAACTCCTGCACACATTCAGAAGCATCAGTTTCTCCAGAACCAGAAACATAATTCATGCACACTTCCAAAAGCATAAGTTTTCTCTAGAAGTAGAAAACGAAAATTATGTACACTTCTAGAAGCATTAGTTTTCTCCAAAAGCAGGAAATAGTTTTTTCACGCACTTCCAGAAGCATTAGTTTTCTCCAGAAGTAGGAAAAACACCACATTTTTTTTTCCAGAAGCTTATTCTTATTATTTATCAAGTTGTTGGATTTTTTTACACGTCCGGAAGGAAGATTTTGTGAAAGAACAGATGCACACCTTCAGAAGCATTAATTGAATGGTCCAAAAGCATGTTCTGGAAAAGTTTTTGAACCTATATTTTTGCAAAAATCACATCCATATTAGTTCACATACTGATCTGGAAAGTTTCATCAAATTATGAAACTGTTTTGTGCTCCAGAAGCACATTTCTTGAAACATGTTTATAGACTTGGACATAAAAACCAGATCTGTGAAGACTTGTTTTTTTAACTTATATTTTTGCACAAATCACATCCAAATTAGTTCAAATACTGATCTGGAAAGTTTCTTTAAAATATGAAACTGTTTGGTGCTTCAAAGCACATTTCTTGAAGTATGTTCATTGTTTAACATCGAAACTTTGGATGCAGATTACCAAATCTTTATAGACTTGGTTTTAATTTGATTTAACTATATATTCTGATTGTTTATTGTTTGAATGTTTGCTCTGCAAAGTTTCATCAAGTTTCAAGTCTGTTTGATACTTCAGAAGCATCATTTATCAGATTTTCTATTCAATTTGATTTAAAATATAAGATTAATATAAAATTGCTTCTGAACATATTTTTTATATAATCTTTCTAGCTATTGGTTAAATAAGTATTTCAGAAAGATTTATTAAAATATAAACTCATTTAACCTTTCAAAAACACGTTTTCAAGTGTCATATTCACATTTTTGTTGTTGTATAATTGTAGAAACATTATATCATTCTTTTGAACCTTATTTAAGTTGTTTTTGCACTAAATACACTATTTGGAAAAATAAAATTTTGGTCAAATTAATCCATGTGATATCACTTGCCTTCAAAAAGATGGTTTCAATCAACTTATATAGTAGCCATATTACACTAACCATTATCTTCTAGAAGTAAATTCTAATAGCCAAGGTATTCCTTGTGCAAAGATCAACAAGCTTCTGAAACTACTTGTAGGCTGGACCAAAAGTTTTCAAGGGTCACGGTTCAATCCCCTTCTTATGACTCTCTAAACCACTTCATTCACCTCACTCAGATTCTCCGCCCTCACCAACACAACACCATCACTCACCCTCCACATGCGATTGTAATCGGAACTTCCATCGCTGGGAACTAAAGGAACTCACCACTTATTGAAACTTCCACTGTTTTCCCCTCCTCCATACCAGAGTCATCGTCCAAGATAGGGATGGCAACGGGGCGGGTTTTGCTCTCCCCGTCCCCGTACCCGTTCCCGTAGAAGTTGGGGCAGGTTCGTGTTCGAGTTTAAAGAGAACATGTATGAAATTAGTTATTAAACCCAAACTCATCCCCGCAGGTCCACGTCAAGTTTGGGGAATCCCGCATGGATCTCACATTCTCTATTTTTTATTTTTATTTATTTTAATAACTTAAATTGTAAATACATGTTTTTAAATAAGTCATATATATGTAATTTATTTTAATTCAAATAATATGTAAATATAGACATTGAGAATCCTAAATAATAAGAAAATTAAGAACTATATTTTACTTTAAGGAAAATAAATAAGTTTGCCTTTATTATTTAACAATTAGTATATATAATTAAAACTATTTCATTATTATATCGGGGCGTGGGCATGAGGGGTTCTTGCACCCGCAAACCCACCCGTGCACCATTAAAAGTGAGTTCGAGTTTTCCTTAAATCCGGTCAAAAAGGGTTTTCCCCGTCAAAGTCGGGGCGGGGGCGGGTCAGTACTCGCGGTTTCATTGTCATTGCACGTTGTAGACCACCACAACCCAAACATAACACTTGTGCCTGTAGAGACCATCACATTTCCCCTAGGTCCACCACCTAAACAGATCGCCTCAGGGAACACCGCTGACTACCCCCCATGGCCATCATGACCCACCCTCTCACTTCCCACCTCTGCCTCTGTCAGCCCTATTGTACGTTGTCCCCGTTGCGCACCACCAAGCCTAGTATGATCAAACCAACCAGCCACTACACTGGCCTCGTTCCCCCTCCGTGGCAAAGCATGGCCGCAAAACCCAAAAGCAGCCACAGTGTCTATCAACTACGAAGTTGTACCACTGGATTGGTAGACGCTTGTCTGAAAAACAATACTTGTAATCCTTTGGGCTGGTAGAGAAATCCAGTAGCTTGTTGGCACTAAGATTGAACGTAACTGTGGTAGTGAGTGAACTAGTATAAATCTTTGGCTAAGTATTCCTATCCCTTATCTCTTTATATTTTTTTGTCTTAAGTAAAATAAACACATTTCATAAAAAATCTGTTATCTAAAATTTATCAGATAAGAGATAAAACTTCAAACAGCTTCTGAAAACTCTTCTGAAATTTAACGTAAACTTGGTTTTTGAAAAACGTTCTGAAAACTGCAAAGGTTTGTAAGAACACTATTCAACCCTCATTTCAGTGTTTTGTTGTTGTTCTACAGTTGGTATTAGAGCTCGGCCTCTAGGTTGAACACCTAACAATGTTAGAGGAGTAGATCCAAGCAGATGGAAACCTCAACAAGCACCAGTCACTACATCATAGAGGGAGCCTCTATGACTTGGCCTCCAGCCTTCAACTAAGAGGACTACCACTATTAGAAGGATTGCATGAAGCTCTTCATCGAATCCAACAACATTGGTCTATGGGTGGTGGTGATTGATGGTGACTGTATTCCCATGTGTGGTGGGAATCCTATTCCTAAGTCTGAATGGACTGGGGAACAAAGGGGATGTGTGTAGCTCAACGCCAAATCAAAACTCTATCTTGTTTGTTCTATAAACAAACCAGAATATGAGAAGGTCCGTGGATGCAACTCTACAAAGGAGATCTGGCATACTCTGGCATTAGCTCATGAGGGAACTGAGAATGTCAAACAATCTAAGATCAGCATGCTGGTTCATCAGTACGAGATGTTCAAGATGCAGGAGTCAGAAACCATTGACCAAATGTTCGGTAGATTTCAGACTACAACCAATGGAATCAAGTCCTTAGGGAAGACCTATGATTCTGGAGATCATAACAGGAAGATTCTAAGGAGCTTACCTAAAGCTTGGGGGCCCAAGGTGACCGCTATTCAGGAAGCTAAGGATCTTAGCTCCCTAAAGATAGAGGAACTCTTGGGATCCTTGAAAGTCCATGAGCTTGAACTTGGAGAAGATGCGTCTAAGAAGAAACCCTTATCTCTTAAAACCAAGATGAATCCACTGAAACATGGCGTCATGAAAGCCATGCAAGCCAAGGAGACTTCAGATTGCTCAGAAGCATCTGAAGAGAGTTTTGAAGATGATGATCTTTCTCTATTGAGCAGAAAGATCAAGAGGATGCTATAGAAGAAATGAATGTTTAGAAGGGATCAATAGTTTAGAAATAAGAAGGAGAGGTCGGACAAAGAAGCTTCTGCATCAGAAAAGGGTCAGATCATTTTCTATGAGTGCAAACAGTCAGGTCACATCAAAGCCATGCAAGCTGAGGAGACTTCAGATTGTTCAAAAGCATCTGAAGAGATTTTTGAAGAAGATGATCTTGCTCTGTTAAGAAGAAAGATTAAGAGGATGCTACAAAAGAAAGGAAATTTCAGAAGGGATCAACGGTTCATAAACAAGAAGGAGAGGCCAGGCAAAGAAGCTTCTACATCAGAAAAGGGTCAGATCGTTTGCTGTGAGTGCAAACAGCCAGGCCACATCAAAGCAGAATGACCCAAGTTGAAGAAACCAACCTTCAAGAAGAAGAAGGTGTTGATGGCTATATGGGAGGATTTGGATGACATAACTTTAGAAGAGAAAGAGGAATCTGCTGAAGAAGCCAATCTTTGTACGATGGCTAGTCCGCCCTCTTCAAATAGTTTTGAACCTGATGTACAATCTGAACCTGACTTTTAAGAGAGATATGATGATTTTTTTTTAGAGTTCAAGGGAACTCTTCCAAGAATGCAAGGAACTGAGTAAAGCATACACAAAAATGTGTAATACGAGTGAAGCTCTTGAGAAAGAGAACCTTGTACTCAAGGAAAAACTTGAGAACTACAACAAGAGTAGCTCAAGTAATCAATCTAATGAAGTAGAGAAACTTCACAAGAAGGTTGATGAGCTTACTTTGGATTTGGCCAATTTTGTTAAGGGAACAGAAAACCTGAACAAACTCTTGGGAGTTCAGAAGGGTTCCAAAAAATATATGGGCTAGGTTACTCTTCAGATGAATCATCAGAACCTCTTGATTCTAAATTTAAAAGCCTAAAAAGGATGAGAAGAAGTGTAATGGATGTTCTTATTGAGAGAAACCAGGATACAAGGATTACACATGTTATCAAGCAGAGAATACAATTCAGAGCCGCAATTGGAGACTTCTTGATCGAGAATCCTTGAGAGCCAAGAGATCGTGACAGTCTCTAGGAAGCCATAGTGGAGAAGGAGGGAGATTGCAAAGAGGGTGATAGTCTCGTTTGTGTATTCCTCTCATCTATTTTGGTTTGTGATGGCTACCATGAGTAGCTAAACCTTTCTTTAGGATTGAATGATGTCGATTCAATCCCATATTGTATTTGAATATTTGTTATTTGGGAATCCCTGTTTTATAAAGTTGGTATTTTTATTCTATTCTTAATGCTTAGCTTCCGTCTTTGTACCATAATTATGATGCGATTTCTTAAATGCGCTGAGAAACGGTTTTCTAAATCTGATTGGTGAAAATACTCAATTCGTGACTGTGGACACCAGCATGAATTGATAACTTTAACAATTGATCTTCAAACCAAGGCAATTTATGACCGTGGAAACCAACGTAAATTGTTTCTGAGTGTTTCATAGTTGTGGAGACCTTTATGAAATACCATTTATTTGTGCTTCAATTTTTAGAAATCAAATTCCCAGATTTCAAAGATTTCAAAATATGAGAAAGGTGTGATAGATAGATTTCAATCCTAGTTTTCTCATCATTAATTTCTCCTTTGCACATTTGTTTTGGATATCCAATTTATCTTTATTTTCTACAATTTATTTTCAGTATTTTAATTTCAGCAATCATAAACCTAAAATATCCAAAACAAATCCCCTCAATTAGATTGTAACTAAGAATTTGAAATTGTACCATTCCCTATGGATACGACAACCCTTTTCTCTTACTATTATACTGTTGTGATATTGGTACGCTTGCCAAGATCCCAACAAGTATTTTTGGCGCCGTTGCCGGGGAACGGTGTTTCAAATTCAAATTCTTAGTTCTTTCTTTTTGAGTTGTGAATATTTGTATTTTTCTTTTTATTCATTTTATTTTTCTTTTTCTGTTTTATTTTTCTATTTTTATTTTTTCTCTCTAACTAACCCTTGTTCTATTCCTTGTGATGTATACTTTTGAAAGGTCAGGTACCAAG
Source organism: Sesbania bispinosa (assembly GCA_026901365.1). Classification (NCBI taxonomy): domain Eukaryota; kingdom Viridiplantae; phylum Streptophyta; class Magnoliopsida; order Fabales; family Fabaceae; genus Sesbania; species Sesbania bispinosa. The sequence goes on along the minus strand of QLOH01000226.1, from coordinate 777,835 downwards.
AGCGCTATTGGAATTTGACCCTGAAATTGAAAAGACATCAAAAGGACGAGCTCAAAGATACAATCTTAACACTCTCTGTTCAACCACCCTAAATGAAGTAAAAACTGCACCAATCATGGCTAGTGAATGGAAAAATTAACCAAGAAGAACGCTTGGAGATTATGCCAGGGAGCAAGGATGGCAACGTCTACCAAGGCGAACACTTGGAGATTATGTTCCACAACGAGAACGAGAATACTTCTCCAACATACCGATTCATGGTAACTTCTCTACCTACAATAATTATTCTGAACAGGGGAAGTTACCAGAGTCAGAATTTTGGGTGGCAACAAGATGCTGTCTCACCCCACATGCAAACTCCTGCAGATAAAATCCTGGCTCAGAACGGGATTCTCATCCAGCGATTAGCAGCACTCACCAAGCAGATATCCATGATTCCTTATCAGTTCCATGCAATGCAGTCTTATCCTGGCCAGTCACCACAATTAACTTGTGACTATTGTGGAGGTGACCATCACAATAGTTACTGCTCTTATCCAAGCACTCAAGAAATTTGTGATTTTTGTGGAGGTGACCATCCCAATGGTTACTGCTCTTATCCATGCACTCAGGAAGAGCAAGTTAATTACATGGGCAATCAAGGAAGACCATGCAATTTCTCCAACAACAACAACTTTGCAAACAATTATTCACAAGGTTGGAGAAATAACCAGAACGATTATTTTGGTTGGAGACAAGACGCATAGCCTTCTAACATGCAACCTTCTTTCCAACAGCAGCAAAGCTACTCTGCACTCTACCAAAGATGGGATGATGCTCTTGAAAGAATCTCGTAAGACATTATGCAATCTCAGAAGAAGTGAGAAGAAGCAAAAAGAAATATTGACGCTCTATTGGAGCATATAGCAAAAATAAGAGCCAACTAACAGTCAGAACAAATCTCAACAAATACACAACCCAACCCCGAAGAGCAGTGTGACGACATTGTTCAACGGATAGGGGAAGGAACTGATGACAATCTGACTAATGAAGAAGAAGAAGCTGAAGAAGAAAAGGAAGAAGAAGAAGGTGAAGCAGAAGTAGAATAAGAAAAAGAAGAGGATGAAATAGAGAAAATTGTGCTTAAAGAAGAGAGTGATTGTGAAGGGGAGGAAGATAACAAAATAAGTGAGAGTGTACATGATGTAATTGTAGAAAAAGAACAAGAAAAAGAGAAAAAGAGCGAGCAAAGAACTGAGAGAGGAGGGGAAGTAGTGAAGAATCCACCAGATCCTGACAACCCTCCGAAGGAAGACAAAGACGGGCAACATACAAATGTTTAACCTTCCAAGACTCACAAAAGAAAGGCCTGCAAATACACTGACCTGAACAAGGCAGAGAAAAAAATCAAGCCAATAACATCACAATCAAAGCCTAAGGAGGAGAAGACCCATACAACTCAACATAAGACTTCGAAGAAAAGAAAAGTCAGGCCAAAAGAGTCAGCAACATGGTCTAACTCCAGACACAAGACCAAATGGTTAGATTCAAGTCACATTCACAATTGGTCAGAGGCAAGAATATGGCTAGGGTCACTGCCAAAAGGAATCAAGGGAACAACACAAAGGCTGGCCAAAGGATTCCAGTATCACCCACCTTGAAAGAACAGACATCAAGCTATATGACGTAAAACGAGCGCTTCCTGGGAGGCAACCTAGAGATTTTTAAATTTTTAATTTCAATAGTTTTCAATTTTGTTTTTGTTTTCCGTTTGTTAATTAGGATTTTTAATTTTTAGGATTTAGGAAATTTTCAAAATTGATTGGAATGTGTTTGTGGAAAAATAAAATTTTAAACAGTTGGAAGTAGCGGAAAACTTAACTGAAAATTGCAAAATTTCGTTCTGTTTTCTGCGCTGAGCGTAGGTAAAGCGCAGAAATACAATTTTAGTAACTATTTTCTGCGCTTCACCTGCGCAGTGGTAACGAATTTCAAAACTGAAACCTGCGCTCCACTCACGATGAGCGCAGGTACGCGTTGTTGCTTAAATTGAACTAAAAATAGGGGGAAGTCATTCATTCTTCCTCCCCTATTTTCTCCTGTACCGTCTCTCTACTTCCTAAGCCCTTCTTTTCACTTTTTCCACTCACAAACCTCCTTCAATCTTGAATCTTTCAAGTTTTAAGGTATGTTTTCGTGTTTTTGAATAGTTTTAACCGATGAAAATTTTCATTTCCTCTGTTTTTATGGTTTGAATTTTAGGATAGCAACCTTAGGACTGTGAATGTGTGTATTGTTTATTAATGCTATCTTGGAAATAATTTTAGCTGTGTGGAATATGAAGAACAAACTATTTGTTGGAATACTAATTGTTTTGTGAGTTTTTGAGTTTCAAAGTGTTACACTCTGTTTCTTGAAAAATTTAAACTTTCACTTTCCATAGATTAGTTGAATGATTGCAAAACAATTGGGTATATTCTGTTTATATGAATCCATTGCCAATTGCAACTGAAATTTTGCTGTGAATTGACGGATTCTTTTGCAGAATGTATTTTGAATTTTGCATGCAATTTGGTTAATTATATGCTTCCATGTTCTTCATGAATTATTGTTTGCAATAAGGCATCGTTGAATTGACTATGTTTCTTTAAACTAACTATTTTTGTTTGATTTTTCAGATGCCTCGTATCAAATACATTGCTGGCCTTTCTCGTGGCTCTAACTTACGAGGAGAAGGCAAGGGGAAAAAGGGTTCGAAATGAACCCCATTACGACCCCATGAGATTCAAGAGCGCATAGGCTGCTTCGAAGTATGAAGCTCTCAGACGTTGCAATTTTGTGCTCGAGAGACCAGTTGAGTTCAAACCAGGGGAGTGTGAGGAGTTCAACATTGAGGTTATCCGACGCGGATGGCGTAGGTTAGCTTATCCTGATAGATTATTCGACCCGGAACTGGTCTGGGAATTCTACGCCAACGCAGTTGGAGAGCCTGGTGATAGAGGAGAGAGGGGATCTTATGTGAGGGTTAGATGGGTGACGTATGATCGCGATACGATCAACGACTATCTGGGTCGCCCAGCCCCAGATGATGAGGACGATTTCCCTTGCCAATACCATGAGCTGGTACGGAGTATTAGCATATATGGGAATGAGGAGCTGGATACGAGGACTCCCACACTACTATATTTACCTGGCCGCACCTATGACACCAACCAGTACCGGGAGGCAAGAAGAATCCTCAAGAAGGACTTGAGGAGCAATTCCCAGATGTGGACAGTTCTGGTGTTGGCTAACATCAGGCCCACCAACCATGTGTCCGACATCATCATCGAGACGACACATATCATTTAATGTGTCTCGTTCGGTCAGGATGTTGACCTCGCTCGAGTAATATCGGTGAAGATTCATTCTACCGTGACTGCGGTGGGGCGTCTTGGTGCACGCTTTAGGATCCTTTTAGGCTTTCCTTCTCTGATCACCGCACTATGTCGTTCTCAGGGAATTGCTACTCAGGCTACTGCTCCCATCAAGGCTGTCATTACCAGAGGTTATATTGATGCATATTGCATACCTGATGAGGAGTTATAGCCACCCCCAGCACCCCAGGGAGATCATCAGCCATAGTAGCCACAGTCACCACCACCAGCTGACATCCCACTCCAAGCTTACATGGAGCACATTTGCAAGAAGAACTCCACCATCCACAGAGGGATTTCCCACCTTTAGGAGTATTTGTACCAGACCCATACCTAGGCATGCTGGCTGATGAGTTCCAGACATTCTTGCAGTGGCCAGGGGATAGGCCTTTTCATCCAGGGGGAGGTGCAGCAGCAACTGGTGATGGATATGCACAGGACGAGGAGTTCCATGATGCAGAGGAGGAGGATGAGGATTGAGATCAGATTTTTTTTTCGGTTTTTCATTTTCTTTTCCTCTTTCTTTTTATTATAATTAAGCTAAAAAAATTATATTTTCAAAATGGATTCCCTTAGGATTAGGATTAGTTAATTTAGATTAGGATTAGGAATAAAGATTGATCAGAATTCAATTTAATTTTTCGATGCTAATACAGCCAAACAGACTGAATTAGGAAAGAAAAATGAACTAAGTTGTGAATCCATAATCAATTAGGTTAGATTCTTGTACAGGAAAGATTAATTGAATCAATAGTTGTTCAATAAGTGATTTCATAAAGGAATTTAGCCTAAGCCTGTGAGTGTGAGAGACTAAACACTTTGAGAGATTTCACTGTTATTTGTCAACTGTTATTGCTTGCGTTTCTTAATTTTATTCTATATATGAAAGGCATAGAAATGGTCAAGGCAACTTGTATATATATAATAATTGCTCAGTGCCAAAAAGCCAACCCATGAAAATTTTTTCCAATTCTTTGTAACCCATTTGAGCTTTAATGTTTCTTTTCTTATGCACCCCAGCCAAATTAATGTCTATATCTTGTCCCTTACACACTTGGGATAGAGAGCATAGGTGCAATTCTGATAGAATGGGTGATTGGTTGGTTATCTGAAAAGTGAAAAAAGCAGGCACAAGCAAGCAAGGAATTCACTCCCTCAAGTATATAAAAAAGGGTGTATAGTACAAAGTTGAATAAAGAAGGGAGTGAATTACCAAACAAAAAGAGGCCAATTGAATGATACAAGTCAAGAATGTAATGGAGAATTGAGAGAAAGTTTGAGAAATGGTGAAACCGCAAATATGATCTCTATTCTAGTGTTTCTTTGAATATCCAGAAAAACCATGAGTTCTTGATAGCCCAGCCTCGTTACAACCCAAGAAAAGACCTTTTGATCTATGCTAACTTTTTGTTAGAATATTAACAGGAAATGACTGGCAATTCTAGTTGTTCAATTTCAGTGAAATAAATGAGGGAAAACATTCACCCGTGAGAATGAGAGCAATTCCTTGATTGATCAAGAAATTGTTTCAGCTAATGTTCTTGAAAGATCTGAATGTGCTTTTATCTCTTCCTTTTTGATGATTGAAAATATTACTTATTTCTGATTTTGATCTGACTTTTGGAATGAGACAGTTGTTGAAGCAAAGGAATTTGAATTGTTTTCTCTTCAATCATAAGAAGCCTTTGAGGGATTGTCAACATAACCATCTATTTATTCTTTTCTTGCTTGAGGACAAGCAAGAAGTTAAGTTGGGGGGAATTTGATAAGTGTTAAATTTACGTAAAATTCCTATATAATTACAACACTTATTGAGGGCAAAATGCTAAATTTATACCCCAATTTATCCTTTTTTGGCTTAAAGTGCAATCCTTGTAATTATTTAAGTCAAATTTGAATTTGATGCTATTTTGATAAAGATTCTGTTGATTTTTGCAGATAAAAAGCAAAATTCAAATAAAGCATCGAGATAGCAAAAAATAAGGATAAGAACAGCACAAAGCAAGCTTAAAAAGAGGAAATTCAGGAGACGCAGTTGCGGACTCCTGCGCTCCACCTGCACTATGTTGAGTCTCAAAAATCAATTTAAGTATTCAAATTGGATTAAAGACTCATTATCTTTGGTTTTAATGCTTAACAAATTTGATTGCATAAATAACATATTCTACTGAGAAAGGTAGTTTTTCTTTGTATTTCAGCAACTCTGAAAGAAGCAACTCTCTGAAGTTGATCAACCTACTGAAATGAAGAACTCTCTGAAGGACTTGGATTTACTGAAGATTACTTAACCTTCTGAAGTATTTGCACCATATGATTTGTTGAGAAATCAACTTACTGATAATGTTCATCTTAGCATCTGTCCAACTCAGAAGACTTTCTGCGCAAAGACTTAAAGGTCTCTAAATGTCTTCTGCTATCATCTACAAAAGGAAGTTTTACAGAGCTCTTTCTGCGTCTCATGAATCATAGTACCTGAAAAAGGAACCACTGTACCTTCTGTGTGTCAGAATCGTACTATCTCTGCACACCTACTGCTTCAAGTCAAAAGCTATCACAAACTTGTCTCTCAACGACTATATGCTCAACGGCTACTTTTCTGGATGCTATATATAGCTCCATGAAAGTCTTTGAAAAAGAAGGAGACAACCCAAAGAAGCCGAGAGGATACCCAAGAGAAAATATTAAGAGAAAAGATCAAGGTAAAGCGTGAAAAGCTAGAGAAGCCCAACAAAAAGCAAAAGAGAAGAGATTAAGCAAAAAGAGTGAAACGGCCAAGTTAAGAGAAGATCTTTTATCAGGCCAAAACTCTGTTGTAACACTCTACTATATCTGTACATTAGGTTCTTGTCATATGTATGTTGAGTCTTACTCAGTTAACCCTCTATACTAGATCTTCTGAGTTCATAGTTCTTCAGGAACTTGAACAACACTATCTTTGTAAACACTGTTAAGTGTTTGAGAGCCTGGAGAGACTTGGAGGAACAAAGAATACTTGGTTTAGCCTGAAGAGGCAGTGTCCAAAGAATACTTGTGTTTATCCTGAAGAGGCTGTGTCCAAAGAATACTTGTAAGCTTGCGGGATTAGTGGAAATCCAGTGGTGTGTTTGCTTTGGGACTGGATGTAGCTCATTGATTTTGTGGGTGAACCAGGATAAATTTTTGTGGCTAAGTTTTCTTAACCCTTATCTCTTTATATTCAGTTTTTATCTAACCAAGGACGGTTCTGAAAAGTGCATTTATAAATCCACGCAGAAATCAATATCTTTTAACGCGAAAATATTTCAAAATCAATTTTACACAACCTGCTGAGTCATATCAGCAAGTTGCTGAACTTCCAGTTTCGGAAGGTTGATAAAATATTTTCTCAAAGTGTTTGCTTGTTTTTAAAGGTTTTCAGAAAATCTGAAAAGAATTATGAAACACTATTCAACCCCCTTCTAGTGTTTCCTGTGGTTCTAACAGTTGATATCAGAGCTCAACCTCGGGTTGAGCATCTAACTAGTGCTGAAGAAGAAGATCCAGATGGAAAACTCAACAAGCTATGGTGTATATATCTCAGAAGGAGCATCTGTAACCAGACCACCAATCTTCAACAGAAAAGATTATACTTTCTGGAAAGAACATATGAGGCTATTCATGGAAAGTTATAATCTAGATCTCTAGGATGTAGTTACTGATGGTGACTATATTCCCATGAGAAATGGATTACCCATTTCCAAAGCTGATCCAATGAGCAAAAATTTAAAGTTCAACTTAATGCTCAAGTCAAGCTCTACTTGATTTGTTCTCTGAACAGAGTTGAGTATGACATGGTAAAATGACTCTACTCTGCCAAGGATATATGGGAGTGGCTAGCTTCATATGCTCTTATAGAAGATGAAGATTACAAATCCTCAGAAGAGCTACCCTCTGAAAGTGAAGAAGATTCATCAGAAGAAGAGAATCAATGCTTAATGGCAAATCAATCAGAAGATTCTGATTCTAAGGTAACTTCCTTAACTCTTCTCGATGAATATGATGACTTAGTTGATAGTACTAAGGAACTCTTCAGAAAGTATAAGAAGCTTTCAACTGCTTATGCTACTGCATGCACTAAAAACAAAGATTTTGAAAAATAAAATCTTATACTTAAAGAAGAGCTTCTAAAACAAGAGAACAATAAGCTCAAAAATCTACTTGAAGAAAAACGGGGTCTTCAAGGACAGATTTTAGAACTTACTAAAGACTTGGCCAACTTTACTGAGGGAACAGATAATCTTAACAGATCATTGCAAACTCAGAAAAAGTTAAATGATAAACGAGGCTTAGGGTTCTCTGGAAAACTATCATCTAAGACATCAAGTTCTGATAAGCCAAAATAGGACAAGAAAAAGGTTTATAGGTGTCCTCACTGTGACAAACATAGATTACTTAAATCTGAATGTAAGCAGTATGAGGAACCTACACCTATCACTGACCCTGGTGGACCCAAGAAGATATGGGTACCAAAATTGTCAATTGTTTTTTTTACAGATGTTCTTAACAAAGTAAAGAAAACTCCAAAAATAACTGGAGAATAGTGGATGAGAGGAGAGCTGGATGGAAAGAAGGTGTACATGCTGAGAGCTCCAAGCACAACTTGCTGAAGCTAATCATCACTCTTTCAAAAAGCAATGTTGAGTCTCAATCGTATAAAAATTCCATTTTATGGTAACATCATTCCTATCTCAGACTCTCTGAAAATTTATGCATTGATTGAATTATGTGAACTTTCTGAACTTTGTGCTTGCTGAAAAATTATTTTATTAAAAATAATTATTTTATCTAAGAAATATGAAAGGTCTGAAATCCAAACGTTTTTGAAATATTGTGACTTGGCTCTCTGTAACAGATGGCTTATCAACTGTCCACTCTCTGCTGCACGATGCACGACTCTCCATGTCTGCGCAGTTTTGTAACCGCTGTCGTCAATGCTACTCCTGAGCCTATTTATAGAGATTGTGGGATCATCATGAAAACTATACTATCTCTCTGCAATCAGAATATCCTCTGCATCTCTAAGAGAACATCATCTTTCTCTAAGAACTCCAAGCTTCTCTTCATCAATGGCTGCTGAATCTGTCGCTTCTTGTGCCCCTGCTCAAACACAATTTGATGAAAGAATTATTCCCTCTAGATGTGTTCGACTGAATGAGTTTGATGAGGCTGGATACAATATCTCTGAATACTTTGACGTTGTCGGTTGGACTCCCTTCTTCAAAAATGTCTCTTCTCCCTGGCATGGAGAGAGCGTCCTAGAGTTTTGGAGCAACTCTGAAGTTGTTGCTAAAGACTACTCCTGTGGCATCGAAACCTCTGTGATGGGTAGGCCACTATATGTGGACTACAAGATGTTGGAAGAGGTTACTAGTGTTCCTGCTGGAGGAGCTCAGTTTGTTCCAGACGGGGAAATCAACAATGGAGGCGTTTGGATGTATGACCATATGTTGTTTGGTGTCAAACTTTATGACCCTCCAAAGCATTCCCAACTCTTGGAGATCCCCAGAATTCTGCTCGCAATCCTTAACTGTTGTATTCTTCCCAAGGGAAGTGATAAGGTCTTTATCACTGAACTTGAAAGATTTGTACTGATTCACTTACTTCTGAAGAAGAAGCTGAACCTTCCCAGAATCATTCTCTATCACATGATCAGAAGGTCAATGGACTTTGCTGAAGAATTTCCTCACAACTCCCTAATCATGAAGATTCTGAAAATCAAAGGCTTTCCCATGGATGGACTCTTTGATCAAGCACCTCCTTCCATCTTCACTCCTGCTATGCATGAGTAGATGAAACGTGCTTTGATAGAAAAATAAGAAGCCCAAGAGAAGATGTTGGTTGAAAACTCTCCTGAGGCATCCCCTATCAGAAGGAGAAGGTCCAGAGCCTCTGATCCTATTGGTGCTCATGGAAGGATTATGAAGGTGTTTGTTGCATATAATTTGAAAAGGTTGCATGCTCGTATTGGTCGGCTAGCAAGGAGGTTTAAGGAAACTCAAAAGGAGTTACTAAAGCTGAAGGCAGAGAAGGAAGCGGTTGTTGCTGTTGAGACCGTGCCAGCTGATAGCCATTAATTATCAAAGAACCATGTCAAAGTTTTTGCTATTTTTTTATTAATAGTAATGAAAGTTTTATTATGTCATTCAGCGTCTGTGATTTAATTTCATATCTTCTGAATACGTTTGAACTTAATCATTGGTTGCGCACATTTATTGAGCTAACGCTTAACCCTCTAAGTTTATAATACCTGAACTTTCTTAAGTTTATTATTCACTTGTTCTTTTTATCAGAACCCTTTTGAATAATGACAAAAATGGGAGAAATATAACTAACAAATTCTCTGAAGCTAAGTGTTTTTCAGAGGAGAAGTATTTGTTCAGGGGGAGTTTCATACTCTACTCATATATCTGAAAAAGGTGGAGAACTCTTTATCTTCAAACTTAACTTTATTTCTTTCAGATATTTGTTAGTCATATAAAATTTGTCATCATTAAAAAGGGGGAGAATGTTGAGTCTCAAAAATCAATTTAAGTATTCAAATTGGATTAAAGACTCATTATCCTTGGTTTTAATGCTTAACAAATTTGATTGCATAAATAAAAGATTCTACTGAGAAAGGTAGTTTTTCTTTGTATTTCAGCAACTCTGAAAGAAGCAACTCTCTGAAGTTGATCAACCTTCTGAAATGAAGAACTCTCTGAAGGACTTGGATTTACTGAAGATTTCTTAACCTTATGAAGTATTTGCACCATCTGATTTGCTGAGAAATCAACTTACTGATAACGTTCATCTTAGCATCTGTCCAACTCAGAAGACTTTCTGCGCAAAGACTTAAAGGTCTCTAAATGTCTTCTGCTATCATCTACAAAAGGAAGTTTTACAGAGCTCTTTCTGCGTCTCATGAATCATAGTACCTGAAAAAGGAACCACTGTACCTGCTGTGTGTCAGAACCGTACTATCTCTGCACACCTACTGCTTCAAGTCAAAAGCTATCACAAACTTGTCTCTCAACGACTATATGCTCAACGGCTACTTTTCTGGATGCTATATATAGCTCCATGAAAGTCTTTGAAAAAGAAGGAGACAACCCAAAGAAGCCGAGAGGATACCCAAGAGAAAATATTAAGAGAAAAGATCAAGGTAAAGCGTGAAAAGCTAGAGAAGCCCAGCAAAAAGCAAAAGAGAAGAGATTAAGCAAAAAGAGTGAAACGGCCAAGTTAAGAGAAGATCTTTTATCAGGCCAAAACTCTGTTGTAACACTCTACTATATCTGTACATTAGGTGCTTGTCATCTGTATCCTGAGTCTTACTCAGTTAACCCTCTATACTAGATCTTCTGAGTTCATAGTTCTTCAGGAACTTGAACAACACTATCTTTGTAAACACTGTTAAGTGTCTGAGAGCCTGGAGAGGCGTGGAGGAACAAAGAATACTTGGTTTAGCCTGAAGAGGCAGTGTCCAAAGAATACTTGTGTTTAGCCTGAAGAGGTCGTGTCCAAAGAATACTTGCTGAACTTCCAATTTTAGAAGGTTGATAAAATATTTTCTCAAAGTGTTTGCTTGTTTTTAAAGGTTTTCAGAAAATTAGTAAAGAATTATGAAACACTATTCAACCCCCCTACTAGTGTTTCCTGTGGTTCTAACACGCTGAGCGCAAGTGGAGCGCAGAAATAACATTCCAGTTTCTGTTTCCTGCGCTGAGCGCAGGAAACGTAACCTAATTTTTATTGGGCTATAATTAGGGTTTCTACGGGCCTTCAAATGGTTATAAATGGATGCCAAGAGCCACAATTCAATAGATACCTGGAGTTAGGAGTGAAATACAAGGATTACATAGGTTATCAAGCGGAGAATACAATTCAGAGACGCAATTGAAGAGTTCTTGATCGAGAATCCTTGAGAGCCAAGAGAGTGACAGTCTCTAGGAAGCCATAGTGGAGAAGGAGGGAGATTGCAAAGAGGGTGACAGCCTCATTTGTGTATTTCTCTCATCTATTTTGGTTTGTGATGACTACCATGAGTAGCTAAACCTTTCTTTGGGATTGAATGATGTCGATTCAATCCCATATTGTTTTTTGAATATTTGTTATTTGGGAATCTCTGTTTTATAAAGTTGGTATTTTTATTCTATTCTTAATGCTTAGCTTCCGTCTTTGTACCAGAGTTATGATGTGATTTTTTAAATGCATTGAGAAACGGTTTTCTAAATCTGATTGGTGAAAATACTCAATTCGTGACTGTGGAGACCAGCATGAATTGATAGCTTTAACAACTGATCTTCAAACCGGGGCAATTTATGACTGTGGAGACCAGCGTAAATTGTTTCTTAGTATTTCATAGTTGTGGAGACCTTTATGAAATAACATTTATTTGTGCTTCAATTTTTATAAATCAAATTCCCAGATTTCAAAGATTTCAAAATATGAGAAGGGTGCGATAGACAGATTTCAATCCTAGTTTTCTCATCATTAATTTCTCCTTTGCACATTTGTTTTGGATATCCAATTTATCTTTATTTTCTGCAATTTATTTTCAGTATTTTAATTTTAGCAATCATAAACCCAAAATATCCAAATCAAATCCCCTTAATTAGATTGTAACTAAGAATTTGAAATTGTATCGTTCCCTGTGGATACAACAACCCTTTTCTCTTACTATTATACTGTTGTGATATTGGTACGCTTGCCAAGATCCCAACACAGTGTGGCAAAATCCCTACGGCGAACACCATATACACCCTCACAAATCCCAAATTTACAATCCACAATAAAAAAGTTTTAGAAATTAATGGAGATGTGACTTACCTGAGAGACTATGAACGCGCTTTAAGAAAAATGAAAAGAATATGATGGCTTGCTCCAAAACGCATTGAAGCACAGAGCACCGCCCACGAAAAGATGTGTGGCACAGCTCTGCCTTGTCTCTTTGTTTTCCACATGATTGCCTTTCTTAGTCGCCTATTTGGACATAACTAATCCTAGGAGTGGATAGCAAAAAAAAATTAAGACTTTAAGTGTTAAAAATTGCAAAAGAGGGGCCATGCAAACCAGGAAATATGGATAAAAAAAGTTGTAAAATACCTCCCTTCCTAAAAGGATGTATAATAGTGGGCACCATCTATTTTATACACTTAAAAAATTTCTCTCCGTACCTTATTTTGTATGATTTCTTCTACACCCGAAAATCTTTCTAACATGAAAAATTAAAATTGATTTCAAGGTGTCTCTTAGTATGCATTCTCCATTCTAACAAAAAAAAGTTATAGTTTAGAGTTGACAAAGCAAGTTAAGATCGTAGGAACTAGGAAGAGCTCCTAAATACATTCTTTTGAGGGAAAAAATGTGCTAAGCATTGGGCAACTATCCTCAATTATAAGAGGCGATACTTACTGTAGTTAAAGGATAATAAAGGTTAAAAATAAAGGTGTGACCAAAAAAAAGGAAAATAAAGGTTGTTCCAAATCAGTTTGTATAAAACTCTCAATTAAAGCATACGAGAGCACAAGGAAGTTGACACGAGAAAGAGCTACAATAGGAGATCACTGGGTGTACATCCAGAGGCAAGCCCCTGGCAGCACAAGGTGAACCTGGCAGCACAAGGCGAACCTGGCACAGTGCAGCGTAAGCATGAAGAGAGAGTCATGTAGAGTGAACCTGGCAGTACAGCGTACCCTGCAGGGTGAACTTGGCAGCACAACGAACCTTTTATACTGGAAAAGAGAAATATTTTCCCTTAACTTTAAGACTTGCTTGAAAGGGACGTTGCCTCAAAAGCATGGACAGGGAAGCAGGCTGACAGCGACAACTCATAGCATGCACCCAACAACACACATTGACTGACACAGTGCAGCAGGCAGCAGGAGGCACAACACAGCAGGAGGCGCAACGCAGCAGGAGGCACAACGTAACCTTTCACCAAAATGGAGGGACACTTTTCTCTCTGTTTTAAGCACAACTCAATAGACATACTCCAAAAGGGAAATGGCATGCCCAGAGACAGAGGGCGTATTTTGTAAGGATTGATATAATTGAGTTATTTTAATAGAATCCATTGTAATACTTGGACCCCAAGTTTGGTGCCATTATATAACCACCAGGGGGTAACCAAATGCAACAACCAGAACAGGGAGAGAAATTCTCCCCACTTGTAACTGTGCTTCACAATGAACATGAAATCCTTAATCTCAATCTCCATTTTCCATCTTCTCAATCTCTATCTCTATTTTTCCAATTCTATACCGAAACAAAGGTTAAAAAAGATTTTTTTTTTGTCCAAAAGAAAAGAAAGTAAGGTTTTTTTTATCTAAAAACAAGTTAGAACAAAAAAGAAAAGAAAGTAAGGTTGAGCAAACCACGATTTCACTCTTCAACTCTTTTTTTCCCGCGATTCCGAGACCGAGCGCATGTTCATTAGTATGTCGGCAAGGGAAAAAGGTAGTCTGCTGCTGCCTAAAATTCAAGATCTGAGCCAACCACTTACAAAACATACAACATGGCATGTAGTATATATCTTAGTTAGGATCTTTTTCCTAATTAATGAACAACAGTACCCAACAGAAAAAAAGAATACAGGCTACATGTGCAGCTTGTTTATCATACATTACTATGTGACATTTCCCGCAGTAACAGGCACATCAGAGCAATATATATATATGGAAATTTCTCCTGTACCCTGTGTAATTGAAGGGTTTTAAAACCCTTCTAGCATGGATCAATAAGACTACACGCTGAATTAGTCACGTGACTTTGATTTGAGTCTATGTTTTTCCTTTTATATATAGTTCAGCCCTCCACTATTATTTTTTTGTTTTTTTTTTCCGGGTAAAATTATTGTCATTATGAAAATAATAAAAATGTAAAATCATAATCTAAGCTAGCTGCTACATAAAACCACTGTATTTCTGTGAGAAGCTTCCTTACATTTAAATATGGACTAAATACAAAAATAATAATATTTTCATAAACTAAAATTATATTTAAACAAAACAATGATTTAAATGTATAATTCCATATATCTTTACGGGTAGAATGGAGATAGTAGCTGAAAAGTATAATTAGTTTTAATTGTTTATATGATTAGTTAAAATTAGTTTTAATTATGTATATAAATAATAGAATTAGTTATATAGGTATTTAATTATATTGGTAGTTATTTAGTAATTATTATCAATTAATTATTAATTATTAGTAATTAGTAGTAATTAATTATTCACAAATAAATTATTAGTAGTAATTAATTAGTAATTACTAATAATTAGTAATTTATAGGTATGTTTTTTAATATTTAATTTCACCTTATTAAAATTAGGTAAATATATATGCCTTGTATGCGTGGTAGAGGTGGACAAAAGGTCCCACCGATTAGAAGGAGGTCCATCCCTCCAAGCGAGCTTGCTGCACGGGTAGCTTGCTTACATCGGGATAAGACCAACCCCCCTCACCCTGAGCAGCTGCCAGAGCAGCCTTCCTCGTTCGCCCTTGCACCGTACGTGGTGTCCACCCCTGTAGAGGTTGCCCAACCTGCTGCATCAGCCGGAGCCTTCATGGAGCAGATGAGGTTCATCCTCCTGGATATCAGGAGGTTCACCCCGAGGTAGGTCATCGGGTGCCAAAGGATGACCTGCCACATATTTCTGATTTGGAGGGTGAGGGCGACCCCCATGCTGACATTGATGCGGAGGCTGACGCCGTGTAACTGATGAGATTCTGGCAAGCGTACCAAAATTTCAGCAGTGTAATAGTAAGTATGAGTTATCGTATCCACAGGGAACGGTTCACTTCATATTTATTAGTGATCAGACTATCAAGTAGGAAACGGTATTTTGATGATTGTTGTGCTAGAAGTAAATTGCATAAAGTAAATGAGATAATAGAGATAAGGTAAGATAGCGTTACTTGGATCAGGATTGAACTTCGTATCATCGCACCCCTTATGCATGTGATTCCAAATATTATTTATGAATATATTTCTATATATCCTAGCCAAATTAAACTATATTATCCCATGACGGTGTCCCATATCACAAGATACTCAGGAATAATTCATGCGGGTTCTCCTAGGCGAGAAATTACCCTGGCTTGATTGCTTTATTTTTCCGTTCGTTAACACTATCAATTCGCCCTATATTCCTATAGTGACTACTATGAAGAGACTGTCACACTTCTTCTTCAATCATCGATTCTCACCATATTCCTATAGTAACTGCAATGAGTACTTTTACCAATCAGAATTCAAGTGTCCTATGTCTAGGCTTTCCCAAACTCGCTGTTGTATTTACAAAATCATTTACCAATGCATCTTATAAAAAAAACCTATAACCCTGGCACACAGGCGGAAGCTACGCATTAAGCAAAGTATAAAAGTACCGATATTATAGAATAGGGATTCATAAATAATAAAGAGAGTTCACATACACTTGGGGATTGAATCAACTACATTCAACCCTATTGGAGAGTAGCTACGCATGGTAGCCATACAGACCAATGAAGAAACTGTCACGCTTTTCTTCAATCATAGCTCTGCTCTGCCGTCTCTCTAAAACTCTCCTCTATCTTAGACTCTCTACCAAAAGCTTCTTATGATCTATACAAAGGGTCCTATTTATAGATGAAGGAAAGCTATCTGAAATCTGGAAGGAATTTGTTTTGAAATTAGATTAGAAAACAAATTTGTGTTCCTGCGCTCAGCGCATCTGAAGCGCAGGATCCAGAGAGCAATCCTGATGGTTACGCTTCACCTGCGCTGAGCGCAGGTGAAGCGTATTTATCGTTCCAATTTTTCTTGATTCTCTCTATTTTTAACTTGATCTTTTCCTGATCTTATCCTTGTTTGCTTGGCTTTCCTTGTTTCCCTCTTTTTGATCTGATTCTGTGTTTATCTTGACTTTGAATTTAAATTGGGAAGTTATCCGCAGAATCCTTGTTTAAATGGCTGCTGATCTTATTTTTATTTTCTCTCATTTAAACTTCAAATCTGCAGATCCTATCCTCAATTAATGCTATCTTCTTTTCTCATTCAAATTTCTCTCATAAATCTGCAAAATCAACAGATTTTCTATTAAAATAGCATCAAATTCAAATTCAAATTAAATAAACACAATTATTATAATTATTACTAAAAATGGATTATTTTGGGGCATAAATTACTATTTTACCCTTGATAAGTGCAGTAAAAATACAAGAATATATCATATAATTGGCACTTATCAAATACCCCCCAACTTAACTTCTTGCTTGTCCTCAAGCAAGAGACCTCTTTGTAATCAAAAATTGGATTCAATCCCCCTGTACAATTCTCAGAAATAAGGACAAATTTTCATCATCTCTTTACTAGGCAGAAGTCACTTTCCAAATATCAGAAAAAATTAGAATTAAAAGATGTTACCCATGCTCAATTAGAATAAGATACAACAATTCAGTCAAACTTTCTCAGAAATAGCAATTAAAGCAATAAATGATAAATCAAGGAATTCTCTCATGCTTACGGGTAAGTGTTTCCCCCAATTTTTCCACCACAGTTGAACAACTAGAATTGATAGTCGTTTCTAGTTTCTAAACATGCACATGATCAATACGGATCAAAAGTTCTTTTCTTGGTTGTAATGAGGCTGGGTTATCAATAAATCATGGTTTTTCTGGATAAGCAAAGAACACTTAAAATAGAGAGCATTTTTTTATTTTTCTTGAACTTGGGACTTCTCTCCATTCTCCATCTCATTCTTGATTTGTCTCATTCAGCTGGCCTCTTTCTTTGTTTGAAGATGCACTCCCCCTAACTTATTCAATTGATTCACTTTTTCTTTTTGATATTTGAGGGAGTGATCTTCTTTTGCTTTATTGTGCCTGCTCTTTGTATTTTTTTTACCTTTCAAATCACCAACCAATTCTTCTCATTATATCAAGTTGCACCTTTCTCTTTATCCCAAGTGTAAGGGACAGGATGTAAACATTTAATCTTAGCTGGGGTGCATAAGAAGAAACATTCAAGCTCAAATGGGTTACCAAAAAAAATTTGGAAAAATTTTCAAGGGTTGGCTTTTTGGCACTGAGCAAATATTTTTTTTTAAAAAAAAATGCCTTTATCACTTCCATATTTTCCATGAGCAGAATAAAATCCAAAAACTCAATCAATAACAATTGACAAACAGCGATGAAAACTCTCAATTTAGTGTTTGGACTCTCAACTCACCGGCTTTTTGGCTAAATTCCTTGATAAAGCACTTACTGGTTTTAATAAACTATCCTGATAGGTTCTTCTGTGAAATACCCTAATCCTAACTAATTATGGAATTAATCACAAAACCTTTTCTTCTTTCCTAATCTGGTTAGTTAAACTGCCTAATTTCAGAGAATTTTGAAAAAAATTTACCCTTCCCTAATTTCCTAATTCCTAAAAAATTTTAAAAATCCTAAAAATAAAAAAATAAAATACTGAAAATGCACTGCATAGCAATATAATGTATCAGTGGAGAATATATACAGTACATATCCAGAATGATCAAATAAAAAGAAGAAAAATAAAAGAAAATGAAAAGAAAAAGAAAAGAAGAGCACCAAATTAAAAAAATATCAGTCTGCTACATCTCCATCAGCTGCTCCTCCCTCTCCCGAAAAAACAGGCCTGTCCCCAGGACACTGCATATATGCATGGAACTCCTCCGCAGTCATGCCAAAATATGGATCATGCCTGGAGCGGTACTGGAACTCCTGGATATGGGATAAACCTATGGCAATGGATGCATTCTGGGTGAGAATGTGTTGTGCCCAGAATGGGATAGAGGCGTCTGCTGCTGGTGGTGGTGTCTGTGGTGCTGGTGGCTGCTGCTGCTCATCCTCATCATCCTCCTCCTCCTCCTCCTCCTCCTCCGGAATGCAGTTGGCTTCTCTATACCCTCTGGTCATGGCGTTCAAGATGCGAATCGAAGGGAACACCTCAACAACCCTAGAACTGCAGAGGGCTATGATAAGTGAAGGAAAGCCCAAACTAATCCTGGAGTTGGCGTTGCGGCGCCCCACAGAAGCTACAAAGTCTGCTATCTTCTGTGCGATGATACTGGCAATATCTATGTCTGCGCCAGTGATGATGTTGTAGATGAGGTGGGCTACTGGCATGGTGACGTCTGATACATGATTGGTGGGCTGGATGTTAGCCAACACCAACACTATCCACATCCGCACGATGTCCCTCATGTCACGCCTATAGATGCGAGCAGCATGTCCATAGATATTCCTCTCGAAGGAACGTCCCCGCAGGCATAGGCTCTCTGCGGTCTGAGTATCTAGGGGATCATTACCATAGATTCCTACAGCCCTCATCCTCTCATGGTACTGACACTCCATGAGTCTTCTATCCTCAGGTCCTGGAAATAATAAAATTTTGTTGATTGCATTGCGATCATAAGAAATCACATGCCCTCGGACATAAGACTGCCGCCTCACATCAATGCCATGGTCTCCAATGGCATTGGCATAGAACTCGCTAACAATGTCAGGGTTAAAGTGTGTGTCTTGGCGGCTGAGGCGGACCTAGTTCCTCCTGTGTATCTCAGCTCTAAATTCCTCATATTCGCCAGACTGCAATGACAATGGCGCCTCTCTTTGATGAAGTTACAGTCCATCAGTGAACTCTAAGTCTCTGAGGACTTAGTGTAACGTCCTAATTTCTAGATCCAAGAATAATGTCCGTTGGAAACACTATTCCCGAATTTCTGAAATTATTTCGCGCCATTTTTTATATCGGTACACATAATACAAAGATGCCTGAGCAATCCAACATTTGCTTAGACTACCACATGATTCATACATCACATTCTCAACACAAAATTCTAAACTGGAATGTGGGGCAAACCAACACCCACAAGTGTGAGAGTTCATAAACTCCTACCGGAAATCCGGCAGAGTTTCCCCTGAAAACTGGACATTTCCCAATTTCCAGAATCACCTGAAAACCAGCAAAGTCCTAGTACAATTCATAATAACAAGAGTACTAATCTAGTCCAAAGGAGAAATAGGCCTCCGTGGCCAATCTAAAGGTTTCTACATCAATTACTAATTAATTAAGGACTACACTTAACCATATGATGAAATCTCTATTTAATTACATTATTAATGATTCATTACAATGGATAATACTTCATAATTCCTATCTGGTCTCTAGAAGTGTAGGTCTACTCCAAAAGCTCATCTTCATCTCTGGACAAAGGCTAGAATATATATCCTGCATAAACTAAAATATATCCCCGAAACGTTGGGTGAGACTATGGTCTCAGTGAGAAAAGCATGCAACAAGCAGTGTAGGGCAAGTAGGCACATGAGATGCAACATAGAACACATGCCACATGCACATCTTAGATCATTCAAATTTCTCTTATAATATCAAACATTCATTAAATCAATAAAGAGCATGAAGTTGCAATGAAATTGATTATGCATGAGTCACCTAATTTACATGATAATACTTCTACATGCATGCATGCAAAAACACATGAATGCATTTCTCACAGCTACTCCCAGCCGGCAGGTTCTTTTCACTGATTCTAGAGTTAGTACTGAGCTCAGACTGCAGGGAACGTCTTCCCTGGGGACGTATCCCACCCTTATTCTGGACCGGAGTCAAGTTTTCAAGCAATTTCTCACGGCCGAAGCCGGCTTATTTATCAATTATTCTGGGCCGAAGCCAAAATCTCATTTCTGGGCCGAAGCCAAATTCTAATTTCTGAGCCGAAGCCAAAATCTGATTTGTTTCTAAGAAATGTTTTTGCATAAATGCATAAGGAATGCTTTCTAAAAACCTAACATGTAAACTAACTTCATGGAAGCTCATTCTTAGATTGAATATACTTATATATCTCATGCCATGCCAAATTTACACATAGACCTTAGTAAAATCATCATGAAAGTTAAGGAATCATCAACAAGTTCACCCAATAACAACCAATTACACGAAATCCCAATATCCCCAAGTTATACTAACCTAGGGTTTGGACATAACAAGCTAATAATTATTTCCTAACCCAACAATAAACCCTAATTAGAACCCTAATTTCATTCTTGCACCCAAAACCCTAACTTCATATTCATATACCTAATCATACTAAAATCACACCTAAATCCACTAACTCATCAAGGAATATAAGGAATCAACAAGAGAAACATACTTTAGCAACCATCCCTATGAAATCATAAAGTTCCCAATTTAGATTAACCTAGGGTTTGAGCATTTCAAGCTAATAATCTATCCTACAATGAATCAACACCCACACACTAAAAGAAAGGGATTAGAAAAGTGGGGATCATGATAGTAACATACACAAGATGTGGTGAGGGTGTGTGAGCTTCCCTCACCTTGAAATAGAGCTCCAATGGATGAAAGAATGGAGAAGTGGAGAGGGAAGTGGAAGGTGGAGGCGGACCCAAGCTTAAAAAATGGTGGAGTTTCCCCTTGATCTTCATCTCCCTCTTCTCCCTAGCCCTCTCTCTCTAGATTCCCTCACCCTCTCTCTAACCCTAAGGAAGAAGAAGAAAAAAAGAAAATGACGGGGGAGAGGGCGTGCAAGGCTTAGAAAGCCGAATTGCAGGGCGCGCTGGGGCGCACAATTACTGCGCTTGAGCGCACGGCTCTAGGAAAGGAAGAAACGCTGCACGCTGGAGCAGGCTTGGGGTGGCCTCAAGTCAGAGAGCTCCCCAAACGCATCAAGAACGCGCGTTGGAGCGCACTTAAAGTGCGCTGGAGCGCGCAAGGGTTAGTGACCCATTCCCTTTCAGCACCTTGCGCGCTTGAGCGCGCTTCAGGTGTGCTTGAGCGCACCTTGGACAAAAACTCGTATTTTCTCCTTTTTCCCACTTCCTAAGCTTTGTTCCCTTAATTTCTTCAATTCCCCAACTATGAAGCCTCATTCTTAATAAGGTTACTAGGCCTAAAGACCTTCTTAACTTAATTATCTCTTCTAATTTTTCCCTTAACATCCATAAACTCTTACCAATCTCCCTATTCGTGTTTGTAATCCATCCTCCCCTTCTCAACCTCTCAACCCATTTCTATCCTTCTAATCAACTTCCTAGCCCTAAAACCATCCTTTTCCTTGTAACCTCACATTCTAGGCTCCCACTCCTCATTACTTCCACAATACTCTGATTCTTGGTTAAGCCAACACCTAAGCCTCTTATTAAATTTCCTAAGTCCCAGATTTGGGATGTTACACTTAGCGTCCTTGAATCTGTGAGCATCGAACTTTGGGTCCTCTTGGGGTGCCTCTCTAGCTCTCTTGGCACCTTTGCCTGTCCTAGAAGTGCCTGATGCATCCACTACATTAGTGCGTGCCATCTGCAAATTAAAAATTTAAACCAAGATTATTCATGCAAATAAAATAATAGATTACTAATAATTAATGAAATAAATGGCCAATTTAATTCAAAAATCAAAGCAATCAACCAATCAAGCACTTGCACAAAAATCTTGATTTTAAAGTTACCCAATGCCAATTAATTAATTTATTAAGAGCATGCTAAAGTGATCAATTAAAGCAAGTCCTAATTAATTTTTAAATAAGGCAAAAATTGGTAACAAAAATTAAGCTAAAAAATCATGTTATCAGTAACATGCAATAAAGCACAATTATTCAAGTATGGTCATGCAAAAATAGTATGGCATAAACTGAGCATACATGCACCAAACAGAATAATTTGCAATAATTCATTGAGCACTTCAAAAACTACCACCTAAACATATTAAAACACACCATAAAGCATACCACTATAGCAAACATACTAAACTAAGACGCTATTGACAAATTTTCCTAATCTAAAGGGTCCTACGAGCCTAAGTTATCTATCCTAAGGTTTTGCTCAAATAAATGAAAAACTGAAAATTTTAATCGGTGCAAAGTACTAAAACTATAAAAACATACCTGATGTAGCTTTGGAAATTGAAAGGAAGAGGATATGGAAGTAAAAAGGTCGAGAGAAAGGATGAATTCTTAGAGAAAATGGAGGTTAGGGGTTGAGGGAAGGTTGAAATGACCTTTCCTCGCTCCAGAATTCAAATAAATCCTGGAGCGTGCATGTGCGCTCTACTTTCGCTCAGCGAAAGTGCAGTGCGTGCTTCATAGAATATGAAGTGTACCGCTTCGCTTCACACACGCTTAGCGTAGGTGAGGCGCATAAAACAGAGGCAAAATTTGATAATTCTGCGCCTCACCTACGCTTAGCGTAAGTGAAACGCAGAAAACAGAAACAAATTATCAAATTTGCGCTTCACCTGCGCTAAGCGCAAGTGAAGCACAGAAAACAGAACTAAAATTCCATTTGTTGTTTTTTGCTACTTCCTAACTTTAGCTGTTTCTCATCCTTTTCTTAATTAAATCAATCCAATTCCTAATAATTTCTTATTCTACACAGGCATTGACTCTAACACAAAAAAAAAATCAAAGACAAAAATCAAAGAAAAGAAAAATTAAAACAAAAAAATGTTGGGTTGCCTCTCAGGAAGCGCTTGTTTAACGTCTGATAGCTCGACGCCTGGTTTTCTCATGGTGTCCTCAATTGGAGGATGATGGTTGACTCTGTTCCAGTTCTTCCTTTAAGTTCCCATCCTCCATGCCAATTCTTCAATTTGTTATCACTCTCATCACTATCTTCCTCTGTGTCTGATGTTTGACCTTTTCCTCTTCTTAAATCTGAACTCCATGATAGACTCTTGCTGCTTAACTCTCATCCTTGGTTTCCTTAGAAATCCAGAAACCTTTTTTTTTCTTTTGCTCAACAGTATTTGGAGGAGCTTCTTTCTTTCTTACCTTTGGCAGCTTTGATTGAAATTGATAGATCCCATTAGTAGGATCTATTCTTACTTTTTCTGGAGTGTTCTGAACTTTGGAGATTCCTCTATCAATGTGAAACACAATGCTCTCATCTTTAGAGCTTAATTGATATTTTACCCGATCAACATCCATTATTGCCTTAACAGCTTTCATGAAGGGTCTTCCTAGAATTAAGGGGATATAAATATCCTCCTCTTCCATCGCTGCAATGTAGAAGTCAACAACATATACAAATTTATCCACTTTGATTGGTAAGTCTTAAATTATCTCATACAGGCTGTGAGTGAATTTATTTGCAAGCAGTAACTTTACTTTGGCAGGCTTGACCTTCAAAATTCCCAACTTGTTAAAATATGATAGCGGCATCAAATTGATGCTCGCCCCAAGATCCAATAAAGCATGTGTAGCTGGTTGATTACCAATAGAAAGTGGTACAGTGAACTTACCTGGGTCAAGTGACTTACCTGTAGTGTAGACCTCTTCTGGTTCTTCCTCTTCTTCTTCCACTACTTCTTCTGACTTTTCCTCTTGTTGAACACTCTTCTGGACAATCTCTTCTGTGGGCACTTTCTCTTCAAAGGTGATATTTTCTTCTATGTCACTTTCCTCTGTCTTGTTGCCATCAGTAGCAATCAAGTTGCAGTGCTCCTTTGGATTGGTCTGAGTGTTTGCTGTAAAGTGGCCATTCTTGTGTTCTGCCATCTCTTTTGCTAACTGGCCCACTTGACTTTCTAATGCTTTGATTGATGCTTCTGTGTTCTTCCTGAACCCAACAAATCCTTGTAAGAAGGCATCAATCTTCTCTTCCAACTTGTTCAATCTGTCACGTGTAGATGGTTGTTGCTGTTGATATGGTGTTTGTCTATTCCCTCCATTTTGCCCCTATCCAGAGTTGTTTTGGTTATTTCGCCATCCTTGAGAGTACTGATTGTTGTTATTGGAGAAATTTCCTTGCCTCCCCTGGTTACCCATGAAGGACTTGTTCAGCTTGATTTTCTTGGTAAGAGCAATGACCATTGGGATGGTCACCTCCACAAAAGTCATAGATCAAAGGTTGGGCTTGAATAGGTTGGGATTGGACGGCTTTTAATTATTGAGGGAGTGCTTTTAATGTTTCAGTGAGTGCCTCTATATTTCTTTTGATAAGCTTGTTCTCTGCTAGAATAGCATCACTACTATTGAGTTCCAACACTCCTTTCTTCTGTATTTGAGCTGGTTGTCTTCCACACTAAGCTTGTTGATCATTTTGAGCGAAGTTATCAATGATTGAGATTGCTCGCTCTGCATCCACTGATAAGATAGCTCCTCCTGCTGCAGCATCTATGAAAGATTTGGAATCAAGCCTGAGTCCATTGCAAAAAATGTTGAGTTGAGCAATGTCATCATAGCCATGATTAGGACATTTGTGCAGCAAAAATTTGTATCTCTCCCAGGCTTCACATAATGGTTCATCCGCTCCTTGCCTGAATGTGGAGATGTCTGATTTGGCTTGTAAATATTTTCCTGGTGGGAAAATCTTCTCAAAAGTTTATCTTCAACCACTTCCCAATTATTCACTTTGATTTGGGTGTGACTTCAACTACTCCTTAGCTTTTCCTATCAATGAAAAAGGAAATAAGCGTAAATATACAGACTCTAAATCACCTTCCTCAAAACCCATAGTTCCAATTAATTCATAAAAAATTGAAATATGTGTATATGGATCCTCATGATCTAATCCTGCGAATTGATGGGAACTGATAAGATTGAGGTGAGCAGCCTTTAATTCCAAGGACTTCACTGTTGTTGGTAGAACAATGCTTGAATAATGGCGAGGTCCTTGATGCATAACATATTCTCCCAAAGTTCTTCTTCCATATTTTTGGGTTCTTCCCCAAGTCTCCTTCTTCTCCTTCTCCTATTTCTACTTTCGTTCCTCCTTGATGTCCTTTCTATTTCTGGATCAAATAGTAACTGATTTGGGGACACCTGGCCTCTCAAAAGCATAAACAAGAAAACTTGAAAAAGGTAAGTGTGGAAGAGAATTTTTATAAAAATAAAAACAAAAAGAAAATTCCTAAAAATTCCTAAAAAATAAAAATCTAAAAATCCTAAGATAGAGTATATACAACTTGATAGTTAGACCTCCCAAGTCTATACGAATCGATACACCGTTCCCCGGCAACGGCGCTAAAAATACTTGATGAGATTCTGGCAAGCGTACCAAAATTTCAGCAGTATAATAGTAAGTATGAGTTATCGGATCCACAGGGAACGGTTCACTTCGTATTTATTAGCGATCAGACTATCAAGTAGGAAACAATATTTTGATGATTGTTGTGCTAGAAGTAAATTGCATAAAGTAAATGAGATAATAGAGATAAGGTAAGATAGCGTTACTTGGATCAGGATTGAACTTCGTATCATCGCACCCCTTATGCATGTGATTCCCAATATTATTTATGAATATATTTCTATAATACCCTAGCCAAACTATATTATCCCATGACGGTGTCCCATATCACGAGATACTCAGGAATAATTCATGTGGGTTCTCCCAGGCGACAAATTACCTCGGCTTGATTGCTCTACTTTTCTATTCGTTAACACTATCAATTCGCCATATATTCATATAGTGACTACTATGAAGAGACTGTCACACTTCTTCTTCAATCATCGATTCTCACTATATTCCTATAGTAACTACTTTGAGTACTTTTACCAATCAAAATTCAAGTGTCTTATGTCTAGGCTTTCCCAAACTCGCTATTGTATTTACAAAACCATTTACCAATGCATCTTATAAAAAAAAACAACCTATAACTCTGGCACACAAGCGGAAGCTATGCATTAAGAAAAGTATAAAAGTACCGATATTATAGAATAAGGATTCATAAATAATAAAGAGATCACATACACTTGGGGATTGAATCAACTACATTCAACCCTATTGGAGAGTTTAGCTACGCATGGTAGCCATACAGACCAATGAAGAAACTGTCACGCTTTTCTTCAATCATAGCTCTGCCGTCTCTCTAAAACTCTCCTCTATCTTAGACTCTCTACCAAAAGCTGCTTATGATCTGTACAAAGGGTCCTATTTATAGATGAAGGAAAACTATCTGAAATTTGGAAGGAATCTGTTTTGAAATTAGATTAGAAAACAAATTCGTGTTCCTGCGCTCAGCGCATCTGAAGCATAGGATCCAGAGAGGAATCATGATGGTTATGCTTCACCTGCATTGAGCGCAGGTGGAGCGTATCTATTGTTCCAGCTTTTCTTGATTCTCTCTATTTTAACTTGATCTCTTCCTGATCTTATCCATGTTTGCTTGGCTTTCCTTGTTTCCCTCTTTTTGATATGATTCTGTGTTTATCTTGACTTTGAATTTAAATTAAGAAGTTATCCGCCGAATCCTTGTTTAAATGGCTGCTGATCTTATCTTTATTTGATCTCATTTAAACATCAAATCTGTAGATCCTATCCTCAATTAATGCTATCTTCTTTTCCCATTCAAATTTCTCTCATAAATATGCATAATCAACAGATTTTCTATTCAAATAGCATCAAATTCAAATTCAAATTAAATAAACACAATTATTACAATTATTACTAAAAAGGGATTATTTTGGGGCATAAATTACTATTTTACCCTTGATAAGTGCAGTAAAAATACAATATATCATATAATTGGCACTTATCAATAACATCCCGGTAATTAGAACTAATTAGATGGGCAATATTGTAGAGTAATGAATTTGGGGGAAACACTAAAGTAATGGGAAGAGATAGTAAAGGAAGGGATTAAGAGTATAAAACTAGGAAAAACCAATGTTCAAGCTTCTCGCTTAAGCGAGACCAGGCTTGCTTGAGCGAGTTAGCAGAAAAAAATACAAAAATTAGATTCTGCAAATTTCGCTTGAGCGAGAGCAGACTCGCTCAAGTAAGGAACATGGTAGATTTGGGGGCTCTCTGGACGTTTTTCGCTTGAGCGAGAAGGGGCTCGCCCAGGAGAGAAAATTCCAGAGAGGGGGTAAATTCTGGTCCATTCTCGCCTAAGCGAGAAGCCTCTAGCTTGAGCGAGGATGTGAAGTGAAAGATATACCCCGACCCTCTCGCTCAAGCAAGAATATCTTGCTTGCACAATAACCCACTTTCAGGTTTAAAAACCTTAATTAGGGCACGAGCCTCATTAATTCCTTCCCTTTCTCTTACCATCTTAGAGAGAGAAAAAGAGATCCTAGAGGGAGAAAGAAGCTTAGGAGCGAGAAGGAAGCTCTCAAGTCCAGGATTCTTCAACTAAACCTCCTTCAATCCCTTTCCCCTTCTCCACTGTAGCTCCTAAGTAAGTATAACTCACACACTTACACTCTTTTAGTTGGTTCTCTCTTGTATGCGCCCATTTCTCCTACTTCCATTTCTTTAACTCTTATGAATGATTATGGTATGATATTTTCTGGTTGTTGACATAGAGAGTTGTCTCATGGTGTGAGAACATGTGTAGGGGGATCTTCCCCAAGTTAGGGTTTACCCATTATCATATATGTTGATATTGTTGCATGATTTCTTGCACCTATTGAGTTAAGCATCTTATTCATGGCCTTTGTCCCAGTTATTGACTTGAAAACAGTTGGCTTCGGCCCAGTTAATATTCTTAAAAATGATAAGAATGAAATTCGGCTAATATTTTAAGACTTGGGGGATTAGTACCCAATTAATAAGGGTGATTAGTACCCAGTGGTGGTGATTAGTGCCCAAGGGAGATGTTCCTTGTAGTCTGAGCTCAGGTCTAGCCACACAGTTATTTAAGTGATAAGAACCCGCCAGCTAGGTTATGCCGGTCATGTGCATTCATGCTTGTGTTTAAGATTAAGTTGAGTTATTAAGGGCCTGTTTGGTTTACATTTTCATTTCTTGTTTCCATTTCCTGTTTTCATTTTGTTTCCTGTTTTTTGAAATTTTACAAAGGAAAAACTGGAAATGCTGGAAACAGCAATTTTTTGTTTCCAGCATTTCCAGTTTTTCCTTTGTAAAATTCCAGAAAACAGGAAATAGAAAATGGAAACAGAGGCAAACCAAACAGGCACTAAATGTTGCATTTTCGTTATTGTTTGTGTGCATTATTTGTCTGTATATCCCCACACTGCATGTTGCATGGTTATATTCACTAAGGCATTATGTCTCACCACACGTTTCGTGGACCACAATCTAGATGCGCAGGTACCCCACACACAGGCCCATGAGCTGGGAGCTTGGAGTGGCCATCATATTTTACTATGGATTACAGGATTCTTGTTTGGACTTGTTAGGTCTTGATGATTGTATTTTGATGTATAGATTGTATATTATGTGAGGATATGACCGTACATGTATGATTCATCAGTTCCCTTTTGTCAGGACACATGTATGGGGGTATCCTCAACCCATTACTATGTATTGAACAGTTGTAGCCATGATGGTATTATGAAGTTTATGTATTTATTATTTGAAGTCATATATCATTTAAGTGAGCGTTGGTAACTTGAATTATATATGATTATGCTTTCCGATATCTAAATGGCACGAAATAATTTCATAAATGCAAGATTTGGTTTCCAACGGACTAAATCCTCGGATTAGAAATTAGGACGTTACACGCCGAGCCTGATGTACAGCAGCCTCCGCACTGGGGTGCCAGCTTCAGTGTTGATCATGAGTGGGACCCTCACGGTAGGGTTATCATCCGACCTTATGGGTGATCGAGTTTCTACAATTTTTTATTTCTTTAATATTTTAAATTTTTATAAGTTGCAGTGTTAACATTGAATTTATTTATTTTGCAGTTGGGTGCCTAACAACCTCTCTATCGCGACCATTGGTCATGCGATACGGTCACAATTTCGGGGTCCTCACTATTTATGGGAGGTCACCCCGAAGGATGTGATGGACAAGTGGTGGGAGGAATTTACGGTAAAATGTTTTCAGGTGGTTCTACCAGCTACAGTCAGGCTCAGCCGCACCCGCACTACGATGGCGACCTGGATGACCAACCCGTGGATCAAGATGAGGATCATGGCCTACCACCCCAGCAGCGTCGTTGCCGTCAGCCATGTTTTTTTTATTGTATCATGTTTTTATACACTTTGCGTATATACTGTTTATATATATATATATATATATATATGTACGTATATATGGGTGTTTTCATATATTATTTATTGTTTTTCTTTATATTTTAGACCGTTAACAAATATGATATAAAATTATAAAATAAATAAAAATTGAATTTCTATAATAATTCAACCGTAAATCCATAAATTAAAACAAAATTAAATATAAAACCCTAAATTCAATTAAAAAAATTAATATAATCATTAGCGACGGTCTTTGATTTTTCACTTTGCACGATCTTCAGCATAGCGACGACTTTAGCGACGGGCAAGCAGATGCTACGAAACGATGATTGTTTTTGCTCATCGCTATGGTATTAACGACGAGCATTTTAACGACGTCCTTGTGGCCGTCGCTAATTGCATTGTAGCGATGGTTTTCTCCCTTTAATTTGGTCGTCGCTAATAATTACCGAATTTCTTGTAGTGGGTTTTACTTGTTCCTTAACCACCCGACCTTAATTTTTGACCAGACCAATTGTATAGACCCGAACTCGTCCATAGACCTGAAGAGACCCAATGATGTATGTGTCTAAAGTAAGACCGGATCTAATAGGACAAGGTTGACTCGATATATGAGATAAATATAATCATGAAATGATTATTTGACAATGTTCAAAAGAAAATAATTCATACAATTAGTAAATATATTGCATACAATAGAATTTCTCTTAAAGTATGCAATATTTTTTACTTTACTTAAAGTTTGGGACATTAGTTAATAAAACAAGAATAACATTATATCACTATGTAACTTTACATATAGAATGTATTTTTAAAGGTAGATAGAGGAAACTTAAACTCAAAAGCCTATCTAAAAGACAAAAATAAGGTTGAGTTTTTACATAATAGAAAATTATAAGTAATAAATATTATATTTATATACAAAGGACGAGACGAGTAACCCAAGCCCGTCTTCAACCCGATGTCGGTTATCAAATGAGACCTG
Source organism: Sesbania bispinosa (assembly GCA_026901365.1). Classification (NCBI taxonomy): domain Eukaryota; kingdom Viridiplantae; phylum Streptophyta; class Magnoliopsida; order Fabales; family Fabaceae; genus Sesbania; species Sesbania bispinosa. The sequence continues at coordinate 747,530 of QLOH01000226.1, read as the reverse complement.
ATTTGGTCTTACTCTTTCATCTAGGACAAGAACAGACCGACCAGAATAGAACTGGTTGGGAAGGGTAGGGACAGACCGGGTCTTGAACACCCCTAATTGTAATAGTGTACTTCATGAAAAATAACACTAAATTTATATGTTGCGAAGTGAATATGTACACCATAAATATTTTGTTACCGTTTAACATTTTTAGGGTAAAATGTTAGTGTTAAAACATCTATAATTAATGAAAATTATTTGTGGACACTCGATGGGTGTTACCCGTAGTGAGATAGAAAGAACAAATAGAAAAGTGTAAGATGTAATATGTGATATAATAACACTACAAGAAAAATAGTCATTAGTGTAGGCCAAAAGCCCACGCTAAATTGTAAAAACGGATGCTAAACAGCATATTAGCGTCGGCGTAGCGTCAGTGTCGTGGCCCTCGCTAAAACCTTGGAAGCAAAGTTCAGGCCGACGCTAATTAGCGTAGGCCAACCCACGCTAAGTGAGATGCTAAGTAGAAGTCAACAAATTGCTAAACTGGCCAATACTAAATGTAGCGTAGGTTAGGCGGACGCTACATTAGCGTACGTCAGGCCTACGCTAATATCAGCCAAGGCTACATTAGCTGGGGTTGGCCTACGCTAATCATTTGATTTTTTTTTTTAAAATAACCTACTTGTTTTATTAAACCATTAATTTATAATATTTATCACATAAAACTTGCCAATGCTTTTAAACACATGATACAACATAATTGTCCATAATAAAATAACTGATTAACTAATAACATGAAAGAAATACATAATCACTCATGATAGTAAGATAAAACATAACATCACATAACATAAAATATATAATGTCTCATCAAATGAAGGTAAAACACAACAAACATAAAAACGTGAATTCCTAAAAACAAGAAGTACAAATTAACATAAAATGTCAATGACGACGATGACGATGATCAGGGGACGCCTCATCCAATGACTGTTGATCGAGATCTTGATCATAGACAGGATGTGGCCGACGAGAGTGACTCGCACCAGCGGAAGCCCCACCTGAATGTTGCTCGAAAGATGCCAAACGCTCTAAGATTAAGCGAATCTGCTCCTTCTGCTCCTCAACCCGCTCAATCGCTACATCAGCCCGCTGTTCAGTTGCATCTGCCTGTGCCTGCTGAACAGTGGAATCCGCCCTCTGAACAGCCGCAACAGTCTCCTCTCGCAGCATCTCTTTCTCAGGATCATATTGAGACTCCCAACTAGTAGGTGCTCGTGACTCCTGAGTCAATGTTGTAGCACCTCGTTGTATATGCGAAGATAAGTCTCCAGTGCCATAACAACGACCCCTTGTTTTACCGCCAGAAACCTCCACCCATACTCCTATGTCGGTGGCCCCATCCACTTGCTGTAGCCCACTTAGAGAGACCTCACCAACCTGGGACTACACCTCCTGCATCCGTGATTGATATTCAATCTGATGAAAAAATAAACAAGTTAGTTAGAATCTCATTTTGGTGATACAAATATAATGCTACTTCATTAACTTACATATGTCTTCCTAAAGCGATCATCAACCCATTCGCCAAATTTCTTTCTGTGGGTTTCAAGAAACAACTCATCAGGATCCAAATTCCAGCCAATTTCTCGAGCCTGCATAAACTTAAACAAGTGCATAATTAGTTCGTATTCCATCATAATTAAATTAAGAATAAAAATATTTATTAAATTAATACCTTCCTAAGCGCAACATCAATATGGGCCACATGACATGAAGTATTGAGAGCTCCTCCTTTATTTGAAGCCCGATTAACCTTGTTTTGGGCCGACATTTTCTTAAAGTCGAGATTTTGATCCCAATAGGTAAGAAGGTCGGTCCAAACGCCATCTCCCATCCAACTAGGCTTTTGTGCCTTCATCCTTGCTTTTCACAACATATCAGAAAGGCACTTTGCTCCTCTATGTTGAAACGCCTTTTTAATCTGTGGAGTATGGGAAGGGTGCCAGGAAACCGCCTCCTTCAAGAAAAAGAGATGAGAGTTAGAACTCTTGTCGTAGTACATTACTAAAATCAATTTAAATATACTACACTTACTGCAAATAGCTTAAACCAATAGTCCTTGACATCCCCAGGTGTCTCACTCCAACTAGGGTAAGGACCCCGAAAGTGTTGCCTAATGGTTGTCCCTAGCGCATTAGTGGCCACTGAAACAGGAGACAATACAAAAAAATTCAAAGTATTAATTAAACATTATAAATCCAATTTTTTTTTTAATCCAAAACACAATACTAACTTACCCTTTTCCAAAAGGACGTATGATAAACTTCCCATCAGCATTTCGCTTAAGCTCATCATGATCCTGCTGCATGTCCTCTGTCTTAGCATCCCCCTCATCATCCTCAGGCGTGGACTTATGGTGGTAGAGTAGATTGGATTGGTGGTATAGGTTGTTATGAATAAGTGGCAGACAACTCATGTCATCTAGGAGTAGGGGATCATCGTGAATGCTGAACGGGAAGGCTGGAGTGGTGGTGGTGAAGGCTGGACTAGTGGTAAGGGTGGTGTGGGGTGGAAGTTGCACGAACTTTTTAAAAACTAAAACATTAAAACATTTTTTTATCTTTATAACCTAACCCTAAAAGTAAAATTCAAATCAAATCGAAGAATATTTTTATCATTCAAAAAAAAAAATTATTATTTTATCATGCAATTCTAAAAATCACATTTATAAAATATAGAAAAGGAAACAAGAAAAATTAAAAATTATAAAATATATAGGGAAAGAGTTAGAAAGAAGTAATATGATAAAATTTGCAAAACTTTTTAGGGGGTCAAATTAATAGTTAATAAAATATTTTATGTCACATCTATATAAGTAATAAAAAGATTGAAAAATTTTGGGTTACGCCAATTATTGTTAGGACTTGAAAGAGACAGTACAAAAATTTAGGGTTAATAATTGTTCTTGTTACAACCAACTTCTTTAGTGGTTGATAGTACTATTGATTTGCGAATAGAATGGGAAGGATGAAGGCAGTGGATCACAGTCATTAATAGTTGTCATTGTTTTTTTCTAACTAGAAACGCCGCACGCTTAGCTAGAAAAAACATGTGGTGCCAGCTGATCGCTCCTACCATTAAAACTAATTAAAAGAAAGCATGTGGCTCAGTTGGCAACGTTAACGCAGGCTGAGATTATGAGAAGAGCTCTCGAGTTCGATCTCTATTAAACACCTTTTTTTCGGGAGGGGTGAGGAGTCTTAACTGTGACTAAGTCTCAAACAAGATTGTCCCCAGTAATAGGGGATAACTGTGGTTTAAAAAAAAAAAAGAGAGATATAGATATAGCTCAGTAATTGGACGAAAAACAAAGTCAACATTTAATGGTGCACCAAACTCTAACAGCGTCAATATTTTGTTTCTTCTTATTACCAAAAATTGTTTGTTTCTTCTTTGGCCGAGACACCTAAAACTAAAAGAAATATGATGCTATTGCACATGTACTCTATCTATATGCATGCCATCATATAGAATATACCAATGGTACGTCTACTAGCATTTTGTCGTGGCTAGAAAAGCAAAGACAAAACTACGAAAAAGAATCGGCCTAACTAACTGATCATTATTATTGGAATTGGACTTATACCTAGGAGACTAAATAGAAGAAAAATGAAATGAAATAATATGGGTTCAATTGTGTTTATTAAAAAATTTTCGTTTTGATGGAATTTATAAAAATTTATTTATAAAAACTTTTATACAGGTTTAACAGAAGTTGTTAGAAGTGATAGTCTTTTATCTGAAACTTCATATAAGAGTTTTTCTTACGTAAAAATGCTTTTCTGAAAACGTTAAGAGCCGGTGTGTTTGTGCTTTAAATTTTTTTTAAAAAAAATTGTTTAAAAATTTGATTTTATTTTAAAGATTTTTGTATAATCAGAAATAAATTTTCGTTTAGCTATAATCATAAAAAAACACTTTGTTTGTCACAATAAATGCCTTCACATTGTTAAAAAGTTCTCTCTCTTGTATTGCGGCTGCTTTTTTCAAGAAGCAACTCTAAGTTGTTTCTTAAAAAAACAGAAAACTGATTATTTTCTGATTCTGCTTCTTGAAAAAAGTTTAGACAAACATCTTAAAAATTCTTATAAGTGATTTTTTTTAAGAAAAAGTGATTCTTTTAAGAAATAATTTTAATCAAACGGACTCTAAGTCTCAATCACTATTGAACCCATTAAAGTTAGTGTAAAAACAAATTCATAGAGATAAGGTTCATAGTACTTAATACAGAGATTTATCCTGGTTCACTCACTACCACTGCGAGCTACGTCCAGTTCCAACACGAACTCACTACTGGATTATCCACTAATCATTGCAAGGTTACAAGTATTCTTTTTCTACAAGCCTCTTCAGGCTTAATTAACTAGTACAATATTCTTTTCAACCTAGTATCTTCAGACTCAACAACTTCTAAAAGTATAGAGAAAGATTTTAAACTCGAATTTCATATAAGTCCTTGTTCTAGTATGTACAAATAATAATTGTATAAGAATACAAAATATGAAAGTTAATTTGTACAAGAAATATCAGAGTATGTGCAGAGAAATTTGCAGCGTTTGGGCACTTGAAGAATTATGTGTTATTCTCTCTTGATTCTTGAATGACCTTTAGTATTTATAGGCTTCAGGATCTTCTCTTTCCAGAAATATTCATTTAAAGATAACATTAAATGCGTTGAAGCCGTTGAGAGACAATCTGACATCTACGTACGAGGAAGTAGCGTTGTTCCAAACCTTGGCAGTGTTGGAGAGAAGGTTTCCATTTTTGTGCTTCACTTTTGAAAGCTTCACAGAAGGTTGTCTTTTATCTTCCTATCTTCAACAAAGACTTCTTGCGTGAGGCAGAACAACTTTGACTTTAGTAGAGTCTGAAATTTTATCTACTTAAACTGTAACATCCTGAATTTTATTAAGTAAAATAAAATAAAATTAAATTAATAAAGTAGAAGAAATAAATAAATAAATAAATAATAGGATTAATGTTATGAGTAGTTTTATCCATAAGGTTATTTAATAAATAATAAGAATAATAAATAGAATAAGTGGGTTGAGAGTGGGCCTAGCCCAATTAAGTATTTATTTAAGGAGGGATTCTCAGTTCACCATAATCCTTATTCGTAAAATCGTCAGAGAGCGAAATGCTAAGGAGGGGAGAAACGACGTCTCAAGAAGGGGTTGCTGCAGAATAATCATTGAGAATCAAGTACTGTTGCGGTTCGATCTTCACTTCAAGGTACGGTGGGGGAGAGGGTGATGCTTATATATGCATGTAGGGGATGCTTGGGTAGTAACCTAAGACTTTAATTCGTATTAATAATTGATATATTGAGTATGGATGATGAAAATTGTAAATTGATGATTGTTTGTATGATTCTTGATGAATCTTGAGGAGATTGAATGAGAATAATATGAATAGTGAAAAGGGGATTAATAAGGGTTTGATGATTTGGGGTTTTGATGGGAAAACCTTGAAAAACTGTTAAAGATTGATACTCTTGTGAGTTTGATGAATATAAATGCATATAGATGATATTCTGATGAAAAGGAATGATTAGAGATTGAATAGAGAGGTTTGGAGTTGGTGGAGATAGCAGAACTGCGATCTGCGTCGCGGGTAATCGATTACCAGAGGGTTCTGGGCAACCAGGAGGGTTGTTTGCTCGCAGGTAATCGATTACAGAGATGATGTAATCGATTACCAGAGAGTTGGTGTGTAGGTAATCGATTACAGAAGTTTGGTAATCGATCACCAGGGTGATTGCTTGCAGGTAATCGATTACCAAGGGTTGGTAATCGATTACCAGAGACTTTGTTTGCAGGTAATCAATTACAGGAGGTGTGTAATCGATTACCAGTGTGGATTGGTGAATCCTTGTGATGGATGATTGCTTATATCGAGTTTGATGTATAATTATGATGATTTTTTATAATGATGATTGGTGAATATGTATGATAATACATGATGATGATGATTGGTGTTATTTATGATGATAATGATATTTGGTGATAATTATGATGATTTTTGATAATGATGATTGGTGAATATGTATGATGATACATGATGATGATGATTGGTTTTATTATGATGATAATGATATTTGGTGATAATTATGATTATTTTTTATGATGATGATGGTGAATATGTATGTTAATACATGATGATGATGATGAATGGTGTTAATTATAATGATTGATTGATGATGATGAGTGGTGATATTTATGATGAACCATGATGAGAATGATTGATGATGATGATGTTAGTGTTGTACCTGAGTCTAACTCGGGGAGGTGAATAGTGTACCTGAGTATAACTCGAGGAGGTGATAATGGTGATGATGATTTAATTAACCTTATGTTGTAAATGATGCTTGAGCATATATATGTGACGTTGTACCTGAGAAACATAAGCCCAGTGAGGGGTGGGGTGTAGCTCAGGGATGTGATTATACTTGAGATACACAAGTCCAGTGAGGGGTGAAGTGTAGCTCAGGGAGGTGAATGTTGTACCTGAGTATAACTCAGGGAGGTGAATGTTGTACCTGAGTATAACTCGGGGAGGTGAATGTTATACCTGAGTATAACTCGGGGAGGTGAATGTTGTACCTGAGTCTAACTCAGGGAGGTGATTATAGTACCAGAGTGTAACTCAGGGAGGTGAGTGTTGATTATGTCATTGATTATAGTACCTGAGTGTAACTCAGGGAGGTGAGTATTAATTATGTTATTGATTATGGTACCTGAGTGTAACTCAGGGAGGTGAGTGTTGATCATGTTAATGATTATGGTACCTGAGTATAACTCAGGGAGGTGAGTAATGATTAGGATAATGTTGATGATTGTACCTGAGTATAACTCAGGGAGGTGAACACTGATTAAGATGAAATTGAATATGGTACCTGAGGTGTACAAGCCTAGAGTGGGTGAAGTACAACTCAGGGAGGTGCATGATGGTGATGATGATATTGATGATTGTGATGAGTATAATGATATTGATGATAATGATGAGTATGATGATATGATGATAATGATGATAATGATGATTTTGATGATAATGAGGATTATGATGATTGTGGTGATATTGATGATGTTGTTGGTGTATATGATGATGATGATTATGTTTTACATTTGATAATAGAATAAGTTATATGATGATGTTGTTTACATGAGGGTGAGGATATGGTAGTCTCCTATGTGTATGTATGAGTAGTATTCTTTTCCTCACCGTTTCTATCTGTGGTTATTATTTACAGGTGATGACGATGGCACCTCAGGTGCCGAGTATTGAGTTGATGGGTGTCGTTCTGATACATGTGACATCAGGGCTTAGTATTAGGAGTTTTATTTTATATTTCTATCTTGGAGAGTTTTGTGTAAACGGTTTTAAGTGCCTTATAAGGCTAAGAATGATGTTTTACTGTTAACTTTTGAGGTAGTAATATTTTATTTACTTTTAAAACCTTTTGACTCCAACTTCTATTTTGAATAAGTTGACTTTGAAAAAATTGAGATTTTAATTGAGTTGAAATGTGAACATTTTTACCCAATGTGATTTGTTATTTTCCTAAGTCTTCTGCTTCGTTGATCATATAAGAGTTTGGGGTAGAAGGGTGTCACACAAACAGGCTTTGCTTCAATGGTAGAACTCTTCATATGGTTGCAATACTTCAGATGGTGTAGTGACTTCAGACACTACTTTAGGTTGTCTGAACATTTCTGATACCAACATGTGAAATAAGTACAAAAATTAGTTTTTTTATAATTTATACACTTAATTTTTTATAATCAAAATGGAGAGTCTTAAAATTATAAGTCTTGAGACTCAACATAAAGTGTAGGGATTAAAAAAATTAATGTCATATATGAAAATTACAAATATTAATTATATCTTTTGTTCTTTTTATTTTTTGAAAGGATAATATGTTTTGTTTCTATGTACGTGATAATCTCTCTTTCAATAATCCCTAGCTTTAGGATAACTTCATGCATGTTGTTTTCACAATGTAATAACGAATTAATGGAATTGTGGGGGTGACATATTGAAAGTGATTGTACACGTAAGAACTAAATTGAAATTTTTTTTTTATGGAGATCCAATTTAAAATAAAAATGGATGTAATACCTTTGTGAAAATTATTATCTACAATGAGGTAAGAGATAGATTTATTTTTTCATAATAGGGATATTGGGATGATGATTAGGGATGGCAATGGGTAGGGTATAGTATCTGTGTCTCCATACCTGCGTTTTAAAAAAATATTCGTACCTAGATCTATACCCACATGGGTAATCATTCTAATACACGTACCCTTACCCGCTGGGTACTCAAGTACATCATACCCATTATTTGCACTTTTGTTAACTATAAAAAATAATAAATTAATTAAAAAAATGAAAATTAATTAAAAAATAAATGAAAAATAATTCATAGATATTCATCCAATTTCAACTTATAAAACAACTATGATATGTTCCAGTTGCTATTGAAGATGCTAATGGTCATATGGGAGGCATCTGGTTTATGAAGAAGTCTAATTCCAATTTCAACTTCACTGTTCTTGACTCCCATTCTCAGGTAATTTCTGTTCAGGTTTCATTTAATGATTCAAGCTGGATCCTGTCTGGTGTCTATGCTAGTCAGATGTGGAGTCACCTCCAGAATATTAGAAATAGCATTGGCAAACCTTGGTTACTTCTAGCAGATTTCAGTGACATTATTCTGTCCTCTGAGCCAAGAGAGGGTAGCTTTTCAATCTCAAGAGCCACTTCATTTTCAAATCAGTTAGACAATTGTAATCTATTGGATTTGGGGAGCTTTGGCTCCAAATTCACTTGGAGTAGAAAATGTAGAGGTGGAATCTGGGTTCACAAGAGGCTGGATAGGGGCTTGGCTGATCCTACTTGGAGACTGGCTTTTCCCTCAGGTTCTATTGAAAATCTTTGCAAACTTTATTCGGATCATCATCCTATTTTGTTGAGGTGTGGCAATAAATCCTACAACCAAGGTGAAAGACCTTTTAGGTTCCTTGTAGCTTGGGCTTCTCATCCACAATATGCTTCTTTGGTAAACTCAACTTGGAGTATTTCTGAGCATAATATACTGCAATGCCTTACAAATGTAATGGATGCATCAATTAAGTTCAATAAAGAGGTTTTTGGATCTATCTTCGCCAGGAAAAAATCTCTTGATAAAGAATTAGAGGTATTGAAATAAGCCTTGAAGAAGGAATCACAAGTAGTCTAATTCAGCTGCAAGGTAGTCTTCTCCAAGAGTATAATAATGTTTTATTTCAAGAAGAGGTTCTTTGGTATCAAAAGTCTAGGGAAAACTAGGTGAGTTTTGGAAACAGATATACTTCCTTTTTCCATGCTCAAAACAGTGGTCAGAAGAGCTAGAAACAGAATTAAAGGTCTTTTCCTACCAAGTGGGGAATGGTGTACTGATGAAGAAACTCTACAACTGGAAGTTGTATCCTTTTTCAAAGATTTGTTTTGTAATACTTCAGCAAATAGTGACTACATTGAATCTCCTTACCTTCCCAGGCTCTCCTTAACAGATAAAGAGTGTCTTATGGCACCTGTATCTAAGGAGGAAGTTTTTAAAGCATTGAATTCTATGAAATCCTATAAGGCCCATGGGCCTGATGGATTCCAAGTTATTTTCTTCAAATTATACTGGGAAAGAATAGGAGATGATGTGTGGAAATTTGTTAGGGATGCCTTTGCTACTGGTTTTATTCCCCAATCAGCTGCTGAACTCTTATTGTTTTGATTCCAAAGTGGATAAGCCTAATTCCTTTAAGGAATATAGGCCTATTAGCTTATGCAATTGTCTTTACAAAAATAATATCTAAGGTTCTTGTGAATAGAATTAGGCCTATTTTACAGGATATTGTGAGTCCCCTACAAGCTAGCTTTATCCCTGGAAGAAGTGTGACACCCTTCTACCCCAAATAATAAAATAATTACTCAGTTAAATTATAAGTAAAAGTACTGTTAACACCGAGGTAAAAAGGTTCACATATCCTCTTTTAAAACGAAGTACTTAATCCAAATCCATTGATGTTTCCATAAAAGAGTGAAATCAAGGTTTTCAAAAGCTAAATTATCAACAGAATAAAAACATAACTTGGCCATGTAAGGCTCTTAGAAATAATTTTCCAAATCTTTACAAAACAAAATAAGAATATAAGCTCCTAGACACTAATCCCCGATGTCACACCTATCAGAGCGAGACACTACCCTTCAAAATTCAGCACACTGAGTGCCCTCTTCATCATCCTAGAAAGTAAACCACAGGAGAGTACGGTGAGGAAAAGAATACATACATATACATGCCAATACAGAAGGCTACCCTTATTTCCACCCATCACCATACATATCATCATTTAATTCACATACTAATCATTTCGCATATCGGGTTCATATACATATAATCTCACATTTGCATAATGTACATTCACACTTCTCAATCAATCATCATTACCAATGATGGCCCTACCGTCAACACCACACGATAGGTTGCACCCCTCTATGGGTCCGTGCAAAGACACCCGCTCCCTCCCACCGTTACCCACCTCTTATGGGCTAGGTGAGTCGCATTGTAAACACTCCCTCTTGGAGTCATGCATCGGATGTCTCCCATCATGGTCTCATTCACACACCAGGTTCATACAAATATAAATTCACACCATGCACATGTACAACATCTATCCCAAGAGTCATGATTTGGAGCTCCGCACAATGGGCGCCCCTCATCAATCCCCTTAGTTATTACCAAGGATGGCCCTTACCGTTAACACCACACAGTAGGTTGCACCCCCTCGATGGGCCCGTGCAAAGACATCTGCCCCCTCAATTGTGGCCCTACCGTTAACACAACACAATAGGTTGTACCCCCTCGATGGGTCCGTGCATAGAATGTCCCCCATCATTGTCAACACACCCCCTCAATGGGTCAGTGCATCTCATGAATCACACCTCGTATGCTCATGCTCAATGCATCAACGTCATCTCATACGTTCACACCTCATATGCTCATGTTCAATGCATCACTCATCATTTATACATTTCTCATACAACATCGTCTACTCAACTCATTCCACATCACATCATGGATAATTTACACATAAAACATCAATATAAAATACTCACACCATGATACTTCATGCCACAGTTAATACATCCAGTTGAATCTCATAAATTCCACAAAACAATTCATATATTAGGTAAACATCCATCATATAAGTAAAGGATCACCATATTTCATCAAAACAACACTCACATCTTAAATTTGGACCTGGTAATCCATTACGTAATCCATTACCAGAAGCATTTGCTCCAGTTTTTGGCCTGGTAATTGATTACAACAAGGTTGTAATTGATTACCAGAGACTTGTTTTCACGTTTTTGCCCAGAAAACACCTGGTAATCGATGATAGACTGGTGTAATCGATTACCAGCAACCCGAGAGCGACTGCACCTGCGTTTTTACCCCTTTTTAACTCTCTTCTTCAATCTCTACTTAAATCTTCAAGTTCCTAACTTGTTTAGACTCGTTTTTACCGATTAAAATCAATGAATTCCTCAATTATTTCAACAAATTACTGTAAACTTAACATTTAATCGTTCAATTATGAATTCTCACCCCCAAATCCTAATTTAACCCCATTTCGACAGTCTCGCTCTCCACTCTCAAATTCAGCAAGAACATAACAATAGGCATTAAACACACGAATTTCAACCTAAATACAGACGATTCATCGTTCATATTTCAAAATTTAGGGATCCTAGAGGGACTTATGGTTGCCCTCACTACCCAAGCACTCCAGCATACACGTATAGTCGCACCCCCCCCCCCCCCCGTACCTTAGAGATGACGGTCGAAAGCGAATGGCAGAACTCCCTCGATGATCTACCATGCGACACCTTCTCCTTGTGGAGTCGCTTCTCTCCTCCCTAGGGTTTGGTTATCTGACGTTTGAAAACTGATAGGGTGAAATAGATAACCCTTCTCTTATTTAAACATCTAATTGGGCTGGTCCTACTCCAACCCACCCATCCCCCCTTTTAATTAATTAATATGATTTCTGACTAATAATAATTAAGGATAATAATAATAATAATATTTCTTCTTTTTATTTCATTTTATCTATTCTAGAAGTTTTAGGATGTTACAAGAAGCACTACAGATAATGCTACAATTCTTCAGGAGATGATCTATCAAATGAAGAAATCAAAAAGGAAAAAATGTGATATCATTTTTAAACTTGATTTGGAAAAGGCATATGATAGAGTTGATTGGGGATTTTTGGGTAAGGTTTTACATGAATTTGGTTTCCCTATCAACATCATTTCTCTGATACTTAATGGTCTTTCAGCTACTTCTATCACTCTACTTTGGAATGGTAAGAAATGTTCCCCTTTTGCCCCCAAAAGGGGTCTGAGGCAGGGTGACCCACTTTCACCCTACCTTTCTGTGTATGCATGGAAAAATTAGGTGAAATGATCAATGATGCAATAAGAAATAATTCTTTATGTCCCATAAAGACCTCCCCCATGGCCCTAGTATTTCTCACCTGTTTTTTGCTGATGATGTTTTGTTATTTGCAAAGGCTAAACCATCACAGGTTAGGACCTTGTCTCACTTAGTTCAACAATTCTGTTCCTTCTCTGGATTCAAGGTCAACATTGATAAATCCAGAGCATTTTGTTCACCTGCCACTCCAATGAGTAGACAACAGAAGTTGTCCCAGATAACGAGAATAAGGCTCACTGGTTCCCTTGACAAGTATTTGGGCTTCAAGATGTTCTTAGCTAGGCCTATTAAAGCTGATTTTCAAGAAATTATTGATAAAGTCAACAACAGACTTGCCTCATGGAAGGGGAAGTTACTTAATAAAGCTGGTAGACTTACTTTGGTAAATTCAGTTATGAATTCCATCCCAACATATTCTATGCAGATTAATTGGATCCCTGAAAGCATTTGCAATACTTTAGATAGAGCTGCAAGAGATTTCTTATGGAAAGGTAAAAACAATGTTGGTATCAACTTACTTAATTGGGAGACAATATCCAGTCCTAGAAAATGGGGAGGACTTGGAATTAGAAGAGCAAGGCTGCAAAATATCTCTTTACCAGGAAAGATTGTTTGGAATGTTCTTCAACATGATGATTCACAACTTTAGGTCCAGGTTCTCTGTGCTAAATATGGAGGTGGCCATAATGTTTTCAAATCATCTACAGGTGCTTCTATTATTTGGAAATCAGTTCAAAAGGTTTGCAAGCTGTCTTCAGGATGGATTTGCTGCTAGACTTGGTGATGGAGATTCCAATTTCTTTTTGACCATTGGCTGCCTCCAGGGCCTCTGTGTAGGGATGTTGATTTCATTAATACTCATGATTTGGAGTTAAAAGTTTGTAATCTTTGGAATGGGGTTGATTGGGAGTTGCAGCAATTGTGGACTATTTTGCCGCCTCACACTGTTCAGAGAATTACTAGTATTAAACCATCTTTGACTATGGTATCTCAGACGAAATCTCCTGGGGATCTTCAATGAATGGGTTTTATACAAGCCAAAGAAGGATACAAATGGTTATGGAAGAATCATACTCAGCAGGATATGGAAAAACATTGGAATTGGATTTGGAAATTGCAATGCAGTGAGTCTGTTAAGCTCATGTTTGGCTTGCAGTCAGGGGGAGATTACCCACCAAACAACTTTTGTGTCACAGACATATCACAGCTTCATCCATCTATCTTAATTGTCAGAACCATGAGGAAGATGTCCTTCATTGTCTCAGGTCTTGCCCTGTTGTGATCAGAATTTGGGAAGGGCTTGGTTTTACCAACCATTCTATGTTTCTGGCCATTTCCAATCCTTATGATTGGCTTGTTTGGGCCTGCAATCAATTCGGTACTCTTTTCTTGGCTGCTCTATGGGAAATCTGGATTGCTAGAAATCAGAAAGTATTCATGGGGTCATCCATATCTCCTTCACAACTTCTCTGGAAGATTGATAGCCTTGCTAAAGTTTTTAATTCTATTTTTTCTCCTGGACAAGTCCTCACCAGATCTGAACCCGAGCTGATTAAATGGATTGTGCCTTCAGATGGGTTCATGGCCTTAATGTGGATGGGGGCTGTAATCCTAATGCCAATCTTGCTGGATTTGGTGGTTTGCTTAGAGACAATAGTGGAAATTGGATTAAAGGGTTTTTTTGGTTTTATTTCGATTTTGGACATCACTCTTGCTGAACTCCAGGGGATCTATCATGGACTTCAACTTGCTTGGAGACTTGGTTTTAGGAAAATTCATTGTTGGTCTGATTCTTCTACAACAATTTCCTTAATCAAAGGACATGTTTCTAAATACCATCAATTTGGTGGGATCATCCAGAGTATCAAGAATATGATTGATCAGGATTGGATATTAAATTTTGATCATATTCATAGGGAAGGTAATCAGTGTGCTGATTACTTAGCTAAGAAGGGAGCATGCTCTCAATCCTCATCCATAGTTGTGTTAGAGAATGGTGATGATTTGGTTGAGCTTCTCTCAGCTGATGCTAGAGGGGATCTTTTTTCCCAGGGGTAGTCTTAGTTGACTCTTTCTAGTTTTGTAAGTTTTTCTCGTGTTTTTAATTTCAGTATTGTTACCAAAAAATACTAATATATTTTTTATGATTTTATTATCTAATATCATGTTAGTATTTCGATAAATATATCAATATAAAACTAGTTTTTAAATTAGCTTTCATGTCTCATGTCATTCTTTTTATATAATTTTATATTAATTTTAATAAATATAATTTCGAATAAGAACATGTTTACTATTACTTCATTATTTTATTAATTTTATCAAATATTTATTGTCGCTTAAAAACCGAAAACCGATCTAATCCAGTCCAATTTAAATTGGATCGGATTTGAAAAAATATAAAACTGATCGAATGATGAAATGATAAAACCGCAATGATCAGATCAGATGATTTTTTACCTCAAAACCGATCTAAACTGAACCGTGAACACAGTTACCCACGGGGTCTGAGTCCAATTGTGATCCCTAATCATGATATATATCCCCTGTCAACATGGACGGTGGCGATATTTTCTTAGTTGAAAATGAAATATAAAAAACTTATAATTAAACATATTATATATATTTTAAATAAGAAAAAATTATTTAATGGAATATAACTTATTTTTTATAATACTAAATTTTTTAACAATTTTCCTCTCAAATCAAAGAAATTTGTATTTTTAATATCTTAACCATATTTCAAATTCCAATTAAGTTAGACTTCACAATAAACACCCAAAAAAAATGAAAGAAGAATTTCAAGATCATCATAAATGAAGTATTTAAATATTATAAAATATATTTGTGCATCTAATAAGTTTCCCTTCTCTTCCCGGCCAGTTCTTTTTGATTTTTTTTATTTTTGAGTTTTCTTAATATCTTTTAATATTATCTCTACCTCTTCTGATCTTTCTTTAGTTAAATTTTTCACCTTTTCCCCTCATTTTCTTACTTCTCTTATGCCCCTCTTGATATCTCTACATTTTATAGATTTATAGTACTTATCATAAAATCTTATATCTTTGATTTTGATTACCACTTTATCTCCTTTAAATAAGAAATAAAAATTAATTAAATCCAATTAATGTAAAGATATCATTTTTTAGGTTAAATATATATAACTAGAAAAAAATAAGAAAAAAATTAAAATCTAATTCTTATAAAAAAATAAATATAAAGAAAAGTACATAGTTAGTAAAAGTTATAATGAGGTAAAAGATCTATGAAACACTTGAAGAAAAATTACGAGTTAATAAAATAGATTTATATGTGGGACTTCACATAATTAATAAAAAATTAAAAATAATTGGGGGTTGGGCACTTGCTAGTCTCCTTTAACTACACCAATGTCTATTTTAAAAATCCACAAAATTTATTTTTTAATTTGATACATGATTTAATTCGCTTTAAGATGAGATGAAAAGCTATATATTTTATTATTTTTTAATGGTTTCTTTGTCGTGAATGAATCCATAATAATAACATTATTAAAATAAAGTAAATATATATAATGTAATAATTATTTATATATGTGATTCATCTCATCATAAAAAATATAATTTGAATGATATATTATTTGAGATATTCTTTTAATTTTGTAAGAATATTAAATTATTTGACAAAGAGTTGGATGTTTTGCTAAATTTTATTTTATTTGTTTTCTTATTTTGATTTTATGTAAGTTTTTGAATTTTAAAATGCCTACATGGGTAGATGAATTTTAGGTTTCTACTTTCTACTATCCTTTTGAATATTCTTAGGGGTCTATTGTTTGTTTTTTAAATATTTTTTAATTAAGAGATATGTTTAAAATATTATTATAATACGTAGGATTTTTAATATATAAAATCCTCAAAAAATTTCTCAAAAGTTAAAAGTAATAATTCCTTAAAAGATTCAACAAATTATATCCGAGAATTTTTTAAAAAACAAACGTTAAAAATTTTGCCCTCGTGATTTTTTTTATTTTAATAATATTATTTTCATTATGAAAACTGACACAAAGAATATGTCTAATGTACAGATCAGCTCATCACCTATTGTAGTAATATTAATTTGATACATTAACTATAACATGATTCCTTTGTCATAAAAGCTAATATCCTTCTACATTCTCGATTACTCTTGTCCTTCATTTGAGAAAAAAAAAGGCAAAGAATGTATCTAATGGACAGATCAGCTCATCACCTATAAATAGTACATTAATTTGACACATTTAACAATAACATTACTTCATTATCATTATTATTATTGAATAAAAGCTAATACGCGTATACATTTTCCTTTTTCCTCTCTGAGAAAAAAGTAGAAGGAAGGGGAAAAAAACCAAAATCATGAAAACACAAATATGAAATATCATCATGTCACATGGAAGCAATCTCTAGAACCCCACAAGACAATGGCATCACAAAC
The DNA here is from genome assembly GCA_026901365.1 of Sesbania bispinosa. Classification (NCBI taxonomy): domain Eukaryota; kingdom Viridiplantae; phylum Streptophyta; class Magnoliopsida; order Fabales; family Fabaceae; genus Sesbania; species Sesbania bispinosa. The sequence goes on along the minus strand of QLOH01000226.1, from coordinate 730,496 downwards.
CATACAGGCATACAGCAGAACAGACGCGCATAGAAGATAACATTTGTCGTTGTGGGAATAATAAAATAATAAACATTAGGATTAGGATATTGCTATTGTCATATGCAACGTTTGAGACAATGGGTCTACAGCACATGCAAACGAAGTAGTATGGTGCACAATGGCGTACGGTTGTGCTAGCACTATCACCGGGGAAAAACATTTAAAAAAAAAACATATACTTTTTTAAAAATAAAAAATGTGTTTTTTATAACAAAAAATTTGAATATTTGGTAATGTAAATTGTAGAGGAATATAATTTTCAGGGACAGGAAAAGCATATTCAATATTCCCAAAAGTAAAAGCTTATTCAAAGTACAGACAATGTTGAACATAAAATTCCTCGAAAAAAAAAAAGGAAATGTTATTTGTACAACACGTTGTATATAGAGAGATATAAAATGAGTAAACTGACAAATTGGTTCCTGACTTTTTTTGGGTAATGCAGTTTAGTCCCTAAAAAATTTTAAAACTCCAATTTAGTCACTGACTTCTTGTTTTTTTCTTTCACTATAGTCCAACTGTGTGTTTTCCATTGATTTTTTGACGACGTGTCACGTTTAATGACACTATGTCTCTCTGATTGTCACTATATATATATTGTCCACTATGGCACAAAAATGATGTGATTTTGTCAAATTTATAGCTTGAAAGTTTTCAACTCCAACCGTTATACGTGTGCCTCCCAATTTTCCCCTTTCTCTCTCTTCTCCCTCTTTTCCATTGGAAGGTTTCAACTCCAATGATGTTATTTTTGTGCCCCGATGGTAAATAGTGTGACACAGTGTCACGAGACGTGACACATCATAAAAAAAATTACCCGGAAACACACAGTTGGACTATAGTGAAAGAAAAACAAGAAGTCAGTGACTATATTAGGGTTTTTTAATTTTTTTGGGACTAACTGCATTACCCTAAAAAAGTCAGGGACCAATTTGCTAGTTTACTCATATAAAAAAAATAAATGAAGGAGAAGCGAGAGAAATGTGAGATATGATGGATGATGTGATAGAGAGATACAGAGAGAATAAATGTGTTGTATAAGTTGTTGTATGTAAAATTGAAAATGTTATCTAAAAAAATACATGGTGTAGTTTTGCATTGATGGATTATAAAAAAACAGAGAATTTTCTGAAAAAAGTTAAAATGATCAAATTCTAGTTCTAATTTTTGTTTATATAATATTACATAGATATAGATATACTAACTACACTAAACATCCGCTTGATCGAACAATCACATTTTCTATTTTTTTTTTCCATAAAAAAAGGCTGAGATTTCAAATTTGAAATATCCACTGTAGACCACTTTACCTGAAAGCAAACTGTAATATTGAAATGAGCACGACAGAATTATGGTCTTCTTCATTGCAACACATCCAATTTCTTTTTCTTATTTTTGACTAAAGTGTAATGCTGTAATTGTCGTTGTTGTAAAGTTGAAGTCTTGAAGCAATTAATAAGCTTTGATTGAAAAAGCAAAACAATCAGCTTTTGTAATTCTCACTCTCAGTCTGAGACTCCAAGAAACTATCCAAAAAAACAAAACAAAATAGTAAAATACAAATTGCCTGCCATGTGTGGAACTTGCAGTAGTAGTTGGTAGTAATACTAATACTAATACTACTACAAGTAGAAGAATCACAGACAAGCACAAAATGGGTCCTAGGAACAGAGTTTTAGATCAGATTCAAAGTGCCAATAAGAGAACTCATACCCCTCTCTCTCTCTATTTCTTCTGCTGAGTTCTCTTATCCTTTTTCAAAACTTTCCCTCCATTGAATTTGGGGAAAGGGAAAGCTAGAGTGTTAGAGTGAGAAGCAATGGAAACCAACTCAGTTTCCAAGCTTCTGATTCTGCTCTTCACGTCCTTGTTTTTGGGTTCTGAGCTGATCCATTGCAGTGTCACCCTATGATAGAAGGCCATTGTCATCAATGGACAAAGGAGAATCCTCATCTCTGGTTCCATTCACTACCCAAGAAGCACCCCTGAAGTATATCTCACTTTTGGCCTGTTCCATTTGAAGCTTGTTGGTTCTTGTGTTTGTGAAATCGTGTTTCTGAAATGTGTGTTTCTGCAGATGTGGGAGGATCTAATTCAGAAGGCCAAAGAATGGAGGCCTTGATGCCATTGACACTTATGTCTTCTGGAATGTTCATGAACCTTCTCCTGGCAATGTACTACTCTAGATCTTCGTTTGATTCAGATTCAAATTCTCAAGTCCCACCTCACATTTTGTTCTTTTTTTTTTTTTATGATGTTGGGTTGCAGTACAATTTTGAAGGAAGGTACGATCTGGTACGGTTCATTAAGACTGTGCAGAAAGTGGGGGCTCTATGTCCATCTTCGCATTGGACCTTATGTATGGTGCTGAGTGGAACTTTGGGTATGTGCAGCTTCAACTTTCATGTGTAATTTTCTATTTTTCCAAATATAGCCTTCCATATATCTTAAAACTTAAAGATTCTCAATCACATTTTTTCTTGGTATAGAGGATTTCCTGTTTGGTTGAAGTATGTTCCTGGCATCAGCTTCAGAACAGATAATGGCCCTTTCAAGGTTGACTACAATTTCTGTTCCATCTTTTTGTCTTCTGGAGTCTCTTTGCTTACTCAATTTTTGAAGTCTCACAAGAGAAATAATGAAAATCTTGTTGTCTTTTTTAACTTTTAGGCGGCAATGCAAGGTTTCACTCAGAAAATTGTCCAGATGAATGAAGAATGAAAAGCTATTTCAATCTCAGGGTGGTCCAATCATTCTTTCTCAGGTAGGAAGTTCCTTTCACCTTTTGGTATAAGTAACTGAAGTGTTTTATTCAAAAAGTGTCTCCCACATGTATGTTTGCATGGGAGCAAGTTCCTGAATAAAAGTGAAATCTTGAATGTTCCCCAGATCAAAAAAGCCAAGAGTAGATCTGGCACTTACAAATTCATACTAATAATAAATCACTAGCTCAAGATAAAAATCTTACCTCTGCCTCCACTCCTGTTGTAATTTGTAGATTGAGAATGAGTATGGACCACAAGGAAAGGCACTAGGAGCTGCTGGTCATGCATACATAAACTGGGCTGCAAAGATGGCTGTTGGATTGGGTACAGGAGTCCCCTGGGTGATGTGCAAGGAAGATGATGCCCCAGATCCAGTGGTGAGCCTTCTCAAGCTCTAGTCTAGCTGACTCATTTGCTTCAGTTGTTACACTATTACTTGGGTTTGACTTCAATAATAGTCTTCACCTCTTTCTTTAAGTTCATCTTCATTAGATTTTTATTAAGGGACTAATATGATTCATCCAATTCTTCTCAACAGATAAATGCTTGTAATGGTTTTTACTGTGATGATTTCTCTCCAAATAAGCCTACAAGCCCAAACTTTGGACCGAGTCTTGGAGTGGCTGGTAAGCTATGCACAGTATATTGTTTTTGGAGTTGGTTGTAAAACTTTAAATTTGTTTGTCTGAATTCTTTACCCTTTTGTTCTTCTCTTTTTTTCCTATTCCCTTTTGGCCATTAGGTTACAGAATTTGGTGGCCCAATTTACCAGAGACCAGTACAGGATCTAGCATTTGCAGTTGCTCGTTTTATACAAAAGGGTGGCTCATTTTTTAATTATTACATGGTTGGTCACCTTCAATGATTTATTTCTCAATTAAAGTTACCTTAATATAAATATGAGTGTTACTTATGTGATTAATGATAAATGACAGTACCATGGAGGAAACTAATTTTGGACGATCAGCTGGAGGCCCATTCATTACTACAAGCTATGACTATGATGCTCCAATTGATGAATACGGTCAGATAATTATACTTTCAAAACATCCTGAGAAGATTCCTTGATTATTATTTATTTTTTGCACCATGAGTTCACTAGGCATCTATGTACAACATTATAGCTATAATTTTGTTTTAAATGACAACCAAGCCTATGAAATAGTGCCCCATAATTTTTCAAGAAAGTATAGATACATATCAGGATTGGTTCTGAATTTTATCTTACCTTTGTAGAGTTAAATATAGTTTTGTGAACTGTTCCATCTTCAGTTCTTCACCCATATAGTTTTGTAATTGAGTGCTTTACTGACTTCAGGTTTATTAAGGGAACCTAAATATGGTCATTTAAAGGACCTTCATAAAGCTATCAAGTCATGTGAACATGCTTTGGTTTCTTCAGATCCTACTGTTACATCATTAGGAGCATATGAGCAGGTCAGTTGCCACTGATATAAAGCACTACCCTTCTCTAGTTGCGTACTTCTTTAAGTTAAACTATCTTCAAGGTGACAACAATGATCCATGTCTTCGTTATCTTCCAGGCTCATGTATTCTCTTCAGGAACCGGAACTTGTGCAGCTTTTCTAGCAAACTATCATTCAAATTCTGCTGCAAGAGTGACCTTCAATAACAGGCACTATGACTTGCCTCCTTGGTCCATAAGCATCCTCCCTGATTGTAGAACAGATGTATTTAACACTGCAAGAGTAAGAATATTTAAATGAGCCTTTATGCTATATCTTGATTAAATGTGATGGAAGCTCTTGTTATCCCATCACATATTTCTTATCAGTGTTGCCCTGTGCATCAAGTTATTGATTGGATTGTTGTACTTTCATGAAGGTGAGGTTTCAAACATCACTGATACAAATGTTGCCTAGCAATTCCAAGTTGTTCTCATGGGAGACCTATGATGAAGATGTATCTTCTCTAGAAGAAAGTTCCAAGGTTACAGCTTCTGGACTCTTGGAACAGATAAATGCCACCAGAGACACTACTGACTATCTATGGTACATAACCAGGTGAGTTACTTGATACATATAATTATACATTATCCTCTTAGTTTTTAGTAGTTGAAATTTTACTTTTTTCTGGTTTGAATGCCACAGTGTTGACATAAGTTCATCAGAATCATTTCTTCGAGGAGGGCACAAGCCCAGCATTAGTGTGCATTCTGCAGGCCATGCTGTCCATGTGTTTATTAATGGGAAATTTGCAGGTATGTAGTTCAACTCGGTAGTTCTTATGTTTTCACATTGATTGGACCCAAGTAAGTTCAACCATGATGACATGATTCCTATTTTCTTTTGCAGGCTCCGCTTTTGGAACAAGTGAACAGAGAAGTTGCACATTTAATGGCCCTGTCAACCTACACGCTGGAACTAACAAAATAGCACTTCTGAGTGTAGCTGTTGGATTGCCGGTTAGTACCTAACTTGTTACTCCAACTTGAACTTGATCATCTCTTTATATTTAGATACCACCAAAATCAGGTTTCAAGCGTAGAGTTGACACATACAATGCTAGTCATTGATTGCTTTTGTCTTTTTCTTTGTCCTTAGAATGTTGGATTCCATTTTGAAACATGGAAGACAGGGATCACTGGTCCAGTTTTGCTCAATGGTCTTGACCACGGACAGAAAGATTTGACATGGCAGAAATGGTCATACCAGGTCTGATCCACAAAAATCTAACTTTTGTACATTCGTTGAATACAATACAAGAAAATATTTTTCTAATTATGGTATCTTCACAAACAGGTTGGCTTAAAAGGAGAGGCTATGAATTTGGTATCTCCCAATGGGGTCTCATCTGTTGACTGGGTCAGAGAATCACTAGCTTCTCAAAGCCAGCCACAGTTGAAATGGCACAGGGTAAGAACTAAGAACAGTTACTGCTTTATTTATTTATAACATAACAGCATCTACTGTAGTTTATAATGAAACTTCCCATGAACTTGGAACCTTCAGGCTTATTTCAATGCACCTGACGGAAATGAAGCATTGGCCTTGGACCTGGGCAGTATGGGAAAAGGTCAAGTATGGATCAATGGGCAGAGCATAGGAAGATATTGGATGGTCTATGCAAAGGGTAACTGCAATTCTTGCAGCTATGCTGGGACATACCGGCCTGCAAGGTGCCAACTTGGTTGTGGACAACCTACCCAAAGATGGTACTACTTTCCTCTAAAAGATCTAACTTCAGCATTACTTTCATATGTTTAGCAAAATGCTACTCACTTGAATGTTTGTGTGACAAAATCACACACCCGTCTGTGCAGATCCATTGAATTTGTGCAGTGAGTCCAATAATGTCTTGTGTATGGTGTGCCATTATGATTAGCATTACTCTATAACGAGGCAACCATTTTCCACACAAATGCACACTGTTGAATGTTCAGTAGACTCACTCATTTTCTGTTTGGAATTTTGTAGGTACCATGTTCCAAGGTCCTGGTTAAAGCCAACAAAGAACTTGATAGTAGTTTTTGAAGAATTAGGTGGAAATCCTTGGAAAATATCTCTGCTAAAGAGGACAATACATACTCCAGCATCTAGTAAACCCAATTCAAAGAACTGAAAGAACATGAATATGAGTATTGGTAACAAAGAACTCCAGCATCTGCCAGATATTGTGATCTATAGAGCAGCATGCAGTGGGGCTATATAGATATGAAGAATAATAAATTGAGTAATTTTCCAGCTTTGAAATTCTTCAGCTTCCATTGGTATTGGTGATAAAGCTGAGAGAGCAAGTTCATATTAGTTACTTTGCGATAATTAATCTACACCTAGAACGTGGTTTAGTTCAACCGTTGATGTGGGTCATCCTTAATTCTAGGATCAAAGTGATTGATACAAAAGGTCTGGCCAAGTTGATTTTTAATTATTCTTTGGACTTGAGTGTCAATGTCTCTACTTGGGGAGAGAGAAAATTACAAATTTCAGACGTGTGCGTCTATCTATTCACTCGTGAAATTTGCCTACATCTATTCTACACATGCAAGTATTCAGTAGCTGCCATTTTTAATCATCAAATATCTTAATTGCCAATCAACAATCATCAACCAAGGCAACCATTTTCAACAAAATATCATTATTATACAAATATCTTATAGTCAATAATCATTTGAAGTAGGACAATCCAACAATTTATTTTCACCTACACCCATGTTCTGGAAGCTCCATAGCCATAATGAAGACAAGCAAACTGACTCGAAATATTATATATGCTTGATATTCATGTGATACTTCAAGCAGCAGTAACAGTTGCATCACTTGCATGCTTTTCTATTTTCAGTTGCAGCTCTTCCTTCTTAGCGCCCACTACTTTATCCACTAGCTTGCCTTCTTTCAGAAAGAGGAAGGTTGGCATAGCCTCAACGGACCATTCCTCAGCAACAGTCTGAAGAGAATACCAAGGTATTAGTAAATTGTAAATGTAAGAATTAGTCAATCCACATAAAAATTAAAATGTGATACCGTAGATTCAGATATGCTTACCTTCAGTTCATCCACATCCACCTTGAGGAAGATGACCTCGGGTTTCTTCTTAGCAATCTCTGCCAGAATTGGGGCAATAAAGCGGCATGGACCACACCAGGAAGCAGTAAAATCCACCACAATCTATTAAATGTAAAGAGATAAAATCATGGTGTGCGTCATATTTAATATGATTAGGAGTAGACAGTTTAGCAGGTACAACTACACAAACTGACTAGTGAGTTCTAAAATTCCGCATGTGTTTTTTTATCAGGATGACAACTAATGTGATATTAACACCCGTTTTACATAATGAAGGGTATAAACTATGTAAAAAAAAAAAAGGGTCCGTTTGATTTACATTTCAGTAAAATACTTTGATAAATTTACAGAATTAATGACAGGAAATGAATGATGCACGATTTGCTAAATACATTAGATGAAAGCTATTTAAAATTAAGTGTGTGTTTGGTTTAATGCGAAACTTTCAAACGTAAATCCGACTCAACGCTACTCTCTATAGCCTAAAAGCATTGGTCCTGATATATGTTTGAAACGTGGTTTGATGTTGAAACGGATCAAAGTCAAGTCTGGATTTTCTAATGCAACTATTTCTAGTCTTAGGTGAGTTTATGATGTTTCAACGCTAAATCAAATATACTTTGAGTGTGTGTTTGTTTTATCCAAAGCTACGTTTCAAAGGTGGATTCGAACAAACGCTACTGAGAGTAGTTTCTGCCTAGATCCGCGTGGATCCCGTGTAAATCAAACAAACACACGCAATAGTGTAACCAAACGGGCACGTAATGTTAAAACACTCATTTCAACCTAACAAAATAATGTCATAAACCTTTTGAAACTGATTAAAATTGCAGGCAGCAAAGGTCATAAAAGCTTGTTTTGAAACCAAATTTTAGCTAAAGATTATAGGAAGATATTCCAGATATCATTCCAAACACGGAAAAACTGAAAAAGCATAATGACCGCCACTTTTCCCGGATTTTCAATTTCAACCTCATTTAACAGTTTTGTGTTGATAATTTCAGGAAGTGAAAAAAAAAAGCAAGTTAGTATCACAATTTAAGAGGCCAAACAATACTCAAGGTTTAGATTTTTCAATATAATTATTTTTAGCATAAAAAGGTGAATTTACCAGTTTTAACAATAAACAAAAAATGCTAGAAAATTAAAAATATTCATGTTTTAAGGGCAGAAATCTTGCAAATAGTTTTTTCCTCCCTCATACGCTTATGGAATCATATGATTAAGAAAATTAAATTCCTTCTGTGAGGATCAACAGTTCAGAGAATTTTTTGTATAAGAAACAAAAAAAATTGAATTCATATACACTTAATAAGGGACTCAATAATAATTTTGCGATGACATGGATCAAAGTCATAAAGAGGAAAGAGGTAATAAAATCCAAGAGGTGTCAACTAGCTAGGAGAAGAACACCGGTGTGGAAAACAAATTGAAGTTGAGAGCAGGAAAGATATGAGGTGCAAAAAGCAAAATGAAAACGAAGAACAAAATTTATTTGTTTGGGTAAATAGGTACCAGTTTCTTGGACTCGTTTCCTTTGTTGAGCTGTTCCGTCCACGACTCAACGGTGTGGACACCGATCACCTGTCCCTCTTCCGCCATATTTCTCTTCCAATGCAATGCTTTTCGTTAGAATCTAGTTCGCTTAGCCTGCACGAAAATACTATGCCCAACGTCCCTGCGTCTTATATACTGTATAGAGTGCCGAACGAATACGATAAATAATCACGTGGCACAATAATTATAAAATAATAAAAATAAAATAATATTAGTTTATTTCAAATTTCAAATTCAATATTGTACTTTCTCTGTTGGTGAGTGCGAAATAAATCAATGCCTATGCAACAGCCAACAGAACCAGAAGTACTTGGACAAAAATAGAGTCTATATGCATCGATACAAAAAATAAAAACATGTACAAAAAAATAATAATTAATGTCACATATCAAATATATATGTAATTTTTTGACTTAATTACACTTTTGGTCCCTCTATTATGATCAATCCGCGATTTTGGTCCCCTACTTTTTTTTTCGCGATTTTGTTCCCTCTATTATTCCAAATTTGCGATTTAATTCAAAATCTTAGTCCCCTATTTTCAAAATCTATGTGTTAGAGGGACCAAAATTGCGAAAAAAAAGTAGGGGACCAAAATCGCGGATTAATAATAATAGGGGGACTAAAAATGCAATTAAGCCTAATTTTTTTTTAAATTTTTGTTTTCTTCACAAATCATTTCATTAATAATTAACCTTACATTTTATATATTCAAATTTTTTTTTAATTTAAATTAGTTTTCATTTTTAAATATTAAAATTTATTTAAATGATCAAGTATGTATTATTCTATAAATAATAAAAAGCATTTACTTACTTTTTAAATATTAAATTAATTTAGTTATTTCTCATTTCATATAAATTAAATAAGAAGTGATTATGGTATAATTAAATATTCAATATTAATTACATAATCATGGTTTATATCATTTTGTAACACATGAATATTAGTATTATGTGATTGAATTCCTTTATTTTAAGAAGTGTTTTTTTTTTCAAAATTAAAAAATAATTTTTCAAAATTAATTCAAAAGAGACCGTTAATAGACAACTTGTGCCGACATGAATTCCTCTTTTATATAGGCAGGGGCGTAGCCAAGGGGGCTGGCAGGGGCCACGCCCCCCAAATTTTTCAATTTTTTTATTAATTATATAGGTCCCGTATAATATATTTCATGAAATATTACTTCAGTTTAGAGGTGTCAAAATGGGCTACCCGGCCCGGCCCGCATCGGGTAGCGGGCTTGTGCGGGCAGGGCTAAAATACCCAGCTAAAATTCGGTCCTGTGAACTTAGTGCCCTGGCCCGACCCTATGCGGGTAGCGGGCTTGTGCGGGCCGGCCCGGTTAAGAAAAATTAACTTATTCAAAAATGTTCTTCATTAAAAATTGTAAACAATTATACTTTTACAAAACTAAAAAAAATTACAATTTAGTTATAAAAATCATTTAAAAGGGGAAAAGCAAAATGAATTTGCATTCGATGAATCGAAATTGTTCCAAGATTTTTCCATTTTATAATACTACTCAATTGATATGTAATTAAATTAAATTAAATAAACCTATACTGCACCTGTTCCAAAAATTGTTTTTCAAATTGATTCTAAATTATTCCAAGATTTTTCCATTTTATAATACTACTCAATTGATATGTAATTAAATTAAATTAAATAAACCTATACTGCACCTGTTCCAAAAATTGTTCTTCAAAATAGGATTATAAAATACATGTTTGACAAACTTGGATTTGAGGAAGTATATATATGCACTAATATAATAATATACTCGATCATAATTGCTTTAATTAATTAGTTATCTATCAAAAGAAAATCATAATTGTTCACCATATTCATTGACTTCACAGTAGAAATTTCAATTTTCAGAACTTCAAACATTTTAGATGGAAGAAAAATAAAAAATGGGTCATGCCAGCAAACTTAAGCATAACTCAAAAGCAAGACAATTTTTTTTTTAAAAAAAACGGGCCGCCCGTTAGCCCGGTCGGGTAGCCCGGCCCGAACCCGCTTAAGACCAGGCTTTTTCATTTCAGGGCTAAAAAGCCCGGCAAAAATTCGGGCCTCTAATTTAAGTGCCCAAGCCCTCCCATATTGCGGGTTCGGGCGGGCCGGCCCATTTTGACACCTCTACTTCAGTCCCTCTAAAAATTTCGTAGATTCTGTAGTATTAAGTATTTCTTTATGACTCTTGCTATTTATCTTTATTTTGTTAAAAAAAGTTTGAACTTTTTATTATTTTATTTTTTATATTAGTTATTTTTTTCTTATTTAGAGAAGATAAGATAATATTCAAAATTATACATAAGATTTTATTATAAATATTAGTCTATAAAAAGTAAAAAGATTAAAAGGGGAAACATACGAGCATTTCAATGAATAGGAAAGAAAGGAGAAAATATCATTAGGTAACATAATATAACATTAAAAAATATTTTATTTGATTTGAATATTTTTTTAGAATTAAATGAGAAAAAAAATTAAAAAATTTGATTTGCAATTATCTGAATTAAATAAAAGATTTAATGAAAAAGAAGTTGAACTTCTTATATCCGGTTCAACTTTAGATCCCAAAGACTTTTTAAAATCATTTGATATTGAACAAATTTATCAACTTGTTGAGAAATTTCATGCAAATGAAAGAACGAAGAGTTTCATTTAAATAAAATTTATTATTCTTAATTGAAATTATTTAATAATTTTATCATAATATTTAATAGGGTTAAATATATTTTTAGTCCCTTAAAATATAGCGAAATTTGGTTTTGGTCCTCCATTTTTCAAAATCACATAATTTTAGTTCTCGTCGTTAGTTATATTTCGCTAAGTGATGACATATTAATATTTATTGTAGATTTTTCTATGTATTTTTTTTTTCAAAATTTCCTGCAGATTTCAAAATTTAAAAGAAATTTCATTTAGATTCTAAAATTTACAGGAAATTTACTATATATTTTTTATAAGAAAATAAAGAAATTTTATAACAGCATTTTTATGTAAATAAATTGTAGTTTTTTTGAAAATTTACTACACATTAATTTTCTAGAGAAAAAATCGCAAGAAATTCCTGTAAATTTTTACTCGGGAAAAATCGTAGTGAAACTGTGAAAGTGACTTAATAGAGTACACTTAATAAGGAGGACTAAAAACATGTGATTTTAAAAAATGGAGGACCAAAATCAATGAAAAAATAAATGAGGGATCAAAACCAAATTTCAGCATATTTTGAGGGACCAAAAACATATTTAACCCTTTTTGATATTTTATTTCGACCCCCAAAGAAAAATTTCTCGTTACGCCCATGTATATAGGCATCCACCGCCCTCGGCAGAAAAAAAAAATTGAATATTCTTATCTTGCAGCATGCATTCTCATTTTGTTTTCCGGTGAAGTGGAAAATACAATGCATTCTCTTGTTTAAAACAACTTTATTGAAAGTTAACAGTTTTTTTTATAATGATTATATATATCTTTTTAATTTTTAATAACATAAATAACATTATAATTTTATATGTTATAATTTTAGTGATAAAAGCATATGATATACGAGGACTAAAAGTATTTTCCATACGCGCTACCGGATCTCTTACTAGGTGAGAACAGGCCAGACCGCTCGTCAGGGGCTTATTATCCGGTTTACATCAGGCCAATTTATTAAATAGAACAGGCCAAAACTTTTTCAAAAGCCTATATAGCAAAACAGACCAGGTTTCAGACCATCGAAAAAGCCTTTCGAGACTATCGAGCCGGTCTATTTAACTAAATATAAATAAAATACTAATATTTTTTATATTGCTATTATTATTATAAAGATTTTTTATTACTTTTCCTTATAATTATATACTTATTAGCTTGTATAAACATTTAAGTATGTTAAAAACTTGAGCCTATAAGTCTATTCATATATGTGCTTATGATATATTCAAGTACCTTGTTATAAAACAGACTTTTAAACAGGCTTTCAGGCCTTGTCTGACTTTAAATAGGTCAGACTCAGACCATAAAATAAAGTCTGTGTAAGGTAACAAATCAGACTCAAGTCATAGATTTAAGGTGCAGGCCAGGCTTAGGCCTTGGAAAGCCTAGCTCGGCTCGGCCTATTCCCATTCTTATCTCTAACCCAAAAAAACATTACGATATGTTTGCGCAATCTACTTTTTAAAAAACTAATTAAATTTGAAAAATTCCTAGCAAATTAACTAGCAACGCACTAACGACCTTTGCGTTGTCCACATTCATTTGTGACGTAGTCCCATAGGTCAATAAGCTGACGCTGGTCAAAAGTATTTCCCTATTTATTTATATTTATATTTATATATAAAACTTACTCAAATCTTTATCTTTATTATATATAAAAGTAAAATAGTGATTTTAAAGTGAGGAGATAATAATAAATTTCTTTCACCAAAACTTTTAAAAATATAAAGTATTTTTTACATTTAAAATGTAAAGGATACTTTACATTTTAATTGATTAATACCATGTATCACCATGAATTAATTATAATAATTATATTAATACAAATATCAGTATTATAATAGTAAATATAAATAATAATAATTCAAAACATATCTAATAATTTTATAAAAAAATAATAGGAATTCTTTTTGACGTAACAATAATAAGAAATTTATAACATGCTCAAACACTTAAAAATAATTTTATAATTATGTTAATAGTAATTATAGTAAATATTTATTATATTTATCTTTATTATATTAAATATCAATACTAGAGCCCATTTTAAAATTTAAATATTAAAAATAAAGGTTTATAACAAATAAAATATAATGCAAAATTTTAAACATAATAAAATAATTTTAAAAAGCTAAATCTTAATTTTAAGAAAATAAAAATGATTAATTGATTAATATCATGCATCACAATTAATTAATTATAATATTTATATTAATATGAATATCATTATAATAATAAATACAAATAATAATACTTTAAAACATATCTAATATTTATAAAAAAAATATATGATGCAATTTAAAAGAGGCTAGCTCAAACAATTTAAAAATCACTAGTATATTAACTCGCGTAATACGCGGATATATATTTTATATAATTAAATTTTTAATAAATTAACATCTTTAAAATTAAAAAATTTGAAAATTTGAAATTTAATATACAATATTATTTAATGATATTTTATAATGATTTTGAAATATAATTTACATTATTATTTGATAATAACTTAATAAAATGTAATAAAATGAAATAAAATCATAATAATAAGAATAAAGGTTTATATTAAAATTAAAGATTGGATAAAAAAAATAGGATAAGATTTTAATTATAAATAAATTTCAAATTTTAGGATTAGCATTTATCAGTATTTTAAAACTCAAATAAGAAGAAAGAGAAAATTACTACTCGTATTAAGGACTGAGAGGGATAATCTCACTCTCACAATTAGTGAGTGGAATTCATCATCCAATGAGAAAAAGAGAGAATGCAAAAATCATTGAAAGGGAGAGTAGGGTGAGTGTCTCACTCTCCAAGGTGAGGTCTCAAAATTATAATATAAAGGGTTGATTTCATAATTACGTTAATAGTGATTATAGTAATTATTTATTATATTTATCTTTATTATATTAAATATCAATATTAAAGTCCATTTTAAAATTTAAATATTTAAAAGAAAGGTTTATAGCATAAATAAAAATATAATGCAAATTTAAAACATAGTAAAATAATTTTAATAAAGGTAAATCTTAATTTTAAAAAACTACAAAATTTAAAACTTATCAAACACTTAAAAAATCATTTTAAAATTATGTTAATATCGATTATTTAATTATAGTTTTTTTTATAAGCAAATTTCATTGAATGAACACTAGGAGTGCTTAGGGATGGCAATGGGTAGAGTTTGGGTAGGGTACTATAATACCTGTCCCCATACCCGTACCCGGACTCAGAACCGCGTGGGTAGTGATTCTAATACCCGTATCCTTACCCGCTGGGTACTTAAGTACTCGTACCCGTACTCATTACCCGCACTCATTACCCGCACTTTTATTAACTATAAAAATAATAAATTCATTAGAAAATGAGAAATAATTAAAAAAATCACTCTAGCACAAATGAAAAATAATTGATAGATCATTCAAGTTTAACCACAAAACAATTATGGTAATGTGAAAATGGATGAGAGATGAGAACAATGGGGGAGATAAAAATTAGTTCAAGTTTTTCTATTTTAGTGTTTAGGAATTCAAAATTATAACATTTTCAAAATTATAACATTTAAATTAATTATATTAATAATATATATTAATGTTTTTTTTGTGACTATAATATATATTAACATTAATTAATTTTTTGAGAAAAATATTAATTAATATTATAAACATATATATATATATATTACATTAATAAAATATAATGTATAAGTGCGGGTATGGGTAGGAAATGGTACCATAGTACCCGTACCCGCACTCATACCCATTAAAAAGTGCGGGTAATTACCCGGACCTATACCCATTTGGTGGGTAATTACCCTACTAATTGCGGGTAATTTTTGTGGGTAACCATTGAGTCTAGATCGAATTGTCATCCCTATTTGTAAAAGTTATTACCTACAATGAGGTAAGAGATAGATTTATTTTTTCAAAATAGGGATTGGGATCATGAGGGTGCTCAAACCCATATCTTAACCTTAATAAAGCAACAAATTTAAAAGTAATTTACTCACTATTCATGGATTAACTTATATATTAATATAATGACTTTTGTTGTTAGGAGGGTTCGCATAGGTGATCTTACTCACTATTCATGGATTAACTTATATATTAATATAATGACTTTTGTTGTTAGGAGGGTTCGCATAGGTGATCAAAAGAAGAGTTTCTATGGCATAATGATGCGTGCGAACCTTTCAAAAAGAAGCACCGCAACCAATGTAAATAAATTCGCTTTTTTTTAAATGCAAAGTTTATCTCTGTACATGTGAATGTGTTTTTTATTTAGTGTGTGATTGGATTAGCGTTTGCAAACTTGAGTTTGAATGAACGTGAATTTAGTAAACATGATTTATGATAAACTTGAGTATGAGTAAACATGATTTCATGTTTGGATATTTTGCTGCAAACGTGAGTTTAAGAAAGTAAATATTGAGGAAACTCAAGTTTCACATGCAGAAGCTACAAAAACCTGCATTTTGCAAACTCAAGTTTTAGAACTCAAACGTGCGTTTTGATCGGTGGAGCCAAACAACATAAAAAATATATAACGTGAGTTTACTCTTGGAGACGTGAGTTTGGGATTGATAAACGCCAATCCAAATAAGCTCTTAGTATTGTTGGCTCACTTTGTGATGACTAATATATACCCGGTAAGAAAACCCCGCCAACCTGCTTACTACCGTATGAAAACTAACGTGTGAGCCCAATTAAAAAATTCACACAAATACAAGATTGGCTAGCATATCAATAGAAGCTACTAGAATTGGAATGGAATCTAGCTTCCTTAGCCAACAAAACTACATTTGTTGCCTGAATGTAGGTCCTTTTTTGATGCAGTTCTTACCAAAGGAATGAGTTAGGGAGGATAATATTTTTCCCTGTCGAAGCATTTGCTGTGTCACGGGGTGGTCATCACATTGGCGGGGGAATCAACTTTCCTTTTCCGCAATTCAAAATTCAAACGTAATTTAGGAGGGATTTCAGATGGTCCTGGATTTCAAGGCAAAAGTATCTGAAAATGGCTTTGGTGCTGGAGCATTTCCACTCCATCCAGAACTTGTGTGGGCATCGGAAAAATTGGAGGCTGCGAGTGAAACTTGTGAGAGTTTGGAATATGTCTTCTGTGGCCACCACTAATCAACCGTATGGCACTCAAATGGTTTTTGTTGATAAGGAGGTTGAACTTTTACTCCCTGTTACTTTAATCCCCATTCACTAACCTTTTCCATTAGCATGCTAATTTTGTTGCTGTTAAATTCATTCGGGGGGGGGGGGGGGGGGGGGGGGGAGGGAGTTCGTTGCCTTTGGTGGACAGATTTCATGGGAATGGTTAGTGCAGTCTCAGGGGAGATCAATTTAAACAAGGAGGGGAGACAGACACGACTGATGCTGATTGATTTAGTTGATGAGATGTACACATTCTCAGCCACTTTAATTTAGTTAATTTGAACTACAACGTTTTGATTCTCTTCATTTCCTTACCTGATCATCATCTTTTTCATGAGCCTCAAATTTAAGACTGTTACGACCTTTTCTTAATGTGAAAATTAAATTTAAATGTTGTAGGGGACAAGTTAGGTTGACACTGTTTGGAGATATGATTGATGTGGTTTGCTGGTTTTCTTTCCCTCCCTCAATCTGGACTGCTCGTGCTTATAATACAGTTGGCAAAGGTTAATCTGTACAAGGGTAGGTAATTAACATCATTAAGGATCAATTAGTGCTAGATTAGATACAAATAAACCAAATGTCTAATTCTTCTTTACTCTATAACGAAATTCCTAATTGATTCACAGGAGAAGTTGGCATCCAAAATGTTATGAATGCCTCCAAATTTTATTGGAACCCAAACATAGCTGAAGCTATTGAGTTCATGGATGGGTATGTGTTCCATTTTTTTATCCTAAACATTGGCTGTTGCTTCTGACTTTATTTTTTAAAATATTTTCCAGTTTAGCTGTTCATGAGATTGAAACTGGAGTTGAAATTTGAATTATAACTGAAAGAAGCAAGCCTGTTTCCGTGAAAGATGAATTTTTTGAAATTGTATCCTAAGAAGTCTGTGGCTCAACTACAACAGATGGATGAGGTGTGCCCAATTATTTAATTTTACCATGAACTGTTGTGATTTTTATTTGACTTTTTCCTCGTGTGTGTGTGGCTTAAGGAAAATTGAATTCACGTGAGACAAATGAAATCCAATACAAATTGCACGCATTTATCAATATAACTATCAAGATTCCTAATACCTAATTGCATAGAAATAGAGTAGATACACTGATAATGTTAGTTGACTTCTTGACCTGTATCTAAATTGGATTACCATCAAGATGATTTTGCAAGAGCAAAATTGATCTCTTTAATTGTGAAGAGGATACTAATTTGACTGGAGTTGATATCACAATCAAAGGTAGGAGAAGAGAAGATGATGGCATCTTTTTGAGAATCTGAATAGCAAATAAGGAAGATTGGCAATAACTGTTGGCATTTTGCTTTCTTATTTTATTCTTAGTCTTTTGATTATTCCATAATATGTTGTTCTTGGTTGGTACCTGCTACATAAGCAAAGAAACCAAATTAATAATACATTCCCCTAAATAGGTTGAATTTGAAACATATTCCTCCTATTTGCAAAGACCCACATGTAACTGGGATTGGCACAACTAACCTAGATGTAACAACATTAGCATATATATATATATTTATAGATAATTAAATTGAAATTAACTTTGGTTTTCAGGGTGGAAGCATGAGCCAAAATAGAGGAAATATCAAAAAGTTCAAGTGCAAGTGTCTGCCTCAATTGTTAAGTAAATAGCTCATTACTTGATTATGCATCATTGTTATCCGTGTGCCAATAACCTACAATTTCTCCAGTGTTCTAAAAAAGATGTGCTGCAGTTCATGGCAGATTTGAGGAGATCACACAACAAGTTGAAGGGTCTGGAAATAGTGCTACAACAAGAGGTGCATAAGCTGAATCGACCCAATCTAATGACGCTCATTAGTCATTATATAGATATATGGGCTCAGCAAGATAAATTAGAGTTAAGTCCCAAAGGGTTAAAAGACATACATTGTGACCAAGCTGATAAGGCATCAAATATATCAACCATCAAAGGGGACATGAGAACTATTAATATGGATGACCAAAGTGATCTCAATGATAGAAAGTCTCCTTCTAGCCTTGCATCAAATGGTCTTCACTTCGACTATGAGAGTGAAATTAGACAACAACTTTGGTGGCATAGAGACCAACTATCCAACTATGGGGTAAACCAAATTTTACTTGCATATCCTGACACTGAAAAATTACAGTATGCAAAAGATGGAGTTTTCAAGCTGGAAGAAAAATCCCATTTGAAGATAACAACAAACCATTATTGAGATCTTTGGCTTCTCGGAAACATTTTTCTGTTGATGCTGAGATATGCACCGACATCCAAGGATTTCTATGCATGAGTTTTATATTCACATTTGGCTTCACAGGGAGCTCACGACAAGCTTCTCACTATTTGCTCTATCTCTGTAGAAAATTTCTTCCAAGTGTTTAAAATAAAAATATGAAGTGGGTATCGGGTGTAATGAATTGGCCACCAATGTTACGTGCCACTGTTTTCCTTATTCTGGCCCCCCTTTTTTTAAGTTTTAAAAATTTTTTCATAGGTGGCAAACATATTTCCATGTCTAATTCTTTTTGTCAATCATAATTCCAAAATCATAGGTGGTGCATATTTTTACGTGTGTTTATTCTTTTGATTACATTATTCTTAGATTAGAAATTATATATTTATTTTAAAACTAAGTAAATCCAACATTAGCCTACAATCTCACGTTTAAATAAATAAAAAAAAGACATTCAATCTCAATTTTTTTTGTGGAGGCAACACTTCATGAATCATTTGTCAATAATTTAGTGTATATAATTGTAATGCTAATTTTTTTAAAAAAAGTTTTATTACAATGTAGTACATATTCAACAGTTTGTTAATTATAGAGGGTTTTGTGGAAAGCAAATTACCACAATGCCATAAAATGACTTTAAATATTAATATATAAAACATAATTTTAATACCTTATAAATATTTTATCTTTATTAAAATTGTTTATGGACCTAAAATTGCATGCTCATTTTTTTAATGAAAAATTGATATTATAATATTTAAATATCATTTTCATTTTCTTAATTTTTTTAAATATAATTTATATTAAATTATGATCACGTTTCATTGTAAAAATATTATCTCCTAATTATTAATGAATTCAAGCAATATCTATATCTATCTATCTATAATTTTACAATTCAATAAGTATTTTATTATTTTTTTAGTTCTATTCATGGATTGTGTGTAATTTTTAGTCACATATTTTGATTAAATTAATTTAAATTCCAAATCCTCAAGTTTTTATTAGTTTGCGTTAGATGAAAGGTTTAATTACTTTTTTATTGATGATTACGTTCATTAGTTGCGATTCCAAAGTATAAGGCATATTTTGGTATACAAGAAAAATAGATGGGTAATAAAGGAGAACAAAAATTGCTACGAAAACAACAAAATACAATTGTATAATAAAAAAATTAATTTTCAATCTAAACCTTTACATTCTAGTTTAGAAAAAAAAAAACTTTTACATTTCAATAAGTATTATATTATGAGTTGTGATTTTTTCACATTCTCATTTTTCACATTTCCTTTTATATCTCATTTTTTGTTTTATCTTTCTATTTTTTATCACATCAATATTAACATTTTCATTTTCTCTTTCTTAACATTTTATCGTTCCTTTAATAACTCAACTTTCTCTTTATTCCTTTTTTCTTTCTAATCACATCAATTATATTATTTTCATTTTTTCTATCTTCATTTCTTTCTATCTCTCCTTTTTACACTTCTAAGCCTCAAAATCGGTCAAAGTATTTTTTACCCCTTCTAATATTTATGAGCACTATTTACAGTTGTAAATAATATTTTACTTCATTGTATATATTTGTCTACACCTCCCACGGCTAATTCATTTTCGCTACTCAAAGTCTAAACACATATGCAATGACTTCATTTTAGCAATCTGCCCAATGTTTGGCTTATTACCAACATGACTTGATGTGCTACTTCTGACAAGCGCACTCAATACTACCTTGCTTAGCTGATTGGCTAGTGATCTACACATTACCCCTGCTCTCCTACAAACCTAACTCTTCATCCACAATTAGATCTTATAAATACGTCCTAAGTTGCCATCTGACTCATGTTATTTACCTTTCATCCTACTTATAACATTCTTTTATCAACACATACACACCACAATCCAATTTCCAATGCTTCTGCCATCACCTATACTTACATGGTTGATTATGTTTATTTCCTTCAACGCTTATACTTTATTCCATGTGGTCATTAGTTTTGCAATGTTTTTTAAATGCTCTAATATCTTTTATAAGCATCTATTTGATTACAGCTAATGTGTGACACATCTCCACAGGTGAATACCACTTAATTAGTGTGATATTTCTAAAACGGACTTTCTGGATAGTTGAACCCAACAATAGCTGAACCAGGGTCCTATGTTTGTGCTGGTTGTTTCCTGTCTCATGTTACTTCCCCATACAAAAGAATGGCTTCACCAAACCACTCACTGCCAATCGCACAAACCAGGTTAAGGTTCGTGGTTGGAAAAAATTATCACAACCTAAGATAATCCGTTAAACAACGCTGTGTGCATGAATTGGAACACATAACCTACTAGTCTCCCTCTTTCAATTAGTTGTATTCATAGACATCGGTGCTCGCCTTTCCAAACATCCCTTTCTCACCTTTATAACCTTGCTTTGCATTTTAATGTCTATGATCTGCCCTGCTCTCTATCAATGTTGGGCCTCCAAATGTATGGTTGGTTTGTGTTTGTGTATTTTCATCCAGGTTATCATTGAAGCAACATAATAATTATTCCTTCAAAGCATCATTAATGAGGCATATGAAAACACATGTTTAATGAAGAAATTAAACCATAACTCTGCCACAAATACTAACTACTGCCACATAATGATATAACTTCCCCGTGCTTAGCATGGGTGACACACTAGTACAAGTACAAAGAAATAAAAAGCAGTACACCAAAACCAAAAGACCTGCAATACCTCAGACTAAAAATCCTAAGCTAAGACAATTCTAATGTGAAACCCATGTACCACAAAAAACCCCATTACGTCAAAAATATTCCAAGACAATCAAAGCCACCAGGAAAAACGCACCATTAGGACCATTTAAAGCAAATAGTAAAAATCACCAACCCAAGTGTGATATACCATAAAAAAAAATGACAAAATAACTTCTTGAAACTAAACCACAGGAGCAACTACAAAAACTCAGAGGTAACACATAATAAAAACAGTAGAGAATGTAACAAAGCACAATGAAATACATCAGAAGGTGTGAGAATTTAAGCATGATCTCACATCAACATGCCAAAGTAAAAATGGGTATTTAAAGGAATGATCTCTAGTTGTAAAAAATTTCCAAGATCTGATTTTATTAGCTCCATGACAGCCTCTGGGTCAATAGTATTATTTGAAAAAAAATGGAGTCATTTCGGGGTAGCCACAAAACCACAACCCCACCAACCAAATCAACGACCAACGTAATTTATTTGTAGCATTACATGAAAGTAATCCAACAAATTGGGTGAAATTCTGCAAACAGTCATTATGCAACATAGCAATATAACCACACCACTTCATACAAGACATCCACACCTTATGAGCAAAAGGACACTCAAAGAACAAGTGAGAAGTTGACTCGACCATTTGACAACACCAAACACAACCTCCATCTGAAGTATTAATAACCTTTCTCCTAATTAAATTCATATTGGTGGGGATTCTATCTAAAATAGCACTCCAAGCAAATTCTGAAATCTTAAATGGCACAAATTTAGACCAAAGGAAGGAATGCATTGGAAATTCAGCAAATAAAACATCATTTACAATCACTTTGTAAGAAGACCGCACAAAATATGAACCCTCTGCATCAACACTCCATCTCCAACTATCAAAAACGTCCATACCCAGCTGTACAGGCTGTAACTCATGGAAAAGTTGTTGCAACTGATCCCGTTCCCACTGAAACAAGGTTTGACGCCAGCTCCAATTCCATTGAATACCACTCTCACTACTAGCTAGCATATTAGCTAAAGACACATTCTTATTGTTAGCAATTGAGAATAATCTAGGATACTGATCACCACACCATACCTCTTTCCAGAAAAGTGTATCACAACCATTCCCCACTCTCTTAACACAATACCTCAAAAACTAGTCAAAAGTAATATTGTTAATATTATCAATTGACCGTAAATCCAATCACCAATTTGACCCTTTCTTCTGACTCCCCCTCACAGTTGAAAACCTTTCCCCATAAATGGAAGAAATAACCCTATGCCAGAACCTATCTTTCTCAACTAATAATTTCTATCTCCATTTCCCTAGAAGTGCTAAATTAAAAGCTCTCAAATCTCGAACACTCAAACCTCCATGCCTTTTGTCTTTACATACATCCTCCCATGCAACCCAAGAAATTTTATTCTTATCAGCATTACCACCCCACAAAAAAGAAATGAAAAGAGAATTGAGTTTAGAAATGATACTTTTAAGAGCCTTAAAGAAATGATACCTTTAGTACTGACCTCAAAAGGACAAGACGACCACCAAAAAGACAACATTTTACATGTCCAGATTGATAATCTCTTCTCCACCTTTTGAATAACCGGACGCCAAGTATTCTTTCTCCTCGGATTTACACCAATAGGTAGACCCAGATACAAAAAGGAAGGGATTCTACTTTACAATTCAAAAAAATAGAAGCCATATGTAACCATTCCCCATCAACATTAACTCCAGTTAGCTTACTTTTATGAAAGTTTACTTTTAAACCTGCCACAAGTTCAAAAATATGGAGGATTGCTTTAATAGTCCACAAATTGGAATAAGACGCCTCTCCTAAGATAACTGTGTCATCTGCATATCGTAGATGGGGTACCACCACATGATCCCGCCCAATCAAGTAGCTAGAGAATAACTAAGAATTAATAGCTTTACACATCAATGCATTTAGCCCCTCAGCGATAATAAGAAATAAAAAAGGAGCTAGTGGGTCACCTTGGCGAACACCCCGACTTATTCCAAACGCACTTGCTGGGCTACCATTAATTAACACTGACATTCTGGAAGTATGTAAGCATTCAACAATCCACCTCTTCCATTTTTCCGGAAAAGCCATTTTTCCCATCACATATTGGAGAAAGTCCTAACTAATTGAATCATAAGCCTTTTCAAAATCTACCTTGAACAGTAGACAACCCCCATTCTTCCTATTCAATTCTTCAATAACGTCATTGACAATAACGATACTGTCAAAGATGGATCTACCTTTTACAAAAGCAGATTGGAATTTAGAGATAACACTACCAATCACCTTCCTCAACCAATTGGCAAGGACCTTCGCCACAACCTTATACATCACACTGTCGAAACTGGGGTCACGATGGGAGGCGAAACGAAGTGTTGAAAAATCGTTTCAATGGAGTCGCCACCAATATTTATTTTTGAGGGAAAATATCAGAAAAACTCTTTTAAAAAATGTTCTTTGAAACCAAATTTGGATTCGGGAGTAGATTATGTGTAAGGAATGTATTAGCACCCTACGACATTCGTCCTAAAATGGTTACCTCTAATTAATTGTGCAAATTTATTAACTTTTGAAAAATATTTATTTTACCCCTTTTAAAAAAAGTTTTTGTTTTTATTTACAAACTTATTTACATTTTTTATTTTTTACATTATGGGAAAATTTAGAAAAATATTTATTTGGACTTGATGGGGCCGGTTCCCGCTCCTACGTATCCCTAGTTGCAATAGAGAAATCAAAGCCACGTAGTTCTGAATGATTGATTTGTTGATTGATTGAAAGTTTGGACCGTACCCAGGTATGACATCGAAGCAATTCCAGACATACTTGCAGTGGCCTAGGGACAGTCCTATTTTTCCGGGGGGGGGAGTGGAGCATCTAGAGCTGGACCAGCTCATGATTCTACAACTACAGTCGACATTGGAGTTAATAAGGAGGGAACAGGAGCACATTTCAATGAGGATGAAATTGACAGAATCATGAGAGGAGATTGAGAGATTCCTGTTCCATTGTGAAAACAATGTTTTTCTTTCTTTTTATCTTTCACTTGATAATTCAGTGTCTTATGCAGCATTTACGTAATATGGTGTTATGATTGTTATATTTTTGTTTTATCTGAGTGTTTTATTTGTTAAGTTAGGATTAGTATTTTTGACTTAGGACTTAGGAATTAGGAAATAAGGAATTGAGTGAAAGGAATTCAAATCAATGTTTCAAGTCTAGTAGAGACAAGCGGACTGAACTAGGAGAAGAAAAAGGAATTAAGTGGTTGAATTCATAATCAATTAGGATTAGGATTTTGTTCAAGAAAATTAATTAAGGTAGTTAATTGTGCAATAGGTGATTTACTCAAGGAAAACAACCATAAAGCCAGTGAGTTTGTGAGCCATAAACACTTTGAGAGTTTTTCACTGTTATTGTTAGTTGATATTGCCTGAGTTTTTGGTTTTATTACTGCACATGAAAAGCATGGAGATGATTAAGGCAACTTGTTGAAAATTGAAATTACTCAGTGCCAAATAGCCAACCTATATTTGATTATACCTGTTTTTGATAGCCATTTGAGCTTGAATTTTTTTTTCTTGAGTTTTGCACCTTAACCTTACTGTTAATCATGATCCTTTCCCTTTACAAACTTAGGGATAGAGAGCATAGGTGCATTTCATTCAATGAGATTGGGTATTGGTTGGTTGCATGTTTGTAAAAAGGAAACATTGAGTAATGTAATTCACTCCCTACCAAAAAAAAATTGCATATGTATAAGGGAGTGAATTACCAAGAAAAAGAGGCAAAAATCTGTATTGAGGTAGTAGAAACCAAGAATGAAGTGGTGCATTGTAACAGAGTTGATCAAATTATTTATAATATAGTTATGCTCTCTTCCAGAAAGTTGTGTTTCTTGTATATCCTGAAAACCATGATTCTTGGAAACCAGGCCTCATTACAACCTAGGAAAGACCTTAACATCCATGTTGATGATGTGTTTGAATGTTAATTGAAAACAACTGACAATTTTGACTGTTCAATTTCAGTGGAAAAGTTGAGGGAAACACTCACCTGTGAGGATTGAGAGAATTTTCCTTGATTTTAATCATTTGCTGTCACAATTGCTTCTCTTGAAAGATTGAATGCACTTTGATCATGATTTATTTGATGTTGAAGACACCGGTTAGTTCTGATTTTAAATCTGAAGTTTGGAAAGTGAATGTTGTCTAGTAAGAGACATTGAGAGTGAATTCTAGACAATCAATTCCATAGTTAGGAATAACTGTTTAAACTTAATTATCTTGCTTGAGGGCAAGCAAGAAGCTAAGTTGGGGGGAGTTGATAAGTGCTAAGATTTAGTAGATTTCTGTGTAAACAAAGCACTTGTTGGTAGTAATTTCATGAATTCATACTCCAAAATCACCCATCTTTGCTTAGTTTGTGACTGTTGTAAATAATGAATTCTAAATTGAACTTGATGCTATTTTAATGAAGAAATTGTTGATTTTTACAGATGAGGAGTTAAAGTACAAGTTGAAGCATCACAAAGACAGGAGCAGTGCAAAGCAAGTTTGAAAGGATGTTGTCTCCCGAGCTTCACCTGAGCTGAGCGCAGGATGAAGCTCAGGATTGCTTAATTGGTTCTGTTTCCTGCGCTTCACTTGCGCTGAGCGCAGGATGAAGCGCAGGATTGCTCAATTGTTACTGTTTCCTGTGCTTCACCTGAGTTGAGCGCAGGCAAAGTGCATGACTCGTAAACCTAGCGTTTAATGAGCTGTCAGTCAGTTTTTAAGAGAGACTTGGAGTTTTGACAGATACAGAGTTTGTGAGAAAGAATAGAGACCATTCTGGAGCAAGGGGAGGAAAGCAAGAGAGCTGGAAGGCTTCATTGCGATCTTTATCCTTAATTCTTTTGGGTTGTAATGGCTACCATGAGTAGCTAAACTTCTCTATAGGATTGAATGTAGTCGATTCAGTAATGTCCTAATTTCTAGAATCCAAGATTTAGTCCGTTGGAATTAAGAGAATTGGGATCATGCTCAAAGTTCACAACTATAGAAAGTGGAAGTGTGTGAGTTGTACTCACCTATACTCGACAATCGAAGGAAGAAGAACGAATTAAGGTGGATCGCTTGATGATTCCTTGCCCCAAAACCCCTATTCAAGCTTCAATTCAAGCTTCCTCTCTCTAAGATTCAGAGTCTCTCTCTCTAAACTAAAAGAAGAAGAACAAAAGTTGAATTCTTATTCTAAATTAAGGGTTTAATATAAGTGAATTCTCGCGCAAGCGAGATATTCTCGCTTGGGCGAGCGTGTCGGTTGCATGCTTTTCCTTCACATTCTCGCTCAAGCGAAACTGTCTCGCTCAAGCGAGAATGATCTAGAAAAGACCCCTTCTCTGGACAATTCTCGCTCAAGCAAGCCCTTCTCGCTTAAGCGAAAATTGTCCAGAGAGCCTCCCAAAAATTCCCCTGTATCTCGCTTAAGCGAGCTGGATCGCTCAAGCGAGATCTGCAGAAAACTCAAACTTACCCCTTTTTGCTGCATAACTCGCTCAAGCGAGATTCTAGCTTGAGCGAGAATACTGAAACTTCCAAACTTAGTTTTTATTCTAAATCTTTCTTCTTAAATCATTTTTTACCTTTTTATTAATACCATTAATAAAAATCAATATCCTATTCTCTGAATTAGTATTAATTATCGGGATGTTACAGATTCAATCCCCAATTGTATTTTGGATCTTTGATATTTAGGAAACCTTGTTTTATCAATATTGGTGTTTTTATTTCTAATCTTAATGCTTAATTCCCTTCTTGTAACGAAATTATGATTTGATTTCTTGAATTAGCTGGTAAGCTGTTCTCTAAGTCCGATTTGGGTAAAAACACTCAATAGGTTGAATTCCTAGGGATAAGGTTCATTTTATTAATAGCTTTTAACAACTTTTCTTAATGCTAGGCAATTTGTTAAATATCCGAGGGATCGATGTTTAGGGAATTGTTCTAAGAATTTCATAATTGAGGAATCAATATGAATGAAATTTATTTGTGCTTCAGTATTGTTAACTACAAATTCCTATATATTTTTGAGTCTCAAAATACAAGAGGGGTGCGATAGACGAAGTTCAATCCTAGTTTCTCAACTGCTCAATTTCATCCATGTTTCTCTTTGTCTCAATTTCTTGTTATTGCATCTTTTAAATTTATTTTTCACAAAACAATCTCAATTATTTGCAATCATTCTTACTCAGTAAGCGTGAACTCTAAGAATTTATTTTGTACCGTTCCTCGTGGGTACGACAACCCCTACTTTTCATACTATTATACTGCTGCGACATTGGTACGCTTGCCAAGATCTCAACAGGGCACCAAACCCTAACTAATCAAGCTTGACTTCGGTCTAGAATAACACTAAAATGAGTTTGGCTTCGGCCCAGAATGTTTGGCTTCGGCCCAGAATATGTACGAAAAGTTGACTTCAGTCCAGAATAAGTGGTGGGATATGTCCCCAAGGAAGACGTTCCTTGTAGTCTGAGCTCAGGTCTAGCCTTAGAATTAGTGAAAAGACCCCGCCTGCCAGATCCTTGAGTTGTTAAATTATTAAATGTTTGCTTGATAATCGTTGCATAGCACCTGTCTGCCTTTCATACATTGCATGAGCATAGTAATATTCACTGAGACCTTGTCTCACCACACGTTCTGTGGATTACATTTTAGATGCACAGGTACCTCCCCGTTCAGGGCAATGAGCTTGAAGGCGACAGAAGTTTAGTCTTTTGATGTTTATTTTAAGAAAAAAGGATTAGAAATGTATTCATAGGTGTTAGCCCTTTATTGTTGGATTATTATTCTTTTGTAAGGATATGATTGTACATGTGGCTCCCTTGGGTCTTTTGTTAGGGCACATGTATGAGGTTATCCTTAACTGAATATTGTATCTAGACTGAGTTGTAGCCATGATGGCAATTCTATAGTTATACATTTCATTTTGATGTTGTTTCATATATTATTTAAGTGAGCGTTGGTAGCTTGAACGATGTATGGCTTATGTTATCCGATATCTAAATGGTGTGAAATAATTTCAGAAATTCGGGATTTGGTTTCCAGCGGACTAAATCCTCGAATTAGAAATTAGGACGTTACATTTTGGTATTAGAGCAGTTCAATCCAATTGGACTGTGGATTAGATAGTTGCTGAAGTTTGTTATTATCCTTTTATGCATTATTATGTGAACTGAGAGATTGATCACCTCGATGTTTGCTTGATGATGTGTAGAGGACTATGGCAGGCAGCAGGAGAGGTTGTCCTAGGACCAACCCTTCTTCTTCCTCTTCATGGGACCTATCTCCGGATCCCGTGGCAGCCGTTCTTCAGATGCTCACCCAAATGATGGGGGAGCAAGTGGTGTCCAACCGGGCGTAAGTGGAGGCCAATCGTCAGCATGGTGAGGCGGCTCGGGAGCATGCTGCAGCTAATGTGGCCATTTTGCAGGAGCTAATCCGAAGGCCAACAAGGACACCACCTCCTCTTACGGTAGACCCGTTTGTCCAAGGATCAACGGAGTTTCGGAAGCATAACCTTCCCCAATTCAACAGGGTTTATGATCCGGATGTGGCGGCAAACTGGCTCCGCGATCTCAACAGAATCTTTGAAGTAATGAAGTGTGCCGATGACTCTAAGGTGGGGTTTGCGGTGTACATGCTAAGGGGAGAGGCCGAAGATTGGTGGAAGACAACTAGTCTTCGAGCCACCGTTGCTGAAGCTTCGATCACCTGGGGGGCTTTCTAGACCATGTTCTTGGAGAAGTACTTTCTTGCCACTGTTTGGAGGCAGAAGGAAGCTGAGATCCTTCAACTGAAGCAGGGTAGTATGACTGTGGGCTAGTACGTGGCCAAATTTGAGGAGTTAACTAAATACACCAAATACCTGCAGACCGTTGTTGATGAGGAGTGGAGATGCACTCAATTTGAGAGAGGTTTGAAGCCCGGGTTGCTGGATCGGGTTGGGACACTTGAGATCAGGGATTTCCCTACCCTGGTCAACAAGTGCTACATTGCGGAGAAGAATCTAATAGGAGATGCACCACCCCCACTGCCAGACAACAAGGGAAAGAGGAAGTTGGAGGAGCCCAACCAGGGAAAGGGCTCAAGGCCCATATGGCAAAGCAACACTGCTTTAGTCACTAGGCCTGCCCAACGCCAAGGGGTAACCAGATGCCCCAAGTATGGAAAGGAGCATTGGGAGGAGTGTTTGCTTGGGCAGAGGGTCTGTTACCTCTGCAAGGAGCCCGACCACTTGAAGAATGACTGCCCCAGGAAGAAGGACCTTCCAAAACCCCAAGCCACAGGGAGAGTCTTCACCCTCAGCGGTGAAGTGGCAGCTACTGCTGATAATCTCATGCGAGGTATGTTCATCTTAGGAGATAAGACCTTAATTGTGTTGTTTGATTCGGGGGCAACCCATTCTTTTATTTGCTTATAATTGTGTGAAGCAGTTAGATTTGCATGTTGTTCCCTAACAGCCTAAATGTAATAACCCCAGCCAAGGAGGCAATTCCCACTTCCCTTGTGTGTTCTAAATGCCCCATTGTTATACGAGGGAGGGCCTTCGAGGTCGATTTAATTTGTTTGCCATTGAGGAGCATAGATATCATCCTTGACATGAACTGGTTATCCCAGAACCAAGTCATGCTTGATTATTTCAATAAGTAAGTTGTTTTCCCCGTTCTCCCTCCTCTTCGAGGGAGAAGCCACATGTACTTTTGTCCAGTACCACCCAAGTTTCCAAATGCCTGTCTGACAGGAGTAGTTGCTTTATTTTGTTACTTTCCTCAACTCTAGATTCTAGTATTGATTTAAGCAGTGTAGCAACGGTTAAGGAGTTCCAATACGTATTCCCTAGTGAGGTAACTACTTTGCCTCCAGACCGAGAGATAAAGTTCACCATTGACTTGGTACCTGACATAGGGCCCATTTCCAAGGCACCCTATAGGATGTCACCACTAGAGCTTAGTGAGCTTAAGACCCGATTAGAAGACCTTATAGCTAAGAGGTTCATTAGGCCTAGCGTGTCACCCTGGGGAGCACCAGTGCTCTTAGTGAAAAAGAGGAATGGGAGTATGGGGCTATGTGTAGACTATAGGTAGCTAAACAAGGTTAACATTAAGAATAAGTACCCCCTACCCAGAATAGATGACCTTCTAGACCAACTTAGAGGGGCTTCGGTCTTCTCTAAGATAGATTTGAGATCTGGTTACCACCAGATCAAGATTAGGGGTGAGGATATACCCAAGACTTCCTTTAGGACTAGATATGGGAACTACGAGTACTTGGTGATTCCTTTTGGCTTAACCAATGCTCTTGCCGTATTCATGGACTACATGAATCGGATTTTCCGGCCCTACCTTGATCAGTTTGTCATTGTGCTCATCGACGATATCCTGATCTACTCTCGGAGTATAGAGGAGCATGAGCAGCACCTTAGGGTTTTCCTGGGGGTTTTGAGAGAAAAGAAGTTGTTTTCCAGCCTAGAGAAGTGTGAGTTTTGGATGGACAAGGTTCATTTCTTAGGACATATGATTTCTAGGGAAGGTGTGTCTGTTGATCCTAGCAAGGTAGAAGCCATCCTTGAATGGGAAAGGCCTAAGACCATAAGGGAAATTAGGAGTTTCCTAGGATTGGCCGGCTACTACCGGAGATTTTACAGTGCCTGGCTCCAAAACTAGATCCGAGAAATTTTCTGCTATCAATTGGTAATCAGAGCTACTTGATTTTGGATATGATTGGAGTCCATTTCCTTCATCCTTGGCCGCGGGTTTTGCACCCAATAGGTGCAGAATTTTTAGTTTATTTCTTAGTTTTTCCCTGTATTCAAGCTCATTTTTCCTGTAATTGTTGGACTCTTGAACTGTTTCTAAGCCCGAGGTGCTCTTCTGCTGCACTGTAGCTTTCTGTTTGCCTGTTTGTTTGTGTGATTTGAGCTAGCATAGGGGTTGTTTTGGGTCGCGCAATACCCCCTCTAGGTGTTTGATTAATTGCTTGCTCAAGTTTTCCATGGTTGTTCATACTTGTTCTTGAACTGTTTGTGTGTCTTAACTGTTGTTTGTGGTGGAGTGTGGTAAGTGGAGGCATTGTTGTCTTCATTTTCCAAAGATCGTTCACCTACATTTTCTCCCCATTCCACCAATTATTTGCTCATCCCCCATATCACTTGTTCATATAACCATCTCTTTACTTTCCGCTTTTAATTTTCCGCCATTTAATTTCAGCTTCTCCCCATCCTTTAAATTTCTGCCATCCCATTTACATTCCGTCATTTACTTTCTGCCATTTACTTTTAGTCCTCCCCATCCTTTTAATTTCTGCCATCCCCTCTATTTTCTGCCATTTACATTCCGCCATTTACTTTCTGTCCTCCCCATCCTTTTAATTTCATTTCCCCCTTTACTTTCTTGTCATTTATTTTTGCGCATTTTTCTTCCTATTTTTTTTCCAATTTTGGCATTTCTGTGGCACTATCTTGTTCAATTTTCTACTCCTGTTCTGTTTGTCTGTTTGGCATTCTAATTGCAAAATTGAATTAACTGTTATCTCTACCTTGGACTTTCCCTGTTTGATTGTGCAAAACGCTCACCGTTAGGCTACTTTTTGGTTCATAAAGTTGGAAGAAAATCACTAAATTCTAATTGTTGATTTTCCTTCAAAATTTAATTCGCATCTTAAAATTGAACCAAGCGTGTTTCCAACACCGTTTTGTGTTTGTATGATCAATAAAGAAGTGCTAAGCAATTTTTTTTGGAATTTTTTAAAATCAGTTACCATTCCATTTTAATTTACAGTTTTTAGAATTCAGTCAATCATTTTTATTTTCTGGTACCATTTTGGACCAGTTTATAGTAAAAAAATCTTGAAAAGAATATTTTAGGTAGATTTCTATTTTTTGTACTTTTGTACAAACTTGTGTAATTTTCTGTTGGGGCAAAAAGAAAAGAAAAAGAAAAGAAGCAAAAAGAATTCATAAAAAATTATATTGTCAGAAGGGTAAAATATGTTTTTGGTCCTTATAAAATGACCGAGTTTTGATTTTAATCCCTATAAAATTTATTTTATTAAATTGTCTCTCAATTTTTTTTTTTACAAATGGTCCCTCCCTTTATTTGATGTGTGTTATAGGCTGATGTGGCATTCCCTCTCTCCTAATATATTAGGTGGCATTTTAGAAATCCTTTGTGTCCTAAATTTTTTTTACCATCCTCCTCCCATCAGATTAATCTTCCAATATGTGCCCCAGCTTCGTCCTCCAATAACAGTCCCTAAGCTTCCGCCTCATCTCTCCCTTCTGTAACCGCATTGGGAATTTTCTGTCCCTAAGCTTCCACTTCCTAATTTGTTCCTTTTTTTGCGGCCGAAGCGCACTAATGCCGCGCGCGTGTCACCGCCAACGGCGCGTCCAAACCTCGCCTCGTCCCCACCGCGGCCAGCCGCACGCCTCCAACTCCTCTTCTCCACAACCATCGTGGCCTTCCCACCCCTATCACAGCGCCAGATTGCGCTTCACATGTTCGTCTCACGACCTTGAGTTTTGATTATACTCCTTAAAAATGGTGTTCTATACCATTTTAAATTAGACAACTCCAAATTGGATTTGAATTGGCTCGTCTAAAACATATTCCTATAATTAAAGTCAGAAACATTGTTTTCATCTTGCAGTTATACAAGTTTTGCTCACATCATCAAATTGACAAAACATGATATTTATGTACAATAAAAGAAAATAAAACTTATTCAACGAGAATGACTTGGGGCTTTAAAGGTGAAGAAGCACCACCACCGTCCTCAGGCCTATCAACGGTTTTCTAGGATGAGTGGATGGTTTGGGTTATAGGGGTGGGGGAAATGGTGGTACTGGGAATTGGTTGGGCAGGCACAAGTTTCTTCAAGAATCTGACGGTGAGTAAGAGGAAGAGACAGAGGCAGATAAGGGTGCCGCGGCGGAGAGAGTGAGCACTGACTAGGAAGAGACGAAGGCAGGTTAATGGTGAGAGAGAGGAGCTAAAGTTTAAAATTGTAAATTCCACCTAGGAAAAGTTAGTTCCAGATAGGATTGTGCTGACTAGGAGAGAATGGTGACACGTAAGTTAATTAAACACACTTATTACATGGAGGGATATAAAGCAAACAAAAAAAATTTTACAAGGATGATTTAACAAAAAAATATTTTACAGGGATGAAAAGCAAAACTCGATAATTTTACAGGGACTAAAAACATATTTTACCCTTGTCAAAAATACAAAAAGATGTGTAAAAAGCAAAAAGGGTACAAAAGTCAACAACAAGGAAAAAGTCAAAAAGACACCCAAAAAGTAAAAAATTCAAAAAAATAGAGAAAAACAAAGAGAAAAACAACAAAAAGAAAACCCAACAATACAATTGACCTTTTATTGTAATTCATACTCATGCCTGTGACCTCAAAGGAAATAAAAGAAGATCAAACCAAACTTAAGAGGTTAATAGAACAAGAGAAAAGAGAACAAATAGAAAAAGAGAAAGAAGAAAAACTTAAAAGAGAAAGTGAGGAAAATAAATTAAGAGTGCAAGAAGAGAAAGAATGTTTATCTTGTGTTCATTTGAATGCTAACTCTTCTAGTGAAAGAATGAATAGGTTGATGGCAAATATTCCTAGTATTGCAAAATGGACAACTCAAGCTGTTGAAAGGGATTTTCCTAAACTAACATTCTTTATGCATGAAATGCCTCTTTCTGTGCACAATTATATACATCAAAGCATTACATGTTTGAAAGAAATAAAAAATGTTGATAATGCTTTAAAACCTATTGCATGTTTAGAAAAGCAAACTAAGTTTAAGAGTACCATGAAACATACTAAATATACATGTTTAGTCAATTCCTTTGGTCAATTTAGATTGCATGATAGGAATGATAACAAAGTTGAATTGAATATGCATGTACCTTTGGTTTGTATCTATAATGTGCATACACATTTTGGACCTAAAATAATTGTTTCATATAAAGATGTGTATTTGATAAGTGTTAGAATTAAGTAAATTTCCAGGCAAATTACAACACTTATTGATGATGAATTGTTGAATTTATAACCTAATTTCACCCTTCTTAGCTTAAATTGTGGTTCTTGTATTTATTGGAATTAAATCTGAACTTGATACTATTTTGATGAAGAATCTGTTGATTTTTACAAATAAAAAGCTAAGTTTCAAATGAAGCATCAAGAGAATAGTGAGCAAGGAGAGGAACAACATAGAACAAGCTTCAAAAGAGGACAATTCAGAGGAACCAATTGTTGTTTCCTGCACCCCACTTGTGTTGAGCGCAGGCAGAGTGCAGGAATACCTGTTCAATTACTGTTTCCTGCGCTGAGCGCAGGCAGAGCGCAGGAAACGTAACCTAATTTTTAATAGGCCACAAGCAGAGTCTAAAAAGCCCGTCAGAAAAGTTTTTAAAGGGACTTTTAGGGATTAAGACGACAGATAGAGACGTACGGAGCTTTGAGCAGATACGGAGCTGGAGAAAAGTGTGACAGTCTCTAGTTGGTTTATAATGGCTACCATGAGTAGCTAAACCTCTTATTAGGATTGAATGTAGTCGATTCAAACCCAAATTGTATTTTGGATCTTTGTTATTTAGGAATCTCTATTTTTATAATATTGGTGTTTTTATTCTGTTCTTAATGCTTAACTTCCATCTTTGTACCAGAGTTATGATGTGATTTATTGAATTAGCTGGGAAGTAGTTTTCTAAGTCTGATTTGGGTAAAAACACTCAATAGGTTGAATACCTAGGAATAGGGTTCAATTTATTGATAGCTATTAACAACTGATCTTAAAGCTAGGCAATTTGTTAAACAACCAAGGAATTGGTGTTTAGGGAATTGTTCTAAGAATTTCATACTTGAGGAATCAATGTGAATGAAATTTATTTGGGCTTCAATATTTATAATTATAAATTCCTAGATATAATTGGTTTTCAAAATACAAGAGGGGTGCGATAGACGAAGTTTAATCCTAGTTTCCTTTATTTGCTCAATTTCATCCATATTCTCTTTGTCTCAGATTTTCTTTATTTTTACTATTATAATCTTCACAAACATATCCAACCATTCTCTCTTACTCAATAAGTGTGAGCCTTGAGAATTTAAGTTGTACAGTTCCTCGTGGGTACGACAACCCTTACTTTCAAACTATTATACTGTTGCGATATTGGTACACTTTCCAAGATCTTTGTAACATCCCGAAAATTGGACCTAAGAAGAATCTAGAGGAAGTTAGAAGTAAGATGAGGACTTAGGGGTTGGAAAGGAAAATAAGATAGAGGTAAGGAATTGATTCAGAGTTATGAGGTTTTGAGGGAACCGAGAAGAGAGAAACTATGTATTAAGCCAAACCTGACCGTATAGTTAGCATAGGAGAAGTCACACCTGTAGTAGAAATGCTAGCACAGTGAGGAGGTGAGGAATGAAGTAGAGACATCGGAACTAGGAAATTAGATTGAGACGATAGGAACTAAGCTTGAATGAATTGACGGAAATGAAAAGGGAAAGGCGTAGACTAAAGGAACAAGGGAATAGAGGAGCCTAGTCTCGTGGACACTTAGAACCCCTAGCGTTAGTGTAACATCCCATGGTTTTAGCCATAAAATATGTTAAAATAGTAATAAAATGGGTTTAAGATAAAGTGAATTGTTTTGGTAGTGTTTGGAAGTTAAGGAAGTGAATTAGAATCAAAGAGGAGTAAAATTAGGAGTTTGGCAGAGAGTCTGGGTGCTCAAACGCCCAGACGGAGGTTCAATCGCCCAAAAAGTAGAATTTTAGTGCCTTGGCAGAAAGTTTGGGCGCTTGAGCGCCTAGGTGGAGGATCAAGCGCCCAAACCTGATGCTTTTGCGTACCAAACAGAGAGTTTGGGCGCTCAAACGCCCAGGTGGAGGTTTGAGCGCCCGAACGCGTCCAATTCTCTTAAATTCGCTGTAGCACCTTTTCTTCTCCATTCTCCATTTCTTCTTTCTAGGGCTTCTAGTGAGATAGGGAGAGGGTTTTTAGAGAGAGAAAGTGAGAGGAAGAAGGAGGTAGTTGATTGGAAGCCTTCCCCACCTCTTGGAGCTTGAAGATCATCCTCCTCTTCTCCCCATTTTCACCAAGTTTCTCCCATTTGAGGTGAGTGTGGTTCTCACCTTCTTGTATTCTTGTTTGCCATCTCTTATATGCTTCATATTCTTCCTCCCCTTGCTATTATTGTTGATTAGATTTAGTTTTATGCAAAAGTAGGGTGAAATCTTGGATTAATTGCATGTTTGGCTTTGTTGCCTAAACCCTAGGTTAGGAAATTGGGAATTTTAGGATTTATTTGGAAGATTGATGATTGAACCTTGATTTGGTGATTATGTGAAGTTAAAAATAGGATTTATGTGTGTATTGCATTGGATTGTTATGAACCTTTCTTTAGCCATGCAAAAGCCATGTTCACACTAAATAAACCATGTTCTCATGCTTTTGGAAAGGCTTAATCATGTATCATGTTTCTTAACCATGTATTAAATTACTTAGTCATGTTTCATGTTTTCATGGGCCTTGGGTCAAAAGATTAATCAGTTAAATCATGGGTCTTCGGACCAAGTCAGGGGTCTTCGGACCAAATCATGTACAAGAGAGGTGATCCTCATTTGCTCCACGGCCAAGGAGTTAAATGGGGGTTCCTCAACAAATTAAAGTTCATGTTGTTTGCTAATAAAACTTAATCAGGGTGGCCCTGGACGACGGTCCTTGGTCACATGGCCGAGCGCTCAATCATGTTTAAAGAGAAAAAAACCCTGGTGTTTGGGTCAAAACACTTCATGACTAACATTGCATTTATGATTGTCATTGGATGGCTAACGTTACATGTCTCAATTTGCCTTTATGGATAGTCATATGAATGGATCAAGTTATGTTATATTACTGTACGTCATGTGTTTTACCTCTCCACACTGCACACACCTTTATCACACTCACTGGGACGTAGTCTCATCCCATGATGTGGGAAATCACTTTCAGTTGTGCAGGTTGCCCGATCCCTGGTGTTAGAGCTGAAGGCACAAGGGAAGCAAGATGTTTATGCTTATGTTTGATTCTGTATTGTGGACTATGGGATTGTAATTATTGAGCTATATATATATATATATATTAGATGGTACTGAATGTATTTATGTGGATGTTTTAATTTGGCCATGGAGGCTAGTTATTGATGATATTGTAGTATACTTTATAAACTACACTGGTGGACTTTTCTGAGTTTCAGGTTCAGTAGGAAAGTTTGGTAACGTCCAATTTTTAGGGGAAACTCTGCCGGATTTCTGGTTGGGAGTTGGTGAATCATGACACTCCGTGTCTAGGTTCATTCCCTAAGTATTGAATTAAGGTTTTATGTGGTATTTATAGATGTGAGGTGTTGTGAAGGCTTAAGTATGCGTTGGATTACCTAAGCGATTGTATGATTTGTTTATCGATACATGAAATGGCGCGAAATAATTTCAGAAATTCGGGAATAGTGTTTCCAACAGACATTATTCTTGGATTCAGAAATTAGGACGTTACAATCTCAACAAGTATTATTGGCTCCGTTGTCGGGGAACAGTGTCTCAATTTAAATTCTTAGATCATCTTATTGAGCTGTGAATATTTTTTATTTTTGTTTTTATTTATATTTTTCTTTCAGTTATTTTATTTTTATTCCTCTCTTCTGAGATAACCCTTGTTTTAGCTTTTTGATTTATGCTGTTGCGAGATCAGGTGTCTCAAAATGAACTGGTATTTGATTCTAAGATCGAAAGGACATCTAGAAGGAACTGGAGTAAAAACAGGAAGAGAAGGCAAGGACAAGCTCAAGGAGACAATCTCAACACTCTCTGTTCAACCACCACAAGTGATGTAAAACCTGAAGATATGGCTGAAGATAGACAAGATCCCCCCTCCACCAAGAAGAAAATTAGGAGACTATGTCATGCAACAAGGACCACGCTATTTTTCAAGCAAGCCATACCTGCTACTGCTAAATCTCTGGAGATGAAGCCGGCATTCTTGAGTCTCATTAGTGCTTATCAATTCACGGGAATGGATCATGAGGATCCTTACACTCATCTCTCTACTTTTTATGAATTGATTGGTACAATGGGATTTGAGGAAGGTGATTTAGAATCAGT
This sequence comes from Sesbania bispinosa, assembly GCA_026901365.1. NCBI lineage: Eukaryota > Viridiplantae > Streptophyta > Magnoliopsida > Fabales > Fabaceae > Sesbania > Sesbania bispinosa. Next base: position 691,530 of record QLOH01000226.1, on the reverse strand, counting down.
TTACTTATGTTTATTTCCTTTCTCTTTGATAGGTAAAGCTAAGGAATGGCTGGAATCTCATCCAAATCAGAGTCTGACTAGTTGGAGCAATGTGGAAAAGAATTTCTTGAACAGATTCTTTCCACCATATCGATATATCAAGGCCAAGTCAGATATCTCCACATTCAGGCAAGGACTAGAGGAACCATTATGTGAAGCCTGGGAAAGATTCAAGTCTTTGCTGAGGAGGTGTCCCAACCACGGTTTTGAGGATATTGCAAAACTGAGTATCTTCTGTAATGGACTCAGACCTGACACCAAGATGATTATAAATGCTGCAGCAGGAGGCACAATAATGTCAGTGGATTCAGAGTAAGCTACCAGAATTATTGGTGCCTTAGCATTAACCGATCAACAAGCTCAGCATGGAAGACAACCAGTTCAGAAGAAGGGAGTGTTGGAGCTGAGCACTAATGATGCGATCTTAGCACATCATAAAATCCTTACTCAGCAAATAGAAGCACTCACAAAACATATGTCTAAGCTTCCTCAGCAGTTGTAGGCAGTGCAGGCCCATCGTGGCCAGTCCCCACAATTGACTTGTGATTTTTGTGGAGGTGACCATCCCAATGGTCACTGCTCTTATCAAGACACTCAGGAAGAGCAAGTTAACTACATGGGAAGTCAAGGGAGACCAGCCAATTTCTCCAACAACAACCATTTTTCAAACAAATACTCACAAGGCTGGAGAAATAACCAGAACAATAATTCTGGTTGGAGACAAGATGCAGGGTCTTCTAATAGGCCACCCCTCTTTCAATAGCAGCAACAAGGATACCCTCCGGTACATGATAGACTATCAAAACTGGAGGAGAAACTGGATAATTTCATGCAGTCTTCCGCTACCTATCAGAGAATTATAGAAGCAGCCATCAGAAAGTTAGAAACACAAGTTGGCCAGTTAGCAGATGATATAGTAGAGCACAAGAAAGGAAAATTCACAGCTAACACCCAAACTAATCCCAAGGAGCAGTGCAATGCAATCATCACAAGGAGTGATGCATCAGTGGGAAGTGATATGGGGGATAACTTAACAGCTAAGAAGCAAGTGCTGCCAATAAAGGAGAAGGACAAATGGCTGCAAGAGGTTGAGAAGAAAGCAGAAGGCTCAGAGCAGAAAGAATATCCAGAAAAGAAGCTTCCTTATCCACCTGCCCCATCCAAGAAAGACGAGGACAAGATGTTTGTTCAGTTCATGAATTTGTTCAAAGGAGTACAAATCAGTATTCTTGTTCTCGAGGCATTGGAGCACATACCCAATTATGTCGGGTTTATGAAAGATCTTTCGACCAAAAAGGGAAAAATATCTGATGAAGACACAATACAGTTAGAGGATGGATGCAATGCTATCATTAAGAAACCTCTACCATAGAAGACACAAGACCCTGACAGTTTCATAATCCCAGTTACCATTGGAAACTTAACAGTGAAAAAGGCCATGCTAGACCTTGGAGCTAGCATAAATCTGATGCCTTTATCCATGCTCAAGAAGATTGGTGATGTAAAGGTGAAACCTACAAGAGTGAGTCTGCAACTGACAGACAGGTCTGTAGAAACCACAGGAAACACTAGAAGGGGGGTTGAATAGTGTTTTATATGTTTAAACAGATTTTATGAAAACCTTTTCACAAGCAGTACTTTTCCCAAAGAGTTTTTATATACTTTCTGAAACTGGACGAACAGATACTCGCTGAAGTGACTTCAGCAGGTCCAAAAAGTGGTTTTGGAAACTTGTTTTAAAAGCGTTTAAATTTGTTTTACAGTTCAAGCTCATAAAATAGATTATTCAGAACCCTCTTGTTAGCTTAAATAACAGATATAATGAGATAAGAGAAGAGAAGACTTAGCTAAGAAATTTATCCTGGTTCACACACATCCACCGTGAGCTACGTCCAGTCCCAATGCCATACCAGCAAAGGATTTCCACTAATTGATCACAGTTACAAGTATTGTTTGAACACCCAGCCTCTCCAGGCTAAAACCCAAGTATTGTTTGAACACACAGCCTCTCCAGGCTAAAACCCAAGTATTGTTTAAACAGCAAGCCTTTTCAGGCTCAAACACAAATAATGTGTAAAAAGAAAATGCTTAAGCTTTTAAACCACACAAGTTTAAATCCTAAACTGGGTAAGATGTACAAATAACTGAGTATAACTCAGGATAAGAAATTGTTGTACAAATGAAACAAATGAATATATTTCTCAGAGAATTTCAGCAGCGCTTCAACAAGTTGGGTCATTCTCTGTGTTTCTTCTGCATGATACTTCATATATATAGGAAAAGGGAAATGAGACCGGTAGACTTCTCTAAATCTCGTTGAGAGATAGCTTTCTTCCCGTTGTGACACATAGCCTTGGTAGCTTGCAGTAGCAGGTGCAGCAGGTAGTAGTTGTCAGCAACGCAGACTCTTACTTTTTTTTAGCACAGTGTACTTCCACAGTAGACATTGCCTTTTTGGTGACTAGAGATTTGAAATATGCCATAAAGCAAATGTTCTGACTTTCTAGAAGGAGAAGAAGCATAGACAACTGAGAAGGGCTACGGTTGACTTGAGTCTTCAAAAGGAATTAACAGAGAAGCTCTTTTCAAAAAGATACAAGTCTTAGTACGACGTCTCCTATCTTTAGAAGGTTCTCTGACTTCAGTAGGTCTTGATCAATCAGCAGGTTCCTCCTCTTTAGAAGGTTGCACCGCATCAGAGGGTTGCATGATGTCAGATGGTTGTTGTATCAGACATTTTCTGAAACACAGAAACTACCTTCAGCGGAAACTGTTCTTTCTTTTTAGTAAATTTAACCAAATTTGTTACTCATTAAAAATTATAGTTATGAGACTTAAACATTATTAACCATTTAATAATATTTTGAGACTCAACAAGGTTCATCAACCACCCATATGGGATAGCTGAAGACGTTCTAGTAAGAGTGGACAAGTTTGTGTTTCCTGTGGATTTCACCATCATGGACATGGAAGAGGATGCTGATGTTCCGTTGATTTTGGGACGGCCGTTCATGAAGACAACAAAGGTGGTAGGTAGTTGATGTTGACAGAGGTAAACTCATGGTCAGTATGCAGGACAATGAGGTAACCTTCAATGTGTTCAAGGCAACCCCATAACAAAAAGAACCACCAGATTGCCTGAAGATAGACTCTACTGAGGGAGTCTTATATTCCAATACTGAACCACCATTGCAAGGGGTCAAGAGAAAGGAAGTTGATTGTCAAAGTACTCACAAGCTGCGGAAGAAAAAGATTAAATTTCTTAATAAGAAGTTGAAAAGAAGAAGAAAACAGCTACAAAAATCACTAGTGGAACCCAATTTCAAAAGAAGAAAACAAGAACCAACATCAGCTGCTGATAGAGATGCTGATAAAACAAAAGGATTGGGGGAAGGTTTTGTTAAAGGAAGTCAGTGGTGCATCAATACGGTTCACCATAAAACTCCATCTTTAGGAACCTTAAAGGAACATGCATCAAGCTATATGACGTTAAACGAGTGCTTCCTGAGAGGCAACCAAGTGTTCTAATTTTAATTCTATACTGTTTTTATTTTGATTTTTGTTTTAGTCTATATATTGTGTGTCAGTGAGATTTTGATGTTTATTTAGTTTAGGAAATGTTAGGAACTGGTAGAGTAAGTGTGTGGGAGAGAGATACAGACACTTTGAATTAGGAAGTAGCATAAAATTTGACTAAGTGTTGAAAAATTCAATTATGTTTTCTGCGCTTTACCTGCGCAGCTTCACCTGCTCTCAGCGCAGGTAAAGCGCAAAAATATCAATTTCAGCACTGTTTTCTGCGCTTCACCTTTGCTTAGCGTAGGTGAAGCGCAGCGGCACGAAAAATGCAAAATTGATACTCGCGCTCCACTTGCGCTGAGCGCTGCAGCTTAAATTTGAATGAGAAATAGGGGAATGGTCATGCGTTCCTTCTCCCCTGTTTTTCTCTAAAGTTCGTGTGACAACTCTCTGCTTCCCAAACCCTTTTCCTTCACTTTCTCACTCACAAACCTCTTCCTCTCCTGCTTCCTTTGCTATTCAAGGTATGTTTTTGAGTTTTTGAATTAGTTTTACCGATTGAAATCCTCTGTTTCTCTGGTTTAGTTAATTGAACCTTAGGTTAGAAACTTAGGCTTATAAAGTTGCATATTTCTAGATTATTTGTCAATATAGCCTTTGAATAATTTGCTAGTTGTGGTGTTATGTGTAAACTGATAAATATTGGTATGCTCAGTGATTTTTGTAAGTTATTATGGTCAAGGATGTTGATGCTCTATTTTTGTTTCAAAATTTTACATTGACCATTCTATGAAAATTTTGGGATTGATTCTTGCTGAATAGTTAAATAAGTTTGTTTGACTGAGCCTAATACCACTTGCCAATTGAATGCTCTGTTTTTTAATGTGTTGATTCTAATGAGAAATTTACTATCATTAATCATTTTTGCATTGCAAGTTGGTTATTAATTTTACTTGGTGCTCCAAAGATTCTAAATGAATTCATTGGTAGTTGTTCATACACTGTCAATTATTGGATTGTACAATCCATTTTACTTGCCTTGATTTGAGTATGCGTATTGTTCAACTTGTGCTGATGGCTCGCACCAAGGTCACCAACACTGCTGGCGCCTCCAGCTCTAGGAGAGGCAAAGGAGGAAAGAGGGCACGCGATGAACCTCGTTATGATGCTGGCTGATTCAAGGATGCCCAAGCCGCAGAGAAATACAGTTCACTCCAGAACTAAAACTTTATTTTGGAGCGGCCAGTGGAACTCCGTCCTGGGGAGTTTGAGGACTTCAACTTAGAGATCACTCGACGGAGATGGAGGAGGGTGGCTGAGCCTGAAAGGCACTTTGACCCGGAGATGGTTCGAGAGTTTTACGCCAACGCTACGGGCAGGCCAGGTATTGGAAATGAGAGGAGGTCCTATGTGAGAGGCAGATGGGTGACCTACGATCGCGATGCGATCAATGATTTTCTAGACTGCCCAGCTCCTGATGATGCTGAGGACTTTCCTTGCCAGTAGCACGAGCTGTTGAGGAGTATTGGCATTTATGAGAATGAGGAGATTGACACCAGGACAACCCAGTACTTATGTCTGCCTGGGCGTACTTATGATGTCAACACCTACAGGGAGGCAGCCAGGATTTTCAATAGGGACCCGCGGAGTATATCTCAGATATGGATGGTCCTAGTGTTGGCTAACATTAAGCCAACCAACCACGTGTCGGACATCACCATCGAGAAGACACATTTTATATATTGTATTCTTACTGGGAAGGATGTCAACATCACCAGAGTTATATCTGAGAAGGTATACCTCACGGTGACTGTTGTGGAGCGTCGCAGCGAGCGCTCCAAGATCAGCTTGGGATTCCCCGCTCTCATCACTGCCCTATGCCGATCTCAGGGGATTGCTGTACATCCTACCGCTCCTATCAAGGGGCCTATCACCAGGAGGTACATCGAGACTTACTGCATCCCAGATGAGGAGTTGGACCCACCTCTAGAGCCCCAGGATGCTCCTCACTCTCCACCACCTCAGCAACCACCACAGCAGCCACCACCAGCTGACATTCCACCCACTTTCATGAAACACCTATACCGCCAGAACATCGCTATTTATAGAGGGGTGCTTTACATCGAGTAGATCTTGCACCACAACGTGTAAGGCCCCTTCCCCGTCATGCCACCGGAGCAGTTTCAGGATTATTTGCAGTGGCCTGGGGACATGCCCGTTGTTCCAGGGGTGGAGCAACAGTAGTTGGAGCACATGACGAGGACCTGTAGGATGCAGAGGAGGACGATTGATTTTTTTCTCTTTCTTTCTTTTTACGGTGTTTTTCTTTCCTTTTTCATTTTTTTATCTTTTATCTTTTATTTTCTTTTATTTGATACATCTGTACTGTTATTTACACGTATTGACCAGTTTTATGCAATATGGATTTTAGGATTTCTTTGTTTTAGTTGAGTTTGGATTTCTTTTATTCATTTTAATTCTCGTTAGGATTATTTCCTTTTAAGTTAGGATTTAGGAATTAGGACTTAAGGAATTCAATTTAATATCTCAAAGCTAGTCAGCCAAACTAACTGAATTAAGAAGAGAAAAAGGAATTAAGTGGTTGAATTCATAATCAGTTAGGATTAGGATTTTGTGCGGGAAAGTAAATTAAGATAGCTAATTGTACAACAGGTAATTTAATCAAGGAAAATAGCCATAAGCCTGTGAGTGTGTGTGACCAAACACTTTGAGAGTTTTCCCTGTTATTTGTCAATTGCTATCGGTTGAGTTTTTGATTTTATTACTGCACATGAAAAACATGGAAGTGATTAAGGCAATTTGTTTAATATGTAAATTACTCAATGCCAAATAGCCAACCTGTGAATAATATTTCCTATTTTTTTATAGCCCATTTGAGCCTAAAAATTTCTTGGATTTTGCACCTTAGCCTTGTTATTCATTGTAATCTTTTCCCTTCACACACTTAGGCATAGAGAGCATAGGTGCATTTTATTCAAACAAAATGGGTATTTGTTGGTTGATGGATATTGAATAAAGGCACAGTAAGTAATGTAATTCACTCCTTTAATATATATATATATATATATATATATATATATATGAATAAATAATATAAGCACAAAGGAGTGAATTACCAAAAAGTGGCAAAATTTGTGCTAAAATGTTATAAGTCAAGAATGAGATGGTAAATTGAGAGTCATTTGGGAAAATTGATTAACTTGTAGTTATGTTCTCTTTTCTCTGAATTGTATTTCTTGATATATCTTGAAAAACCATGATTTCTTGATATCTAGGCCTTATTACAACCCAGGAAAGACCTTATGATCCATGCTGATTTTGTGTTGTATGTTAACTGAAAACGACTAGCAATTTTAATTGTTCAACTGTAGTGGAAAAATTGAGGGAAACACTTACCTGTGAGAATTGAGAGAATTTCCTTGATTTTATCATTTGTTGTTACAGTTGCTATTCTTGAGAGACTGAATGCACTCTTATCTTATTCCAATTGATGATTGGAGTCACCATTTGGTTCTAATTTTGTTCTGAAGTTGGAAAGTGACAATTGTCTAGCAAGAGGTGTTGATACTGTATTCCTGTTAGTCAAATTTACAGTTGGGGATTGTAATTAATTTTTTATATCTGATTTTCTTGCTTGAGGGTAAGCAAGAAGCTAAGTTGGGGGGGGGGGGAATATCATAAGTGTTAAAATTAAGTAAATTTCCAGGCAAATTACAACACTTATTGATGATGAATTGTTGAATTTATAACCCAATTTCACCTTTGTTAACTTAAATTGTGGTTCTTGTATTTATTGGAATTAAATCTGAACTTGATGCTATTTTGATGAAGAATCTGTTGATTTTTACAGATAAAAAACTAAGTTACAAATGAAGCATCAAGAGAACAGTGAGCAAGGACAGGAACAATATAGAACAAGCTTCAAAAGAGGACAATTCAGAGGAACCAGTTGCTGTTTCCTGCGCTCCACCTGCGCTGAGCGCAGGCAAAGCACATGAATACATGTTGAATTACTGTTTCTTGCGCTTCACCTGTGCTGAGCGCAGACAGAGCGCAGGAAACGTAACCTAATTTTTAATGGGACACAAGTAGAGTCTAAAAAGCCCGTCAGAACAGTCTTTAAATGGACTTTTAGGGATTGAGATGGAAGACAAAGACGTACGTAGCTTTGAGTAGATACGGAGCTGGAGAAAAGTGTGACAGTCTCTAGTTGACTGCAACAAAAAAGACTTTAGAGTGTGGTTCCGCATCCCTTGGAGTGCGGTTGGAACCGCACTCTAAGTGCGTGCTTGATGGCACACTGCTAGAAGCTTGGACCTGCAAGACCTACATTGAAGGATATGCACCAACTTCAAGCCTGAGCTTCAAGCAAGGAAGAGTTGGAGAAATTAGTGTCCTACAAATAAAGGGTCACTACCCTACAAAATAAAGGTCACTACCCTACAGAAGGACACCTTGACCCTGGACAGGACCTTTGTCCTATGGACCACCCTTAATTAGGACTCTCTTATATTTTCTTTTTATTAATTGTAATTTTCTTTTAATTCCTCCTACTTGGGCGCTATTTTTAGTGGGTTTATTGGCTAGTAGGTTGCCTTGCTATAAGGCTTAGGAGGTCATGGGTTCTATTCCCATATAGGATAGAAATTTGACTCATCTTGTATTTTCCTACATGAGTGGGCGCCATTTTGAGAGGTTTATTGGCTTAAGACTTAGCTTAGCCATAAACCTTGGGGGTCATGGGTTCAAAACCCACTTAGGAGTGTTTTCACTCACCTTTCTTGCGCATTATAGCTGCTGTTCCAGCCACTATAATTCGCAATTTTGGTGCCTTTAATTGATTCTAATCGGTTGGTTTTGCTCAATTCTAGATCCTACACCTATCCGGCTATCAATTGGTCATCAGAGCTTGTTGAATTTGAGCAAATTTGGGGCTGTTCTTGGCTGTTTTGGGCGCTGTATACTGCACCTATTTAGTGCAGAATTTTCATCATTTTAGTGTAATTCCATCCCTCTTTTCAATTGTAATTTGGACTTGGACTGTTTCCCGGGCCCGAGGTGCCTTTCTGCTGCTATCAGCACTTGTCTGTCTTGATTGAATTGCTTGATTTCTTGCTAGTTGGGGGCTGTTTTGGGCCGCTAATTCCCACCCCCTAGGTGTTTGTTTAAATGCCTCTTTAATTTCTCATACTTGTTCTTGAGTAATTCTTGCAAATTGCTTGATATAACTGCTTGTTTGTGGTGAAGTGTGGTAAGAGGAGGCATTGTTGTCTTCATTTTTCCAAAGATCGTTCACCTACATTTCTCCCCTTCACCATTAATTGTCATCCCCCATATTCATCTCTTTACTTTCCGCCATTTAATTTTCCGCCATTTAATTTCCGCTTCTCCCCATCCTTTTAATTTCTGCTCTCCCCTTTACATTCTTCCATTTACATTTCTGCTCTCCCCATCCTTTTAATTTCCGCTTCCCCCTTTACATTTCTGCTCTCCCCATCCTTTTACTTTCTGCCATCCCCTTCTACTTTTTGCCATTTACATTTCTGTCCTCCCCATCCTTTTAATTTCAGTTTCCCCCTTTAATTTCTTGCCATTTATTTTTGCGCAATTTTTCCTTCTTATTTTTGCATTTTTGTGCATTTTTGGGCTCTTGTGTTGTTCAATTTCCTACTCTTGTTATGTCTGTTTGATTGGTATTCTGATTGCAAATTTGGATTGACTGCTATCTCAACCTTGGACTTTCCCTGTTTGATTGTGCAAAACGCTCACCTATAGGATCTTTTTTGGTTCATAGTATTGGAAGAAGATCAACAAATTCTAATTGTTGATTTTCCTTCAAAATTTAATTCCAATCTTAAAATTGAACCAAACGCGTTTCTGTGACCAATCTTAAAATTCTAATTGCTAAGCAATTTTTTTGGCCATTTTTGAAATCAAGTTGCCATCACGTTTTTACAGTTTTCAGAAATCAATTTATTCATTTTTTTTGCTTTTCTGGGCCACTTGGACCAGTTTACTGTCAGAAAATTCCAAAAATATTACAGTAGATACAATTAATTTTCTTTTCATTGTGTACAAATTTTTGTAATTTTCGGTTGGGGAAAAAGACAAAAAAAGAAAGAAAAGGCAAGAAAAATACAAAAAGTACGTACGTGACAAAAATAGAAAAAGAGGTGTAAAAAGCAAAAAAAGGTGCAAAAGTCAACAACAAGGAAGAAAAAGTCAAAAGACACCCAAAAAGTCAAAAAAATTCAAAAAATTCAGAAAAATAGAAAAACAAAAACAAGGAAGTATCTCAACAATACAGTAACATTTTTACTGTAATTTTTCTATTTTATTTCCCTGTATACCGTAATTGAGTTGTATTTGCTGTTTTCTTAAAAACGACAATTTGGCAACTCTTTTTCAAAAATCACCAAAAACAATTCTCTTTGCAATTTCTTCCGTCTTGTCTTTTTTGTTGTCTGCTCTTGTGTATAAGCTTGTTTGAGTGCCAGCTTTTCTTGTTTGTCATATCAATTCTTTTGTTTTGTCTTAGGATTTTTCCAATCTTCTTCCAGTAGGTATTTTCTTTGTTAGTGCGCTTCTATTTGGGTAAGGGTTAAGACTTAGACTCACGTTGGTCTTTGCAACTTCTAATCAACCTCCAACCGAGTAGTAGAGGCAAGAGAGTTTTCATTATAGAAAAAGCCCAAAAAGAGTGACATACACGAGTGTTAACATTCCTTTGAGTGTAAACACTTAGTTGAGTGGAAAGGTCCTTAAAAGTTTTAACATAAAATCAATTAGGAGAATGGAAGGAAGGAGGAAAGGGGAAAGGGCAACCATGTTATTTAGGAAAGCCTTAGAAACACCTTTGGGTGAAGAAGAGAGCCAAAGAGAGAAACTATTCCACACTAGGTGCCAAATTGAAGATAAGGTATGTTTAGTGATCATAGATGGAGGAAGTAGTAGCAACTTAGCTAGCCTTAGGTTAGTTAACAAGCTAAACCTACCTACTACCCCACATCCAGAACCTTATACACTTCAATGGGTGAGTGATAAGGAAGAATTTATAGTGGATAGGCAAGTGAGCTTAAGGTTCAAAGTTGGGGATTACCAAGATGAAATGACCTTTGATGTCATACCCTTAGAAGCCTCTCACATCCTTTTAGGAAGACCATGGCAATATGAGAGAAGGGTGAAACATGATGGGTATTCCAACACCTATAGGCTCCGCCACCAAGGGGTTAAATTCACCTTAATGCCTATGACCTCTAGTGAAATAAAAGAAGATCAAACCACACTTAAGAGGTTAATAGAACAAGAGAAAAGAGAACAAATAGAAAAGGAAAAAGAAGAAAAGCTTAAGAGAGAAAAAGAAGAGGAGATAAAAAGAGTTCAAATGGAAGAAGAGAAAGACAAAGAAAACTTAGGGAAGCAACCAATTCCATTGAATCAACAAGTAAATGTTAACCCTTTGTGTGAAGACATGAATAGGTTGATGGCAAGTACTTCAAGTGTTGCAAAGAGGACAATTCAAGTGGTTGAAAGGGATTTTCATAGACTAACTTTCTTTATGCATGACATGCCTCTTTCTATGCACAATTATATGCCACAAAGCAATACTTGTCCAAAAGAATTTAACAATTTTGATGATGCTTTGAAACCTATTGCATGCTTAGAAGAGCCAACTCAGTTTGAGAGTACCATGAAACCTTTTGAAAATGCATGTTTACCCAATCCATTTAGACATGTTGACTTGAATGCCTTGCATGATAGATTGGATATGCAAAAACAATTGGTTTGTATACATGACTTGCATACACATTCTATATTAATCTTTTTATCTCATGAAGATGTGTATAATACTCTTAAACTAGTCATGGAAAAGGATGAAATTTTGATTAGGGATATCACATGTAAAATCACTTGTATGACAAACGCATCACATGTTGATATGCCTTACATGCTTACTCATTATGGATCCTTAATTGTTTCACCTTGCATGCAATATCATGATACTTTTAAGGTGATATCATCTTTCTATTTGAGTAAGTACATTCATATTGATAAGCCTCTTGAAATAAGTTGTAAAAATGATCCATGGCATAATCATGTGCGATATGCTCCTAAGCAAGATGCATGTGGTAGAGTTGTAGGGCATGTTGGGATGTTATTGAAAGATATTAAGACATTTATGCCACATAGTTTCACTTGTGAATTTAATTGGGAACATAGTGTAGAATATTTTGATGAATGTTGCACATTGAAACACATTTTGTACTTATGTGGAATTAATTTCCGAAGCCTTCTCCATGACCACTTACTTCTCTTACTTGTAAGGGAGGGCTTCAAAAGATTAGTCTTTGACCCAGGATCTAAAACCACAGCGTCCATGGACAAGATGGTTCATTCTTCGTTTAGGGATTTTTTTAACCCTTATCTCAAACACCTCTTGTTTATCTCATATGATTTTCTTTTGCTAATCTTTATGATTCCCAAATATTTCTGTTATGAGCCTTCACTTTGCTTGCTTGGGAATAATACTTATGGGTCTTCTTCTTGTTGTCTAGGCTCAAGGAAGATGTTCAACTTGTGGATCTCTGACTCTACTCTCCAAAGACTAAGGGAAGTACCTTCTTACTTCCTGAATTTTGTCATCCATCTCCTTCTTCTGCCCAGTTCATTATTCTTATGCCTCCTTTTTGAATTTTCAGATTTGAGGTCAAATCCTTTTCAAGGGGGAGGGAATGATGGCACACTGCTAGAAGCTTGGACCTGCAAGACCTACATTGAAGGATATGCACCAACTTCAAGCCTGAGCTTCAAGGAAGGAAGAGTTGGAGAAATTAGTGTCCTACAAATAAAGGGTCACTACCCTACAAAATAAAGGTCACTACCCTACAGAAGGACACCTTGACCCTGGACAGGACCCTTGTCCTATGGACCACCCTTAATTAGGACTCTCTTATATTTTCTTTTTATTAATTGTAATTTTCTTTTAATTCCTCCTACTTGGGCGCTATTTTTAGTGGGTTTATTGGCTAGTAGGTTGCCTTGCTATAAGGCTTAGGAGGTCATGGGTTCTATTCCCATATAGGATAGAAATTTGACTCATCTTGTATTTTCCTACATGAGTGGGCGCCATTTTGAGAGGTTTATTGGCTTAAGACTTAGCTTAGCCATAAACCTTGGGGGTCATGGGTTCAAAACCCACTTAGGAGTGTTTTCACTCACCTTTTATTTTCTTTCTTTTTTATGCCCCTAAAAATCCGCCCCTCTCCCCCTCTTTTCCTATAAATAGGAGTCCTCTCCTCTTGTAAGACACATTGAATTTTGAAGTAAAGGCATTATGCCAAATTTTCTCCTCCCTTTGTGAGTTGAGTGAGGCTTGGTGGTTGTTGCTCAAACCATACTGAGACTTATCTAATTCTCCTGAATTAGTGGCGTCTGGCATTGGACTTATCTGCTGCAAGTGGATTCTTGCTTTAGTGGCATCCTTCCCATTTCTTCCTCTCCACTTTTTCTTTCATTTTCTCTCATTTTCTTGCATTTTCTTGCGCATTATAGCTGCTGTTCTAGCCACTATAATTCGCAATTTTGGTGCCTTTAATTGATTCTAATCGGTTGGTTTTGCTCAATTCTAGATCCTACACCTATCCGGCTATCAGTGCTATCAAAGTGAAGGTGCACTTGGAGTGCGGTTCCATAACCGCACTCTAAGTAAAACTTAGAGCGCGGTTCGAACCGCACACTAAGTATTTGTTACTTTTACTAATAATTTTAATCCAACAGCAAACACCTATAACAGGTAATACATTTTATAGTCAACCAAAATAATTCCAATTACTATGACATAATATAAAAAGAGAAATACTCAAACTAAGGGATGAAATAAAAATAATAGACAACTTAAAATATGATTTTTATAAATAAAAATGGTCATAACAACGTTAACTCTTATAAAACGACCAGGGGATAAAAATACATTAGAAAAAGTAGGAACAACCCCTTGTTAGTGAGAGCAATCAACATAAGATGGACACCACAGATAACTACAATAAAGTTTGAAAAACATGTACCTCAATGAATAGATGACCTTTAAGTCCTCTTTTTTCCCCTTGAATCTTCAACTAAAATGCATAATAAGAAATATTATCAGAAGTAGAAACTTGACAAGTTATTACTGTTAAAATTGTCTCTTACCATTCCAATTTTTATACAAAATGAAAATAGAGATTACAAATAAATAAATTGAGAAACCTAACCCTGTCAATTTCAATCAAATCATGATAGTTCCAAAAGAATTCTATTGTACATAGTCAATGCTTAGACAACTCAACTCAACTCAAGAAAAGAAAAGTAAATTAATTCTAATTCACCTTGGCTCAATAGGATTTGATTACTGCAATTAGCAACTTGTCTCCTACTATATGTCTCTCTCTCTTTGTATCAACATAAGCAAGTTTGTATTTTATATCCCTTGCTTCTCTAGCATGTCCCTGCAATTGTATTTCTAAGCATGATTATATTTTGATTGTTATAAATGCATTCATAATAATAAAACATTGTTACAAACTTAAAGCAAGTCCAAAATAAATCAGGCCCAGCAACCTTCTGCTAAAAAGAATTATTGTATATATCAAGTAAATCAAATTTATAGTCAATAAAAGAGTATAGTAACTTCAATATATTATTCTTAAATACTTTCTCATCCTTTGCTCTCTTCTCTTCTCATTTTTTAACAACAGAAAATTATAAAAAAAAATGGGAAAGATGGCATTGGGAAGAAAGGAGCAGAACTACATTCTAACTATAATTGGGTCATAATGGTAGAGCTTGGTACAGGCAAAACACGAGAAATAGTACTACGATTTATCATTTTATTTTTTAAACATTCAATTTATTATTTAATATGTATAAATATATACTTTTATATATGTTAAATAATAATTTACACATTTATGGTTCACCATGTCTGCTCAAGACATAGTTTGGCAAAATAGGTAGTAATTGCCTAAGTAGTCAGTAACATAACAATAAAGTGGAAGTGGGGTCCGGGGTTCATATATAGGAGACCAAAAGCATTTGGAACCCAAGAGAAGAATTAAGTTGATTTGATTGCAAACTAGTTTTTATAATGCTATGAAAACAGAGTTTCATCCAAATTTCAGCTCCTGGCAAGCAGGGAATGGGTAAAACATTCATATACAGTCAAAGGCAACATTTAGAAAGTCAGAATTTGAAAGGATGACTTTTAACTAGAGTTAGAAACCCAGTGAGTCAAATTAAAGTAGTTAAAAGTATCTTTTATCATTTTAGATTTTGTATTCCACTCCATGACAATGCCTCACAAATTCATATACAAATGGTCACAACAATATTCAAACTACAAGTCAGATGATAATTGTTATTGCTTTAGTTTCTATAGAACCAAAGAGAAATTATAAAAGATTCTATCCAGGGAGATTAAAGATTTCAAAGAAAGCAACTGCACCTCGGGATTCAACTGCTTGAGATGGATTCTGGTGCTGCTCTGAAAATTAAAAATTAAACTCTATATGGCATTCTGACTCTACCATATCTGCGCACATTTCATAATTGAACAACTCTCAGCATGTACTTAAGCTTTTCTTCATCATATTTTCTATTTAATTTCAAGCATTTGTTCTTAAGAGCTATTCAGTTCCCCCTCTAAATCTATTAAAAGAAACCCTATGAAAAAGTCACAGGTCAAAACAGGTTTGGATAAAAAAAATTCTGAACATTTAAATCTATATAGCGCAATGATCAGGCATTAAATCAGTTGCTACTTCATGACTGAAGATTGCATCATACAATTTACATCTTTGAAGTTTGAACTAAAAAAGAATCACGTAAAGATTATTGTGGCTACTGGTTACTAGTACAAGTTGGCTGTTTAGACAACATGCTGATACATGTGTAAAGAATGAAGTGAACTTTTGTTAGGAATTTCAGTAATTCACAGAAACCAGAAAAATGTCAAACATTTAAATCAAGTAAAGATGTTGGCACGTTGTTAAAAGAATCAGTCAATTTAGATTGTCCAAACTAAGATTAATGAAGAAATTGTGCTACTCTGAAATATGATTGTCAATTACAAAAATAATCACATAGTTAACATCTAAATTTAAGACATACAAGCTCAATTTAAGACAACAAATTAAAAAACAAAAATCACAGTATAGTTTACTAAATTTTATAAAGGGAAGCTGATGTGTGATTGGAACTGGTGATGTTAACCATTTGATTCTATAATAACAAATTAACAGGAAATGCAAGAAACCACAAGCCTGAAGAAAATACATTTCTACCTTATTTATAGTTTATGCATATACATTTAGGGAGAATAAAAATATAAAAACATACCTCAAAAGTCAAAACAACAGTGTTGAGCTTCATTATTTCCTGTAGCTTATCCTTTCGCATTTCCTCCTGCATAACGAAATGATTATAAAACCCGAGAATATTTTGGAAGATAAGCTATAGCCAATAACTCATTAACACATTATATAACAAAGCAAACAATGAAATAAAATAGGATATCACTAGCAGAGAAGATTACTCATCAACAACAACTAGCTTATGTGAGGAGCTTTCCTATTGGAGTGAGAAACTGTTACATAATAAACATAACCAGGAGTACCAAATATTTGAACGTCATCACTCAGCACATTCAGAGAGATCATTTACACTCCATCAAAAAATTATATACATTTGTATCTGGTTAACACAGGCAGAGGGATTCCATTCATTTCAGCTATAGAATTGAGGACTTTGAACAACAATGCTTATCACACTAACTCAACAATATCACTATCATGCCTCAGAAGATATGATTTAGGTTCCATCACCAACTCAGTATACAGGTGAGAGTCCATTGTATTGAGTTAGATTAACTCATTTACATTGTATGCTAACTTCATTTAAATATGTACATCAAAGTCAAACACTGATAAAAATAAAATTGGGATATACAGGTACAAGGATGATGTTTATGACCACATTTGGATGCCTCATGCATTCAAAGGGGAGACACAATTAAACACCTCACTTAGCCCTGATGATATAACTCAGAATAAGTGTATTTCTGGGCATTGTATTTCTCACTTGAATGAGTGTGATACTCTAGAATAAGATTCTGAAAGTGGCAGAGTGGGTTTCAATAGAGGTACCAGCAGGAGAATACCTACGCTCTTTCAAATACTCTATTATAGCCCAATCAAGTCATAATATAATCAAGAGCAAAATAACCAAAAGATAAAAATGAGAAATTCACGCTATTCATTAATCTAATTTTGAAACCCTAACGAAACAAATTGGGAGGACTCAAAGACCTCTTCAGTGACCTTGGTGCCCCTGCGCATGATGATGGCATTGCAAAGCTTCTCCGTGATGAGGATGGCAGGCTTGGCGTTGATGATGGCAGAGACAAACGCTGTAAATAAGTTGGAACTGTGACGACGAAGGTGTGAGTTGCAATGTCGAGGGCAATGGGAAACGAAGAAGCAAAGGAGATAGAGGGAAAAATCCAAGGTGCAGGCGTGGAGTTCGTCAAAGCGGATGCAGATCGAGAAGTCGGAGCCCCCTTCTGACGAGACAGGGAAGTCGTCGGAGGTGGAGGTGGGGATGAGGGGGAGTTTGGGCTTGATGGCTTGGGAGAGGGTGTAAGGGTTTTTAGAGGAGAGGGGGAAGACGAGAGGGATTCGGGAGTCCAGAAGAAAGCTCTCTTGCACCTTCTCTTTGGTACCATTCTTGCACTACCTCTACGTCGAGGATGATGGAATTTTTGGGGCGAGTGGAGGTGAGGAACAAGGTTACACGGAGGAGAGGAGCAGAGAGGATGAATGTTTCTATTGTAGATGTGACACCTTACAGGGTTTTAGTGAGAATGGAGTGCGGTTATATTCGAACTGCACTCCTAGTGGCTTATACTAAGAATGGAATGTGGTTCCGTGCTAACCGCACTCCAAGTGCCTGTCTCCATAGCTCAAATCTGTTGGTTTGTAATGGCTCCCATGAGTAGCTAAACCTCTTATTAGGATTGAATGTAGTCGATTCAATCCCCAATTGTATTTTGGATCTTTGTTATTTAGGAATCTCTATTTTTATAATATTGGTGTTTTTATTCTGTTCTTAATACTTAACTTCCGTCTTTGTACCAGAGTTATGATGTGATTTATTGAATTAGCTGGGAAGTAGTTTTCTAAGTCTGATTTGGGTAAAAACACTCAATAGGTTGAATACCTAGGAATAGGGTTCAATTTATTGATAGCTATTAACAACTGATCTTAAAGTTAGGCAATTTGTTAAACAACCAAAGAATTGGTGTTTAGGGAATTGTTCTAAGAATTTCATACTTGAGGAATCAATGTGAATGAAATTTATTTGGGCTTCAATATTTATAATTATAAATTCCTAGGTATCATTGGTTTTCAAAATACAAGAGGGGTGCGATAGACGAAGTTTAATCCTAGTTTCCTTTATTTGCTCAATTTCATCCATATTCTCTTTGTCTCAGATTTTCTTTATTTTTACTATTATAATCTTCACAAACATATCCAACCATTCTCTCTTACTCAATAAGTGTGAGCCTTGAGAATTTAAGTTGTACAGTTCCTCGTGGGTACGGCAACCCTTACTTTCAAACTATTATACTACTGCGATATTGGTACGCTTGCCAAGATCTCAATAGTATTATGCTCTTGAACTAGTAAAGGAAAAGAATAAAATTTTGGATGAAGCTATCACATATAGGAAAACTTGTTTGACATGTATTTCACATGATGATATGCTTCTTGATATGCATGCTCAAAGTGAAGCTTTAAGTATACCACCTTACATGTCCACATATGATGATTTTGATATGCGTAAGGTGCATCCAACTCCATGCTTGAGTAAATGCAATTATGATACAAATTATAACAATGATTATAGGCATGTTGAGGCTTTGTTGAGAAAGAATAAATCATATATGCCACATAGTTTTATTTGTGCATTCATGTGGAAGCATACAATAGAATATTTTGATGAAATTGAAATTCCTTGGAAACTTTTTGGAAATCAATTCTTAAGCCTTCTTTTTGACTACTTGTTTCTTTTACTTGCAAAGGAGGTCTTCAAGAGATTGGTCTTTGATCCAGGATCTCATTCGACAAAGTACATGGAGAAGATGGTTTGCACTTCAAAAAGGGAGTTTCCTATTCCCTACTTAAACCACCACTTGTTCATCACATATATTCTTCTACTTTCTATCTATATGATACCAAGATATTTTCATTTATGAGCCTTCACCTTACTTGCTTGAGAATAATACTCATGGGTCTTCTTTGTTGTCTAGGTTCAAGGAAGTCGTTCAAAAACTCGAAGAATCTAGTAAGAACTCTCCAACTCCTAAGGGAAGTAACTACCGTTTGGGGCGCAAATTTGATGGCTTTATTGGCTTAAGTGTTAGCTTAGCTAATTAGCCCGAGGTTAAGGGTTCAACACCCACTTAGGAGAGCTTTTCACTCATATTTTATTTTTCTTCTCTCCATTTTGGCCGCCCCCTTCCGCTATAAATAGGGAGGCCCCTCTCTTGTATTTCACAACTTTGATGAAAAGTAAAGGCATTCTGCCCAATTTCCTCCTCAAGTGTGAGTAAAGAAGGCTTGGTGGATTTTGCTCAAACCAACCAAAGACTTATCTGATTCTCCTGAATCAGTGGCATCTAGCACTGGGACTTATCTACTGTGGGGGTTGCCTGCTTCAATGGTGTTCATTTCATCCCTTTCTGCACTCCTAGCAGGCCCAGGCTTGCCACCAGCTCCTGTGATCCTAACTGCCAGCTCAGAAGTCCACTGAAAAGTGCCATCAAAATAAATCTCATAATAAAAAGAAAACAATTAAAAAAATCTGAAAATAATAGACAGAGTTAACAATCAGGGTGCTTCCTGATGGGTCAATGATCGGGGTCGTACCCAATCAAATAATATGAATTAAGTGTAGTGAGGGTTAGATAACCCAAAGTCATCTCTCAAGGAATTCAAAAGCAATTTCAACTTACAGATTTCAGAAAGAACTTCACCAAGTTGAATTTCAGCAAGTATCTCGGAAGGTACACCTTAGAAGGTATACTTCAGCAAGTACACTTCAGCAGGTACACTTCAGAAGGTTTTCAACATGCAGAATTTCAGAGACTTTCTGAAAAGTGTAGAAACGTAACAGAAAATAGGGGGTCTTTGGTTGTTCAAGAACAGAGTTTCGCAAGTAAAGAAAAAGGAATAAAATGATGTAAGAAAACAGATTGATTCTCTTGCTCATTCACATTTGGATCCTTCATCAGTTAAAATACATCGATCTCAAATTCCACAACAGATTCGAATTAACCGAACAAGCGTCAATCAATTCAACAATAATCTCACTCAAGAACTAAGCGAACTTGCGAGACCAGACTAAGCGTACTGGTTATGAGATTCTAATCATTTACCTCCTGAATTAAGCAAACAACAGGTTGTTTAGAATTAAGCAAACTAAACCAGAATTCTAGGTGAAGAACAGAATTGAATCATCAACAAGCGTTCAAATACAATTCAAGATTCAAAACCAGAATTCTAAAGGAGAAGATGAAATTGAATCTACTGCAGAAATTGAAATACAAATTTGAATTGAAATAAACCTCAGAATCCGATTGGAAATCACTCAAGAATCAATCCTAAGAAAATTAACCTTCCATGACAGGAAGAACAGAAATGAAAATGAAGAAGAAGAAGAAGAAGAAGAAGAAGAAGAACGAGAATGCAGAAAAACCAGAGAGAAGAAGAGAGAGCCAAGCGTCCCCTCAACTTCAATCTGTGTAAAAATGAAAATGCTAAAAAGGTGTGTCTAACAGAATTGTAACAGCCTCTATTTATACTACTCCCTAAACCACAAGATTAATCTGATGGCAGAGGTAAAATGGGCCTAGAACAACAGGTTTCAGGCCCAAAATACTAAAACTGCTTCAGCAACTACTTTAAGAAACTTGTTGTTCCCGCTCAGCTTCAGACAGCTTCTAAACGTCAACTTCAAACTGAAAATTGCACCTTGTTGCTCAATGGAATATAGACATATAGCATAACAAATTAAATCCCCGGATCTTAGCTTTCCAATGCCACTGGAATCACTCAAATCAGACACCTGTAGCTCCGGATATCATCAAACAAGACAGGTAGGTCAATAGGCTTAAAAATTCGAATTTAAACAACATTTACAATTAAAGCCCAAATAAGCCTAATTAAGTGAATTCCAATTAAAACAGTGGATTTAATCACAATTAGAGTCTAATAAAGCTAAGATTAAATATGCAAAGTGTGAATAAAATTGTGCTCATCAAATTCCCCCACACTTGCCCTTTTGCACTCCAGGCAAAACACCACATGAAACCAAAGATTAATTAGGAGGCAAGATGTAAATACAAATGGCATAATTATCAAGAGATCAGAGGAATGCATAAGAGTAGGTAAAATACAACATTCAAGGAATCATGGAATCAAGAAATATATGAATGGAATTCCTACTAATTTAGCAAACAAGAGGGTAGATCAAATTAAAGGGGTGAATCAAGAGTGATAGAATCCTCACAAGACAATCTCTCCAACTCTCAAGTGTTTGGGCTCATGTATATACACTCAAAGCACTCAAGTAAGCAAACACTACCATAGGCTTGGCAAGACTCTAAGACCTGCAACAATTGAAACACAAGCAAGCAAAGATCAAGAGGACTTCATAAAGGATGTAATGGGGTCAAGGTAAAGGTAGGGAAAATGAAGGATAAGAAGTTAAAACCCAAAGAGAATAGATGAGCAATGGGGAATAAATCCAAGAAGAAATGCAAGTAGCATACATCTCAAGATTACAATTGAACTCCTCTTTTATACCCTTTTTGACCCATTTTTTTTTCAAGCACACTTAATTTCTTTGCTTCTTTTCTTTTTATCAACACTTTTCTTTTGAGCTTTTCTTTATTCTTTCTTCTTTTTTTTCTTTACTTTTCCATCATTCCCTTTCCATTTTTTTTCTTTTTGTATCTAGCCAAATGTCAACAATATAATATCCACATGAGGAGATAAGATAAGAAATTGAAGTACACCCCTACACTTATTCAAGAACCTATTCCCAAAACAATTCCAAAGATCCTTTATCCTCTAAGCCAAGGACAATCATGGTTTTTCACCTTCAAGGCTTGTAATGAGCTTTTAAAAACAAGAAATGGGATCCATAGGCTCAAAGGGGCTCACAAGTGGAAAATCATCAAGGTAGGCTAATATGGCTAGTAGCTCAATATCAACAAAAATGCCTCAATCATCTCAATTCATGTATGTGAACAAAGTTATAAAACAAAGAGTCAAGCCAAGTTCTAAAGCACAAGCAAACAAAAGTGTCACACAAGAAAAAGAGAGAATGTCATAGAATGGTCCATCCACATTAACCCCCTGTTCGGTGTTGTAGAAATAAGGGGAAGAGAAATGAGATGGGTGGAAGTGGAGGGAAATAGACCTACTTCCCCTGTTTGGTGGCACAGTGGAAATGAGGAAAAATGCACTTTTTCGGTGGGTCCCACGACATTTTTATTTCTCTCCAAAGTTGTGGAGAAATGCAGAGAAATAGAGTTGTGGTCACGCAATATTCGATTATTTTGTATCAATAATCGATTATTTGTAGTGATTTGATACAAAAATCGATTATTTTGTCAAAATAATCGATTATTTTGTGTGATTTGATACAAATAATCGACTATGTTGTCAAAATAATCGATTATTTAGTCAAAATAATCGATTATTTTGGTTCTATTTCTCACCTATTTCACTCACCAAACAACCTACTTTCACATTTCTCTTCTATTTCTCACCCATTTCACTCACACCAAACAACCCTTATTTCTCCTCTATTTCACCTCCATTTCTCTTCTTCCCACTTCTCTTCTATTCATTTCTTTTCTCTCCATTTCTCTACTCCCACCAAACAAAGCCTAAGGCTCAAAATCTCACCAAGGACAACTCTATCACAAAAGATTCAACCCAGTAATTATCAAAACCAACTTATTCACCAAATTATAAGGAATCCAATCAACATAAGTCATGAAACCAATTATCCAAGAATGATGAAAATGCAAACTACCAACACAAATCCTAAATATCCAATGAAAAACATGCCAAATGTATTTTTCTACTGTAAAAAATATGTTTTTGCTGTCAAAAGAAATTCTGCTGTCAAAGAAAGACCTACTGTCTGAAATTCTGCTGTAAATAACAGTAGATCAATGCACAAACAACATACAGTAACAATAAACAACATTTTTAAGATAGTAAATAGTAACTTTTAGACAGCAATAGCAACAAAATAGCTATGCAACAACTAACAGCTTCAGCAAATAGCAAATTTCAGCAAGTAGTTTCAGCAGACAACAAACAATAATTGTTTTTTTACTGCAGAAACAACAAACAATATTTATTTTTCCTAACAACATACTAATTCCTAAAGTCCTAAACTACAAATCTCCTACCCAAAATACTAAAACTACTTCAACAACTACTTTAAGAAACTTGTTGTTCCCGCTCAGCTTCAGACAGCTTCTGAACATCAACTTCAAACTGAAAATTGCACCTCGTCGCTCAGTGGAATATAGCCATGTAGAATATCAAATTAAGGCCCCAGATCTTAGCTTTCCAATGCCACTGGAATCACTCAAATCGGACACCTGTAGCTCCAGATATAATCAAAACAAGACAGGTAGGTCAATAGGCTTAAATATCCGAATTTAAACAACATTTACAATTAAAGCCCAAATAAGCCTAATTAAGTGAATTCCAATTAAAACAGTGGATTTAATCACAATTAGAGTCCAATAAAGCTAAGATTAAATATGCGAAGTGTGAATAAAATTGTGCTCATCAAATTCCCCCACACTTGCCCTTTTGCACTCCAGGCAAAACACCACATGAAACTAAAGATTAATTAGGATGCAAGATGTAAATACAAATGACATAATTATCAAGAGATCCGAGGAATGCATAGGAGTAGGCAAAATACAACATCCAAGGAATCATGGAATCAAGAAATATATGAATGAAATTCCCAATAATATAGCAAACAAGAGGGTAGATCAAATCAAAGGGGTGAATCAAGAGTGATAGAATCCTCACAAGATAATCTTTCCAACTCTCAAGTGTTTAGGCTTGTGTATATACACTCAAAGCACTCAAGTAAGCAAACACTACCATAGGCTTGGCAAGACTCTAAGCCCTGCAACAATTGAAACACAAGCAAGTAAAGATCAAGAGGACTTCATAAAGGATGTAATGGGGTCAAGGTAAAGGTAGGGAAAATGAAGGATAAGAAGTTAAAAACCAAAGAGAATAGAGGAGCATTGTGGAATAAATCCAATAAGAAATGCAAGTAGCATACATCTCAAGATTACAATTGAACTCCTCTTTTCTACCCTTTTTGACCCATTTTTTTTCAAGCACACTTTATTTCTTTGCTTCTTTTCTTTTTATCAACACTTTTCTTTTGAGCTTTTCTTAATTCTTTCTTCTTTTTTTTCTTTACTTATCCATCATTCCATTTCCATTTTTTTTCTTTTTGTATCTATCCAAAAGTCAACAATATACTATCCACATGAGGAGATAAGATAAGAAATTGAAGTTCACTCCCACACTTATTCAAGAACCTATTCCCAAAACAATTCCAAAGCTCCTTTATCCTCTAAGGCAAGGACAATCATGGTTTTTCACTTTCAAGGCTTGTAATGAGCTTTTATAAACAAGAAATGGGTTCCATAGGCTGCAAGGGGCTCACAAGTGGAAAATCATCAAGGTAGGCTAATATGGCTAGTAGCTTAATATCAACAAAAATGCCTCAATCATATTAATTCATGTATGTGAACAAAGTTGCAAAACAAAAAGTCAAGCCAAGTTCTAGAGCACAAGCAAACAAGAGTGTCACAAAAGAAAAAGAGAGAATGGCATAGAATGGTCCATCCACATTAAGCCTCAATATCTCACCAAGGACAACTCTATCACAAAAGATTCAACTCAGTAATTATCAAAACCAACTTATTCACCAAATTATAAGGAATCAAATAAACATAAGTCATGAAACCAATTATCCAAGAATGATGAAAATGCAAACTACCAACACAAATCCTTGAAATCCAATGAAAAACATGCCAATTGTATTTTTCTACTGTCAAAAAACTGTTTTTGCTATCAAAATAATTTCTGTTGTCAAAGAAAGACTTACTGTCTGAAATTCTGCTGTAAATAGCAGTATAAAAATGCACAAAACAACATACAGTAACAGTAAATAACATTTTTCAAACAGTAAACAGTATTTTTCAGACAACAATAGCTATAGAATAGCTACGCAACAGCTAACCGCTTCAACAAACAACAAATTTCAGCAAGTAGTTTCAACAGACAGCAAACAATAAATTTTTTTATTGAAGAAACAGCAAACAATATTTATTTTTCCTAACAACATACTAATTTCTAAAGTCCTAAACTACAAATCTCCTACCCAAAATACTAAAACTACTTCAGCAACTACTTTAAGAAACTTGTTGTTCCCGCTTAGTTTCAAATAGCTTCTGAACGTGAACTTGAAACTGAAAATTGCACCTCGTCGCTCTGTGAAATATAGTCATATACGATATAATATAAAAGCCCCAAATCTTATCTTTCCAATGCCACTGGAATCACTCAAATCGGACACCTCTAGCTACAGATATCATCAAAACAAGACAGGTAGGTCAGTAGGCTTAAAAATCCGAATTTAAACAACATTTACAATTAAAGCCCAAATAAGCCTAATTAAGTGAATTCCAATTAAAACAGTGGATTTCATCACAATTAGAGTCCAATAAAGCTAAGATTAAATATCAAAGTGTGAATAAAATTGTGCTCTTCAGTCAATATTAATAACACTTTGATCACAATCAGGGTGAAGCCTGATGGGACAAAAGAGTTTCTCCGTGTCAGATTCAGGTAATAATAATACTAATATTATTGCAATTACTCAGGAAATATTTTGTTTTCCTTAATTGCTTTTCCTCCATCACCATGACATGATCCTACAAATATGTAGTCATGTAATTGACATGCTGTGAAATTGAATTAGAAGATTAGTATGTTTTGATTTAATAATTTGTTAACTCTGTCTATTTGTCCCCAGCCACCAGATGTTTGATGAGGAAGGTGCAAAACGATGGTGGGAGGAGAAAGGGGAAAGGATTGAAGGTGACTACCTGTGAAGTGTTGTTTCCTTGAGGATCAAGTGGTTGGTGTTTTAAGATGTTGGAATATCTCAAATTCTATATAATGTAAAGTTGTTAAGTCAAGAACTTTTGAGACATACTTTTGAGATATTCCAGCAACTTTGAACACCATCCACTTGATCTTCAGGGAAACAACACTTCACAGGTAGTCACCTTCAATCCTTTCCCCGTTCTCCTCCCACCATTGCTTTGCACCTTCCTCATAAAAAATCTGGCGACTGCAGACAAACAGACAAACTTAGCAAATTGTTAAATCAAAACATACCAATCTTCTAATTCAATTTCACAATATGTCAATCACATGACTACATGTTTGTAGGATCATTTCAAGGTGATGGAAGAAAAGCAATTAAGGAAAATAAAATGTTTCTGAAGTAAATGCAATATTATTTGTATTATTATTACCTGAATCTAACACGATGAAGCTCTTTTGTCCCATCAGGCAACACCCTGATTCTGATCAAAGTGTGACTAATATTTACCCGTTAGGCAACACCCTGATTGTTAACTCTGTCTGTTATTTTCAGATTTTTTTAATTGTTTTACTTTTTATTTGGCATTTATTTACAAATTAAATTTAACGGAAATTGAAATTAAAAGTAAAGTTAATATTAGCCCGGAATAAATTGGGTATTCACACACACCAATCAAAGAGATTCAGGTAGCACACACCAATTAAAGCTAATATTAGTCACATTTTGATCACAGTCAGGGTACTGCCTGATGGGACAAAAGAGGTTCGTCGTGTCAGATTCATGTAATAATAATACTAATAATATTGCATTTATTTCAGAAGCATTTTGTTCTCCTTAATTGGTTTTCCTCTATCACCATGACATGATCCTACAAACATGTAGTCATGTAATTGAAATGTTGTGAAAATGAATTAGAAGATTAGTATGTTTCCTTTTAACAATTTGTTAACTCTTTCTAGGGGTTTGCAGCCGCCAGATGTTTGATGAGGAAGGTGCAAAGCAATGGGGGAAGGAGAACAGGGAAAGGATTGAAGGTGACTACCTGTGAAGTATTGTTTCCTTGAACATCAAGTGGATGGTGTTCGAAGGTGCTGGAAGGAGTGTCCAAAGTTGAAGAATCCTCAGAAACCTCAATCCACTGGAAGAGTTTTCACCCTCAATGGGGAGGTAGCAGCTTCTACAGACAATCTGTTGCGAGGAAGCCTAGTCTCAGAGTGAGTGTGAGCGTCCTGAAGAGGCTGTAAGAATACTTGTGGCTCAGCCAAGATAGGAGTGCCTAGGTTTGGTGTGAGAGACGTCCTGAAGAGGCTGTAAGAATTCTTGTAATTGGCTGTGACTGTCAATATTGGAAATCTCACGTGTTGTGAGGACTGGACGTAGCCCAAGGAGTGGGTGAACCAGGATAAGATCACTGTGCATCTCTCTTCCCTATCTCCTTACTTTACACAGCTCTTCACTCATCTCAAATCTGTGTTCTTTTGATTAATTAAAGTTACATTAAACTAAACCAGATTTGAGTAACTAAAATTATTTATACTTGATCTCAGAAAATATAACTAGTTTAAACTGAAATCACCTCTCATCTAACTTACTTGAGACTCCAAGTCCTCAGACTTGAGATCACGTCTCAACTGGAAATTTGAGTGCATAATTTTCAAGAACAGAATTTGAAGTCTCTATTCAACCCCCCTTCTAGAGACATCCAGCCAACTTCTCCATCAACATGACATGATCCTACAAATATGTAGTCGTGTAATTGACATGTTGTGAAATTGAATTAGAAGATTGGTATGTTTTCATTTAACAATTTGTTAACTCTGTCTATTCGTGTGCAACCACCAGATATTTGATGAGGAAGGTGAAAAACAATGGTGGGAGGAGAATGGAGAAAGGATTGATGGTGACTACCTGTGAAGTGTTGTTACCCAGAAGATCAAGTGGATGGTGTTTTAAGCTGTGGGTGTGAAGATAAACTCACTCCTAAAGTTTTTAATACTGTCAAACCATCAATGTACATTAAGCAAAGTATAAATTGAGATGCATCTTGTTATTACTAATCATTTTGCTAAAATGTATGGCAGAATCTAGTCTCTTGAGAAGCCAAAGTTGCATAAGAAACTTGAAGTCATGTTAGAAGCATAAAGTAAAAATTCAAAAATCAAGTTTTTCCTAAAAGAAAGTTTGAAGCTAAGAGCTGCTGAGCAAAAGAAATTCAAGACTAGACTCAGACTCAGACGCACAGCTCAGATGCAGACTTCAGACTCAGATATAGACTAAGACTCAGATGCAAGCTTACTCAAGATACTTAAAACTCATATGAGAATGAAAGACTAGTGTAACATCCCATAAATCAGGACCTTTAGATAATCATGATATCAATATAAGGATTTGTATGTTAATGATTTGGATAAGAGGTATAGGAACATTTAAGATAAGACTTAGGCTTAAAACCAGATTTTAGTAGTCTCGCTCAAGCGAGAATAACTCGCTTGAGCGAGTTATGCAGCAAAACTTAGAATTTTAGTTTGTGCAATTCTCGCTTAAGCGAACTGCGTTTCGCTTAAGCGAGAAGCAGGGGATTTTGAGAGACTCTCTGGACAATTTTCGCTCAAGCGAGAACGAGTTCGCTTAAGCGAGAATCGTCCAGAGAGGGGGTGTTTTCTGGGACATTCTCGCTCAAGCGAGAATGAGCTCGCTTAAGCGAGAATCGTCCAGAAAGGGGGTATTCTCTGGGTCATTCTCGCTCAAGCGAGACAGTTTTGCTTGAGCGAGAATGTGAAGGTTGCATGCAACTGTCTCGCTCGCTCAAGCGAGAATATCTCGCTTGAGTGAGAATCCACTTATAGGTGCAGAATTCTTAACTTAGACAAAAAACAACTTCACTTTTTCTTCTTCTTTTTAACCTAGAGAGAAAAAGAGAGAGAGAGAGAGACTGGGTGTAGAGAGAGGAAGTGGATTCGAAGCTTGAAGAGGAATTTTGAGCAAGGAATCACCAAGTGATCCACCTTAGATCCGTCCTTCTTCATTCAATTTTGAGTTTAGGTGAGTACAACTCACTTTCTTTATGTCTTTCTCAATAGTTTCTATGAACATGCTCCCTAATCCCTTCTTTCCCATTCTCTATTAGGAATCATTGTTAGAAATTGTATTCTTGTAACTGATTTAAGGATTGTACTTATGAATCGAGACTTAGATTCAAAATAGGAATTTTGTGATACAAATTAGGTTTGAAACTATCGAAATGCTTACGTTGAATATGTATGAATTCTGACTTGTTACTATAATATGAATTGTTAATGAATTATCATGTTTATGTTAATTGAAACATTTTAAGCCGGTTTCGACCGTGAGTAATTCAAGCCGGCCTTTGCGCTGTGAGGGTGGGATTCGTCCCCGGGAAAGATATTTTTCGTAGTCTGAGCTCAGTTCTAACTCCAGAAAGAGATAAGAACATACCTGCTGGGCACAGCAGTGAGTGCATCATACTTTCATATCAGTGTAGTTGATTATTGTTTATGAACTATGTATGACTAGTTATTTGACATTGATATCTGCTCCCTGCATTCATGCATGTGATTTATATTCACCGAGATTTTTATCTCACCACGCGATATGTGGATTATTTAGTTGAGCAGGTACCACTTCTTCTAGACTCTTAGACCGGGAGATGAAGTGCTTTCGGGAGGGACTTGCTCTTCCTTTTTTTTATTTATGAAATGTTCTACCTGTATATAAATGTATATGTGGCAGTAGCATCCTAGTAGACTCGAAGGATGATTTGTAAATATCAATGACTTGATGTACAAGATAGCTTAGTGTTATGTATATACTGGATTTAACCTATATAGGTGTGTTTATCGTTTCGAAATGTTCGCTAAATTTTTGAACTATCGTTGGATTATTACATTTTTGGAACACGTTGATATCCGAATTGTTACGTTATAAATTCTAAGTTAAGAATTTGGTTTCCAACGGGCTAAATTCTAATTTGGAAATTTAGGGCGTTACAACTAGGACCAGAGCTCAGATGCAGATACATGCCATCAGCCTAAAACACATACTTAGACTCAGCTAAGAGATGCAAAACACAAGGAGTCAACAAGAGTCAAGGAAAGTACATTGTACATGCTGACACAGAATAGTGCACACAGAAGGCACAATGCTTTTGGCAGTTTGTTTTTTCCCTCTCCTCTCGACGACTATTAACATCTACATAACGGCTAGTTCTGTTTGAACTAAAAAGCCAAGGATCAACAATGAAGAAGAGAGAGACTATGCTGCACATTGATCAATTACTGCATCTTACCTACATCTCAAGTCCAATCTCATCTTAGATCTGATCTCACCTTGAGAACATCTAAGTACTCTCAGTTATTCTCTTTTATCTTGCTAAGTTTCCAATCTTTGTAAAAGAGAATATCCCTAGCTAATCTCACTGTCTATCCATACTTTGTATGTTGTAAGCTAGATTACTATCATCCCTTTCAATCCTTGTAACCAGTCTCAACTGAGATAAGAGAGAGCCTAGTCTCAGTGTGAGTGTGAGAAGCCTAAAGAGGCTAGAGAAGAATACTTGTCTCACAGCAAAGGTAGGAGAGCCTAAGCGTGGTGTGAAGGTGAGCCTGAAGAGGCAGTAAGAATGCTTGTAATTAATGGGTTTGTCAATAGTGGAAATCTCACAAATTGTGGGGACTGGACGTAGCCCAAGGTGTGGGTGAACCAGGATAAATCTGTGTGCATCTCTATCCCTTATCTCTTTATTTACATTGCACACTTCTTATCTGAGACGTAGACACTTATAACTAAATTAAATTTGTTGAAAAGAAACAACTTCTTAACTAAAGAAGCTAAATTTTCACTAAGACAAATTTCATCTTGATTTGAGATTGTATTTGAATTAACCCTTATGAGCTTCCAAGTTATTCAACTTGAGAACACGTCTCAGCTTGTATCAAAGTATTTTTTCAGGAACAAATTTTTGAAAAGTCTCTATTCAACCCCCCTTCTAGAGACATCTAGCCAACTTCAGTTGCTATCAGAGCTCGACCTCTTTGGGGTTAAGCACACCTACGTGTGAAGAGGAAAAGATCCATGGTTGGACCAAGCACAAGTTTATTTATTCCTAAAGGAGCATCCACCAACAGACCTCCTGCCTTTGATGGAACAGATTATTATTACTGGAAGGACAAAATGAGATTGTTTATTGAATCTCAACATGCTGACCTATGGGAAATCATAGAGCTGGGTCCCTATGTACCCTACATCACAGATGGACTGGGTCTGAGAGCAGCAAAAACTATGGAATCATGGACAGATGCTAAAAAGGCAAGATATGTTCTCAACACAAGAGCCAAATACCTACTCACTTGTGCACTAAGCCGTAGTGAGTATGATAAGGTGGCTGGTTGTACATCTGCAAAGGAGATATGGAATGCACTTGAGGTTGAACATGAGGGAACAAACCAAGTCAAGGAAGCCAAGATCAATATACTGGTCAGACAGTATGAGCTCTTCAAGATGAATGAAGATGAAGGCATTGAAGACATGGTAAGACAGTTCACAGTCATTACCAATGACCTCAAATCCTTGGGAAGGACCTACTCAAATCAAGACATGGTAAGAAAGATCTTAAGGAGTCTGCCTAAGCCATGGAGACCTAAGGTCACAGCAATACAAGAAGCCAAGGACCTCAGCACACTTAGATTAGATGAGCTCCTTGGATCACTCAAAGTTCATGAGCAGGAGCTGATGGAAGAGGATCTCATCAGACATCCAAAAACAATTGCTCTAAAAGCCTCATCAAGCAATACCAAAGGTAAGAAGGTAAGCTTTTCTCAATAGATCTCACTTAACTCATCTCATGACACAAATAATGAAGATGATGACGAGACTAAGATGGATGATGAGTTAGCCTTCATCTCAAGAACAATCAGACGTATGTGGAGAGTTAGAGGAAGTGGAAGACGAAAATTTCCATCCAGAAGCGAAGAGATCAAGGGAGAAAAGAAGGGACAATTCATCTGCTACGAATGCAAGAAACCTGGACACATCAGATGAGTGTCCTCAACTGAAAAAAGATGCAAAAAGGAGCCCAAAGAAAAAGGCCATGATGGCTACATGGAATGGAATGACACAGAGGAAGATGAAAATTAAGATGATGAGTCAACTAATCTGTGCTTAATGGAAAATGGAGACTCTTCAGATGAAGAGGTCTATGAATCTGAATCAGATCTCTCTTTCAATAAGCTTAAGTCTGCTTTTGAAAATCTGTTATATGATTCAAACCTTCTTGCTTCCAAAAGTTCTTTGTTAAAATCTGAATTAAACTCAGTTCTTGAAAAATCAAATTTCTTGAAAAAGAAAATGAAGGCCTGAATC
The DNA here is from genome assembly GCA_026901365.1 of Sesbania bispinosa. Taxonomy (NCBI): domain Eukaryota; kingdom Viridiplantae; phylum Streptophyta; class Magnoliopsida; order Fabales; family Fabaceae; genus Sesbania; species Sesbania bispinosa. The sequence goes on along the minus strand of QLOH01000226.1, from coordinate 659,301 downwards.
ATAAAAACAACAGTCTCATGTTGTCTCACATGAAACTGTCTGAACATATCAAGGCACTGACTCAAACTCAAGTTGAGCTGGAATCAAGAAATCTTCTTGATGAAAATAAAAAGCTCAGATCTCAAAATAGAATTCTCATAGATGATCTTGCCAAATTTGTAAACAGAACTAAAAACCTTGAGAGATTAATTGGATCTCAAAAAGAAATTTTTGATAAGGCTGGATTAGGCTATGAGAAGTCTGATAGTGAAGTATGGTACAAAGATTTTTTTGTCCTAGCAAGAAAATGTAAAGTAAGATGTTCTTACTATAGTAAATTTGGCCATAAGACTTCAAAGTGATACATGAGACAAGTAGCACCAAAGAGAAGGGTAACTAACCATGTAGAACCCAAATACAAATGGGTACCTAAAGCTAAATTTCATTGTGTTGCAGATGTGCCTAGCAGCAGCAAAGTCAAGGAGAATGTGGGTCTTTGACAGCGAGTGTTCAAGACACATGACAGGAGACAAAAGCAAGTTCCTATCACTTGAAGAGAAAGCTTCAGGGGTTGTCTCATTTGGAGACAACGGTAAAGCCCAGATCAAGGGCATTGGTAAAATTGGTAAGACAAACTCAGCTCAGATTGAAAATGTCTATTTTATTGAAGGTTTGAAACATAACTTGCTAAGTATAAGTCAGTTGTGTGACAATGGTTATCATGTTAACTTTCAACCCACCTTCTGTGAGATCATTGACTCTAAGACTAGATAAACAATTTTCTCAAGAAAAAGGAATAAGAATCTTTACCCAATATCACTTGAGAGCCTATCTGATCTTACCTGCCTTGTGTCTCATGACCATGAGAAATGGCTATGGCACAAGAGAGTTGGACATATTAACATGAGAACCATAAGTCAACTTGTAAATCAATCACTTGTCAAAGGATTACCAAAAATAAAATTTGACAAAGATATGATATGTGAGTATTGCACAAAAAGCAAGCACACCAAGTCCAGTTTAAAACCTAAGTCTCATGTCAGTACCTCCAGACCTCTTGAAATTTTCCATATTGATTTGTTTGGCCCAACTAAGACAACCAATCTTAGTGGCAAAAAATATGGTTTTGTGATAGTGGATGATTATTCAAGATTCACCAAGGTTCTATTCCTTTTTCAAAAAGATGAATCTTATGAAACATTTAAAATCTTTTGCAAAAAGATTCAATCTGAAAAGGGATATGGAATTGGTGCTGTAAGAAGTGACCATGGAGGAGAATTCGAGAATGCCAAATTCAAATTTTTTTTTTGACAAACATGGCATCACTCACAACTCCTCATGTCCTAGAACACCCCAACAAAATGGTGCAGTTGAAAGAAAGAATTGGACTCTCCAAGAGATGGCAAGAACTTTATTATGTGACTCTGGTGTTGAAAAATATTTCTAGGCAGAGGCTATGAACACCTCTTGCTATATTATAAACAGAGTCACTATAAGAAAGATCTTGAATAAAACTCAATATGAATTATGGAAAGGGAGAAAGCCCTCAATATCTTACTTTCATGTGTTTGGATGTGACTGTTACATTCTAAACACAAAATATCAGTTGGGAAAATTTGATGCAAAAACTGATAAGAGAATTTTCCTTGGATATTATCTCACCTCCAAAGCCTATCGTGTGTATAATTTAAGAACAAAAACTACTGAAGAATCTGTGCATGTAGTCTTCAATGAAGTACAAGGAAGCTCACAGAAGAAGGTAGATGAAGAAATTGAAGAAATGATGGGAGAATTGAGGATCTCAACACAGGAAGCTGAGGAAAGACTCCCAACAGACCAAAAGCATGTAAGAACACCTCAGTTTGAACTAAGAAGAGGACCTCAGACTGAGACCTGTGTTAAGACAAACTCACTCTTAAAGTTTTTAATATACCAAACCATTAAGTTAAGATATATGTTGAACCATGAATGAGATTCAGCTTGTTATTTGCTAACCATGTGCTCAAGTATATGGTAGAATTTCTAGACTTTGTTTTGCAGAAATTGATCAAATAAATGAAGCTCAAAGATCATCTTTGACGATACTAAGCCTAAAATTCGGAATTAAGAAATGCCAAGGAACAAGACTTAAAGCAAGAACAATGAGCAAAGAAGAGATTCAAGGTCAGCTTGAGACACTGGCTTAAGAACAGATGCATATTCAAGCACAAGAGGTCATCTCATGATTAAGAAGCAGATTCAGAAATGGTTTGAATATCATTTACTTAGATAACAAGTCAGTTGGAAGATGAGACTCAACCTGGACCAAGGAGAAGATCAGATCCAGTAAAAATTAATCTTAGAAGAGACTCCAGATCAGCTTGAGACGTAAGCTCAAGATCAGATGCAAGAATTTAAGAGCCAAACTCAGGCGCATGAGTTAAGAGCCAGACTCAGGAGCAAAAGTTGAGACTCAAGTTCAGCTTGAGAAGACATGATACAAAGTCAAACCAGGGTCAACACAACGCAGACACGGTGACATGAGACCCAGAAAAGCAAAAGTTATCTCAACAGAACAAGACTCTCTTTCTTCTCTCTTGCAAGGACTCTTAACGGCTAGAATAATGGCCATAAACGGCTAGTTGCATTTGAAATAAATGTTGAAGTCTACAGTGAAGAAAAATAGAGACTACGCTGATTATTGAACATCCCTGCATCTCATCTTACATCTCAAGTCCACATCTCAAGTCTATCCTACCTAAGATCTTATCTCAACTTGAGAACACTTGTAGTCTCAGTTTATTTTCTCTTCTCAGCTCTTAGTCTTTCTACCTGTATAGAAGAGATAAACTCTAGCTAAGCTCACTGTCTATCCATACTTTGTATGATTGTAAAATAGACCCATCTTATCCTACCAATCATTTGTAACCAGTCTAATCTAAGATAGGAGGAAGCCTAGTCTCAGAGTGAGTGTGAGCGTCCTGAAGAGGCCATAAGAATACTTGTGGCTCAGCCAAGATAGGAGTGCCTAGGCTTGGTGTGAGAGACGTCATGAAAATGTTGTAAGAATACTTGTAATTGGCTATGATTGTCAATAGTGGAAATCTCACGTGTTGTGAGGACTAGACGTAGCCCAAGGAGTGGGTGAACCAGGATAAGATTCCTGTGCATCTCTCTTCATTATCTCTGTACTTTATATTGCTTTCCATTCATCTCAAATCTATGATTACTTGATTAATTAAATTACATTAAACAAAACCAAATTTGTGTAACTAAATAATTTGTACTTGATCTTAGACAATACAATTAGTTGAAATTAAAACTGAATCTCATCTAACTTCATTGAGACTTCAAGTCATCAGACTTGAGATCACGTCTCAACTTGGAAATTTAAGTGTGCAAATTTTAGGAACAAAATTTTAAAGTCTCTATTCAACCCCCTTTCTAGAGACATCCAGGCAACTTCAGTTGGTATCAGAGCTCGGCCTCTTTGGGGTTGAGCACACCTATGTGTGAAGAGGAAAAGATCCATGGCTGGACCTAGTGCAAGCTTGTTCATTCCTGAAGGAGCATCCACCAACAGGCCACCTGCCTTTGATGGAACTGATTACTACTACTGGAAAGATAGGATGAGATTGTTTATTGAGTCTCAATATGCTGACTTGTGGGAAATCATTGATATGGGACCATATATGCCTTACATCACTGATGAACTAGGACTAATAGCAGCCAAGCCCAGAGAGACATGGACAAATACTGAAAATTCCAGATATGTTTTGAACTCAAGAGCCAAGTACCTGCTCACATTTGCACTAAGTCGTAGTGAGTATGATAAAGTTGCTGGCTGTGCATCAGCTAAGGAGATATGGGATGCACTTGAGATAGAGCATGAAGGAACCAACCAAGTCAAGGAAGCCAAGATCAACATACTGGTTAAACAATATGAGCTTTTCAAAATGAATGAAGATGAAGGCATAAAAGACATGGTGAGACACTTCACTGTCATCACCAATGATCTCAAGTCTCTGGGAAGGACTTATTCAAATCAAGATATGGTGAGAAAAATCTTAAGAAGCCTACCCAAGCCCTGGAGACCTAAAGTCACAGCAATCCAAGAGGCTAAGGATCTTAGCACTCTCATATTAGATGAGCTTCTTGGATCATTGAAGGTTCATGAGCAGGAGCTGATGGAAGAAGATCTCATCAGACGTCCAAAAATAATAGCCTTAAAAGCATCATCCAGTAACTGTAAAGGTAAGAAGGTAAGCTCATCTTAACAGATCTCACTTAACTCATCTCATATACAGAAACTGAAGAAGATGAAGATGATGATGAAAGTGAGATGGATGATGAACTGGCTTACATCTCAAGAAAGATCAGATGCATGTGGAGAGCCAAAGGAAGTGGAAGAAGAAATTATCCATCAAGAAGAGGAGAGATCAAGTCTGACAAGAAAGGACAACTTATCTGCTATGAATGTAGAAATCCTGGACACATGAAGTCTGAGTGCCCTCAACTCAGAAAGGAAGTAAAGAAAAGTCCAAAGAAAAAGGCAATGATGGCCACTTGGGATGACACAGAAGGAGATGAGAGTCAAGATGATGAATAAGCTAATCTGTGTCTCATGGCTAATGGAGACTCATCTGATGAGGAGGTATATGAGTCTGACTCTGATCTTTCATTTAGTGAACTTAAGTCTGCTTTTGAAAACCTTCTTTATGATTCAAATCTTCTTGTCTCCAAGAGCTCCTTACTAAAATCTGAATTAGACACAACTCTTGAGAAGATCAAATTTCTTGAAAATGAAAATGAAAGATTGAATCATAAAAACAGCAGCCTCATGCAGTCTCACATGAGACTGTCTAAACTTGTCGAGGCAAAGACTCAAGCTCATGATGAGTAGGAATCAAGAAATCTCTTTGAAGAAAACCAGAAGCTTAAAAAACAAAACAAAATTCTCATACATGATCTGGCAAAGTTTGTAAATGGTACTAAAAACCTTGAGTGACTAATTGGGTCTCAAAAAGGAATTTTTGATAAAGCTGGATTAGGCTATGAAAAATCTTCAAGTGAAATCTGGTATAAAGATTTCTTCATTCCAGCAAGAAAAAGAAAGAAGGAGAGATGTTCTTGTTGTAGCAAATTTGGCCATAAGACCTCAGATTGCTACATGAGACATGTAGCATCCAAGAGAAGGGTAACTAACCATGCAAGACCCAAATATAAATGGGTAACTAAAACTAAATCTCTTGATGTAACAGATGTGCTTGGCAGCAGCAAGATCAAAAAGGATGTGGGTGCTGGACAGTGGATGTTCAAGACACATGACAGGAGACAAAAGCAAGTTCCTGTCACTTGAAAAGAGAGCTGCATGGGTTGTCTCATTTGGAGACAATAGCAAGGCCCATATCAAGGGCATAGGTAAAATTGGTAAGACAAACTCAGCTCAGATTGAAAATGTATATTTTGTTGAGGGTCTGAAACATAATTTGCTGAGTATTAGCCAACTGTGTGACAATGGTTATCATGTTAATTTTCAGCTAACTTTCTGTGAGATCATAGACTCAAAGACTGGAAAAATAGCCTTTTCTAGAAAAAGAAACAAAAATCTTTACTTAGTCTCACTTGAGAGCCTATCTGATCTCACCTGTCTCATGTCTCATGACCATGAGAAGTGGTTATGGCACAAGAGAGTTGGACACATTAACATGAGAACCATGAGTCAACTGGCAAGTCAGTCTCTTGTCAAAGGCTTTCCAAAAGTAAAATTTGACAAAGACATGATGTGTTAATCTTGCATAAAAAGCAAGCACAACAAATCAAGTTTCAAACCTAAGTCTCATGTCACCACCACCAGACCCCTGGAGATCCTCCACATTGACTTGTTTGGACCAACTAAGACTGCAAGTCTCAGTGCTAAAAAATATGGTTTTGTAATTGTGGATGATTACTCAAGATTTACCTGGGTTCTGTTCCTATCTCAGAAGTATGAATCTTATGAATCTTTCAAAACATTTTGCAAAAAGATCCAATCTGAGAAAGGATATGGGATTGGTGCTGTGAGAAGTGACCATGGAGGTGAATTTGAGAATGCCAAATTTAAGAAATTCTTTGATAAAAGTGGCATTACTCATAACTTCTCATGTCCAAGAACACGCCAACAGAATGGAGTGGTTGAAAGAAAGAATAGGACTCTTCAAGAAATGGCAAGAACTCTGTTATGTGACTCTGGTATTGAAAAATATTTTTGGGCAGAAGCTGTAAATACCTCCTGCTATATTATAAATAGAGTTACCATAAGAAAGATCTTGAAAAAAACTCCATATGAATTATGGAAAGGAAGAAATCCTTCAATCTCTTACTTTCATGTGTTTGGATGTGACTGTTACATCTTGAACACCAAAGATCAGTTGGGAAAATTTGACACAAAATCTGAAAAAGGAATTTTCCTTGGATACTCTCTTGCTTCCAAAGCTTATAGAGTATATAATTTAAGAACAAAAATTACTGAAGAATCAATGCATGTAGTCTTTAATGAGATGCAGGACAACTCTCAGAAGAAAGTGGATGAAGAAATTGAGGAAATGATGGGAGAGCTGAGGATCTCAACTCAGGTAGCTAAAGAAAGATCCACACCTGAACAGAAGCACATGAGATCCTCTCAAACAGAAACAAGGAGAGAAGCTCAATCTAAGATAGTGTCTCATAAAAACGTTCAACCTGAGATGTCCAATGCCTCTCAAGATAAAGACAAACCTGAAGGACAAACTGAGACCAGGGAAACAAGGCAAGGAACACTTGAGATCCAGAATGAGCATACATCTGAACTGCCCAGAAGCTGGAGACTGTAAGATCACATCCTAGAGATCAGATCATTGGAGAAACTTCAAATAGGGTCAGGACCAGATCCTCTTTTAGAGATGCTGAAAATATTATGGCACTTCTATTTGAGGTAGAACCAAAATACATCTATGAAGCTCTCAGTGATGAGTCTTGGATCAAAGCAATGAAAGAAGAGCTCAACCAGTTTGACAAGAGCAAAGTCTGGGATCTGGTTCCTCCTCCATCTTATCAATCCATAATTGGAACCAGATGGGTGTTCAAAAATAAACTCAATGAAAAGGGAAAAGTCATGAGAAACAAAGCAAGATTGGTGGCACAATGATAAAACCAACAGGAGGGTATAGACTATGATGAGACCTTTGCTCCAATAGCAAGACTTGAAGCTATCAGAATCCTCTTAGCCTTTGCAACTCACAAAGACTTCAAACTCTACCAAATGGATGTGAAGAGTGCATTCTTAAATGGAATCATTGAAGAAGAAGTCTATGTGAGACAACCCCCTGGGTTTGAAGATCCTCATCATCCAGAGTATGTGCTCAAACTCAAGAAAGCTCTGTATGGTCTCAAGCAAGCTCCAAGAGCTTGGTATGATAGGCTAAGCTTTTTCCTAACAGAAAATGGGTTCACCAGAGGATAGATTGACACTACACTTTTCAAAAGGGAGTTTAATAAAGATTTATTAATTGTTCAAATTTATGTGGATGATATTATTTTTGGATCCACTAATGAGTCTCTCTGTCAAGAATTCTCAAGTCTCATGCAGGGAGAATTTGAGATGAGCATGATGGGTGAGATGAGATTCTTCCTTGGCCTGCAAATAAAACAACTACCAGATGGCATTTGCATCAATTAAAAAAATATGCAAGAGATCTACTAACAAAATTCAAGATGAATGATGCCAAGCCAATGAAGACTCCAATGCACCCCTCAACTCAGATTGATAAAGATGAGATAGGTAAGCCTGTCTCCGATAAGCTCTACAGAGGTATGATAGGATCTCTCATGTACTTAACTGCTAGCAGACCTGATATCCAATATGCTATAGGCATCTGTGCCAGATATCAATCTGATCCTAAAGAGTCTCATCTTACTGCTGTTAAATTTTTTTTTAGACATTTGATAGGAACCACTAATCTTGGCCTTTGGTATAAGAAAGGACCTAGCTTTGATCTTATAGGATACAGTGACGATGAATTTGTTGGAGACAAGATGGATAGAAAGAGCACAAGTGGAACATGCCAATTTCTCGGGAAAATGCCTTGTCTCTTGGTCTTGCAAGAAGCAAAATAAAATAGCTCTATCCACCACTGAAGCTGAATACGTCTTAGCAGCAGCATGCTGTACCTAGATTCTATGGATCAAGTCTCAGATGCAAGATTATGCATTCAGGTATTCTAAAACTCCAATATTTTGTGAAAATACCAGTGCAATAAATCTTGCTAAAAATCCCATTCATCATTCAAGATCTAAGCATATAGATATAAAGCACCACTTCATAAGAGATCATGTGCAAAAAGGAAATATTGAAATCATTTTTGTTGACACCAAGAATCAACTTGCTGATATCTTTACCAAGCCATTAGTGGAAGAAAGGTTTGTTGAAAACTTGAAACTATTAATTATGTGTGCACTTAATTAAATTCATACTTAGGAGACCGCCTCTTAAGCTGAGATCAGCTCTAAGTTTCAGAGAGATGAGACTTGTGGCAAGTCTGTGAGAAAATGACATTTAAAGGATCTCTGATGAGATGCGTCTTATAATGAGTCTAAAGTCAATGCTCATTTAACGTCAAAGAGACGTTACCTGAGGAAGTAATGTAACCGTTAACAAACGACTAGTAACTCCCCACTACGCGCACAACTAGCCGTTGGGTATAAAAAGAAGTGCCCAACCATTTCTCATTCGTGCATTAACTACCCACTAAGTTGAACGTTACTCCTCTCTCTCTCTCTGAACCCATCTCTCTATATAAACCAAAAGACACATCCTCATCTCATCTTCTTCCCTCTCTCAATGCGCATCAAAATTCCTACAATCAAACTCCCATACTCTGATGTATCTTGATCCTCCTCATCACCTGAAACAAACATGTCTTCATCAAATGATTCTCAACCCATGGGGAGCACTCATTCCAGCCAAGAACGTCTCAGTCGTTCCCCATCTCCACCTCATCTAAGAAAAGCACTCTTCTCCCTCGCAGATCAAAATCCCAGAGGATTACCTCTAATGTGGTTCAGATCACTGGACCTAATGTCCCAAAATCACCCATTCACATAGACCTCACCAAAGCTGAGCCTTCAAAGAAAGGTAAAGAGAAGGCATCTGAAGAAGCTAAAGGAAATAAGCTCTCCTTCCAGTCAGATATATTTGAGAACGCTGAAATAGAAGAGAAGTTCACCAAGAAGTTTGCTGAGAAAAAGATTGTCATAGGAAGGGTCGTCTCCCTCAAGGAGTTAAGTGAGGAGAATTGGGACATTGGTCTCTATCTCAGAAAGCAGGGGTGGGAAGACTATCTTTGCATGACGGAGCCAGTCTTCCCCAAGATGACAAGAGTCTTTTATGCTGCCTGCTCCAAAGCCAAAGGAGCCTCTCAACGACTGCCTCATGTCATAGCAAACATCATAGGTGTCCACATCGAGCTCACTCACCAGTCTCTGGGGGGAATCATTCAAGCCCCAGTTGCTAGGAACAGACTCTATAATGAGGAGCAACAGTGGAATCACATAGGAGTTCCAGCAGCAAATGTGGGAACCTCTCTGTTCAAAGATGCATCCATCACTGACTCTGCTTCCTCTCTCAACTACTTTGGAAAATTTCTATTTCACCTGGTTGCAAAGTGCATCATGCCTAGAGCTAGCACCTTCAACAAAGTCTACACTCCTGATCTCATGGTGATGTATCACCTGAAGCATGGCATTCCTTTTAACCTTCCCTTCCTCATCCTCAAACATATGGAACATGCCTTTCACAATCCCAAAATCACCGCATCTCTTCCCTTTGGCATGCTCACAACCAGAATCATGAAGCACTTCAAAGTTGATCTCAGTGGGTGTGAAGAGATGAAGGAAAGACCTGGATACGTTGGCAGATCCAACCTAAAGTCTCTCAGTCTGGATGGTAAGTCTATTCCACCCTCTACTTTTCCTCTTGATAATCATGCTCCCATTCCTCCTACTACACAAGCTTCACCTTCATCCAAGATGTCTGAAACTCACAAAAAGAAGAAGAAGAAGGTTGCAAAAAAAATTGCAGGGGGATCTCAAGAAGGGTCTGAGATCGCTAGAGAAGAGAAGAAAAGAAAGTCTCAACCTTCCGTCTCAATTGAGACTGAGACGAGGAAGAAAAAGAAAAAGAAGACAAGATCAGAGCACGTTTCATCTACTCTCACTCAGCCAGATCTACAACCTTTGAATTCTGAAGAACCAACTGCAAGAGAACTAGCACCTGAGATGGAGGAACCAACACCTCAATCTCAACCACCCTCACCTCATTACACGCAACCTTCATCTCCTCAACAGATGATAGCTCAAGCTTCCCCATCTCGTATCACTAAGATTGTTGCTGAAACCCTTGAGAGTCTTGGCAAAGAAACTACTACCTCAACTCCAGAGGTCATGCAACAGCAAGAAAATGAAGAGACTGAAAAAATGGTAAAACCTGGCTCCCAAAAGACACCTATACAGTCTGAACACCATCACTCCTTTCAGACTTCATTACCTACACCAGGCAAGTTCTTTGTTGATTCAATCCTACTCAGTTCTCCTCAACCTAAATATGATCAGTCTGCTCATCCACCTGAACCCTCTCAAGCTCCAACATCAGAACCATCAATTCCTACTCATCTCCCAAATTCAATCAACACATTCCTTAATCAACTCCAAGAAGAGCAACAACAACACTAGCAGAATCTCAGCTCCAAAGTTGAGAGGAACCAGAAGAAGATCCTTACCAAGCTCAAACATCAAAAGAAGAGGAAATTCTTGATGGGCTTGATATTGTCCTTCAAGCAATTCGTACTTCTAATGATTTCCATACGAAGATGAACCTTCATCTTTCAAATCTACCTCCTATTCCTGAGATTCCTTAAACTGTGAAACGTCTACCTGCCTCTACTTTGGACTCATCCTCTTCTCCTTCTTCCTAGCTTGGCTAGCTTTCACTGTTGATAATGGCAAAAGGGGGAGAGTTTGGTTAGGTTTTTACCTGATAAGAGTCTTTAGTAGTTTGATTTTAGTAGTTTGAGTTTAATGATGCTATTTTGAGTAAAGTTGTAATAGCATCTGTCTACTATTCTGATGAGATGTAATGACATCTTCTCTTTTGAAATGCTTTTCTATGATGTACTTGCCTCTATGATTAATGAAATTATCTCTGTTTGCATTCTGTATCAATTTTGAGTACTGATCTCTCTTATGATGAGTAAAGTTAAAATCAATTTCAATAAGACTTAAACTCAGCGGAAGTTCTGCTCTCAAAGGGATAAGATCTTAAAAAAAAGGGGGTTGCACATCTCAGGGGGTGCTAAGCATTCAATTTCAAAACTTAAGATCTGAACTCCTCAAGTTTAAAACTTCATGGTTTGTCATCATCAAAAAAGGGGAAGATTGTTACGACAAACTCACTCTTAAAGTTTTTAATATGCTAAACCATTAAGTTAAGATATGTGATGAACCATGAATGAGGTTCATCTTGTTATTTGCTAACCGTGTGCTCAAGTATATGGCATAATTTCTAGACTTTGTTTTGCAGAAATTAATAAAATAAATGAAGCTCAAAGATCATCTTTGAGGATACAAAGCATAAAAGTCAGAATTAAGAAATGCCAAGGAACAAGACTTAAAGCAAGAACAATGAGCAAAGAAGAGATTCAAGGTCAACTTGAGACGCTGGCTCAAGAACAGATGCAGATTCAAGCACAAGAGGTCATCTCATGATTAAGAAGCAGATTCAGAAATGGTTTGAATATCATTTACTTAGATAACAAGTCAGTTGGAAGATGAGACTCAACCTGAACCAAGGAGAAGATCAGATCCAGTAAAAATTAATCTTAGAAGAGACTCCAGATTAGCTTGAGACGTAAGCTCAAGATCAGATGTAAGAATTTAAAATCCAAACTCAGACGCATGGGTTGAGAGCCAGACCCAGGAGAAAAAGTTGAGACTCAAGTTAAGCTTGAGAAGACATGATACAAAGTCAAATAAGGGTCAACACAAGTACATAGTACGCTGACACAGTGACATCAGACCCAGAAAAGCAAAATCTGTCTCAATAGAACAAGGCTCTCTTTCTTCTCTCTTGCAACGGATCTTAACGGCTAGAATAACGACCATAAACGGCTAGTTGAATTTGAAATAAATGTTGAAGTCTACAGTGATGAAAAATAGAAAATTCGCTGATTATTGAACATCCCTGCATCTCATCTTACATCTCAAGTCCACATCTCAAGTCTATCCTACCTAAGATCTGATCTCAACTTGAGAACACTTGTAGTCTCAGTTTATTTTCTCTTCTCAGCTCTTAGTCTTTCTACCTGTATAGAAGAGATAAACTCTAGCTAAGCTCACTGTCTATCCATACTTTGTATGATTGTAAGCTAGACCCATCTTATCCTACCAATCATTTGTAACCAGTCTCATCTGAGATAGGAGGAAGCCTAGTCTCAGAGTGAGTGTGAGTGTCCTGAAGAAGCTGTAAGAATACTTGTGGCTCAGCCAAGATAGGAGTGCCTAGGCTTGGTGTGAGAGACGTCCTGAAGAGGCTGTAAGAATACTTGTAATTGGCTTTGATTGTCAATAGTGGAAATCTCACGTGTTGTGAGGACTGGACGTAGCCCAAGGAGTGGGTGAACCAGGATAAGATCCCTGTGTATCTCTCTTCCCTATCTCGTTACTTTATATTGCTCTCTATTCATCTCAAATTTGTGATTACTTGATTAATTAAATTACATTAAACAAAACCAGATTTGAGTAACTAAATTATTTGTACTTGATCTTAGACAATACAATTAGTTGAAATTGAAACTGCATCTCATCTAACTTAATTGAGACTCCATGTCATCAGACTTGAGATCACGTCTCAATTTGGAAATTTAAGTGTGCAAATTTCAGGAACAAAATTTTAAAGTCTCTATTCAACCCCCCTTCTAGAGACATCCAACCAACTTCAACCTGGAGATCAGCTGAGACAGGGTCTCACAGAAGTCTCCAACCTGAGATGGGCAACAACCCTCAAGCTGAAGACAAGCATGAAGAACAGACTGAGACTGAAAGAACAAGGCAGGCAACACCTGAGTGTTAGACTGAGATGCCCAGAAGCTGGAGATTGGTCAGATCTCATCCAAGAGATCAGATGATTGGAGAAACCTCATATAGGTTCATAACAAGATCATCATTCAGAAATACTAAGAATATGATGGCTCTTATATCTGAGATAGAGCCAAAAGATATCCATGAAGCTCTCTCTATGATGAATCTTGGGTCAATGCTATGAAAGAAGAGCTCAACCAGTTTGACAAAAGTAAAGTCTGGTATCTGGTTCCCCCTCCATCTTATCAATCAATAATTGGAACCAGATGGGTGTTTCATAATAAGCTGAATGAAAAAGGGAAAGTCATGAGAAATAAAGCAAGACTGGTACCACAGGGTTACAATCGGCAAGAAGGAATAGATTATGATGAGACCTTTGCTCCAGTAGCAAGACTTGAGGCAATCAGAATTCTCCTGGCATTTGCAGCTCACAAAGACTTCAAACTCTATCAAATGGATGTAAAAAGTGTGTTCTTGAATGGCATTATTGATGAAGAAGTCTATGTGAGATAACCCCCTAGATTTGAAGATCCACAACACCCAGAATTTGTGCTCAGACTGAAGAAAGCCTTATATGGACTTAAGCAAGCTCTAAGAGCTTGGTATGACAGGCTAAGCTTTTTCTTAATTAAGAATGGATTCTCCAGAGGACAGATTGACACCACCTTATTCAAAAGGGAGTATCAAAAAGACTTGCTAATTGTTCAAATTTATGTAGATGATATTATTTTTGGTTTCAATAATGAATCTCTTTGTCAAGAATTTTCAAGTCTCAAGCAGGGAGAATTTGAGATGAGCATGATGGGTGAGCTAAGATTCTTCTTGGGCTTACAAATCAAGCAACAATCTGATGACATTTTCATTCACCAAGAAAAATATTGCAAAAGATTTATTGACAAAGTTCAAAATGAATGATGCCAAGCCTATGAAAACTCCAATGCATCCATCAACTCAAATTGACAAAGATGAGAAGGTAAGTCAGTCTCAGACAGGCTGTACAGAGGTATGATTGGATCTCTTATGTATCTAACTGCTAGTAGGCCAGATATCCAATATGTTGTAGGAATCTGTGCTAGATATCAATCTGATCCTAAGGAATCTCACCTCTCAGCTGTCAAGAGAATTTTTAGATATTTAAATAGAACAACTAATCTTGGTCTTTGGTATGTGAAGGGATCTAGATTTGATCTTATAGGTTATAGTGATGCTGACTTTGCTGGAGATAAGATGGATAGAAAAATCACCAGTGGAACATGTCAATTCCTAGGAAAGTGCCTTGTCTCATGGTCTTGCAAGAAGCAAAACACAATAGCCTTGTCCACTACTGAAGCTGAGTATGTCTCAGCTGCAGCATGCTGTACTCAGATCTTATGGATCAAATCTCAGATGCTTGATTATGCACTCAGGTATTCCAAAATCCCAATCTTTTGTGACAATACTAGTGCTATTAATCTTGCAAAAAATCTCATTCATCACTCAAGATCCAAGCATATTGATATAAAACACCATTTCATAAGAGATCACATTCAAAAGGGAACTATTGAAATTATTTTTCTTGATACTTAAAATCAACTTGCTGATATTTTCACCAAACCCTTAGTGGAAGAAAGATTTGTTGAAATTTTAAAACTTTTAAACATGCGTGCCTTTGATTTTAAAAAATAAATTTAATGAGTTTATGCTAAGAGATTTGGTCCAGAGCTGAGACAAGCTCTGAGACTCAATTTGAGGTGAGACGAGACTCACAAAGAGTCTGAGGTAAAGCATTTCAAACGTCAAAAAGATGTTATAAGAGAACATCTCATAACTGATGATAACGGCTAGTAAGCACAGAACGGTAACCTCCAGAACGTGCGCACTACTAGTTGTTGCGTAGAAAAAGGAGAGCCCAACCGTCTCCAACCACTCATTAACTCCCCACTAAGTCTCTTTCTCTCTCATATCTCAGAATCTCTGATTCTATAAAAGGCAAAAACTCTTCTCAACTTCATCAACCTCAATGCGTATCAAAGTAACTGCATTAAAACTTCCTTACTCTGACATCTCATCTTCTTCCTTCTCACCCGAACTCAACATGTCTTCTTCATCCCGTTCTGACTCTCTTGGAAGTCTCAGCCCAAGCCAGCAAAGGCTTAGTCGTTCTCCAACCCCACAGCCAAGTACAGATTCTGAAGCAACACCCAATCAAACTCAACCTTCACCATCCTCTAAATCAACCTCGTACAAGAAAAGAAAATCACCCTTGCCTTCCAGACCGAAGTCTAGAAGGATTGTTTCTAATGTTGTTAAAACCTCAGCTCCACAACTTCCTAAATCTCCAGTTCATATTGACCTCATATAGCCGGAACCATCAAAGAAAGGAAAAGAAAAGGTGGGGAAAGAAAGCAAAAATAAGAAGCTTTCTTTCCAAGTTGATCTCTTTGAGAACTCAACAGTTGAAAAGAAGTTCACTTCTCGTTTCAGAGAAAGGAAGATTGTTATTGGAAGGGTAGTCATGCTTGAGGAGCTCAAGCAAGAAAACTAGGACATAAGCCCATATATGAGAAAGCAAGGATGGGAATCTTATCTCAATATGACAAAACCCGTCTTTCTAAAGATGACAAGAGCATTCTATGCTTCATGCTCCACAGCAAAGGGAGCCTCCAGTGGGTTGCCCCACGTTATTGCAAACATCAAGGGAGTTCACATTGAACTCACAGAGGAAGTACTAGGATCAATAATCCAAGCACCAGCAAATGGAAACAAAATCTACAATGAAGAAAGTTGGTGGAACTATCTGGAGATCTCTACTGAGAATGTTGCTTCTTCTCTGTTCAAAGAAGCAAAAATGAGCAACAACTCCTCTTCCCTCAACCTCTTTAGAAAGTTCTTGTATCATCTAGTGGTGAAGTGCATCATGCCAAGGGCTGGCACATTTGATAAGATCTATTCCATAGATCTTATGGTATTGTACCACTTAAAGCATGGACTTGCTTTAAATATGCCTTTTCTCATCCTGAGACACATGGAGCATGCATTCAATAATGCCAAGATGACAACATCTCTTCCTTTTGGGATGTTGGTAACCAATATTTTGAAGCACATCAAGGTAGATCTCACTGGGTGTGAAAAGTCACAAGAAAAACACACCTATATTGGGAAATCAAATCTCAAATCTCTCAGTCGTGATGGTAAGTCAATCCATCCTCCTACCTTTCCCATTGATATTCCTGCTAACATTCGTCCTACTATCCAAGCACCCCCCTTCACAAAAAATGTCAGAAACCGCAACCAAGAATAAGAAGAAAACGACTGTGAAAGACGCTGCTGAGGGATCTCAAGAAGGATGAGATCCCAAGAAAGGAAAAGAAGAGAAAGGCTCAAGCAACAGTCTCAACTGAGACTGAGATAAGAAATAAGAAGAAAAAGAAGTCAAGAACAGAGCAAGTCTCTTTAGCTCTTGTGCAGCCAGACCCTGTGCCTTTAAGTTCTGAACCCTCACATACTCTTGAGGTTGACGAGACGCAGCCTAAGACTGAAGCACATGTGGAACCTAAAGATCATCAAGCCCAGTCTCAACTTGCCTCACCCCATCTCACTCAGACTCCACCACAATCTCCTCATCCGACTACTCCACCTGCTTCACCCTCACTCATTACCAAGATTGCAACTGAAGCTCTCACAAGCTTTGACAAGGAAACACCAGATGCCTCTACACCATAGGTCATGCAAGAGGAAAGGATGCATGAATCTGAGCATGAAAAGGAGATACCAGTCTCATTGGAGAAGACCCCTGTCTACTCTCACTCATATTAGACTTCATTACCTACTCCCGGTATATTCTTTGTAGACTCCTTGTTCAAATCTCCACCTCCAAAATATGATCAATCTGCACCGCCTCCATATGCTCCTACTGCTACTAGTGAACCATTTCTGCCAACCCATCTCTCTGACTCTATTAACACCTTCCTGAACCAACTACAAAGAGAACAACAACAACAACAGAGACAAGATCTTAGCATTGATCAGGAACACGTTCAAAAGAAGATTCTCAAGGAACTGAAGAAGCACAAGAAGAGGAAAGATGCAATTCTCAGTGGCCTGGACACAGTTCTTCAAGCCATGCATGCTTCAAATGAATTTCACAAAAAGATGAACCTACATCTCTCAAACTTGCCTCCTCTTCCTGAGTTTCCTCAATTTGTGTTAAGGCCTCCTGGGTCTACTTCTGGCTCATCTTCTTCCACATCTTGCTAGGAAAGTAATTTTTGTACTTTGATGATGTCAAAAGGGGGAGTAGGTCAGTGTAAAGCTCTTTTGGCTTTACTGAAGTTAGACTTTCAGTTGATGGCATTCTCTTATTCTTGTTCTCTGTGACTGTTTTGTGAATCTTATGAATTTCTTTTTATAATCATCATGGACTAATGAAAGTATTTTATTTTGTCTCATCCCTTTATTTTTTTAATGAGTATCTTAAAGTTTTTTATTGAGCAAGCAATATGTGGTAAACTGTTTGAAGATCTCACTGAGAATTTTATTCTACCATGGAACTTAAAATATTAAATTAAGAAATCTGTGATGAGATGCTTAGACTCAGGGGGAGCTAAGCACTTAAAAATGATAAGATCTTTTCAAAAGGAAAATGGTAAAACTCAGGGGGAGTTAAGACTTAAAAATCCTTGATACAAAACTGAAACTTTGTGGTTTGCCATCATAAAAAAGGGGGAGATTGTTAAGACAAACTCACTCCTAAAGTTTTTAATACTGTCAAAACATCAAAGTACATTAAGCAAAGTATGAACTGAGATGCATCTTGTTGTTACTAATCATTTTGCTCAAGTGTTTGGCAGAATCCAGTCACTTAAAGCATTGAAGATATATAAATTCTTGAGAAGCCAAAGTTACAGAAGAAACTTGAAGTCATGTTAGAAGCATAAAGTAAAAATTCAAAAATCAAGTTTTGCCTAAAAGAAAGTTTGAAGCTAAGAGTTGCTGAGCAAAAGAAATTCAAGATCAGACTCAGACTCAGACTCAGACGCACAACTCAGATGCAGACTTCAGATTCAGATACAGACTGAGACTCAGATGCAAGCTTACTCAAGAGACTTAAAACTCAGATGAGAATGAAAGACTAGGACCAGAGCTCAGATGCATATACATGCCATCAGCCTAAAACACAGACTTAGACTCAGCTAAGAGATGCAAAACACAAGGAGTCAACAAGAGTCAAAGAAAGAACACTGTACATGCTGACACATAACAGTGCGCACAGAAGGGACAATGCTTTTGGCAGTTTGCTTTTTCCCTCTCCTCTCAATGGCTATTAACTCTACATAATGGCTAGTTCTGTTTGAACCAAAAAGCTAAGGATCAACAGTGAAGAAGAGAGAGACTACGCTGCACATTGATCAATTATTGCATCTTACCTACATCTCAAGTCCAATCTCATCTCAGATCTGATCTCACCTTGAAAACATCTAAGTAGTCTCAGTTATTCTCTTTTATCTTGCTAAGTTTCCAATCTTTGTAAAAGATAATATCCCTAGCTAAGCTCACTGTCTATCCATACTTTGTATGTTGTAAGCTAGATTATTATCATCCTTTTCAATCCTTGTAACCAGTCTCAGCTGAGATAGGAGAGAGCCTAGTCTCAATGTGAGTGTGAGAAGCCTGAAGAGGCCAGAGAAGAATACTTGTCTCACAGCCAAGGTAGAAGATCCTAAGCTTGGTGTGAAGGTGAGCTTGAAGAGGCAGTAAGAATACTTGTAACTGACGAGTTTGTCAATAATGGAAATATCACAAGCTGTGGGCACTGGACGTAGCCCAAGGTGTAGGTGAACTAGGATAAATCTGTGTGCATCTATATCCCTTATCTCTTTATTTACATTGCACACTTCTTAACTGAGATGTAGACACTAATAACTAAATTAAATTTGTTGAAAAGAAATAATGTCTTAACTAAAGAAGCTAAATTTTCACTAAGAAAAATTTCATCTTGATTTGAGATTGTATCTGAATTAACCCATCTGAGCTTCCAAGATATTCAACTTGAGAACACGTCTCAGCTTGTATCAAAGTATTTTTTCGGGAACAAATTTTTAAAATGTCTCTATTCAACACCCCTTCTAGAGACATCCAGCCAACTTCAGTGGGAATATCTCAAGTTTTATATATTGTAAAGTTGTTAAGTCAAGAACTTTTGAGATATACTTTTGAAATATTCCAGCATCTTCAAACACCATCCACTTGATCTTCAGGGAAACAACACTTCACATGTATAAACCTTCAATCCTGTCCCTGTTCTCCTCCCATCATTGCTTTGCACCTTCGTCATAAAAAATTTGGCGGTTGGAGACAAACAGACAGAGTTAACAAATTGTTAAATCAAAACATACTAATCTTCTAATTCAATTTCACATGTCAATCATATGACTACATGTTGGTAGGATCATTTCATGGTGTTGGAGGAAAAGAAATTAAGGAAAATAAAATGTTTCTGAAATAACTGCAATATTAATTGTATTATTATTTCCTGAATCTAACACGACGAAGCTCTTTTTTCCCATCAGGCAGCACCCTGATTATGATCAAAGTGTGACTAATAGTGACCCATCAGGCAGCACCCTGATTGTTAACTCTGTCTGTTATTTTCAGATTTTTTTAATTGTTTTACTTTATATTTTGAGATTTATTTACAAATTAAATTTAACGGAAATTGCAAATAAAAAGCAAAGCTAATATTAGTCTGGATTAAATTGGGTATTCACTCACCCCAATGAAAGAGATTCAAGTAGCACACATCAATAAAAGCTAATATTAGTCACATTTTGATCACAATCAGGATGCTGCCTGATGGGACAAAAGAGCTTCGCCGTGTCAGATTCAGGAAATAATAATACTAATAATATTGCATTTATTTCAGAAACGTTTTGTTCTCCTTAATTTCTTTGCCTCCATCACCATTACATGATCCTACAAACATGTTGTCATGTAATTGACATGTTGTGAAATTGAATTAGAAGATTAGTATGTTTTCATTTAACAATTTGTTAACTTTGTCTGTTTATTTGCATTATATAGAATTTGAAATATTCTAGCATCTTAAAACACCATCCACTTGATCTTTAGGGAAACAACACTTCACAGGTAGTCACCTTCAATCATTTCCCTGTTCTCCTCCCACCATTGCTTTGCACCTTCCTCATCAAACATCTGGTGGCTGCAGACAAACAGACAGATTAAACAAATGGTTAAATCAAAACATACTAATCTTCTAATTCAATTTCACAACATGCCAATTACATGACTACATGTTGTAGGATCATGTCAAGGTGATGGAGGAAATGCAAATAAGGAGAACAAAATGTTTCTGAAATAAATGCAATATTATTAGTATTATCATTACCTGAATCTGACACGACGAAGCTCTTTTGTCCCATCAGGCAGCACCCTGATTGTGATCAAAATGTGACTAATATTAGCTTTAATTGATGTGTGCTACTTGAATCTCTTTCATTGGGGTGAGTGAATACCCAATTTAATCCAAACTAATATTAGCTTTGCTTTTTATTTGCAATTTCCGTTAAATATTCTTTTATCCCAACCAAGTATTCTTTATCAACCAAGCCTCTCCAGGATCTATAACCAAGTATTCTTTTATCAACCAAGCCTCTCCAGGCTCTATAACCAAGTATTCTTTTATCAACCAAGCCTCTCCAGGCTCTATAACCAAGTATTCTTTTATCAACCAAGCCTCTCCAGGCTCTATACGAAGTTTACAAAGAAAAGGGTTTAAGCTTTTAAACTATACCAGTTTGAAGCTCAAACCAATACAATGTACAATAAAATCTGAGGGTTGCTCAGGATATACAACTGTGTACAACAAATTTTTTATCAGAGAGTTGTTACAGAGTAAAAACTTGCAGCGTGATGTTTCACTGGGCTTTCTTGTATACTTTTTCCTTTTTGCTTCTCTCTCTTTTCTTTTCTTGTTTTCTTCTTTTCTTCTTGTATACTGGTTTTCATGGAGGGGTATTTATACCCAAATTTTAATCCGTTGAAATACCACCGTTTAGAGATAGCATTAAATGCTATTTAATCCGTTGTGAGACATGCTTCTGAGAGCTCTTATGTTTCTGACACGATACAAGGTTTCTCTTGCCATAAGGCTGCTACAAATGTTGCTGCAGAGGCTGCGTTGCAGAGATTTCCTCAGTGGTGTATGAAATTCAAAATCACCAGGAAAGGTCTCTGTGTTCCTTGCCATAAACGTGTTTGAAAAGGTACGTGCAGCAGAGGTTCAGAAAAGTCTTCACAAACTTCAACAGAGGATGCCACGTCATAAGTGAGACTTCAGACAGCACTGATACTTCAGACGGGTTGAGCTACTTCAGACAGCTTCAACTCTTCAGACGAGTTCTGCTTCTTCAGACAGCTTCAACACTTAGTCTTTTTATGTAGGCTCATAGTGACTCTTGCTGAAATCATAGATAAAACATTAAAGCATGTGTGTATTTATGATAAGTAATTTAAGTCAAATTTGTCAACCATTAAAACTTTGGGAATCTAGTTGTCTTAAAACATCATAAACAACCTTATGATATTTTTGAGACTCAACATTCTCCCCCTTTTTAATGATGACAAATTTATTTAAAATATACAAATCGGTAATCAGTTTTTAAAAATTAGAAGGCTCCCCCTGAGATAGAAGTATCCTTTAACAGGATCTGTTTAATGTATATTTGACTCATTTGTTCAGATTTCTCAGAAAAACATTTGTACTCCCCCTGAGTCCTGTAATCACTTCAGATTCAGATTTTGTTAGATTTTAATACTCCCCCTTTTGTCATCAATCAAAAGGGAATATCAGAGCTAAACAGTAACAGAGCAATAAATTCAGATAAAACATACATCATAGTATTAACAATGAACTCACAAAAATATGGATAAGCCACTGATTGTATTTAGGGGAATGTTCAGATAAAGAAACAAACAATCAGACACTTGTCATAAGCATGAAAATAAGCAAAAGACAATGGCTAAAATGAACAGTTTAATCTGTCTTCTTCAGCAAGGCCTCAGTGAGAAAGGAAATCAAGTCGTCCTTGGCCTTGTTTATTGCGGCTTCCACTGAGGTTTTCAAGTCTTGCTGACCAGATCTGATAAGCTGTTGTTCTTGAAGAATCTGTTCTTGTTGAGCAATCAGATGCTTAGTCTTCTGCTCTTGATCAGCACACTTCTTTTCAAGTTTCTGCACTTTGGACTTCAGCTTCAGATTTTCCTCAACCAAGTCTTGCTCAGATTCATAGAAGATGAGCTGGATGTAGGGGCAAACAAATCTAAGCACTCCAAATCCTGGCTGCAATCTGTAGTCAGATGGGCTGAACACAGGGCAAAAGAAGGTGCCAATAGGATTCAGCAGAACCCAATCTTCATTGAAAGAGTCAGCAGGTGGGGGAAAGTGATCTCTCATATAGTGATATTTGACAGTGGTTGACTTTCCAAGTCCAACACCAGAATCAGCATCAGGACCAGTTGTTCCAGAAGAAGATCTAGCATCTTCTCTGATCTTCCAGTAAGAGGACCACATCCAATCTTGAAGTAGATGATCCAGGCCTCCTCCTTGATTTGTGATGAATTCTGGTAAAGATTCCCACTCTGATGGACTCATCACTTCAGACAGAGGTGTGTTTTTCTTTGAGTAGATTTTAGCTCCTTTGAATGTCTCTTCCTGTAAGAGATACCTAGGAACTATTCTATCAGGTTTGACCAAGATTTTAGTGGTTGGCCTGATTGAACAAGTTCTAGGTGGCTTGTAGCCTCTCATCCCAACTCCCTTGTGCAGATCCCTCTGAAACAGCTCAGATTCAGTGTTCAGCTGCCTCACAAAGCCCTATTCATCATTAGACAGCCTCAGGGAATCATTTGAGAATGGATTGATGGGAGCCCAAATATGTGCAGGAGGGACACCCTTCCTGATCTTGTCAAATCCACCTGAAGAAGCACTGTATTGATTCCTTACTTCAGCAGCAGTTTTCCTGATTAAGCTAGGATGCAAGGATACAGCAGGTGCTGATCTGAAATACTGTAGCTCTTCAGACAGGGTGCTAAACTTGGGCAGTGAGCAGGGATCAGCAAGCACTTGCTCTTCTTCAACAGAGAGCTCTTCTTCCAGAGAAGGTGTAGGAGGTGGAGGTGATGAAGGTAAGAGTGGTATCAGAGCAAGGTCATGGGTTTGTGGGGAAGGTAATGTAGGCTCAGAGAGTTGATTCTCTGAAGGTTGTGGTGAGGTAGGTTCAGAGGGTTTGGAAGGTTCAGAGGGTTGGTTTTCTGTTTGTGGAGGTGGTGATGGTTGTGATAGAGGTGAAGATGGTTGGTTTGTAGGTGATAGTGGTTTTGGTGAAGGTTGTGGTGAAGGTTGTGAGGGTTGATGAGGTGTTTGTTTTTCTGGTGAGGAGGGTGGTGAAGGAGTTACATTATCAAATCTCACCTTAATTCTCTTGTAGGGAGGCTTGGTTACCTCAGATTCTTTTGCCTTTGCTTCTTCCTTCTCCCTTTGTGCTTGTTTTTCTTCCCTTTTCCTTTTAAAATATTGTTGAGCTTTAACAAAATTTTGATACTTCTCAGCTTCATCTTCTGCTATCAGCTGAGAGGCAATACTTCTAGTCACCCTAGGTTCAGGTGTAGTCTGAAGTAGCTTGCTTTTGGTTCTCCTTCTCTGAGGTGCACTTGACCTCTTCCTTTTCTTTGCTCCCTCAGCTATGGTTGCTTGCCTATCATCTTCAGCATAGGCCAATTGTGAAGCAATAGCAATAGCTCTATCAGTCTTCTCTTGTTCTGCTTTCTTCTCCAGCTCCTCCTGCTCCAAAGCAGTAGCCAATGCTGCCACCTGAATGAATTCAGGATCAGATGGGCATGCAGCCAATGGCTCAGCTACAACTACATCAGTTTCATCTGCTTCTTGAGCCTGTCCTTCCATTTCAGAAGTAGGCTGTGGAGTCTGTACAGGTTCAGACAACTAACCCACAATTTCAGATGGCCTTTGTGATGCCTTCTGAACAGGTTCAGACACCTGACTCTGCACAGATGCAAATGCTACCTTAGCAGCACTCCTTACAGGTAGCTTCTTCAATTTTGCTTGAGGAGAGGGTTTTGATGGCTTGAACTCATGCCTCCTTATGTCTCCTCTGAGTTCATTCTCAAGAACCTCCATTGTTGTCTTCCTTCTTGCAGCTTTCTCAAGAAGAAGGCTTTCCTTCATGGACGGAGAAGGAGGTCTTGGAGTCAGCTTCACTCCCATGCTCTTGAGGTTTGATTCACCAAACACAGGTTGTGAAAGGCGATCAAAAAGCCTTTCAATGGGAACTTTGATATGCAGCAAGATTTTGGTGATGATGGTATTGTGAGGGAAGCTCCCAGCAGAGTCTCTGAGACGCTTCTGCATGTGGTACATTATGATGTTGGGGAGGTTCACCTTCTTCTTCTGCAGTAGGTGAATCAGACAAAATCTTTCCAACTCAGAAACATGGTTTCTGCTTCCATTCTTAGGGATTATAGAGCACCCTAAGATGGCATGCAAAACCCTAGCCTTGTCTGACATATGTTTTGCATCCAAGCTTACTGGTTCAGAGGTGCCAAACAGAAACTCTGTGAACTGCTTCTGTCCTCCATTTCTTGCTTCCCAGCCAGGAGTGAATACAGCTCCTTCAGTTCTGACCTCACAGATGTGAGCAAGGATATCTTCATCAACGAAGACAGGAACACCACGTACTGTGGCCTTGATGCTAGTGTAGATACCCTGAGGATTGGGTATTCCTCTGGCAGTATCCCAGAAATCCAGCACACTTTGCTCATGCCACTGTGTCAAGTTGTGATTGAAATACGGAGTCCACCCAGCTGCATCGAACTCAGCAAACAAGTCCATTCCCAGAGATTGAAGATCCTCCAGAACTACACCCTTAGTCTTCACGATGTTGCTTCCAGCAGATTTCTTAGGGGCCATTGGAGAGTTTTCTAAAGAACTTGAGAGAGAAAAAGAATTGCTTGTAGAAGAAGGATCTCAAGAGATGACTAATGAATAGTGAACGGTGAAATGTTGTGACCCACTAGCTTCAGTATTTATAGATCCATAAAGCAATGATGGCATGTACTGGGTGCGCAGACATAGGAAAACGTGCGAAGTGGAAGAGACAAAATAAATGGAATTAAACCGTCTCATAAAGCCACGTCATTTGTTTACTTCAGACAAGTGACAGATTTCAGAAACCCATATGAATTTCAGACAACCCAAAATTTCAGACAAGTTACTTGTTTCAGACAGGCTGAAATTTCAAATGCATCATTTTTGACAGATCAGATCACACACATTCAAAATGCATGTATGCTCAGATTATTTCTAATGAACTTAAACCTATCTTTAGTCAGAGGTTTTGTGAATATATCAGCCCATTGATGCTCTGTATCAATAAACTGAATATCAAAAATACCTTTCTGAACATAGTCTCTAATGAAATGATGTTTTATTTCTATATGTTTAGCCCTAGAATGTTGAATGGGATTTTTAGACAAATTAATAGCACTTGTATTATCACACAAAACAGGTATAGCAAATATAGTAATGTTAAAATCTTCTAACTGATACTTCACCCATAACAGTTGTGAGCAACAATTGGCTGCTGAGATGTATTCTGCTTCAGCTGTTGATAAGGCAATTGTGCTTTGCCTTTTGCTTGACCAGCTAATCATTTTTTCTCCAAAGAAATGACATCCACCACTAGTGCTTTTTCTTTCAATTCTGTCTCCAGCAAAATCAGCATCACAGTAACCTATTAACCTGCAATCCTTACTTTTCTTATAGCACAGACCAAGATTAGTAGTACCTTTAAGATATCTGAAAATTCTTTTTACAGCTTTGTAGTGAGTGCTCCTTGGATCAGATTGAAATCTAGCACACAGACATACACTGAACATTATGTTAGGTCTGCTTGCTGTTAGATATAGTAATGATCCAATCATTCCTCTATACAAAGTTTGATTCACTGGTTCTTCCTTCTCATCTTTATTTAAAGATGCAGAGGGATGCATTGGAGTTGACATGGGTTTGCAATCGTGTAAGTTAAACTTCTTAAGCATTTCCTTTGTATATTTTTCTTGATGGATCCATATACAGTCAGAATCTTGCTTAATCTGGCCACTGGAGCAAAGGTTTCAGTGAAATCAATACCTTCTTGTTGGTTGTATCCTTGAGCAACTAATCTTGCCTTGTTTCTGACTACCTTGCCTTCTTCAGACAGCTTGTTTCTGAACACCCATTTGGTTCCAATAATAGTTTTCCCATGGGGTTTAGGAACAAGAGTCCAGACATCACTCCTAGCAAACTGATTTAGCTCTTCTTGCATGGCTAGGATCCACCCTTCATCATGCAGAGCTTCATCAATGTTCTTTGGCTCTATTTCAGATATGAGAGCAAGAGAATTCAGAATCTTGAATTTTGATCTTGTATTAACTCCGTCTGAAGTGCTGCCAATGATTTGCTCTTTAGGATGATGTGATTTGTATTTCCAATCAGGTTTCTGAGGAGGTATCACATCTGTTTGTTCTGTTTGAGACTCAACATTTGTCTGAAGAGGTTTAGTAACAGTAGGTACTTCAGACAGCTGCTCATCCTTCGAGCTGCTGTGGTCATTCAGCTCCATTCCTGCAAAGTCATCCTCTAGATCTGATAGTTCCCTATCAGTCTCTTTGTTATCATTGAATTTAACATGAATAGTTTCTTCAACAGTTAAAGTTCTAGAGTTATACACTCTATATGCTTTTGATGTTTCAGAATATCCAATGAAAAATCCTTTATCAGACTTTGCATCAAATTTTCCAAGATCATCCTTGGTGTTGAGTATAAAACATTCACATCCAAAGGTGTGGAAATATGATATGTTGGGCTTTCTTCCTTTCCACAGTTCATAGGCAGTCTTTTTCAGAATTGGTCTTATCAATATTCTGTTTTGAAGGTAACATGTTGTGCTAACAGCTTCTGCCCAGAAGGTTCTTGGTAAGCTGCATGAGTTGAGCATGGTCCTTGCCATCTCTTGCAAACTTCTGTTCTTTCTCTCAACAACCCCATTCTGTTGAGGTGTTCTAGCCACAGAGAAATTGTGTGAGATCCCATTCTCATCACAGAACATTTGAAAGTTTGCATTCTCAAACTCTCCACCATGATCACTTCTGATAACAGAAATACAGAATCCTTTCTCATTCTGTACCTTCTTGCAGAATACTGTGAAATTCCTAAAAGTCTCATCCTTGCTTCTTAGGAATAACACCCAAGTAAATCTAGAATAGTCATCAACAATGACCAAGCCATATTTCTTACCACTAAGACTTTCTGTTCTAATAGGACCAAACAAGTCAATGTGTAAAAGTTCTAGTGGTCTGCTAGTTGAAACAACATCTTTACTCTTAAAAGAGTGTCTTGTTTGTTTCCCTTTCAGACAGCTTTCACATAAAATGTCAGATTTGTATGAAAGCTTGGGCAATCCTTTAACAAGATTGTGTTTTGCTAATCTTGAGATTAATCTCAAGCTGGCATGCCCAAGTCTTTGATGCCAAATCTGTTTTTCATCTTCAACAGAAATGAAACACTTTACATTTTGACTTGCTAGATCCTCTAGATCAATTTTGTACACATTGCTGTGTCTCTTAGCAGTAAAGAGGATTTGCTCAGAGGAGTCTTTGACTATGCATCCTTCCTTAGTAAAGGATACCACATAACCACTGTCACATAATTGACTTATGCTCAGTAAGTTATGTTGTAGTCCCTCCACTAGAAGTACATTTTTCATAAGGGATAAAGGAGATATACCTACAGTCCCTATTCCAATGATCTTCCCTTGCTGATTTCCACCAAAGGTGACCATTCCACCAATTCTAGGTCTAAGGTTTTGGAACAAAAACCTTTCTCCTGTCATGTGTCGCGAGCACCCACTGTCCAGGTACCATTTGTGGGGTCTCCTTTGTCCTGTTAAACACATCTGCAATAGGAATAATTAAGTTCTTAGGTACCCATATTCTTTTGGGTCCTTTCTTGTTAGCTTTGGGCCTTGTCTTTTTCCTGTGTTTGCACTGAGCCTCATTGTGTCCAGGCTTACCACAGTGAGAGCACCCAGTAACCTTCTTTTTAGAAAAATTTAAGACAGTAGGAGGTTCAGACAAGTTATGATCACAAAAGCCTAGTCCAGTTTTGTCAAGGGAATGCCTTTGATTTCCAAGCATTACATTCAAATTTTTAGTTCCTTTGACAAATTTGGCCAGATCTTTTGTCAGGTCCACAACATGCTTCTGAAGTTTCTCATTTTCTTCAGACACAGCCTGTGAACTGCAGTTTTTAGTCTCAAGAACCTTTTCTTTGAGCATAATATGTTCTATCTCAAGTGCCTCATATTTGTTACACATTTCTGTGTGGGCTTTGGATAGATTCTTATACTCTTGGAAAAGTTCTTGAGAACTTTCCACCAGATCATCATACATTTCTTGTAGAGTAAGAGGAAATACCTCAGCTTCAGAGCTGTCTGAGGATGGTAGACTAGCCATGAGACACAAATTTGCCTCTTCTGAAGTGTCTTCTTCTTCTTCTGAGGTTGATTCATCAAGGTATTCCCATGTTGCCATGAGACTTTTCTTCTTTTTGAAAAACTTCTTCTTGAAGTTGTTTTTCTTCAGTCTTGGACAATCAGCCTTTATATGTCCTGGTTGCTTACATTCAAAACAAGAAATTTTATCAGGGTTAGACTCTTTACTTGTCTTACCTAACTTGGATGATGACGGTTGGTTCTTTCTGAACTTTCCTCTGTTCTGCAACATTCTCTTGATCTTTCTGCTTAAAAGAGCAGGATCATTTTCATCTTCTGAGCTGTCTTCAGAATCTTCATCTGCTTCTGAAGTGTCCTCAGCTTGCATAGCCTTCATGCTGCCATGCCTAGACTGTTTGACCTTGGAGTTTAGAGCCAGAGACTTCTTCTTGTTGTCATCTTCTCCAAGCTCAAGTTCATGGACTTTGAGAGATCCCAACAGTTCTTCCATTCTCAGAGAGTTCAAATCTCTTGCCTCTTGAATGGCAGTGACTTTGGGTCTCCAGGACTTAGGTAGACTTCTTAGAATCTTTCTGTTGTTGTCTCCAGATTCATAGGTTCTTCCTAAGGACCTGAGTCCATTGGTTATGGTCTGAAATCTCCCAAACATTTGGTCAATAGTTTCAGTTTCTTCCATCTTAAACATCTCATACTGATGTATAAGAATGCTGATTTTGGATTGCTTGACAGTTTCAGTCCCTTCATGGGCTGCTGCAAGAGTATCCCAAATCTCCTTGGCAGAAGTGCATCCATGGACCTTCTCATATTCTGATTTATTCAAGGAACATATCAGATAGAGTTTGGCTTTAGCGTTCATCTGGACTCTAGTCTTCTGCTCCAGGGTCCATTCAGTCTTAGGTATAGGCAACCCATTTTGCATAGGAACATAATCTCCATCAGTGACCACCTCCCAAACATCAATGTTGTTGCTCTCAATGAACAACTTCATACGATCTCTCCAGTAGTGGTAATCCACTCCATTGAATGCTGGGGGTCTTGTGATAGAGGCTCCTTCTGTGATGTATTGCCTGTTGCTGTTAGAAGCTTCCATTTGAATCTTTCAGTCCTCAGACACTTGTTAGGTGCTTCAACCCTGAGTAGAGCTCTGGTACCAACTGTAGGAACACAGGGAAACACTAGAAGGGGGGTTGAATAGTGTTTCTGAATATTTTAGAAAGCTTTTCGCAAACAGGTGTTAAAAACACGATATCAGACAGGCTCTTAAAGGACTGTCTGAAGTTTTCAGACGGTCTAAAAATACTGATTTAAAACAATGTTTTGTGCCTTTATAACATATCAGATTAATTACTCTAACCCCTTGATTAGTATAAAAAGAATTGACAAGAGATAAGGGTAAGAAAACTTAGCCAAGGAATTTATCCTGGTTCACTCACTACCACTGTGAGCTACGTCCAGTCCCAATGCCAACTAGCACTTGGATTTTCTTTTAATCTTTCAAGATTACAAGTATTCTTTTACAGTCAAGCCTCTTCAGGCTCTATAACCAAGTATTCTTTTATCAACCAAGCCTCTCCAGGCTCTATAACCAAGTATTCTTTTATCAACCAAGCCTCTCCAGGCTCTATAACCAAGTATTCTTTTATCAACCAAGCCTCTCCAGGCTCTATACGAAGTTTACAAAGAAAAGGGTTTAAGCTTTTAAACTATACCAGTTTGAAGCTCAAACCAATACAATGTACAATAAAATCTGAGGGTTGCTCAGGATATACAACTGTGTACAGCAAATTTTTTATCAGAGAGTTGTTACAGAGTAAAAACTTGCAGCGTGATGTTTCACTGGGCTTTCTTGTATACTTTTTCCTTTTTGCTTCTCTCTCTTTTCTTTTCTTGTTTTCTTCTTTTCTTCTTGTATACTGGTTTTCATGGAGGGGTATTTATACCCAAATTTTAATCCGTTGAAATACCACCGTTTAGAGATAGCATTAAATGCTATTTAATCCGTTGTGAGACATGCTTCTGAGAGCTCTGATGTTTCTGACACGATACAAGGTTTCTCTTGCCATAAGGCTGCTACAAATGTTGCTGCAGAGGCTGCGTTGCAGAGATTTCCTCAGTGGTGTATGAAATTCAAAATCACCAGGAAAGGTCTCTGTGTTCCTTGCCATAAACGTGTTTGAAAAGGTACGTGCAGCAGAGGTTCAGAAAAGTCTTCACAAACTTCAACAGAGGATGCCACGTCATAAGTGAGACTTCAGACAGCACTGATACTTCAGACGGGTTGAGCTACTTCAGACAGCTTCAACTCTTCAGACGAGTTCTGCTTCTTCAGACAGCTTCAACACTTAGTCTTTTTATGTAGGCTCATAGTGACTCTTGCTGAAATCATAGATAAAACATTAAAGCATGTGTGTATTTATGATAAGTAATTTAAGTCAAATTTGTCAACCATTAAAACTTTGGGAATCTAGTTGTCTTAAAACATCATAAACAACCTTATGATATTTTTGAGACTCAACACATACAAAGTTAACAAATTGTTAAATCAAAACATACAAATCTTCTAATTCAGTTTCACAACATGTCAATCACAAGACTACATGTTTGTTGGATAATTTCGTGGTAATGGAGGAAAAGAAATTAAGGAAAGTAAAATGTTTCTGAAATAAATGCAATATTTTTTGTATCATTTTTACCTAAATCTGACATGGCGAAGCTCTTTTATCCCATCAGGCAGCACCCTTATTGAGATCAAAATATGTCTAATATTGTCCCATCAGGCAGCACCCTGATTGTTAACTCTGTCAGTTATTTTCATACTTTTTTAATTGTTTTACTTTTTATTTTGGGATTTATTTACAAATTAAATTTAACAGAAATTGCAATTAAAAAGCAAAGTTAATATTATCCCGGATTAAATTGGGTATTCACACACCCCAATCAAGGAGATTCAGGTAGCACACACCAATTAAAGCTAATATTAGTCACATTTTGATCACAATCAGGGCATTGCCTGATGGGACAAAAGAGCTTCGTCGTGTCAGATTCAGGTAATAATAATACTAATAATATTGCATTTAATTAAGAAATATTTTGTTCTCCTTTATTGTTTTCCTTCATCCCCATGACATGATCCTACAAACATGTAGTCATGTAGTTGACATGTTGTTAAATACAATTAGAAGATTAGTATGTTTTCATTTAACAATTTGTTAACTCTGTCTGTTTGTCTGTAGCCGCCAGATGTTTGATGAGGAAGGTGCAAAGCAATGGTAGGAGGAGAACAGGGAAAGGATTGAAAAAGACTACCTATGAAGTGTTGTTTCCCTCAAGATCAAGTGGATGGTGTTTGAAGGTGCTGGAATGTCTCAAAAGTATATCTTAGAAGTTTTTGACTTAAAAACTTTACAATATATGGAATTTGAGATATACCAGCAGCTTAAAACACCATCCACTTGATGTTCAGCGAAACAACACTTCACAGGTAGTCACCTTCAATCATTTCCATGTTCTCCTCCCACCTTTGCTTTGCACATTCCGCATCAAACATCTGGTAGCTGCAGACAAACACATGTTTGATGAGGAAGGTGCAAAACAATGATGGGGGGAGAACGGGGAAAGGATTGAAGGTGACTACCTGTGAAGTGTTGTTACCCTGAAGATCAAGTGGATGGTGTTTTAAGTTGCTGGATTATCTCAAATTCTATATATTGTAAAGTTGTTAAGTTAAGAACTTTTGAGATATACATTTGAGATATTCCAGCAGCTTTGAAAACCATCCACTTGATCTTCAGGGAAAAAACACTTCACGGGTAGTCACCTTCAATCCTTTCCCTATTCTCCTCCCACCATTACAATTCACCTTCCTCATATAAAATCTGGTGGCGGTAGACAAACAGGC
Source organism: Sesbania bispinosa (assembly GCA_026901365.1). NCBI lineage: Eukaryota > Viridiplantae > Streptophyta > Magnoliopsida > Fabales > Fabaceae > Sesbania > Sesbania bispinosa. The sequence goes on along the minus strand of QLOH01000226.1, from coordinate 626,733 downwards.
AGAGTTAACAAATTGTTAAATCAAAACATACTAATCTTCTAATTCAATTTCACAAAATGTCAATCACATGACTACATGTTTGTAGGATAATTTCATGGTGATGGAGGAAAAGCAATTAAGGAAAGTAAAATGGTTCTGAAATTAATGCAATATTATTTACATTATTATTACTTGAATCTGACACGGCGAAGCTCTTTTGTCCCATCAAACAGCACCCTGATTGTGATTAAAGTGTGATTAATATTGATCCATCAGCAACACCCTGATTGTTAACTCTGTCTGTTATTTTCATTTTTTATAATTGTTCTACTTTTTATTATGAGATTTATTTATAGAATAAATTTAATGGAAATTGCAATTAAAAAGCAATCTAATATTACAATTAAATTGCAATTAAATTGCAATCAAAATGTGACTAATATTGTCCCATCAGGCAGCACAATAATTGTTAACTTTGTCAGTTATTTTCATATTTTTTTTAATTGTTTTACTTTTTATTTTGGGATTTATTTACAAATTAAATTTAATGGAAATTACAATTAAAAAGTAAAGCTAATATTAGCCTGGATTAAATTGGGTATTCACTCACCCCAATCAATGAGATTCAAGTAGTACACACCAATTAAAGCTAATATTAGTCACATTTTAATCACAATCAGGGTGCTACCTGATGGGACAAAAGTGCTTCGCCGTGTCAGATTCAGGTAATAATAAAACTAATAATATTGCGTTTAATTCAGAGACATTTTGTTCTCCTTAATTGGTTTTCCTCCATCCCCATGACATTATCCTACAAACAAGTAGTCATGTAATTGACTTGTTATGAAATTGAATTAGAAGATTAGTATGTTTTCATTTAATAATTTGTTAACTCTATCTGTTTATTTGTAGCCACCAGATGTTTGATGAAGAAGGTCCAAAGCAATGGTGGGGGGAGAACAGGGAAAGGATTGAAGAAAACTACCTGTGAAGTGTTGTTTCCCTCAAGATCAAGTGGGTGGTGTTCGAAGCTGCTGGAATGTCTCAAAAGTATATCTCGGAAGTTTTTCACTTAAAAACTTTACAATATATAGAATTTGAGATATACCAGCAGCTTAAAACACCATCCACTTGATCTTCAGTGAAACAACACTTCACAGGTAGTCACCTTCAATCATTTACCTGTTCCACCATTGCATTGCACATTCCTCATCAAACATCTGGTAGCTGCAGACAAACAGACATAGTAAACGAATTGTTAAATCAAAACATACTAATATTCTAATTCAGTTTCACAACATGTCAATTACATGACTACATGTTTGTAGGATCATGTCAAGGTGATGAAGGAAAAGCAATTAAGGAGAACAAAATGTTTCTGAAAGAATGCAATATTATTAGTATTATTATTACTTGAATCTGACATGGCAAAGCTCTTTTGTCCCATAAGGCAACGCCCTGATTTTGAACAAAATGTGACTAATATTAGCTTTAATTGGTGTGTGTTACCTGAATCTCTTTGATTGGTGTGTGTGAATTCACAATATATTCCGGGCTAATATTACACTGCTTTTCAATTGCAATTTCCATTATATTTAATTTGTAAATAAATCTCATAATAAAAAGTAAAAAAATTAATAAATTAAAATAACAGACATAGTTAACAATCAGGGTGCTGCCTGATCGCATAGAAGAGCTTCACCGTGTAAGATTCAGGTAATAATAATACCAATAATATTGAATTTATTTCAGAGACATTTTGTTAACCTTAATTGTTTTTCATCCATCACCATGACATGATCCTACAAACATGTAGTCATGTAATTGACATGTTGTGCAATTGAATTTGAAGATTAGTACGTTTTTATTTAACAATTTGTTAACTCTGTCTGTTTGTCTATAGACACCAGATGTTTGATAAGGAAGGTGCAAAACAATGGTGGGAAGAGAACGGGGAAAGGATTGAAGGTGACTACCTATGAAGTGTTGTTACCCTGAAGATCAAGTGGATGGTGTTTTAAGCTGCTGGAATATCTCAAATTCTATATATTGTAAAGTTGTTTAGCAAAGAACTTTTGAGATATACATTCGAGTTATTCCAACAGCTTTGATCACTATCCACTTGATCTTCAGGGAAACAACACTTCACAGGAAGTCACCTTCAATCCTTTCCCTATTCTCCACCCACCATTGCATTGCACCTTCCTCATCGAGAATTTGGCGGCGGTAGACAAACAGACAGAGTTAAAAAATTGTTAAATCAAAACATACTAATCTTCTAATTCAATTTCACAACATGTCAATTACATGACTACATATTTGTAGCATCATGTCATGGTGATTGAGGAAAAGCAATTAAGGAGAACAAAATATTTCTGAAAGAAATGCAATATTATTAGTATTATTATTACTTGAATCTGTCACGGCGAAGCTCTTTTGTCCCATCTGGCAACGCCCTGATTGAGATCAAAATAAGACTAATATTGTCCCATCAGGAAGCACCCTAATTGTTAACTTTGTCAGTTATGTTCATATTTTTTTTTAATTTTTTTACTTTTTATTCTGGGATTTATTTACAAATTAAATTTAACGGAAATTACAATTAAAAAGTAAAGCTAATATTAGCCCATATTAAATTGGGTATTCACTCACCCCAATCAAAGAGATTCAGGTAGCACACACCAATTAAAGCTAATGTTAGTCTCATTTTGATCACAATCAGGGTGCTTCTTGATGGGACAAAAGAGATTCGTCGTGTCAGATTCAGGTAATAATAATACTAATAATATTGCATTTAATTCAGAGACATTTTGTTCTCCTTAACTAGTTTTCCTCCATCCCCATGACATGATTCTACAAACATGTAGTCATGTAATTGACTTGTTATGAAATTGAATTAGAAGATTAGTATGTTTCCATTTAGCAATTTGTTAACTCCATCTTTTTGTCTGTAGCCGCCAGATGTTTGATGAGGAAGGAGCAAAGCAATGGTTGGAGGAGAACAGGGAATGGATAGAAGAAGACTACCTGTGAAGTGTTGTTTCCCTCAAGATCAAGTGGATGGTGTTCGAAGCTGTTGGAATGTCACAAAAGTATATCTTAGAAGTTTTTGGCTTAAAAACTTTACAATATATAGAATTTGAGATATACCAGCAGCTTAAAACACCATCCACTTGATCTTCAGGGAAGCAACACTTCGCAGGTAGTCACCTTCAATCATTACCCTATTCTCCTCCCACCATTGCTTTGCACATTCCTCATCAAACATCTGGAGGATGCAGATAAACATACAGAGTAAGCAAATTGTTAAATCAAAACATACTAATCTTCTAATTCAATTTCACAACATGTCAATCACATAACTACATTTTTGTAGGATAATTTCAAGGTGATGGAGGAAAAGCAATTAAGGAAAGTAAAGTTTTCTGAAATACATGCAATATTATTTGTATCATTATTACCTGAATCTGACACGGCGAAGCTCTTTTGTCCTGTCAGGCAACACCCTTATTGAGATCAAAATGTGACTAATATTGTCCCATCAGGCAACACCCTAATTGTTAACTTTGTCAGTTATTTTCATATTTTTTTAATTGTTTTACTTTTTAATTTTGGGATTTATTTACAAATTAAATGTAACGAAAATTACAATTAAAAAGCAAAGCTAATATTAGCCCGGATTAAATTGGGTATTCACTCACCCCAATCAAAGAGATTCAGGTAGCACACCCCAATTAAAGCTAATATTAGTCACGTTTTGATCACAATCAGGGTGTTGCCTGATGGGACAAAAGAACTTCGTCGTGTCAGATTCAGGTAATAATAATACTTATAATATTGAATTTAATTTAGAGACATTTTGTTTTCCTTAATTGGCTTTCCTCCATTCCCATGACATGATCCTACAAACAAGTAGTCATGTAATTGACTTGTTATGAAATTGAATTAGAAGATTAGTATGTTTCCATTTAGCAATTTGTTAACTCCATCTTTTGTCTGTAGCCGCCAGATGTTTGATGAGGAAGGAGCAAAGCAATGGTTGGAGGAGAACAGGGAATGGATAGAAGAAGACTACTTGTGAAGTGTTGTTTCCCTCAAGATCAAGTGGATGGTGTTCGAAGCTGCTGGAATGTCTCAAAAGTATATCTTAGAAGTTTTTGACTTGAAAACTTTACAATATATAGAATTTGAGATATACCAGTAGCTTAAAACACCATCCACTTGATCTTCAGCGAAACAACATTTCACAGGTAGTCACCTTCAATCATTTCCCCTTTCTCCTCCCACCTTTGTTTTGCACATTCCTCATCAAATATCTGGTAGTTGCAGATAAACAGACAGAGTAAACGAATTTTTAAATCAAAACATACTAATCTTCTAATTCAATTTCACAACATGTCAATTACATGACTACATGTTTGTAGCATCATGTCATGGTGATGGAGGAAAAGCAATTAAGGACAACAAAATGTTTCTGAAAGAAATGCAATATTATTAGTATTATTATTATTACTTGAATCTGTCACGGCGAAGCTCTTTTGTCCCATCTGGCAACGCCCTGATGTTGATCAAAATGTGACTAATATTAGCTTTAATTGGTGTGTGCTACATGAATCTCTGTGACTGGTGTGTGTGAATACCCAATTTATTCCAGGAAAATATTAGATTACTTTTTGATTGCAATTTCCATTATATTTAATTTGTAAATAAATCTCATAATAAAAAGTAAAACAATTAAAAAATGAAAATAACAGACATAGTTAACAATCAGGGTGTTGCCTGATGGGTCAATATTAATCACACTTTGATCACAATCAGGGTGCTGCCTGATCGCACAGAAGAGCTTAACCGTGTCAGATTCAGGAAATTATAATACTAATAATATTGAATTTATTTAAGAGACATTTTGTTAACCTTAATTGCTTTTCATCCATCACCATGACATGATCCTACAAACATGTAGTCATGTAATTGACATGTTGTGCAATTGAATTAGAAGATTAGTACGTTTTTATTAAACAATTTGTTAACTATGTCTGTTTGTCTGTAGACACCAGATGTTTGATAAGGAAGGTGCAAAACAATGGTGGGAGGAGAACGGGGAAAGGATTGAATGTTACTACCTGTGAAGTGTTGTTACCCTGAAGATCAAGTGGATGGCGTTTTAAGCTGCTGGAATATCTCAAATTCTATATATTTTAAAGTTTTTTAGCAAAGAACTTTTGAGATATACATTTGAGTTATTCCAACAGCTTTGAACACTATCCACTTGATCTTCACGGAAACAACACTTCACAGGAAGTCACCTTCAATCTTTTCCCTATTCTCCACCCACCATTGCATTGCACCTTCCTCATCGAAAATTTGGCGGCGGTAGACAAACAGACAGAGTTAAAAAATTATTAAATCACAACATACTAATCTTCTAATTCAATTTCACAACATGTCAATCACATGACTACATGTTTGTAGGATATTTTCATGGTGATGGAGGAAAAGCAATTAATGAAAGTAAAATGTTTCTGAAATAAATGCAATATTATTTGTGTCTTTATTACCTAAATTTGACACGGCGAAGCTCTTTCGTCCCATCAGGATGCACCCTTATTGACATCAAAATGTGACTAATATTGTCCAATCAGGCAGCACCCTAATTGTTAACTCTGTCAGTTATGTTCATATTTTTTTAATTGTTTTACTTTTTATTCTGGGATTTATTTACAAATTAAATTTAACAGAAATTACAATTAAAAGGTAAAGCTAATATTAGCCCGGATTAAATTGGGTATTCACTCATCCCAATCAAAGAGATTCAGGTAGAACACACCAATTGAAGCTAATATTAGTCACATTTTAAACATAATCAGGGTGCTGCCTGATGGGACAAAAGAGCTTCGTCGTGTCATATTCAGGTAATAATAATACTAATAATATTGCATTTAATTCAGAGACATTTTGTTCTCCTTAACTGGTTTTCCTCCATCCCCATGACATGATCCTACAAACATGTAGTCATGCAATTGACATGTTATAAAAATGAATTAGAAGATTAGTATGTTTCTATTTAACAATTTGTTAACTCCATCTTTTTGTTTGTAGCCGCCAGATGTTTGACGAGCAAGGTGCAAAGCAACGGTGGGAGGAGAACAGGGAATGGATAGAAGAAGACTACCTGTGAAGTGTTGTTTCCCTCAAGATCAAGTGGATGATTTTCGAACATGTTGGAATGTCACAAAAGTATATCTTAGAAGTTTTTGGCTTAAAGACTTTACAATATATAGAATTTGAGATATACCAGCAGCTTAAAACACCATCCACTTGATCTTCAGGGAAACAACACTTCACAGGTAGTAACCTTCAATCATTTCCCTGTTCTCCTCCCACCATTGCTTTGGACATTCCTCATCAAACATCTGGAGGTTGCAGACAAACATACAGAGTAAACAAATTGTTAAATCAAAACATACTAATCTTCTAATTCAATTTCACAACATGTCAATCACATAACTACATGTTTGTAGGACAATTTCATGGTGATGGAGGAAAACCAATTAAGGAAAGTAAAATGTTAATGATATAAATGCAATATTATTTGTATCATTATTACATGAATCTGACACGGCGAAGCTCTTTTGTCCCATCAGGCAACACCCTTATTGAGATCAAAATGTGACTAATATTGTCCCATCAGGCAGCACCCTAATTGTTAACTTTGTCAGTTATTTTCATATATTTTTAATTGTTTTATTTTTTATTTTGGGATTTATTTACAAATTAAATTTAACGAAAATTACAATTAAAAAGCAAAGCTAATAATAGCCCGCATTAAATTGGGTATTCACTCACCTGAATCAAAGAGATTTAGGTAGCACACACCAATTAAAGCTAATATTAGTCACATTTTGATCAGAATCAGGGTGCTGCCTGATGGGACAAAAGAACTTCGTCGTGTCAGATTCAGGTAATAATAATACTAATAATATTGCATTTAATTCAGAGACATTTTGTTCTCCTTAATTAGCTTTCCTCCATCCCCATGACATGATCCTAAAAACAAGTAGTCATGTAATTGACTTGTTATGAAATTGAATTAGAAGATTAGTATGTTTCATTTAATAATTTGTTAACTCTGTCTGTTTTTCTGTAGCCGCCAGATGTTTGATGAGGAAGGTGCAAAATAATGGTGGGAGGAGAACAGGGAAATGATTGAAGAAGACTACTTGTGAAGTGTTGTTTCCCTCAAGATCAAGTGGATGATGTTTGAAACTGCTGGAATGTCTCAAAAGTATATCTTAGAAATTTTTGATTTAAAAACTTTACAATATATATAATTTGAGATATACCAGTAGCTTAAAACACCATCCACTTGATCTTCAGCGAAACAACATTTCACAGGTAGTCACCTTCAATCATTTCCCCTTTCTCCTCCCACCTTTGTTTTGCACATTCCTCATCAAATATCTGGTAGTTGCAGATAAACAGACAGAGTAAACGAATTTTTAAATCAAAACATACTAATCTTCTAATTCAATTTCACAACATGTCAATTACATGACTACATGTTTGTAGCAACATGTCATGGTGATGGAGGAAAAGCAATTAAGGAGAACAAAATGTTTCTGAAATAAATGCAATATTATTAGTATTTTTATTACTTGAATCTGTCACGGCGAAGCTCTTTTGTCCCGTCTGGCAACGCCCTGATTGAGATCAAAATGTGACTAATATTGTCCCATCAGGCAGCACCCTAATTGTTAACTCTGTCAGTTATGTTCATATTTTTTTAATTGTTTTAATTTTTATTCTGGGATTTATTTACAAATTAAATTTAACGGAAATTACAATTAAAATGTAAACTAAATATTAGCCCGGATTAAATTGGGTATTCACTCACCCCAATCAAAGAGATTTAGGTAGCACACACCAAGTAAAGGTAATATTAGTCTCATTTTGATCACAATCAGGGTGCTTCCTGATGGGACAAAAGAGCTTCGTCGTGTCAGATTCAGGTAATAATAATACTAATAACATTGCATTTAATTTAGAGACATTTTGTTCTCCTTAACTGGTTTTCCTCCATCCCCATGACATGATCCTACAAACATGTAGTCATGTAATTGACATGTTATGAAATTGAATTAGAAGATTAGTATGTTTCCATTTAGCAATTTGTTAACTCCATCTTTTTGTCTGTAGCCGCCAGATGTTTGATGAGGAAGGAGCAAAGCAATGGTTGGAGGAGAACAGGGAATGGATAGAAGAAGACTACCTGTGAAGTGTTGTTTCCCTCAAGATCAAGTGGATGGTGTTCGAAGCTGTTGGAATGTCACAAAAGTATATCTTAGAAATTTTTGGCTTAAAAACTTTACTATATATAGAATTTGAGACATACCAGCAGCTTAAAACACCATCCACTTGATCTTCAGGGAAGCATTGCTTCGCAGGTAGTCACCTTCAATCATTACCCTATTCTCCTCCCACCATTGCTTTGCACATTCCTCATCAAACATCTGGAGGATGCAGATAAACATACAGAGTAAACAAATTGTTAAATCAAAACATTCTAATCTTCTAATTTAATTTCACAACATGTCAATCACATGACTACATGTTTGTAGGATAACTTCATGGCGATGGAGAAAAAGCAATTAAGGAAAGTAAAATGTTTCTGAAATAAATGCAATATTGTTTGTATCATTAATACCTGAATCTGACACGGTGATGCTCTTTTTTCCCATCAAGCAGCACCCTTATTGAGATCAAAATGTGACTAAGATTGTCCCATCAGGCAGCACCCTGATTGTTAACTCTGTCAGTTATTTTCATATTTTTTTAATTGTTTTACTTTTTATTTTGGGATTTATTTACAAATTAAATTTAACGGAAATTACAATTAAAAAGCAAAGCTAATATTATCCCGGATTAAATTGGGTATTCACTCACCCCAATCAAAGAGATTCATGTAGCACACTCCAATTAAAGCTAATATTAGTCAATTTTTTATCACAATCAGGATGCTGCCTGATGGAACAAAAGAGCTTCGAAGTGTCGGATTCATGTAATTATAATACTAATAATATTGCATTTAATTCAAAAACATTTTGTTCTCCTTAATTGGTTTTCCTCCATCCCCCTGACATGATCCTACAAACATGTAGTCATGTAATTGACTTGTTGTGAAATTGAATTAGAAGATTAGTATGTTTTCATTTTACAATTTGTTAACTCTCTCTTTTTGTCTGTAGCCGCCAGATATTTGATGAGGAAGGTGCAAAGCAATGGTGGGAGTAGAACAGGGAAAGCATTGAAGAAGACTACATGTGAAGTGTTATTTCCCTCAAGATCAAGTGGATGGTGTTTGTAGCTGCTGGAATGTCTCAAAAGTATATCTTAGAAGTTTTTGACTTAAAAACTTTAAAACATATAGAATTTGAGATATACTAGCAGCTTAAAACACCATCCACTTGATCTTCGGCGAAACAACACTTCACAGGTAGTCACCTTCAATCATTTCCCTGTTCTCCTCCCACCATTGCCTTGCACATTCCTCATCAAACATCTGGTGGCTGCAAACAAATAGACAGAGTAAACAAATTGTTAAGTCAAAACATACTAATCTTCTAATTCAATTTCACAACATGTCAATTACATGACTACATGTTTGTAGGATCTTGTCATGGTGATGGAGGAAAAGCAGTTAAGGAGAACAAAATGTTTATGAAATAAATGCAAAATTATTAGTATTATTATTACTTGAATCTAACACGGTGAAGCTCTTTTGCCCCATCAAGCAACGCCCTGATTTTGATCAAAATGTGACTAATATTAGCTTTAATTGGTGTGTGCTACCTGAATCGCTTTAATTGGTGTGTGTGACTACCCAATTTAATCCGGGCTAATATTAGATTGCTTTTTAATTGCAATTTCCATTATATTTAATTTGCAAATAAATCTCAAAATAAAAAATAAAACAATTAAAAAATGAAAATAATAGACAGAGTTAACAATCAGGGTGCTGCCTGATGGGTCAATATTAATCACACTTTGATCACAATCAGGGTGCTACCTGATGGCACAAAAGAGCTTCGTCGTGTCAAATTCAGGTAATAATAATGCCTATAATATTGCATTTATCTCAGAGACATTTTGTTATCCTTAATTGCTTTTCCTACATCACCATGACATTATCCTAAAAACATGTAGTCACATAATTGACATGTTCTGAAATTGAATTATAAGGTTAGTACGTTTTGATTTAACAATTTTTTAACTATCTCTGTTTGTTTGTAGACACCAGATGTTTGATGAGGAAGGTGCAAAACAATGGTGGGAGGAGAACGGGGAAAGGATTGTAGGTGACTACCTGTGAAGTGTTGTTACACTGAAGATCAAGTGGATGGTGTTTTAAGCTGCTGGAATATCTCAAATTCTATATATTGTATAGTTGTTAAGTAAAGAACTTTTGATATATACATTTGAGATATTGTAGAAGCTTTGAACACCATCCCCTTGATCTTCATGGAAACAACACTTCACAGGTAGTCACCTTCAATCCTTTCCCTATTCTCCTCCCACCACTGCATTGCACCTTCCTCATCAAAAATCTGGTGTCGGTAGACAAATAGAAAGAGTTAACAAATTGTTAAATCAAAACATACTAATCTTCTAATTCAATTTCACAACATGTCAATCACATGACTACATGTTTGTATGATAATTTCATGGCGATGGAGAAAAAGCAATTAAGGAAAGTAAAATGTTTCTGAAATAAATGCAATATTGTTTGTATCATTAATACCTGAATCTGACACGGCGAAACTCTTTCTTCCCATCAAGCAGCACCCTTATTGAGATCAAAATGTGACTAATATTGTCCAATCAGGCAGCACCCTGATTGTTAACTCTGTCAGTTATTTTCATATTTTTTTAATTGTTTTACTTTTTATTTTGGGATTTATTTACAAATTAAATTTAACGGAAATTACAATTTAAAAGCAAAGCTAATATTATCCCTGATTAAATTGGGTATTCACTCACCCCAATCAAAGAGATTCATGTAGCACACACCAATTAAAGCTAATATTAGTCAATTTTTTTATCACAATCAGGATGCTGCCTGATGGAACAAAAGAGCTTCGACGTGTCGGATTCAGGTAATTATAATACTAATAATATTGCATTTAATTCAAAAACATTTTGTTCTCCTTAATTGGTTTTCCTCCATCCCCCTGACATGATCCTACAAACATGTAGTCATGTAATTGACTTGTTGTGAAATTGAATTAGAAGATTAGTATGTTTTCATTTTACAATTTGTTATCTCTGTCTTTTTGTCTGTAACCGCCAGATATTTGACGAGGAAGGTGCAAAGCAATGGTGGGAGTAGATCAAGGAAAGGATTGAAGAAGACTACATGTGAAGGGTTGTTTCCCTCAAGATCAAGTGGATGGTGTTTGTAGCTGCTGGAATGTCTCAAAAGTATATCTTAGAAGTTTTTGACTTAAAAACTTTACAATATATAGAATTTGAGATATACCAGCAGCTTAAAACACCATCCACTTGATCTTCGGCGAAACAACACTTCACAGGTAGTCACCTTCAATCATTTCCCTGTTCTCCTCCCACCATTGCCTTGCACATTCCTCATCAAACATCTGGTGGCTGCAGACAAACAGACAGAGTAAAAAAATTGTTAAATCAAAACATACTAATCTTCTAATTCAATTTCACAACATGTCAATTACATGACTACATGTTTGTAGGATCTTGTCATGGTGATGGTGGAAAAGCAGTTCAGGAGAACAAAATGATTATGAAATAAATGCAAAATCATTAGTATTATTATTACTTGAATCTAACACGGTGAAGCTCTTTTGCCCCATCAGGCAACGCCCAGATTTTGATCAAAATGTGACTAATGTTAGCTTTAATTGGTGTGTGCTACCTGAGTCGCTTTAATTGGTGTGTGTGACTACCCAATTTAATCCGGGCTAATATTAGATTGCTTTTTAATTGCAATTTCCATTATATTTAATTTGCAAATAAATCTAAAAATAAAAAATAAAACAATTAAAAATATGAAAATAATAGACAGAGTTAACAATCAAGGTGCTGCCTGATGGGTCAATATTAATCACACTTTGATCACAATCAGGGTGCTACCTGATGGCACAAAAGAGCTTCGTCGTGTCAGATTCAGGCAATAATAATGCCTATAATATTGCATTTATTTCAGAGACATTTTGTTATCCTTAGTTACTTTTCCTCCATCACCATGACATGATCCTACTAACATGTACTCACGTAATTCACATGTTTTGAAATTGAATTAGAAGGTTTGTACGTTTGGATTTAACAATTTGTTAACTATGTCTGTTTGTTTGTGGACACCAGATTTTTGATGAGGAAGGTTGAAAACAATGGTGGGAGGAGAACGGGGAAAAGATTGAAGGTGACTACCTTTGAAGTGTTGTTTCCCCAAAGATCAAGTGGATGGTGTTTTAAGCTGCTGGAATATCTCAAATTCTATATATTGTAAAGTTGTTAAGTAAAGAACTTTTGATATATACATTTGAGATATTCTAGCAGCTTTGAACACCATCCACTTGATCTTCATGGAAAAAGCACTTCACAGGTAGTCACCTTCATTCCTTTCCCTATTCTCCTCCCACCATTGCATTACACCTTCCTCATCAAAAATCTGGCGGCGGTAGACAAACAGACAGATTTAACAAATTGTTAAATCAAAACATACTAATCTTCTAATTCAATTTCACAACATGTCAATCACATGACTACATGTTTGTAGGATAATTTCATGGTGATGGAGGAACAACAATTAAGGAAAGTAAAACTTTTTTGAAATAAATGCAATATTATTTGTATCATTATTACCTGAATCTAACACGACGAAGCTCTTTTGTCCCATCAGGCAGCACCCTTATTGAGATCAAAATGTGACTAATATTGTCCCATCAGGCAGCACCCAGATTTTTAACTCCGTCAGTTATTTTCATATTTTTTTAGTTGTTTTACTTTTTATTTTCGGATTTATTTACAAAGTAAATTTAACGGAAATTACAATTAAAAAGCAAAGCTAACATTAGTCCGGATTAAATTGGGTATTCACTCACCCCAATCAAAGAGATTCAAGTAGCACACACCAATTAAAGCTAATATTAGTCAAATTTTGATCATAATCAGGATGCTGCCTGATGGAACAAAAGAGCTTCGACGTGTCGGATTCAGGTAATTATAATACTAATAATATTGCATTTAATTCAGAAACATTTTGTTCTCCATAATTGGTTTTCCTCCATCCCCATGACATGATCCTAAAAACATGTAGTCATGTAAATGACATGTTGTGAAATTGAATTAGAAGATTAGTATGTTTTCATTTTACAATTTATTAACTCTGTCTTTTTGTCTGTAGCCGCCAGATATTTGATGAGGAAGGTGCAAAGAATTGGTGGGAGTAGAACTGGGAAAGGATTGAAGAAGACCACCTGTGAAGTGTTGTTTCCCTCAAGATCAAGTGGATGGTGTTTGTAGCTGCTGGAATGTCTCAAAAGTATATCTTAGAGGTTTTTGACTTATAAACTTTACAATATATAGAATTTGAGATATACCAGCAGCTTAAAACACCATCCACTTGATCTACAGCGAAACAACACTTCACAGGTAGTCACCTTCAATTATTTCACTGTTCTCCTCCCACCATTGCTTTGCACATTCCTCATCAAACATCTGGTGGCAGCAGACAAACAGACAGAGTAAACAAATTGTTAAATCAAAACATACTAATCTTCTAATTCAATTTCACAACATGTCAGTTACATGACTACATGTTTGTAGGATCATGTCATGACGGAGGAAAAGCAGTTAAGGAGAACAAATTGTTTCTGAAATAAATGTAATATTATTAGTATTATTATTACTTGAATCTAACACGGTGAAGCTCTTTTGCCCCATCAGGCAACACCCTGATTTTGATAAAAAATGTGACTAATATTAGCTTTAATTGGTGTGTGCTACCTGAATCTCTTTAATTGGTGTGTGTGAATACCCAATTTAATTCGGGCTAATATTAGATTGCTTTTTAATTGCAATTTCCATTATATTTAATTTGTAAATAAATCTCAAAATAAAATGTAAAACAATTATAAAAATGAAAATAACAGACAGAGTTAACAATCAGGGTGCTGCCTGATGGGTCAATATTAATCTCACTTTGATCACAATCAGGGTGCTACCTGATGGCACAAAAGAGCTTCGTCGTGTCAGATTCAGGTAATAATAATACCTATAATATTGCATTTATTTCAGAGACATTTTGTTATCCTTAGTTACTTTTCCTCCATCACCATGATATGATCCTACAAACATGTACTCACGTAATTCACATGTTTTGAAATTGAATTAGAAGGTTTGTACGTTTTGATTTAACAATTTGTTAACTATGTCAGTTTGTCTGTGGACACAAGATTTTTGATGAGGAAGGTTGAAAACAATGGTGGGAGGAGAACGGGGAAAAGATTGAAGGTGACTACCTTTGACGTGTTGTTTCCCCAAAGATCAAGTGGATGGTGTTTTAAGCTGCTGGAATATCTCAAATTCTATATATTGTAAAGTTGTTAAGTAAAGAACTTTTGATATATACATTTGAGATATTCTAGCAGCTTTGAACACCATCCACTTGATCTTCATGGAAAAAGCACTTCACAGGTAGTCACCTTCAATCCTTTTCCTATTCTCCTCCCACCATTGCATTGCACCTTCCTCATCAAAAATCTGGCGGCAGTAGACAAACAGACAGATTTAACAAATTGTTAAATCAAAACATACTAATCTTCTAATTCAATTTCACAACATGTCAATCACATGACTACATGTTTGTAGGATAATTTCATGGTGATGGAGGAACAACAATTAAGGAAAGTAAATTTTTTTTTAAATAAATGCAATATTATTTGTATCATTATTACCTGAATCTGACACGACGAAGCTCTTTTGTCCCATTAGGCAACACCCTTATTGAGATCAAAATGTGACTAATATTGTCCCATCAGGCAGCACCCAGATTGTTAACTCCGTCAGTTATTTTCATATTTTTTTAGTTGTTTTACTTTTTATTTTGGGATTTATTTACAAATTAAATTTAACGGAAATTACAATTAAAAAGCAAAGCTAATATTAGCCCGGATTAAATTGGGTATTCACTGACCCCAATCAAAGAGATTAAGGTAGCACACACCAATTAAAGCTAATATTAGTCACATTTTGATCATAATTAGGATGCTGCCTGATGGAACAAAAGAGCTTCGACGTGTCGGATTCAGGTAATTATAATACTAATAATATTGCATTTAATTCAGAAACATTTTGTTCTCCTTAATTGGTTTTTCTCCATCCCCATGACATGATCCTACAAACATGTAGTCATGTAAATGACAAGTTGTGAAATTGAATTAGAAGATTAGTATGTTTTCATTTTACAATTTGTTAACTCTGTCTTTTTGTCTGTAGCCGCCAGATATTTGATGAGGAAGGTGCAAAGCAATGGTGGGAGTAGAACAGGGAAAGGATTGAAGAAGACTACCTGTGAAGTGTTGTTTCCCTCAAGATCAAGTGGATGGTGTTTGTAGCTGCTGGAATGTCTCAAAAGTATATCTTAGAAGTTTTTGACTTAAAAACTTTACAATATATAGAATTTGAGATATACCAACAGCTTAAAACACCATCTACTTGATCTACAGCGAAACAACACTTCACATGTCGTCACCTTCAATTATTTCCCTGTTCTCCTCCCACCATTGCTTTGCACTTTCCTCATCAAACATCTGGTGGCTGCAGACAAACAGACAGAGTTAACAAATTGTTAAATCAAAACATACTAATCTTCTAATTCAATTTCACAACATGTCAATTACATGACTACATGTTTGTAGGATCATGTCATGCTGGTGGAGGAGAAGCAATTAAGGAGAACAAATTGTTTCTGAAATAAATGCAATATTATTATTATTATTATTATTATTACTTGAATCTAACACAGTGAAGCTCTTTTGCCCCAACAGGCAACGCCCTGATTTTATCAAAATGTGACTAATATTAGCTTTAATTGGTGTGTTCTACCCGAATCTCTTTAATTGGTGTGTGTGAATACCCAATTTAATTCGGGATAATATTAGATTGCTTTTTAATTGCAATTTCCATTATATTTAATTTGTAAATAAATCTCAAAATACAAAGTAAAACACTTAAAAAAATGAAAATAACAGACAGACTTAACAATCAGGGTACTGTCTGATGAGTCAATATTAATCACACTTTGATCACAATCAGGGTGCTACCTGATGGCACAAAAGAGTTTCGTCGTGTCAGATTCAGGTAATAATAATGCCTATAATATTGCATTTATTTCAGAGACATTTTCTTATCCTTAATTACTTTTCCTCCATCATCATGACATGATCCTACAAACATGTACTCACGTAATTCACATGTTTTGAAATTGAATTAGAAGGTTAGTACGTTTTAATTTAACAATTTGTTAACTATGTCTGTTTGTCTGTAGACACCAGATTTTTGATGAGGAAGGTGCAAAACAATGGTGGGAGGAGAACGAGGAAAAGATTGAAGGTGACTACCTTTGAAGTGTTGTTACCCCAAAGATCAAGTGGATGGTGTTCGTAGTTGCTGGAATGTCTCAAAAGTATATCTTAGAAGTTTTTGACTTAAAAACTTTACAATATATAGAATTTCAGATATACCAGTAGCTTCAAACACCATCCACTTGTTCTTCAGTGAAACAACACTTCATAGGTAGTCACCTTCAATTATTTCTCGTTTCTCGTCCCACCATTGCTTTGCAGATTCCTCATCAAACATCTGGTGGCTGCAGACAGACAAACAGAGTAAACAAATTGTTAAATCAAAACATACTAAACTTCTAATTCAATTTCACAACATGTCAATTACATGACTACATGTTTGTAGGATCATGTCATGGTGATCGAGTAAGAGCAATTAAGGAGAACAAAATGTTACTGAAATCAATGCAATATTATTAGTATTATTATTACTTGAATCTAACACGGTGAAGCTCTTTTGCCCCATTAGGCAACACCCTGATTTTGATCAAAATGTGACTAATATTAGCTTTTAGTGGTGTGTTCTACCTGAATCTCTTTAATTGTTGTGTGTGAATACCCAATTTAATCCGAGAAAATATTATATTGCTTTTTAATTGCAATTTCCATTATATTTAATTTGTAAATAAATGTCAAAATAAAAAGTAAAACAATTAAAAAAAGAAAATAACAGACATAGTTAACAATTAGGGTGCTGCCTGATAGCACAAAAGAGCTTCGCTGTGTCAGATTCAGGTATTAATAATGCCAATAATATTGCTTTTATTTCAGAGACATTTTGTTATTCTTAATTGTTTTTCCTCCATCACCAAGACATGATCCTACAAACAAGTAATCAAGTAGTTGACATGTTTTGAAATTTAATTAAAAGATTAGTACGTTTTGATTTAACAATTTGTTAACGTTGTCTGTTTGTCTGTCGACACCAGATGTTTGATGAGGAAGGTGCAAAACAATGGTGGGAGGAGAAAGGGGAAAGGATTGAAGGTGACTACCTATGAAGTGTTGTTACCCTGAAGATCAAGTGGATGGTGTTTTAAGCTTGCTGGAATGCCTCAAATTCTATATATTGTAAAGTTGTTAAGTAAAGAACTTTTTAGATATACATTTGAGATATTCTAGCAGCTTTAAACACCATCCACTTGATCTTCAGGGAAACAACACTTTACAGGTAGTAACCTTCAATCCTATCCTTGTTCTCCTCCCACCATTGCTTTGTTCCTTCCTCATAAAAAATCTGGCGGCTGGAGACAAATAGACAGAGTTAGCAAATTGTTAAATCAAAACATACTAATCTTCTATCTCAATTTTACAACATGTCAATCACATGACTACATGTTGGTAGGATCATTTCAGGATGTTGGAGGAAAAGCAATTAAGGAAAATCAAAGTTTCTGAAATAACTAAAATATTAATTGTATTATTATTACCTAAATCTGACACGGTGAAGCTCTTTTGTCCCATCATGCAGGACCCTGATTGTGATCAAAGTGTGACTAATATTTACACATTAGGTAGCACCCTGATTGTTAACTCTGTCTGTTATTTTCCTATTTTTTTAATTGTTTTACTTTTTATTTTGAGATTTATTTACAAATTAAATTTAACGGAAATTGCAAATAAAAAGCAAAGCTAATATTAGCCCGGATTAAATTGGGTATTCACACACCCCAATCAAAGAGATTGAGGTAGCACACACCAATTAAAGCTAATATTAGTCACATTTTGATCACAATCAGGGTGCTGCCTGATGGGACAAAAGAGCTTCGTCGTGTCAGATTCAGGTAATAATAATACTAATAATATTGCATTTATTTCAGAACCATTTTGTTCTCCTTAATTGGTTTTCCTCCATCAACATGGCATGATCCTACAAACATGTAGTCATGTAGTTGACATGTTGTGAAATTGAATTAGAAGATTAGTATGTTTTCATGTAACAATTTGTTAACTCTGTCTGTTTGTCTGCAGCCGCCAAATGTTTGATGAGGAAGCTGCAAAGCAATGGTGGAAGGAGAACAGGGAAAGGATTGAAGAAGACTACCTGTGAAGTGTTGTTTCCCTCAAGATCAAGTGGATGGTGTTCGAAGCTGCTGGAATATCTCAAAAATTTTTGACTTAAGAACTTTACAATATATAGAATTTGAGATATTCCAACAGCTTAAAACACCATGCACTTGATCTTCAAGAAAACAACACTTCACAGGTAGTCACCTTCAATCATTTCCCTGTTCTTCTTCCACCATTGCTTTGCACCTTCGTCATCAAACATCTAGTGGCTGCAGAAAAACAGACAGAGTTAACAAATCGTTAAATCAAAACATATTATTCTTCTAATTCAATTTCACAACATGTTCATTTCATGACTACATGTTTATAGCATCATGTAATGGTGATGGAGGGAAAGCAATTAAGGAAAATAAAATGTTTCTGAAATAAATGCAATATTATTAGTATTATAATTTCCTGAGTCTAACACGACGAAGTTCTTTTGTCCCATCAGGCAGCACCCTGATTGTTAACTTATTCGTATATTTTTTTTAATTGTTTTACTTTTTATTTTGAGATTCATTTACAAATTAAATTTAATGGAAATTGCAATTAAAAATCAAAGTTAATATTAGCCCAAATAAAATTAGGTATTCACACGCACCAATTAAACCTAATATTTGTCACATTTCGATCATAAGCAGGGTGCTGCCTGATAGGACAAAAGAGCTTCACCGTGTCAGATTTAGGTAATAATAATACAAATAATATTGCATTTATTTCATAAACATTTTATTTTACTTAATTGTTTTTCCTCCATCACCATAACGTGATCCTACAAACATGTAGTCATGTAATTGACATGTAGTGAAATTTAATTAGAAGATTAATATGTTTTCATTTAACAATTTGTTAACTATGTCTGTTTGTATGCAGCCGCCAGATGTTTGATGAGGAAGGTGCAAAGCAATGATGAGAGGAGAAAAGGGAAAGGTTTGAAGGTGACTACCTGTGAAGTGTTGTTTCCCTGAAGATCAAGTGGACAGTGTACGAAGCTGCTGGAATATCTCAAAAGTATATCTAACAAGTTTTTGACTTAACAACTTTACAATATATAGAATTTGTTATATTCCAGAAGATTAAAACCCCATCCACTTGATCTTCAGTTAAACAACACTTCACTGGTAGAAACCTTCAATCCTTTCCCTATTCTCCTCCCACCATTGCTTTGCACCTTCCTCATCAAACATCTAGTGGCTGCAGGAAAAGAGTTAACAAATTGTTAAATTAAAAGATACTAATCTTCTAATTCAATTACACAACATGTCAATTACATAACTACATGTTTGTAGGATCATATCATGGTGATGGAGGAAAAGCAATTAAGGAAAATAAAATTTTTCTGAAATAAATGCAATATTATTAGTGTTATTATTACCTGAATTTGACATGGCGAAGCTCTTTTGTCCCATCAAGCAGTACTCTAATTGTGATCAAAATGTGACTAATATTGTCCCATCAGACAGCACCTTGATTGTTATCAAAATAAAATCCTCAAAAAGTTTTTGACTTAACAACTTTACAATATATAAAGTTTGAGATGTTACAGCAGCCTAGAAAACCATCCACCTGATCTTCATGGAAACAACACTTCATAGGTAGTAACCTTCAATCCTTTCCTTGTTCTCCTCCCACCATTCCTTTGCACCTTGCTCATCAAAAATCTAGCGGCTGCAGATAAACAGATAGAGTTAACAAATTGTTAAATCAAAACATACTAATCTTCTAATTCAATTTCACAACATGTCAATTACATGACTACATGTTTGTAGGATCATGTCATGGTGATGGAGGAAATGCAATTAAGGAAAATAAAATGTTTCTGAAATAATGCAATATTTTTAGTATTATTATTACCTGAATCTGACTTGGCGAAGCTCTTTTGTCTCATCAGGCAGCACCCTGATTGTGATCAAAATAAAATCCTCCAATTTTTCTCCTGAAAATGAGACTCAAAATGTGCACGCACAACTTCTTTAATTGTCACAGGATTAGAATGTTTCACATTATTAATTTTCAAACTTCTGATTTCATTCCTTAATCTCCTTTTATTCACACAAACATGGAAATAGTTAGAGTTTGCATCCCCCTCCTTCAGCCATCTCAATCTCGATTTCTGAAGCAAAAAACTATCCTTCATAGACATCAAGTGATACAAATCTTCCCCCAATTGTTTTCTTTATTGCACCTCCTCCTCCAACAAAGAAAATTCTTCCCCTTTCATATCCAACAGATTAATCTGCTCTGTAATCACATGTATCCTACTATCCAAATTCCCAAAAGACACCTTATTCAAGTACCGCGAGATGTTCTTCATTAATTGCAAATTTTCTTTCAAAACAAAAGCTACCCTTCCTTCCACATGAAGCTCCTTCCATTGTGAAGACACAAAATTTGCATATCCTGCATGAAGCCACCAAAATCAAGTACCCGAAAAAGTTTGGGTCCCCAATTTATTACATCATGTTTCAACAGCATAACACAATAATCAGATACCCCTTGCTTTAAACCCCCATTGTGATGTGTTGCTCCATATCTCCATCCACTTAATAGAAACAAGAAACCGATCCAACCTTCTCATACAGAACCCATCACTTTTATACCATGTATATTTTCTTCCAATCAACGAAAGATCAAATTACTGAGCACTATCAATAAAAACCAGCAAAAGAAAGCATATCCTCCCTCCTCCACAAACCACTCCCTCTTTTTCTTTCTGAAACACTCCTCACAACATTAAAATAACTCGCACAACACCATAGATCACCACCTCGTTGCCTTTTTATATCCAGCAACCTTAACCACAAATTCTTTTTACCCAACAAGTCACACAAAGCATAAACATTAACAATTGCACAATATATCTTCCCTTCCCCCACCAACCACTCACATCAATAAAATTTTGATCAAGAAAAATGTCATGAACTGAAAAGACAACTTTCTTCCAAAGAGATAACAGACCACCAGAAAACCCTATGGAAGGAACAAATGCCCTTCCAAAATCATCACCACCACCCAAAACCACACACATATTATGGTCAATGATTTCTGACTTAGTTTCCTGGATACACAAAAAATCCACTCCCTCTACTACTAATAGATTTTTTATCTGCATTTTCTTGATTCTCCCCCTATACCTCAGACGTTGTGAGATGCAATTATCATAAAAAACATATAACCCCAACAGAGAACCACAAATTGCAATTAATCCAACACCACTGATGGTCTCCTTATGGCTAAACGATCTCTCTTTTCCATTTCTGTCAATCTTTCAATCATTATAGTCATCCACATCACAATACACCCCTAATTTCATACCAATCTTCCAAACAAAATCCGCCACCTTATTTGGGGCTATATCAAGAATCTTAGATCTTAGATTAAAATCCAAATTAGAGCCACTAACCTTGGTGTTTTTAGGATTCTTTCTTGGTCTCCCCCTCCTCCGCTTTGTAGGACCAATTTTGGTAGCAACAACATGTTCACGAAGATGAACACCCATCGCAGCCAAGTATTCTACCAAGATGATAGGAACTTCACACAGTCGCAGTTCACCCAAAGGAAAAGATGAAGAAACCATAGATTCAGGATGAGAGGAAATTTGAGTACGTACCAATTCCCCTTTGCTCCAGACAACATTTATGTCGCCGTCAGAAAGTTGTAATAGCCTCTGCATCCCTGGAGCTGCTTCATTTTGCGAAAGAACATTTTGATCAAATTGGTCACCACCTTCTGTCTAAATAGTTTTCCTTAATTTCCCTTTGGTAAGAAAACCATTTGTTATTGGTACCTCACATACAATTGGCCCACCATCCACTATGTCACATGTTTTATTGGAGCCCCCAGAATGAATATCAACATCACCATATTTGAGTTCCCCAACATCACACAACTCCGGCCCAACATCACCCATCGTTGGCCCAGACCGTGAAGGATCCCCTACAGATGAGCGAAGACTAGACCATGCATCTTGACTAACTTTAGGCCGATCCCTGTCAGCTTTCTTGACCAGCCCATTCCTTTGCATTTCCAGCCCACCAACATTTGTGTTCACCAGAATTAGAGAAGTTCCTGGACCGGGTTGGATCTCCCACTTGCAGTTGCTCCCCTGGGCCGAATAACACCATCACCAGGCCCAATCCTTATGAATTCACCAACCACTTCATCAAGGCCACTATACGGATTTCCTTTGCTAATAATATACGCAACAACATTTGAGGCACTTAACTCTTCCATCACGTTAGCATGTACCTCACCACACCTAATATTTTCCATACCATTCATAGGAGCATTAGAATATTCCCCTTGAGATACTAGATTACAACATGCAATATCCAGTTCCAGATTTTGTTGACCAGAAAAATCTTCATTAATCACCTGATTTTGTGTAACCACATCAAGAAAATCTGGTAGCTCATTATATGAAATTAATTGGCCATCATTATCAAAATAATTACCCAAAGCATCCTTTATTTGAAATTCAAATTTATCAAAATCATCCTCATCTGAAATCATGAGCTTCTGAAGAACTAATAGTTGTTGAATAGAAGACTTGATTTTTTGTATGATCGGCAGCACCCTCCACGGATCAGTAAAAGGGTCTTTAACAATGCTAATGGAAAAACATTAACTTATTAATCTTTACCTTCATCTGTTAGAACCACAGGAAACACTAGAAGGGGGGTTGAATAGTGTTTTAAGCTTTTGGATTGGTTTTGGAAATCTTTAATTTAAATCATGAAGATGAACAATGTTCAAAACAAGTCTTAAGATCAGAGATAATTAAAACGTGCGAAAGATAAGAAAAATAGAGTTTCTTCTAAAGCTTAAGATTGTTTTAAAACAGAGGCTTCTCAAAGTATCTTCTAAAGATTATTACAAAGAGTATTTTCAGAACGGTTTCTGAAATACATCAGATGACTAGAGGTTTTCTGAAGTCTGTTTCTGATTTCTGAACTGAGCTCTTTCCAGACTCACTTCAGATAATTATTTCAGAAGTTCTTCAAGGTACATTCTTTGTAATGCTTCAAATGATATGAGAGACATTTCATGTTTTGTTCATATGAAAGATCATTTTATTGAAATAGTTGTGATAAGTTTATTATGAAAAATACTTTTCAATCCCCAACATAAATATGAAAACTGTAAATAAAGAGATTACGGGAAAGAGAACTTAGGCACAGAATTTATCCTGGTTCACCCACAAACCCGTGAGCTACATCCAGTCCCAGAGGCAAACCACCACTGGATTTTCCACTAGCTGAACTCAGATACAAGTATTCTTTTACCACAGCCTCTTCAGGCTAAACAACAAGTATTCCTTTGTTTTCAACTGCCTCTCCAGGCAACTCATGCAGTATTCTTTTACAAACAAGCCTCTCCAGGCACAACACCGAGTATTCTTTTACAGACAAGACTCTTCAGGCTCAACACCGAGTATTCTTTTACAGACAAGCCTATCCAGGCTCAACAATGAGTATTCTTTTACAGACAAGTCTCTCCAGGATCAACAACGAGTATTCTTTCTTCCACCAAGCCTCTCCAGGCTCTCAGACACTTATCCAAGTGTAGAGTATTCTTTCTTCCACCAAGCCTCTCCAGGCTCTCAGACACTTGTCCAAGTGTAGAGTATTCTTTCTTCCACCAAGCCTCTCCAGGCTCTCAGACACTTATCCAAATGTAGAGTATTCTTTCTTCCACCAAGCCTCTCCAGGCTCTCAGACACATAAAGTGTTTACAAATTAAACTATGTTTAAGTTTCCACGAAACATAAATTTAATCTTTTCCTGTAAATCCTGTCTCAAATATGAGGAATCACATCCTCTGAGAATTGGCTAAGTAGATAGTGAAATTTAGCTTCAGCCTAGTTTTCTAACCATTGGTTTCCATGGGTTACATTCTCACCCATATAACTGGATTAACCTAGGGGTGTTCGTGGTTTTTCAACCTTTCTTGGTTGTCTTTTTGGCCAACTTAAAAGCGGCCTGGTTGATTATCATTCCAGCCAACCAACATGGTTGGTTGTTCAACCGAACCACAACAACTTTGACTAACTGACCAATAGGTTGGCAGTGTCTTCAAATTCAATCTTGAGGCTATTTATATGTTCTTGATGAAATATAGTCGTTTGAAGATGATTCATAATACTGTTGAGATGTTGATGATGTGGCTCATATAGCCGTTATGTAATGGTGTCTCAAACGGTTGCTTCTTCTTAAGCAAATAAGTGTTCAGAAGACCCTGTTCTGACACTTCTATAGATGAGCTCTTTTGAGAGATTTTCTCGATATATCTCTGCTAACTCTCTCTCTTAATTTTCTCCTGCTTTCTTCAGCTATTCTCTGATTTCCTTTGGAGTGTATATGAAGAGATATCCGTTGGATTTGTCCTTTTGCTTATTTTGTATATGCTCCCTTTTTATTTGTTTCCTGACACCATTTCTTCTTACTTCTTTGAATGAGGTGTTTAGTCCAAAAGTTGTTGCTGCAGTTTCTTCTTTGACTATATGATAATATAAACATTTAATCATATAATCTTTGCTTCTATGTTGAGAGCTGTTTCATGCATTCAGAGTGTTGATACGTTCAGATGATTGTAGCTTCATTCTTCTTCTTCTTCTTAGATTTAGATAAAGATGTTGAATTAAATGTATTTTATTCAAACATCTTTCTTGTTGCTTTTACTTAGTCTACTATCCCGTTCTGGACAACCAGCAGGTGCAGGTGCAGGTGCAGTAGGTCTGCGCACACAAAAATGCCTTTTGTTGCAGGTGCAGCAGTCATTGGAGAAAGTCATTGCAGAGTTTCCTTATTTGTGCAAGACTTTGGTCAAGGTATAAAAGTATGTTTAGCTTTTATACTGAAATGCCTTTTGTTGCAGGTGCAACAGTCATTAGAGAAAGTCATTGCAGAGTTTCCTTATTTGTGCAAGACTTTGATCGAGGCATAAAAGCATGTTTAGCTTTTATACTGAAATAAGTGTACTCCATTTTGGTAGAGTGTGCTTTACACTTTAGCAACGTCTTCAAAAGATCAATTCTTGATTCTGTTCATAGACTTCTTCAGATTATCGTCATATCATCAGATGATAATTGTTCTTCAACTTTAGTTAAGTCTTCTAATGATGTAATCGCTTCAGATAGACGAGTTTTCTCATTTCTTCTTTCATCTGATGATATTCTTCAGCCGTTAGTCAAGTCTTCTGTCTTAAAATCTTCATATAGTCTTCACGTCTTCAGATAATCTTCTGGTCTTTAGATAGTCTTCTTGTCTTCAGACGGCCTTCTTGTCTTCAGACAGTCTTCTTGTCTTCAGACGACTTCAATACTTCAGACAGGTTGAAAGCACTTCAGATGGCTTCAACACTTCAGACGGGTTGTGCACTTCAGATGGCTTCAACACTTCAGACAGGTTGAAACTTCAGACAGCTTCTACGCTTCAGACGAGTTGCTTACTTTAGACAGCTTCTACGCTTCAGACGAGTTGCTTACTTCAGACAGCTTCTACGCTTCAGACAACCTTTATATTAAATCCTGCATTTGTTCTTCTGATCCTGATCTTCTGATTTTGTGCATTTTTTCTTCTGATCCTGATCTTCTGATTCTTATTTTGTTCATCAAGTCTTCTTATGAATATTCCAACCTGAAACACAATCAACAACCAATACCTTTCTCAGTAGAATCTGTTTATATAATCTTATTTGTTCTTGTTATGTTCTTATATAATCTTATTTGTTAATCATTAAAACTAAAGGATATTAAGTCTTTGAGTCAGGTTTGAATGCTCAAACTGATTAATAGACTTCACAATCTCCCCCTTTTTAATGATGACAAATAAGATATGTATAACTTACAAAATGTTTTAAGGAAAGATGGTTAAGTATATAGAGGGCTACCTCTATCTATAATACTCCCCCTGAGAAGAACATTTATTCTTTAGTTTGTTAAATGTTGCCAATTGTTAATATTCTAAATACTAACAAGATTAGATACATTTTGTTAACTTATCCTTTAGAAACCAGATGTTAATATTTAGATTCCAATTGTTAACTTCTTAGAAACTAGATGTTTAATCTTTTAGATACCAATTATTAGTACTTCTTAGAAACTAGATGTTAATCTTTTAGATACCAATTATTAGTTGTTTGTTAATCATTTTGAACTAATAATACCATATATTATTAACTTATCTCAGATACCAATTGTTCTATAATTACACTATTATTACATATATCAATTGTTATCATAAGTTATTCTTACTGTTAAACTTTCAGTTATGACAGTTGTTATCTTATGAGTTTCTAGTTACCTGTTACATACATCATTTTGTTAGTTTCTATTTCTCCTCCTTTTATATTTCTCCCCCTTTTATATACTTTTAGTAGTACATACAATATTTACAGCATTTTGTTAGTTGTATTTCTAGCATTTTGTTAGTTGTATATTTCTCCCCCTTTTGTCATTAATTAAAAAGGTTCACTATGTTGAATTTCATATATTTCTTCCTATTTTAAGTTAACTTACTTTTACCATTATTGCTTAGTTGTATTTCTTTACTATTTATATTTCTCCCCCTTTTTATCTTACATTAAAGTTTTTAGACATTGTCTGAATCTTGATATCAGTTGTTCTAATTTTACAGAGACGTTATTACTCAAATTGTTATTATTATTCAGATACCAAAGATTAAGGAATAAATACCAACTGTTAAATGAAACAACTTTTGATAAACAAAAGAAACTGAAATAAAAACAGAAATACAAAAGTTTAAATTTTGACAGACCACAAAAATAAATAAAAAATTTTGAAAATACTTTTTCAAAATACCTTTTTAGAAACAGAATAGAAAATAGAATATAGAGGAGAAGATGTGAGAAAACATTTTAAAAAAGGAAAACTTTTAAAATAGACTTTTCAGACAAAGCAAAGAGATTTTATGATTATTATTATCTGAGAAGCTTTTAACATTTTGAGTCTTTTAAGTCTTTTCTTAAAATTTTATTTGTTGATTAAAATCTTTACTAGAGGACAAATTTTTCACAGATATTTAAGTTTTAAGATGAAGTGATGTTACCATTAGATTTCCTCATTATTCTCTGGATGGAAGAATGCTTTTCTGACATTGCACCTTTCTTTAGAGACTTTTCCTTTTTTTTAGGTTGCTTGATATCTGCAAGTTCCAGTATGTGCTCCAAGAGATTCTTTGAACAATCATCTTGACCTATCCCTCAAGGATTGAGATAGACTTTAATGGCTTGAGTATTAATCACCTTAACATTCCTGACCCACAATTTCAGCAGGTTCATAGAGAGCCTTCTGAAAAGGTTCAGAGAATAGGGATGTTACTAAGTCAAAATTATCTTCTCAAGTATTGAGGTAGGATTATTGCATGGTGTCAACCATCTTAACATTTCTGACCCACAATTTCAGTAAGTTTATTTATGAACTCTCTAAACAGGTTCAGACAATGGAGATGATATCACACTAGCCATTCTTTTAGATGATGTTGCTTTAATCAGCCTTTTCCGAAGATGGTCCTTTTTAAACCTATCTTCAAAACCTGTTTTCTGAAACATACACAAACTAAAAATACCTTTCAGTAGCATCTGATATTACTTAATAGAATTAGTTAATCATTAAAACAAATGTCTTAGGTAAATAATTTCAATTTTATTATATTTCAGCAAGAACTTGTCTTAATATATAAATTTTAATTATGTCCTTATCTTATTAAGTTAATTGATTTTATCTTTTAGTTGTACCATTTAAAGAAGTGTGTTAAGTTAAAGATTCACTTAAGCATACAAAGTTACAGGAGAAACAATATAAACAGTCATAGACCACATAGAATGTATCAAGGATGGAACAGAGCAGAAGACTAAATATTACTATTATAAAGAAATGATAACAAAAAAAAATTAAGAGAAATGAAAAGACACAAGAGAAACATTGATCATTAGATGGGTTCTCAATAATCATCAACATTCTTCTTTTCAGCTCTGAGTTTTTTTTAAGCTCCTTCTCAGCGGCTCTCAATCTTCTTGCAAGCCTGGAAATTCTGCCATTCACCTTCTTCAGATGATATGCACCCAACATCATCCTTTTCCTTTTTCGAGACTTTAAGTGGGTATCTTCAGTTCCTTCTTCATTGCATGTAGCAAAAAGATGAGGAATAACCACTTGATTCTCAATAGCTTCTTCTCTTTCAATAAGAGTCCGGTCTAACTCAGCATATGCAGTTGGAGTGAAGAAGTTAGGAGGCGGTTGGTCAAAGTGACTTTCCACTGGAAAGCCCTTGTGCATCAGAATTTTCATTATCAAGGTGTTGTGAGGGTAGAAATTCTCATTATCCATCTCATTCCTAAAAGACATCTGAAACAGCAGCACCCAAGGGAGACTGATCTTCTTCTTTGTCAGCAAATGTCCCAGCACAAACCTTTCCATCAAATTGATTACCAACTTATTGTTTCTTCAGGGAAGGATACAACAGTTTAGCACAGCAAGAAGTGCTTTAGGAGCGCTCAGAAGTTGTGAAGGTCTGTAAGGGGCTAGTCGTCTTCCTCCAAAGAGATGTTTATCAAATACGAAAGTTCCACCATGCAGGGATTCCCACTTCTGAAAATATTGTTCTCCTTTAGCAGGCACACAAATCACCTCAGCAATCAGTTTGGTGTCCACGAACAATAATCTTCCCATCACCTTCGTCTCAATTCTAGTCCTACCAGGTCTAGATACCCTTGTGGAGTTGTTCCAGAACTCCAACACACTTTCCTCATGCCATGGTGAGGAAATGTTGCTGAAGAAGGGAGTCCACCCCACGGCGTCAAAGTACTCTGAGATTTTATAATCAGCCTCATCAAAGTCATAGAGATTGACCAATTTAGAAGGTATGATTCACTCATCAAACATGGGATGGTTTGAGTCATTTGATGATGCAGACATGTTGGCCATTGAGTACGATTGATCTTAAGAGATTAAGGTGCTTGGAGAATTCTGGCTCTTGAGGATAAGTTGATTGAAGTGTAGTTCCCATGATGATCTTCCAATTCTTAAATAGGCAATCAAGCATTGCTTCGTTCAATGAAGAATAACGGTTACATGCACCAAGCAATTATTGAGAGTTGTGCATCGTGCCAATTATGAGAAACCGGTTGATGATACATTGATCCACGTTGCGCAGTATCACATTTAATAATAATCATGATAAACATACATGACTCTTCATTTACTAAAATAAATATACACATATATTCACGCATACGATGCAGATAATATGCACACAAAACAAGTAATATGCATCAGGTAATTTTTATGCATAATTAAATACATACATAAAGGACAGTTAGCATGCAATCATTTATTTTCACACAAATACACTTATACGTTAACAATTTCAATAACACACAAAACATGCAGCAACCAACAATTATATTAAGACCGGGATAGGAAAGATGTTACCCGTATATGATCTTGAGATAGATGTACTTTCCTTTTCCAGTTTCATCCTTCTGAATGATGCCTTGTATGAATAATGAGTTCTAAAAAAATGATTTTCTTCTCTCATTATCATTCTTCAGAGTTGCTTCAGCTTGGTGAGATTTCCATCTTCTGAGGATCTACTCCTTCTACATTTGTTAGATGCTCAACCCGAAGGTGAGCTCTGATACCAATTGTTTGAACCACAAGAAACACTAGAAGGGGGGTTGAATAGTGTTTTAAGCTTTTTGATTGGTTTTGGAAATCTTTAATTTAAATCATGAAGATGAACAATGTTCAAAACAAGTCTTAAGATCAGAGATAATTAAAATGTGCGGAAGATAAGCAAAATAGAGTTTCTTCTAAAGCTTAAGATTGTTTTAAACAGAGGCTTCTCAAAGTATCTTCTGAAGATTATTACAAAGAGTATTTTCAGAATGGTTTCTGAAATACTTCAGATGACTAGAGGTTGTCTGAAGTCTGTTTCTGATTTCTGAACTGAGCTCTTTCCAGACTCACTTCAGATAATTATTTCAGAAGTTCTTCAAGGTACATTCTTTGTAATGCTTCAAATGATATGAGAGACATTTCATGTTTTGTTCTTATGAAAGATCATTTTATTGAAATAGTTGTGATAAGTTTATTATGAAAAATACTTTTCAATCCCCAACATAAATATGAAAACTGTAAATAAAGAGATTAAGGGAAAGAGAACTTAGGCACATAATTTATACTGGTTCACCCACAAACCCGTGAGCTACATCCAGTCCCAGAGGCAAACCACCACTGGATTTTCCACTATCTGAACTCAGATACAAGTATTCTTTTACCACAGCCTCTTCAGGATAAACAACAAGTATTCCTTTGTTTTCAACTGCCTCTCCAGGCAACTCATGCAGTATTCTTTTACAGACAAGCCTCTCCAGGCTCAACACCGAGTATTCTTTTACAGACAAGCCTCTCCAGGCTTAACACCGAGTATTCTTTTATAGACAAGCCTCTCCAGGCTCAACAACGAGTATTCTTTTACAGACAAGCCTCTTCAGGCTCAACAACGAGTATTCTTTCTTCCACCAAGCCTCTCCAGGCTCTCAGACACTTATCCAAGTGTAGAGTATTCTTTCTTCCACCAAGCCTCTCCAGGCTCTCAGACACTTATCCAAGTGTAGAGTATTCTTTCTTCCACCAAGCCTCACCAGGCTCTCAGACACTTATCCAAGTGTAGAGTATTCTTTCTTCCACCAAGCCTCTCCAGGCTCTCAGACACTTGTCCAAGTGTAGAGTATTCTTTCTTCCACCAAGCCTCTCCAGGCTCTCAGACACTTATCCAAGTGTAGAGTATTCTTTCTTCCACCAAGCCTCTCCAGGCTCTCAGACACATAAAGTGTTTACAAATTAAACTAAGTTTAAGTTTCCACGAAACATAAACTTAATCTTTTCCTGTAAATCCTGTCTCAAATATGAGGAATCACATCCTATGAGAATTGGCTAAGTAGATAGTGAAATTTAGCTTCTGCCTAGTTTTCTATCCATTGGTTTCCATGGGTTACATTCTCACCCATATAACTGGAATAACCAAGGTGTGTTCGTGGTTTTTCAACCTTTCTTGGTTGTCTTTTTGGCCAACTTAAAAACGGCCTGGTTGATTATCATTCCAGCCAACCAACATGGTTGGTTGTTCAACCGAACCACAACAACTTTGACTAACTGACCAATAGGTCGACAGTGTCTTCAAATTCAATCTTGAGGCTATTTATATGTTCTTGATGAAATATAGTCGTTTGAAGATGATTCATAATACCGTTGAGATATTGATGATGTGGCTCATATAGCCGTTATGTAATGGTGTCTTGAACGGTTGCTTCTTCTTAAGCAAATAAGTGTTCAGAAGACCCTGTTCTGACACTTCTATAGATGAGCTCTTTTGAGAGATTTTCTCGATATATCTCTGCTAACTCTCTCTCTTAATTTTCTTCTGCTTTCTTTAGCTTTTCTCTGATTTCCTTTGGAGTGTATATGAGGAGATATTCGTTGGATTTGTCCTTTTGCTTATTTTGTATATGCTCCCTTTTTATTTGCTTCCTGACACCATTTCTTCTTACTTCTTTGAATGAGGTTTTTAGTCCAAAAGTTGTTGCTGTAGTTTCTTCTTTAACTATATGATAATATAAACATTTAATCATATAATCTTTGCTTCTATGTTGAGAGTTGTTTCATGCATTCAGAGTGTTGATACGTTTAGACGATTGTAGCTTCATTCTTCTTCTTCTGAGATTTAGATAAAGATGTTGAATTAAATGTATTTTATTCAAACATCTGTCTTGTTGCTTTTACTTAGTCTTCTATCCCGTTCTGGACAACCAGCAGGTGCAGGTGCAGGTGCAGTAGGTCTGCGCACACAAAAATGCCTTTTGTTGCAGGTGCAGCAGTCATTGGAGAAAGTCATTGCAGAGTTTCCTTATTTGTGCAAGACTTTGGTCGAGGTATAAAAGTATGTTTAGCTTTTATACTGAAATGCCTTTTGTTGCAAGTGCAGCAGTCATTAGAGAAAGTCATTGCAGAGTTTCCTTATTTGTGCAAGACTTTGATCGAGCCATAAAAGCATGTTTAGCTTTTATACTGAAATAAGTGTACTCCATTTTGGTAGAG
Organism: Sesbania bispinosa; assembly: GCA_026901365.1. NCBI lineage: Eukaryota > Viridiplantae > Streptophyta > Magnoliopsida > Fabales > Fabaceae > Sesbania > Sesbania bispinosa. The sequence continues at coordinate 593,928 of QLOH01000226.1, read as the reverse complement.
TGTGCTTTACACTTTAGCAACGTCTTCAAGAGATCAATTCTTGATTCTGTTCGTAGACTTCTTCAGATTATCTTCATATCTTCAGATGATAATTGTTCTTCAGCTTTAGTTAAGTCTTCTGATGATGTAATCGCTTCAGATAGACGAGTTTTCTCATTTCTTCTTTCATCTGATGATATTCTTCAGCCGTTAGTCAAGTCTTTTGTCTTCAAATCTTCATATAGTCTTCACGTCTTCAGATAATCTTCTGGTCTTTAGATAGTCTTCTTGTCTTCAAACGACCTTCTTGTCTTCAAACGGCTTCAATACTTCAGACAGGTTGAAAGCACTTCAGATGGCTTCAACACTTCAGACGGGTTGTGCACTTCAGATGGCTTCAACACTTCAGACAGGTTGAAACTTCAGACAACTTCTACGCTTCAGACGAGTTGCTTACTTCAGACAGCTTCTACGCTTCAGACGAGTTGATTACTTCAGACAGCTTCTACGCTTCAGACAACCTTTATATTAAATCCTGCATTTTTTCTTCTGATCCTGATCTTCTGATTCTTATTTTGTTCATCAAGTCTTCTTATGAATATTTCAACCTGAAACACAATCAACAAACCAATACCTTTCTCTGTAGAATCTGTTTATATAATCTTATTTTTTTCTTATTATGTTCTTATATAATCTTATTTGTTAATCATTAAAACTAAAGGATATTAAGTCTTTGAGTCAGGTTTGAATGCTCAAACTAATTAATAGACTTCACAATTCTTTGTGGATCAAGAGCTTACCATCAGGCCAAAAGCTATAGCTGATAGCAAGGGCGCAACTTTATTTCCTTAAGGGATAGAGCCGCATTTAGCTTAAGGGGCTGCGCCCGTTAGAGGCGCCATGGGTTGGGATGTTAAGCCCATCTAATCCTAAGGGTGACGCTGACAATTAAAGCCAACAATCTCCCCCCCAAGTGTCAGCCGGGGGATTCGAACCCATGACCTTGCTCTAATACCACTTTATGGATCAAGCGCTTACCATCAGGCCAAAAGCTATAGATGATAGCAAGGGCGCAACTTTATTTCCTTAAGGGATAGAGCCGCATTTAGCTTAAGGGGTTTGCGCCCGTTATAGGCGCCATGGGTTGGGATGTTAAGCCCATCGAATCCTAAGGGTGACGCTGACAAGTAAAGCCAACATCATCCACCTATTAATTGATTCTATAAAAGAGGTTTGAAGAAACATTCAAGCCACATCAAATCTATCTCTTCTTTTTGTAGTGGTATCAATAGCAACATATCTTCCTAAATGAGTGGCCAACGTCTTAAAAAACTCTTCAGACCATGCATGCAAAGGTACCCCTTGAACACGTACCCAAATAAACCTGCTGTGAGCCACATCCTCTTGGGAACAAGGTTGAATATTAACAAACCAATAGAAAACAAATCTTCCAATTCACTTACAAACTCCATGAAATTCTCATCAGGTTGTATCAATACCATACCATCTCCCATTGGAACCACTTTAATTGATCTTATTCCTTCTTCCAAAATCTTGTCTTGTAACAAGAATATCTCATCCACCTGATGAACTTTGACAACAAAACATATCTTTAACCATTCTATCTTTGTATCTCCCACCTTGAACTCCATACTACTCCACTCCCTTGTCCCACCTGTATTTTTAGATTGCTTTTGTTGCCACATTTTTTCACCTGTCCCCTAGCCGCATCAACATAACTCCTACCATCCACCTTGCCACCAACACCACCATGGTCTACTTACAATATCTTCAACATACTATGATCCTTTGTCATTGAAACTACATGTACTCCACTCTTGTTAAATTTAGAAAGATTAACACGAAGCTTGAATGAACCAAGCCATATCTGACTTAACCTCTTTTCCAAATCAACAGCTTGTCCATTTACCCCAAATTGTACAAAACCAAATCTTCTACCCTATCTATCCCTCTTCTTCGGAATATACACATCCCCAACCTTTCCCCCATATTAAGAATACTCTACACAGGTCTTCAGTGCCATACTCATCTGGAAAGTTTGTGAAAAAGTAAGTTGAATGTGTGTCAAAACTCTTCCCATTTGCTTCTGATCCCTTTCATACCTAAAATCCTTTGGTGGTTGTCTGTCTTTTCTCATCCTATTCACTTTCGGTCATAAATCTTTCCTTCTTCTTGATCACACTAAGGTCTATTCTTCCTCACCCTCGCTCAATCTCTCTCTCACCCTCTCCATTCTCTTTAATTATAGTTATTTTCATTATATCAAATATCAATATTAAAGCCTATATTAACAATTTCAACATTGTAAAAGGTTTATAACATAAATAAAATTATAATACAATATTTAGAGCAAAATAAAATAATTTTAAAAAGGCAAAACTTAATTTAAAAAAAATAAAATAAAATAAAAAATTTGAAACATGCTCAAACACTTAAAAAATAATTTTTTTAATTATGTTAGTAGAAATCATAGTAATTACTTAATTATATTTATCTTTATTATATCAAATATTAATATTAAAGCCCATTTCAATAATTTCAATATTAAAAAAAGTTTGACAGCATGAATAAAAATATAATACGAAATTTAAAACATAATAAAATAATTTAAAATAATTATAAAAGTAAAAATATAATACAAAATTTGAATCATATTCAAACACTTAAATAAACGTTTACAAGATAATTAAAAATATAATATGAAATTTAAAAAATTATTTGATAATTATATTAATAGTAATTATATTATTTATTTAATTATAGTGATATTTATTATATCAAATATGAATATTAAAGTCCATTTTAACAATTTAAAAATTGTAAAAATATTTATAATATAAATAAAAATATAATAAGAAATTTAAAAATAATAAAATACTTTTTAAAAAGTACAACTTTTATTATAATAATTATAATAATTATATCAAAATATCAAATATCAATCATAAAGACCATTTTAATGATTCAAATATTGAAAAGGGGTTAAAAGACAAATAAAAATATAGTATGAAATCTAAAACATAATAAAAAGTTTAAAATAATCATTTTATAATATATATATATAAAGGAATGAAGTCTAGGGGTATTTTTTCCCGCCTAAATGGGGTTAATAATGTATTTAGAAATTTGGATGATATATTGAATTCTGGTTTTTTTAATGATAAATTTTTTAACACCAATCCTTATTTTTACAATTCAAATTCAAATCTTGATTGATTCTTTTTTTTTTCTATTCTAATTTCAATCCACATTTCTTAATTTAAATTTAAAATATTATCCTTATCATGAAAGTCGTGAACTTTTAAAGTAATTTTGAAAAGTATAGATAACTTTTTTAACAATAATCCTTATTTATACAATTCAAATTCTAATTGATTCTATTTTTTTGTATTCTAATTTTAATCCCTATTTCTTAATTTAAATTTAAAATATTATCCTTATCATTTAAGTCGTGATTTTTTTAAGTAATTTTGAAAAGTATACATTAATAATTCAAATTCAAATGAGAAGTTATTTACATATCCTTTCTTTTGAATATGTGATGGTTGTGATACTTAAGTGATTATGCACTTCTTGTGGTTTAAGCACTTAGTGACAGTTTGATCTTTCTTTGTGATAGGGAAATGGTGTGGGAACACAGTACATATCTGAAATATACTACTACACCCCAAGATAAGAGAAGACAGTTAGAGAGTCTTTGGAACAATAATAGAAGAAATAGGAAGATTGTTACTGAGATCCTTCCTACCAATAAGTTCTATTGGGCAGACAAGTATCATCAACAATACCTTCAAAAATGGGGTCGATTTGGTTTCAGGCAATCTGCTACTAGAGGATGCAATGATCAAATTTAATGTTATGGTTAATTGTTAAAAATGAACCACCTTCAAGAATCAATATGATTGGTTTTGTTAGTAAGCATGTGCTAATATGTAAGTGAAGCATGTGCACTATATTGGAGGTTTAAAATGATAGTCATAGATTAATCTGTGTTATTTTATTTTATTTAAATAGAAGCTGTTGTAAACAGAGATGATGGAATGTGTTTTTTTAATTATGTTTCCCTTATGGATTGAATTAATTTTTAAAATATTTTGATAGTTTTTAAAAGCACTTAATTTTTAAATTTTGAATTTGTTTTGATTTGATTCTAATTTGCTAAACAGAGATTTATTTGATTTTATTCTAATTTTCCTACTACTAATGAGAAAATTGGTTTTTTTCCCAAAAACAAACTATACACGTAATAAATAATTTATTGTTATGTTGATTTAGATTATTAATTGCTATAATTTGAATTGAATCAGATTTATATATATTATTTATATTGGTTTCAATCCTTACTAATGGCATAAATAATTAAATAATGGCATTTTTATATGGGACCACTTAAAAAACTAATCTATGCTATGGCATAACTAATCTATGCTATGATATTGTAACTATTTATGTTGATTTAGATTATTAATGGCATAAATTCTTAAATTTAATTATTTAAAAATTTAATTATTCAAATACGTCTGTGTAGAAATAATGGCATAAATAATTAAATAATGGCATTTACTTATGTTATACTCTTCTATGAAATATTCTATTTTTAGAAATAGTTTTTTAAAAAGTAAAATGAAAAAATTGTTAGTGGATTTTAAATGCATGAACAATGGGTTTTAAAATGCATGGATAGTGGGTTTTACTGTTATTTTTCACCGGCCAATTTTTTTCCCAATTATATGTCGTGTTATTGGTTTTAATTTAATAAATAGTGAGTTTCAAATGCTTTATGACCAGCCCATTTTTATTCAACAACTTTTACCGAGAAATGATTTCCCGTATTTTTTTACTATTTCCCATGCTTTATGTAATATCCACAAGTTTCAATCTTTGTAGTAAATTAAATTATTAGGGAAACAAGATTTTATGGGAAGAATTGGGGTATAATAGTCTACAACTTAGAAAATAGGCAAAAATGCAATTCTGGAACTCTCGCTTAAGCGAGGGATTCTTGCCCACGCGAGAGTTGCAGAAAAACTAGAAATTTCACTTCTGTCAAACTCGCTTAAGCGAAATGGTTTTCGCTTAAGCGAGATACAGGGCAAGTTTTGGTGAGCTCTCTGGCAAATTCTCGCTTAGGCTAGAGTGTCTCGCCTAAGCGAGAATGGGGAGTTTTTAGGAATTATGCTCATCTCGCTTATGCGAGATTGTCTTCACTCAAGCGAGAATTCATTAATTGAGTTTTACAGCACCGTGAACCCTAATTGGATTCATTTTATGTTCTATTTCTAAAACCTAGAGAGGGGGGGAGAGGAATTTTAGAGAGAAGGGCACCTTCAAAGGCTTGAAGAAAGACTCAAAGGCAAGGATTCACCATATGTTTTCATCACCAATCTCCAATTTCATCTTGATTCTTCTCTTAGGTGAGTAAAACTCACCACCCACAAACACTATCCTTGCATGTGAACCTAGTATGAACCCTACTCCTCTTCATTTCTCTTCTAATGTATGTGTTTGGTAAATTGTGCATGTTATTGCTTGTAATTAAGATGAAAATCATGTATTTAAGGTTAATTGAGAAAGGATACATAAATTAGGTATCAATTGAATGTTTCGGCATGTCCGATAGGTTTCGATTTAATCGTTTATGATTGAAATGCTTATGTAATCAAAATATTCATGTAATTATGATAAGGCTTCAGCCATTATGGGTCATGGACCGTTATGTTAAAAATTTGGCTTCGGTCGTCAGGTAATGGTGGCGACGTAATGTCCCCAAGGGGGATACCCCTTGTAGTCTGAGCTCAGTCTAACTGCATGTCAAGAGAAAAGAACCCTTCTGCGGGTAAAGGCAATTCATGATCATGTTAGGATAATTTATTTATTTTTAGTTGAAACTATATTGATATCATGACTAATCGAGTATTGTTTCCTTATATCTATATATATATATATATATTTTGTGAATTCTTTTACACTGTTTTGCTCACTGAGGCAAAAGTCTCACCCCGTTTGTGGGTTTATGTTTAGATCCTTAGCAGGTCGGAGAAGTTCCATGCCTGATCGGGGGCTAATAGCTAGATTTGGGCGGAAGACTTCTTTTGTTCTTTTGTTTTTATGTTGGATGTATAGTTTCTAGGACATGCTCTAGTCTTTGTTTTGGTTTATATGGATATTTACCACATGTGTATTTTTTGTAATGGTGCCGCTCCGGCTTGTAGCATGTGTTGTAATATCCATTAGACACCTTTGTATATATATATGTGTGTGTGTGTGTATGTGTGTGTATGTATATATGTTTTTCCCAGAACAAGTTTCTTATGAAACCATGTATTATTTCATACTTGTTGGATTTACTGTTCCCGATATTAATAATGTTTCACTTTAATTTCCTAACTTTTGGGAATTTTCTTCCAATGGGCAAAAATCCTAAAGTCTTGAAATTAAAGATGTTACATTTTGGTATCAGAGCAGTTCAATCCAATTAGACTGTGGATTAGTGTTCTCTTGTTTATAGTCATTTTCTTATATGCATAATTATGAAATATAGATCCTGATCAACTTCATGTTTTGTAATTCATGTGTAGACGATAATGGCTCGAGGCAGGAGGGGTAGACCTCGTACTAGACCAAGATCTCCAACACCCCCTGATGCTACTCCAGATGTTAATCCGAATCCGGTGGCCGCAACCCTCCAAATGCTCACCCGCATTATGGGGGACCAGGTTAATTCTAACCGAGATCAAGTTGCTACCAACGTTGCCATGCTTCAGGAACTTCGCCATGTACCAACGGGACCACCACCTCCACCTCCAGTGGTTGATCCGTTTGTACAAGGACTCATGGAGTTCCAGAAGCATTGTCCTACTCTGTTTACTGGTGCTTTTGATCCGGAAGCTGCTGCCAAATGGCTCAAGGATCTCAAAAGGATCTTTGGGTCATGAGGTGTTCTGAGGAATTGAAGGTGTCTTTTGTTTCGTATATGCTTCGGGGTGAGGCTGAGGATTGGTGGCATGGATCCAGTGATCTTTTTAGTACACCGGGGGTTCCCATCACTTGGGAACAGTTTGAGACTGCTTTTCTTGATAAATATTTCCCAGCCAATGTGAGGAGACAAAAAGAGACAGAATTTCTACAGTTCAAGCAGGGGAGCTTATCAGTGGGTCAGTATGTGGCAAGGTTTGAAGAATTATCAAAGTATTCTCGTTTCCTTCATGTCCACCCTGATGAGGAGTGGAAGTGTAGACAACTAGAGCAAGGTCTCAAGCCAGAAGTTAGGAGAGCTGTGGGGACCTTAGAGATCAAGGATTTCCCTACCCTGGTCAATAAGTGTCTCCTTGCTGAGGAACATCTAAAGGAGGTCGAGGCACCTAAGCCCTTGGATCCTAAGGGCAAGCGGAAGATGGAGGATCACATTCAGGGTAAAGGCTCAAAGCCTAAGTTCCAGGGTAACCCCATTTTTTCATTCCGTCCTACTCAGAAATCGAGAGAGATACCCATATGTCCTAAATGTGGAAAGTCTCATAAGGGAGAATGTATTTTCGGGCAACAAAGGTGTTTTTACTGCAAGGAATCGGGTCACATGAAGAAAGAATGTCCAAAGATGAAGAACCAAACCAAATCTCAGACCGTTGGAAGAGTCTTCACCCTCAGTGGAGAAACGACAGCAAAGGCCGACAATCTGATGCGAGGTACGTGTTTCTTAAATGGTAAACCTTTAGTTGTACTGTTTGACTCTGGGGCAACCCACTCGTTTATTGCTAATGATTGTGTGAAGGAATTAGATTTGCATGTCGCTTCTTTGCCATACCTCTTAAATGTCACCACTCCGGCCAAGGAGGCAATTTCCACTTATTCTGTTTGTTTAGGTTGTTCTGTTATTGTGCAACAGAGAGTCTTCGAGGTCGATCTCATATGTTTACTACTTATAGGAATCGAGGTAATATTCGGTATGGATTGGTTCTCCAAACACCAAGTCATGTTGGATTGTTTCAACAAGGTTGTTGTTTTTGCGCCACTCCCTCTTCCTCCGAGGCAGCGGCCACAAATTTTGTTGTCTAGTACTACCCAAGTTGTTAAAAGTCTAAGTGACGGGAGTGACTGTTTCCTTTTAATGTTATCCTCAACTGTAGATAAGATCTTCAACCTAGACAGCATAGCAATAGTCAAAAAATATCAGGATGTTTTTCCTAGTGAGATCATCACCCTACCACCTGATACGGAGATTGAGTTCTCCATAAATTTGGTTTCGGGCACCACACCCATATCCAAAGCCCCTTATAGGATGTCACCCCTAGAACTCAATGAACTTAAGACACAGTTAGAGGGATTAATGGAGAAGAGATTCATTAGACCTATTGTGTCACCTTGGGGAGCACCTGTGCTTTTGGTCAAGAAGAAAAATGGGAGTATGAGACTGTGTGTGGACTATAGGCAGTTAAATAAGGTAACCATTAAAAATAAATATCCATTGCCTAGAATAGATGACTTGTTAGATCAACTTAGAGGGGCATCTGTGTTCTCTAAGATAGATTTGCGGTCAGGGTACCACCAGATCAAAATTAGGAGTGAGGATATACCAAAAACTGCCTTTAGAACCAGATATGGACATTATGAGTATTTGGTGATGTCTTTTGGCTTAACTAATGCTCCTGCAGTGTTCATGGATTATATGAAACGGATTTTTTCGGCTTTTTTTGGATAAGTTTGTCATTGTATTCATAGACAACATTCTTATCTACTCCCAAACCTTAAGTGACCATGAGCAACACCTTAGGATAGTTCTTGGAATTCTGAGGGAAAAGAATCTTTTTGCAAATCCTGAGAAGTACGAGTTTTGGTTAGACAAAATACATTTCCTAGGTCATGTTGTCTCCCAAGAAGGAGTGTCAGTAGATCCTGCTAAGATAGAAGCGGTTTTAAAGTGGGAGAGACCCAAAACCATCACTGAGATTAGACGCTTTTTAGGATTGGCAGGGTATTATCGGAGATTTATTAAGGGGTTTTCTCAGCTTGTTTTTCCCCTCACCAGGTTGACCCGTAAAGGGCAAGCCTTCGTGTGGGATGAAAGGTGTGAGAAGAGTTTCCTGGAGCTTAAGAGTAGATTGACTTCTGCTCTTGTGCTAGTGTTACCTGATCCTTTGAAAACCTTTGAGGTTTACAGTGATGTTTCCGGGAAAGGACTCGGTTGTGTGTTGATGCAGGAAGGGAGAGTAGTAGCTTATGCATCCAGGCAGCTTAGACCACATGAGGGAAATTACCCCACCCATGATTTAGAACTAGCAGCTGTGGTGTTTGCCCTTAAAATCTGGAGGCATCATCTATATGGAGTGAAATTTGATGTGTTTAGCGATCATAAGAGCCTTAAATATCGTTTTGATCAAAAGGAGTTGAATATGAGGCAGAGGTGGTGGATGGAATTCCTTAAGGATTATGATTTTGAGTTAAAGTATCACTCGGGTAAGGCCAATGTAGTGGCCGATGCCCTCAGTAGGAAATACCTTCATGCATCTTTGATGATGGTTTATGAGTTAGAATAAATAGAAACGTTTAGGGACCTGAGGCTGAATGTAGTGATTGGTAAGCACCATCTAAGTTTGCACCGACTAGAAGTGACTAGTGAAATGAGATCTCAGATTAGAGAGGCTCAGAGCTCAGACCTAGAGCTCCAGTCCAGGCTTGGCCAGCCAGGATTCTCCATGTCGGAGGATGGGATGCTACTCTTCCAAGGAAGGGTATGTGTTCCTAAGGGAGGTAGCTTCAGACAGGATATCCTGGAAGAAGCTCATAAGAGCAAATTCTCGGTACATCCTGGTTCCACCAAGATGTATCATGATCTTAGGAAGTTATTCTGGTGGGAAGGGATGAAGAAGGAAACAACTCAGTTTGTTTCTAGATGTTTAGTGTGTCAACAGGTCAAAATAGAACACCAAAAACCATCGGGACCACTTCAACCCCTAGAATTACCTAAGTGGAAATGGGAGGGGATATCGATGGACTTTGTAATGGGACTACCTTGGGTCCCAACAGGATATGATGCCATTTGGGTCATTGTTGATAGGTTAACCAAGTTAGCCCACTTTCTACCTATTAGGTCTAACTATTCTTTGAATATGTTAGTTGATCTTTATCTCAAGGAAATTGTGAGTATAGTCTCGGATTGGGATCCGAGATTCACTTCTAGGTTTTGGAAAAGCCTTCACCAGGCATTTGGGACTAGACTGAGTTTTAGCACAGCTTACCACCCTCAGACTGATGGCCAGTCTGAGAGGGCCATTCAGACTCTGGAAGACATGTTACGGGCGTGTGTTTGGAGTATAGGGGTGTTGGGATTCGAATTTCTAGTATTTCGAGTTTCCCAAAATCTGTAAGCTCTTCACACTTTTCGAATTTCCAGAAAGCTTACAAGTTCCAGAATTTGAGTTTCCAGAAAGCTTACAAGTTCTAGAATTCGAGTTTGAGAAGTGAATGTCATAACTTAGAAATTTGTTAAAGTTAACATTAAAAGGGAACTTCAGAAACTCGAAAAAAGAGACAAAGGAACTTCGAGAAATCGAAGTCAAAAGAGACTCTGAAAAAACCAAAGTTAGGAGTTCTAGAAAATCAGAATCAAAAGATATTATGGAAAACCGAAGTCAAAGGAGATTATGGAAAATTGAAGTCATAAAGATTCTGGAAAAATCGAAGTCATAAAGATTCTGGAAAATCGAAATCAGGAAGTATTCAATGAGCCCAAATATCAACAGAAAAAGACTAAGTGTCAAAGATGAAGGAATTTTCGAGTACATGAAGTCAGAATTCCAGAAAGAAGATTTCGAGAAATCGAAGAGCAAGATTTCAAGTGCATGAAGTCAGAATTCCAGAAAGAAGATTTCGAGAAATCAGAAGATAAGATTTCGAGAAATACAAGCAGAATTTTGAGAAATCAGAAGATAAGATTTCGAGAAATATAAGTAGATTTTCGAAATGAACAGAGAGCAGAAATTTGAAAAGACAGAGTGTGTGAAGACTTAGAAGATTTCTGAATCTGAAAGTGACTTTTCTAGGAAACGGAAGAAAACAGTTATTGGAAGTTACAGAAGTTTGCTGATCAAGGACAAATGGCAACATCCCAGTGGAAGAAATTTGAAAAAGTTCAAAGAAGAAAGGTAGTTTTTTGGTTAGCAGAAAATGTGGCAAGCATGCACGCTGCCAACACATAGGGCTAGATGATGTGTCAAATGTACATTAGTTAGTCGTCAGGATTAGGAATCTATAAATAGGTGAACTCTTGATGTAATAAGGGTTGGCAATTCATTACACTCATACCCTTAAACACCTTCACGTCCGATCACACTGCGACTAACAGGTTTACAAGGATTGACTGTATGTGATAAACCCATCCACTTTTATCTTTATGCAACTTTTTCTTTCAATTCTTTTATTTTCTGCACTTTACATTCTGCATTTTATCTTTCGAGCAATTTACTTTCTTTACTCTGAAATTTGCGTTCATACTTTTGTGAATCTAAAAGAAGTCAAGTAAAAACTTAGAACTTTGATAAAATTCTGAATCAAGTAGTTCTAACTCTTTGTGGAAGATAAGTTTTTTGATAGAATTCTGAATCAAACTTTTTGAGACTTATCATTTCTGGATATTTGAAACATAACAATTGACTTGGTGAAATTCTGTACCAATCAATCATTTTTTTTAGAAAATTGAACTTTTTGAAAACCTTTTACAAATCTGAAGCACCATAAATCTTCTTTTTCAAAAAAGTCTCGTAGGAGGATCTGATTCTAATCCCCAGATTGTTCTTCGAATCAAAGTGATAAATTCAATTTTCGAATTTGTATTTTATCACCACAAACAAATTGGTACGCCCGGTGGGACAAAATTGCCAAAAAGTAGTGTGTGTTATGATTTTATAAAAAAAAAAAAACTGTTCTTGCATGCGCTTGAGAAGTAGAAAAACAATATCTGTTCAAATGGCTAGTAATTCAAGACAAAATGCAAATGGAAACAACAATAGGGATAATACTAATGTTACGAATTCTGAAAATTCATCACCCCATAGAAATGAGTCTGTAAACAACAATGAGAATGGGGCAAATAATAGTGTTAACAGAGAACCGTCGACAACTACTACTACTATGCCAGAACAGCCTGTAGTAAGTCAAATTGGTTCTACTATCCCTATACCCAATTTTGTTTCTATGTCTCAAAATGGACAACCAGTGTATGGGTTGCCATATGGATTCGTCCCAAATTCTGGGACGGCCCTACCAACTATGTCAACAGTAGGTCCTACAGTAACTCGTGGACCCATTTTTAATCCCTTTGTGAAAAGTTCTTCTTCATCTATTACAAATTCTACGTTGCAAACTCTAAGGCAACAAATGGATGAAAGCAACCATGAAATGGTAAATATGTTGACAAGGCAGATGGCCACAGTGTTTGATCCACTAGTACAAACAACAAATAATAATTATAATTTGTTGGCTAGGCAAATGGAGAGGATTGCGGATGTGTTTAGAGCACCCACAGATCCTATAGTAAGACAAGTGGCTAATATGAATCCCCCTGTGAATCAAGAGGATCAAAATAATCAAATACCAAATCTTGTTAATCCTGTCGAAAATAGGGAAGAAAATGCTCCTAGAGTTATCCTAAATAGAAATCAGAATGCTGATGAAATCCTTGAAAGGATAAGAGCAAATAACTTAGAGGGGCAACAAAATGTTGTTGGAATTGTCGAACAAGTCCTAAACAGACATGGGTTTAATGTAGGATTTGCGAACCATCCTTATGTAGTGTCTCTTTTTACCCAGATGGTATTGCAAACTGAATTGCCAAGGGGATGGAAAGTTCCCAAATTTACCAAATTTTCTGGAGAAGTAGGAAAATCTACTGTCGAACACATTGCTCGATATCAAATCGAAGCAGGTGATTTGGCAAATAATGAAGAACTGAAAATGAAATATTTTCCTAGTTCTTTAACCAAGAATGCTTTTACTTGGTTTACAACTCTTTCCCCAAATTCTCTTCATTCATGGAATCAATTAGAAAGAAGTTTTCATGAACAGTTCTTTAGAGGGGAAACAAAAGTTACTCTTATGGATTTAGTGAACATTAAAAGATCTTCGAATGAATCCATAGATGATTATTTGAATAGATTCAAGCAAATGAAAGCAAGGTGTTTTACCCAAATTCCTGAATATGAGTTAGTCCAAATGGCTACTGGAGGGTTGGATAATTCAATTTGAAAGAAATTGATTAATCCACAACTTAGAGATATGGCTCAATTGGCTGATAAGGTTAGGCAAATTGAACATCTTAAGAAAGAAAAAGAGAAATTTCGAAAACCTGAAAAGACTTTTCGAAAAGATAAAATAGCATATTTGGAAGTATCTGATGATAGTGATTTCGAATATGACATAGAGGATAATGATGTTCATGTGGCAGAACTTAAGCCTGGACCTCCTTATGTTTGTCAATCTTTGAAACCTGTTGGAAATACTAATAATGATATTAAAGATAAGCTTCCTAAGAAAAATTATGGTTTCGATATTTCGAAAGCAGATCAAATTTTCGATAGATTGGTAAAAGACAAACAAATAACTCTAAGTGATGACCATAAAATTCCTTCTCAAGAGCAGAGAAGAGGTCGAAAGTATTGTAAGTATCATCATACTTATGGACATTGGACTAATAGCTGTGTTCGTTTCAGGGATATTATTCAAGAAGCTATCAAACAAGGTAGATTGAAATTCGAAGAAAAGGTTCCAATGGCCATGAAGATTGACTCTGACCCACTCCAGGTGAATGCCAACTACGCTGAACCTGCAAGTGTGAATATGGTCAAATTGGAAGATTCCAATTCTGTGGGACAGGCCACAGAGATGGCCCTTGATGGAGATCAGGAATTACATGATGTTTATCCAAAAGGGGGTGAATCCTTGTTGGAATTTCTGAATCGAAAGAAGACAGAAGATGCCTCAATTGAACTTTGTCCAAGGTGTCATGCTGTATTCGATAGGTCTGCAGCCAAGGTTTTTCGTGGATCAGAAATGAAGACACACTATCAGCAAGTGGCTGCCCAACATCAGCAAAAAGAAAATAAGCAGAAGAAGCCTCATCCTTCTTATGGGGTTGGATTTCGAAGTCTGAATCCATTTCTGGAGGAAAGGCACCTGTTAACATGAATAGGTTCGATAAGGGAAAACAGCCCATGAATCCAAAATTTCATGAAGACAGGAAGCCTCGAACTTTTGTACCATCATCATCAACTCCCCCGAATCAATGGGTTCATCCTGGCTACATGAAATATCATAATAATTTCCAAGGTTTTCACCAGAAACCTTATTATGGAAATAGGCCTCAAATGATGAAGACCCAGTGGAGAAGGGCACAAAGAATGAGAAAGGCTGTTTTCGAGGAACAAGGAAAGAAGAACATGATTGTTGAACAAAACAATCAACAACATAAGCCTGTGCAAGCAAAAAATGCTCAAGTAATTCAAGTCCAAGCAAATTCTAATCACCCATCTTATGCTCAAGTGGTGAAAAAGAAGCCTTCATTCCAAGTTATTGGAGGTTTTGATGAGAATGAAGATGACTTATTAACAAAAAATTTCAAAACTGGGTTTGCAGATGGTCTGGATGACATCTGTGCAGTTGTTTTTGTATTACCTACTGAGTATGCTGAGGAACTTGAAAAAGGCTTAGAAGATGAGGACTTTGAGGAAGATGATGTAGGCGAGGATCCAATATGTTATACTTACATTGGCAAATAAATTTTCCAGAACACTTCTGCAGTATTCGAAAAACCAACTGAGGAAATGCAGCTGCACATGAAGCCTTTGTTTATCAGAGCTTTAGTTGGGGATGTAAGTATTGGAAAGGTACTCATAGATTCTGGAGCGGCAGTAAATCTGATGCCGAAATTTATGATGAAGAAATTAATGAAGACCAAGTTTGATCTGATGCCCCATCAGATGATTATTACAGATTTTAGTGGCAAGACTTCGAAATCAGAAGGTGTGTTATGCTTAGAGTTAACAGTGGGAACCATCATGAGACACACTATGTTTGTTGGGGTTGATTCGAAGGCAAACTATAATTTGTTACTTGGAAGGGAATGGATCCATGGGGTAGGTGTTGTTCCATCTTCAATGCATCAGAGGCTTTGCATGTGGACCAAAGAAGGTGTACCCATTTATGTTGATGGGGACAAGAATTATTTTAAAGTCGAAGAAGACGTTGTGGATGTGAGGAGTACAGAAAAGAAGGTTATGAAAACTAGACCATATGAAGTAATTCATAAGTATATGTTGGTGCCTACCAAGGTACCTTATTCATTGAGATTGAACCCTGATTGTCGTTTTATGTTACAATGTGATGTCGGCCCTTTCGAGGCCGCAGAAATAGTTGAATGGTCAGACCCAGAATAGATTCGAGCTTTTGGGCTCGAATTTCGGCCTATATGGCCGAAAAAAGGGTAGAAGCGGCTCTCGAAGCTGATTTTAATCAAAATAAATATGATAAAGAAGAAACGGCCCCCAAGGCCGAATGGCAAGAAGGAATGATGGTTATTGAGGAGATAATAGAAGAAAAAATTTCTGAAAAAGATAAAAATTCTACTAAGAAAAGTAAAGATTCTGAGAAGGAATATCTTGAGGAAATGGTCAAAAAGGTCGAGACAAATGTTCAAGAAACACAAGGGTTTGAGTTTGAGAAACTAGATTGCATTTATGATGACTCCCCTTTAGGTTTTGAAGGATTTTTGTCTCAAGGCATTAAGAAAATGGAAGCTCAGGATCCTTTAGAGGAAGTAAATTTGGGAAATAATAATGAAAAAAGACCCACATTTATAAGTCAGAACCTTGAAGGAAATTTCAAAGAGAAAATTATTGATTTGTTGAAAGAATATAAAGATTGTTTTGCTTGGGATTATCACGAAATGCCTGGTTTGAGCCGAGAATTGGTAGAGCATAGACTTCCAACCTTTCCAGAAAAGCGACCAGTAAAACAGGCTCCAAGAAGATTTGCTCCAGAAATAGTTTCAAAAATCAAAGAAGAAATAGAGCATCTTATAAAGGCTAAGTTCATTCGAACTGCCAGGTATGTTAACTGGATTTCTAATATTGTGCCTGTTATCAAGAAAAATGGATCTTTAAGGGTATGTATTGATTTTCGAGATCTTAATAATGCAACCCCTAAAGATGAATACCCAATGCCGGTTGCTGATATGTTAATAGATTCGGAAGCAGGAAACAAACTTTTAAGTATGTTAAATGGGTATTCAGGTTATAATCAAATCTTTATTGCTGAAGAGGATATTTCGAAAACAGTTTTTGATGTCCTGGAGCAATAGACACTTATGAATGGGTTATGATGCCTTTGGCTTAAAGAATGCTGGTGCCACTTATCAAAGAGCCATGAATTCAATCTTTCATGATTTAATAGGAAAATTTATGCAAGTCTATATAGATGATGTTGTGGTTAAGTCTGAATCAAAAGACTTACATTTAGATCATTTGAGACAAGCTTTTGAGAAAATGAGAAAGCATGGTTTAAAAATGAATCCTTGATAAATTTTAAGTGATTGGACTCACAACTCACCGACTTTTTGGCTAAATTCCTTGATAAAGCACTTACTGGTTTTAATTAACTACCCTGATAGGTTCTCCTGAGAAGTATCCTAATTCTAACTGATTATGGAATTAATCACAAAACCCTTTTTTCTTTCCTAATCTGGTTTGTTAAATTGCCTAATTTTAAAGAAGTTTGAAAAGTTTTCCTTTAAATCCTAATTCCTAAAATCCTAAAAATAAAAAGAAAAACAAAGAAAATGCTGAAAATGCACTGCATAACAAAATGATGTATCAGTGGAGTATATATACAGTACATATCCAGAATATAAAAAGAGAAATAAAGAAAAATAAAAGAAAAAGAAAAGAAAAGCACCAAATAAAAAAAAATCAGTCCTCCTGATCCATGTGAGCTGCTCCACCCTCCCCTGGAAGAATAGGACTGTCCCCAGGCCACTGTAAATAAGCTCTAAACTGGTCAGGGTGCATGCCTGGGTACGAGTCCGTGCGAGCCTGATAATACATATCCTGGAAATGTACTGCTGCTCGATGGAGAGTGGACATCTGGGCTATCATATGTGTTTTCTGGGCAAGGATATGCTGAGCCCAGACTGGAGTCTGCATGTCTGCTGCTGCTGCTGCTGCTGCTGGTGGTGGTGGCTGCTGCTGCTCATCCTCATCATCATCCTCCTCCGGGATGTAGTTGGCTTCTATATACCCTCTGGTCATGGGGTTTAAGATGCGAACCGAAGGGAACACCTCAACACCTCTAGAACTGCAGAGGGTTGTGATTAATGAAGGAAAACCCAAACTGATTCTGGAGTTGGCGCTGCGGCGCCCCACAGAAGATACAAAGTCTGCTATCTTCTATGCGATGATACTGGAAATATTTATGTCTGCGCTAGTGATGATGTTGTAGATGAGGTGGGCTACTGGCATGGTGAGTCTGATACATGATTGGTGGGCTGGATGTTAGCCAACACCAACACTGTCCCCATCCGCGTTATGTCCCTCATGTCACGCCTGAGAATGCGAGCAACATGACCATAGACATTCCTCTCAAAGGAACGTCCCTGCAGGCTTAGTCTCTCTGCAGTCTGAGTATCTAGGGGATTATTCCCATAAACCCCGCAGCCCTCATCCTCTCACGATGCTGACACTCCATGAGTCTTCTATCCTCAGGTCCTAGAAATAATAAAAGTCTGTTGATCGCATCGCGATCATAAGAAATCACATACGTGGACAAAAGACTGCCGCCTCACATCAATGCCATGGTCTCCAATGGCATTGGCATAGAACTCCCTAACAATGTCAGGGTCAAAATGTGAATCTGGGCGGTTGAGGTGGACCCAGTTCCTCCTATGTATCTCAGCTCTGAATTCCTCATATTCCTAGGCTGCAATGACACTGCCCTCTCTTTGATGAAGTTACAGTCCATCAGTGAACTGTAAGCCTCTAAGGACTTAGCATCATTGAATCTGTGAGCATCGAAATCAGCGTCCTCTTGGGGTGCCTGCCTAGCTCTCTTAGCACATTTGCCTTTCTTAGAAGTGCCTGATGCATCCACTACCTTAGTGCGTGCCATCTGCAAATTAAAAATTTAACCCAAGATTATTCATGCAATTAAAATAATAGATTACTAATACTTAATGAAATAAATGGCCAATTTAATTCAAAAATTAAAGCAATCAACCTATCAAGCACTTGCACAAAAATTTTGATTTTAAAGTTACCCAATGCCAATTAATTAATTTATTAAGAGCATGCTAAAGCGATCAATTAAAGCAAGTCCTAATTGATTTTTAAACAGGGAAAAAATTAAGCTAAAAAATCATGTTATCAGCGACATGCAATAAAGCACAATTATTCAAGTATGGTCATGCAAAGATAGTATGGCACAAACAGAGCATTCATGCACCAAACAGAATAATTTGCAATAATTCGTTGAGCACTTCAAAAACTACCACCTAAACATATTAAAACACACCATAAAGCATACCACAGTAGCAAACATACTAAACTAAGACTCTATTGACAAATTTTCCTAAATTAAAAGGTCCTAAGAGCCTAAGTTATCTATCCTAAGGTTTTGCTCAAATAAATGAAAAACTGAAAATTTTAATCGGTGCAAAAGGACTAAAACTATAAAAAAAATAAAACATACCTGGTGTAGCTTTGGAAATTGAAAAGAAAAGGATATGGAAGTAAAAGGGTCGAAGAAAAGAATGAACTTTCAGAGAAAACAATGGTTAGGAGCGAAGGGAAGATTTGAAATAACCTTCCCTCGCTCCAGGATTCAAATAAATCCTGGAGTGCGCATTTGCGCTCCACTTTCGCTCAGCGAAAGTGCAGCGCGTGCTTCATAGAATATGAAGCGTGCCGCTTCGCTTCACCCACGCTCAGCGTAGGTGAAGCGTAGAAAATATAGAGCAAATTTTATAATTATGGGCTTCACCTGCGCTTAGCGCAGGTGAAGCGCAGAAAACAGAATTGAAATTCTATTTGTTGTTTTCTGCTGCTTCCTAACTTTAACTGTCTCATCCTTTCCTTACTAAAATCAATCCAATTCCTAATAATTTCTCAACATACACAGGCATTGAATCTAACACACTAAAAAATCAAAAACAAAAATCAAAGAAAAATTAAAACAAAAAATGTTGGGTTGCCTCCCAGGAAACTCTTGTTTAACGTCTGATAGCTCGACGCCTGGTTCAATCATGGTGACCTCAATTGGAGGATGATGGTTGACTCTGTTCAAGTTCTTCCTTTTAGTTCCCATCCTCCATGCCAATTCTTCAATTTGTTATCACTCTCATCACTATCTTCCTCTGTGTCTGATGTTGATCTTTTACTCTTCTTGAATCTGAACTCCATGATGGACTCTTGCTGCTTAACTCTCATCCTTGGTTTCCTCAGAAATCCAGAAACCTTTTTCTTCTTTTGCTCGACAGTATCTGGAGGAGCTTCTTTCTTTCTTACCTTTGGCAGCTTTGATTGAAATTGATAGATCCCATCAGTAGGATCTATTCTTACTTTTTCTGGAGTGTTCTGCACTTTGGGGATTCCTCTATCAATGTGAAACACAATGCTCTCATCTTTAGAGCTTAATTGGTATTTTCCCCGATCCACATCCACTTTTGCCTTAGCAGCTTTCATGAAGGGTCTTCCTAAAATTAGGGGGACAACAATATCCTCCTCTTCCATCTCTACAATGTAGAAGTCAACAGCATATACAAACTTATCTACTTTGATTGGTAGATCTTCAATTATCCCATAAGGGCTTTGAGTGGATTTGTTTGCAAGCAGTAACTTCACTTTGGCAGGCTTGACCTTCAAAATTCCCAGCTTGTTAAAATACGATAACGGCATCAAATTGATGCTCGCTCCAAGATCCAATAAAGCATGTGTAGCTGGTTGATTACCAATAGAAAGTGGTACAGTGAACTTACCTGGGTCAAGTGACTTTCCTGTGGTGTAGACCTCTTCTGGTTCTTCTTCTTCTCTTTGCAAGACTGCTTCTGGCTTTTCCTCTTGTTGAACACTCTTCTGTGCAACCTCTTCAGTGGGTACTTGCTCTTCAAATGTGATGTTTTCTTCTATATCACTTTCCTCTGACCTGTTGCCATCAGTAGCAATCAAGTTGCAGTGCTCCTTTGGGTTGGTCTGAGTGTTGGCTGTAAAGTGGCCATTCTTGTGTTCTGCCATCTCTTTTGCTAATTGGCCCACTTGACTTTCTAATGCTTTGATTGATGCTTCTGTGTTCTTCCTGAATCCATCAAATCCTTGTAAGAAAGCATCAATCTTCTCTTCCAAACTGTTCAATCTGTCATGCGTAGATGGTTGTTGTTGCTGATAAGGTGTCTGCCTATTTCCACCATTCTGCCCCCAACCAGAGTTATTTTGGTTGTTTCTCCATCCTTGAGAGTACTGGTTATTATTGTTGGAGAAATTACCTTACCTCCCTTGGTTACCCATGAAATTGACTTGCTCTGCTTGAGTTTCTTGGAAAGAGCATTGATCATTGGGATGGTCTCCTCCACATAAGTCACATATCAATGGTTGAGCTTGAATTGGTTGAGATTGGACAACCTTAAGTTGTTGAGGGAGTGCTTTTAATGTTTCATTGAGTGCCTCTATTTGTCTCTTGATAAGCTTATTCTCTCCTAGAATGACATCACTAGTATTAAGTTCCAACACTCATTTCTTCTGTATTTGAGCTGGTTGTCGTCCACATTGAGCTTGCTGATCATTTTGAACGAAGTTGTCAATGATTGAGATTGCTCGCTCTGCATCCATTGATAAGATAGTTCCTCCTGTTGCAGCATCTATGAAGGATTTGGAATCTGGCTTGAGTCCATTGCAGAAAATTTTGAGTTGAGCAATATCATCATAGCCATGATTAGGACATTTGTGCAGCAAAGATTTGTATCTCTCCCAGGCTTCACATAATGGTTCATCTGCTCCTTTCCTGAATGTGGAGATGTCTGATTTGGCTTGTATATATTTTCCTGGTAGGAAAAATCTTCTCAAAAATTTGTCTTCAACCACTTCCCAATTATTCAGACTTTGATTTGGGTGTGACTTCAACCACTCCTTAGCTTTACCTATCAATGAGAAAGGAAACAAGCGTAAATATACAGACTCTAAATCACCTTCCTCAAAACCCATAGTGCCAATTAATTCGTAAAAATTTGAAAGATGTGTATGTGGATCCTCATGATCCAATCCTGTCAATTGATGGGCACTGATAAGATTGAGGTGAGCGGCCTTTAATTCCAAGGACTTCGCTGTTGTTGGTAGAACAATGCTTGAATAATGGCGAGGTCCTTGATGCATAACATATTCTCCCAAAGTTCTTCTTCTTGGATTTCGTAGTTCCATGTTTTTGGGTTCTTCCTCAAGTCTCCTTCTTCTCCTTCTCCTGTTTCTACATCTGTTCTTCCTTGATGTCCTTTCTATTCTGGATCAAATTGTAACTAATTTGGGGACACCTGGCCTCTCAAAAGCATAAACAAGAAAACTTGAAAAGGGTAAGTGTGGAAGAGAATTTTAATTAAAAAGAATAAAAAATAAAAACAAAAAGAAAAATTTCTAAAAATTCCTAAAAAAATAAAATCTAATCCTAAGATAGAGTATATACAACTTGATAGTTAGACCTCCCAAGTCTATACGAATTGATACACCGTCCCCGGCAACGGCGCCAAAAATACTTGATGAGATTCTGGCAAGCGTACCAAAATTCCAGCAGTATAATAGTAAGTATCCACAAGGAACGGTTCACTTCGTATATATTAGTGATCAGACTATCAAGTAAGAAACTATTTTTGGTGATTTAATGTGCAGAAAATAACTTGCATAAAGTAAATGAGAAAATAAAATACAGTAAGATAGCTTTACTTGGGTTAGGATTGAACTTCGTATCATCGCACCCCTCATATATGTGAATTCCTATATTAATTATGAATATATTTCTATGATACCTTAGCCAACTCTACTGTTTTACCCCGGGGTTTTAGTAGTAAAACACTTGACGGTAATCCATGTGGGTTCTCCCAGGCGACAAACTACCACGACTTGATTGTTCTAAGGGTCAGTTGTTAAAACTATCAATTCACTGCATATTCCTATAGGGACTACTATGAAGAGGTTGTCACATTCCATCTTCAATCATCGATTCCCCCTATATTCCTATAACAATTACTATGAATATTTTTACCAATAAGAGTTCAAGTTTCCTTTGGCCCAGGCTCCCCCAAACTCGCTGTTAATCCGGAAATCTCTATCACATACTATCCTAGAATTAACCTATAACTTTGGCACAAAGGCGGAAGCTACGCATTAAGTAAAGCATAAAAATACCGATAACATAGAATAGGGATTCATAATTAAATACGAGAATTCACATACATTTGGGGATTGAATCAACTACATTCAATCCAACTGGAGAGTTTAGCTACACATGGTAGCCAGTCCAAACCAATGAAGAATCTGTCACCTTCTTCAATCCTTGTATTGCTATCTTGGCAGCCCTTCGAGGTCTCCCTTGAACTTGAGCCCTAAACTCTCTACCAAACTGTATGCAAAAAACTGCTTTGATCTTTACAAAAGGTCCTATTTATAGACTTAAGGAAAGCTATCTTAAATCTGGAAGGAATCTGTTTTGAAAACAGATCTAAAAACAAATTTGCGTTCCTGCGCTTCACCTGCGCTCAGCGCATCTGAAGCACAGGATCCAAAGAGGAATTCTGATGGCTACGCTTCACCTGCGCTCAGCGCAGGTGGAGCGTATTTCTCGATCCAACTTCTATTGATTCTCTCTCTTTTTAACTTGATCTCTTCCTGATCTCATTCTTGTTTGCTTGGCTTTCCTTGTTTCCCTCTTTTTGATCTGATTCTGTGTTTATCTTGGCTTTGAATTTAAATTGGGAAGTTATCCGCAGAATCCTTGTTTAAATGGCTGCTGATCTTATCTTTATTTGCTCTCATTTAAACTTCAAATCTGCAGATCCTATCCTCAAATAATGTTATCTTCTTTTCTCATTCAAATATCTCTCATAAATCTGCAAAATCAACAGATTTCTAATTAAAATAGTATCAAATTCAAAATAAATAAACACAATTATTACAATTATTAACAAAAAGTGATTATTTTGGGGCATAAATTACTATTCTACCCTTGATAAGTGCAGTAAAAATACAAGAATATATCACATAATTGGCACTTATCACTTACCTCATCTACATCCAAATTGAAAGAATACGGGAAGGCTATAATCTCAATTCTTTTACAAAACCTATTATTGTCCACAAGGTAGAAATTTCCAATTGATCCTTTGAAAGGGCATACTAATTACCATCAAATCGATAATTTGAGTCATAGATTGAGAAGGTACAATAGATTCCAACTAGGTTCCTAGATTAGGAAATCCTCCAATAGTTCATGTAGTAAGGTTACGCTAGATAACTAGATGACTAACATGTACCCGTGAGGACCGAACTGCATATAAGAACACTCATATTGACTTGTTAAGATACCTAGGGATTAGACTTCTTCCTCAAAAAAGAATCAAAATTTTTCGGTGTATGAATCTAAGAACCAAATAAGGACTCTAATGTGTCAGTCTAATATCTCAGGAAACAAAGGATTGAACTTGCTGCTTGCATCCTAAGCCAAATCACAAAGCATAAAGACTTAAATAACCTCACCATCATCAAAATAAAATCATTGACCACTTAATTAAATATCTCTTCAGATTTATAGAATGACTTAGGCAACTAATGATGAAATTAGAATCAAAATTGCAACAACCATCAGGATCAGCATACACTAACAGGGAACCAAGAGAGGAAACAAAAATGTGAGATTAAAGGCCCTAATTCAATTTCTTGAGTTATCTTTAAGATTACATCTACCACATGGTAAGCAACTTAATCAAAGAGCTAGGGTTGCTCCTCCTCACCAAGGGTGTTAGGTTTTCTCTAACCTCCCATGAGTCTCACACTTCCCTCTAACCCTTACCTGCCATGGGAACCCCCGATCCTAGAAATTTACAATCAACCTCTACATACAAGACATTCAAGCGACGCAAATAAACAGACATGTCATGCAATCATTCAAGCAGAAACAAACATCATGACTAATCAAACAAATCACATTGCCAAGGTGTAAACATAGGCAACCATCACTCTCTCCCCCCACTAGGGAGCCTACCCACTATGTTCCCTCTAAACCTCCCTCTTGTTTTCACCTTCCGAAACTAATTACGCACTCTCTCTCAAAAACTTCTACTTTACCCTTCCTTCTACGGGTGCCTCATGTCCATTAGCAATTAAAGATGACATCCTACAAAATTTCTAAGGTGAAAGTCCTACTCTTGGAACTGGGCCAATGTCACTTTCCCTCTATCTATCAAGTGGGTGGCTATAACCTTGTTAGGGAAGTGTCCCAATTCCCTAACCAAGGCATCCTACTCATGTCACTAACCATAATCCTGGGTACAACGCACCAAGTAGAGGGGTGATCAGTCCCTATACTGAGTACGGGGTACGATGGAATCATAGTAAGTCACGGGCAACTAACCTAACCACAGTCCAATTGGATTGAACTGCTCTAATACCAAAATGTAACGTCCTAATTTCTCAATTCAAGAATACTGTCTGTTGGAAACACTATTTAGAATTTCTGAAATTATTTCGCGCCATTTCAAGTATCGACATACAATCACACAGTTGTTTAGGCAATCTAACGTTTGCTTAAGCTTCCACAATATCATACATCATTACTTTCAATACAACCCTAAACACTAATAACTAGGGAATGAACCCACACTTAGAGTGTTATGGTTCATAAAACCCCTACCGGAAATCCGGCAGAGTTTTCCCGAAAAACAGGATATTCTCCAATATTCCAACTTAACCTGAAATCCAGAAAAACCACAAGTACAACTTGAAATATTACAATTAAATTTTAATCTACAATTAGGCCTCCATAGCCAATCTAAAGTCTCAACTTTACTACATAAATAAATCTTTAATTTACAAATACAATCATTAACACCCTACTTCATTTGAATCCTCAACTCTTCCGCCAAGAACCTGGACAACGACCTGCACAACTAAAATTAATTCCCACAGCGTGCGATGAGATTATGTCCCAGTGAGTGAGGTAACAGTGTGTGCGGTGTGGGGAGGCAAAGCACAAGATATACAACAATATAGCATTAAATGATAAATTCAGAAAACATTCATAATGACAGTTAGAGACATGTAATGTTAGCCATCCAATTACAACCATAAATGCAGTGTTAGTCATGAAGTGTTTTACCCAACACCCAAGGGGTCTTTCCACTTATCTGTGAGGCTAGACTGAGCTCAGACTAACAGGAACCGTCATTCCTGAAGGCCAGGAGACGTTACCCATTAACTGCGCTACATTCAAACAAGAATTTATTTCTTTTAACATGAGTCCATGGACTGAAGACAGAGTCTTGAAACATGAGTCCATGAACCAAATCTTGATTATTTAACATGAGTCTAAGGACCGAAGACAAAGTCTTGGGAACATGAGTCCAGGGACCAAAATCTGAGTGTTTAACATGATCATTTTAAACATGAAATCCAAGGACTCAAAAATAAATCTTTTAAACATGAAGTCCAAGGATTCAAAGTCATTAATTTCAACATGAGGTCTAAAAGACCCAAAACTTTTCTTTCAAAACATGAGGCCCTAAGACCCAAATCATTTTCTTCTTTAAAACATGAATGAATGATTTCAAGAGCATAACAATACTTTCATGAGCATGAACATGTGCATAAACAACAGTAAAGTCAAGGTTCAACATCAACAATCCAAGATTTCCCCAAAATTCCCAATTCCTCTAACCTAGGGTTTGAGCCATAAAGTCATACATTCAACCAATCCAATAATCCACCCTAGGATTGCATAAAAACAACTCTAATCAATAATAATAGCAAGGGGAGGAAGAATAGGGAGCATACATAGGAGAACAATCAAGAAAACAAGTGAGTGAGAACCACACTCACCTCAAATGGAGAAACAATGGAAAAGAAGGAGGAAGATGATGGAGACCCAAGCTGGGAGATGGTGGAAGATTGCCTCTACCCAAAGCCTTCTTCTTCTTTCTCCCCCTTTCTCTCTCTAGTTCCCTCTCCCTCTCTCTCTAAAAACCCTAACCTTGAGTGAAAATGAAAGGAGCAAGAGCGTACTTTGCTTCGCGCTGAAGCGCACTCAAAGTGTGTTGCAGCGCGCTAGTGTGCTGAAGCGCGCTACACACAGAGACCATCCTTCCTGACGCACAAGGGGTGCGCTGAAGCGCACCTGGAGTGTGTCGGAGCACACCTAGAGTGTGCTGAAGCGCATCTCAAACAGATGCTATCCTCCCTGATTCAACAAGGGGTGCGCTGAAGCACACCTGGAGCATGCTTGAGCGCACCTCCTCACATCCAAAAACTTCTCTCTTTTTTCCACTCTTTTATTAAGACCCTTATCCCAACAAATGAACTCAATTACAATTTAGGTTGTTCTAACTCTTGCATCCCTCATTACCTCTTTCAAAATCCTACCATTCCCACTTACTTCTCCTTCTAAATTTCCCTTGATATTCATGAACTCTCACTAACTTCATTTCTTTACTCGTAATCCATTCCTACTTCCTCAGGTTCTAAACCCTCTCCTTGCTCTTCTGTAGATTCATCTGAGGTCCAATTTCCTGGGATGTTATAGGTACACGACTAGTTTCTTACTTAAAAATACTTCATTAATTCCTATTTATAAGACACCTTTTAGAAATTGTGTATGTTCCTTTCGATAAGTGAATTTATAATTTCAAGTAAACATTTATTATAATTTTTTCTTATTTACCCTCTAATTGAGGATACCTGTGGTTAAACAAAAAAAATTGATAGTGGAATTAGTTAATGATATTAAATAAAGGTAAAACTAGAAAATTAAACTATTTTTTAAAACCCCAATAAAATTTGACTAACTTTGGTGGTCTATGTGATTTGATCAATTGTGTCTTATAAATAGGAATTGAGTGATTAATATTTTTCAATTTAATCATTATGATTTAAATCTTATAAGTTTCTGCACTAATATTTTTATTCCTCCATCTATTTTAATTTAATCTTATCAATTTTAATTTTTTGCAACATTAAAACATAACTCGCTTGCATGTAAGTCAATTATATTAAATAATATGATAAGACTAATCTTATATATTACTTTCCTTCAAAAAAAATCTTATATATTACTTATATATTACTTGAATTTATTATTTTTTTTTCTAAGCAGAGAGAAATAGAGTACAAGTCCAACCCATACAAAATTATAAGAATTAAAGTAAATTACTACAAAATGAGATAAATCCACCCACGTTAGAAGCCATAAAAGTAAAAACCGCGAAAGGAAAACCCATTACAAAACTTCAATTTTGCAAACAAAAAAGGAAACCAAGACACTACACTTTTTAAGAATAATAAATGAAAAGTTTGAATTTGTTACTTGTATATGTATATGATTATTATTTAAAATTTTATATACTTTTAGGTAAAATTATTATACTCCTTCGACATCATAAATTGATTTTAAAATCAGTATCGTTCAATTCAATTAAATAAAAAATTAAAACTAAATTAATGAATTCTTTTAGGAAAACTAGGAGTTAAGCAATTAAATGAATGGTGTTTATACCACCGAGCACGTGAATCAACTGGAAATGAGCTATTCTAGTTTAACAAATGGTCCCGTATGCAGCTTCCAAGTGTTAAACATAATTGTCTCCCACGGGATCCCTTTTATGGTACGCCCCACTCTAAGGATAATGGTTAACGTGTTCGTTGAAACTTTTGCAAATTGCAATCCTCTTGGCTTTTATGGTGTTGGCTACTTTATTTTCTCTTTCTTATTTCCTCTTGGTCGCAGTGGAAGTGGATTGTGATCCCTTACAGACTTTACCTACAAGATCAGAGGTTTGAATCCTGGAATCGGCACTCTTAGGAGGACTTTACCTAATCATCACCCTCGACCTAAGGGTTAAACTTACAGTTATGTCTGTGGGGGATTCCCGGTTAAAAACAAAAAAAAATCCAAAGCATAAAAAAATATTAATAAAATAAAAATTTTAAAAAAATGTTTTTTTTGTCAATTTAAAAATTATGTAGTCCTTCTCGTTTTACTTTAGTAGTAGACGAGTAGGGGTGATCATGGGTTGGGTTAACCCGACCAACCCGACGGGTTGAACCCGACCCGATTTGATGGGTCCGGGTTGGCCGGGTTCTCGGGTAGACCCGACCCAATAAAAATGGAACCAAGCACTGATGGTTTGGGTAACGGGTTTGGGTTTTGCCAACCCGGCCCAACCCGAGTAAAGGTTTTTTTTTCCTTCACAAAAAAATAGACATATATACAAAAAAAAAGTTGTTTTGGGTTTTTTTTTAACCCAAGAAGCTATTTTTTTGTCAAAGAATTTTTTTCTAGCCAAAGAAGCTTTCTTTTTTTTATTAAATCAAAAAATTGTTTTAAAAAACTGTTTCTTGTGTTTTTTTCTAGCCCAAAACAAAAGGCCCAACCCGACCTATGTATCCTCGGGTCAGGTCCAAAAAATCTCAAACCCAACTCGACCCGAGATCACCCCTATAGACGAGGCATAGTTATTATTTTATTGTTTTATTATTATTTTCGGTTCTTAGGTCTATGGACTATGGTTATGGTATGGATAGTTTTCATTTATTTTGGTCGGAAGGATATTTTGTTCCTGAATTTGGGCCATTATGCAAACCAAGCCCAACTTTGAGATCGGGCCTGGAAATGATTCGGGAATAGAATCCACCATCCTGATCCTGTTTCCTGATCTCCCACGTGGAAAATCGTAAACCACATTCAAACATCCTCCACCTACTACATCCACACAGTCCAGCTTCCCCTTCAAACCACCAGAATATCCACAATCTCCCTATCCGATTCTCAAATCCATATAAATGATAAAATGAAAACCACGAGACGTGGTGATTACTTCTCTATCTGTATTTGCAACAGTCACACTCCAAAGTCCAAATACAACTCCCTAAATAATGCAACAAAAATAACAATTGATGGAATGATGGGCATGGCCACATTAACCACACAACCAAGTTCTAAGCAATAGCAGCAGTAACCACACAATTAATAATAGTAACTAATGCATTTTCTATCTCCATTTTGAAATGGCACATTTCATACCCTCTGCTTCACCATCATTAAACCACAACACATTGCTCCCAAAGTTCCCATCATCACGGAAAGTTCATTTTCATGTTGGTGTTGTGTTCCCCCGTCGCCGGAACTTTCTCCGGTGCTCGTCTTTCTCCGACAAGCACCACACCAACTCAGAGGACGCGGTGGAGCTTCCTCTGTTCCCTCTCCCTCTGGTTCTCTTCCCCGGTGCCATCCTTCCCTTGCAGATCTTCGAGTTCCGCTACCGCGTCATGATGCACACGCTCCTCCAAACGGATCTCCGATTCGGTGTCATCTACTCCGATGTCGTTTCGGGCGTCGCCGGCGTCGGGTGCGTCGCAGAAGTGATGAAGCACGAGCGTCTCGTCGACGACCGTTTCTTCTTGGTGTGCAAAGGACAGGAACGGTTCCGAGTGAGCGGCGTGGTGCGGACGAAGCCGTACTTGGTGGGGAATGTGACGTGGCTGGAGGATAAGCCTTCAGAGAATGAGGAGGTTGACGTTGAGGGTTTGGCGCGTGAGGTGGAGAGTTACATGAAGGAGGTTATTCGGTTGTCGAATCGGTTGGGTGGGAAAGGGGAAAAGGAGGTTGGGGATTTGAGAAGGAACCAGTTCCCTACACCTTTTTCATTCTTTGTTGGAAGCACTTTTGAGGGTGCTCCAAGAGAGCAACAGGCTCTTCTCGAGTTAGAGGACACTGCTGCGAGGTTGAAGAGGGAGAAGGAAACTTTGAAGAACACGCTTAATTACCTCTCTGCTGCCTCTGCTGTTAAAGATGTCTTTCCTTCTTCTTGATGGAATTTGCACCTTCAGGTTAATTAATAATTACCCTGTTGCGGATAGGTATACAGACCAATGGCTTGGGGAAGTTGTAAATTTTGATGCGTAATTTTGTGATGTTTAGTTATGGCGTATATATATAGTTGCCTGCTGGTTATTTGATTTTGTGATATAATACTAGACTGCATACAATTTGCTAATACAAATAGTTGATCCTTCTCTCTTGAATCCTGGTAATGGCATTGTGGACTCAGACGTTTGAGTCAGCCTTTGTGGGCATCTTTTGTTTTCGAAGTTTAATTAAAGAAGAAACAATTTATAATTAATTGAACTAAAAAAAAATGCATAATTTGAAACGCAAATTATACTCCTAATGAGTATTATCAGCCACAGTGGTGCATATTTAGCCAAATGAACACCAAAGAGTTGAAGTTTAGTTGAGCGTCAACTAAGATTCTGGGAAGAGTTTTCAAGTCAATCCTCACTAAATAGAGGATTAAGGAATTTTAATTGTGTCTAAACCCCGAAAAAGATTATTTCAGGTAATACATAATACATGTGTTAAACACAAATGAAAAAATTAACCAAATGCAAGCTTCAAGGTTGTGTCTTTGTTTAGTTTAATTGTCGCTATTGAAGTAGTATTGAGTGGAGAAATTGTTTCTGTACAATAAAGTTGTACAACAATGCTCTACAACATTGAAAGAGAAAGAAATAAAGGAGAGAGAGTGTGAGATGTGATAGGTGATGTGATGGAGAGAGATAGAGAGAAAAATTATGTTGTATGAGTTGTTGTATAATTTGGTTGTATGAATAATAGATCTCGTATTGAGTGGGGTATCATTTGGGAGACTATTGGGAGCAGCAAGACAATAAAACTCGAATCTATGGCTACCCATTTCATCCGTCCCAACTTTGATGAGAAAAAACTCGCTTTAATCTGGTTTAAGGAAAATCTGACCCCAACCCCCACTCCACCTTTAATGGAGTGCAAGAACATGCCATGCCCCGAAACCGACTCAATATAATAATTAAATAATTTTAATTGAGTTAGAATCAATTGACACCAAATGTCAAACTTCGAGTCTTACATCAATTAATAACTTTTTGTAGAATGTGAAATTGACTAATTCAACCGTTGAATTGAAAGATATTATGGAGTAGATCAAGTCTATAAAATTTCATGCTAATCAGAAACTAATTAATACTTCATCACACCACTTTATTTTAACGTGTAATATGTTTTTAAAATATAAGGAAAGGTACATTGCTAAATAACATACATACGAATATCTAAAAATTTTGAAATTTAATACACGTGATCATAATGATAATATAATATGATTCAATGGTTGGATTGGTCAATTTCACATTCTACAAAATGTTATTAATTGGTGTAAGTCCTGAAGTTTGACACCTAGTGTCCATTGATCCCGACTCATTCTAATTATACTAATAGTTAAATAATAAAGATAAACTTATATATTTTTCTTAAAATATAATATAGTTCTTAGATTTCTTATTTTTTTAGGATTTTCAATGTCTATATTTAATATTATTTGAATTAGAATATATTAGTATAAATGACTTTATTTAAAAACATGTATTTAAGTTATTAAAAATAAATAAAAAATTGAAAAATAGAGAGGGTAAGATTCCCGTGGGATCCCCTGAACCCGACGGGGACTCACTGGAATGGGGTTGGGTTTCATAATTTCATACCTGCGTTCTCTTAAAACTCGAACCTGAAACCCATCCCGACTTTTACAGGGAGGAATGGGGAGAGCAAAACTCACTCCCGACCTGTCCCGTTGTCATGCCTTACAAGCATCAAACGTGACTTTATCTGTATTTTTATTTGAGGGATAGGCTCAGTGAATTATTATGTTTCTTTTATGCTTTGTTTGGTTTATGATGTAAAATCGATTCTCATGAATACCATTAAAGATTGAGTGACCGTGATTTATTTCGATTTAGTGGGAATCAATTTTAACACCTCCTAATTGTTGGAAATGAATATAAATTGTCTTAATAAAAAAAGAAACACTCAAGAACTAATTTCACACGCAATTCTTTTGTTAAAGAAATAATACCCTCACGGATTTGGTTTTTTTAATAGCTAACTTACACACTCAAAATAATACAAAAATAACTCGTTGAAATTTTCTCTCAATTTATTACACTCATGATGATACATAAACTAATTAATACCACACCTATTTATACCAAAACATAGTCAATTTATAAGCTCTAAAACCGACAAAATACAAGTTTGTGACTTTTCAAACCAAGTATGCATAGTTGCTTTACAACTAATAAATCAATAAAATGATGAGTTGAAAACTTTGACTAAAGACAACTAAATGATTAAATGAAAACTTTGACTTTCAAGAAGCATAATAATCTAGTCTTCATGCCATATAGAAACAAAAAATAGATTTCAGCACCTTCCAGTTCATCATGTAGCCAATGTTTTAATTTCCAACCTCCTCCCTAAAACTTGGCTCGATCATTTTAAGCATATTCTTCCACTTCAAGAATGAATTGACTTTGAGTGGCTTTGTAAAATTATTTGTTGTTTGATCTTCCGACGAACAATATTCCACCACAATTTATTTATCTCTGATCATATCTCATATATAGTGATACTTGATTTTAATGTGTTTGTTGTGACCATTAAAAATTAGATTCTTTGTTAAAGCAATTGTTGATTTATTATCAAAGAATATTTTTATAGGACCATCTTGTTGATGTTGTAGCTCACTCAACATTCTTAGCAACCAAACTACTTGAGTAGCACAATTTGTTGTTGTTATATACTTTACTTATCCTGTTGAAAGGGAAACAATTTGTTGTTTCTTGGAGGACCAATAAAATATAGCTGAACCAAAATGAAAAGGATAGCCTAAAGTGCTTTTTTGTGTTGCAGTGTCGCCTCCCTAATCACTATTTGTGTATCCAATCAGTTGTATCTTGTTAGCACTTGAATAAAATATGCCTTCATCAATCGTTCCTTTATTGTACCTCAAAATCCTCTTTGCAGCTTACCAATGAAATTGTCAAGGTGAATCCAAGAATCTAATTATAAGTCCAACTCCATAAACAACGTCAGATCTTGTTGTTGTCAAGTACTTGAGACTTCCCACTAACTTCCTAAAATTAGTTGAATTAACTAGATCACCACCACTTTCCATTTCTATCTTCAATCTTTCTTCTACTGGTGTAAACATCGGTTTGCAAGCTTCCATCTTGAATTTCTTTAAGACATTTGTTGCATACTTCTTTGGAGAGATAAGCATTCCTTCATTTGTCTGCTTCACTTCAATTCCTAAGAAATATGACATTAGACCCATATCTATCATTACAAAATTTGAGGTCATATTTTCTCGGAATTTAGCTATCAATTTGGAATTGTTGCCCATGAAGATCAAATCATTCATGTATAGACAAGAAATAATGATATCTTCAACCTTGATGGTTTCAACATATAAAACATGCTCATACAGACTCATATGAAAGCCATGACCAATGAAGTATGTGTCAATGCGTGTATACCATGCTCTAGGTGTAACGTCCAAATTTCTAAATCCCAGAATTAAGCCCGTTGGAAGCAAAATTCTCGAATTTCTGAAACTATTTCGCTTCATTATTGATATCATAACAACAACACCTCAAAAGCTTATTGTAAGTCTAACGTTTACATAAGCTGAATACATCAATCATATATCATACATCTCATAATCCATATGCCGCTTAGTGGCTCAAAATGAAATCATCATAAATACAAAATTTCTAATCTAACTCAGCATGGTATAACTCATATACATCAGTTCCCCTTAGGGGATTCAAAATAAATAACTAAAGGTGGAATGATCCACTTAAGAGAATTTAACTCTCCATCCATACATCCAACTAGACAATCCTACATACCTAAAATAATCCCATAAACATGGGGTGAGACTAATGTCTCAGTGAGCATAACCATGAAACATGCAATGTGGGGGAAATAGGCAAGTGTCATGCAACATAGAGTTCACAATTCATCATGGCATCATAAGCTTAGCAAAAATGAAGATAAAATGCATGAGCTGCATTACCCGGCAGTGTTGAGTCTAAAAAATATCATTAAGTATTTAATAATGATTGAGTCTCATTTTCCTAAGTTTTAATGAGTAACAAATTATGTTAAAATTACATTTGCAAGAACTGCCTATGCTTTTAATGTGTTTTTCATGTTTCAACAAGATGGCTGTAACACCCCAGCCTTGACCCGCGGCCCATTACCTTTATCACCAAGGAATCTAAGACTATAAGTCCCCTTGGTCTTAGGTTCGAACCCACGGGAAGTTCCCTTTGGGAATATCCACCTGAGGGGGGGTGGAGAAGCTAAGTATGTTAACACGCCCAGTGAATACCAAGGGGACTTATAGTCTTAGATTCCTTAAACCCACTACCAATTGGTAATGGGTTTAGGTTCGAACCCACGGGAGGTTCCCTTTAGGAATATCCACCTGAGGAGGGGTGGAGAAGCTAAGTATGTTAACATGCCCAATGAATTCCCGGGTGATAAAGGTAATGGGCCACGGGTCAAGGCTGGGGTGTTACAATAATTCCACCGTGCCCATAACTTACTATAATTCCACCGTGCCTCATGCTCAGTTTAGGGACTGATCACCCCTCTATTGGTACGTTATACACGAAATTATGGTTAGTAACTTAAGCAGGATGCCTTGTTGAGGGAATTGGGACACTTCCCTAACAAGGTTAGTGCCACCTATATGATAGATAGAGGGAGAGCGACATAGGTCTATTACCAAGAATAGGACTTTCACCTTAGAAACCTTATGCGATGTCATTTTAGTCCTAGAGGGATTAAGGTACCCTTAGAAGGAAAGGTAAGGAAGAGTGTGTAGTTGGTTAAAAAAGGTAGAAGTAAAAGGAGAGGTTAGCTGGAATGATGAGTGATCTCCATAGTAGGTTAGGGGAGTGTAAGCTCCGTGTGAGTAAACTCGGGCGATGTAATGTGATTGAACAATAATAATGCTTACCTGTACTTGAATGATTGTTTGACATGCGTGTTGGTTGTGTTGCCTGAATGACTGCGTGTTCTATGCCCTTGGTGGGGAATCATGATATGGTTGCGAGTAGGATGTTTGCATGACTTGTAGATTGTTTGACTTGCTTGGAAGGTCTTGTAGGTAATGGGAAGTGGTAACATCTTAAGGAAAGGGTTGAAGGGTTTTAAAATTTGAGAATTTTGAATTTGGATTTCATGCTTAGTGGACTAGGGGTTATGGTAGGTAAAAGTTAGAATGAAA
The DNA here is from genome assembly GCA_026901365.1 of Sesbania bispinosa. Taxonomy (NCBI): domain Eukaryota; kingdom Viridiplantae; phylum Streptophyta; class Magnoliopsida; order Fabales; family Fabaceae; genus Sesbania; species Sesbania bispinosa. The sequence goes on along the minus strand of QLOH01000226.1, from coordinate 558,536 downwards.
GTGTGGGACTCATGGGAGTATGGGAAGTTGATGCCATTAGTGATAGAGGGTAATCCTAGCTTTTGGTTAAGTTGTTTAATGGGTTAGGTGTGATCCTAAAGGCAAATAGAGGAAAGAAATTAAGATCTCTAAACCCCCATCAGTGTATGTTCATGTTGATAGTTGTTGTTATCTCAACCTTAACCTCCATGGTGATCGTTTTTGTCCTTCGATGGGTCTGGCTAAACATTACACCAGATGATACATGCTTTTAACCCAATGATGGTGAGATTGTACCAATCTTTCATTTGATTTTAGTGTGCAAGGGGTAAGCCAATCCTTTATTCCCTAAATTACTAGATTAATACCCTAGAACCCCTAAGCGGCTATTAGAGGTGAGCTCGACCCTTGTAGACCCATGTCAAGTATTTGGCTATTTAGTGCATGAATGCTACATGGTTTGTTGGAAGGTTTCCTAGTTTAAGGACCAAGTGAGAATTTGTTGTACTTTGAAAATCCATGACTACCTTGTCCCACTTTAGAGCCCTATGGCCTTTAAGCTTTTGAGTTTACCACCATGTGGTCCATGCCTGAGTTCTGGTTAGGCATTATCACTTAGTTAGAACCTCATGATCAATTCCTGTTGAGCTAGGGAATAAACACAAGAGTGTAAGGGGAGTGAGTGACATTGGAAACTTGGACGTTTAGAGGTACTTAGTAAGTTGCAATCGTGGTAAGTTCTTTCCGATTTTAGGCCTACTTAGTTGTTAACACCTAAAGAAAAGGTTCCTTTTGGTTTTAGCCAATGTGTCCTCGGGGTAGAAGTCGTATAACTAATGGTTTATGTTTAGTGCATCGTTTTCCCTTTTTCCCGTGTGTAAGGAACCCTGTTGCCTATGTTTAGGAAGTTGTTGTAGTACACAGGTAGTTACCTATGTTCTCACTTCTCATTGGTAGAGCTAGACCTACAGGTTGGGCTTCTTAGTCTACTCCCAGTTTGTTCCCTGAGCGGAAGAGCTCTGATCTTTAGGGTTCATGAGAAAAAAAAATCTTGCAGAATTTAGAACTGTTGTTTAGTGCATAGCTCCTATGAGAGTCAAGGATCAGTATCTAGTTATCGTTTTGTTAAAGGATTAGTGTTAAGCTGGTGAGGGGGATTCATTGTTAGGTGTTGCACATTCTCCTTCCATGTCTCTTGTTTTTTTTTTAAGTTCCACCATCATTTTAGGTTTATATGTGTCCCCTGGCTCATCAGTGCAATTGGATGTTCCTTCAATTGCTACGGTGGTCAGCTTTAGGCAATAGCTTTTGACGTCTTAGTTCAGGGCATGTGGTTCGTGCTCACTCTCCTAGGTTGAAATGATAGATAATTTTGTTTTTTATGCTTGTGCACATGATGGAGTGATAGGTACAGGCAGGCCTACACCCTATCATGTTCTGGTAGAAGAGGTGAGTTTCACTTCGGATGAACTACAAGAGTTTGTCCATTCTCTATCATATGTGTATCAGAGGAGCAACATTTGGCTGCAGTTCTACTTTTCAATTGTTGGAGATATGTCAGTTGTTTTATTAGAAACCATTGATGAGATGACATTGTTTATAAGATTACATTTCAGACCAGCTAGCTTTTGGGGGTCACAAAGTAGTTTTGTGTGATATACTTAAACCTTGAGGACTGTTAAAGAGGGCAAAGCCCTTAAGGGGGGTAGCCTTGTAGGGAAGGACATGAGAACCCATCGCTTAACTTAGAATGCTTACTAGAAACACTCAGAGCACAGTCAGGTATTTAGCAACCTAGAGTTTGAATCAATCAGTAGATGTTGGAAATTAGGATCCCTAATAACTGGGACAACTTGTAGGTACCCTCCAAGGTTTTGTGCATGGTTTGGGTGTTGAGTTAGAAATCATAATTAGGAACTTGGAAGACCACTTTTTCGTCTTAACCCCGTTATATAGATAGTTTGAATCAAGATGTAAGTTACTCGAGGGTGAGGAAAACCAAGGAGAGGCTTCTTAGGAACCCATGTCAGGATTGTGGCAAAGGAAGGGTAGATGATGACAGGAATTGCCAAGGATCTAGAATTGAGCAAAACAAACCAATTAGAACCAAAATTAAGCAATTAAAATGCAAATATAGGTGCTGGAACAGCAGCTATATTCACGTGGAAAATGAAAGAAAGTGAAGGAAAATGAAGGAAAAATGGAGAGGATAGAAGTGGAAGATCGCCACTGATGCAAGTCCTTTCTTGCAGCAGATAAGATCAATCGCCAGTCGCCACTAATTCAGGAGAATTAGATAAGACTCATCCATGGTTTAAGCAACAACCACCAAGCACACTCAACTCACAAGGGAGGAGATTCTCAACTCACAAAGAGGAGAAAAAGGGGCATAATGCCTTTACTTCAAAATTCAAGTTGTCTTGTTACATGAGGGAGAGCTCCTTTATATAGGAGAAGGAGGGGGAGGGGGGTGGCCATCTTGGGCGATGTGGGACTTCAAGAAAAAGAGAAAAATAAGAAAAGAAAATAAAAGATGAGTGAATATTCATCCAAGGTGGGATTTGAACCCACTCCCCAAGAGGCTCCTAGCTCAACTATGACTTAGCCATTAAAGCCATGTCCCATGCGCCCCACTCTTAAGGAAAAAGGAAAAAGATGAAATAAAACTATCCTACATGGGAATTGATCCCATGACCTCCTATACCTTGTAGCAAGGTGACCCACTAACCATTAAACCCAAGGGTAGGGGCGCCCAAGGTAGGAGAAATTACATCAAAATAGAAATGTCCTAGTCTAGGGTGGTGCATAGGACCATGTGTCCTATTCCTGGGTCAAGGGTGTCCTTCTGTAGGGTAGTGACCTTTATCTTGTAGGGTAGTGACCCTTTATTTGTAGGACACTAATTTCTCCAACTCTTCCTTGCTTGAAGTCGGTGCATATCCTCCAATGTAGGTCTTGCAGGTCCAAGCTTATAGCAGAGTGTTATCATTCCCTCCCCCTTGAAAAGGATTTGACCTCAAATCTGAAAATTCAGAAAGAAGTCTTAAGAGTAATGAACTGGGTAGAAGAAGGGGATGGATGACAAAATTTAGGAAGTAAGAAGATACTTCCCTTAGCCCTTGGAGAGTAGAGTTAGAGGTCCACAAATTGAACATCTTCCTTGAGCCTAGACAACAAGAAGAAGACCCATAAGTATTATTCCTAAGCAAACAAAGTGAAGACTCATAACAAAAATACTTAGGGATCATAAAGATTGGTAAAATAAAAACATAGGATGTGAACAAGAGGCATTTGAGATAAGGGTTAGAAAACTCCCTCAATGAAGATTGAACCATCTTGTCCATGTACTCTGCGGATTTAGATCCTGGATCAAAGACTAATCTTTTGAAGCCCTCCTTTGCAAGTAATACAAGTAAATGGTCATGGAGAAAGCTTAGGAAATAAATTCCACTCGAGTACAAAAAGTGTTTCAATGTGCGATATCCATCAAAGTATTTTATACTATGTTCCCAAATAAATGCACATGTGAAACTATGTGGCATGAATGTCTTAATATTTTTTAATAACATCCCAACATTTTTACCATGCCATGAAGTATTCATGCAAGTTTGTTCAAGAGCCATATCCATACTAAAGCACTCACTCAAGTAAGATGACACCTTTTGCATATTATCATATGTGTTCATGAAAGGTGAAATACCAAAAGAACCACAGTGAGTATGCATATTAAGAAGCATATCATCATTTGAATTAGATGTCAAACAAGTTTTCCTACATGTGATAGCTTCATCCAAAATTTTATCCTTTTTACTAACTAGTTTAAGAGCATAATACACATCCTTGTATGAAATAATTATTTTTGGTCCAAAATGTGTATTCATTCTATAAACACAAACCAAAGGCACATGCATATTCAATCCAACTTTGTTTTCAATCTTATCATGCAATCTAAAGGAATTGAGTAAGCATGCATCTTTAGTAAGTTTCATGGTACTCTCATACATAGTTGGCTTTTCTAGACATGCAATAGGTTTCAAAGCATCATCAATATTGTTCATTTCTTTTAAACATGTAATGCTTTGAGGCATATAATTGTGCATAGAAAAAGGCATTTCATGCATAAAGAAAGTTAGTTTAGAGAACCCCCTTTCATTAGCTTGAGTTGTCTTCTTTGCAACACTAGAAGTATTTTCCCTTAACCTATTCATGCTTTCACTAGAAGAGTTAGCATTTAAATGATCACAAGAAAAACATACTTTCTCTTCTTTCACTCTTAATTTATTTTCCTTGTTTTCTCTTTCAAGTTTCTCTTCTTTCTCTTTTTCTAATTGTTCTCTTTTCTCTTGTTCTATTAACCTCTTAAGTTGGATTTGATCTTCCCTAATTTCACTAGTGGTCATAGGCATTAAGGTGAATTTAACCCCTTGGTGGCGGAACCTATAGGTGTTGGAATACCCATCATGCTTCACCCTTCTCTCATATTGCCATGGTCTTCCTAAAAGGATGTGAGAGGCTTCTAAGGGTATGACATCAAAGGTTATTTCATCTTGGTAATCCCCAATTTTGAACCTTAAGCTCACTTGCCTATCCACCTTAAATTCTTCCTCATCACTCACCCATTTAAGTGTATAAGGTTCTGGATGTGGGGTAGTAGGTAAGTTTAGCTTGTTAACTAACCTAAGGCTAGCTAAGTTGCTACTACTTCCTCCATCTATGATCACTAAACATACCTTATCTTCAATTTGGCACCTAGTGTGGAATAGGTTCTCTCTTTGGCTCTCTTCTTCACCCAAAGGTGTTTCTAAGGCTTTCCTAAACAACATGGTTGCCCTTTCTCCTTGCCTCCTTCCTTCCATTCTCCTAATTGATTTTATGTTAAAAATTTTAAGGACCTTTCCACTCAACTAAGTGTTTACACTCAAAGGAATGTTAACACTCGTGTATGTCACTCTTTTTTGGCTTTTTCTAAGATGAAAACACTCTTGCCTCTTCTACTCGGTTGGTGTTGGTTGAAGTTGCAAAGACCAGAATTAGCCTAAGTCTTAACCCTTACCCAAATAGAAGCGTACTAACAAAAGAAAATACTACCGGAAGAAAGAAAGAATACCTAAGACAAAACAGAGAATTGATATGACAAACAAGAAAAGCTGGCACTCAAACAAGCTTATACACAAGAGTAGACAGCAAACAAGACAAGACGGAAGAAATTGCAAAGAGAATTGTTTTTGGTGATTTTTGAAAAAGAGTTGCCAAAATTGTCGTTTTTAAGAAAAACAGCAAATACAACTCAATTACGGTATACAGGAAAAGAAAAAGAAAATTACAGTAAAACTGTCACTGTATTGTTGGGATAACTCTTTGTTTTTGTTTTTCTATTTTTTTGAATTTTTTTGAATTTTTTACTCTTTTTGGGTGTCTTTTGACTTTTTTCTTCCTTGTTGTTGACTTTTGCACCCTTTTTTGCTTTTTACACCTCTTTTTCTATTTTTGGCACGTACGTACCTTTTGTATTTTTCTTGCCTTTTCTTTCTTTTTTTGTCTTTTTCCCCAACAGAAAATTACAGAAATTTGTACACAATGAAAAGAAAATTAACTGTACCTACTGTAATATTTTTGGAATTTTCTGACAGCAAACTGGTCCAAGTGGCCCAGAAAAGCAAAAATAATGAATAAATTGATTTCTAAAAACTGTAAAAACGTAATGGCAACTTGATTTCAAAAATGGCCAAAAAAATTGCTTAGCACTTCCTTGTTGATTATACAAAACCGGTATGGTCACAGAAACGCGCTTGGTTCAATTTTAAGATTGGAATTAAACTTTGAAGGAAAATCAACAATTAGAATTTGTTGATCTTCTTCCAATACTATGAACCAAAAAAGATCCTATAGGTGAGCGTTTTGCACAATCAAACAGGGAAAGTCCAAGGTAGAGATAGCGGTCAATCCAAATTTGCAATCAGAATGCCAATCAAACAGACATAACAAGAGTAGGAAATTGAACAAAACAAGAGCCCAAAAATGCGCATAAAATGGCAAAAATAAAGAGGAAAATTGCGCAAAATTAAATGGCAAGAAATTAAAGGGGGAAACTGAAATTAAAAGGATGGGGAGGGCAGAAATGTAAATGGCAGAAAGTAGAAGGGGATGGCAGAAAGTAAAAGGATGGGGAGCAGCAGAATTGTAAAGGGGGAAGCGGAAATTAAAAGGATGGGGAGGACTGAAAGTAAATGACTGAAAGTAAAGGGGAAGCTGAAATTAAAAGGATGGGGAGAGCTGAAAGTAAATAGCTGAATGTAAAGGGGGGAAGCTGAAATTAAATGGGATGGGAGAAGCTGAAATTAAATGGCGGAAAAATAAAAGCGGAAAGTAAAGAGATGAATATGGGGATGACAATGTAAAGGTGATTGGGAGAAAATGTAGGTGAACGATCTTTGGAAAAATGAAGACAACAATGCCTCCTCTTACCACACTTCACCACAAACAAGCAGTTATATCAATTAATTTGCAAGAATCACTCAAGAACAAGTATGAGCAATTAAAGAGGCATTTAAACAAACACCTAGGGGGTGGGAATTAGCGGCCCAAAACAGCCCCCATCTAGCAAGAATTCAAGCAAATCAATCAAGACAGACAAGTGCTGATAGCAGCAGAAAGGCACCTCGGGCCTGGGAAACAGTCCAAGTCCAAATTACAATTGAAAGAGGGATAGAATTACACTAAATTGAAGCAAAATTCTGCACAAAAGAGGTGCAGCAAGGTCGCTCCAAACAGCCACAAAATCAGCCCCAAAGTTGCTCAATCCATCAAGCTCTGATACCAATTGATGACAGGAATTGCCAAGGATCTAGAATTGAGCAAAACAAACCAATTAGAACCAAAATTAAGCAATTAAAATGCAAATATAGGTGCTGGAACAGCAGCTATATTCACGTGGAAAATGAAAGAAAGTGAAGGAAAATGAAGGAAAAATGGAGAGGATAGAAGTGGAAGATCGCCACTGATGCAAGTCCTTTCTTGCAGCAGATAAGATCAATCGCCAGTCGCCACTAATTCAGGAGAATTAGATAAGACTCATCCATGGTTTAAGCAACAACCACCAAGCACACTCAACTCACAAGGGAGGAGATTCTCAACTCACAAAGAGGAGAAAAAGGGGCATAATGCCTTTACTTCAAAATTCAAGTTGTCTTGTTACATGAGGGAGAGCTCCTTTATATAGGAGAAGGAGGGGGAGGGGGGTGGCCATCTTGGGCGATGTGGGACTTCAAGAAAAAGAGAAAAATAAGAAAAGAAAATAAAAGATGAGTGAATACTCATCCAAGGTGGGATTTGAACCCACTCCCCAAGAGGCTCCTAGCTCAACTATGACTTAGCCATTAAAGCCATGTCCCATGCGCCCCACTCTTAAGGAAAAAGGAAAAAGATGAAATAAAACTATCCTACATGGGAATTGATCCCATGACCTCCTATACCTTGTAGCAAGGTGACCCACTAACCATTAAACCCAAGGGTAGGGGCGCCCAAGGTAGGAGAAATTACATCAAAATAGAAATGTCCTAGTCTAGGGTGGTGCATAGGACCATGTGTCCTATTCCTGGGTCAAGGGTGTCCTTCTGTAGGGTAGTGACCTTTATCTTGTAGGGTAGTGACCCTTTATTTGTAGGACACTAATTTCTCCAACTCTTCCTTGCTTGAAGTCGGTGCATATCCTCCAATGTAGGTCTTGCAGGTCCAAGCTTCTAGCAGAGTGTTATCAGTAGATGTTGGGGGTATGTATTCTGAGGAAGGATGAGAGGATCACTTAGAGTTAATGTGAGTTAGGCATGGAACACTTAAAGGATAATGACGTTTGGGAGGTAGCCTATAAGGTTAGCACTTTGAAAACGAGTCCAAGATTGCAGACGTACCCTAGTTTTCTTTTAGTCACCTAGAGTAGTGAAGGTATTTGTATCGGGAGATAATTCTTTAGAGTTCATAGTTCTTGGACATAGCTAGAGGTATGTTTGGGATCTGATGTTGGGGAAGAAACCATGGCAAATTTTGAGAACAAAATTTATTTAAGGGGGTAGAATTGTAACATCCCGGAAATCGGGACCTAGGAAACATGAGAGAAGCCTTAGGTGGTAAACCCAACAAAGAGAGGGGAGTTAGAAGTAGGAAGAGAATTTATAAGCTAAGTGTGATTTCAGACAAGGAATTAGGGAATTCATTAGGAACCACGGGTTTTAAAAGAGTTTAGAACAGGGACCGAGAGCTAAGTCAATTAAGTTATAGGACGAGTTAGAAGGAACCGCACCCGGAATCGGATTGAAATATAAAGGTTTAGGAGTGAGGAAATGAGTTTGGTTAAAGAAGAAATAAGTTGAAAGGAAGGATTAAGAGAAAGAGTTAAGGAGAAGAGAAACACCTTAGATCTTAGCCATTAATGTGGAAGACTAAGCTTTGTGGTAAAAGGAATGGATTTGTTAAGAATTAGAGTGGAGAAAGGTTTGGAGGAGAAGAACTAAGTTAGAATAAGGTTTTAATGGAGAAGAATTAGGTTTGAGAAGGAGAAAAATGAATTGGAACCAAGAGGGGCACAAACCGATGTTATTGCTTAATTTTGGGAGTTAGGCCTAATGACCTTAGTGCACTAATTCGCAAATATCTAGAGACTAGGGAGTCCAATTAAGGTGATTCCACTTTCATTAGAAAGCTCATTTCCGGGGCTTCAGTTTGATATATTATATGATATTATTCCGAGCTCGTTTGCACCTCCAAACAACAAGTTTACACCCTACAGTGCGCAGAGTGCGCTGGAGCGCGCTGATACGTGTTAAAAGTGCGCCCCAGCGCGCGCGGACCATAATCGTTTTTAAAACAGGGGAGACACGTTTTCTCCCCATTTTTCTCCATTCCTAGGGTTTGTTAGAGTGAGAGGGAGAGGGTTTTAGAGATAGAAAGGGCTTGGAGATGGAGGAGGGCTTGATTGAAGGTGCTATACCATTCCTAAGGCTTGTATTCTACCGTTCCTCCATCATCTTCTTCCTCCTCTTCCTCCATTGTTGCTCCTTTGAGGTGAGTGGTGGTTCTCACTCACTTTTCTTGATTGTCTTCCATTGTATGTCCCCTATTCTTTCTTCCCTTGCTATTATAGTTGATTATGTATGAGTTTATGCAAAACCTAGGGTTGATTGTTAGATTAATTGAATATGTGGATTGTTGGCCAAACCCTAGGTTAGGAAATTGGGGATTTGAGGATTTTCTTGTATGATGGATGATTGAGCCTTGATTATATGGGTATTGAAGGTTAAAAAATAGAATTTATGTGTGGATTGCTTTGGATTGTCTTGGATTGCTTGATTTTGGATAAAACCCTAGTTTAGAGGATTTGGGGGTTTCATGAAATTGAAGGTGGGAATGTTGATTATGTTATAATTGTTCATGTTCATGACTCACATCATGTTTGTACATGTTTTTAACCCCGATCATGTTCATGGAAAATGTTTTGGGTCTTTGACCTCATGAAAATGGTAAATGAAATGGTTATGGGTCTTCGGACCTCTTGGTAATGGATTTGGATCCTTGATCTCATGTTTAATGTGCATTTACTTAATATTATGAAATTCCTAATGGTTGCATGCTCAAGAAAGGTTTTGGGGTATTTGGGCCCATGGAAATGGTTAAGGTCTCTTGGCCTTGGGAATGGTTTAGGCAAGGTCTTCCGACCTTCAGGGACGCCGATTGCTGTTAGTCTGAGCTTAGTCTAGCCTAGGGAAGGAAACCCTTGGTGTGGGGTTAAGCACCTGAGGAATTTATTGTGTTATCTATGTGTGGCATGAACATGATTGAGAAAGTTATGAGTTTATCTGTTGTTGCATGGACATGTTCACGATTCCCTATGATTATCACTCCACTTATGATTGCTATTAAATGATTGATGTTACATGTCTTGTACCTTCATTCTGAGTGTTTTGTGAACTGTTCAGCTTTGCTATATTGTTGTTGCCATGTGTTTTGCCTCCCCACACATGCACACACTGTTACCTCACTCACTGGGACGTAGTCTCACCCCACGTTACGGGGCATCACTTTCGGTTGTGCAGGTTAGGGTTTCTTAGTGTTGGATGAAGAGCCGGAGTCCGGTGGCGGATACTTCCGCCTCCTCAGCTGCCAGTTAGACGTAGAATATTTAGTTTCCTTTGTTACTAACGTATTGAAAAGGTTGATATTTGTAAATGTAATGTGTTGAATGGAACTATTGTGAATATTGATGAGAATGTCTCTTTTTGGCCATAGAGGCCCTTTTTATTGTAGAATTGGATTAGATATGGTATAATATGAACTGTACTAGTGTTTTGCTGGTTTTCAGGTAAATCTGGAAATTGGGAAACGTCCAGTTTTCAGGGGAGACTCTGCCGGATTTCTGGCAGGAGTTTTATGAACCTCTAACACGCCAAGTGTGGGTTCCTCCCTGTCTTTATTAAGAGAATGTTTTAGAATTGTGTTATTGATGTTGAGGTAGCCTAAGCATACGTTGGACTGTTTAGGCAATTGTGTTTGTACACCGATACACGAAATGGCGCAAAATAATTTCAGAAATTCGTAATGGTGTTTCCAACGGACACTTATTCTGGGATTCAGAAATTAGGACATTACAATGGCCATTTGAAGTGATCTACTGTCTGAAGAAGTAGGATCATCTAAAGTGGTTTGATCGTCTGAAGCATGGGATCATTTGAAGACTAGAAGACCTTCTGAAGACGTATGACATGACAGTTTGTCTGAGAACAGAAACCATCTGAAGAGTGAAGATCTCTGATAAAGACTCATGTATGTTCAACGCCTTCTGAAACAAGTCCTTGGTCTAACCTTATTAAGGCAAGATGCTCAGAGACTTTCCTGCACATTTGAAATTTATACACCAAAAAGGAAATGTCTGCAACGTAGTCTTTGCAGTGCTCAGAGCAGAGACACACTGTACCATCTACCTTGTACTCTGTCAGAAGCTGTTTCACAACAGGATTAATAGCATTAAATGTTATCTCTCAACGGAGAACTCAACCGGCTTCATCTCAAAAAAGTATAAATAGCTTCATGCACGCCTTCGCAAAGTAGAGAACAACCTAAGAAAGAAAGAGCCAACACGCTGCTAGTTTTACGCTGTAAAACATACTCTAATATATTCATTCTTGTACAATAACTTTCATACCCTGAATCTTACTCAGTTTATTTTTACATCACTCAGTTTAAGCTCTAAACTGTTTGTAGTTCTTTAGCTTGAATAATTTCTTCATTCTTAAACTCTTGGGAATTAAGCCCTGGAGAGGCTTGTTTGTTAAACAATACTTGGTTTTGAGCCTGAAGAGGCTTGTTGGGAAAGAATACTTGTTGTTGTAGAGCCTGAAGAGGCTTGACAGAAAAGAATACTTGTAATCTTCTGAAGATTAAGTGAAAATCCAGCTGTTGTATTTTGCTCTAGGACTGGACGTAGCTCACTGTGGTTGTGAGTGAACCAGAATAAATATCTGGCTAAGTTCTCTCTTCTCTAATCTCTTTAAATTCAGTTTAAAGCTAACAAGAAGGGATTTGAAGTGATAGATATAAAAGCTTTTAACGTAAACTTAGTTTTGTGAAAAACAAGTTTTTCAGTCCGAAGGTGCTTAAGACGAAACGATAAACTTCAGATTATCATTCTTCATCTGAAAGCTTTTGCCAAAACTTTTTGTTTACGAAAAGGTTTCCAAAAACATTAAAGTTTTATTGAAACACTATTCAACCCCCCTTCTAGTGTTTCCCTGTTTGTTTCTACAGTTGGTATCAGAGCTCAGCCTCGGGTTGAGCATCTAACAAGTGCAGAGGATAAAGATCCAGATGGAAACCTCTACAAGCAACAGGCAGTATATCGCAAAAGGAACCTCCATCATCAGGCCTCCGGCCTTCAATGGAGTGGACTACCACTATTGGATAGATCATATGAAGTTGTTCATTGAGAGCAACAACATAGATCTTTGGGATGTTGTCACAGATGGTGATTATGTTCCAATGCATGGTGGAGTGCCCATACCAAAGTCTGCATGGACTATGGAGCAGAAAGCTCGTGTTCAGCTAAATGCCAAGGCTAAACTCTATTTGATTTGTTCTATGAATAAATCTAAATATGAGAAAGTTCATGGATGCACATTTGCCAAGGAGATCTGGGACACATTAGCATCAGTCCCTAAAGGGACTGAGAATGTTAAACAGTCCAAGATCAGCATGCTTGTACATCAATATGAGATGTTCAAGATGCATGACTCTGAAACCATTGACCAAATGTATGGGAGGTTTAGACCATAAATAATGGACTAAGGTCTTTAGGGAGAACCTACAAATCTGGAGATAATAATTGAAAGATTCTAAGGAGTCTACCTAAAACCTGGAGACCCAAAGTTACAGCCATTCAAGAGGCAAAAGACCTCAACTCTCTAAGAATGGAGGAACTACTGGGCTCTCTAAAGGTCTATGAGTTAGAACTTGGTGAGGATGAATCCAAGAAGAAATCGTTGGCACTGAACACCAAAGCCAGACAACTTAGGCATGGAAGCATGAAAGCCATGTAAGCTTAAGAAACTTCAGACGGTGATGAAGAGTCTGAAGTGAGTTCAGAGGGAGATGAAGATCTTGCCCTTCTTAGCAGAAAAGTTAAGAGAATGCTTCAGAAGGAAGGGAAGTTCAGAAAAACATTAATCCTCTTGATTCAAACAAGGTAAGTCTAGTAAAGATTATTTTTCTGTTGATAAAATTACTTATTTTGAATGCAAGCAACCAGGACACATGAAGGCTAATTGCCCTAAACTTAAGAAACAAATTTTGCTACCTCTTTCTTCATCCCTTCCCACCAATATAATTCTCGCAAATCATGATACATCTTTGTAGAACCTGGGTGTATAGTATAAGAAGAATGATGAGCCTCCTCCAAGATCTTTCTCCTCAAGTCACTCACATCAGGAACACATAATCGAGACCCAAGTCTCAAAACACCACCAGAATCAACTGAAAAGTCAGAAACTGTACATTTTCTCACCTCCTCTATCAACTTCACTAAGTGTGGGTCTTGCCCCTGAGCCCTTTTTATATCATCCACGAAGGTAGAATGAATGTGCACATTAGCTAACAGTGAACTCAAATGAGAAACCTCAAGTTGAACTCCACTATCAACAAGTTCTTGAAATTCTTTGACTATAGGTCTTTTCACCTCTGCTAAGTGGGAAAGGCTACCCATGGATTTCCTGCTCAAAGCATCAGCAACAACATTTGCTTTACCTAGATGATACAAGATTGTACAGTCATAATCCTTCAAAAGCTCCATCCACCTTCCCTGCCTCAAATTCAAATCCCTTTACTGAAAGATATACTTAAGACTCTTGTGATCAGTATAGATTTCACAAGTTTCACCATAAAGATAATGCCTCCAATTTTTCAGAGCAAAGACCATCGCTGCCATATCCAGATCATGTGTGGGATAATTCTGCTCATGCCTCTTGAGTTGCCTAGATGCATAGGAAATGACCTTACCGTGTTGCATAAACACATAACCAAGGCCACTCTAGAAGCATCACAATAAACTGCATAACCTCCACCACCTGTAGGTAAGGCCAGAACCGGTGCTGAAGTCAAACAATCCTTTAATTTCTAAAAGCTCTCATTACAATCATCAGTGCACTGAAACACTACTTTCTTTTAAGTTAGCCTAGTCAAATGTATGCGAGTTTTGAAAAAATCCTTAACAAAACGGTGGTAATAGTCGGCTAAGCCAAGGAAACTTCTAATCTCTTTCATTGTAGTAGGTCTAGGCCAATTCTGCACTACTTCTACCTTTCTTGGATCAACACTTATCCCATCCTTGGACACAATATGTCTTAGGAAAGCCACACTATCCAACCAAAATTCACATTTAGTGAATTTAGCATACAACTATTTCTCCCTTAAGGTTTTCAAAACCAACCTTAGATGTTGTTCATGCTCCCTTATACTCTTGGAATAAACCAGTATGTCATCAATGAACACAATTACAAAATGATCCAAGAACGGTTTGAAGACTCTATTCATGAGATCCATAAAAGCTGCTGGGGCATTAGTGAGTCCAAAAGACATGACTAAGAATTCATAGTGTCCATAGCATGTGCGAAAAGCTATCTTTGGAATATCTTCCTTTCTAATCTTCAACTGATGATACCCATATTTCAAATCAATCCTAGAAAAACATTGAGATCCCTAAAGTTGGTCAAACAACTCATCAATGCGAGGTAAAGGGTATTTATTCTTTATTGTCACCTTATTCAATTATCTGTAATCCACACATAATCGCATAGATCCATCCTTCTTCTTGACAAACAACATCGGTGCTCCCCAAGGAGAAGAACTTGGGCGAATAAAGCCCTTGTCAAGAAGATCTTGTAACTGCTCTCTTAACTCCTTAAGTTCTGCTGAAGCCACCCGATAAAGATGTATAGAGATTGGCTGAGTGCCAGGAATCAAGTCTACCGAGAACTCTATTTCCCTATCAGGTGGTATGCCAGGAATTTATTCAGGGAAGACATCAGGGAACTCACACACTATCGAACTTCTTCCAATTTCACCTTAACTGCCTATGTATCCCTCACCAAAGCCAAATACCCCTGACAACCCTTCTTCAATAGCTTGCTAGCTCCCAAAGCTGAAATTAAATTATATGGTCCCCAACCTTGCTCTCCCTGAAATGAGAAAGCAGATTCCCCAGGCATTTCAAATTTCACCACCTTATTATGACAATCCAAGGTAGCATAGTGAGAAGCCAACCAATCCATGCCTATGATCATATCAAAATCTACCATATCAAGAGCTATTAGGTTTGCAAACAACTCTTTGCCTCCAATAGATACCACACATGAACGTTACACACAATCAGTTAACAAAATTTCTCCAACCGGAGTAGTCACAGCTAAAGTCTCATCCAAAGAAGAAGGACTTTTGCCAAGTTGAGTAGCAAATGACAAGGATACAAAAGAATCTGTAGCTCCAGGGTCAACAACACATGTGCATCTCGAGAACAAATAGAAAGTATACTTGTAACCACTGAATTGGATGCCTGAGCATCCTGACGAGTCATGGCAAAAACCCGAGCCTGACCTCTCCTTGTTTGTGCTGACCTCTACCACCAGACCCTCTACCACTCTGTTGAGCCACTCCAGAACCTCTAGCAGAAGAGCCCCTAAGCTGCCTAACAGGAGCAGAAGGAGCCTGAGAAGATGTTAAAGCTGCTAGTGTTGATGCATGACTAGATGATGGCTGTGTCACAGCCACTGGACAATCCCTCCTAATATGACCTGTCTGGCTGAACTGATAACACACCCTACTATCTCCAAAACAAGCCCCGGTATGAAGTCTCCCACAAGTAGGACAAGGAGTAGAAGTCACTCCAAAATGCTGTTGTGGAAAAATGATTCATGAAGATCTCCCCTGATCTGATCTACGACTCTACACTATGCCAAAAGACTGCCCACTAGAACCACCCCTCTGTGATATCGCTCTCTGCTGCACCTGATAACCGGGCACGAAACCCGCACCAACACTGGGGTGACTACTCTGTGATCCCTCAACTCGTTGTTTCTTGCGAGAATCCCGACCACTGCCTCCTTTCTCCTTCCGTCGCTGCTCAAGCTGTAATGCTAGACTCAAAACCTCAGCAAAAGTGGAACAATTAGACCCAACCACGGATCTAAAGATGTACTCCCTCAACCCTTTGACAAATCTCTTGACACGCATCTCCTCTGTGATATAATAAGGAGCATGCCTAGAAAGTTGAGTAAAACGGGGGCTGTACTCTGAAACTGACATACCCTCAGTCTGCTCTAGTCACTCAAACTCATGAGCCAACACATCTCGGACACTCTCAGAAAGGAAACGAGACATGAATAACCGAGAGAACTCACCCCAAGCCAATGGAGGTGATCCAACTAATCTTCCACGTGTCACTGTATCAAACCAGTCATATGCCACACCCTCTAACTGAAAAGATGCCAACTCCACGGCCCTGATATCCAAGCAGCCTAACACCCTCCATAGTCTCTCTAGACCATCAATAAACTGTTGTGGGTCCTCATTTGCATTAGACCCGAAAAATTTAGGTGGTTTGAGCTTCATGAACTCTGCCAAAATAACCTCAATACCTCCCGTCGTAGCACCTGGTTGCTGATCTACCTGTTTAACCCCCTGCTGGCCATCAAGATTTTGTTGTTGATTTCCTTGTTGTTGCTCAGCAACAACTCCAACAAGCTGTTTCATAACCTGTTGTAACCCCTGTAAACCAGCTGTAATCTCTGCCATCCCTGGAGTACCTCAACTCGCTCTGGGAACCTCAGCATTGGCTACTCTTGTTGTCGATTCATGCCTACCGGAATTAACTCCCCATCTACCTCGACTACGGCCACGACCTCGACCCTTTTGAAGAGGATCGCAGGGTTGGGAAGCAGACTCACCAGAAGCTTCCCTTCTAGCAGGAATCCTAGTCTTTGGTGGCATCCCCACCTAAGAAAAGATTATGTTTAAAATAATGAAAAAGAGTGTAGGGAACTTAGGGAAAGTAATAAGGAAACTGAGCAACATTTTACACAACAAGACTCTCGACCATCATAAGGTATATTATAGCTTCCTACAAGTACATTGTGCCCGGGTCCACAAATACTTGTATGAATCTATTATCACCTTATGTCTGCAGCTATTAGGACCTACAACCAAAGCTCTGATACCAACTTTGTCATGACCCAAATCCAAGGTCGTGACCGGCGCACAGGCTAATATCCTTAGCCTGGCAAGCCTAAAACAATAGTACATTACTTGATAAATGATTTTCTAAAATAAACATATTTCCAGGATTTTAAAGAAATTTTGACAGAGTATACCCTATATTTTGGACATCCCAAAATTTATAGAAAATCCTGTTAACAACAAATATCACCAACCAGAGTTTCCAACAACATAATATTGATCCAATCAACATCAAAATATGCATCTCACATAAACCAATGACTAAACTCCTTATAGCTGCAGAATATACATATAATCCCAAAATAACATCAAATGGCCACCAACACAAAGGAGGCCTACCAAAATGAAATAATAGTGAAGCTGGGACAACTGAATCTACTAGCAGCTTGCTACTCGACTGCCTGGGAATCTGGATGAAAAATAATAGAAAGGGGTAAGTCACAAAGACTTGGTAAGGGCCTAACAACCACCATGAACTAGAAGGGAAGCATACCAACGCACGAGTTGTTCGATAGAAACAATTGACAATATAAAATTTATTTCTCAACATCAAACTTACTAAACAAGTGAGTTCGATAAATCCCACAATATGGGGTAACTTGTTTCCAATATCCAAGAGATAAGTTTATCATATCCAAAGCAATACAGATTTATCATGTACAAGTTTAGTAAGTAAATCTAAAATGAAATAAATTTAGTAAAACATAAATATCATATGAAATGTAAATACAGTAGGGATCACTCAGGATAGAACCAAGAGGGGCTCCATCTCGCTGATAGCTCTCTCCTCCGAAGGATGGCCTTTCCATGGGGCGGCTACATCTAACGGATAGCCCTCTCCTCTCCAAAGCCATGTCCATATCTCAATATCATCGGGGGAAGCTACATCTCACTATAGCCCTCTCCTCTAAGAGTGGCCTTTCTCTTGGGGCGGCTCCATCTAACGGATAGCCCTTTCCTCCCGGAATTATATCATGTCTCAATGTCATGTCATGTCATGTCATATAATATCATATCATCGGGGCAGCTCCATCTCGTTGATAGCCCTCTCCACAAAGTGGCGGCTCCATCTAACGGATATCCCTCTCCTCCAAGAATCATACAACTAGGTGCACCTAGGCCGTTATCGTCCGCTAACAACATACGGGGTTCTAACATGGATCCCAATAATATAAATATCAATTTTATTTTATTTTCTCAAAGTCCCTTCAAAAACTAAATCTCTAATTTCATCAAATATAATCAAATTAAATTTATAAACTCTCAACCTTTGAAATAAATTTCATAGAGAATAAAATCAATAAAAAGAGTATGTTTCCCAAATTTGTTAAGTAATCAATATTAAAATAGAACAAGATGAATTAAAATAGTAATTATAAAAATATTAAAATGGGACACGATGACCGTTAAACCACTCACAACTAAGGAGAGTCAACCAAACTGCTTCCCAACAACTTCAAGAGTATTGTGCGAGGTAGAAATCAACAAATCTGAGCACCAACAAATAGTTTCGACATTTAGAAATTTATTTGAAGCTCTACCTATTAAGTCTCAGAATTAATTTAAGTATTTAAATTAGATTCAAGAATCATTATCCTTGGTTTTAATGATTAACAAATTAGACTAGAACATAAGAAATATCAGACTAAACTATAAGAAAACAGGTGCTACTAAGAAAGGTATTTTTCTGTGTATTTCAGAAACTTTGAAGAAGCAACATGCTGAAGGAAGAATCCTACTAAGGAAAAATAGCATCTCAAAGAAAAAAAGAGAAAAGCATTAAAGCGACTCTCTAAAGATGACCAACCTACTAAACCAAAGAAAAAGTCTAAAAGATATCGAAGAAGAGAAGGAAGAAGCATCAAGTCAAGAAGAAGAACATAACAGCAAACTATCTGAGGAATAGTGCAAGAAGAATGAAGAGGAATGAAGAACTAATTTCTGTTAAGCAACCTACTGAAGAACTGCAAGAAGAATTAAGAAGAAGAAGAAGAAGAACAGATGAAAAAACAACATACAGAAGAAGAACAGTTGAAGCTAAGGGACAACATATTGTAAAGGAGAAAAGCATTACAGCAAACTATCTGAAGAATTGATCAACCTGTTGAAAAGTTCAAAATGCTCAACATACTAAATTGTTCAACCTACGAAAGTCAGACTCAATGCTCATAGGAAGATCACCAAGAACAAGGGAGAACAACGTAGCAACCATATGAAGAATAGAAGAAGCAGATTGCAGAAGAAGATTAAAAGAAGCAATATGTTGAAGAAGATTGAAGAAGAATCAATTTATGCTGGAGCTATCCAACCTTCTGAAAGTATGTGCGTAATAAAGATTGAACCTGCTGAACACATACTCTTTGAACTTGATGACGTGGCATTTCAAACTCTCTGAAGAAGAAGAAGCCAGACAAGTCATACAACTTTCTGAAGACTTATGAGTCAATCTGAATAATTTAATTAAAAGACTCAAGTCTCAGCAAACATGAGTGGTGAAGCTAAAATGATGCAAAGAAAAACAAAGGGATTTGGGCTCAGCTTCAGATCCCAACATGAAAGAGGAATCCTACTGCAGGAAAGAAAATAGAAGTCAAAGATAGGTCAGCGCTGCTGCACACCTACTTCTGTATCTTCTCTGCAACACGCTATCAGAGGAATGTACCTCAAGTTAGAAGAAAAGCAGAAAGCACAACAAGACAAAAATGAAGTCTAACGTTATCATTTCTAAAGACTTCCTGTTGCAAAGGAATAAGAAGAAGGAGGAGGAGGAGAGAGAAGAAAGCTAACTCGCTGAAGTATCATATACACTCTTAAAAGAAATATTCACAAGCAAAATTGTTGTGTGTGTGTCAGAACAAATATACATCTACACACCTACTCTGCTCTGTGTCAAGAGCTATGAAGCTAACTTACAATGGGCAAAAGGTGAAGTCTAACGGATCTTTATATCCTACCTCCTTACACTCACAAGAAAGAAAGAAGAAGAAGAGAGAGAACATTAACCTGCTGAAGATCAAAGAAAATCTCTCAGACAAAAGCAAGATTATTATCCTATCTGTAGTGTGTCAGAACTAATTCATCTACACACCTAATCGGCTTAAGAATTAAAGAAGCTACCAAGTGAGAAGTTATTTCACAACGACTCTATGAGCTTAATTATATCTTCTCAACGGTATACACTACACTCTTTAACGGCTATATTTCCAGAACATATAAATAGCCTCAAGAAAGACTTTGAAGAAGAGCGACCATGAATCCCATAATATGAAATATCCCAATGGTCAGGCCCAAGAGAGATATGGCAGAACCTCAAGATCAAATTCTATCAAAGCCAACTCTCTGAAGAAGATACAGAGAAGAACCCAATTAGAAATTCATACACTTATCTCTCTGTAATACCCTTGTACTTAGAATTATCTTTTGTATCCTGAGTAGTACTCAGTTAACCCTTAGTACAGGAAGAACTTAAGTTTATGTTTCTTAGAAACTTAAACTTAGTTTAAATTGTAAACACTCTTATGTGTCTGAGAGCCTGGAGAGGCTTGGTGGAAGAAAGAATACTTTGAGAGCCTGGAGAGGCTTGGAGGAAAAAGAATACTCTGGTAGAGCCTGGAGAGGCTTGATAGAAAAGAATACTTGTGTAGAGCCTGGAGAGGTTTGCCTGTAAAAAAATACTGCTCAAGTTGCCTAAAGAGGCAGTTGAAAACAAAGAATACTTGTTGAGCCTAGAGAGGCTTGTTTGTAAAAGAATACTGCTCAAGTTGCCCGAAAAGGCAGTTGAAAACAAAGAATACTTGTTGAGCCTGGAGAGGCTTGTCTGTAAAAGAATACTGCTCAAGTTGCCTGAAGAGGCAGTTGAAAACAAAGAATACTTGTTGAGCCTGGAGAGTCTTGTCTGTAAAAGAATACTGCTCAAGTTACCTTAAGAGGCAGTTAAAAACAAAGAATACTTGTAATCTTGCGGGATTAGTGGAAAATCCAGTGGTGGTTTGCCCTGGGACTGGATGTAGCTCACTGGGTTAGTGGGTGAACCAGGATAAACTCTATGTGTAAATTTCTCTCTACCCTTAACTTTTTACATTCCGCTATTTTCTGTTTATCTCTAACCAAGGAAGGGTTTGAAAAGTGAATTTACAATTAACATAATAAAACTTCTTTTATTAACCAAATCAACTTTTGAAAAGAGTACTTACTGAACCTTCTGAAGTGGGTTCAACAGGTTATCTAATAACTCAGTTTTCCAACAAGTAACTGAATCTATTGTATAATAGTATAAAACATTTTTGAACAACTTGTTTTATGTTTTGAAGTTATTATTTATCAAAATCAGATTTAAACAAGTTTCTGAAAATGATTTTATTGAACCCTCTGAAGTGATTTCAGAAAGCTCATTTGTTTTCATCAAAGTTCAGCAAGTCTCAGAAAAACTTATTTTCATAGCTTTTCGTCTAACTCTGATAATCTTTATTATCTTCTAAATGAGTTTTTCATAAAAACTTGCAATAGTTTATTTGATGTTTAGTAAAGGGTTTCCGAAAATTTGCGTAAACTTTTAAAACACTATTCAATCTCCCCTTCTAGTGTTTCCTGTGGCTCCAACACTACCTATTTATGGCTAACCATAAAATCCCTAAAACTAGTGGCCAAAGCTCTAAAAAATAATTCTACCTAAAGCTAACACATACCAATAGCCTATTTACGAGTTGTGGGTTTACCTTAGAGAGTCGAAATGAACAATCTTTACGGTGTGGGTACTCACGTCCTTCCTCAGAGCACTATCCCTAACCCCAAAAATTACCAAACTTAGTTTCGGAAAGAAAAAGGGAATGACTAGAAATTATGGGTTTCATTACCTTCCAATATGTGTAAGAGAATGAGGGGTAAATGAAGCACAAGGTAAAGAGAATGGGTAGAAGAAGAAGAAGAAAAAGAAGAGGTGGGGTTGGGTTCAGCGTCTCATATTTGAGAAGTTGACCCCTTTTTTTCTTTTCTTTTTTTTTTTGGTAAAAAATGAAACGTTGCGTTTCAATATCTTTTATATTTTTTTTTGGGTGTTTCCTTGGTATTATTAAATGCAGGTTGGTTTATGCTTAAAAAAATTTCTGTGATATGCTTGAATAGCATGTTGTCATTGTCAAGAAATAAACTCTTGTTATTTTCTAAATTTTAAAAGCTCAAGGTATTTGGCTTTGTTGTTAGTCGGGATCCATTTTTTTGCCTACTTATGTGACACAAGATTATTTCAATTTAAGCATTTCTTTTTTGGGTATGGTTTTTGAACTTATTTTTCTCGCTTTTCTGAGAGGAGAAAAAGAAAAAGAAAATTGAAATTGAGAACTGATGCAGGATAGCTACTTCTAGTATAATCATTGCATGGTTAATGTCAGGTGTTGTTTTCTTGGGTTTTGACAACATCATCGACACACCTTGGACACATGTCGGACACACATCTACAGTGTCATATAAAAAAATTGTAAAACTCAGACACTCATTGGACACCTCTAAGACACTGGTCAAACAAATATGAGTTGACACCTTTTGGACACAGTTAATTTTTTTAAAAATAATATTTAAAAATTCAACCTAAATTATATTATAAAAAATATAAAAAATTCAAACTTGTTAAAAGATGTAACCTTGGTGTGTGTGTGTATATATATATAAGCGGTGTTTTGGTGTCCTGTATTTTTTATATTAGTAATGTCCTAGTGTCCATGTCAGTATTGTGTCTGGTGTTGTGTCGGAGTCGGTGCTTCATAGGTTGACAATTATGATTTCCTGAATATATTTTTCTCTTATCATAACTTTTATGACTAAGTTCTGTAAATATTTTGACTACATGCATGTATTTATAGGCTATAAATGAGAAAGACGTCTCCAACATTGTTCTGTTATACCTGATATATAATTGCTACCAAGAGTCAGTGGAGTCATCCATATATTGCTTGCATTGGGATGAAGCAACCTGCAGTTTATTTCGATAACAGAGAGAAAAGAAAAAGTAGGTTTATTGTTGTCTTTCAACGTAATAGGTTGGTTATTAAACACTTTTAGGTGCTTGTGATGATATCATTTTATCTGCTTGAGTACTTCTAAATTCTAATGTTGCTTAATAATCACTACGTACTGAAAAGGTTTATATCATATAAAACATGAACAATTGGATTACTGGACCTCAAATGGTAAAGTTGGTGAATCACTTTTTACTCCTAATGCTACTTGAAACATCTGCTTCTTTTTTACAATGGTGTTTTGGCTTTGTCACGTATGGACAGTGGAGGAAATTGGAATAATTAGGGGGTAAAAATAAATTTTTAATATATAAATAAATAAATATATAATATCATAGATTGAATTATATTTTCTATTTCTTTAATTTAGACTATATGTAACGTTGTTTCTTCAAGTTATTTTTTAATAAATTAAGTTTATTACTTTTTAAAAATTAAGTAAATTTGATTATGTGTCAATTGTCTTTTACCTAAATTCCTTAACCTAAATTCTCATTTTCAATCCAAATATTTGATAATTCATGATAGATTTGAGATCTGAAATAAAGTTGAAGGTTCGCAAGTAAAATTTTTAATAGAAACTAGTACAATACCCGTGCGATGCACGGGTGACGTTTGTTTGTTGGTGATGTTCATTTTTACATATATTATTAATTTTTATAATAAAATTAACTTATAATATAATCATATACATTTATCAGTAAGACGTGAAAAACATGTTATTATCATGTTTATAAAAAATAGTAACCAATACAACATTAATATAATTATAATTAAATTTAAAATATATTGACTTTTGAGATTTCACAACCCAATCACTTTAAATTTATATAAAGTATATGGAAAAAACTCTTGTTGGAAAAGTTAGTCTCACCGTTATGTGGATGTTCACAAAAACATGATTGTCCGGAGAATATTTGTGGTTTATAAAAAAAATACTTTATTAAAGTGAGAATAAAAAAATCTAAAAAACGGAAGTGAAAAAATGTAACACATGTACTCTGCAAACAATTTTAATATATAGTAAATAGATAGAATATATAAGAGAGATAATGAGTGAAACATTAATGAATAAAGTAGAGACATAAATGGTATATTGCAAAAAAAACACATTAGATTTAATGTAATTCAACACAATTATTGTATTTTCTAATCTGTGTTTTTAAATAATGAAACATATTAATAGGAACAAATATTGAGAGAAAATGTTTTAATATAATAATAACAACAACAACAATAATAATATAGAACATAAAAGTGCGATAAAAAAATTAGCAGAAGCAGAACTGCCTCCCGTGGAGAATACCCGTGGTTCATAAAATAATCACTTTACTGAAGTCACCACAAAAAAACTACAAAAATACAAGTGAGAAAACGTAGTACCGGTACACCGGGGGAACAAATTTACGATAGAGTGTAAACAAATAAATAGAATACATAAGAGAGATAATAAGTAAAAATCTTAATAATTAAAATAAAGAGATAAATGATATGTTAAAAAAATACATTAAATTTAATGTAAATCGACATATTTATTGTATTTTTAATCTATATATTTATGTAATGAAACATGTGAACAGGAATAAAGAATGAGAGAAAGTGTTTTATTATAATAATGATAATAAAAATGAAGGTGCAATAAAAAAAAAAGAGAAAATGGCAAGAACAGGACATTGTTTCCCTTGGATGATACATGTGATAAAAAAAAACAAAAACTTTAATGGAGTGAAAATAAAAAATTTTAAAAATGCATTGAGAAAATGTGATACGTGTACTAATGAAACAATTTTAAGATAGAGAGTAAATAAATGAATAAAATAGATAAGAGTGATAATAAGTAGAAAAAACAATAAATAAAATAGATATATAAATGGTATATTGTGAAAAATATATTAAATTCAATGTAAATGAAAATATTTACTGTACTTTTTAATTTGTGTTTTATATAATAAAACATATGTAAATAATGAGATAAAATGTATTAATATATAATGATAAAAAAAATAATAATAATAATTAAAAAGAAAATGAAAGTTTGATAAAAGAAAAGAGAAAAGAGACAGTGACACGAGTTGGACTATCTCTCGTGAATGATACATGTGGTTTATAAAAAAATCTTTTTATTGAAGTGATGAAAATAAAAAAAAACAACTAAAAAAATGTAAGTGAGAAAGTGTGACACGTGTACCGAGGAACAATTTTACGATAGGGAGTAAATAAATAAATAAAAGATATAAGAGAGATAATGAGTGAAAAAATTAATAAAATAAAATAGAGAGATAAACTTATATTTTAAAAAACACATTAAACTTAATGTTGATCAACACTTACATTGTATTTTTAATCTATGTTTTTATGTAATAAAAGAAAATGTTTTAATATAATAATAATAATACTAAAAAAGAAAGGATTTAATTGATATACACTGTCAATGTAAAAAAATTTTACACAGACGTCAAATGGTATGCCGCCACATCATTTAATGAGTGTGACACCTTATGTGTTATTAAATTCAATAAATGATGTGGCAGCACATCATGGGATGTCTGTGTAAATTTTTTTTACACCGACAGTGTATATATATTAAACTCAAAAAGAAAATGAAAGTGTGATAAAAAAAAAGAGAAAATGGAAGGAGTAAGAATGCCTCCCGTAGAGGATACCTGTGATTAATAAAAATATTATTTACTAAAGTGAGAATAAAAAAAGCAAGTGAAAAAACGTGACATGTGTACTGGGGGAACAATTTTAAGATAAAGAGTAAATAGATAAATATAATATATAAGAAAGATAATAAGTGAAAATATTAATAAATAAAATAGAGTGATAAATGATATATTGGAAAAATACATTAAATTTAATATAAATCAACACATTTAATGTATTTCTTAATGTGTGTTTATATATAATGAAACATATAATTTGTGTTTAAATAAGAAGGATAATAAGTGAATAATTTAATAAATAAAATATAGAGATAAATAATATATCTTGAAAAACATTAAATTCAATGTTAAGTAACACATTTATTATAATACTTTTTAATCTATGTTTTTTATGTAATGAAACAAATTCATAGAAATAAATAATGAGAAAAAAGTTTTAATATATAATAATAATAATAATAATAATAATAAAAGAAATGAAAGAGTGATAAATAAACAAAAAAGGGAAAATGACACGAGTAGGACGACCTCCCGTGAATAATACTCATGGTTCATAAAATAAATTACTTTACTGAAGTGTGAATAAAAAAACTAAAAAATGTAAATGAGAAAATATGAAACGTGTATTGACTGTAGGATAAATAAGTTAAACATATAATAAAGCAATAAATGAAAATATTAATAACTAAAAGAATTTAATAATTATACACTGTCAGTGTAAAGATATTTTACACATATACTTCCAATAGTATGTTGCCATATAATTTAATGAAAATGAAAATGAAATAAAATAAAAAATAAGATAAAAAAACCAAGAAAACTAAAGGAAAATGAAAATGTAAAAAACAAAAAAAGAAAGAAAGGGTGTGAGCGTCAGAGCAAGGCACGAGACGAAAACCATTAAAAAAAAGGAAAAAAAATGAAAGAACAACACGTGTCCCATAAGCGAACTCTTTTTTTATATAGGTAATTGATTGATTTAATAAAATTTGAAATATTTTATAAGTGAAATTAAGATGATTATTTGAGGAGATGTTAAGTATATTTGAGGGTTTTTTTTATACAAAATAATTGTTAGAGAGATCAAAATTGTTTTAATTTTAAAAGTAAAGAGACTTAATTTGGTCAAATATACTTGAGAGTTGAGATGGGATAAAATTACACATAGTTCAAACTAAATGGATAAAATTGAAATTAAGTATTATAAAGTAATATTGAAACAAATTTAACCATTAAAATAATGTTTAGATAGATAAAATTATCCCCAATTGAATAAATATTATAGAATATCTTTAAAAATTTCTTGAGATATTATGAGAATTTACATGGTTGAAATATAAATATTTTTAATCATTAAATAAGTATGTTATATATATATATATATATATATATATATATATAAGGGAGCCATGGCTAGCTCCCCTGTGACTGTGAAGGTCCACCGTTGCATATGGATATGCTTTTTTTTGTCATACCTTTTAATATTTTGGTGTAAACTATAGCTAACCCTATTACTAGATAATCCTATTTCGAGCATAAGTTTAATGTCATACCTTTTAATTAAGATATCAAGTTGTATCTCTTGACTTTTTAATCTTTTGTTCCGTCCTCCTAGCTAGCTTTCAATGTAGAGGATGTTGGGAAATGCTCCGAATATATATTTATGAGTTTAACTGTTTTCCATTGGAGCATATTATTGGTAGAGAGGCCACCTTGACGGTAAATTTTATTTGTCATTAGTAACGTTTGACCATGCACCGGAGGGAAATGCACTTAAGATTATTGAGCTTACTGAACAACTGCCACATAATATTCTAGAGAAGAACGAGGATTTACTGTTTAATCTTCTAAGCCTTCATTTTGTAGAGCTTGTCTACTCTAGAAAATGGTTAGATGAGATTAATTTTTTTCCCAAGAAAACATGTTGTAAATTCCTGCTTTCATATAATCTCATGTTACTGGCAGCACATAAGCTTTGGAGTATGCTCAGACCAAGCTGAGCTCTTTTGGGAAGGAGCAAAAGTATATGGAAAAGCTTGAAGTATGTTTATCTTTTGTATAACAATTTAGAAACACATATTTTGATGTGTGTATATCTTTAAGTTTGAAGTAAATATGAAGTTGTCCTTATCATTGCAGGATTTTGAGTGTGTTTGGCAAGGCCAATAAGTTAGCTACTAGCTTATTTGACTAGCTTATAAACTAATTTGACCAACACAAAAGTGTTTGGTAACGTACCTCAAAGTAGCTTATTTTAGGAGCTTTTAGCTTATAAGCTACAAGCTACTTCACCTAGCTTCCAGCTTGTAGCTTATTTAATTTTCTTTCATCATTATCCCTTATATTTTAATACATTTCCTTTGGTATTCTTAATTTCTTTTATCTATTATTATCTATTTTTAATTTTAATGACAAAAAAATTCAATTTCTTTTTATTTATTATTATCTATATAATAATAGGTAATTTAAAAAATTACGAATTAATTAAATTTTTATTTATTTTAACTGTTTTATGAAATTATTTTTATATTATACTATTTATTTTATCATTTTCATTATTTATTTTAATTTATAATTAAATATTTTATCAATAAAAGGTTTAATAAGAGTTTAATTATATTTTAAAAAATATAAAATTATAATTACATAATAATATTTTTTTCTAGAAAATATAAATAAAATTTATATAATAAAATTTATGTAATTATGCCGTTTTATGTCATTTTACATTTACCAACTAGCTTATCAGCTAGTTTTATCAAACACTTATAATTTAATAAGCTAACTTATCAGCTCGAAGCTTATAAGCTAGGAGCTTATCAGCTACCAGCTAGCTTCTAGGACTCTTTATGTCTCTTCTTGCATATAAGGAGCCAGAGAAATCCCCAATGTTTTATTTGCTTAGCTTAGAGAATCTATTAGTAGAGAAAAGAAAGACTATGATATTGATGAAAGTCTGAATTCATTGCAATCTTGTATGAAAAACCCACTCCTATATATATAGGAGATGTTAGCCTACAAAAACGGGAATACAATGAAAATAAAGCAGAAATGCAATAAAGCAGAAAAGCAAATCAAAACAGAAAATAGAATCTCAATCCCCATACAGAATCTCGATCCCATCCAAAATCAATCCTAACCAACTCCACTAATACTCAGCTGATAGTTGCCAAGTCTACACGATGTGGGACTTCCTTAGAGCCTCCCTTCTTTGTATTCGATGTGGGACTTCTCTTCTCTCTTCTCTTCTCTGTATTTGCAGCTACAAGACTTGAACGATGTGAGACTTCCCATTCCAATATCCCCCCGCAAGTTGGAGGGTGGAAGATGTCCAACACTCCCAACTTGGACAAGAGGTGATGAAAAGACTTGGGAAGCAAGGCTTTAGTGAAAAACTCCGCCAGTTGATCAGGAGAAGAAATAGGTAAAAGTCTAAGCAATCCAACTTGCACCTTCTCACGCACAAAGTGGCAATCAATTTCGAGATGTTTTGTGCGTTCATGAAACACAAGATTATGAGCAATATGAAGCGCACTTTGGTTATCGCAGAAAAGAATAAGTGATTTGTGAGGTGTAACACGCAGATCATCAAGAAGGAATTGGATCCATTGTAGCTCACAGGTGGCTGATGCTAAAGCTCGGTATTCAGCCTCAGCTGAAGAACGAGCCACAGTTACTTGCTTCTTGGACTTCCAGCTGACAAGGGAATAACCGATGAAGAAACAGTGTCCTGAAACTGATCTTCTGGAATCTACACATCCTCCCCAATCAGAATAAGAGAAACCTCTTATTTGGAGAAAATAATTGCGTGGAAAGAACAAGCCCAACCCAGGAGCTTTCTTGAGATAACGAAGAATGCGGATAGCAGCTTTGTGGTGAGTTAAAGTTGGAGAACCCATGAATTGGCTCACCTGCTGAGTTGCAAATGCAATGTCTGGTCTAGTGGTGGTGAGATAGAGAAGCCTGCCCACAAGTCCTCTATAAGAAGAAGCGTAAGAGAATGGTTGACCATTGTCATGACAGAGTCTAACTGCAGGATCCAATGGAGTAGAGGCTGGTTTGCAATCCACAAGACCAGAATCATTCAGAAGGTCCAAACAATATTTTCTCTGAGAGATAGAAATACCAGCAGATAAATGTGCCACTTCCAAGCCCAGAAAGTATTTAAGAAGTCCCAAATCTTTTATCCCAAAAGTTGAATGCAATTGCTCCTTTACTGAATCAAATGCAGCAGCGGTGTTGCCAAAAAGAATCACATCATCCACATAGATTAATAGACCAGTGAATGAAGAATTATGGAACTTGAGGAATAGAGTATAGTCTGCAGCTTCTTGATGAAAACCAAGCTTAAGTAGGAAAGTGGATAGCTTCTCAAACCACTGCCTACTTGCCTGTTTTAAACCATAGATAGACTTAGTTAGCTTACAAACCAAATTTGGAGTTGAAACTTTCATACCTTGAGGGATAGACATGTAAATGTCTTCTTGAAGATCGCCATGTAAGAATGCATTGTTCATATCTAGCTGGTGAAGATGCCAATTGTGGGAGGCAGCTAAGGCTAAGATAACCCGAATGGTAGTCAATTTAGCCACAGGGGAGAAAGTGTCTAAATAGTCAAGTCCTTCTACTTGAGTGTATCCTTTGGCAACTAATCTTGCCTTGTACCTCTCAATGCTGCCATCAGACTTTATTTTTATTTTATATACCCATTTGCTACCTATGGGAGTGACACCTTGAGGGAGAGGCACCAAAGACCAAGTGCCATTGAGTTCAAGAGCAGTAATTTCTGCATTCATAGCTTGTCTCCAACAATCAAACTTATTGGCTTCTTGGAAAGAATTAGGTTCATGGTGGTGATCAAGTGAAGAACTGTAAGTTGCATGTGAAGGAGATAATTTTGCAAGAGAAACAAAAGAAGAGATAGGATAAAGAGTACCTGACTGATGTTGGTCAGAGCTAATGGATGAATTGCACTGATAGTCCTGCAAGTATTTAGGTTGAATTTTGGGTCTGGTGGACTTTCTGATTGGTGTTGCAACAGGTGCAATTGATGTTTCAGCAGGTGAAGTAGTCTCAGGGGAGGTTATAGTAGTTGTAGAAAGATTATCAGGTGAAGTGGTCCCTGGAAAAGTCATGGTAGCTGAAGAAAGGTCATCACCTGATCGTGTTAGTGGGGAATTGGGACTTGAAGGTATGTGGGACTGACTTTGGTGTGTGTTGGGAATCAAGGTATTCTGTGGTAAATTGGATGGTGGCAATATACAGATGGGAGGTGAATGGTGAGCATTGGTGGCACTTAAAGAACAAGGAAATAAAAATTCTTCAAATTCAACATTTCTAGAAACACATAATTGCTTTGTATGCATATTATATACAAGAAAACCCTTGGTGTTTGGTCTAAAACCAACAAAGATACATTTACGACTTCTAGGATCAAACTTGGATCTTTGTGCTGTGAGTGTGGATATATAACATAAGCATCCAAAAACCTTGAGATGTGAGAGGTCTGGCTGTTCTTTGTAAAGAACTTCATGGGGTGATTTTCCTCTAAGTAACTTAGTAGGAATCCTATTAATTAGGTGAACAGCATGGCTGACAGCTAGGCTCCAGAAAGTTTTGGGCAAATTTGCTTGAAAAAGGAGACCCCTAGCCACATTTAAGATGTGTTGGTGTCTCATTTCAACTCTCCCATTCTGTTGGGGAGTTTCAACACAGCTAGTCTGATGAATAATTCCCTTTTCTGCATAAAAGGATTTAAGGAAAAACTCAGTGCCATTGTCTGTTCTGATTATCTTAATTGTTGTATTAAATTGATTTTCAATCATCTGAACAAACCTTCTAAGATAGTATTCTGTTTCAGATTTAGTTTTGAGGAGAATTATCCACAAATGTCTGCTGTAATCATCTAGGATGGTTAAAAAATATCTGTGATGTTGAATTGATTTAACCTTAAAAGGGCCCCAAATATTTAAGTGCAACAAATCAAAAGGGTTGGATGCATTATGTAAACTGCTTGAATAAGGAAGTCTTTTCTATCTTGCAAAGTGACAAATGTCACACACATGCTTTTGATTACAATTCTGAAGGTATGGATACAAAGCAACCATTTGATTTAACTTTGAAAAAGAAATATGTCCTAGTCTATAGTGCCACAATGCTGTGTTAGGAAAAGGAGTAGAAGTAGCTTCTGTGAGGTTGGCTTGGCTTTGATTTTTAGATACTTGCAGGCAGTATAATCCATCCATGAGCTCAGCAGAACCAATCATCCTCATACTGGTCAAATCCTGAATAAAGGTGACATGTGGAAGTGAGATGACAGCACAATTTAATGTGGATGTGAGTTTTGAAATGGAAACCAAATTAACAGAAAAATCTGGCAGATAAAGAACATGGGACAAAATCAAATTATGATTGAATTGTACTTGACCAATATGAGAAGGTACTACTGTAATCCCATTTGGGAGTTTGACAGTGATAGAATTATTATTCAAAGGCTCAAGGAAGGTGAAGAATGATTTTTCTGAGCATATATGGTCTGTTGCTCCTGAGTCTAGGATCCAAACATTATGTCTATTAGCATTGATTGAGAAAGCAAAGGATGTACCTGAATGAGGTGTGCTTGAATAACTTGGTATAGAATGTGTAGAGCTTACAGCTGCTACTTTGGAATTGGAGGTATTACCAGCAAGATTCGACTGTTGAAGTAAGTTTATGATGTTGTGATACTACTCTTTAGTCAAGGACATTTGATATGAGGCATCATCTTCCTTCTGTTGTGTCTCTTCATCTGCATTTTCCTGATTTGCTCCAATAACATTGTTGGAGCTGTAGGTTTTCCCTTTTGACCCCCCTGGGTATCCATGCTTTTTATAGCAAACATCTACTGTGTGGCCTGTTTTTCCACAGTAGCTACAGACCTTGAACTGACCTCTACCACCAGATCCATTGTAGCCTCCTCTCCCCCGGCCAAATGGCTTCCTACTTTCTGTTGCATTCACAAAAATCTATGTCTCTTCATTATTACTTGGACCTGTGGTAGCAATCCTTCTTTCATGCTGAATTACCAGTGAATATGTCTTGTCTATGTCAGGAAAAGGCTCCATCATGAGAATCTGAGTCTTTACAACCTCAAAATCATCATTCAACCCACTAAGAAATTTCATGATACAATCTTCACTCCTTTACATTTTTCCATTTCTACTTGCTTCACAGACACAAGAAACAACACAAGTACAATCTGGGAAAGGCCTATAATTTTCAAGTTCTTCCCATAGGGTGGTAATATCTGTAAAATACTGTGTTACAGAATTACTCTCCTGTTTCATTGCTGACAATTCCTGTTGCAATTCAAAAATCCTTACTCTGTCTCCTTGTGCAAAACGATTCTTCAGAAGTTTCCAGGCAGCTGCTGCATTTTCAAGGTACACGATGCTTTGTGCAATTGATTGTTCCACAGAATTGAATATCCAGGATAAGACAAGGTTATTACATCTTTCCCAAGCATCAAAACTTGGATCAAAAGTGTTAGGGATAGGTAATGTTCCATTTACAAACTTAAATTTATTTTTGGATATTAATGACTGTTTCATGGCCCTTGCCCAACTATGATAATTTTTCACTGAAAGTAAAGGTGAGGTTAATGACATGGAAGGATTCTCACTAGGGTGTATGTAATACTCACTCAGGGGGTCAAGAGCAGGATTCTGTGGAGGTTGATTAACAGCTTAGGAGCCTGCACCTCCTCCTCCTCCTCCATGGGAATTGCCTTTGGCCATGGTAGCAAATTATCAGGACTTTTGAATTGCCGAAGCTCTTGATACCATATTAGTAGAGAAAAGAAAGACTATGATATTGATGAAAGTCTGAATTCATTGCAATCTTGTATGAAAAACCCACTCCTATATATATAGGAGATGTTAGCCTACAAAAACGGGAATACAATGAAAATAAAGCAGAAATGCAATAAAGCAGAAAAGCAAATCAAAACAGAAAATAGAATCTCAATCCCCATACAGAATCTCGATCCCATCCAAAATCAATCCTAACCAACTCCACTAATACTCAGCTGATAGTTGCCAAGTCTACACGATGTGGGACTTCCTTAAAGCCTCCCTTCTTTGTATTCGATGTGGGACTTCTCTTCTCTGTATTTGCAGCTACAAGACTTGAACGATGT
Organism: Sesbania bispinosa; assembly: GCA_026901365.1. Lineage (NCBI taxonomy): Eukaryota > Viridiplantae > Streptophyta > Magnoliopsida > Fabales > Fabaceae > Sesbania > Sesbania bispinosa. Next base: position 524,937 of record QLOH01000226.1, on the reverse strand, counting down.
GGGACTTCCCATTCCAATAGTATCGTCAACAGGTTGCAGATAGTTTGAATCTAACTATTCTTGGATGGTTAACTTGACTATTCTCCTTATGTAGTGCTATTAATAAAATCCTTGTGTTTAATATCTATTTTATTGCAAACCTCAATACTTTGTTCTACCCCTGTTAAATATAATGTATACTGCTTTTTTGTGATGATGGTGATTCCCAGCTTACTTTAATCTCCCCAGCTACAAAACAAGGGAGAGGCTTATACAACAGGCGATAGTGGTTAGACAATGCTTAAGTCAAGAGGCTGGAAAAATAATAGGCAATTGATAATTTCCCTGTTTCAGTTTCAGGTTTTGATGGCAGCATTTTGACTAATTTTTCATGGTATAGCTTATACAATTGAAGTTGTGAGTTGTGACACAAATTTCTGTCTAACTGAAAATCCATTTGATTTGTCGTCTACTTTTCGAGTGAGAGCATGAAAACATTCGCACAAGTTCAACAAGATGTAAATTTACTGTCCACAAATTATAGTCTTCTAACTTATTCTCATCTACTGCTTGCAGGACAGGAATCCACCATTTTTCGTTGAAGGATTTTCTTAAATGGGATGAGAAAGCATCGGGAATTGGGGAATGAAGCATGATTAGGTTATGCCATTGTTGCCAAATATAGGATTGGTGCATGGTTTGATCACTGGTGTAAAAATGTCTTGATGCTATTCATGTATTTCATGTATAAAAATTTCAATAGTCGACTAACTAGATCTTTCTCGTCTCACTCCAATTTTGTGAGGTATAAGCGTTCCATGAAAATGGAGAAATTTTCAATTGGGGTTAAAGCCCTGATCGTGGCCGAGATCACAGGTGGTGGTCCGAGGTTCTGGTAGTAGGTGCAGGGATGCCCCGATGGCTGCTCCGGCGCGGGGGCGCGCGGTGGGGGTACCTGCAGAGGCACTCCGACGCTCAAGTTAGGAGGAGAATGGGTGAGTGAGGGGTAGGATAGATGTGTTACCTTCTCCTTGTGAGGGGGAGTCTCCTTATATACGTATCTCCTGTCCTGGTAGGAGGGGACATAGGTGTCATAGGCAGGGAGGTGCAGGCACGCCTCCGCCGTAATTCTTCTGTTGTGGTCGTAAATCAGGGAGGCGCGTGTCAGTGTCACTAGCTTTATCGGGGGCGGCATGGGGCGCATTAAATGCGATGAGACTTGGTAGGTGGCCTACGCCTGAGTCCCTAGGAGCTAAGGTTCGATGGCATCATCTGATATCCGATCGGCGCAATGGGAAAGGCCAATCCCTAAACTCACGGCTCGAAACCGTCACGTCCCTTGAGGAGTGAACGAACTGTGACGCCTGAACGACGCTCGATCCATGGGATGACGATCGTTTCGGCTCTCTTGTGCGTAGCTTCGGCTGGGGATTGGATCAGTAGCCCTCCAGCGTGATAGTGTGCGATCGGCTCACTATTGACGGTGTGGAGTCCGTAAGAGTAAGATGGTGTATGGTCCATCCGGAACAGTTGCCCCCCAGCGTGATGTGAGCGATTGGCTTACAATCGACGGTGTGGCGTTCTTGGTAAGGGTCGGACGATTCATCTGGGGGTCTTCAGCCGATCCTAACGTCTTGTCCAATCGCCTGTCCTTTCGTCTGTGACCGTCCTGTCGCTGGTTGTTTATCTTCTAACTGTTTGGGTATGACGGGACACGTGGTTGTTGCTGTTTGGAGGCTTTTCCCTTGAGACGTGCGCCCTTAAATGCTCATCATTGTGGAGACGCGAGTTACACACGTCTCAACCGTCCTTCCTTTTTTGCCCCTTGGGGCTCGTGTGAAGTTCCCTGGTTGCCCTTGGGTTAGCGTGTTAAACCCCTTTTGTCCCTTCGTGAAATGACGGGGTTGCCCCTTCATTTTGCTCTTGACCTTTGGTTTTGGGGGTGAAAGGACTCTTTTCTCCACTGTTTAAATTTATATCAGGAGGGAGGCGTTAATCGCTCCCTCCATCTTCTTCATATTTCACCACTTTCCTCCTTCTCTGTCTCCATTTTTCTCTGAACTTCCTTCTCAGGTTCCCTTCATTGCTGCGCTGTGAAGCACGAGTTGTGCTTTTTGCTCCGATTTAAAGGGCTCTCCAGGGTCTAGGCTTTCTCGTGGCACATTTTTTCTTTACGGTGGCTGCTTCATCAGAGGCTCATTTTAGGTCATTTCCAGAATCCGGTGTTGTGCTTTGCCGCGTCTCCACCGTTGCTTCATCGCAAAGCTCAGGTACTACTCTCTATCTTCACTATTTCCCTTCCATTTTACGGTGTTTTGGTTTATAATGATGCCCCCTGAGGGAGGGGATGGTGGAGAGGATAGTGGTGACTCTCTGGAGGTGCTTCCTGCGCGTCCAGAGTCTTGGCCGACGTCGAGACCTAAGAGGAGGCGGACGACCGTCCAGACTATCCGTCGTGCCCTTACTATTCCTTCTATGATCCGCCGCTACGAGAGTGCGGCGGCTTCGGCTTGTGAAGAGGTTCGCGGGCTCTCGTCGGCTGAAAGGTCGGCCTTTATGAGAGACCTTTGCGCATCCTCTTCAGAAACCGACTTAGATTTGACTGATGAGGGTGCCGAAGTCTCTAACTTAGGCTCCTTTTTTGAAGGTGTTAGGTACTGCTACATGGACGCTGCAAGCACCAGCGGAGAAGTTACTAGTCGTGAGATGAGGGTTCAGGACCGTTATGCCTGGGTCGATGCCGAGGTACTTGGGACTGTATCCCGTTATTGTGGGGAGTCCGAGGCGACTCTTTGGGCGAGCTTATCTGTGTTGGACCCAGATTATGAAGAGTTGTATACCGTCTCACCTCCACAGGCCTCGGACCAGGTATGTCACCGCGGGGAGACGAATGCCGGGTTCATGTTCTTGTATGCCTTCGTCGTCCATCAACTGAAGGTGAGGTTGCCCTTCTCGGAGTTCGAACGGTCAATTTTGAAGCATTATCGCCTTGCGCCGACCCAACTCCATCTGAATGCCTGGGCGTTTGTTAAGTCTTTTGAAGTTCTCTGCAACAACCTGGCCATTACACCGATCGTTCCGCTCTTCTCTCATTTTTTTGACGTTTGTCTGAGGAAGGCTGGGGAAAGAGGATGGGTGAGCTTTCGTGGCCATAATGGCCGACCGCTGTTGACTTTGTACGTGGATTCGGCGATGTCTTCGGGAGTTTCTTTTAAGAGAGATTTTTTTAAGGTCGTCCCTAAGGGCGGGGTCATTCCATTTTGGAGAAGTTCTTGGGAGGAGCAGGAGCCGACCTTTAGTATCTATTGGGACAGTCGTCATTACGACTGGGGTCCGAAGACGTATGCTACAACGTACGAGCGACTGACTCCTTCTGAGCAAGAGGCGTTCTACCTTCTCTAAGAAGCTATTAAGGAGAGAGGCGGCGAGCGTTTTTCGTCTCGACTGTTAATAGATATGTTTCCCGGCCAGCTGACGGTGGCCTTAGGTCGGTTGGGACATTATTTTATTTTATCTTATGTTTTTCTTTCTGGATCTATCACTTATGTTTTTGCTTTCTGTTGCAGAGGAAGAACAGATGAAGATTTCTGATCTCTTGAGGAAGGCCAAGGCCATTGGGATTGATGACCCGAAGGCGAAGGATTCCAAGAAGAGGAAGGTTGTTGAGGGGTCGGCCACATCACTTTCTAACAGCCAGAGCTTGCCTCCTCCTCAATCGGCCGCGGGGCCTGTCAAAATTCCGGATCCTCAGGCCGATAGTGCATCTGATCAGGTGGAGGGCGATCGGAAGAAGAAGAAAAGTAGGGCCATTACAGTAAAGTCCACCAAGGGTCATAAGTCCGATGGAGGATCTTCGTCCGGGGTTCCGGTGCTAACCAAAGCAGTGATCTTTGAAGACAGCTTTACCCCGGACCATCCTGCCGTGGCCTCTCAATTTTACACGGAAGAGATCCGGCAGAAGTTTGTGAGGGGGGAATTTGATATTGATGCGGTCGTCCGAGATGCCCAGGTCACGTATCTTCAACAGATTAGCTTGCTTCAGTTTATTGAGAAGGACATGGTTCCTGCGGCTAGGAAGGCAAAATAGCAGTATGATAAGGCCTTGAAGGCTTCTACGTCGGCCTCTGAGGAGGGTGCCAAGCTGAAGGCCGAGAAGGAGGCCCTCACGGTTCAGTTGGGGACCGTAGGGAAGGAGAAACAGGATTTGGAAAAGAAGGAGAAGCTGGAGGCGGCTATAGAGGGTGAGCATCAGTCGGTTGCTGACACGTTGAAGTATGTGGGGAAGGCCTTTGATGTTGCCATCGAACAGGTGAAGGCCCGCAACTTTGCCTACAACCTCGACCTTCGAAGTCTCTCCTATGAGTACAAGGTTGTTGATGGTGTTGTCGTCCTAGATGATGGCAAGGGGAAGAAAATTGAGATTCCTCCTGAGGGTCTTCCCTCTACCACCGCCGCTCGGACTGACGCATGATGCTGCTTCTCGCTTTCTTTGCTTGTTTAGGATTTTCTTTTCTGTACCTTTTGATCGGCTGCGGCCTTAGTTTGTAATGACATTGGTCTTTTCTTATTATCATTCGTCATACATGTTTTTTTGGCCATTTTATTTTCCTTCTTATTCTGTGTGGTTCTTTGTTTTTCGGATTAGGGTTTATGCAACCGTCTGCACGTGTATTGGCGTGGCATCGTGCCCCTGCGTATCTTTTATTTGTCCGATCGTCTGCATGTCATATATTTCTGTTTTACTTCCACGATCGCTTTTGCCATAACAGAAAAAACTCGTTTATTAGGCTGTAGTGTGTTCTTGATATGGGGACCTCGATTTTTAGGCCGTGGTTTACCTTTGAATCAAGGGACGCTCGGTTTTCAAGCCGGGGTTTGAACTGTTGATATAGAGACCCTCGGTTTTCAGGCCGGGGTTTTATAGTTGAAAATTTATGCTGAAAGGCACTTCGGCCAATTCATTAAACTGATCATGGACAAGTTTACAATGCTTCGGTTCACCAGATCCGAGTGTTTAACTGAAGTATACTCGTAGGTTCTGGGTATTCCAATGTCGCGGGATCTCGTCCCCCCCGAGCATTTCCAGGCGGTATGCTCCTTTCCCTGTTGAAGTAGTAACGCGATAAGGTCCTTCCCAGTTGGGTGCTAGCTTCCCTTGCTGCGCATTCTTTCCTCCGATGTCGGCCCTTCGTAGGACGAGGTCTCTGACCTTGAATTTCCTTTCAATCACCTTCTTGTTGTATTTGGCCGCTGCTCTCATTTTGATCGCTTCTTCTCGGACATGAGCTATGGCTCGTCGTTCCTCCAAGAAATCTAACTCTTCTCTGAGTAGGCGATCATTGTTGTCTTCATCATGGGTGCTGGTTCTCCAAGTAGGCTCTCCTATCTCGACTGGAATAACGGCCTCGGCCCCATGAGCTAATCGGAAAGGAGTTTCTCCGGTGGACGAGTGTGGGGTTGTCCGATACGCCCAGAGGACGTGGTTTAGCTGTTCTGCCCATCTTCCCTTTGACTCATCCAGCCTCCTCTTTAGTCCTCGCAGAATGACTCGGTTCGCTGCCTCGGCCTGCCCATATTTCTGTGGGTGTTCCACCGATGTGAAGTGTTGTTTTATTTTCAACCCCTCTAGTAGCTCTCTGAAGCCTTTGTCTGTGAACTGAGTGTCGTTATCGGTGACCACTGCCTTTGGGACCCCATATCGGCTGATGATACTTCTGTAGAAGAACTTCTGAATCCGAGCAGAGGTGATGGTTGCCAGGGGCTCAGCCTCGATCCATTTGGTGAAATGGTCAATAGCCACAATCAGGAATTTCACTTGGCCTGGTGTTGGGGGAAAAGGTCCGAGAATGTCCATTCCCCATCTAAAGAAGGGCCATGGGGTTGAGGTGGTGGTCATTTCTTCTGCTGGGGCATTGTGAAAGTCTGCATGTCTTTGGCAGGGGCCACACTTCTGGACATGTTCGGCTGCGTCTTTTTCCATCGTGGGCCAGTAGTAGCCGGCCCTTAATGCCTTCTTGGCCAACGATTGTCCCCCGAGATGTTGGCCACAACTTCCTTCATGGATTTCTGCCAAGACATAGCTTGCTTCGCTGGGGGATAGGCACTTGAGCATGGGGCATGAGAAGCCCTTTTTGTAGAGGCGATCCTTGACCAGTGTATACCATGCCAAGGTTCGCTCGACCTTCTTTGCTTCCTTTCGTTCTTCTGGCAGCGTTCCATCGCGCAAGTAGTTCATGATCGGGTCCATCCAGCTGGTATCCTGGTCGACCTGCATGATTTGCTTCCTTTCATTGATACTTGGTTCAGCAAGTGTTTCCTGGATCATTGATCTGTTGTTCCCGGCTTTCTTAGTACTTGCTAGTCTTGATAGTACGTCGGCCCTGGTATTCTGTTCCCTCGGCACATGTCGAAATTCGATCATCTTGAAAGCATCGGATATCTCTTTGACCTTGTTCAGGTATTACTGTAGGATGGGTTCACGAGCTTGGTATTCTCCGTTAACTTGCGAGATCATGAGCTGAGAGTCACTGCACAAGATAACTGCTTCGGCTCTGAGGTCTTTGGCGAGGCTTAATCCTGCCAGACAGGCTTCATACTCGGCTTGGTTGTTCGAGGTTTTGAACTCGAACTTAAGTGATTGTTCAATGGTCACCCCGATGTTGTCCTTCAATACAACTCCCACTCCAGCTCCTTTGGTGTTTGACGATCCGTCCACATATATGGTCCATGTGACCCTAGATTTGTCCTTCTGATTCTCCGTCATCTCTAGGATGAAATCGGACAGGACTTGCCCCTTGATAGCTGCTCGTGGTTCATAGGAAATGTCATGTTCTGAAAGCTCGATCGCCCAGGTGATCATCCGGCCGGCTATGTCGGGTTTGTGTAGGATTGACCTGATGGGTAGGTCTGTTCTGACTGTGATGGGATGGGCTTGAAAGTATGGTCGGAGGCGTCGTGCAGCTGAGATGATTGCAAATGCTGCTTTCTCCAACTTCTAGTACCTAAGTTTTGGTCCTTGAAGGCTTTTGCTTGTGAAGTACACTGGGCTTTGGTTGCCTTCTGATTCTTTTACTAGGACAGAGCTGATGGCTTCTTCTCCTACCGACAGGTACAGGTACAGTCTTTCCCCAGGGTGGGGCTTCACCAAAATTGGTGGTTTAGTTAGAGAGACTTTAAAACCTTGAAAAGCCTCTTCACATGCAGGGCTCCAGTCGAACTGCTGTCCTTTCTTCAAGAGTTGATACAAGGGAAGTGATTTGTGTGCCGATCGGGCAAGGGAAACGGGTTAGGGCTGCTATTCTCCCTGTCAGTTGTTGTACTTCTTTCACCGACCTTGGGCTTTTCATCTCTAGGATGGCTTTTCACTTCTCTGGGTTAGCTTCTATTCCTCTGCTCGTCAGCATGTATCCGAGGAAGTGACCGGCTGGAACTCCGAAAGTGCATTTGAGGGGATTTAACCTCATGTTATGTTTTCTCAGCCGGTGGAAGACCTTCTCTAAGTCGGCTACAGGATCTGCCCCTTCTGGGGTTTTTACGATGATGTCATCCACGTACACCTCTATGACCTCCCCGATCAGTCCTTCGAATACTTTTGTCATCATCCTCTGGTACGTTGCCCTGGCGTTCTTTAGACCGAATGGCATCATGGTGTAGCAGTAGGTTCCATCGTCTGTAAGTAATACCCTTTTTTCCTCGTCATGAACGTAAATGGGAATTTGGTTATAAACAGAGTAGGCATCCATGAATGAAAGGAAACGGTAGCCAGAGGAGTCGTCTACTAACCTGTCAATGTTTGGCAAAGGGAATGGGTCCTTTGGGCATGCTTTGTTGAGGTCAGTGTAATCCACGCACATTCTCCATTTGCCGCTCGATTTTTTGACTAGGACGACGTTGGCCAGCCAGGTTGCATACCAGATTTCTCTGATGAACCCTGCCTTTTGCAACTCGGCCGTCTGTTCCTTGATCGCTTGTTGCCTTTCTGGTCCCATTCTCCTTTTCTTCTAGGCAACCGACTTCAACCGGGGGTCGACCGACGGCTTGTGGCAGCAGAAATTCGGGTCGATTCCCGGCATGTCGACTGTTGTCCATGCGAACAAGTCGGCATTGTCCATCAGAAGCTTCTCCATCCTGTTCTTGAATTCTGGTGGGAGGTGACTTCCCATCTTGGTGTTTTGCCCCTTTTCTTTCCCGACGTTTATCAGGACAGTTTCTCCCTCTGGGGAAGGTCGTTCCGCTCCTCGGCCTTCTTCCCCGGAGTCAACCCTCGGATCTAGATCAACGAGGGAAACATTGTGTCTTGCTTGGCGGGTCGGGGGTTTCGCACTTGGTGGGGGGTTTCTCTTCAAGCTTAGGTTGTAGCAACTCCTTGCCATCTGCTGGTCTCCCCTGACTGTTGTCACTCTCCCATCTCTTGTAAGGAACTTCATTGCGAGGTGCAAAGTGGAAACTACTGCTCCCATCGCATTGAGGCTTGGTCTCCCCATTATGGCATTGTATGAGCTCTTACACAAGACCACAATGAACTTAGTTTTGATTGTCTTGCTTCCTTCCTTACCTGTCAGAGTGACAAGTGCTTCCATGTAGCCGAGGGGCTGAATACGATCGCCTGAGAAGCTGACAAGGTCACTGTCATAGGGTAACAGGTCACTCCGACTGATCCCCATATGTTCGAAGCAGTTCTCATAGACGATGTCGGCCGAGCTTCCCTGGTCTATTAACACTCTTTTTACCTCAGCGTTGGCGATTACTGCAGTGATCACAATCGGGTCGTCGTGTCTGGGCACGGTGTCCCCGAAGTCGCTGCTGTCACATGTGATGGTTGGGGTTGGAGGGGGCTTTTCATGTCGGCGGGATCTGCGGTGGTTGTCCTCCACGTGCTGTACCTCTTTTAACGCCCTTTTCCTGGAATTGGATGAGCTTCTGCCACCTCCAAAGCCTCCTGCAATCATGTTGATGGTGATCCGAGATTGGGGTTGGTCCCGATCCTTCCGCGGAGTGCCGTCCCTAGGCTTCTTGTCCGACGCCCCACGACTTCTTGGTGATCGGGAACGGTGTCGTCTCCTTTCATGCCCCGGGGGGGAGTTTCGGTCTCGCCGCCGCTCGCCTTGTCCGCGGCTGCTCCACTCGGGTTTGTCTCTTCTCACATACCGTCCCAGATTTCCCTCTCGGATTAGTTGTTCAATGGCATCTTTGAGCTGGTAACAATCATCAGTATCATGTCCATGGCCTTTATGGAAGGCGCAATATCGGTTCTTGTCTCCCTGAGGTGATTTGATAGGTGGGGGGCGCTTCACTTCAGCTAACTCTGCATTGTGTACCTCCTGCCAAATCCTGGAAAGACTACTATTGAGAGGGGTGTAATTACCCTCGTAACGCCCCCTGAACTTTTTCCTTTCTTCTTTCCTTTCCTTCCTGCTCCTTTCTTCTTTTTCAGGCGCTCGGCCCTCTTTCGGGGTTACTGACTTGCTCGTCCCTTCCAGATGCAGTTCCTCATTTATGAATTGGGTCGCTCGTTCCCTAAAGGCCGTCATGTTGTGAACTCGAATTCTTCTGAGTGAAATGTCAAGGGGTGTTCCTTTGCGCAACGCTTCGACCGCACAATGTAGTTGCACTTCATCTGCGACATTGGGCGTGGGGGCTACCTCCTTGTAGAAACGGGCCAAGAAATCTCGCAACGTCTTGGACTCCCCTTGCTTGACCTTCGCAAGAGTGTAGGAATCTCGGGGTATCTGGTTGGCCATACTGAACCTCTTAGCGAATGCTGCCGCGAGGTCGTCCCATTTGTCCACCGAGTTCTGGGGGAGTGTTCTGAACCAAGTCAAGGCCTCTTCATCCAACGTTCGAGATAAGCTTCTGCACATGATGTCTTCTTGGGCGCCTAAGAATAGCATCTCGTTGAAGAATCGGTCTAGGTGTCGGCCCGGGTCGGTCTCTCCAATATACAAACTGATGGTGCTGAAGGGACGGAGGAAATGATCGGGTATCTCGACCTGGGCAAGTCTCGCCGTGAAAGGGTGTGTAAAGGGCCGATGCAAAGTTATAAGATTCGGGATTCCTGATGTTGTGACCACAGGCGTGGCCGTGATGGGCGTTCCAGCAACCGCTACCGGGGTTGCCTGGGGCGTGACTGGGGTGACAGTCGGGTTTGCCTGTAACGCAACTGGGCTGGCTTGTGCCGCAACTGTGGTGGCTTGTGCTTCGCCCTATGCTTCCTTGATCGGACCGGGGGTGACGGCTTTTGGTGTTTCTTCTTGGTCCTTTTTGGCCGATGCTCCATGGGTGTCGGCGCGCACTGAGGGGGTTCCACGTCGGTTACGTCCGCGCGTCCGGCTCATCCCCTCGGTGTGATACTCGGACGACGAGACTTCGTCCGACGAGGGTTCAGTGGAAGTATAACTTGACTCCTGGAATGGCAGGTCCCTGGTGTGGTATGTCCTTCTGGAGGTGGTACTCCTTTTACTCACTTCTCTCCGGCGGGATTTCCTTCGTGGCGCCGCAGGGAGCAGGGATTCAAGGTACTTGATCCTTCTCTCTAGTTCTTTCACAGTTCTATCCTTCTTCCTTCTCATTGGGGGGAGAGGGTCTCCTCCCTACTGCCGGAAATGGCTTCCTCCTTTCTCCTGGTTCTCCTGGGGTGCCTCTTTCTCCTGGTGATGTCTCCGGGAGGCTTCAAATGATAACTCTCAGATGAGGACCCAGTGGTATGCGCAGATGGGGGTGGTTCCTGGGGGGTAGCTCTCAAGGTGTGACGGGGGTCCGTCGTAACCTCCGCTCCTGTCTCTGGTGCAGCTCCGGTGAGCTGCGGTGGCTGATTGTTAGTGGTTGCGTCCATCCTTGGTTTTCGGTGGTATAAACCTTGATCTTAGCGCAGGTGGTAGAGTTGGTGGGGTTTCCTTTACCAGTTTCCCACAGACGGCGCCAAATGATCGTGGCTGAGATCACAGGTGGTGGTCCGAGGTTCTGGTAGTAGGCGCAGGGATGCCCCGATGGCTGCTCCGGCGCGGGGGCGCGTGGTGGGGTACCTGCAGAGGCACTCCGACACTCAAGTTAGGAGGAGAATGGGTGAGTGAGGGGTAGGATAGATGTGTTACCTTCTCCTTGTGAGGGGGAGTCTCCTTATATACGCATCTCCTGTCTTGGTAGGAGGGGACATAGGTGTCATAGGCAGGGAGGTGCAGGCACGCCTCCGCCGTAATTCTTCTGCTGTGACCGTAAATCAGGGAGGCGTGTGTCAGTGTCACTAGCTTTATCGGGGGTGGCATGGGGCGCATTAAATGCGATGAGACTTGGTAGGTGGCCTACGCCTGAGCCCCTAGGAGCTGAGGTTCGATGGCATCATCTGATATCCGATCGGCACAATGGGAAAGGCCAATCCCTAAACTCACGGCTCGAAACCGTCACGTCCCTTGAGGAGTGAACGAACTGTGACGCCAGAACGACGCTCGATCCACGGGATGACGATCGTTTTGGCTCTCTTGTGCGTAGCTTCGGCTGGGGATCGGATCAAGTCCCAATCATTTGAATTAGTTGAGTTAGGCAATCTTAAAATTGGTAATGGATGGAGATAATGATTTCTATTTGGGGAAGTCAATATATTTTGTATTCTTAACTCTTGAAATGTCACCCTTCCATGATTTTCTACATTTCAGGATAGACCGTATTCAATCCATAATGAGGTTTAGTGGACAAAACCAATAATTTTTTTTATGCTCTGATGTTTGATGTGAAACGTATCTATATCTTTTGGCTACATGTTGGTGATATAAATCGAAGAGTATGACAAACTACACGTTGGCTAAATGTATAATAATCAATAGAAAATTAATAGATGTGATTATAATTTCAACCATTTTTGTAAAATAATTATAATTTTATCACTTTTTCCTAGGAAAGACTAGCTAAATTCAATGTTACTGTTATTTTATAATTATATTTTTCACACTTAGCATTTTAGAGTTTAATTAGCAGAAAAAAGTTGGAATGGGGTTTCATGAATTTACAAGCAGTCAGATTCCAATAAACTATGGGTTCAGGAAGAATAAAAGACTTAGATGGTGGTCTTCTATTTATTGGTCATTACAAACTTCTTAGGACCCAAAACCTTTATGGGCATACATTTCGGGACAATATAACATGAATTGCTTTTAATACCCCTTTTTACTTTTCTCACCCTTCACAAGATTGTTAGGGTGTAAAATTGTAAATGAACTGAGCTATTTGAGAATTATATGGTCTCGACTCGTCAAATGTTTGATCAAATCCGTTTGTTTAATTAATCAAACAATACATTAAGAACATATTTTGATTTTTAGATTATCATTTAATACTAATATATTGATTAAATACTAAATTGATAAACTGTGAAAATGATTTAAAGAAGTTTTTTATAAAAGCAAAAATAATTAAATTATAAATGACTTATGGTTTGTTTGGTTTACAATTGCGCAAAATTGATTTTGATAGATTTATAGAATCAATGGTTGTAAATGAATGATGCACGATTTATGAAGTACGTTGGATAGAAGTGATTTAAAATTAATTCCACTGTTTAACAAAACAAGCATTGAAACAATCACGATTCACCGTTGTAAACTGGTAACAAAACAAGCACTAAAAGAAGACAAGCTCAACTTTTTTTTAATCAGCCAAGCCTGAGCTTCGGGTGCTCGACTCGTCTCATTTACATAGCTAGCGGGAGGGTCTTGTAAGAAAGAGAAAGAGAGTGTACGAGTGGGCCTCACCTGCACTGGTAGGTCCCACACGTGGGCTCACACATGCACATGCACATGCACCCTCTCTTTTATGTCTCCTATAGGATCCTGCAGTAATTGGAGGGGATCATGGTTCCCTCTCTTTTTCTTTTAACATCATTTTTAAAAAATATTATATTGTCTCATTCTAACCAAAATATCTACCACCCCTTCCTTCTACTATCAAATGAGTTTTCAGAAGCTAATTTTAAAATTTGGCTTCCAAAAAAAAATATTTTTTAAAAGTAACAAATGTAGAGAAAAAATAATGAACGGGTGAAGAAAGATGGGGTCTTATGGTGATTGATGGTTGGGAGAGATTTAGACTAAGTGTGAAGGTATTGTTGGAAAAAAAAAGTTCAAAAAAGTGTAGGGGTGGGAAAAGTAGAAAAACCAGCGCTAAAAGCAATTCCCCAATATAACGCTCAAGATGTAGCCCAAGCCCCAAGTATCTTCTTCAGTCTTCACAGTCATCACATACATCTTCTTCCTCCTCCTTCTTCAATCAAAAAATTCGGATAATGGTGTCTCTAATTTCCCCACCTTCATTTTGCAGCATTCATATGCGCGAAACTCGCTTCTTCTCCACTCCTTTGCTTCCACCAAGGTACTAATTATCACCACTTCACTCATTCTACTTTCTTCTTCTTCAACTTTCTCTTTGCTAATTAACAGTATTAGTCATTTGCAAAGGCGCATCGAATTCCAACATAGATGCAACTGTGAGAATTATAAATGGAAAACGATAGAGTGCAGAGTTATGAGCGCCAATGCATCTCCTCCGCCCTCAACAGCGTTGACGAAGGAACCACACAAATATTTCGATCACGTAACCATCACCGTTCGTGCAGGAGATGGAGGCCACGGAGCGATACTGAACCAGAGGGAAAAAGAGGAAGTTGAGAAGGGAAAGGGGAGGAAGAAGAAGGGCTCTTTCAAGAGGGATTTTGATGGGTCCCTTATACTCCCTATGGGTGGCCATGGAGGGGATGTGGTCATCTATGCCGATGAAACCAAAGACACGTTGCTAGAGTTTCACCACAAAAGCCGATATAATGCAAAACGTGGTGGCAATGTTGATGCAATGGGACTTTTGACCTCATACTTGCGCAATGGACTTGCTGCCCCGACTCTGCGCATTCCTGTTCCTCTAGGTTGGTGTGCTCTGCTTTATACTTTATATTTGTGTGTGTGTGTGTGTGTGTGTGTGTGTGTGTGTCTTATTCTGTATAGAACTAAAAAAATGCTACCATAAAATCCCACTGTGAAGTGTTCTGCTGTTCAGTCCTTGTCATTATGCATCGTTAATGGACTACTTAAGGGACATGCACTATAGTGAATAGATACCATGTCTTCAGGCAAAACCTAAAAGGCAAATGAGTACATGAGTCCTTTATACTTGTATAGTTAGTTATATGGTTCTCACTCAACTTGTCAATCCATTCTTTACCTAGTGTTGAACTTATCACCCACACTTGAAGTTTGAAGATTCTGACTCTCAAGTATGAGTCCCAATGTTAGTATGCTCCCCTCCAAGGGGAAGCCTTTCTGGGTATTGAAAACGGAGTATTCATTGGGATCAAGACCTAGTCTTGACCAATGCTTAAATATAAGTTAGACACAATCCCAATTCCCAAGTATCAACCACCATCTCCAACTGCTTTAATATTGGGAAAATTTTGTGAAGGAGATTGTGAAAGCAACATTTTGGTGCAAACACCCTTGAAAGAACTAAATTTGATTTCCCTCATTGGTTTATAAATGTGACAGGTACAGTTGTGAAAAGCAAACGAGGGAAGATGCTGGCTGATCTAGCACAGCCTGGTGATGAAGTTCTTGTTGCCAGGGGTGGACAAGGAGGGGTAATATTTAAAATTCTTTCTAAATCTGTTGTTTTTGTGATTTAATAATGAATCAGACTTGTTTAATCCATTCAACACATCGGTTGACTGCTTAATGGCATGAGATAAGTTGTACTGTTTCAGATTAATGATGAAATGGAATAATAATAACAAAAATAAGAACCAAGCCTTATTTCACTAGATGGGGTTGATTACATGAATTTGGCAACGCTGTAATTTTCTATCATGTATTAAGGTCAGGTTTTTTTTTTCTTTCCTTTCTTGGTTATGTTCCCCCTAAATCTACCTATGTGCCTATCCCAAGCCCAAGAAAAAGAGTAGGGTTGTGATAGGTTGTTGATAACCAATGTAAAACTTCCGTTGAATATATGAAATGGATCAGTTTAGATGCATAAAATGGAATAAGTAAACCAATAGAATTCATATATTACATATAAATAAATTCATTTGTTTGCATACTTTAAGTAAGGATTATCATTTTGTTTATTTATTTACTTTTTATTATGGTAGCAACATAATCTTTGTTTTCTGAGAAAATATAGAGAATTAATCATGGCATATACCTATCTTCAGTAATTATTGTTGTACTATACACTTGAATCTGATTTTTTCTTTTTGTCTGCTCAGATTAGCTTGGTAGAAACTCCACAGCATAAAAGGAAAAAGATGATGGCTTTGACAACTAATGTGATGAGAGATGACTCTGATAAGGTAAAGTCTATTGGGTAATGGGTACTTATGTATACTATACACTGAAATATTTCTTGTAGTAATCCTTGGGAAGATATCGTTAGTGGCCTCTTATACTTACAATCTTCTTTGTGCAAATTGAATAGCTTATATGAGGATTAAATCAACAGGGTTCTTCTCTTGCTGTCTCAGTTTAATCAAAGTTGGTTTGAATTTTGAAATACATAATAAGTAACAATTTTTTTTATCCAAAATGCATGTTCATTTGTCAGTATGTTTACTGGAGTGCAAAACTGTGATTTTAAGTCATCAATTCTCATATTTCGTTTTATCAGGAAATGAAAAAGTATCTTAATCTGTAAACAATAGTAGTTGAATATTCTTCACATAGTAGTGGCAATTAGATGCCCTTGCATCTATAGCAAGTTCTCTCCTGTCTTACTGTAAGATAAAGAATTGTCATTCAAAAATCATTACAGGTTTTAATTCACGGTCAACCTGGGGAGGAAGTTAAGTTGGAGTTGATCCTGCGAGTTGTTGCTGACGTTGGCCTTGTTGTAAGTATTGCATCTATACATAATGCCTGATTTAATTCATAATGGGCTGTCGTACTTTTATTTTCATAGTAGTTATGTGTTGGATGTTGATGAATGTATTTTAATGTCTTATCTTTATATCAAGGAAGATAGTTTTGAGATTTCTAGGAAACTAAAATATTGATTTTACCATGAGTCAGAGTAATTGACAACTGTGAAAGATAATGGGGAGAGATGTGTAAAGCTTCAGTGGTTTCTTTTAGTTTCATTTTTGTATAAAGTTATTTTTTTAATTTGGTGAACAAGGGTCACTTGTATATTGGTTGTATCTTACATTTTGTCCAAGTGAAAATTTTTGACTGCTGAAGACTGCTTTTCAGAGGTCCTCCAAATTTTTTCATTCATTTTCTCAGACCAAGTTAATCTTGTTGTAGGGACTTCCAAATGCTGGGAAATCAACGCTTCTGGCAGCTATTACACTTGCAAAACCTGATATTGCTGATTATCCTTTTACAACATTAATGCCAAATCTTGGACGCCTTGGCGGTGATCCCAGCTTGGGGGCAGGGATGTATTCTTCTGAAGCTACATTGGCAGATTTGCCTGGTCTTATAGAAGGTGCTCACTTGGGAAAGGTATCAAATATATCTTTTTTCTTGTCAAATGTCCCTATTTTGAAACCATTGAGATGATAAATATGAAAGCTTTAATCTTTCAGGGTCTTGGCCGCAATTTTTTGAGGCACCTAAGGAGGACCCGACTATTAGTCCATGTTGTTGATGCAGCCACTGAGAACCCTATAAATGACTACAGAACTGTGAGAGAAGTATGTATTTTTCCTTTTATGATTGATTGTATTTTTTATCCACTCAGATTCAGGTTTTTTGTTGGTTTAACAGTTTTACTTGAATATTTATTTTATGCACTTAAAGACTCAATTCTTACAACAATTAGGAGTTTACTTGGACAATTGATTTTATTAGTTTTGATTAACATCCCCTTGAAAATCATCTATCTGTAAGTCTTTTTAAGATATGTTGTTGATGATCAAAATTCTGTTGTTTATTGTATATCCTTTCCCCGTTCTTGTCTTTTTGGGATTGAGTCACTGTAAGGTTAAGTAATGCAAATAAATCTAGTTAATTTAATGTACAGAAAGTAATCTGTGGTCAGGCTAGCTTTTCTTGTTGTAATGTGTATCCTTCCCTCATCTCTTGGAGCTTCTAATATTGCTCATGCTCTCTCCATGGTAATTTTGTTTTGCAGGAGTTGCGCATGTATAATCCTGAGTACCTTGAACGACCATACGTTGTTATTTTGAATAAGATTGATCTACCAGGGGTATGTGGTTTCCTACTCCAAGCCTCTATGTGGGATAAATATTTTCTTTTAATTTCCTATTATCTTGTAATGGGAAGCCCAGTGCATGATGCTCCCATCATTGTGGAGTCTGGAACCCAGTACCACTTGGGCACAAGGCAGCTACTTTACCATTGTGCCAAGGCTCTCCCATTTTCTTATGGTCTTGTAATATGCAAAATTAAGTCACGTACCAAACACGTTCGCTAATTTTAATTTCAGGCAAAGGACAGGCTTCCAACACTGACTCAAGAAATTCTGAGAATTGGCAATGATGGTGCAGCTTCTGAACCAAAACCAAGCTCTGAAGTTCTGGCTCAATTGTCTTCCGATGAAAGTGACAGGAAGGAAAGAAAACTTGAGGACTATCCACGACCTTTCTCTGTTGTTGGAGTTAGTGTTCTGTAAGTGCTAGAAATTTTGTTGTATATTATTTATTTTTTTAAGTATTTTTCTTTACAGTTCACACACGTGTAGTAATTATTTAGACAATTTATATCATACTTTTCGTAGTACTGGCATTGGCTTAGGTCAAAATTTCATGTTGCTTCTTGCAGAAAGGGTATCAATATTAAAGAAATGTTAAAGGAGATAAGGGCGGCTTTAAGGAAGTGCACAGATTCCAATGAAGCATTGGCTTTGAGTGTTCCACCATGAGATTTGCGTCCTATCCTTTGTTAAACACTATTACAGTTCAACGAGGCTTTCTGGCAAAGACTGCACATAAATTGGTTCTGGTATTACTTTGGCTTTATCAGAGAACGAAGATTAAGAAAATTACCAGTTGGTTTTAAGAGAAAATACTCATCTGAGACGATGGAAGCTTTATGGGTTGATGATCCAAGTTCCTCGACCTCATATTGTTGTAAGCAAGATTGGCAATTTAACATGATAAGTTATATCAGTTGTAGTAAAACTGTAAAAGATTTGTGTAATATCTATGATGACAAGTTATATTACTAAAAGAATCATGATGATGTCTGCTAGCCCCATGTTGGCTTGATAAATATTGTAAGAGACGATGTCATGCATGATGGAAGCGTTCATGTACATTCTCTCATTTGCAATGTCAATCTTCTGGATAAATTGTTTGGACAAACAAAACAATGTACTCAGTTGAGTATTTAATTATGTATAACTCAGTTAATGCCGTCTTACTTGTATTCATTTTGCTCTGTGTTATTTGGCCTTTCTAATTCAATATTGATACTTCAATGAAATGGTAGCGATGACTATTCATGGACATGAGGTGTCTCCTGTGTCATGTGAATTGATAATATGAACATCAGCCACATTTTCCTGCGCCTGTTAGCAACATGTTAATTGTTTCTACATAACTGGCACACGGTAGTTTTGCCAGCTAGAAGCAAAATGGTGCTTACTAGCATTTGCTTGGTAAAAGACTTGGAATTTAGTGCACCTGAACATTTGGACAGAGATCTAAGTTTACAATGCACAACTCATCCCAATTTAAAAAAAAAAAAAAACAAATAAAAGTAATTATTTTAGAAACTTCAATTTGGACAGATGAGCAATGTGTTGTAACTGCTCCTTGCTGATACCCTTATCACCCATTGAGTTTTGTCCTTTGGGAAGATTAGGGAGCTGCTCTAGTTGTTTTATGCAATTTAAAGCAATGAAGTGTAACACCAATTTTACCATGATACAATTGTTGAATAATATAGTCTGCTTATCTCTCAGTTACTCCTTATCCTGTTTCTCTATCCACCGCTGTTACCTTACCTATTTTATTAAAAGCTTTATGAAAGGGGCTATATATATATATATATATTCCCTAGTATGATGGTCCTCTGTTCTAATGACAACCAGCAAGTTAAGTTCTTTTTATATTTTCGTTTTTCATTTTTAGTTACAGAGACGTGCATTTGGAGGATGTTCTGTACAGTTCTTTTATGTTTAGACTTCCAAGGGATATTCCTTACTGGCACTTAGAGGAACCATTTCTTTCTATTTTTAACCCCCAACAAACAAAAAAGAAATGGCTAGCTAGCAGTAATGTTAGTGTGAAATGCTTATCAGTCTGGTTAACTTGTACATGTGTCACAAGCGGTATTTTTGGTGTCTTAGTCCATTGGATATGATTTTGGCTCTTTTACAATGTATATTGATGACAGATTCCAATTCCTGATCTTTGAAACACCTGGGATTGTTTCCTTCCACGTACAAAGGCTTCATTGCTATTTGTCATGTGAGCAGTTTTGAAACTTCTGCACGTAGTTATCTTCAACCGTTTCCTCCAAACGTCACCGCACGCATCCAATAGTAAATGACTATTATCCAAATCTGAGTTAACTCAAAAGAAGGAAAAAAAAAATTAATAAATAAAACATCCATTATCCAAAAACCGCTTACTCTCCCCCACACCTTTAAATTTATTTTACCGTATCTTATATTATTTTATTTTGCTACATTGATTTCATTCATGGACTCATTTATTTCACAAAAGAAAAAAAACAAAGTAAAGGAGAAATCAAGTGGGAATTTTGTTCTTGAACTCACTACCTAAGATAGCATACAAAAGTTTAAGCCAAGTGTGTACAAGAGATATCAACAGTGAGGCTCCTACTTGACACGAACATCCTGGTTCATGATGCCAAGTAGCAGCTCAACCCCACTAAGAGCCACGTTTCAATACTTGGATTTATTATTCACTCTTAATTTCATTTCTTTGACACATATAAATAGCCCCATTACCCTGTTATTTCCTCAATAAGCCCAAGAGCTTAGTTCTGTTTTGGTAATTCTCTAATCATTACAAACAGTCCCCACAGCTCTGTGCTGCAGAATCAACACATCACAATGATGAAATCAGGCATTGGAATTGAAGAGCGAAAGCAGCTGAAGAGGCCTGCACAAGCCAGCTCTAGAAAGGGATGTATGAGAGGCAAAGGAGGCCCTGAGAATGCTAGTTGCACCTACAAAGGTGTGAGACAGAGAACTTGGGGGAAATGGGTTGCTGAAATCCGTGAACCCAATCGTGGTGCTCGTCTCTGGCTTGGCACATTTGAAACCTCTCATGAAGCTGCTTTGGCTTATGATGCTGCAGCACGTAAGCTTTATGGTTCAGATGCTAAGCTCAATCTGCCAGAGCTCTCTGTACCAGCCAATTCTCAATGTCCACCACCTTCTTCTGTTAACACTACTCAAATTCCCCAAATGCAACAACCTCAAATTCACAACAACTTCGATGTTGCCAATGTCAACTCTTCTAATCTCAATACCAACCTGAACCCTGTTGTCCCTATGGCTTCTCACCAAATTGGTAATGGACCAATTTACACCAGTGACCCTGTTATGTCCCTTCCATTGGACACCAATACTAAGCCAGTTGAAAGCTACTCAAAGCCTGTGGAGGATGAGAAGTTTCATTCATTTTGGGGGTCAATGAATGAAACCATGCCTGTGTTTGATGAGTCCATCTGGGCAGAAGCTGCTATGTCTCTGAATTTTCCCACAATTGCTGATGATGGAATTTATGCAGGTGGAAACTTGGCTGAGGTTGGTGCCTGGGACACCCTACAAACTCCATGGTGCATGTAAATCAAAAGAAAAAAAAAAAAAAAGATAGTAATGCATACTTCACCATAATGAATAACTTCCACCAGCAGGACATGCACTAGATAGTGTGTATATGTAAATATGTATGTTTTAAGTATATAAGAAGTTAAGGAGTTAGAATACTATAAGCATATCACAATTAGTACATGAGGAGTGAAGTAATTAGAATACTTATCACTTGTATAATAATGTTTGTATTAAAGCTCGACATCGTGCTGCTGCTGATTTTGTTAGCACGTTGGGGGGTTTTTTAGTATTGTGTAAATACTATATATAGTACTAAGGAATAGTGATTGTAGAATATGCCCATGGCTTGATTAGTTATATAAATCAGTCATGTGTGCATGTCTTGTTCTATGTATGTGAATAAATTTATATACTTCAATATACATGAACTATGGGTTGCTTTAGTAATGATTATTTCGATGTTTCATATTTTTTTCGTGCATGCATGTTCTTAAAGCAATATTTTTTTTATGATAAAAGTAAATGTTATATGCAATTTTCGTTACGATGATAGGAAATAGGAAATGGAGAAATTGAATTTATTAGAAATATACAACTAAGAGAAGAGAAATATAAAAGTGAGATGTGATTAAAAAATAAAAATAAAAAATATGTATAAAAGTGAGATGTGATTGAAAAATAAAAATAAAAAATATGTTGTATGAATTGTTATATGGATGTATTATATAAATAAATAATCTCTAATAAATGTTACATGTCAGTTAAAGATTAAAAAAAATTATTTCACAATGATTTGTACAGTTTTATCTTTATGTCAAAGAGTACTATTTATTAAGATGAAATATAATTTCTCTAGTTTAAAGCAAGATAGAAGCAGTTTTCAAAATTGATGGCCGTATAGGATATATACTTGCTCGCTCACATATATAAAATTTTATCTTGCTTCTCTTTTTTGTTGGATTAATAAATGAAATTAAGACATATATACTTTGTATTTTTAATTTATTTCTTATGGTTATTTACTGATTAGTTTGGCCTAAGAAGCAAACTTTCAATTTTTTTAGTTTTTTTTTCAATAAAATAGAAGGGGAGTAGTGAAGCAGAGCTGGATAAATTTAAAATACTTTTTGATAAACATACATATATCATACAATATATATAATTTTATGGGTCAGGAATAAATTTCTTTTGACTTTAGAAAACTTTTTAGGAGTAGATCTTTTAGAGAAAAAAATAAATTAAATTTAACTTAGTTGAAATTAATCTCTACAATTTCACTTTTCCTAAAACTTTTTTTTACTTTTTTATAAATAACTATTTTAATTCATGAAAGAAGTTGAATTTATTTTACCTCTTTAATTTATTTTATTTTTTCTTTTAAAATTTGTTCTATATACCGGACCTATTACTTAATAGAATTTTACTTATGTATAATTATTTCACCTCCCAAGCAAAAGGGTAGATGTATGCGTATGGTATATCAATAGTAAATATTAGGTTTTAATTTTTTATTCTGTATATTTAAAACTTCTAAAAATTTAAAATATCTAGATATTTATGTAGCTTTTAAGAATATATCTAAGATATTTATAAGAAATTTTCAAACTTAGACACTTAGTCACTTCTTTATTTTCAAAATATCAAAATGCTTATATGATTTCTAAACTGTTTAGAGTAGGACAAGAAAAAACTTCAGGGTCCAGATCTACACTAGAATTCTCAAAAACATGAGTTCTATGACCTTCTAATAATTAATAAGTTAAAGAAGGTACATTCAAGAACTTAGTTAGAAAAATCTAGAATTATATATATTTTTTTGGAGTTTAAAAATTCTTATGAAAAATTTTTTATGAATATTGTTATATTGAACAAGATCTCCTCTTTACTTCAGCTTCTTTCAAATTAAATATCTTCACGTTCCTCCAAGCTACTTTCCAGGTGTTTGAATCAGATTTTAGGTGGGCCTGCGAAGACACTCAACTTAAAAGTCAGTATGTAATTTTGACAAAGTACTAGCAAAATTAGAAAAATTGTGTACCTTGTTCATGGTATACATGGGAGTATTTATAAGGTTCGTAGAATCTTTTATGAGGGCGTGAGTGGAGGATGATGTGACACCACTGTCTCTTGGTCAACTTTGCCAAGTGTTTCATAAGATATGGAGAGGACTCTATCGTAGGTAAGTGCTTTAATTTGACCATGACACATAGATGAATAAATGATTTAGTATGCATGATATTCCGAGTTGCTTTACGCTCTCTGTTGTATTGGACAAGTGTTAATGTATAGGGTGACCTCTACTCCGAGTGCACCGAGTAGGACTGCTTACAAGGTCGGATCCGAGTTACCATCGGAACAGATACCCCCTATCTTGGCCGAAATCTTGTAATTGAGGCCGAGATAATAAGTTAGTTTATTGGAATTCGGATCCGAGTTAGCTTAGGATACATGCACCTTTGACGAAGTGGTCTTTTAAGTCAGAGATGATTTGGTGGTTGGTTTCAGCCTTTTTCAAATGTCTCTTATGAAGCGCCAGTTTTTTAATTTTTCAAATAATTTCTAGAAGGTGTTTCATTTTCTTTTGTAACCACTTACTGTTCCGTAATAATTTATTGTATGGGGACACACGTCGTTTGGCGTATGGAGAGTTTGTTTGCACGAGGCGGATTGTGCAGCAATTTCTTGAAAGTGGTAACGCTTCATCATTTCCATCATGTAATAATGTGATTTTTTCTTTCCTCTGTCTTCTATAAATTGGGGTAGTGGCTCATCGTTTTCTTCCCTTTGCCCAATTTCTTGAGTTTTTTTCCTTCTTTTTCTCTGAGTTCTTTTCCTTCCCTGCATTTTTGGGTCTCTTCTCTTGGTGGTGCCTCTGTGTTGTAGATATCTTCTCGTGCTTTCCTTTAACTTTCTTTTCGACAGGTATGATCTTCTTCCTTTATATTTTATTGGTTCTGTTTTTTTAGAAGGCAGTCTTTGTAGCGTGTGGCTCTCTATTCTAGAGACTATGGTGCAGAGGTTTTGGTTTATTTAGAACCCCCATCCCACAATGTTTGTGGGTTGGCCTTCGCTGTTGTGGCTTCAAGACTTCCTGACTTTGTGGTGGGTTTCTGATTTTCCATTTTCTTTGCCCCTGCATATCTTGATTCTTCTTTTTTAGCAAATGGCTCGTACTAGATGAACTACAAGTCGCGTGCTTTCAGGGGATCTCGTCCTTCAAGGTCCTCAGGGTTCTGTTCCCACAGGTCGTTATGACTGGGTGGATGATTGTGCTCGTGATGCCAAGTCCATCGTTTCTAAGAATGATGTTGCGTCCTACTTAGCTAGCCTACTAGTGCCCACATGTTTTGAGTTGGTCCAACCTAGCATGTCGGATCGGATATGTGATCGTCCCAACTCGAATTCTACAGAAGATTGGTTATATATATATATATGATTATTGTCTGACGACTCTTGGAGTTCAGATGCCTTTCATAGCCTTCCAGATCTGACTTCTAAATAGTCTTCATATTTTCCCTTTTCAATTCCAATAGAATGGATGGGCCTTTGCTCGAACTTTTGAGATGATTTGTGAGTATTGTGGAATATACCCATCTACCACTGTCTTTTTTCATATCTTCCAAATTTACCGTACTACGACTAGTAAGGGGAAATATTCTTGGATCACTTTGAAGAATGCTTGTGAGAGAAAGATCTTTTCTCCATACACAGACACCTATAAATTGAAGAATGGTTCCTTCCGTTACAAGTTTTGGAACATAGTAAGCCGGCCAGGAACTCTGGAATTTTGGAGAAATCCTCGGAATGGATTACCCCTTTTCAACAAATGGTGGACTTGGGATCACTTTTTGCATGATTCCAGCAGTTACTATGTGTTGCGAGAGCAATTGAATCCGAGTTAGTTATATTTTTTTGAGGTTTTGGAGAAAGCAACAAAGGAGCGACCCTTTTCATGTCAGGAGCTCTTAAATGCTGCTGAAGAAGACATCGTAACTTTTCTAGGTTCTTCTATTTTTATTTATTTTTAGCATTCTAACTTGCTTTTTGAAAATTTTCAGATTTAATGGCCGACAACAATGTTATAGCAGAGTTAAGGTGTATCAAGCTTGAGCGCCAAAGGAGAAATTTGAATACTCCTCCTACTAATCCAACTCCTCCTCAACTGATAAAAGAGCCAACTGCAACCCAATCTGGTAATCCAACTATCAAGATTCAAACCAAACAGGCTGATGTTACCGAGAAGAAACAAGTTGTTGGGGCTTCTAGGGTTGGTACGGGAGCTGCCACGACCGAGAAGAACAAGAGGAAAGAGCCAGACTCTTCTAAGAAGTCTTCAGAGAAGGAGGAAGAAAGAAAGATAGCCTGAACTAAAGTAACAGGAAGTGATATTGGGCCTTTTACTAAGGTGAACCTCCGAAAGCCTTTAGTCATTCCTTTGGTATGGGATGATCATTTTGCTTTTTCAACGGGTATCGTCCGAGGGGACATTCATGACTTAGTGTATAGTTCCAAGGATGATCCCTACTTGCGAAAGTTTAGTATGCGTGATATGACCCGACTTATGACTAGGAACACTTTGTAAATAACCTTGGCTGCCTGTCACCTAGAAGAGGCCTTCCTTCCAACCTTTGAAAAACTTGAAGATGAACGCCAAGCAGCCGTGTCGGAGAAGGAGGCCCTCTTGGTGCAAATTAAAGGACTTAATGAGAATCTGTCCAAGACTATGGCTGAGTTGGATTCAACTCAGGAAGCTTTGAAGAATGAGAGGCACTTCAAAGCAGTGGCCGATAAGAATAACACGACCCTCCAAAAGAGTAATGAGGACCTAAAGTTGCAGTTTAAGAATGCTGAAGATTCTTATATGGAGGCTAAAACATAAATTGATCAAGTCGTGCTTAATTTGGAAAAA
The DNA here is from genome assembly GCA_026901365.1 of Sesbania bispinosa. NCBI lineage: Eukaryota > Viridiplantae > Streptophyta > Magnoliopsida > Fabales > Fabaceae > Sesbania > Sesbania bispinosa. Next base: position 499,307 of record QLOH01000226.1, on the reverse strand, counting down.
GCCTTGAAGGAGCTAGAATATACTAAGCTAAAGTTGAAGCAAGCCAAGTCCGACTTGGAAGGATGGAACACGAAGTATGAGAACATCGTAACCAAGCTCGGGCCTGAATCTTATGCTAATACAGTTGAACAGCTAAGAGTCTTGAATCCAGGTTTAATTGTGTTTGGCTCAGATCCTTACGCATATGTAAGGGATGGGGTCATTGTGGAAGACTCCATTAATGGCCCTATTCCTTTTGTTCCTAAAGTGGAAGGAGTGGGGGATTCCGAGCAAGCTCCCAACCCGGATTCTAAACTTGAGCAAAATGTTGAGAACCCGACACCTTTAGGTACTCTGCAACTACCTGCAATTGGGGTCAAGAAGCGCTTTCAAAGGACCACGCCATAGTTTTGGATTAGATTTAGGAGCTTCCTTTTCTTTTTATTTTTATTTTATAAATGTAATATCTGAACTATTGTAGTTTTTATTTTCAAGTATCCGATTTCCCTTTTCGACTTCTTACTGATATTATGCTTTTGATTATTCTGCTTGCCTTATCGTACGCGCTATATTTTTTCGGTACTTTATTTGGACCCTTAACGGATTCATCCTATTAAGTCTTTTTACTTGTAAGGATTGAAGTCCTTTAACAAATTTCAATGAAGCTTTTTTTACTTGTAAGGATCGAAGTCCTTTAACAAGTTTATTGTCTTCAGGTCTTTCAACTTGTAACCAAGCTTATTCAAGTATCCAAGGTCGGCGTTGTGAGCCTATTTCCTTTGAGACAACTTGATTTTTTATTCCTTTAAGTATCCAAGATCGGCATTGTGAGCCCTTTTCCTTTAGGATAACTTGAGTTTTTATATAGTTTCTTAAGTCATAAGAGATCGCCAACGTGTTAGCCTAATGTCTCTTTAACACTTAAGAACTTCTTATGTCATGAGAGATCGTGGTATGTTAACCTATTGTCTCTTTGGTACTTAAGGTAATCACCAACAAGAGTCTTCTTTTTTAATTTTTCCTTTTCACCAATGTTTTTCCTTGACAGGAATATTTAGTCACCAACAAAATCATCAATAATTGCAATAAAATGAAGCTTATTATCTGAATAACTTGATCACTTCATTGAGGAAATCAGGAATATATACAATAGGATGCTAAAATAATCCTAATTGTAGTATCTTCTTAGATTAGCAACATTCCACGCTCTTGGACTAGGCTCTCCGAATAGTGTTTCTAACCGGTAAGCTTCTCGGCCAGATGAGCATGTTACTCGGTATGGACCCTCCCAATTTGGAGCTAACTTTCATTGGCTTTGATTTTTATTCCCAATATCAGCTCTTCGGAGAATAAGATCTCCGCTTTGGAATTTCCTTGGGATAATTCTTTTTCTATACTATTGGGTGACACGATTTTTAGCTGCTACATCTCGGATATGTGCCATAGCCCTTCTTTCATCCAGGAAATCAATTTCTTCTCGGATGGATTTGTCATTTTCTTTTTCATCATTCATCTCCACACGCCATGATGGTTCTCCTATTTCAACTGGAATTACTGCTTCTTTTCCATAAGTAAGATGAAACAGTGACTCTCCTGTAGAAGAGTGAGGAGTGGTCCGATAAGCCCAAAGAACATGATCAATCTGTTGAGCCCATTTGCCTTTAGCATCTCCAAGTCTCTTCTTCAATCCCCTTAAAACGCTCTGATTTGTTGCTTCCACTTAACCATTGGTTTGGGGATGTTCCACAGACATAAAGTGTTGTCGGATATGAAGGTCATCAAGCAAAGATGGGAAACCCTAATCAGTGAATTGCGTACCATTATCCGTAACAACAACTTTAGGAATCCCAAACTGGCAAATGATATTTTTGTAGAAAAATTTCTGAACCTTAGCGGAGGATATGGTGGCCAGTGTTTCTGCTTCAATCCACTTAGTAAAATAGTCAATAGCTATAATCGAGAATTTGACTTGTCTGGGTGCTTGAGGGAATGGTCCCAAAATGTCTAACCCCCACTGATAAAATGGCTAAGGTATAGTCATAATAGATAATTCCTCCAGGGGAGCCTTGTACAAATCCGAGTACTTTTGACAAGCATCACATTTCTTTACATATTCTCGGGCATCCCTCTCGAAAGTCAGCCAATAATAACCAGCTCGGAGGATCTTTTTTGCTAATGAGTAACCGCCCGAATGTTGTCCACAACTACCTTCATGAACTTCAGCCAGGACATACTCAATCTCATTTGTGTCTACATACTTTAGCAATGGTGTCGAGAATCCTCTTTTTAAAAGCCTTCCGTCAATAAGAATGTAGAACGGAGCCATTCTTCTCACCTTTTTTCTTTCTTTAAAATCTAAGGGTAAGGTTCCTTCAGATAGATAATCCTTTAGGGGGTTTGTCCAAGTGACCATACATTCTCCAACCATTACAGTTGGAGGTTGATTTATGCGTGTAATTAAGGATTTCTGAATGATGGTCCGAGTACTGCCAGGTCTTTTTCTACAAGCCAACCTTGACAATACATCAGCCCTAATATTTTTCTCTCGAGGGATATGTTGGAAATTCACTCAGTCGAACTGCTCACATTCCTTTTGACCAAATCCAAATACATTTGCATTGTAGGCTCCTTGGCTTGATATTCTCATTTTACTTGAGACACTAACAATTGTGAATCACTGCAAAGTGTGATGATAGTGGCTCCAAGTTCTTTGGTTGTTCTCAAACCAGCAATACATGCTTCATATTCAGCTTGATTATTGGAGGTTATGAAGTTGAACCTCAAAGATTGTTCTATAAAGATCCCATCTTCGTTTTCCAAAACAACTCCAACTCCTGCACCTTTGGTATTTGAGGAACCATCCACGTGCACCGTCTATACTATGGAGGGGAACCTTCTGGACATTCTCGTCATTTCCATCACGAAGTCAGCTAGAACCTGAGACTTTAAGGTGCTTCTCGGCTCGTGATCGATATCGTACTCAGATAACTCTACAAACCAAGAGATCATTCTGCCAGCCAAATCCGGCTTTGCAAGGACAATCCGGATGGGTTGATCAATTCTAACAGTTACCAAATGCGTCTGGAAGTATTGTCGTAGTCTTATTGCCGAGAATACTACTGCTAATGCTGCCTTTTCAAGTTTTGAATAAGGTGTCTCAGGTCCCTAAAGTGCCTTGCTCACAAAGTAGAATGATCTTTGTCCTTCAAGAGTTTCTTTTATCAGCACAACACTTACTGCTTCATCCCCAATAGATAGGTACAAGAACAAGTGATCTCCGAGCTCTGGTCGGACCATAATTGGTGGGGATATAAGGGTTTTCTTCAACTTCTGAAATGCATGCTCACACTGTTCTGTCTACTGAAAATCTTTACCCTTACACAAAAGTTGGTACAGGGGTAAGGACTTCTGAGCTACTCTTGACAGGAAACAAGTAAGGGTAGCTATCCTTCCTATCAATTGTTGGACTTCTTTTATATTCTGAGGGCTCTGCATCTCCAGGATAGCTTTTCACTTATCCAGATTTGCTTCACTACCTCTATTAGTATGGAGAAAACCAAGGAAAAGCCCTGAGGAGACACCGAAGGTGCACTTCAATGGGTTTAGCCGCATATCATGCTCACGTAACCGATTAAAAACTTTCTTTAAGTCAGCTACGGATCTATTGGTTGAGCTGCCTTTGTAATAATGTCATCCATATACACCTCCACGATATCACTGAAAACCTCTCGAAAAGCCTTCATCATCATTCTTTGGTACGTGGCTCCTACATTTTTTAACCTGAATGGCATCATCGTGTAACAATAAGTTCCTTGATCCATGATGAATGTAGTTCTCTCCTTATCTTGTCAATATTCGGAAGAGGAAAAGGATCCTCGGGGCACGCTTTATTCAAGTCGGTGAAGTCAATGCACATTCTCCATTTGCCACTTGACTTTTTCACAAGCACCACATTAGACAACCAGGTGGCATGTTGTGTTTCTCTTATAAACGCAACTTTCGATAATTATCGTGTTTGCTCCACGATTATTTGTTGTCTTTCTGGTCCTACCCTCCTCTTCTTCTATGTGACCGGTTTGATTGGCGGGTCAACGACTAACTTATGGTAGGAAAAATCCAGATCAATCCCGAGCATATTTGTAGCAGTCCATGACTCCATGCGAATAAATCTTTGTTTTCTAGCAACAAAGCCTTCAATCTTTCTTTCAATTCCGGTTCTAACCTGGCCCTAATCTTTGTCATCTGGTCAAACTTTTCACCAATCTGGAATAACTCGAACTCCCCACCAGGTTGTGGTCGATCCAGGTTTATCCTTAAGTCATCAGAATCTAATCTCGAATCCAAATCCATAAAAGCACTTCTCGGCTAGAACATGGTATGGCTTATGCCCTCATTTTATTCATATTATCTGCAACCAAAGTCTCTTGTCATATGCGAAGGCTAGCATTATAACAACTTCTGGCTTCCACCTAGTTTCCCCACACCGAGACTATACGTCCTTGCTTCTTGGAAATTTCATCACCAAATGTACGATGGAAACCACTGCTCCGAGTGCATTGAGAATAGGTCGTCCTAATATAAGATCATAGGATGTCATACTTGAAATTACCAAAAATTTGGTATTGACAGTCTTCTTTCCTCCTTCCCCCGCAATAGTAATCAAAGCTAGCACATACCTTCTTGGTTGTATCCTTTCACCTGCAAAACCAATTAAATCTCCATCGTACAGAAGCAATCATCATACATGATATCAGTGGAACTCCCTTGGTCAATCAGAACACGTCCGACATCTGCATTGCTAATGATTGCTCTGATGACCATGGGATCATCATGGAATCAGCTAATATCCCCAAAATCCTCATCACCAAAAGTGATGGTTGGAGTATGTCTTCTAGCATCCGCCTTATTCCCTCTAAAAATTTCTCATTTCGCCGACATGATGTCTTCCAGATGCCTTTTTCTTGCTTTAGAAGTGGGTCTTCCTCCCGCGAATCCTCCAGCTATAGTGTTAATCTTTATTCTAGAAGTTTCCCCCCTATTCTTTTTACCTAGAACTGAGGTTCTTTCTTTTTATCAACATGGTGTCATCTTTCTCTCCGGGGAGATCTCGATCTTCCTCTCCTCCGGGAGTCCTTATCATCAGGGCTTGGGGATCTATCTCTATTCTTTTTCTTCTTTTCACCTTCATCATCGCCCGTCCTCTTTACATAGCGTGCTAGTCGTCGATGACCATACCCATCATGGAAAGCAGAGTACTTGATTTTATTCGTATTAGGGTATTCCTTCACTGGGAATGGTCGTTTAATATTGGCAAACTCCATGTTGTAAGCTTCTTTGAAGATCCCGGAAGGTTGCGCGTTCAGCGGGGAATAAGTGTCGTATCTTCCTCTCAACTTCTTTTTCTCCTTCTTATGCTCTTTCTCCTTCGACTCCACTTCCACTTTCTCCTTACCTTTATCTGAGTGCTTACTCAGATTAGATTCTTCTAAATGAATCTCTTGCTGCATAAATTGAGCAGCATTATTTCTAAAATTGGCCATGCTACATACTTTATTTTTAGCAACTCTATGGCAAAGGATCTTTCGGCTGGAGATTAGACTGTGCAATGTGCAACTATACCATCTCGTGTAGGTTAGGAGTAAGGGTTGCTTCCTTGTAAAACCTAGAAAGGTATGATCTTAAAGATTCCTTCTCCCCTTGTCTTATCTTATTCAAAGTCTAGGAGTCCCTCGGAATCTCCCCAGCTTGAGAAAATCTCTTTGAAAAGGCCAACACCAAATCCTCCCAGTTATTAACAGAATTGGGTTGTAGAGATTTAAACCATGTTAAGGATTCTCCTTGCAAAGACCTCGGAAAAATTCTACATTGCAAGTCCTGATTAGCTTGTTGGAATAACATCTCGTTCATGAAAACATCTAAGTGTCGACCCGGATCCGCTTCTCCAGTATAAGGAGGAATGGATAAATTCATCTTTTGAAATCTTTCTGGAATCCGAGTCTCTAACAACCTGGTCGTGAATTATAGCGAATATGGTCGATAAGTAGCCACACCGAATTTATTTATTATGGTGTTGGGTTGAATTGAATCAGTGTTTCTCCTTGTTTCCGCACTTGCACCCATATTAGATTTACTAGCCCCTTGATCTTTAAGATTATTCGTTCTAGCCTCTGCTCTGTCCAACCTCTGCCTCTGACTTCCTTCTCTAACCGACCTATCCTCCCTATTAGCTCCCCTTCTAGGACTTCTAGAGCGTCTACTCAACCATGAACTCCCACGCCTATCCGTACTAGTATAGCTGCAATCCGAGTTCGATAATGATGTTTGCTCAGCCGAACTGAACGACGAAGATGAAGTAGGAACCCTAGCATGTCACAATTTGATTGATGAACCTTGGTTACCATCGTGACGAGGTCTCCCGGACTCCCTACTTCTCCTTCTGGAATGTCTATCTAAACGAGAGTTCTCCAACTGATGAATGAGTTCCAGAAGATGCAAAATTATTGGGTCTCTCTGTGCACCAGACTCAGGTTGCACTTAGGGGATAATTGAAGTATATGGTTGAATCACAAGAAGGGGGGTTGAATTGTGATTCTTTTAAAATTCTGCAATTATATCTTCTAATAAAATTCTGCTCAAGATAAGTTCTTGGCTGTTTATTAGAAGATGGATCTCCACAAGTAGACTTGTAAGTATTAATGCTTATTATGGTGAAAATAGGATTCCTTTGGTGGAATCAATTTAGTTGCCAATTACTTAGGTATTATTAGTTTTGAAAGCTTTTTGTGCACAAGCAGAAGTTAAGAAAATAAGGGAAAGAAGAAAACACAAAGGTTTTTATACTGGTTCACCTCTTCCAACCTGAGGCTACGTCCAGTCCCTACCTTCTGTAGGATTTTTCTCACTAACAAATCAGTTACAACCTTTAGGTACACACTACCACTAGTATTCTTTTTCCACAGCCTCTTCAGGCTTTCTACAGAATCACCAAACTCACAGAAATAGACTTACTGCAGGACTTTCTGCAGAAGCACAGGTCCAGAAATCTACAGAATTCCCTTATGCAGACTCCAAACACTCACAGGCTCACACCAGAGCCTTTGCAACCTCTCCAAATACTTCACCTAATGTGTCACAAGAGATTTTACAACAGACCAATCTCTCTGACCTTACAGAAGCACAGAAACAGCAAGGTAAAGTACAAACAGCTCACTATTTTACAATCAGAGCAGCGACAGAATTTCCTAGTGAGCAAAACTCCCCCTCAACAACTTGTATAAGCGGATTAGAAAGAATTTGAGGAGAGAGAAAAGGTTCCAGAAGCTGGCAGTGAAACAGCAGAGATTATTTTATGCTTCTGGAGTGAGAAGTGTGTTCCATGGTGAAGAGAGCACCTCCTTTTATAGTTGAGGAGCCTTGTAGCCGTTGGAATGCAGTTAAAATGATCCAGCTGTGATGCTTTGACAAGTCCCTTTCAGGTACAGCTGCAAAAGCTGACAGGTACAACTGTCTTGTTGACCGGTCTTCATGCTTCTGCAGAACTTGCTTCTGCAGTCAGCAAAACTGGCTCATTTCTTCACCAATGCTTCTGTGAATTTGCTGAGGATAATTTCTGGATTATTTCAAGTGTATTTCAACTTGCGTTACTCATCTAAATCAGCAGGAGATTCATTTTTGACTTTCTGGTTTAATTTGCTGCTTCTGCAGAGTCTATACTTGCACATCCCTTCTACAGAATTGCTTCTGATCAACTGCAGATGATTCTCATGCTTCTGTGACATGTTTCATGTTCTGCAGTTGATATATCTTAAGAATGAAAATCTATTTTTGCTTTCTACTTAGAATTTCCTCCTAAAATGAATCTTCCTTCTAAAACGATTTCATTTGGAGTTCTTGAGATGCTTCTTCTTGCTTCTGGAAACTATGAGAGGTGCTTGATAGCTTCTAAATGCTTGAATGGGTTACTTTCAATTTACTCATCTTTATTTCAAGTTTTCCTTCACAGATTTGTTATTCTTTCAACTTATTGCTTCTGTTATCCATTAAAATGAAGCTTCTCATATTTGTCCTTCTGCAAGATGAAACCTGTTGCTTCTGGACACATTCTCAAATGAAATGGTTAGTTCTTTTGGAATCAGAATTATGCTAAGTTGCATTTGATTTGGTTGTCATGATTAAAACCACTTTGAGGGGATTCTTGGACCTTACAATAATAACAGCTTGGTTCAAAGGTGGAGGTAAGATAGTATTCCCAGGTTGGACATTCAGACCCAAAGTTTTGTCCAGGAACATGATCCTAAGTCGAAGGGGTAAAGGTTCTCACAGAAGTTTGTATCTGAGGGGGGTTTTGGATCACAATTTGTCTAGCTTTTCTTACTAGAAGATAAAGGCTCAGGGTGGTGTCTAGGCGTGTGTTTAGGTTTGTGTTTTGGTTATCCATCATTCAAGATGAGCAATGGAATGCCTTGAGGGTGAAATGTGGGTAAAAGGGAAGGAATAAAATCACTAGAACGAGAGACCACAAGGAATGTTGCATGCAACAAAGAAAAACTATATCTTCCTTCACAATCTCCAAGACTTTTAGCAAACTCCTTCCACAACCAACAACACCAACAAATCTCCAGAAGATTCTCTTAAAAGAAATTAAATGGTAAAAGTGTTTAGCTCGGGCAAACAACGAACCTTTACCACAAAATGTAGGGATTGAACTTTACGGTTCCCCACATATGGTGCCAATTATTCTACCGAACAAGATCTCCTCTCTGCTTCAGGTTCTTCCTAATTAAATATCTTCATGTTCCTCCAAGCTCCTCTCTAGGTGTTTGAATAGATTTTGGGTGGGCCTACGAGGACACTCAACCCAAAAGTCAGTATGTAATTTTGATAGAGTGCTGGAAAAATTAGAAAGATTGTGTACCTTGTTCATGGTATGCATAGAAGTATTTATAAGGTTCGTAGAAGCTTCTATGAGGGCGTGAGTGGAGGATGATGTGACACCACTATCTCTTGGTCAGCTTTGCCAAGTGTCTCCTGAGATATCGAGAGGATTCTATCGTTGGTAAGTGTTTTAATATGGCCATGACACGTAGATGATTAGATGATTTAGTATGCATGATATTCCAAATTGCTTCCCACTCTGTTGTTGTGGACAAGTGTCAGTGTATAGGGCGATCTCTACTTTGAGTGCGCCGAGTAGGACTACTTACCAGGTCGGATCTGAGTTACCCTCGGAACAAATGTTAACCTAAAATGTCATCACATAAAGTTGAAGGAAATCATACATAATTTAAAAGGGACATTTGAATGTAAACAAACTCTCATTAAAATTGTAAAAATGTTAATTAGCAAGTGCCTCATTCTGAAAATTATGTAAATCTGCCACGATTTAAAATAGATGATAAACAACAATTGTATGTATTAAATTTATATAATTCTTCAATTTCATTCTATTATGTATGTTTTATATCATATAAGAATGAATAGAATTATGGGTTTGTCTAAGGTGGACACTGGTCCACGTGGTCCAGAATGTAAATATATATTAATTTAAATTTTTGACCAATGGGATTCTAGGGGTGTTCGCGGATTGGATTGGATTGGTTTTGAGGGAAAAATCATCCAACCCAATAATTTCGGTTTTCTTATTTAATCATTCAATTGGTTTTGATTTTTTTCCAAATCCAATCCAATCCAATCCGATCCAATTTTAATCGGATTAGATTGGATTGGATTTCAGTTTATCAAATAAACTAAAAAATGAAGTTATGAAAGCAAAATTTTGATAAAAACATGCAATTATCTTATCTTATTCTATAACATAAAAATTACTTAATAGCTTCTAATCCCATTATTGAATGTTATTTGTTAAATATAGTTACACAATAATAAATTTTTTACATCATCACAAAAAAATAATATCAATAATGATAATATATCAATATGTTCATAAAACTTTGGATCGGTTTGGATTGGATTGGTTCTCAAAGGTAGATCCGAAATCCAATCCAATCCAATTAAAAATTTCGGTTTTTTGTGGTTTGCGGTTTTTTCAGTTTGCGGTTATTTTAGATCGGTTGTTGCGGTTCCAATTGGATTGGATTGGATTTAAACACCCCTATGGGATTCAATGCTCATTTTATTAATAACTGATATTAAATCGGTTTCCAGTTACTTTTATGAGATATTGGTCGAAAAAATAAAATGCAAATCGATAGTGCCATGTAATTTAAAAGTTTTTTTCTTTAACTTTAAATTGATAGATCCTCAACAAAATTAGCATAGATTGTATTGTCAATTCATATTTACTATTAAATTAAATTCAATAGTCATATAAAGAAAATTTAATAAAAAAATAACATTATTCATTCACTTTTAATAATAGATAAAATATAGGTTAGATTACGTGGACCAAATTTTGTTTGGTTCACCCTAAAATCGTCGTAGAATTATATTTCATATATAGCATGTGTACACAACTTTTTACTCAAAACATAATGAAATATTAACAATGTAATTATTTTAAAGTTTAAATTTACATGTTAGAAACATATAATATAAAATCATTCATGTGTTCTTCACCCAACAACTTAAACTTTTGAGATAGTTGGTTCTTGACATGGTATCAAGGCCTATGTGACCAAGTGGTCAAGAGTTCAATCCTTCTGCCCTATTATTTCAATAAAAAAAAGTTTAATTTCAGTACAAGGTAGGTGAAACTGTGTATTGTCCAAGCTTCAAGTCCAAAGGGCTCTTGTGGGGGGGGGGCTTGTTAGAAATGAATTCAAATCCCTTGTTTAATGAGTCCTAGTGTGAAATGTATTATGAAACAGTACCAATGAGAGAAGGAATTGGAAGGCATGAGGAAGAAAAGCTGCATAACGGAGGAATAGAAACTACATAATAGGGGAATTAAGATGGTTAACAACATAAGACTAAATGGGAATGTTGAGCTGGATCTTTTAATTGAGTTGTCATGTTATTATTGGTGGGACAGAAAAATGGTACAGGGAAAGGGGACAAACGATTTGAATCCGTTAGAAATAAATAATATAAAATCATTAATGTGTCCTACACTCAACAACTTAAACTTTTGGGATAGTTCGTTCCTAGATGATATATACTATCACAAAGAAAATCCAAAAATTTTAAGCGTATTGAAATGATACTTGTTATCCGTTATTAATTAGGTGGTAAGGTCTTGAAGATTTGGGTGGAAAAAAATTTATACTATGTACCCTTCAAGATTTTTATCCGAATATTGAATCCATTAATTCCACTTCCCAATTACCTTAAGACTTCAGACTGACTTATCTATCAAGATTTTTCGGCCAAGCAATATGCTTATCCTCTAACTATAAGGAAATTGATTTTAACACCTTTTTTAAATTTTACACATCCAAACTCCCTTTTCTATCAATTATTATTTTCTAAAACACCCTTTTAATTTAAACTGTTGATCTCCCTCCTTCCCTTTACGCCATTTCTATAGAACAAAAGGAAAACCACTAGAAATGGGTTGAATAGTGTTTTTACAAACTCTTGCAGATTTTCAATTCATAAACCTTTTCAAAAACAGAGTTTACAAATTTCAAACAAGTTTTCATAAGTTGTATGAACTTTTATCCCTTATCTGAAGACTTCAGATAACAGGTTTTTCAACGAAAATATTTTCTTAGTTAAAAACAAAAATTAGTTTTTAAACATACGTTCAGTTCCCCTTAGATGTTAGTGCAGATATAATAACAAGAGTTAAGGGAAAGAAGTACTTAGCCATATATTTATCCGGTCCACTCACTACCACTTGTGAGCTACGTCTAGTCCCAGTGCCAACAAGTTACTAGATTTATCCACTAATCTGAAACAAATTACAAGTATTATCTTACAGTTAATTCTCTTCAGGATCTAAACACCAAGTATTGTTAGCACACCTAACCTCTCTAGGCTCTAACAAGTATTGTTTTCTCACCTAGCCTCTTCAGGCTCTAATACTAAGTGTTTACAAAGAATCAAAGAACTTAGAACTTCAGACAAGTTCTTCGTCCCAAGGAATTGTACAGAAAATTGAGTAAGACACAAGATATAAAAGTTTTGTACAACTTATAGTCAGAGTATAAAATCTATACAAGATTTTGACAACGTTTTCTCTCAAAGAAAAATTGCGTAGGTTGCTTGCACTTTTCTTCACGAAGATGCACTTGTATTTATAGGCTTTGTTGGCTTAAAAACGTCGTTGAGAAGTCCGTTGTGAGATAGCATTAAATGCTCTTCATCCCATTGTGAGAGAAATCTAACACGGTACAAGGTTGCAGCGCTTCTTTGACTTCTGCAAGTCCTGTTGCACATCATTTCCTCTTTAGTTCTTATTTTTCAAAACTTGGCCAAAAGTGATCTTTTGTCTTTCCAAAAATGAGTTATGAGGTTTCGTGAAGGAATGGGTCAGACTTTGACTTGCCACATCAGAAAAGTTTTGTCTTCAGATAGCTTAGCTTCAGATGCCTCTTCAATCTTCATATCACACTTCAGACTTCAGACGAATCTTCATAACATTGTCGCTTCAGAACGCCTTGCTTTCTTCAGAACGCCTTTCTTTCTTCAGAACATGCTTCCTTCAGAACCATGACTTGCTTCAGATAGTCTTTGTACTTAAGATGGTTGGCCTTATCTGAAATATTAGAACTTCATTAGATTATACGTGAAGGCTTAAAAAGTGTTTTCTTAAGTTTATTATCATCAAAATCTTAAATGTGAGGTATCTTAGACTTATAAAGAATTGAGACTTTAACACTTTCAACAATGGAACGACATTATAGCCCCTTCACTTCACTGTTTTCTGTCATTGTGCTCTGCCTCCAACAACTAAGAGCACTTTCAAAAAATTGTTCGAAATTGTGTTTTCATTTCTTGAAAACCAAATGCCAAAATGACAACAACACCGTTTACGCAAGTTTCTCCGTAGAATCTCTTTTTTCGGTTCCACTCCTTTGCCGCAGTAAGATTTCAACTATCTCCGGAGGTACTAGAATTTCATGTTCTTTTTGTTTTTTTTTACACGTCTTTGGTGCTAGAGTATATGTCAATTCTTTTTGAAAGCTGAAATTATATACTGAATTGTTTGAGATTTTGCAAACTTGAATTATGAAATCGGAACAGTGGATGGAATTATATACTTAATTGGCAACTTGATGTGGCATTCTGTTAGCCACATCAGACTGGATTTAACAACATGGACCAACCAAGTTAACGAAAAATAAATAGGGATGAAAAAGCAAGAAAATTTCTTTTAGGGATCGACTAAAACCAAAGTGACCTATATTTATAGGGACTAAAAACATATTTAAACCTAAAATTAATATACATGAATAACATTTTTTGACGTGACAAGAAAGAAGTAATATCATTTTATAAAAGATTGAGAAAATTATTATCCACATGATTTAATTTTATTAGTAATTGAATGAAATATTTATAGCAAAATCACATTTGCTTAATTAAAAATTTATAATAATTTAATTGAAAAAAAACTGATCAAAATCACACTACAAGAATGCGCTGAATTAGACGCAAAAGCGTAGTGACGTCCATGAGCCATCACTACTAGCGACGACCTAGTCACCGCTACAGCATTAAATGCACAACTCAACGAGTAGCTGTGAAATTAATACTCTGTGACGCCCTAGCCGTCGCTACACTAAAAAACTATTTTTTTTCTAAAAATTTAAAAAATAAACGTATTAACGTCTTAACCGTCGCTACGTTTATTTTTAAAATTTTTAGGAAAAAAAATTAGTTTTTTAGTGTAGCAACGGCCAGGGCGTCACTACGTTTTTAATTAGGGTTGACGTGCCAAATTTTTCAACGTAGTGACGGCCTTAGCGACGGCCAGGTCGTCGCTACGTTTAAAACTTACGCGTGCACAAAACCTTCTCCCTCTCTTCTTCTTCTTCCTCCTTCCTCCTCCTTTCCTCCTCTCTGGCCATCCCTGTTTCCCTCCCTCTCTCTCTTTCATTTTAAAATCTCACCGATTAAACACTACCCCTCCTTTATAGGTTCATTTTGAATCGAGCAGAATCTCAAATAGTTTCCCCTAGCTCCCTGTGCATTTCCTTCCCTCTTCCACCTCCGACGTCCTCCTTTGCCAGCCATCAGTAAGTTTTACAGTTTTAATTAGTTATAATTAGTTTTAATTGTTTATATAATTAGTTATAATTAGTTTTAATTGTTTATATAGGTATTTAATTATATAGGTAGTTATTTAGTAATTATTAATAGTAATTAATTATTCACAAATAAATTATTAGTAATTATTAGTATTAATTAATTAGTAATTAGTAGTAATTAGTAATTTATAGGTTTGTTGTTTAATATTTAATTTAATACTATTAAAATTAGGTAAATATGCCTCGTATGCGTGATAGAGGTGAACAAAAGGTCCCACCTATTAGAAGGAGGTCCATCCCTCCGGGCGAGCTTGCTGCACAGGCAGCTCGCTTTCGTGCAGCTCAGGAGAGGACCAACCTCTCTCACCCTGATCAGCTGTCAGAGCAGCCACCTGCTTTAACACCTCTGGCGGCAAACGTCCAATCTTCTTCTTCCTCCCTTCTACCTTCTGGCCAACTTGTTGCATCTGACCAGCTAGCCTTCGACGAAATGAGGTTCATCCCTACATTGGGATATCATGAGATCCCTACCGAGGGGGAGGAGGAGCTTCCACATATATTTGAGCCCGAGGTGGACGCTTAGGACGCTCAGGCTGCGATTGATGAGGTGGTTGACCTCGAGTCTGATGAGGAGCCTGTTCGGTTCCAGGGTGCCAGCTCTGTAGGAACACAGGGAAACACTAGAAGGGGGGTTGAATAGTGTTTCTAAATATTTTAGAAAGCTTTTCGCAAACAGGTGTTAAAAACACGATTTCAGACAGGCTCTTAAAGGGCTATCTGAAGTTTTCAGACGGCTTGTAAAAACTGATTTTAAAAGATGTTTTGTGTCTTTATAAAATATCAGATTAATTACTCTAACCCCTTGATTAGTATAAAAAGAATTGACAAGAGATAAGGGTAAGAAAACTTAGCCAAGGAATTTATCCTGGTTCACTCACTACCACCGTGAGCTACGTCCAGTCCCAATGCCAACTAGCAATTGGATTTTCTCTTAATCTTTCAAGATTACAAGTATTCTTTTACAGTCAAGCCTCTTCAGGCTCTACAACCAAGTATTCTTTTACAGTCAAGCCTCTTCAGGCTCTACAACCAAGTATTCTTTTACAGTCAAGCCTCTCCAGGCTCAAACCAACAAGTATTCTTTTTCAGACAAGCCTCTCCAGGCTCAACAAATAAATACAGAGAAGGTAAAATGCTTAAGCTTACAAACTATATCAGTCTTGAAGCTTAAAAATTACAAGTGTACAAAAAAACTGAGGTATGCTCAGGATAATACAATATGTGTACAAAGATAAAGATTATCAGAGTTGTTGCAGCGAAAACTTTTCAAGCCTTTTTGTTCTTGTTAAAAAAAAATCTTCTCTATCTTTTTTATGGTCTTCAAAGGAGGGGTATTTATACCCAATCTTTAATCCGTTGAAATACCACCATTAAGAGATAGCATTAAATGCTATTTAATCCGTTGTGAGACATGCTTCTGAGAGCTCTGATATTTCTGACACGGTACAAGGTTGCTCCTGCCATAAAGCTGCTACAAATGTTGCTGCAGAGGCTGCGTTGCAGAGATTTCCTCAGTGGTGTATGAAATTCAAAAACACCAGGAAAGGTCTCTGTGTTCCTTGCTATAAACGTGTTTGAAAAGATACGTGCAGCAGAGGTTCAGAAAAGTCTTCACAAACTTCAGCAGAGGGTGCCACGTCATAAAAGAGACTTCAGACGACTTCAATGCTTCAGACGGGTTGAACTACCTCAGACAGCTTCAACTCTTCAGACGAGTTTTGCTTCTTCAGACAACTTCAACACTTAGTCTTTTTATGTAGGCTCATAGTGACTCTTGCTGAAATCATAGATAAAACATTAAAGCATATGTGTATCTATGATAAATACTTTAAGTCAAATTTGTCAACCATTAAAACTTGGGAATCTAGTTGTCTTAAAACATCATAAACAATCTTATGATATTTTTTAGACTCAACATTCTCCCCCTTTTTAATGATGACAAATTTGGTTAAAATATACAAATCTGTAATCAGTTTTTGAGAATAAGAAAGCTCCCCCTGAGATAGAAATATCCCTTAACAGGTTCTGTTTAATTTACTCATTTGCTCAAATTTCTCAGAAAAACATATGTACTCCCCCTGAGTCCTGTAAACCACTTCAGATTACTTCAGATTTGGTTAGTTTAATACTCCCCCTTTTGTCATCAATCAAAAGGGAATATCAGAGCAAAACAGTAACAGAGCAATATATTCAGTTAAAACATATATATCATAGCACAAATAATCAACTCAAAATATGAGATAAGCCACTGATTGTATTTAATGAATATTCAGATAAAGAAATAGACAATCAGACACTTGTTATAAACATGAAAATAAGCAAAGACAGTGACTAAATTAACAGTTTAATCCTTCTTCTTCAGCAAATCCTCAGTCGGAAAGGAAATCAAGTCTTCCTTGGCCTTGTCTATTGCTGCTTCTATTGAAGTTTTCAAATCCTGCTGACCAGATCTGATAAGCTGTTGTTCTTGAAGAATCTGCTCTTGCTTAGCAATAAGATGCTTAGTCTTCTTCTCTTGATCAGCATACTTCTTTTCAAGTTTCTTGACTTTGATCTTCAGCTTCAGATTTTCCTCAGACAAGTCTTGCTCGGATTCATACAAAATCAATTGGATGTAGGGGCAAACAAATCTAAGCACTCCAAAGCCTGGCTCCAAACTATATTCAGAAGGTTTGAACACAGGGCAAAAGAAGGTGCCAATGGGGTTCAGTACTACCTAGTCTTTATTAAAAGAGTCAACAGGTGGGGGAAAGTGATCTCTCGAATAGTGATATGAGACATTTGTTGACTTTCCAAGTCCAACTTCAGAAGCAGCATCAGGACCAGTTGATCCCGAAGAAGATCCAGCATCTTCTCTGATCTTCCAGTAAGAGGACCACATCCAATCTTGAAGTAGTTGATCCAGGCCTCCTCCTTGGTTACTGATGAACTCTGGTAAAGATTCCCACTCTGATGGACTCATCATTTCAGACAGAGGTGCAGATGCAGAATAAACTTTAGTTTCTTTGAATTTCTCACCCTGACCTTCCTTTAAGGGATACCTAGGAACTATTCTATCAGGTTTCACCAAGATTTTAGTGGTTGGCCTGATTGAACAAGTTCTAGGAGGCCTGTAGCCTCTCATCCCAACTCCCTTGTGCAAATCCCGCTGAAACAGCTCAGACTCAGTGTTCAGCTGCCTCACGAAACTCCATTCATCATTATTTAACCTGAGGGAATCATCTGAGAATGGATTGATGGGAGCCCAAGTATGTGCAGGAGGGACAACACCCTTCCTGATTTTTTCTAATCCTCTTGAAAGAGCACTGTATTGGTTTCTGACTTCAGCAACAGTTTTTCTGATTAAGCCATGATGCAAGGATACAACAGGTGCTGGTCTGAAATACTGTAGCTCTTCAGACAGGTTGCCAAACTTGGGCAATGAGCAGGGATCAGAAGGAAGGAGAGATAACTGTAGAGCATCAGCAAGCACTTGCTCTTCTTCAGCAGTGATCTCTTCTTGTTGTGAAGGTGGAGGAGATAAATGTGGTGAGGGTATAGGTGGTGGTCGTGAAGATGAAGGTAAAGGTGATATCAGAGCAAGGTCATGGGTTCGTGGGGAAGGTAAAGTAGGTTCAGAGAGTTGATTCTCTGAAGGTTGTGGTGAGGTAGGTTCAGAGGGTTTGTTTTCTGTTGGTTCAGAGGGTTCAGAGGGTAGGTTTTCTGTTTGTGGAGGTGGTGATGGTTGTTTTAGAGGTGAAGATGGTTGTTTTTCAGGTGATAGGCGTGTTGGTGAAGGTTGTGGTGAAGGTTGAGATGTTGGTTGAGGGGATGGTTGAGAGGGTTGCTGAGGTGTTTGTTTTTCTGATGAGGAGGGTGGTGAAGGAGTTACATTATCAAATCTCACCTTAATTCTCTTGTAGGGAGGCTTGGTTACCTCAGACTCTTTTGCCTTTGCTTCCTTCTCTTCCTTCTCCCTTTGTGCTTGTTTTTCTTCCCTTTTCTTTTAAAATACTCATGTGCCTTGACGTAATTTTGGTATTTCCCAGCCATATCTTATGCTTCCAGCTGAGAGGTAATGCTTCTAGTCACCCTAGATTCAGGTGCAGTCTGAAGTAGCTTGCTTTTGGTCCTCCTTCTCTGAGGTGCTCTTGACCTCTTCCTTTTCTTTGCACCCTCAGCTATGGTTGCTTGCCTATCATCTTCAGCATAGGCCAATTGTGAAGCAATAGCAAGAGCTCTATCAGTCTTTTCTTGCTCTGCTTTCTTCTCCAGCTCCTCCTGCTCCAAGGCAGTAGCCAATGCTGCCACCTGAATGAGTTCAGGATCAGATGGGCAAGCAGCCAATGGCTCAGCTACAACTGCATCGGTTTCATCTGCCTCTTGAGCCTGTCCTTCCATTTTAGAAGTAGGTTGTGGAGTCTGTACAGGTTCAGACAACTGACCCACAATTTCAGATGGCCTTTGTGATGCCTTCTGAACAGGTTCAGACACCTGACTCTGCACAGATGCAGATGCTACCTTAGCAGCACTCCTTACAGGTAGCTTCTTCAATTTTGCTTGAGGAGAGGGTTTTGATGGCTTGAACTCATGCCTCCTTATGTCTCCTCTGAGTTCATTCTCAATAACCTCCATTGTTGTCTTCCTTCTTGTAGCTTTCTCAAGAAGAAGGCTCTCCTTCATGGACGGAGAGGGAGGTCTTGGAGTCAGCTTCACTCCCATGCTCTTGAGGTTTGATTCACAAAACACAGGTTGTGAAAGGCGATCAAAAAGCCTCTCAATGGGGACTTTGAAATGCAGCAAGATCTTGGTGATGATGGTATTGTGAGGGAAGCTCCCAGCAGAATCTTTGAGCCTCTTCTGCATGTGGTACATTATGATGTTGGGGAGGTTCACCTTCTTCTTCTGCAGTAGGTGAATCATACAAAATCTCTCCAACTCAGAAACATGGTTTCTGCTTCCACTCTTAGGGATTACAGAGCACCCTAAGATGGCATGCAAAACCCTAGCCTTGTCTGACATATGCTTTGCGTCCAAACTTACTGGTTCAGAGGTGCCATACAGAAACTCTGTGAACTGCTTCTGTCCATCATTTCTTACTTCCCAGCCAGGAGTGAATACAACTCCTTCAGTCCTGACCTCACAGATGTGAGCAAGTATATCTTCATCAACAAAGATAGGGACACCTCGTACTGTGGCCTTGATGCTAGTGTAGATACCCTGAGGATTGGGTATTCCTCTGGCAGTAGCCCAGAAATCCAGCACACTCTGCTCATGCCATTGTGTCAAGTTGTGATTGAAGTACGGAGTCCACCCAGCTGCATCGAACTCAGCAAATAAGTTCATTCCCAGAGATTGAAGATCCTCCAGGACTACACCCTTAGTCTTCACGATGTTGCTTCCAGCAGATTTCTTAGGATCCATTGAAGAGTTTTCTCAGGAACTTTGAGAGAGAGAAAAAATTGCTTGTAGAAGAAGGATCTCAAAAGGTGAATACAAAATAGTGAACGGTGAAGTTCTCTGACTCGCTAGCTTCTGTATTTATAGACCCATGAAGTAATGATGGCATGTACTGGCTGCGCGAGCATAGGAAAACGTGCGAAGTGGAAGAGACAAAATAAATGGAATTAAACCGTCTCAGAAAGCCATGTCATTTGTTTACTTCAGACAAGTGACAATTTCAGACACCCATATAGATTTCAGACAACCCAAAATTTCAGACAAGTCACTTGTTTCAGACAAGCTGAAATTTCAGACACATCATTTTCAACAGATCAAATTACACACAATCAAAATGTATGTATGTTCAGATTATTTCTAATGAACTTAAATCTATCTTCAGTCAGAGGTTTTGTGAATATATCAGCCCATTGATGCTCTGTATCAATAAACTGAATATCAAAAACGTCTTTCTGAACATAGTCTCTAATGAAATGATGTTTTATTTCTATATGTTTAGCCCTAGAATGTTGAATGGAATTTTTAGACAAATTAATAGCACTTGTATTATCACACAAAATAGGTATAGAAGATATAGTAATGTTAAAATCTTCTAACTGATACTTCACCCATAACAGTTGTGAGCAACAACTGGCTGCTGAGATGTATTCTGCTTCAGCTGTTGATAAGGCAATTGTGCTTTGCCTTTTGCTTGACCAGCTGATCATATTTTCTCCAAAGTAATGACATCCACCACTGGTGCTTTTTCTTTCCATTTTGTCTCCAGCAAAATCAGCATCACAGTAACCTATTAACCTGCAATCCTTACTTTTCTTATAGCACAGACCAAGATTAGTAGTACCTTTAAGATATCTGAAAATTCTTTTTACAACTTTGTAGTGAGTACTCCTTGGATCAGATTGAAATCTAGCACACAGACATACACTGAACATTATGTCAGGTCTGCTTGCTGTTAGATACAATAATGATCCAATTATTCCTCTATACAAAGTTTGATTCACTGGTTCTTCCTTCTTATCTTTATTTAAGGATGCAGAGGGATGCATTGGAGTTGACATGGGTTTGCAATCATTTAAGTTAAACTTCTTAAGCATTTCCTTTGTATATTTTTCTTGATGGATCCATATACAGTCAGAATCTTGCTTAATCTGAAGTCCTAAGAAAAATTTTAGTTCACCCATTAAACTCATTTCAAACTCTGATTGCATTAACTCTGAAAACACCTTTCATAATGAAGAGTCAGTTGAACCAAAGATAATGTCATCAACATATATCTGAACAAGTATAAGATCTTTGTTAGACTGTTTTCTAAAAAGAGTTGTATCCACTTTTCCTCTTTCAAAACCATTTGAGATTAGAAAACTGCTCAATCTGTCATACCAAGCTCTTGGGGCTTGTTTCAAACCATAGAGAGCCTTTTTGAGTTTGAAAACATGTTCAGGAAAAGCAATATCTTCAAAACCAGGGGGTTGTCTAACAAAGACTTCTTCTTCAATGAGACCATTGAGGAAGGCACTTTTAACATCCATTTGATATAACTTGATGCCATTATTTACAGCATAAGATAAAAGAATTCTAATTGCTTCTAACCTGGCCACTGGGGCAAAGGTTTCAGTGAAATCAATACCTTCTTGCTGGTTGTATCCTTGAGCAACTAATCTTGCCTAGTTTCTGACTACCTTGCCTTCTTCAGACAGCTTGTTTTTGAACACCCATTTGGTTCCAATAATAGTTTTCCCATGGGGTTTAGGAATAAGGGTCCAACCATTACTCCTAGCAAACTGATTCAACTCTTCTTGCATGGCTAAGATCCACCCTTCATCATGCAGAGCTTCATCAATGTTCTTTGGCTCTATTTCAGACAGGAGAGCAAGAGAATTCAGATTCTTGAATTTTGATCTTGTCTTAACTCCTTCTGAAGTGCTGCCAATGATTTGCTCTTTAGGATGATGTGATTTGTATTTCCAATCAGATTTCTGAGGAGGTATCAAATTTGTTTGTTCTGTCTGAGACTCAACATTTGTCTGAAGAGGTTTAGTAACAGTAGGTACTTCAGACAGCTGTTCATCCTTCAAGCTGTTGTGGTCATTCAGCTCCATTCCTGCAAAATCATCCTCTAGATCTGATAGTTCCCTATCAGTCTCTTTGTTATCATTGAATTTAACATGAATAGTTTCTTCAACAGTTAAAGTTCTAGAGTTATACACTCTATAGGCTTTAGATATTTCAGAATATCCAATGAAAAATCCTTTATCAGACTTTGCATCAAATTTTCCAAGATCATCCTTGGAGTTGAGTATAAAACATTCACAGCCAAAGGTGTGGAAATATGATATGTTGGCTTTTATTCCTTTCCACAGTTCATAGGGAGTCTTTTTCAGAATTGGTCTTACCAATATTCTGTTTTGAAGGTAACATGCTATGCTAACAGCTTCTGCCCAGAAGGATCTTGGTAAGCTGCATGAGTTGAGCATGGTCCTTGCCATCTCTTGCAAACTTCTGTTCTTTCTCTCAACAACCCCATTCTGTTGAGGTGTTCTAGCCACAGAGAAATTGTGTGAGATGCCATTCTCATCACAGAACATTTGAAAGTTTGCATTCTCAAACTCTCCACCATGATCACTTCTGATAACAGAAATACAGAATCCTTTCTCATTCTGTACCTTCTTGCAGAATATTGTGAAATTCCTAAAAGTCTCATCCTTGCTTCTTAGGAATAACACCCATGTAAATCTAGAATAGTCATCAACAATGACCAAACCATATTTCTTACCACTAAGACTTTCTGTTCTAATAGGACCAAACAAGTCAATGTGTAAAAGTTCTAGTGGTCTGCTAGTTGAAACAACATCCTTACTCTTAAAAGAGTGTCTTGTTTGTTTCCCTTTCAGACAGCTTTCACATAAAATGTCAGATTTGTATGAAAGCTTGGGCAATCCTTTAACAAGATTGTGTTTTGCTAATCTTGAGATTAATCTCAAGCTGGCATGCCCAAGTCTTTGATGCCAAATCTGTTTTTCATCTTCAACAGAAATGAAACATTTTACATTTTGACTTGCTAGATCCTCTAGATCAATTTTGTACACATTGCTGTTTCTCTTAGCAGTAAAGAGAGTTTGCTCAGAGGAATCTTTGACTATGCATCCTTCCTTAGTAAAGGATACCACATAACCACTGTCACATAATTGACTTATGCTTAGTAAATTATGTTGTAGTCCCTCCACTAGGAGTACATTTTTAATAAGGGATGAAGGAGATATACCTACAGTCCCTATTCCAATGATCTTCCCTTGCTGATTTCCACCAAAGGTGACCACTCCACCAGTTCTAGGTCTAAGGTTTTGGAACAAAGGCCTTTCTCCTGTCATGTGTCGCGAGCACCCACTGTCCAGGTACCATTTGTGGGGTCTCCTTTGTCCTGTTAAACACATCTGCAACAGGAATAATTAAGTTTTTAGGTACCCATATTCTTTTGGGTCCTTTCTTGTTAGCTTTGGGGCTTGTTTTTCTCTTGTGTTTGCACTGAGCCATATTGTGTCCAGGCTTACCACAGCGAGAACACCCAGTAACCTTCTTTTTGCCTTTAGAAAAATTTAAGACAGTAGGAGGTTCAGACATGTTATGATCACAAAAGCCTAGTCCACTTTTGTCAAGGGAATGCCTTTGATTTCCAATCATCATATTCAGATTTTTAGTTCCTTTGACAAATTTGGCCAGATCTTTTGTCAGTTCCACAACCTGCTTCTGAAGTTTCTCATTCTCTTCAGACACAGCTTGTGAACTGCAGTTTTTAGTCTCAAGAATTTTTTCTTTGAGCATAATATGTTCTATCTCAAGTGCCTCATATTTGTTACACATTTCTGTGTGGGCTTTGGATAGATTCTTATGCTCTTGGAAAAGTTCCTGGGAACTTTCATCATACATTTCTTTTAGAGTAAGAGGAAATACCTCAGCTTCAGAGCTGTCTGAAGATGGTAGACTAGCCATGAGACACAGATTTGCCTCTTCTGAAGTGTCTTCTTCTTCTTCTGAGGTTGATTCATCAAGGTCTTCCCATGTTGCCATAAGACCTTTCTTCTTTTTGAAAAACTTCTTCTTCTTGAAGTTGTTTTTCTTCAGTCTTGGGAAATCAGCCTTCATATGCCCTGGTTGCTTACATTCAAAGCAAATAATTTTATCAGTGTTAGACTCTTTACCTGTCTTACCTGATTTGGATGATGAAGATTGGTTCTTTCTGAACTTTTCTCTGTTCTGCAACATTCTCTTGATCTTTCTGCTTAAAAGAGCAAGATCATTGTCATCTTCTGAGCTATCTTCAGAATCTTCATCTGCTTCTGAAGTTTCCTCAGCTTGCATAGCCTTCATGCTGCCATGCCTAGACTGTTTGGCCTTGGAGTTTAGAGCTAGAGACTTCTTGTTGTTTTCATCCTCTTCAAGCTCATGGACTTTGAGAGATCCCAACAATTCTTCCATTCTCAGAGAGTTCAAATCTCTTGCCTCTTGAATGGCAGTGACTTTGGGTCTCCAGGACTTAGGTAGACTTGTTAGAATCTTTCTGTTGTTGTCTCCAGATTCATAGGTTCTTCCTAAGGACCTGAGTCCATTGGTTATGGTCTGAAACCTCCCAAACATTTGGTCAATGGTTTCAGTTTCTTCCATCTTAAACATCTCATACTGATGTATAAGCATGCTGATTTTGGATTGCTTAACAGTTTCAGTCCCTTCATGGGCTGCTGCAAGAGTATCCCAGATCTCCTTGGCAGAAGTGCATCCATGGACCTTCTCATATTCTGATTTATTCAAGGAACATATCAGATAGAGTTTGGCTTTAGCGTTCATCTGGACTCTAGTCTTCTGCTCCAAGGTCCATTCAGTCTTAGGTATAGGCACACCATTTTGCATAGGCACATAGTCTCCATCAGTGACCACATCCCAAACATCAATGTTGTTGCTCTCAATGAACAACTTCATACGATCTCTCCAGTAGTGGTAATCCACTCCATTGAATGCTGGGGGTCTTATGATAGAGGCTCCTTCTGTGATGTATTGCTTGTTGTTGTTAGAAGCTTCCATTTGGATCTTTCAGTCCTCAAACACTTGTTAGGTGCTTCAACCCTGAGTAGAGCTCTGGTACCAACTGTAGGAACACAGGGAAACACTAGAAGGGGGGTTGAATAGTGTTTCTAAATATTTTAGAAAGCTTTTCGCAAACAGGTGTTAAAAACACGATTTCAGACAGGCTCTTAAAGGGTTGTCTGAAGTTTTCAGACGGCTTGTAAAAACTGATTTTAAAAGATGTTTTGTGCCTTTATAAAATATCAGATTAATTACTCTAACCCCTTGATTTGTATAAAAAGAATTGACAAGAGATAAGGGTAAGAAAACTTAGCCAAGGAATTTATCCTGGTTCACTCACTACAACCGTGAGCTACGTCCAGTCCCAATGCCAACTAGCAATTGGATTTTCTCTTAATCTTTCAAGATTACAAGTATTCTTTTACAGTCAAGCCTCTTCAGGCTCTACAACCAAGTATTCTTTTACAGTAAAGTCTCTTCAGGCTCTACAACCAAGTATTCTTTTACAGTCAAGCCTCTCCAGGCTCAAACCAACAAGTATTCTTTTTCAAACAAGCCTCTCCAGGATCAACAAATAAATACAGAGAAGGTAAAATGCTTAAGCTTACAAACTATATCAGTCTTGAAGCTTAAACAATTACAAGTGTACAGAAAAACTGAGGTATGCTCAGGATAATACAATATGTGTACAAAGATAAAGATTATCAGAGTTGTTGTAGCGAAAACTTTTCAAGCCATTTTGTTCTTGTTAAAAAAAAATCTTCTCTATCTTTTTGATGGTCTTCAAAGGAGGGGTATTTATACCCAATCTTTAATCCGTTGAAATACCACCGTTAAGATATAGCATTAAATGCTATTTAATCCGTTGTGAGACATGCTTCTGAGAGCTCTGATATTTCTGACACGGTACAAGGTTGCTCCTGCCATAAAGCTGCTACAAATGTTGCTGCAGAGGCTGCGTTGCAGAGATTTCCTTAGTGGTTTATGAAATTCAAAAACACCAGGAAAGGTCTCTGTGTTCCTTGCTATAAACGTGTTTGAAAAGATACGTGCAACAGAGGTTCAGAAAAGTCTTCACAAACTTCAGCAGAGGGTGGCACGTCATAAAAGAGACTTCAGACGACTTTAATGCTTCAGACAAGTTGAACTACTTCAGACAGCTTCAACTCTTCAGACGAGTTTTGCTTCTTCAGACAACTTCAACACTTAGTCTTTTTATGTAGGCTCATAGTGACTCTTGTTGAAATCATAGATAAAACATTAAAGCATATGTGTATCTATGATAAATACTTTAAGTCAAATTTGTCAACCATTAAAACTTGGGAATCTAGTTGTCTTAAAACATCATAAACAATCTTATGATATTTTTGAGACTCAACAAGCTCTAGTAGACCTCATGAGGTAGACCCTCACGGTAGGGTTATTATCTGATCTTTTGGTAGGGGGTGAGTTTGTTTATTTATTTTTACTTCTTTTGAATTGATAATATTGAATTTTTATTTGTTTTAATAGTTAATATTGAATTTGTTTATTTTGTAGTTGGGTGCCTAACAACCCACCCATCTCAGCCATTGGTCATGCGATTCTATCGCAATTCCAAGGTCCTCACTACCTGTGGGAGGTCAGCTCGCAGGATGTAAGGGACAAATGGTGGGCCAAGTTTACGGTAAATAAAATGTCTTCACTTATATTTTTTTCTTAAGTTATGTCATTTTCTAATAACTTACCCTTTTTTTTTGCAGAGCAAAGTTACTTGGGACCCTTCTGATGATGCCCAAATTAAGAAGGTGTACGAACAGAGGATTGCCCATCGCCTTCGAGATATGATGTGGGAGGAGGCCTGGGAGGGTCTTTTGGCCTACTGGGCCTCTGATGAGTTCAAGGGGAAGTTCGCTCGTAACAAGAGCAATCGGGCTTTTCTTCGCGGGGGAGCAGTCCACACCACTGGCCGCAAGACCCACCTTGAGGTGGCGTTGGATATGGTATGTATAAACAAGTACCCTTCTGTATTATTTTTATTTGTTATTAAAATAATTAATTTGTGTAATTATTCTGTGTAGGCTCGACAGCTTGGGGGAGAGGTAGAGCCTGATGAGTTCTTTGTCGCCAACCACATAAAAAAAGGGTGGTGGCTGGGTAGATGACCGAGCGCGGTCCACATATGTAAGTCCAACATTGTGCTTATCTGTGTTTTTTATATAATTCATATATTTACAATTGAATATATAACTAACTAATTATACGTTTACCTGTACTCAACAGACAAATTACCGGGACTTCCCGCCGAGGGAGGTGGAGTCACAGATGGGGGACAACTCCAGCTTTGATGGGTCCACCAAGCTACAGATCTGGAAGGATGTTGTGGGTGGCAATGAAGGGAATCAAGCATGTGGTCAGGGTGCAGCGGAAATAAATGGATTCCCTCCCTTGTTATAATCGTTTTGCGAAAACACGAATCAAGGCATTATAGGTATTAAAACGAAAGGTCGTACCTTATTAGGATTACGAACGAGGCAATAGCAGCCACGTCTCTAGTGGTGTCCACGCCAACAGCCGAACTAGGAAACCCTCCTCAACTCTGCTAGTAGCCTTAGAGAGTAAAAGGCGATTGCTTATATATATATAGGGTAGTGCATCTCATGCTCTATTTATAAAGTGGTGGCTAGGGTTTTACCCCCTCACTCACTTAACCCTCACACTTATGGGCCTGGCCCATTATGTTATAATTCTAATTAAATTAAATTAGAATTGTTATCCTTTCCTAGTGGCATGTTGTATGCGTGTGACCCAATAGGCTTTTAATATTTAGTTATGATATTAAATAAAATCCTTTTATATTTAATATCATAAATAGTGAGCGGTATCTAGCAATACATCACTATCCAAATATTGAGATTATCAATAACTTTGATAAATCCTATTTTATGATAATAATTTATATGATCTGTCCCTTTGTCCAAATATCTAATTGAACACAAGGGCATGGATTGTGTCAACCTTGTATAGTTCAATTTATGTTTTCTTGATCCCCAAGTAGACTGTACAGAAAATAAACATCTCATGTTTATCCTCCTGAGCATGGCCATGCATTTTGCAGTCTCACTTTATCAAGAGGCCTACAGATATAACTCCTGTTACATAGGAGGGACAAATCCCATCTAGGGCACTCACATTCCACCACATAATTTATTATATGTCCAAAAACCAACTTTATGATTACCCTGTTACAGGTAACGTTTGATGATAATTAAAACATATAATTCCTTATGTAGGAATCGTAGTGATTTTAGGTCGAAGGACTTCATATAACACTAATCAATTTAAGAAACGTTCACGACACTTATGTAACAATCCATGGAACGTTCTTAAGGTGGGTCTGTCTAGTACACCATTACTCTTAATGTGTACCTATGTGAGCACATGATATCTCATATCTATGATCCGTGAGATGTGAGATGTGATCATCAATGAACTCACATACTAGTCTAAATGCATCTTTGTCCTAAGATGATACTTGACTAGGGACTATTTAAGAATAGTTCTTCATAAGATCTCACGATCAAGTCATCTACTTGATTTCTTATGAAATTTGAGCTTACTATTCTAAGGACATTAATTATATTCTAAAAGAATAAGTTGTCTTTATAAAATAACATGATACAAGTGATGAATGTTCATAAACATATAAGTCTCTAGTGCATATTCCTAACAGGAAAGACCTGAGCCCTCTGTTATGGCACCGGGGACTTGTCAACCAACATTTGTTCTGGTGTGACTAGCCTCACTCAAGAGTCTCGGGCCCACACCAGCGGGAGCGACGAGTCGCGTAATTCGTCTGAGGAGGCGTTGAGGCAGGGGATACTTGAAGCCAACTTGAAGGCCACCCGAGCTGAAAAGAAGGTCGCACGGTTGGAGGAGGACTTCGCACGACTCCGACTATAGATGCAGATGTTGCTGGAGGCCCAAAGTGCAAGTGGTTCTACCAGCTTCAGTCATGCTCAGGCTTCGGCTCAGCCCCACCCGCACTACTATGGCCACCTGGATGACCAATCGTTGAGTGAGAATGAGGATAAGGATCGTCGCCCACCACAACAGCGTCGTCGCCGCCACCCATATTTTTTTTTATGTTTTTTTTATACATTTATTGTATTATGTTTGAACATTCTTTGTATATATACTTTTTATACATATATTTTTCCTCTATCGGTGTGTTTATATAGTATTTAGTATTTTTCTTTATAATTTTAAAATTAACAAATATTAAAATAAAACAAATAATAATAAACTTAATTTAAAAAAATATTATTATCACTAGCGACGGTCATGGCTCTCACTAGTGAAAAAATATAAAAAATTAATATAATAAGTTGCAACGGCCATGGTTGTCGCTAGGTTGTGACGGCTTAGCGACGACTTGAGCGACGGTCAGGCAGACACTACGTAGCAACGACTTATTTTGTTTGTCGCTACTGTATTAACGACGAGCATTTTAGCAATGTCCATGAGGTCATCGCTAAGTGAATGATAACGATGGTTTTCCACTTGTAGAGACGACTTTTGGCCGTCGTTAAATTGCGATTTTCTTGTAATGTCACACGACAGTGAAACTATATTAAAAAAATGTAATTAAGCTAAATATTTACACATATTTTTTTAAGAGTTTAATTATTATACATTATCAGTGTAAAGAAGTTTTACATTGACAACATTTAACGAGTTTAATGATACATAAGGTGTCATACTCATTTAATAATGTAACAGCACATCTTTGGATGGTAGTGTAAAACCTTTTTACACTGATAATGTATAGTTATTAAATTATTTTTTAATGGATATTATAAATCTCAACGATTATTATTCTTATTTACATTGTGTTTGGTAAGATAAGAGAAATAGATGATCAAAAAAATAAGAAAGAAAGAAATAGAAAAAAGATAAAAATGATTTATTGGTAATTTGTAAAAGATAAATATACGAGAAATTAAAGAGAAATTGTGAATGATAGTTATTTGAATGGATAAAAGAGATGAGAGAGAGATGGGTTTCCTAAAAAGAACGACTAATTGCCTGGTTTGTTTCCTATTATAAACAATGGAAATCAATTATGGTATAATTGATTTTAAATCACTTTCGTCCAATGTGCTTCATAAATCATATATCATTCATCTCCCACCATTAATTCTATAAATCTTATCAAAATTAATTCAGTTCAACTATAAACCAAACAGACTTTATGTTGATTTCCCCTATATCTCCTATATTTTTAATCAATTTTGGAGAGAAATGTGCTCATGTGTTACCTACATGACTTTATTATCTCTTCCTTATTTCCCATATCAACGATGGAAGTTTCCGGACTTTTATTGTATTATAATTCTCTATATCATCCCAATTTCTAATCTATTTTCACAATACACTGAGAATTAAAAGGTTTGTTTTTCATGATTGTTTAATTAATTTCACGAAATAAAATGAAAAATTATAATTACATGTCATCTTGTACAATAATTTCATATAATATAAAGTGAAATAGGAATATAAGAGAAAAAATAAAAATAGTGATTAATATGATGGAAAGAAATAAAAAATATATATATTATATGAATTTATTATATAAATAATTAATCTCAAATAATGAAATTTAGTGGCATAACTTCAATCTTCATGGCACAATTGGAATACAGTGGTATCTCGAGGAAAAGTTAAAGAAAATGACAAAAAACCGTCGATAGTTTATCTGGTAGAAGTGGAATTGAGCGTAATGTTCAATGTACATGTAAAGGGACTCCTTCATGAATCCCTGTGGCGATCTATTCATTTTTTTAATGTTAAAAATAAAAAAGACAATTTTTTTGACGTCTATTTCTTTAACATCATTTCTTATACATTGTACGGATGACGGTCCTCTAAGGGTTTTGAAAAACTACTAAAATTAAATTCAAATTCTTAAAACATTTTCTTATATTATAAAAATAATAATAAATGCATTTTGATAAATGTGGATAATTTGGACAAGAGATTGTATTTTGTGGATATATTAGCGGTGCTTAAATCTAATCCAATTCAATTAGAACCGCACCTTTCGATCCAAAAAACCGCAAACCAACATAACCATAAACCGAAAAAATTGCAAATTGCAAAAAATTGAAAATTTTAATTGGATTGGATTGGATTTCGAATCTTCCTATGAAAACCAATCCAATCCAAATCGATCCAAAGTTTTCTAAACATTTTGATATATTATCATTATTGATATTATTTTTCTGTAATGATGTAAAAAAATTATTATTGTGCAACTATATTTAATGAATAAAATTCAATAATGGGATTGAAAGCCATCAAGTAATTTGTATGTTATAAGATAGGATAATATAATTACATGTTTTTGGATTGGATTGGATTTCAGATCTTCCTATGAAAACCGATCCAATCCAAACCGATCCAAAGTTTTCTAAATATTTTGATATATTATCATTATTGATATTATTTTTCTGTAATGATGTAAAAAAAATTATTATTGTGCAACTATATTTAATGAATAACATTCAATAATGGGATTGAAAGCCATCAAGTATTTTGTATGTTATAAAATAGGATAATATAATTACATGTTTTTATCATATTGGGTTTACCATAAGTGAATATTGTTATATGGGCTATGGAATTGGAATCAACTCTCATATCTAATTAAGTATTTAAAGTTATAACTTATTTATTCAAGAAACCTTAATAATTTGGCAAAGCATAACTTTTCAGCTTTAAATTTGTAAATGAT
The DNA here is from genome assembly GCA_026901365.1 of Sesbania bispinosa. NCBI lineage: Eukaryota > Viridiplantae > Streptophyta > Magnoliopsida > Fabales > Fabaceae > Sesbania > Sesbania bispinosa. The sequence goes on along the minus strand of QLOH01000226.1, from coordinate 467,825 downwards.
TAACGATTTTGGAAATTAGTAATGATATCATAATTTTGCTTTCATAATTTCATTTTTTAAGTTTAAATTTGAGAAACTGAAATCTAATCCAATCCAAACCGATTAAAATTGGATTGGATTGTATTGGCTTTGGAAAAAAAAAACTAAAACCTATTGGATGATTAAATGAGAAAACCGAAATTATTGGATTGGATTATTTTTCTTTCAAAATTGATCCAATCTAATCCGCGAACATCTCTAGATATAAATTCTAATTTATATATTACTGAATTTGATTCATTTATTATAGAAAAAAATACATCTCTAGATAAGAAAATGAAAAGTGCAACAAAAACAATGAAACATATATTGAAATAATTTTATTTAATTTATTATTTATGTCGAAATAATTTATTATTATTTTAAAAATTATTTTTTCAATTAATATTGATATCTTTTCATTATTCACACGACTATTTTATATACAATTCACCAACAGAGGTTGATTCAAGTTGTACAAAAGAAAAAGTGGCACTTGCTTCCCCTTAAATAATGTCTCTAGTTAGAGTTGTGGATGGAAAAAAACCTCCACTAAGAGAGTTAGTTCATCATGATGTGAATGTTCTTGACTCGAATAGGATTACCTCCGTGGAGGATATTTGTATATAGTTTAAACAAAAAATATTATATACCATTCATTATGAGTAGTATATTTATTTTAAATTGTAATAGAATTAATTTTAAAAAATAACGTGTTTATAAAGGATATATGTTACAAGTAAGTTTAAAAGAATTAATTTTATTTAAATAATAAAGTAAAATAATTTTAAGAGTATATATAAATATATTTTTAAAATTTTGTTAATCTTATAGTACTGCAAATCAAATAGAGACATTGCAGATATACGTTCGTGACCTTTTCATCTCCAAATGGATGATTATTGATTTTTATCAATTAGGTTAATTATAGTTTGAGAAATTATTTATACAGCTTTTTACTCTAGAAATTACATTTAAATTTTTATTTATGCATTTTTCGTGATACAGACAAAGTGTACAAAGCCTACATAGAATCTATAATTTACAATATAAATATAGAATAATTTAAAGAAATTTAAAATATGTTTAAATTAGGGAAGTCAACGCATAATGCGATGTGTTGACATCAAGTTCCATAAACACCGAATTTTTATGGTTTTCCTGCGGAAGAGGAGGAGGAGTTACTGCAAACATGAAGCATTATTTTCAATGTTCTGATCCATCATCTTCACTCCATGAGAGCAAGTTGTCTTTCGTAGAATAAGACAAATTTTACGTGCAAGGGAAACGTGTAGGAGACTATGCTTCCCTTTTTTTTTCTTTTGTTTTTATTTAATTTTGAGAATATAAAGTAGATTTTAAATGAGATACATGTGTATTGTAAATGAGAATGTGAAAAATAGGGGAATACAATAAAAAATACAAGATAATGGTTATAGAGGGTCAAAAAGTCTTTTCAAAAATAAAAAATACAAATTCTAATAATTAAATATTGTTCCATAACTTTAAAAATACTAAGACCATCTAAAAAAGTTGAGAGATATTAATTAAATAATCAAATAAGGTACCAAAATTCTCTCCCACTAGAGAGTACGGTAGAATTTCCCTTATTTTTATTTCTATTTTTGTTGAAAATGTCCCAAATCAATGTATTATTTCGGAAAGAAATTCATTCACCAATGCGTGTTGGGTTTTTTTTTTTTCAAAATTCACCAATGCGTCTAACTAATACTGTAATACTAGGTGGGCCGAAAGCCTGAAACCGAAAAGCCGAGCACATTCCCAAAGACATTGAGAATCCATAATGCACTCACAAGAGCAGAAAAAGGGAGTTGCTTTTAGAACCCCCTTTTTGCTATTCACACCTCCCATCCCATACCCAATTCCCCATTCTACCCCTACCCCCACCCCATGCCCCACCCCCTCCCCGCTGCACCGGTGTAGCTTCCTGCAGCTCCCCCCACCGTCTTCCCTTCCCCACTCCCCCACCCCATTGATTTTTTTTTTATTTGAAGTTTTTGATTTAGAGACGGAATTTTTCGTCTCTAACCAATTTTTTTTTTTAAATCAACTTCCGGAACCTCCTGAAAAGTAATTTCTGGATTGAAACCAACTTCCAGAACCTTCCGGAAAGTTCCGGAAGTTGTTTCTAAAAAAATTGGTTAGAGACGGAAAAAATTTGTCTCTAAACCAAAACTTCAAATAAAAAAATCAAGGGGGTGTGGGACAGGGACGGGGAAGGGAAGACGGTGGGGGAGGAGTGGGGGTGGGGAAGTGGGTTGTTGGGATTGTAAGGTTTGGAAGGGGGTGGGGGAGTGGGTGGGGAGGGGGAGACGGTGGTTGGGGTGGGGGGGGGGAGTTGCAGTGGGGCGTGGGGAACATGCAGGCTCTGCATCAACAAGTTTAGAGACAGAATTTTTCCGTCTCTAAACCCAAAACATTGAAAAAAATAAAAGGGAGTGGGGAGTGAGGGAGTGGGGAGGGGGGTAGGGGTAATATGGGGAAGGGGATATGGGATGGGGGTGCGAGTAGCAAAAAGGGGGATTTTAAAAGCAACTCCCCAGAAAGAGTTATTGTCCAAAAATATAAAACTAAGCAGAAAGTGATATGCGACTCTTGGGACTCGCCATAAGCCCATAACCATGCCTTTCAAGGAACACTAGTACACTTGTAAAAAAAAAATAACAATCACTGGTGCCTTCACGGGCCTAGTAAGTTATGTTTTTTTTCCTAAGATTTAGAATATCAATTGTATCCCATGAGGTCTCGAAGGGAGAATAGCAATTATTAAGATAAATGATATATATCCATTGTAAATGCTTTTACAGTTGAACATGCTATATATTATGTTTAGATGGAGATTGAAAAGAGTGGGCACAAATTTCTACGGTATCTACAATGAGTAAGGTTAATGCATGGAACACTACAATAAATCAGCGATTTAGATGTGTATTGGTAGCATCGGTCACGACACTGTCGCTAATAGCGTTGGTCAGGCCGATGTAAGGCCAACACTAAAAGGCATCACCGTTGAATTTTATTTTATTTTTACATTTTTTATGTAGCGTCGGCCAGATCAACGCTAACTTTATTAAATAACGTCGGTCTGGTTGACGCTAATGGTAAAATAAACATTTTTTTTAATTTTTTATTTAGCGTCAGCATGGCCGACTTTAAAGGCAAAAAAAATAAATTTTTCATTATTTAGCTTCGGCCTTCGTAAAGTTAGTGTCGGCCTGATCGACGCTAATTTCTTGTTATTTTTTCACTATGTATATAATATTTTGCATTATATATTTTAAGAAATAAACTTAGTGTAACGGTAATGCTTTTTCTTGGTATCATGCAGGTTGTGGGTTTTATTCTCCCAATTAATAAGTTTGGGAAGAAAGGATTCTTTTTTAAAAAAATTATTAGCGTCCACCAGACGCTAAAGGTTGACACTATGTTGTGACGACCATGGAACTAGCGTCGGCTATTTGCGGCGGCCAGGCCAACGCTACATAGCGTCGACCATAAAATGTCGTCGCTACTGCATTAACGATGAGGTTTTTAGCGACGGCCCACCAGTCGTCGCTAGGTCATCACTAATTATGAAATAGTGACGGTTTTTCCCTTGTTGGTCGTCGCTAAAAATCGATTTTCTTGTAGTGGAAATTAAAATATTATATTCTACATACAATATATAGTGCACCAATAGCAATGAGCAAAGAATATATGCTTAAGCATAGGGTTAGGGTAGGTAGAAAGTAATTTGAAACTCCTAAATATGTTAGCTAAATGAATATGAGATAAGCAATGTGGTGAGTAATACACAGTTATATATGTTGATGACATAGTTGATCATGAGCGTAGATGTCATTCAAAGTAATTAACAACAAGTTTTGTCTTCCCAAACAGATGAAGAGATATAATATTTGAGGAGATGAATAAATTGTTGTGCCAAGTTGCATCAATTGAAAAAAAATATGCAATATATGCATAGTGTATGTAAACCTTGTATTATCTGCATAGTACTATATATTGGATTGTAGTTCATGCGTAGAATAAAAACCAAAGTCCCAAATATATAATATTGATTAGAAATATATTATGCCTTGCACTGCTCCAATGAAATATACAATATAGTTGGAGGCATGTCAATAGAGGTGAATGAAAACATAGAACCATCGGAAATAATGCAATAAAAGTAGTAATCAGATATCATAATAGTTAACATACTAATGAAGTTAACAACCAATGAAATTTTAGTAGCTATACTATTTTGTTAGTCAATACGCAAAAACAAATATTTTTTGTAAGTAGAAAGGAAATCCTTCCTTTCTTTAAACTTTTTGGAATACTTCTCGATACACAACGTTCTTTTAGTTATTGAAGAAGGGCAAAGGATTTCATCACATATCAATATCTTCAATCCAGTTGGGGATTTAACTCTAGACATAGTGACATATAGTTGACCATAGGAGAATACAGATCTTGGTAAGAATACTCCAAAGAGACACACAAAGGAAATTGACAATGCTGAAACTTCACAGGAGTTAATTTGTAGGAAGGTATGAGGCTCATTCTTGGGATATAAACAATGCTTTTACTATCACATGCAAAAACAACTCTTGCACCAATGACATTAACACCGAGTTCAACAAAAATTAACCTTGTCCCATTGCTTAATCCAGAAGATATATCAATGTTTCTCATCAGCATAACCGGGACACCTTTTTTCAGTACCAATTTATGGTCTGGCATTCCATAACACCTGATATCATTTAAAATTTAGTTGTTAGCTAATCTGCCTCAACACCCAAATTCTCATCAACCTTCCAAATAGAGTCACAACTAAGATAAACCCTTTCTTTACCAGGAACCTTACTCATGACATATTGGTTGATTGAGTCAACAATGTCCAGAGTGGGAGCAAGGATTGCCTTGTCTTGGAAGAAAGAATAATTACCGAAATTCTCAGTTAATGTCGGATATGTAAAGTTCACAATATCATTGATTGGGTCACCCAAGTGAAAAATTAGCAGATGTTCTGGTATTTCTACATTTGCTTCACTGTCATTACAATTGCCTAATGTTCCATCACCTAGTGCAAGGACCCAATAATGTTTTCTTTTTTCCCATCCTCTTTATCCCCCCCCCCCCAATAAAATTATAATTATAATAAAAAATTTACAGGGACATCCAATAATGTGTTGTCACATCATTTAATGAATTTAATAGTACATGAGGTGTCATATTCATTAAATGATGTAGCAACACACAATTGAAGGTCTGTGTAATTTTTTTACAATGACAGTAAATAGTAATTAAACTCTTATAATATACGATAAGAATCCAAGTTGCATGGATTCTATTTGCGTATCTATCTAGGGAATTTGAGTATGAACTTAAATTTTGGAATACGCTTGGTTTGTATTTGAAGAAATGTTGCCTGGGAAGAGGTTGAGCCATGAGAGACATATGTAACTTATAAAAGTTGTTCAAAGCTACTAGAGGACTCGGTAGAGGATAAGTGAAGTTTGTGTTGAAGTTTAAGGTGGTTGTTAATAGCAAAAGAATACCTATACCGAGTGATGATATAATGAATTATGTTGGATCCACGTTCGAAACATTCAAAACGTGGATCCAAACCAACACTACTGGGAGTAGTGTTGGTCCATATCCACGTTTTAGTATAAACCAAACACACTACTTTAACTATTGAAAAAATTTTCTCAATGGTTTTAAAAACTAGTGTATTTTGGAAATAAAGTTAAAAGTGAGGTGTTTTGGGAATTAAAATAAAATTGTATTAATTCTATACAATTGCCTCCAATCAATTATGAATTTTAATATAAATAGTAAACCATATAAAGTGCCTTCATTTGCTTAATGAATGGGGAATTTTACAATAAAATTAATTAAATGATTATTTTAATTGAATCACTCTACATATGTTTGGGAAAAGAAGTTACATGAGTAAATATTTCAAAAATATAATATATTAAATATATTTCATCCAAAAAATTGTAAACTATGAAAAATATTTCTTTTAAGAAAACCTAGAGTAGATGTTTACTCTAATAATCTTTTACATTTTTATGCAACTCAGATCTTTAACAAAGATAATATTGTGAAATCTAAACATTGACATCTTTGGAACGAAGCAAAATTTGATTGAAAGTTTAACATTATAATTGCGAGTGAAATCTTATCAAAAGAAAAACGAATTATGAGTGAAATGAACCTTTATTCTCATAATTAAAGCGGTCGAATATTATGGTAGTCATTTTTTTAATTTTCTATCCTTCTTAAAGCAAGAAGACGACTCTGCTTGACATTTTCAATCATCCTTACCTAGGTAATTTTAACGCTAACAGAGGAGATATTTTGGGACCCTTCTTTAACAGCTCATGACCATTAAAGCAAAGAATAAAAAAGGGGATGTGTTGAAAAAGAGCAAACCAAACAAATGAAAGAAATGCCCTTTGCTTGATCAGAAAAGGAAAAGCCTCAATTGATCATCTTAATAAAGTATAGACTTTCAGAAAAAGGGAATTACCTCCTTGATATATGATCATGGATCCTAATGATTCATATAGCCTTTAATGATATGATCTTGGGATCTTTTAGGTGAATATACTTAAATTTCACCTAGAATTTTGTCTACTTGTCCCTGTCTTAACAAAATTAACAATGACATGTTGGCTTATAGTCTCATGGCAGTATGTTACAAACCAACTCTATATGCAGGTTCTTATTTCCTTGCCTTTAGCTGCTTGTCAGAATTTATATCCATGTCTTCTTATATATGCTAATGACATAATGGAGACAACACAAAGCTGAGTGGGCCATCCTACATCTAGATGACACAATCTATTTAGTTAGATATGCAAATCTATATAAGTGAGCTTTGATAGAATATATACCTCAAGGATATATACAAATGAATTGAACATCTAGAAATTAGAAAATCCTGCAGACACATACGCTTGATTGCTAAAGCACATGTGCACAAGGCATATTATCTATGCTTCAATTCAAGTTTATTTCTTGCAGGTCATTTCAGACACCCACTGTGGCTTTAGTTATTTGTGCTTGATATTTTTACTATGTAACTTGTTTAATATGAAAGGTTTTTTTTTTTTTTTATTGAATCCGACAGGAATGATGATTTCGTTTGAGAGGGTTACTATTTATGCTATGTCTTCCCCTTGCATGACATAATGACTATATCTTAAATAATTTCTTTTTCGTAAATCAAACCATAAATTAACATATAAAAGCATATGGGATTTCAGGCTCTAGGCCCCACTTTTAAGTGACATCCACCATTACAATCATTCCCATCAAATCCCTCATTCTAAATGATCTACTAAGAAAGCATTTAAATTAAAACAAAAAAAAAAATAAGAAAACAGAGGAAAAGATGAAAACCCCTTTGAACAAACACAAGCTTCCTGACATAAGGTAGTAGTAATGTGTAACTTTTATCATTCTTCATCTCTTTTTTTTCTTCTCAATCTCATCATCACATAAGATGCTTTGGCTTTGAAGTAAGGGTTTTTCTTGATCAGACATTTTCTGTTGATGAAGAGAGGAGTGGCTGAGTGAGTGCTGCTTTGGCGTGGCTTGCGGGCCTGATGATGCTATGCTCTGCAGTGGATGCAATAGCAAGTTGTTCCTTTGCAAACTTCTTCTCTTCACTTTTACCCCACAACACAAGGTATAGTCCCACTACAATCAACACTGCCCCAATGATCCTGTGACATCACAAATTCAACATCCAACCACTAACCCAATTAAGAACCAAATTAGAAGGAATATTATTTTAAGAAAAAAGTAAAACGGAAAGGGAGTAAAAAGCAATCAAGATAAAGAAACACACGAGACATGATCTTCCCCTATAATAATTCTTTCAACCTTTTTTTAACCTTTAGAATGTGTAGTAGAATCAATGAATCATAAAAAGCTGAGACCCTTCTCAATTCTCACCGAAAGGTAACAAATTGTACCTCAGCTCTACCTCACTTGTCGTTTAGTGGCTTTTGTCATTTTCTAAACAACCAAAAGTATCCTTCATCATACTTTAGGTTAGTATAATGCATAAAATACATGGTCAAACTTATCAAGCATTGATTGAAAAATGAAATTAGTGAGTGTTTAGATCGGGATACCCAGCATTTTTAATAAAAAGTCTGCACAATTTATCTTAAACTTGAATTAATAATTATCATGTGTAATATAATACTAAAAATACATATACTTTTCATAAAAACCTCTATTTTGCATATTATTGATTCAAATATATACGAATAATTCATGCTTATTTAAGAACTTTTCCTTAATAAATGATCAACAAGGAGAAAAAGAGAAGAATAATTGGTGGGCTAGGGACTAACCCGCCCAAGTAGAACTCTTCTCCTAAAGCAATAGAAGCCATAATAGCGACAACAAAAGTCTGAACAGGCTGATACACAGCAACAAACACAGGGCCACCTCTGTCAATGCACCATATTTGTACTGCGAAGGCAATTCCGGATGCCACCACTCCCTACAATAATATATATATGTTAAAAATTTAACATAAAAACAACTTTAATTTCTTTCTCATTTCACTATCAATATACACATCCACCTTTATTAGTTCAGTTAGAAACTGGGAAGTACCAGCTTTATTCTGTTTCAGATGAAGTTAAAATGGAAAAGACCTGTTTATTTATGCCTCAAATGATGGACACTCTGGTACATGGTCACTTGTTTGTTGGGGTATTCCTCATGCACTTTTTAATAAATTTTATTCTCTTGCTTCACTAAAAAAAATGTATGTATTCATATATGACCATGCCTGTGCAAGCATTTCTTTTTATGAAAAAAATATGAACTAATAAAAAAAGCCAATGGCACACTCCTTAACATACTAAATAGATTAAGTTTTCCATGCTATCAAAATCATCTTATAGCATGTTTGCATCGTATCAAAATCACGTTACAAACGTGAATTTTAATATTATTAAACCGGATTCACATTTGTAACGCAATTTATACTCTTAATGGTATTTTGTAGTAAAGTATATGTTACTAACCGCGTATAAAATTGTGAAAGCTTCTCCACCAGAGTGGAAAAGCCAAGCCTGTGCGTCTCTTTCAAAGGCCAAAGCAATAACCAGAAATTGTAAGAGTCCAAAGAAGCATGTGTAGGAAGTGACAGAGAGGCGAGCAGGGTACTTCTTGAGGACAGGTGCTTGCAACACAAGCCAAGCAGACCAAGACAAGCAATGCCCAATGAGGTAGATGCAGCCAAGGGTCCAGTTCTTCCCATTTGCATCTCCCAGTGAGAGTGTCCAAAAGTCAAATTCTGGTGTTGTGTTGATGCTGCTGCTGATGCTAGTTAGATGATGATCATTACTAGATGATGGACTATATATTGTTGGACCTTTGTAAAGTGTAATCACAGTTGCCCCTGCAACACAAAATATGGTTCCTGCCACCTTAGCCAACCCATCTTTTCTGTTCAGTCTCACTTGCTCTATCCTGAAATAAATTGCATATACATTTGTTAATTAGTGTTATCATTAATATATATGATGTTAATAACAATTATATATAATGATAGATTAATTAAGGGGTTGCTTGCCTTAATATGGCTGCCATGAGAAATGTAATGGCTGGGACAGAATTCTGTATTGCTGATGCGAAGGTAGGGGATGTGTTATCCAAGCCAAGCAAGTAGAAACCTTGGTTTGCTGTAATCCTGTTTAATGCAAGATAATAATAATAATTATCAGAGGACTATATATTTAAATAAATATGCAGGGTGATGTATATGCATGATGTTGAATTACTTGAGTTTTTAATTTGTTTCGAAGTTTGTAATTAATTTTGCATGGTTTAATTAATACATACCCGACAAGTGCGAGAAGAAAGAATTGGCAGAGGAAGTTTAAAGTAATCGCTGGCCTCTCCTTCCTGGACAAAAGGAAAAGAAACAAAGGAAATAGGTGAGGTATATATATATATATAGACCTAGCTATAAGTTATAATATTTATAATATGTGTTTTGTATATATATAAATATTCTTGGTAATTAATTAATATTAATTTGTTAGAGAAGTAGTAATAAATTACTTTTCCAAGAAGTAGGCAAAGGGAAGGAGCAGAAGCAAAGCAATGATGTTCCTATAGACAGGGAAAACAAGCTTGCTAACGCCCATGTTAAGTGCAGCTCTTGAGACGACATGGAAACCAGCATAGCCAAACTGCAAGGCCAGCATGGCCGCATGCAGCTGAAGCCTTTCAGGGATGGAGCACCACATTCTCTTGGAAGAGGCTGAGCCTGAATCAGCCATTGGAGAAGAGAACTAACTAACTAAACTAGAAATAACTTGACCAAATAATTGGGGCTAGCTAGCTAGTCTTCTTGGCTAGTAAAAGAAAGCTAGGAGGCAGTGGTGAAGAGGAGAGGTGAGTAGGGGGGATATAAATATAGTGAAAGAGAGTGTGAGAGAGTGAGAGGGGAAAAGGAGTATAGAATAGAAGGAATTGGTATGGGCCCACAAGGTCCCTAAAAAGACGTTATGTCAACTGTTGGTAAGCTTCAAATGTTTTTGTTTGTCTCCCACATTCTTTGCTAATCCACACTGCTTGACTGACAAGACAACCCCCACCTCACCGCACTTGGAAAAAAGAAAGAAAAGGAGCAAAATATAGAGCCTACTCACCCTAGAGGAGTCCTCTAGGGGTGTGTTGGAGCAAGCAAGGAAAAGAGAGGAGCCGAATAGATTAGTATTAGTAGATTAAGTAGATAGATTATTAGAGCCATTTAACAGGTTGTGCTTTGGCACCATGCCATTAATAATGTTAAATGAGTAATGACCAAGCCGTCACTGATAGACAACGCGCACGAGCGGGGTGGTGGATACCCCATGCCATGCGTTCTCAACCCCACCCTATTTGTTACTGGTCTTGCACCCTGCTGGCCAGTGGCCACTACCTTAATTTCTTTTTTCTCTTTTCATTTTTCTATTGAAATAATACCTTATCATCAAATATCGTATAATGTACTTATATATATGATCTAATGTTCCGTTAAATAGAATTGATTCTATAAATGAATGGTTGAGATAGATGATACACATTTTACGAAATACGTTGGACAAAAATGATTTAAAATCAATTTTGCAGAATTAATTCTGAGTGAATCAAAATTTAAACCAAACGGGCACTAAGTCGATGACCAATGTGTATATATACTTTATTTTCGTGCTACCTTAATTCTTTAAAGTTTAAACAATTTCATAAAGCGTACACATACCACACAGATATTTTTTAAATCTTAACCATTCAATGGATAATCATTACTAGAGTAATAGTGGAGGCATCTAACAACATGAATATTAAAATGGGACCTTTTTCTTCGAGTGTATAGATAGACAGAGGACCCGAAAAAAAATAAAGCACGCAGGATTCATAATTTCACATATACAAAGGTTAGCATTACGCAAGCACAGTTTAAAACATCGATCTCAAGTATATAGCCAAATCCTATAAACACATAATGATGGTTGAGATCATGGGGTGAGGATTCATTGTTCCGGACCAGGTTATGGGTCCAAATTCGCATGCACCGATCGAGAGAACTAATTAACTCACAAGCTGACATCTGCACTTGTTTAGGCTGAGGTCTACAAAGTTTCAGCCTAAGACAGACAGGAGATTACCACTCACATAACAGGGGATCGAAAATCTTCTCACATTACCACTCACTAGAATGCTTTGTTTGGTTCAGGTAGAAATGAGAGAGATGAAAACAAATATAAATAAAAATAAAGAGAAAATAAGTGAATTTTTAAATTATTTAAATTAATAAAAATAAATAGAAAAGTTGAAGAGTAAATGAATCTAAGTTTTCACCCACTTTAATTAGGAGTGAATTTTTGTGTAGATCCCCCTCCTAGTTTTTATTTTTCTTTTTTTTTTTATAAATATAAGAGGAAAAGAAAACAAAAAAAGACAACAAAACACACTAGCCCCTAGGGAAACATACTCCCCTAGCATTAGCAGCTACTAAATGAGCAACCTCACGGGGACACTCAGGTACTAAGGTCAATTGAGAAGAGGACATAGCACCAGTCTTTGTTAAAGCATTAGCACATTGATTGTCTTCACGATGGATGTGATTAAAACTCAGTGTCCAACTTAGACTTTGTAGTTTTTGAATTTCATTGATGATACCAGCATACTTATGTTCATTAGGCAACAGGCCTTTGATAAGATCAATTGCTAGTGCAGAATCTGACCAACACTCAACAGAATTATATCCATCTTCCCAAGCAACTTTTAGTCAAGCCAAGATGCCTAGTAATTCTGCTTTCAGAATTTTAGAATTGTCAATTGATGCATAAAATCCTTTAAGCCAATTTCCTTGATGATCCCTCAACAAGCCACCAAAACCTGTTGGGCCAGGATTACCAATGGAGCTGCCATCTACATTCAACGCAATAGAATCAGTATTTGGATGCTTCCATTTGATAAAACAAGTTTGATGATGCTGAGATGGAGGCTTCAACTCTGATTGATGACTAAAGAAAATATGCAAGCTTCTTGTTTTAACTAGCAGCTGATCCAAATTGGTACTTTTCCTTCAAATGTCTGCAGGTTCCTAGCAATCCAAATTTGCCATATTCCGACTAGAAATAGAGAGCCAAGGTTATGGCAACACCAAAATAACCAATCATAGCTATTCTTAAGCCCATTAAACTCTGCCAAAGCATTAAAACCCAATCTGGTCCATAGCTGGGATGCAATAGGACAAGACCTCAAACAATGCAAGACAAATTCACTTTCTTCTTGGCAACATAAGCACAAGTCAAATGATGCAATGTGTCTTCTATGTAATAATGCTTTTGTTGGCAAAAGATCATTAGCAACTAGCCAGACAAGCATTCTAACAGATTCAAATGCTGGAATTTTCCACACCCATGACCAAGACCTGTAATTTCTATTTACATCAGTTCCCCTCCTCTTTTGTAGTAGCCAATGATAACCATTCTTAGCAGTGTAGACCCCCTGTAAGGGAGCCATCCCAGACTATGGAGTTTTTAACTCCTGTAGAGAGATATGGATGAATCTGGATGATTTCTTCCACATAAGCATTGGGTAGATGATACCGTAGCTGACTCAGATTCCACTTTACTAAATTTTTCTCTATTTTCTTATTCAAACAAATGGTGAAAAATAACATTTTTAATATTATTTTTACTCCTCTTATTTTTCTTCCTTCCATTTTTATTAGAAACAAACAAATAGTTCATCTTATACTGTAGTTGTTGGTAGGGGTGGCAACAGGTCAGGCCGCTCGTCAGGGGCCTATAGCCTGATCTACATCAGGCCGAGGCTAGACATGGCCAATTTATTAAATAGATCAGGCCAAAGCTTTTTCAAAAGCCTATATAGAAAAACAGGTCAGGCTTCAGGCCATCGAAAAAACCTTTTGAGCCTATCACGCCGACCTATTTAACTAAATATAAATGAAGTGCTAATATTTTATATATTGTTATTGTTATTATAAAGATTTTTATTATATTACCTTATAACTATATACTTATTAATTAGCTTGTGTAAATGTATAAGTATGTTGTCTTCGATAAAAAAATTGAGCTTATAAGTCTATTCAGATACATGCTTATGATATATTCAAGTACCTTACTATAAAACAGGATTTTAAGTAGGCTTTCATGCCAAGTCAGGTTTTAAATAAGCCAGACTCAGGCCATAAAATAAAGCCTATATCAGGTAAACAGGTCAGACTCAAGCCATAGATTTAAGGTGCAGGTCAAGTTCAGACCTTGAAAAGTCTAGCTTGGCTCGACCTATTCCCATCCCTTGTGGGGCCTAACTCGGTTCTTACGATTATGACGCACTCATAGTTAAGTTGTATAAAAGGTATTCTCATTAGTTGTTACAATAAGACACCTTAATTAATCAAATTACATAAATTAATAAAAGTAATTATTTATATTAACATAATCAAGATACTCTTAATAATATTCCCATTTAATAATGGTGGCATTAAAGTCCAAACTTAATTTTAATGGTTTAATTATATTTTTTGTCCGAAAAAATATCGCAATTTTTTCATTTAGTACCCCATTTTTTAATTTTTTTTCCAAAGTAGTACTCTAAAAATAATTTTTTCCTAAATGATCCCTCTATTTTTTTTATATAATTATTTTTCCCAAATGGTCCCTAAAAAGTATTACGATTTCCAAACTAGTTCCTATAAAATATCACGATTTCCAAATTAGTCCCCCAAAATATCGCAATTTTTTAAATGGTCCCTCTGTTTTCAGTGTCACGTAAACACTTTATGGTAAAAAAATCAGAGGAGTCATTTGGTAAAAAAATCATTTTTGGAGGACCACTTTAGAAAAAATAAAAATAGAGACCAAATGAGAAAATCACGATATTTGGGGGGATAAAAACATAATTAAACCAATTTTAATTCATATATACTACCAACATTACACTCCCTTCTACTAGTTTGCCTTATCATTTATACAATAATCCTTATAATCCCTCGTTAATCTTTAATAAATCACCGATAAATAAATATAATGAAAACTCTAAGAAAAACAAATAAAAAAGAAAATAAATACTTTCACTACAACATTTATGACCTTAGACCGCAGTTAAAAACCGTGGTCGCAGGCATTAAAACCGTGACCTAAAGGTTTAGGTCACGGTTTATTGGCCGTCTTATATGCGTCCGTAGCCTATTCGAATAGGCCACATGTAACGCCCTAATTTCTTAACTCAGAAATAATGCCCGTTGGAGACACTATTCCTGAAGTTCTTGAAATCATTTCGTTAAATTTCCGATATTGTCATACATTAGCTTAAACTTTCCAACGATCAGCTTAAGCCAAAACAAGACAAACGTTAAAGACCTTAAATAAGTATGAAACCTACTTAAGTTCAGGGAAGAATTCACACTTAGAGAAGTGTGATTCATTGAACTCATACCGGAAATCTGGCAGAGTCTCCCCTAAAAACCGGACAATTACCAATTTCAACTTAACCTGAAAATCAACAAAACCAGTACAATTCAATATCATAACATTAAAACTAGGCCTTAGTGGCCAACTCAGAAGTAATTACTCTTATACAATTTACATCAATACACCTCAGCGAAAAGCCAATTAAACAAATACAAATACTCCATAAACTACTTCTATTAAACTACTCTTCCAACTGAAATAAGACTCAGCTCCACCCTCACCTTAACTTCCTCAACCTCACCGGGGGTACCTGCACCACTAAAATATATCCCCGAAACGTGGGGTGAGATTAAGTGAATACATACTCATGCATGAATGCAGGGAGCGGATATCAATGACAATGTGACAATTTAACAAACTTCACATATAACACATTCATGAACTAAATACATAAAACATGATTACCGATAGTCAATAACAACTAAAAGCAATACATAATTCGATTAATATGAATTGTTGAGTAATGCAAGTTATGATGCTCATGATACACTCACTGCTGTGCCCAGCAGACATGATCTTATCACTTTCTAGAGTTAGACCTGAGCTCAGACTACGGGAACCGGCTTTCCCGGGGACGAATCCCACCCAAACTGGATCGAAGTCGTGTTTTACTTATTTACTTGATTTTTAACTCACAGCGCAAAGGCCGGCTTAATTAACTCACGATCGAAATCGGCTTGCATTATTTAAATGCACATAATAACATTTTTCGTAAGTTTGCAAGTATCGTAAACTTTGACATTCAAAGGTTTTTCAGGCAAATCCTAACATCTATCACTCAATTCCACACAAACATTACCAATCTGATCATATTAACTATATAGAAAGGGAATTAAAGGGATAGGGTTCATACAATGAGCATTTCGATAGTTTCGTAATTCTCACTAGTTTCGACTCTACGAACAACAAATCTCAAATATTACAATCCAAGATCTATGATTAAACAAGGAACTATAACCGACCCGGATATCAATATGAGTTAAAATTGAGAGTCTTCAATAGTTACGATAGTTTGGATAGTTTCGATAGTTTCGAAGCTTTCGATAGTTTCGAAAGCTTCGAAACTAAGGATTTCGACACTCAATTCTAAACCCATATACTCAATCTATCGATAATCACTTCAAACAACATGAATACACCAATTCAAACAAGAATCAATCATCATCAAGAAATGGGGAGAAAAGGGGAGGGCTCATGCAAAGTAGGAGCTAACTATTCTTTATCATACAAGTGAGTTATACTCACCCAAGAGTGAAATCCCACTTGAGAAGGTAGATGAAGTAGTTTCCTTGCCTCAATTCTCCTTCTCCAAGCCTTGATTGTGAAACTTCTCTCTAGAACCCTCTTTCTCTCTAGGTCTTTTTAGGAAAAGAAAGAAATGAATGAGTTATGTTTTAAGTTACTGGTTTTAGTGCATTTTACTGATGGTAATCGATTACAGACCCATTGTAATCGATTACCAGCAACGAAAATAACACTAAAAACCCTTTCTGGCAATCTGGTAATCGATTACAACTTATGGTAATCGATTACTAAGAATTCTGCTCTCAGGTAATCGATTACATAATCAATTACCAAACATTCTGCTTTCGGGTAATCGATTACCATCCCTTGGTAATCGATTACCAAAACTCTGCTCTCTGGTAATCGATTACAAACTCTCTGTAATCGATTACCAGCAACCCAAACTCACTAATTTTACTTAGACAAAATCCTGAACTTGGTTTTATAACAAAGTTTTAACCCCTAATTCCTCAACTTACCTTTCCTTAATTACTAACACATAATTCTCTGTTTGTAACCTAATGAATTATTAAAGCTCCTAATTTGCAGGATGTTACACCACAGTTTTTCACCTTCGGTCACACTTTTACAATCGTGGTCTAAACTTAATAGAATAGACCACGGTTTTTGTGAGCACTTTCAGGCCACGGTTTTTGTTTTTCAGGTTTAGACCACAGTTTTATTCATGTGGCTATATGTGTAAACCACGGTTTTTCAGGTGTAGCCATATATTTTATACCACATTTTATAACCATAGACAATAAAGATAAATATCAGCCATGAATTTTAAGCTATAATTATATAACCGTGGCCTATACATTTTAAGCCACAGTTTTTAGATGTAATCTTTTAATTTTTATTTAAGTATGACCACACCATATATGTAATAATTATCAATTTTGAATTTAGGTAACAGGATTTTTATAAAATTATTTATTTAATCCACACTTATATGAATATCATTTATTAGTTATAATATTTAATTATTTAATTATATATAATCAGATATTATATATATAGTACAATGACTAAATATAAATAAAATCAGCAATTTAACCTGTAAATTGTAAAAAGTATATATATATATATATATATATAATAAATACTTAATCTAAAATATTCCAAAAGATGCATAAAAACATTTGTATCTATTTTTTTGTCAATTGTATAAACTCTCAAAATATAGAAAATTGACATAAACCTATCTAATCGATAAAATAGTTTTCTATCTCTCAAATTCAATAAATAACATCCAATTAAGAATATTAACTTCCAAGAAATCCCATCATGAATATCATTCTTCTTCGACATCTTCAAAGTGATCTTCATCCTCGGCTATAACCTGTAATTATGAAAGCAAAAAATATACAATGTTATAAGTAGTAGTAAATTATAAGTTAGTATTTCATACATTGGTAATAATTAATAGAGGTGCTATCACATACCCTCTCAATATTAGGAGTATGAGTGGATGTAGAAGAATGTAGCAATGTTGCGCAATTCTTTGCTCTAAACCAGTATCTCAATCTGCATGTATATTATTTAAACAAGTTTAGATAATATGTAGTGTTCAAAACAGCTTACAACTATGAGTATCCATTAATTCCACCTTTTCTCTTTTTCAAAATGCTGAAGAAAATGAAAGAATTAGATTTTATTACAAAACATATCCAGGAAAGAGAAAAAAACAAAAAAGAAAGAAAAGGCAAACACATTACAAATGCTGTCCTTTCAATTAGAGCCACCTTTACGATGACATGATAATTTATCTGGGATCAATAACAATTATAGAAACAAAGATAGTTATTAAGTAATATCAAACTAGTTTTTAATATTAAATTAAGCCAATATTTTCAGCTATACATAGGTTAGGAATACTATTGCAAGTATATAAATCTATATATACTTATTTATATTGATCAAGGAAAAACCAAGTTTTCAAATTTCAAGATTTTTTTAATATTTGTTTTTGGAGATCTTATCATCTATTGTCATACAGGGAAAAGTGAGAGGGAGTAAAGGGAGGGGCTTAAGCAAATTATCATAGTGACAATGTACTTAAGATCCAAATATAGAAGGTCTGCATGATCGGTGAATTATTTAGTATTTTTTATTGGCTAAAGAAAAAGAAAACTAAACTAAGGTTAATTATATTACCAAAGAGCCCGGTACAACTGTTCCAATATGTGTGTTGCCTTGGAGTCACTGGAACAATGGCCTGTCATGCAAAACAGAATAACACCAGTAAATATAGTTCCTTCCTTAGGACATTGTCATCAACATTCACATTTACAAAAATATATGACATATGTTGAAATGTTTACATCAAAACACTACAACTACAAGAGTCAACTAGTGTGAGGCCTGTCATTATCTAAAAAATCCGAACTGACTTCAGCTAATCAAAATATATTGACCCAGGGACATGGCAACTTAAATGGTCATTTCATTTCAAAAACTTGTGCATTCGGTTATGAGTTAAATAACTTGGGAACAAAAGCATAGAGGCTCCTTCTATTTAGAAGAAGAGGTTTCTTGAACTCAAACTTGTAACAGTGACATTACTAAACAATGGGTACTGAGAATCAATAGTTGGATCTGGCTTCCCATAGTTCTCCCGCATGCCACAACATGAGTAATTTATCCCAGTTTAATCATGATAGAAAAAAGGAGAGAAGCCAATATTTCCAAGAGTACTTGAAATCTTCAATATTTGTATCTATCTGGTCCCATCAATAACTAGAATGAGATTAAAAAGGAACTAATATTTCCATTATCCATTATCTAGTATGCTTACATTTCCTATTGTTTGAGGATCACCAAAGCAATCCAAGTAATCAACCGCGGCTAAACAGACATGGTTAAATCTCCATTTTCTTGTAGTGATTGGTGTTATAAGCCAGTAGTCAAGAAAACACAATGATTCTACATAGGTAACAATTGTAGAATTCAACTGTTTACTCAAACAAGATCCAAATGCAACCCACATTAATTTGATAAACAAACCTTGACAAGTTTACTTCCAACGTTGGTTGGTTGTGCTGTTTCCATGCATTAGGACCATATTTTAACAACAGCTCCAAATTTTCCATCCTGCAGATCAACCAATTAAAAAGTTCCAGAACACACTACTTAAAATAGGATGAATAAATCGCACTGCAATTTTGCCTTGTAAATTGTAATCCTCTGGCTCAAACTATCACACATTCGGTGCTGGCTCAAACTATCTTAATAGGCATTAAAGGCTAAATATGGGAAAATAATAAGGCATTGGCAAGTTGATCATGTCACTACAAACAAACCCTTTATAAAATATTGTTTAAAAGCATGAAGTGAAACTGCAAATCATTGTAAGCTCTACAACATAGGATTTTCAATACTATGATCTATCTAGACAGACTAGGATATCTATGTCAGAACAAGATATAAAGTAAAGAAGAAAGTTTATGCTTCATTAACTAATCATAAAAAACAGGAGCTTACCAGGAGCAATATACCCATAAGATCCAGAAACTTACAGACATTGATAATTGTTTGCTTCCATTTCTTGATCATGCATTTAGAGAATGGGTTCATGTGAAAATAAAACATTGTAGGAACACAGGGAAACACTAGAAGGGGGGTTGAATAGTGTTTCTGAATATTTTAGAAAGCTTTTCGCAAACAGGTGTTAAAAACACGATTTCAGACAGGCTCTTAAAGGACTGTCGGAAGTTTTCGGACGGTCTAAAAATACTGATTTAAAACAACGTTTTGTGCCTTTATAACTTATCAGATTAATTACTCTAATCCCTTGATTAGTAAAAAAGGAATTGACAAAAGATAAGGGTAAGAAAACTTAGCCAAGGAATTTATCCTGGTTCACTCACTACCACTGTGATCTACGTCCAGTCCCAATGCCAACTAGCACTTGGATTTTCTTTTAATCTTTCAAGATTACAAGTATTCTTTTACAGTCAAGCCTCTTCAGGCTCTACACCCAAGTATTCTTTTATCAACCAAGCCTCTCCAGGCTCTATAACCAAGTATTCTTTTATCAACCAAGCCTCTCCAGGCTCTATAACCAAGTATTCTTTTATCAACCAAGCCTCTCCAGGCTCTAATCAAGGTTTACAGAGAAAGGGGTTTAAGCTTTTAAACTATACAAGTCTGAAGCTCAAACCAATACAATGTACAATAAAATCTGAGGGTTGCTCAGGATATACAACTGTGTACAGCGAATTTTTTATCAGAGAGTTGTTACAGAGTAAAAACTTGCAGCGTGATGTTTCACTGGGCTTTCTTGTATACTTGATTTTTCCTTTTCGCTTCTCTCTCTTTTCTCTGTTGTTTACTGGTTTTCATGGAGGGGTATTTATACCCAAACTTTAATCCGTTGAAATACCACCGTTTAGAGATAGCATTAAATGCTATTTAATCCGTTGTGAGACATGCTTCTGAGAGCTCTGATGTTTCTGACACAGTACAAGGTTTCCGTTGCCATAAGGCTGCTACAAATGTTGTTGCAGAGGCTGCGTTGCAGAGATTTCCTCAGTGGTGTATGAAATTCAAAATCACCAGGAAAGGTCTCTGTGTTCCTTGCTATAAACGTGTTTGAAAAGGTACGTGCAGCAGAGGTTCAGAAAAGTCTTCACAAACTTCAGCAGAGGGTGCCACGTCATAAGTGAAACTTCAGACGGCACTGATACTTCAGACGGGTTGAACTATTTCAGACAGCTTCAACTCTTCAGACGAGTTCTGCTTCTTCAGACAGCTTCAACACTTAGTCTTTTTATGTAGGCTCATAGTGACTCTTGCTGAAATCATAGATAAAACATTAAAACATGTGTGTATTTATGATAAGTAATTTAAGTCAAATTTGTCAACCGTTAAAACTTTGGGAATCTAGTTGTCTTAAAACATCATAAACAACCTTATGATATTTTTGAGACTCAACATTCTCCCCCTTTTTAATGATGACAAATTTGGTTAAAATATACAAATCTGTAATCAGTTTTTCAGAATAAGAAGGCTCCCCCTGAGATAGAAGTATCCTTTAACAGGATCTGTTTAAGGTATATTTCACTCATTTGTTCAGATTTCTCAGAAAAACATTTGTACTCCCCCTGAGTCCTGTAATCACTTCAGATTCAGATTTTGTTAGATTTTTAATACTCCCCCTTTTGTCATCAATCAAAAGGGAATATCAGAGCAAAACAGTAACAGAGCAATAAATTCAGATAAAACATATATCATAGTATTAACAATGAACGCACAAAAATATGAGATAAGCCACTGATTGTATTTAGGGGAATGTTCAAACAATCAGACACTTGTCATAAACATGAAAATAAGCAAAAGACAATGGCTAAAATTAACAGTTTAATCTTTCTTCTTCAGCAAGGCCTCAGTCAGAAAGGAAATCAAGTCGTCCTTGGCCTTGTTTATTGCGGCTTCCACTGAGGTTTTCAAGTCTTGCTGACCAGATCTAATAAGCTGCTGTTCTTGAAGAATCTGTTCTTGTTGAGCAATCAGATGCTTAGTCTTCTACTCTTGATCAGCACACTTCTTTTCAAGTTTCTGCACTTTGGACTTCAGCTTCAGATTTTCCTCAGCCAAGTCTTGCTCAGATTCATAGAAGATGAGCTGGATGTAGGGGCAAACAAATCTAAGCACTCCAAATCCTGGCTGCAATCTGTAGTCAGATGGGCTGAACACAGGGCAAAAGAAGGTTCCAATAGGATTCAGCAGAACCCAATCTTCATTGAAAGAGTCAGCAGATGGGGGAAAGTGATCTCTCATATAGTGATATTTGACAGTGGTTGTCTTTCCAAGTCCAACACTAGAATCAGCATCAGGACCAGTTGATCCAGAAGAAGATCCAGCATCTTCTCTGATCTTCCAGTAAGAGGACCACATCCAATCTTGAAGTAGATGATCCAGGCCTCCTCCTTGATTTGTGATGAATTCTGGTAAAGATTCCCACTCTGATGGACTCATCACTTCAGATAGAGGTGAGTTTTTCTTTGAATAGATTTTAGCTCCTTTGAATGGCTCTTCCTGTAGGGGATACCTAGGAACTATTCTATCAGGTTTCACCAAGATTTTAGTGGTTGGCCTGATTGAACAAGTTCTAGGTGGCCTGTAGCCTCTCATCCCAACTCCCTTGTGCAGATCCCTCTGAAACAGCTCAGATTCAGTGTTCAGCTGCCTCACAAAGCTCCATTCATCATTAGTCAGCCTCAGGGAATCATTTGAGAATGGATTGATGGGAGCCCAAATATGTGCAGGAGGGATACCCTTCCTGATCTTGTCTAATCCACCTGAAAGAGCACTGTATTGATTCCTAACTTCAGCAGCAGTTTTCCTGATTAAGCCAGGATGCATGGATACAGCAGGTGCTGATCTGAAATACTGTAGCTCTTCAGACAGGGTGCTAAACTTGGGCAGTGAGCAGGGATCAGAAGAAAGGAGAGATAACTGTAGAGCATCAGCAAGTACTTGCTCTTTTTCAACAGAGAGCTCTTCTTCCAGAGAAGGTGTAGGAGGTGGAGGTGATGAAGGTAAGAGTGGTATTAGATCAAGGTCATGGGTTTATGGGGAAGGTAATGTAGGCTCAGAGAGTTGATTCTCTGAAGGTTGTGGTGAGGTAGGTTCAGAGGGTTTGGAAGGTTCAGAGGGTTGGTTTTCTGTTTGTGGAGGTGGTGATGGTTGTGATAGAGGTGAAGATGGTTGGTTTGCAGGTGATAGGGGTTTTGGTGAAGGTTGTGGTGAAGGTTGTGAGGGTTGATGAGGTGTTTTTTTTTCTGGTGAGGAGGGTGGTGAAGGAGTTACATTATCAAATCTCACCTTAATTCTCTTGTAGGGAGGCTTGGTTACCTCAGATTCTTTTGCCTTTGCTTCTTCCTTCTCCCTTTGTGCTTGTTTTTCTTCCCTTTTCCTTTTAAAGTATTGTTAAGCTTTAACAAAATTTTGATACTTCTCAGCTTCATCTTCTGCTATCAGCTGAGAGGCAATACTTCTAGTCACCCTAGGTTCAGGTGCAGTCTGAAGTAGCTTGCTTTTGGTTCTCCTTCTCTGAGGTGCACTTGACCTCTTCCTTTTCTTTGCTCCCTCAGCTATGGTTGCTTGCCTATCATCTTCAGCATAGGCCAATTGTGAGGCAATAGCAATAGCTCTATCAGTCTTCTCTTGTTCTGCTTTCTTCTCCAGCTCCTCCTGCTCCAAGGCTGTAGCCAATGCTGCCACCTGAATGAGTTCAGGATCAGATGGGCATGCAGCCAATGGCTCAGCTATAACTACATCAGTTTCATCTGCCTCCTGAGCCTGTCCTTCCATTTCAGAAGTAGGTTGTGGAGTCTGTCCAGGTTCAGACAACTGACCCACAATTTCAGATGCCCTTTGTGATGCCTTCTGAACAGGTTCAGACACCTGACTCTGCACAGATGCAGATGCTACCTTAGCAGCACTCCTTACAGGTAGCTTCTTCAATTTTACTTGAGGAGAGGGTTTTGATGGCTTGAACTCATGCCTCCTTATGTCTCCTCTGAGTTCATTCTCAAGAACCTCCATTGTTGTCTTCCTTCTTGCAGCTTTCTCAAGAAGAAGGCTCTCCTTCATGGACGGAGAGGGAGGTCTTGGAGTCAGCTTCACTCCCATGCTTTTGAGGTTTGATTCACCAAACACAGGTTGTGAAAGGCGATCAAAAAGCCGCTCAATGGGAACTTTGAAATGCAGCAAGATTTTGGTGATGATGGTATTGTGAGGGAAGCTCCCAGCAGAGTCTCTGAGACACTTCTGCATGTGGTACATTATGATGTTGGGGAGGTTCACCTTCTTCTTCTGCAGTAGGTGAATCAGACAAAATCTTTCCAACTCAGAAACATGGTTTCTGCTTCCATTCTTAGGGATTATAGAGCACCCTAAGATGGCATGCAAAACCCTAGCCTTGTCTGACATATGCTTTGCATCCAAGCTTACTGGTTCAGAGGTGCCATACAGAAACTCTGTGAACTGCTTCTGTCCTCCATTTCTTGCTTCCCAGCCAGGAGTGAATACAGCTCCTTCAGTTCTGACCTCACAGATGTGAGCAAGGATATCTTCATCAACGAAGACAGGAACACCACGTACTGTGGCCTTGATGCTAGTGTAGATACCCTGAGGATTGGGTATTCCTCTGGCAGTAGCCCAGAAATCCAGCACACTTTGCTCATGCCACTGTGTCAAGTTGTGATTGAAATACTGAGTCCACCCAGCTGCATCGAACTCAGCAAACAAGTCCATTCCCAGAGATTGAAGATCCTCCAGAACTACACCCTTAGTCTTCACGATGTTGCTTCCAGCAGATTTCTTAGGGGCCATTGGAGAGTTTTCTGAAGAACTTGAGAGAAAAAAAATTGCTTGTAGAAGAAGGATCTCAAGAGATGACTACTGAATAGTGAACGGTGAAATTCTGTGACCCACTAGCTTCCGTATTTATAGATCCATAAAGCAATGATGGCATGTACTGGGTGCACAGACATAGGAAAACATGCGAAGTGGAAGAGACAAAATAAATGGAATTAAACCGTCTCATAAAGCCACGTCATTTGTTCACTTCAGACAAGTGACAGATTTCAGAAACCCATATGAATTTCAGACAACCCAAAATTTCAGACAAGTTACTTGTTTCAGACAGGCTGAAATTTCAGATACATCATTTTTGACAGATCAGATCACACACATTCAAAATGCATGTATGTTCAGATTATTTCTAATGAACTTAAATCTATCTTCAGTCAGAGGTTTTGTGAATATATCAGCCCATTGATGCTCTGTATCAATAAACTGAATATCAAAAATACCTTTCTGAACATAGTCTCTAATGAAATGATGTTTTATTTCTATATGTTTAGCCCTAGAATGTTGAATGGGATTTTTAGACAAATTAATAGCACTTGTATTATCACACAAAACAGGTATAACAAATATAGTAATGTTAAAATCTTCTAACTGATACTTCACCCATAACAGTTGTGAGCAACAATTGGCTGCTGAGATGTATTCTGCTTCAGCTGTTGATAAGGTAATTGTGCTTTGCCTTTTGCTTGACCAGCTAATCATATTTTCTCCAAAGAAATGACATCCACCACTAGTGCTTTTTCTTTCAATTCTGTCTCCAGCAAAATCAGCATCACAGTAACCTATTAACCTGCAATCCTTACTTTTCTTATAGCACAGACCAAGATTAGTAGTACCTTTAAGATATCTGAAAATTCTTTTTACAGCTTTGTAGTGAGTGCTCCTTGGATCAGATTGAAATCTAGCACACAGACATACACTGAACATTATGTCAGGTCTGCTTGTTGTTAGATATAGTAATGATCCAATCATTCCTCTATACAAAGTTTGATTCACTGGTTCTTCCTTCTCATCTTTATTTAAAGATGCAGAGGGATGCATTGGAGTTGACATGAGTTTGCAATCATGTAAGTTAAACTTCTTAAGCATTTCCTTTGTATATTTTTCTTGATGGATCGATATACAGTCAGAATTTTGCTTAATATGAAGTCCTAAGAAAAATTTTAGTTCACCCATTAAACTCATTTCAAATTCTGATTGCATTAACTCTGAAAACTCCTTGCATAATGAAGAGTTAGTTGAACCAAAGATAATGTCATCAACATATATCTGAACAAGTATAAGATCTTTGTTAGACTGTTTTCTAAAAAGAGTTGTGTCCACTTTTCCTCTCTCAAAACCATTTGAGATTAGAAAACTGCTCAATCTGTCATACCAAGCTCTTGGGGCTTGTTTCAGACCATAGAGAGCCTTTTTGAGTTTGAAAACATGTTCAGGAAAAGCAATATCTTCAAAACCAGGGGGTTGTCTAACAAAGACTTCTTCTTCAATGAGACCATTGAGGAAGGCACTTTTAACATCCATTTGATATAGCTTGATGCCATTATTTACAGCATAAGATAAAAGAATTCTAATTGCTTCTAACCTGGCCACTGGGGCAAAGGTTTCAGTGAAATTAATACCTTCTTGCCGGTTGTATCCTTGAGCAACTAATCTTGCCTTGTTTCTGACTACCTTGCCTTCTTCAGACAGCTTGTTTCTGAACACCCATTTGGTTCCAATAATAGTTTTCCCATGGGGTTTAGGAACAAGGGTCCAGACATTACTCCTAGCAAACTGATTCAGCTCTTCTTGCATGGCTAGGATCCACCCTTCATCATGCAGAGCTTCATCAATGTTCTTTGGCTCTATTTCAGATAGGAGAGCAAGAGAATTCAGAATCTTGAATTTTGATCTTGTCTTAACTCCTTCTGAAGTGCTGCCAATGATTTGCTCTTTAGGATGATGTGATTTGTATTTCCAATCAGGTTTCTGAGGAGGTATCACATCTGTTTGTTCTGTTTGAGACTCAACATTTGTCTGAAGAGGTTTAGTAACAGTAGGTACTTCAGACAGCTGCTCATCCTTAGAGATGCTGTGGTCATTCAGCTCCATTCCTGCAAAGTCATCCTCTAGATCTGATAGTTCCCTATCAGTCTCCTTGTTATCATTGAATTTAACATGAATAGTTTCTTCAACAGTTAAAGTTCTAGAGTTATACACTCTATAGGCTTTTGATGTTTCAGAATATCCAATGAAAAATCCTTTATCAGACTTTGCATCAAATTTTCCAAGATCATCCTTTGTGTTGAGTATAAAACATCCACATCCAAAGGTGTGGAAATATGATATGTTGGGTTTTCTTCCTTTCCACAGTTCATAGGCAGTCTTTTTCAGAATTGGTCTTATCAATATTCTGTTTTGAAGATAACATGCTGTGCTAACAGCTTCTGCCCAGAAGGTTCTTGGTAAGCTGCATGAGTTGAGCATGGTCCTTGCCATCTCTTGCAAACTTCTGTTCTTTCTCTCAACAACCCCATTCTGTTGAGGTGTTCTAGCCACAGAGAAATTGTGTGAGATCCCATTCTCATCACAGAACATTTGAAAGTTTGCATTCTCAAACTCTCCACCATGATCACTTCTGATAACAGAAATACAGAATCCTTTCTCATTCTGTACCTTCTTGCAGAATACTGTGAAATTCCTAAAAGTCTCATCCTTGCTTCTTAGGAATAACACCCAAGTAAATCTAGAATAGTCATCAACAATGACCAAGCCATATTTCTTACCACTAAGACTTTCTGTTCTAATAGGACCAAACAAGTCAATGTGTAAAAGTTCTAGTGGTCTGCTAGTTGAAACAACATCTTTACTCTTAAAAGAGTGTCTTGTTTGTTTCCCTTTCAGACAACTTTCACATAAAATGTCAGATTTGTATGAAAGCTTGGGCAATCCTTTAACAAGATTGTGTTTTGCTAATCTTGAGATTAATCTCAAGCTGGCATGCCCAAGTCTTTGATGCCAAATCTGTTTTTCATCTTCAACAGAAATGAAACACTTTACATTTTGACTTGCTAGATCCTCTAGATCAATTTTGTACACATTGCTGTGTCTCTTAGCAGTAAAGAGGATTTGCTTAGAGGAGTCTTTGACTATGCATCCTTCCTTAGTAAAGGATACCACATAACCACTGTCACATAATTGACTTATGCTCAGTAAGTTATGTTGTAGTCCCTCCACTAGAAGTACATTTTTAATAAGGGATGAAGGAGATATACCTACAGTCCCTATTCCAATGATCTTCCCTTGCTGATTTCCACCAAAGGTGACCATTCCACCAGCTCTAGGTCTAAGGTTTTGGAACAAAAACCTTTCTCCTGTCATGTGTCGCGAGCACCCACTGTCCAGGTACCATTTGTGGGGTCTCCTTTGTCCTGTTAAACACATCTGCAACAGGAATAATTAAGTTTTTAGGTACCCATATTCTTTTGGGTCCTTTCTTGTTAGCTTTGGGCCTTGTCTTTTTCCTGTGTTTGCACTGAGCCTTAAAGTGTCCAGGCTTACCACAGTGAGAACACCTAGTAACCTTTTTAAAAAAATTTAAGACAGTAGGAGGTTCAGACAAGTTATGATCACAAAAGCCTAGTCCAGTTTTGTCAAGGGAATGCCTTTGATTTCCAAGCATTACATTCAGATTTTTAGTTCCTTTGACAAATTTGGCCAGATCTTTTGTCAGTTCCACAACCTGCTTCTGAAGTTTCTCATTTTCTTCAGACACAGCTTGTGAACTGCAGCTTTTAGTCTCAAGAACTTTTTCTTTGAGCATAATATGTTCTATCTCAAGTGCCTCATATTGGTTACACATTTCTGTGTGGGCTTTGGATAGATTCTTATACTCTTGGAAAAGTTCTTGAGAACTTTCCACCAGATCATCATACATTTCTTGTAGAGTAAGAGGAAATACCTCAGCTTCAGTGCTGTCTGAGGATGGTAGACTAGCCATGAGACACAGATTTGCCTCTTCTGAAGTGTCTTCTTCTTCTTCTGAGGTTGATTCATCAAGGTCTTCCCATGTTGCCATGAGACTTTTCTTCTTTTTGAAAAACTTCTTCTTGAAGTTGTTTTTCTTCAGTCTTGGACAATCAGCCTTCATGTGTCCTGGTTGCTTACATTCAAAGCAAGAAATTTTATCAGGGTTAGACTCTTTACCTGTCTTACCTGATTTGGATGATGACGGTTGGTTCTTTCTGAACTTTCCTCTGTTCTTCAACATTCTCTTGATCTTTCTGCTTAAAAGAGCAAGATCATCTTCATCTTCTGAGCTGTCTTCAGAATCTTCATCTGCTTCTGAAGTGTCCTCAGCTTGCATAGCCTTCATGCTGCCATGCCTAGACTGTTTGACCTTGGAGTTTAGAGCCAGAGACTTCTTCTTGTTGTCATCTTCTCCAAGCTCAAGTTCATGGACTTTGAGAGATCCCAACAGTTCTTCCATTCTCAGAGAGTTCAAATCTCTTGCCTCTTGAATGGCAGTGACTTTGGGTCTCCAGGACTTAGGTAGACTTCTTAGAATCTTTCTGTTGTTGTCTCCAGATTCATAGGTTCTTCCTAAGGACCTGAGTCCATTGGTTATGGTCTGAAACCTCCCAAACATTTGGTCAATAGTTTCAGTTTCTTCCATCTTAAACATCTCATACTGATGTATAAGCATGCTGATTTTGGATTGCTTGACAGTTTCAGTCCCTTCATGGGCTGCTGCAAGAGTATCCCAAATCTCCTTGGCATAAGTGCATCCATGGACCTTCTCATATTCTGATTTATTCAAGGAACATATCAGATAGAGTTTGGCTTTAGCGTTCATCTGGACTCTAGTCTTCTGCTCCAGGGTCCATTCAGTCTTAGGTATAGGCAAACCATTTTGCATAGGCACATAATCTCCATCAGTGACCACCTCCCAAACATCAATGTTGTTGCTCTCAATGAACAACTTCATACGATCTCTCCAGTAGTGGTAATCCACTCCATTGAATGCTGGGGGTCTTGTGATAGAGGCTCCTTCTGTGATGTATTGCCTGTTGCTGTTAGAAGCTTCCATTTGGATCTTTCAGTCCTCAGACACTTGTTAGGTGCTTCAACCCTGAGTAGAGCTCTGGTACCAACTGTAGGAACACAGGGAAACACTAGAAGGGGGGTTGAATAGTGTTTCTGAATATTTTAGAAAGCTTTTCTCAAATAGGTGTTAAAAACACGATTTCAGACAGGCTCTTAAAGGACTGTCTGAAGTTTTCAGACGGTCTAAAAATACTGATTTAAAACAATGTTTTGTGCCTTTATAACTTATCAGATTAATTACTCTAACCCCTTGATTAGTAAAAAAGGAATTGACAAGAGATAAGGGTAAGAAAACTTAGCCAAGGAATTTATCCTGGTTCACTCACTACCACTGTGAGCTACGTCCAGTCCCAATGCCAACTAGCACTTGGATTTTCTTTTAATCTTTCAAGATTACAAGTATTCTTTTACAGTCAAGCCTCTTCAGGCTCTACACCCAAGTATTCTTTTATCAACCAAGCCTCTCCAGGCTCTATAACCAAGTATTCTTTTATCAACCAAGCCTCTCCAGGCTCTATAACCAAGTATTCTTTTATCAACCAAGCCTCTCCAGGCTCTATAACCAAGTATTCTTTTATCAACCAAGCCTCTCCAGGCTCTAATCAAGGTTTACAGAGAAAGGGGTTTAAGCTTTTAAACTATACAAGTCTGAAGCTCAAACCAATACAATGTACAATAAAATCTGAGGGTTGCTCAGGATATACAACTGTGTACAGCGAATTTTTTATCAGAGAGTTGTTACAGAGTAAAAACTTGCAGCGTGATGTTTCACTGGGCTTTCTTGTATACTTGATTTTTCCTTTTCGCTTCTCTCTCTTTTCTCTGTTGTTTACTGGTTTTCATGGAGGGGTATTTATACCCAAACTTTAATCCGTTGAAATACCACCATTTAGAGATAGCATTAAATGCTATTTAATCCGTTGTGAGACATGCTTCTGAGAGCTCTGATGTTTCTGACACGGTACAAGGTTTTTGTTGCCATAAGGCTGCTACAAATGTTGCTGCAGAGGCTGCGTTGCAGAGATTTCCTCAGTGGTGTATGAAATTCAAAATCACCAGGAAAGGTCTCTGTGTTCCTTGCTATAAACGTGTTTGAAAAGGTACGTGCAGTAGAGGTTCAGAAAAGTCTTCACAAACTTCAGCAGAGGGTGCCACGTCATAAGTGAAACTTCAGACGGCACTGATACTTCAGACGGGTTGAACTATTTCAGACAGCTTCAACTCTTCAGACGAGTTCTGCTTCTTCAGACAGCTTCAACACTTAGTCTTTTTATGTAGGCTCATAGTGACTCTTGCTGAAATCATAGATAAAACATTAAAACATGTGTGTATTTATGATAAGTAATTTAAGTCAAATTTGTCAACCGTTAAAACTTTGGGAATCTAGTTGTCTTAAAACATCATAAACAACCTTATGATATTTTTGAGACTCAACAAACATGGAATGTTGATTTAGAACTATTAATTTATACTTCGCTTTGAGGCTTTAATTGATTCCTTGATTTCACTTTTTTAGTTTAAACTACTTGTATTAACAGAGATAGTTTGTCTGACTATATAGGTCCAGTTGGCATAGGTGAATGCTTCAAAAGGGTGGTTTGAGTTGGCAAATAATAACATAACAGAAGAGGGTGGGGTGGAAGGTGGTGATTGCACACGGCAACATTATTATCTCATTTGTTGTGCCTCTACTGAGAGGTGCACCACAAAGGCCTTTATTACCACTAATAAAGCTGCTCACATCCATACTTTGGAAAATTTTAGTGGAAGGTATAGGTC
This sequence comes from Sesbania bispinosa, assembly GCA_026901365.1. NCBI lineage: Eukaryota > Viridiplantae > Streptophyta > Magnoliopsida > Fabales > Fabaceae > Sesbania > Sesbania bispinosa. The sequence continues at coordinate 436,236 of QLOH01000226.1, read as the reverse complement.
CAGAGAGGTTATTCTATGAGAAATTACACCCCAACAAGCTTGAAAGTTCTACAAAGGTGCTGGAAATTTCACCATCCAAATGGTTATTATTGAGCAAGAGATATTCAAGCATATTAATTCAATACCTCTGGTGAATTATTTCCAGAAACACAAAAGGAATTCTCCCTACAGAAATCGATTTTTAAAAGCAATTAATTCAAAAACAAGAATGAAATTAGAAAATTAAGGTTTAAGAGAACGAAAATTGCTTACTGCCGGCAGTGGCATGACGATGAGCTCCAGCAGGGTGATGACGACGAGCTCTCCACCAGTTCGGCCGAATGTGAGCGTTCCACCAGCCGCAACGATGAATGACGGATGAAGGGGGAGAAGAAGAGGAACGACGCGCGAGCTAGGGGCGGACGAAAGGAGAGACAAAGAAACGCGAGGGACTGATGGATGGTGGACGAACGGTGGACCTCACGCAGCCACCATTTATTCCGGTTGTGCTCTGGTTGTGCGGTCGCACGACCACCGAGGGAGAGAGAGGGGAGGTGGTCGGAACGAGAGAGAGAGAAAGGAACGAGAGACAAAATAGGGGGACACGGAGCGAAGACGAATTAGAAGGAAAAGGGTTTTGAGATTAAAGGTGTTTTGGGACTCAACAAGAGAGGTTAGCAGAAAGTGTGCACAAAATTTTTATTTTATTTAAGTCCCGCCTAAAACTTTTAAATTTATTTGTAAATTAACTTTAGCCCACAGTTTATATCTAAATATTTTTAAGCTACACTCTTTTAAATGTGGTCATATACATCTACAGTTTGATAATCGAGGTCTATTTATCATCTACAATTTTAAGACTGTGGCCTAAAATAAATAAACCACGGTTCAAGATTTTAATTTTAAAAGGGGGGATTATTGTGTGTATATTTGTCCACATGTGCAAAAGTGTGACATATGTCATATTTAAGCCACGACTTTTTACCCGTGGGAAAGAAAACCGTGGTCTAAAGTAAAAAATGTTGTAGTGTTCATAGTTATAAAATATATACCTTATAAAAAAAAGCCATCAAAATATTTTAGATTGTGCCTTCAAGGGCGTAGCCAAGGGGGCTGGCAGGGGCCACGGCCCCCCCAAAAATTTTCAAATTTTTTATTAACTATATAGGTTCCGTATAATATATTTCATGAAATATTACTTTGGCCCCTTCTAAAAATTTCATAGATTTTGTAGTATTAAGTACTTCTTTACGACTTTTGCTATTTATCTTTATTTTGTCAAAAAAAGTTTGAACTTTTTATCATTTCATTTTTTATATTGGTTATTTGTTTCTTATTTAGAGAAGATAAGATATATTCAAAATTATACATAAGATTTTATTAGAAATACTAGTCTATAAAATGTAAAAAGATTAAAAGGGGAAGCATACGAGCATTTCAAAGAATAGAAAAGAAGGGAGAAAATATCATTAGGTAACATAATATAACATTAAAAAAGATTTTGTTTGATTTGAATTTTTTTTAGAATTAAATGAGAAAAAAACTAAAAATTTGATTTACAATTATCCGAATTAAATAAAAGATTTAATAAAAAGGAAGTTGAATTTCTTATATCCGGTTCAACTTTAGATCCCAAAGACTTTTTAAAATCATTTGATATTGAACAAATTTATCAACTTGTTGAGAAATTTCATGCAGATGAAGGAACGAAGGGATTCATTTAAATAAAATTTACTACTTAAATGAAATTATTTAATATTTTTATCATAATATTTAATAGGGTTGAATATGTTTTTAGTCCCTTAAAATATAGCGAAATTTGGTTTTGGTCCTCCATTTTTCAAAATCACATGATTTTAGTCCTCGTCATTAGTTATATTTCGCTAAGTGATGATGTATTAATATTTCTTGTAAATTTTTCTATGTATTTTCTTTCGAAATTTCCTGCAGGTTTCAAAATTTAAAAGAAATTTCATTTAGATTCTAAAATTTGTGGGAAATTTACTATATATATTTTTTATAAGAAAACAAAAAAATTTTATAACAGCATTTTTATGTAAAAAAATTGTAGTTTTTTTGAAAATTTACTACACATTAATTTTCTAGAGAAAAAATCGCAAGAAATTCCTGTAAATTTTTACTCGGAAAAAATTGTAGTGAAATTGTGAAAGTGACTTAATAGAGTAAAGTTAATAAGGAGGACTAAAAGCATGTGATTTTAAAAAAATGGAGGACCAAAATCAATAAAAAAAATGAGGGACCAAAACCAAATTTCATCATATTTTGAGAGACCAAAAACATATTTAACTCTTTTTGATATTTTATTACGGCCTCCCAAAAAAAAATTCTGACTACGCCCCTGTGTGCCTTATAATCGAAATCAATCAAGGGAGTATGTGCTGAATGCATTTTATATATATATATATATATATATATATATATATATACTCATACTCTTAACCTTATTTATTTTATAAGCCGAAAAATATATTAATAAAAAGAGAGAACAAACAGTTATATATATATATATATATATATATATATATATACTCATACTCTTAACCTTATTTATTTTATAAGCCGAAAAATATATTAATAAAAAGAGAGAACAAACAGTTCACTTCAAAGCTTACAATGTTCATGTATACTCTTAACCTTATTGCTATAATTTTATTAGTGCATTCACTAACTTTAACGTGTCATGCCACTTGTAAAAATATTTTTTAAAATTTTAAATTTTGAAACAATGTAAAAAAAATATAAGAAACAAAATACAAAACCACTTATTTTAATTGCATGGACTAAAAATATTTTTATCCTAATTTATGATATTTATTTTTTACTCAATATTCTCAGAATACTTAAAGTCCATTCACTACATTAGTTTAATGTATAAACTAAATATATCTCGTCTCCATCTACTTGCTTTTCACCATCATTGCAAAAAGTGAAACTAGGAAAGCATTGCACTTTAATTAATTAGTATGGAAAAGTAGCAGCCTGCTGCCAACGCCTGGATTTGTTATCCTTTTTAATATCTGCTTTCTTCTTTTATTTTACATGTATGTCGGGTAATATAATTAATAATTAATTAACTAATTAACTATGAAGAAAAAATCTGGAGTCTCTTTCACTGGAAATAGATTGAAGCTAAAGAAGTGTTTCCACTTAGGTTCCCACTCCCAAAGTCAGCACAATGTGCGGGTTGGTCCCTGAAACGAACCTCCTCGCTTTAACAGACATGCTGCCTCCCCTAAAATGCGACCACCATCATTCTAAAATTCAAAGAAAAGATGCATGATCGATTGATATATCAGGCCTTTTGATCTTTCCAAAATTAAAATAAAAAATTAATGTACTACTGCTATCTGACAGCTATCAATGCTTTACTAATTACATTATATTGTGGTGGAGCAATGTATCATTTGGAGTGTAATTTCCTGCTATGGGAGAGAATATGTGAAACAAAAATACAATAAGTTGTAGTAGTTTGTAAAGAAAATAAAACAAAATATTATTTTTTCCTCCCACTAATTTTTCAAGAATCTAGAATATATTGATCCTAAAGTTGATTTTTTAAAAGAAATATGAAATAAATTGATATTATTGACTGATAAATGAATTATTTTGATCATTTTAACTTATTCAATAATTACTAATAAATTTGGAAAATTCTAAGAAAATTGTGGCAAACTTTTTCTTGGCTAAGTGAGGGATTATTTGATGCTACATAAGGAATTTTTTTATAGGTACACTTTATTTCTTTCCAGAATTCCTAGCTTTGATGAAGAAGATTCAAACGACTTTTTCTTCCAAATTCTCATATACATTGATTGGGTGAGGAAACCAAATCTTTAGGAAAAGATAATATAATAATTATTTGAGTAAATTACTTCAACCACTCTTCTATTTTATATTTCTTATACAAAATCTTCTTTATTTCTAAAAATACATAAAACTCCTCCTATTTTATAAATATACTACTTAATTTTTCAATCTTTATATTTTTATGAAATTGATAAAAGTACCTTTATTATTGATTTATTACATAAAACTTCCTTTATTTCATAAATACTACCAAAACCTCATTTTATTTTATTATTATAATATTTTTATACTTTAAATTATTTATAAATATTTTAATTATATTTATATAATACAAATATCACAAGGAAAAAGAAAAGTATATAGTGCATGTTTGAGTGAGGATATATAAACTTAAGTTTAAATAAATTGTTTATGTAAAATTAATTTTACTTAAAAATAAGTTTAAGTTTATTTAAATTTTTTCTCTTAATTAACGAATAAATTTATAGTAAAATTTAAAATAAATTTAATAAAATAAATGTGATTATGAATTATTAATTTGAATGCAAATCCAATATGCATGAATGATTTCTTTACATCAAATACGTCAATATCTCTTTTTTAAAGTTGAAATTGAAGGAGTGGCTGGAAGTTAGAGTCGGCAAAATGGATTACTCTGATTGGGTTGGTCCGTAAAAGTTCACAAAAATGTAGGGTTCAGACACTTATTTTAGAAGGCAAAATAACTCCCGGGCTTTTTAGCTCAGCCCGATAAAGTCTGTTATCCGCAAAACCCGCAAAAAAGACTGGATTTTTATTTTAGAAGCTCGAATAACTCCCAGGCTTTTTAACTTAGCCCGCAAAAATCCACTACCTACATCAGGTCGGGTAGCCCGAATTGTCATCTCTACTTGCAGTGTGCAGTAAATTATATGCAAATTAAAATTAATTTTATTCTTTTTTATTAAAAATCCATGTGGTTAAGTTTTATTAATTTTTTATTGCAATAATTTAAAAACATTTCTTGTTATTTTTATTATATGAAACTATGATTTATTTAGTTTTTATTTTCTTATACTACTCTAATGTTATTTTTTTTTGTCTTTATTATTTAAAAATTTAATAATTTAAGTTGTTGCCATAGCATAGAGATTTAATTGTAATGTATAAATAAAATGAGGTTTTTGTAATGCTTTTTGAATTAGAGAGGATTTGATGTAATAAGTTTAAATTTATAATAAGGGTATTTTTATCAATTTCATACAACAATAAAGGTTGAGAATTTAAGTGTAATATATTTATAGAATAGGAGGGGTTTTATGTAGGTTTTAGAAATATATGGGATTTTGTGTAAGAAATGCAAAATAGAAAAGAGATTGAAGTAATTTACTCTAATTATTTTATTTGTTTAAATGGAACAATAGTAGAAAAAAATTGATAGGTTTTCCCTATTTTTTGGTTTGATGAAAAAATGAAAGAAAAAAAATTGTATTAAGAAAAGTATCTACCCTTAAATAGAATACGTGTGTGTTTACCCTAAAATTACATTTTAAATGTGGATCCAAATATAGCATGTATCATTTACTCAAATTCAAATTTAAAACATGTTTTTAAAATAAATCAAATATGCTATAATACTATATATTTAGAATAAAAATGGGAACCAAAGAGACGAAAAAGTTGAAAGAGGTGAAGGGTATAATGGAAATATATAGAGATAATGGGTGCATTGGTATCCTTTCTTTGCATTTGAGTGAAGAGAAATTTTAGATGAGAAATTACAACAACGAAGAGAGAAAAAAAGAGAAATGTAAAAATATATTATCAAATTTCATAGTATGTTTTTATTGTATTAATTATCTCTTTCTAGATAGGGCCTAATGTTATTTTCTTTTTCCCTTACTTTACCACTTCCAAAGGATGAACATGTAGTTTTCTATCTCTACTTCTGTTGCTCTAAATCAATGGAATCAAGGTGTCAGATTTTTTTTTAAAAAAAATATTGTTGGGTATCATTATCTCAGTCATATAAATTACTATGATCTTTCACTTTAATTATATTTTTAACATTATAACTAAAGTAATATATATTTAATGAGACAAAGTAAGAAAAAAAATTATTTTAATAATACTTAAAAAATTATCACAAAAGAAAATAGGAATACATGCTAATAGGAAGGAATATTGAAGACCAAAGACTGAACCTGACCCGGCCTGCGTTAACCGGTCGGACAGTACCCTGAACCAAACCAGTTGTGGTGTTAATTTGCGTTTTCACGAGCTTTCCTACTTTTGGGTCACATAAGTACACTGCGGACAGCTATTCTATACATTTTTGTGTGCACGGGAGAATCTTCAAAAGATCCACACACAACAGCAATTCGCATTGGGTCGACCAACTCGACCCCTACCATTGCCACTGCATCAGCACCTTCCTCCCTGGTATGCTATTCTTCAGACATTTTGCTTTTGAGGAGAACTCTCACTGTCACTCTCACTGTTCTGTGGAAGACTACTATTGCTGATTTGAATTGAATTACTTTAATAGAGTTAGAAAAGAACTGTATCTGTCACTTGGGGTCTGCATTGAGCAATGCAACTTCCCTACACAAACCATTCTACATCGATCTTTGTATTTTTTTGAAATAGAAAATGTTAAATAAAAAGTAAATATTTAATCGAAAATTATTGTAGATACTTTGATGTATATAAATGTCTATTTCATTTATAGTTTGGTACAACTGATTCTGGGGTTAAAAATTAATAATACTCGTTTTACAAAATATGTTAGACGGAAGTTATTTAAAATTAATTATGTGGAATTGAGTTTGCACTGTTACTAACTAATAACCAAACAGGCTATAAATTGTATATATTTAGAGCCGACAAAATGGGCCAGCTTGACTGAGCCGACAAAATATAGCGATAATTAACTATTACTATATATGGTTCTTATTGAGTAAACTAACACTTAGGTCCTTGACTTTTGACCCGTCGTGCACTTAGGTCCCTGGCTTTTTGAAATTGATCCCGTGGTCCCTGGCTTTTAAGTCCGTCTTGCAATTAGGTCCCTGACGTCAAATCTCTGTTAATTCTTGCTGAGCTGGACTGTTTAAGTGATGACTGGGTTGCCAAGTCACAATTACAGTTTTTCATTCTGAAAAATTTCCTTTCTTCTCCCGCGTCTTTCTCTGGCTCCTTGTCTTCCAAGAGTTGTGCAACTTCCATTGGCTTTGCTCATCATTCGCTGTTCGCAGTGTGGGTTCGTATAGCTGTGCAATGGAGACAAAGGTAATCGTTCTTCTTGCTTACTATTTGTTAAGGGTTAGGATTTGTTTTGTTTTTTAGGGTTCTTATCGTTCCTCTGTTTTTGTTGTGTGGGTTGTTTCCATCCATTGTTGAGGAGAGAGTTGAAAATGTTTAGGGTTTTTGATGTCTGCTTTGGGGGTTTTGTAACTTAATGGTGAGTATGAAATCAGTGAAGATTAGGGCAGTGTCATTGAAGTTGGAATCTTGTTTGTTCTGTATGTTGTAGACAGTGTAATGTTCACTGAATAATCTGTTCAATCTTTTCAAGGGTGATAGTGGTACCTAATGTCAGGTGGTCCCAGTTGCTATGTATAAAGTTTGATTAAAATAAGCTTCTTGTATAAAATATGACGTGTAATAATTTTAATTATTTATCATTTAAAGTATTAATATAATAAAGGAAATAAGTATTATATGACATGGTGTTAATTATGATTTGAAATTGGTTGTCTGCAGAGGTTAGATATCCACATACACCATGGAGGGAACTTTGAAGAGGAAGAGGCGGGAGGAAGGGTAAGATATAAGTTGGGACATGTAGATGTATGGCCTGAGTGTGATTCAGACATGTTGGATATCTTTAGCTTTAGGAACTTCAGCAAGGAGTTAGGGTACAATAGTGTGAGTAATTTGTGGTGGTTAGATCCTTCTAAGAGGTTTAGGGATGGGCTGAAGATATTGAAGGAAGATTCTCACTTATTAGAGGCTGTGGAGGTAGCTCTAAAGCATGGGAATGAGCTTCACATTTATTTTGAGCATCCAGTGCAGGAACCTGAGGTGTTGGACATAACAGCCATATTAAAGGAATTAGTTAATTCTGTTATTGCTGAGGGTGATCAGGGAGGTGGATCTGCAGGGAATGAGGGAGGTGGATATGCAGGGAGTGAGGTGGTGGATCTTCAGGGAATGAGGGAGGTGGATCTGCAGGGAATGAGGGTGATGAGGGAGGTGATCTTGTAGGCAATGAAGAGGTTGATGCCTCTGGGTTAAAAATTGGTTAGTAATAAAGTCTGATTTTATTTTAATTTTAAAAGCAGGTGTGTTGGAATATTGAATTATTTATTTATGAAAACAAGTTGCAGCAGTGATGGAGTACAAGTGGGTGACAGGGTTGTACCAGTTATGTAGGCTACTGGTGAGGAACTTTTTTTTTCTTTAACTTTGCAAGACTAAATGTTAAGTTTCTGATTCTATGGTTTACTGGTGAAATAGGTAAAGTAGAAAGTAAAGGTCCCAGGTTGAAGAGTCCAGCAAAGAGAGGTCCATTCCAGAAGGATAGTGTACCAAATTTGGGACAAAAACAAGGAAAAAGTCCAACTAGAAGAGAGCCTAAAAGGGTGTTGCGGTTAAAAAGCCCTGCTAAGAAGGGTCCTAATGTGAAGAGTTGTGCAAAAGTGACAGGGGTCCAAGAGTCTGAGGCCCAACAAATTGATTTGAACAAGAACACAAGTTCTCCTACATCTGAATCTTAAGGGAATATCAAAGGAAACGGTAAGGAGCCTGCAAATGAAAGTGGCTGTGCAAAAGGGACTGGGGCCCAACAGAGGGAGGACCAACAGAGGGAGGCCCAGCAGAGAGAGGATCGGCAGAGGGAGGACCAACAAAGGGAGGCCCAACAAGCTGACAGGGACACTAACCTAGGTTCAACTCTAACTGAATCTCAAGTGAATGTCAAAAGAAAGGGAAATGAGCCTGCAAGGGAAAGTGCTGAAGGTAATGGAAAGGGAAAACAGAAAAAGAAAGGAAAGGGGAAAGAAAAGGAGACTGCAATTGAGGGTGCCAAGGAGAAAATTAAAAGAGGAAAAAGGGCAATGATAATTGAAGAAGGTGACTCTGACTGGGAAGTGGAGGAGGAGCATGTGGGGCACAGAAGTAGTTATGGTACTGCAGGGGCTGAAACAGGAGATGATAGTGGATGGCATTCTGAGGAGTTGAAGACTCCTGTGAATTCTGATGAAGAGGGTGGTGACCAGGAAGCTTTTCCCCAATTCAATAGGAATGCTACATTTGGTCATGTGAGATTGGAGTTGGGAATGGAGTTTAATACTCTAGACCTATTCAAACAGGCAGTGAAGGATTATAATATCAAGCTTGGGAGAGTCTTCAAATGGGTGAAGAATGACAAGTCAAGGGCTAGGGCTAAATGCAATGTAAGCAAATGTGATTGGGAAATTTATTGTTCATACAATAATGCTAGGAACTGTTTCTAGGTGAAGACATTCAATGCTGAGCATACATGCTGCAGGGTTTTCAAAAACTCACAAGCTCAACAGCCTTGGGTTGTTGGGAAACTAGTTAAGAAGCTTAGACAGTCCCCTAACATGAAACATGGAGAAATTTATGAACTTTTCAAGAAGAAATATGGAGTCCAACTTGAAGATAGTTTGATCTAAGATCTACAGACAAAGCTAGGGAAATTATAGAAGGCAGTGAAAAAGCTCAATTTGCCAAGATGTGGGACTACTGTGCTGAATTATTGAAGTTCAATCCGGGATCAACTGTAAAGATGGACACCATTCCACAAAATGAGGGTCCTCCAATCTTCCATAGAGTTTATATCTGTTTGCATGGGTGTAAGGCTGGTTTCAAAGCAGGTTGCAGGCCATTGATAGGGTTAGATGGTGCTTTCCTCAAGGGATATTATTGGGGCCAATTACTGTCTGCAGTAGGCCAGGATGCAAATAACCACATATGGCCTATTGCATATGCAGTAGTTGACCCTGAAAACAAGGACAACTGGATGTGGTTTCTGCTGCTACTACAAGATGATCTTGGTGATATCAGGGAACACAAGTGGAATTTCATTTCTGATATGCAGAAGGTAAAGTGCATTTTTTAAAATAAAGTTAGGGACTTAATTGCCTATTTTATGTTAAAGTGAAGGACCTAATTGCATTACTTAAGTTAAAGTTAGGGACCTAATTGCCTGATTTGTTATTTCCTCAATTAACTGCAGGGACTCATTCCAGCTTTGCAAGAGGGGATGCCAGGGGCCCAACACAGGTTTTGTGTGTGGTACCTGTGGCAAAATTTCAGAAAGCAGTGGAGAGATAAGGGATTGAGGACACTGTTGTGGGAGTGTGCAAGGTCCACCACTGTGAGCCAATTTAATGAAAAAATGTTGCAGCTGAAGAGGATTAATGAGAAGGCCTGGGAGTATTTGAACAAATGGCCAAAGGAATCATGGACAAAGTCTCACTTCAGTAAGTTGCCTAAGGTGGATAACATATGTAACAACAACTTTGAAGTGTTCAACTCAAAGATAGTTGCTGCAAGGACTAAACCAATCATCACCATGCTTGAGGAGATCAGAGTGTACATTATGACAACCATTTCAGCTAACAAATTGAAGCTGGAGAAACACCAAGGTCAGCTCACACCTGTCCAACAAAGCAGGCTTGAAAGGGAGAAAAGGGAAAGCAATAGATGGGCTCCAATTTGGGCAGGTAACACATCTTTGATTCAATTATTACCACATTTTTTATATCACTTACATTATAATTTGACATACTATTATTTGTTAATGATAAATGTGTAGGTGATGATGACATACATAAATATGAAGTTCAATGCTGGCCCACTGAGGTTGCTGTTAATTTGGGCACTCACACTTGTACCTGTAGATTTTGGCAACTCACAGGTACATTTACATTATATGGCATTTTCAGCAACCAAAAAACAGAAATGCCCTACACTTACATTATTTGAATTGCTTTTCATAATTATTCAATGTTGTCACACTAAACTTTGGCATTCATTTCAAATTTCTTAGGAATGCCCTGCATGCATGCCATTGCAGCATTGGCAGACAAAGGAGAAAAGCCTGAGGATTACTGCCATGGGTGATTCACAATGGCATCCATTAATGCCACCTATGCTCACCATGTCAACCCTTTGCAAAGAGAACAATTTTGGGAAAAAACAGATCAGCTACCACCAATGCCACCACCAATGAAGAGGGCTCCAGGCAGACCCAAGAAACAAAGAAGAAAAGATGGAGAGAATGAGCAAGCCTCAGGTTCTAAGCTTAAGAGAAAGTTACCTGATTTTACATGCTCAATTTGTGGTGGAAAGAAGCATAACAAAAGAGGCTGTCTAGTAACCAAAAAACAGAAAATGGAGGAGTTACAAGACCAACAAAAAAACCAACAAAATGTTGATCAAAGTGGCCCATCTAATGTAACAGCTGAAGGAAATGAGTCTGCTGCTAATGTTGCTGTTAATGAAACCCCCCTACCAGAAGAGATTGGGCTTACTGAATCACAGCCCCTACCCATCAGGGCCAAGCTGCTAGTTAGAGGAAAGGGTTCCAGAATCAGAGGACAGAAAAGCCCATCCCCAACTGCACCAGCAATTCCCAAGGATGGTTCCTAAGATCCACTTCAGTTTATGCTAGCTCCAGGCTTCAACAGCATGGAATCTTAACAGCATTTTCATATTTGTTAGTCTCTAGGTTGTCAGTTCCTTTATTTTGCTGTTAGTGACTTTTTTGGAATGTAATTTTGTGGTTAAATTTATTTTGGATGTGCAGCTGATTGTAATTCTTGTTTAGAACAAATGTAGATATTGCTGTGTTTAGAACAATTAAAGATGCTTACAGCATCTTGCTTATATATGAATTCAAACTTCTTATGTTATTTATATACTTAAGTTATTGTATGTTGGTGCTTATCTTTAAAATTTATGATTTGGTTCAGTTATAACAATGTTATTCACAGATTATGGCAACTTTAATATAATATATGGACTGCATAAATAAATAAGAAAAGTCATATTCATTTCAACTAAGGATAACCTTCCATTACATAGATGAAATTACTTTCAACACCCTAGACCCTAAAATCCCAGAATAACAAAGACTACCCTTTCCACTAAACTCCTAAGAAAAAACCCAAAACCATACACAACAACATATTTGTCAACCTAATCCTCCTAATTTCAATATCCAAATTCTTCAGCATCCTTGCCATATTTAACTTCCATACTTCATCATTCTCTGTTGCATGAAAGCCCTTTGGAGATGTTGCTTCACTATTGCAGTCTTTTGCTACAAATTCACTGTCAACCCACATAAAATAATTGCATCTCTCTGCAACCTACATAATAAATCAGTAATAAAAGCATTACTGCAAAATCATACATACACGAAAAGGGAAGGAAATTGGAAAGGGAAAGGGGTTCCAATCAAGATAATATCACAAATGAAACCCTACCTTCAGTTTAGGGCATCCATAGAATAACCTTCATGGGTTATTTTCAGTTTTTGAAACCCTAATCACTGCTCTGAGATTACACACACTTTTCATTTCCCCTGGACGCCTCTGAAATCCCTGAGATGATTCGGATCCTTCGTTGTTCATAGCTTACAAATATATAGAAAACAGAAAGTACAAGGCCTGGGTGCGCGCTGTAGGAAGGAAGCTTAACAATGGTGGAGGAAAAGAGAAATGAGGAAGAAAGGGGAACAATGAAGAGGAAGAAGATGAGGCCGTTGGGAATAATCCCTAAAATTTATCAACACATAAAAAACGACTGTGTTTCAGCCAGCATGGCAACCCAGTCATCACTTAAACAACCCAGCTCAGCAAGAATTAACAGAGATTTGACGTCAGGGACCTAATTGCAAGACGGACTTAAAAGCCAGGGACCACGGGATCAATTTCAAAAAGTCAGGGACCTAAGTGCACGACGGGTCAAAAGTCAGGGACCTAAGTGCTAGTTTACTCGGTTCTTATTTATTGTGTACAAATTGTTTTATATATTTTAAATAGTTGTAAGGGTGCTTCTAGGGTGTTTCACCCTCATGAGTGTAATATCGGTGTTTCATCCTTTTGACCTGTTATAACAGGTTTTGTCACTTGTTAGTTAAAAATAAGATAATTTTTAAAATTGCAAAGAAGGGCCTGGATAAGAAAAAGGATTTAAACAAAATTGCATTAAGCTTTTGTTTTTACATTCCTGTTGCTTCTTATTTTTTCCAATTAAGAATTTATTTATTTATTTTCCTTCAACAATTCAATAAAAGGAAAGAAAAATTCAATAGATGAATTTTTTTAACTATATCTCTGATACTTTTAATTCACCTTCTTTATATAGAGAATAAATTAATACCGTTAATTCACACAATCTCAACAATTAATTTGAATTGTTTTTAAATAAAAATAAACGTATAACTTTCTAATTAAATTGATACGGGACAAAAATTTATGATTAATTGCTAATCAGCTTAATTATTAAAGAAGGAATTTAAATGGCTAATAAAATAAAGTTAATAACATAAATATAAATTGACAAAGGCTAAAATAACATTTTAGTCCCTATAAAATACCCGAGTTTTAATTTGATTTTCGTCCCTAGAAAATTTTTCTTTTTTATTTGATCCTTATAAAATATTTAAGCTATTTTTTTAGTCCCTCATGTTGATTCCACTATTAATTACGAATGTGTCGAACACCCTTCACAATTATAAATTATATGTATTATACCCTGACACATTATACAATAGTGTTAGCCTCCTTAAACACATTCAAAGACTATTTGTGATATATATGAAGGAGGAAATGTACAAAGAATTTCAGTTCAAATTGACCATGAAATTTGACTCTTTAAATGAGTTTAAGGAAGCTATATAACACTCTTATATAATGTGTTAGGGTACTTCTGAATTATTGTTAACTATTATGGACGTTCGACACATCCACAATTAATAGTAGAATCAACATGAGGAACTAAAAAAATAGCATAAATATTTTATAAGGATGAAATAATTTTTTTTTTCCAGGGACGAAAATCAAAACTTGAGCATTTTATATGGACTAAAATGTTATTTTACCCATTGATAAATTTGTGTCGTAGAACATTTGAAACTTTCCTATTAATTAACCAATTCAAGTTTTTTGACAAAAAAAATCAATTGAAGTTTTTTGACAAAAAAAAATCAATTGAAGTTTTTAAAATTTAGAAAGCTATTTAACGCATCAATCAAATTAAATTTATTAAAATAAATTTTTAACTGTAAAAAAATAAATCTGGTGCCATTAATTACTCTAAAAATGGTGCCTCATAACAGAAGATTCTTAGTATCACATGCAATCCTCTACCCAATAAGTTGTTCCAATAAGCTTGCAATCAATAATTATTTGAGCAAAATATGAGTTATTAGATGAGTCTTCAATTTGTCCAACTAAGTTTAGAAATATTGCTCCAAAGATTGCACCTTGTTGTATGCAGCACCCCAAGCGGCTACACCCCTGTGCCATATTTCCCAACGGCTAGCCACTGCTTCAGAATTCAAGCTGCAACCCACCTTTCCACTAGGGGTGTAATCGGGTCGGGTTGGTTCGAGTTTGAGGTAGTTTAAAGTCCAAACCAATCAAAGTGCCTCGGTTTGGGTTGGGTCAGGTGCGCTATTTTTCACAATTTAACCCGAACCAAACCAACCCGATCTTCAACGGGTTGGATCGGGTCGGGTATCGAGTTTGAAATAAAAGGGGTTCGTAAAAAACCTAGCCCAAAAAAATCAAAAATTACAATTCATCTAAACTGTGGCAAAAAAAATACATTGTGAACTTTGAACCCTGATCTCAAACAATTACAATCGCATTGACAAAAAAAATTAGAGCCACCCTCTGTTCAGTTCCAGACCACCTGCACCAAGATTCAACCCTGCCACTGAAGAGAGAAAAAGTTTAAACCTTTGCCACAGTCACGGCCCCTCGAACACCTCCCAAAACCATGGATCTCCCCATTAACCAGAAAAAGAAAAAAAAGAAAAAGTAGGAGAAGGGGACAGAAAAATCGTCCCTGTGAAGAAAACAACAGTGGCCACCGTTAATCCGTCGCGACTGCATCGTCAATCTGTCATGGCCGCCACCAACGTGCGCGACCTGCACCGTCGTCTGCCATGTCACCACCATCGCGCGCGCTGCCTGCATCATCAATCTGTCAACTCTCCACCATCACGTGCGCCTTGCATCGTCGATCTGCCATGGTCGCCATCATCACCCGCGGTTGCTCACGTAGCGCCTGTTGCGGTGCTGTCAACGTGTAACACCAGATTTAGAGGGGGATGGAGGAAGTAAGTAGGATGTAGGAGGAAGGATGAGCCAGAAAAAAGAGAGTGGCCGAGTGGGTGTGAGAGATTGAGAGAGAAATGTTCTCTGTTGCGGCTAGGGTTTTGAAATGACAGAGGAACACTATATTTCCCAAATTTATGGGGTGGAGGTGAAGCGCGCTACTCCCGGGTCGGGTTAGATCGGTTTAATGAAAATGGGACCCTATACCCGAACCAATGGAGATCGAGTTTCTCTTAAAATGACCCGACCCGACCCGAGATCCAAACCAATCCGTTTTTATGTTTGGTTCGGTTTGGGTCGACCGCGTTGGCGGGTCGACTTGAACCCGCTTACACCCCTACTTTCCATACCAACAACCTGTTACAAATAGAGATATTCAAAAACAAATATTGACAGTAAGAAATCAGATGAGAAAAATCAGAGGGAGGTCTATTGAAAAACAGAGAAGACACCAGAGGAGAAATAAAAAATCAACAAAAAAGAGAGATCGAGAGAGAGAGGGAGAGATCTAGTCTCTCTGGTCGCGTCATTCCATCGTCTAACCACAGAGGTCATCGCCTCTAACCTATTTTGCTCTCTGTTTTTGTCAAAACCCAGAACCCCTTGTTTTCGTCACACCATTGTCTCCACATCCCCATGTTCTCGTCAACCAGTAGCTATAGCTGGTACATGGAAGTCATCACGCATCATCATGGAAGTCATCTTCTCCCATTGCCCAGATCGCGCGCGTGATTCCATATTACATGCGTTGTTCAGCCATGGGGGCGCCACTGTTGGCCGCTACATACCCCTTCCCACAGCCACATGTCGCTCCTTTGCGGCGTCATCTCCCACACACACATGGTCACCGCTTTATATCCCTCTCCTAAGAATTCATCTTCGTCGAAGTGTACCAGGGCGTAACCATCACCATTTTTCTGTCTCCCTCCTCCCATGGAACACAAAAGTACATACTTTCCCAAGTAATATCAACCATTAACGAGGACCAACAATTAAAAAATAATAAAATAAATTTCATTGGGGACGGTTTTGAAAATTATATGGACTTCACTCAACTGGTTACCAGTCATGAATCACGACCATTGATTACAAAAGCTACAAATCCTATGGCTACGAGGGGGTGAGTCATCGGTGTTTCACCCACGCGATGATTCACCCTAAACGCACCCTAGTTGTAAATGCTAGGTTGATTAACTTTAAATGTTGTAAATCCCTACATACTAGAAATTAGTATATCCCTTTAAATTATCCAAAAGATCAGCCTTATTGTTTGTGTATTGATCTGTATATTAAATGGAAAATAGAAACAGAAGACAATGAGCCATTCAATTATATTTATGTAATGGTATTAGAGCCTAAATTTTTCTTCTTTGTTGTAAGATGCTAGGGTTATGTCGTGGCTTATTACGTCATGTGATCCTCAGATATTTTTTCCATTTACACCCATATAAAATTTCCTAAACAATGTAGGACTATTTGAAAAATGATTATAATCAAATAAATTTGGCTAAAAGGGTTCAATTAGAGTGCGAAATTGCTAATAACACCCAAGGAAACTTGTTTCTCCAGGAGTACTTTTTTGGCATTCAAAATTTATGAGCTAAATTATATGATATAGTTTGTACTATTGTCTCCAAAGTTTCTCTTTCGAATGCATTGGTTGTTCATGAAGTTAGCAAACACAACAAGTTTCTAGTGAAGCTTCGACCAAATTTTGAGAATATTTGTTCTCATTTGATATATAAATCTTCATCCTCCTCCTACCTTGGATGACTGCTTTGGTGAATTGATTCGTAAAGAATTTTTTCTTACTCAAGTCGCTCTTGATCAAGAAAAGTTGCTCGTAGCACCTATGGCTTTTTTTTTTCTCAAGAAGAGGCAAATGTAGGGATATGAATAAGGTTCAGTGATAAGCCGTTATTTTATATATTTATTTTGGGTATTTACACTACAAGAATGCGCATTTTTAGACGCGAGTATTTAGAGACGACCAAGTCGTCGCTAAGTTGAATATTTAATTTTTTTTTACATTTTTTATGTAGCGTCGGACTAGGTCGATGCTAATGGTAAAATAATATTTTTTGCTAAAGGCAGACACTAAAGGCAAAAGAATTTTAGCATCGGCCTTCGTAAAGTTAGTAACGGTCTGGCCGTCACTAATTTCTTGTTATTTTTCACTATGTATATAATATTTTGCACTATATGTTTCAAGGAACAAATATAGCGTAAAATGTCGGCCTTCGCTATGATGTGATGGCGATGGAACTAGCGACGACTATTAGCGACGACCAGGCCGACGCTACATAATGTCGGCCGTAAAATGTCGTCGCTAGCTACTGCATTAACGATGAGGCTTTTAGCGATGACTGGTTGGTTGTCGCTAATTATGAAATAGCAACGATTTTTCCCTGTAGCGACACCTTTTGGCCGTCGCTAAAAACCGTTTTTCTTGTAGTGTTAAGTGAGTTATTTGACATTTATGGTCATTATTATTTGATATCTCACTTACTTTCCCTTATTTTGTGACGTAAATAAAAGGAGAATCTTTAATTAGATTTTGGCCAAAAAAAGGAGATTTGTTTAGATAAAGGAGAATATTTAGTGAAATTTGGCCAAAGAAAAGTAGATTTGATGAAATAAAAGAAGATTTGGTGAGATAAAAAGAAGAATCTTTAATGAGATTTTGGTCAAGAAAAGAAGATTTAATGAAATAAAAGAGAATTTTTAACAAGATCTTAGCCCATGATAGATTTGATGGTAATTTTTGGGAGGAAATCAAGTGATAATCAAATTTGGACACTTGCAACTCTTATAAAAGGACACATCTATGGAATTTGAATCATCTGAAGAATTCATCTATCATCTTCCTACTCTTTCGTCTTTTCAAGGTTTTTCAAGAGCGGTATCTTTTGGCAATAAGATTTGGGGAAACTTCTAGAGTGAAGCAATTCTATCAAAGGGGTTTTCTCTCTTCCAGTTTTTCCTAGTAGTTATGGAATTCTTAGGACTTTTAGTTTTGATTGATTTATGTTTTATTATGAGTGACTAATTACCTAGCCAAAGGCTATGGTGGATCTTATGTTGTGAATTTGATTTGAACCTTTTTTCCATTTATAAATTATTGTTTTCTCTTTATAATTGTGTTTGCCTTATTGTTTTACTATATCAAGATTTGGTCACCCTTGGTAAATTTTAGTTTGTTAGGTAATGGGCGATCATAGCATTCTCAATTAATGGATCTATAAGGTAAACTGAATCTAGGATTTTATAGGATCAATCTTAATTCTAGGTTTCTAATCAGTTATTAGATTACAAAACTTATTGGTTCTTTATGCTTTTCTTAATCTATTATCTTGCATGATCATTGGGAATAGTGTTTTAAGAAGAAGATTATCAATATCGCATGATCATTGGGTATTGATAGTATTAGAATAAGTGATTGAAAAATAGTTTCCCATAATTTATAAGGGAAATTGGGGGGAAATCTAGTAAGCACTTAAGTGAAACCAGATGCCCTAGGAACTTCCATAACTAAATCCTAATTGTACTTGCTTATTTCCTTGTTTAACTTTATCTCTCTTTCCCCACTTAATTATTATTATTAATCTCAACCAACAAATCAAATTATAATCTTTCTCTTTTATCTCATGATTAAGGATTTTAATTTAATTTAATATTGTCAATTAATCTTTGTGGGACGATACTTGGTGTTTTAAATACTCCATTTTACTTTAATCGACGGGTACACTTGCCCGGAGATAAAACTCACAACATTCAGTGTTACAATTGTAGGAATTATGATCACATTGCTGTAAAGTGTACCAAAAAATTTTGCAATTACTACAAAAGCCAAGATACTTTATCAAAGAGTGTTCAATTTGGCCCTAAAATTATCAAACTATTGCTTTCCAAGCTACTATAGATAATTCTTCTACTGGTCAGATTACTGATGGGACCTCAACTACTCCTACAGTGAATAATAGTGTTGAATCCACAGTTCTTACCGCTGACATGGTGTAACAAATGATTATTTATGCCTTCTCTGCTTTGGGGCTTCGAGGAAATCAAAATTCATCATATAACTCTTGGCTTATTGATTCTACAACATCAAAACCATATGGCTATCTTAGTAAATTATCTACAAAATGTTCATTCATACAATGGTTCTGAACAAATCTAGGTTGCTAATGGACACACTATACCTATTACTTTTTAACAATGCCTTTGTATCCCCTAAACTCTCAAATAATCTTCTTTTAGTTGAACAATAGTGGAAAATAATTGTGAAGTTAACTTTTCTCATGGCGATTGTTGTGTGAAGGATGAAGTGTCAGGGACAATGATTGCAAAGGGATCTAAATTCAGATATTTGTTTTCAATGCATATTTTTATTCCTTATCCCGAGCTAGTGTTGAGAATCTGGCAAGCGTACCAAAATCCCAGTAGTATAATAGTAAGTAAGAGTATCGTATCCACATGGAACGGTTCAATTTATAAAGATTAGTGGTCACAACTATCAAGGAGAAAATACGGTTGTAGATTATTGAGAATTGCAAAAGTAAATAAAATTGAACTTAAAGTGAGATAGGTAGAAACAGTTACTTGGACTAGGATTGAACTTCGTTTCATCGCACCCCTTTCATATATGAACCTCAATAATATTTATGAATATATTATTATGATACCTTAGCCAAACTATGTTATTCCACGTAGGTTCCCCGGATCGCGAAATACTCAGAAATAATTCATACGGGTTCTCCCAAATGACAAATTACCCCGACTTTAAAGATCTACTTTCAGTTTGTTAACACTATCAATTCGCCCTATATTCCTATAGCGACTACTATGATTATTTTTACCAATCAGAGGTCAAGTTTCCTATTCCTAGGCTCCCCCAAACTCGCTATTGATTTTAGAAAACCATTTTCTAATGCATCCCATAAAATCAACCTATAACTCCGGCACATAGGCGGAAGCTAAGCATTAAGCACAAAATAAAAATACCGATATCATAAAAATAGGGATTCATAGATATTAAAGAAAATTCACATACAATTGGGGATTGAATCGACTACATTCAATCCTATCGGAGACTTTAGTTACGCATGGTAGCCAGTACAATCCAACGGAGAAACTGTCACACTTTTCTCCAGCCCTAGCTCTGCTCTGCCGTCTCTCCAAAAGCTCCATTGATCTATGCAAAAGGTTCCTTTAAATAGAAGTTAGAAAGCTATCTGAAATCTGGAAGGAATCTGATTTGAAATCCTTTGAAAAACTGATCTCGTATTCCTTCGCTTCAACCTGCGCTCAGCGCAAGATCCAGAGAGTAATTTTAATTGTTGCGCTCCACCTATGCTCAGCACAGGTGGAGCGTGATTTACATTCCAGCTTTCCCTGATTTCCTCTTTTTCAGCTTGATCTCTTCCTAATCTTATCCTTGTTTGCTTTGCTTTCCTTATTTCCCTCTTTTTAGCTTGATCTTGTGCTGATTTGATCTTCAAATTCAAATTGAGAAAGTTATCTTCATAATCCTTGTTTAAATGACTGATGAATTTAAATTGATCTGCTGCCATTTAGAATCTCATCTGCAGATTTTCTCTTCAAATAGATGCTATCTTGTTTCTCCATTTAAAACTTTCCCTTTTATCTGCAAAATCAACAGATTTTCTATTAAAATAGCATCAAATTCAAATTTGAATTAAATAATCACAAAATATGCATTTATTATTAAAAAGAGGTAATTTGGGGAATAAAATTTACTATTTTACCCTTGATAAGTGCACTAATTATACAAGAAATTATCATATATTTTGCACTTATCAAATTCCCCCCAACTTAGCTTCCTGCTTCTCCTCAAGCAAGAAAACCTTTTGCAATCAAATGGATTCAATCCCCCTGTTAAGATTCTCAAAAATAAGGAAAAATTTCATCATCTCTTTGCTAGGTAGTTGTCACTTTCCAATTATCAGATTGAAAATCAGAATCAAGTGATATTACCAAGACTCAATCAGAACAGGATAAAAATACATTCAAACCTTTTCAGAAATAGTAACCAAAATAATAAGTGAAGAAAAAAATCAAGGAATTCTCTCATGCTCACGGGTAAGTGTTTCGCTCAATTTTTCATAGCAGTTGAACAACTAAAATTGATAGTCGTTTCTGGTTAATAAACATGCACATGGTCAACATGGATCAAAAGGTCTTTCTTGGATTGTAATGAGGCTGGGTTTATCAAGAAATCATGGTTTTTCTGGATATGCAAGAAAACATTGGAATAGAGAGCATCTTTGAATTTTTCTTGACTTAAAATTTCTCTCCATTCTCCACTTCATTCTTGATTTGTATCATTCAGCTGACCTCTTTCTTTGTTTGATGATTCACTCCCCCCAACTTATTCATTTTTATTCTCTTTTTCTTTTTTATTTTTGGGGGAATGATCCTCTTTTGCTTTATTGTGACTGCTCTTTGTATTTCTTCAACTTCAAGTAACCAACCAATTTCTCCCATTTTATCAGATTGCACCTTTGCTCTCTATCCCAAGTGTATAAGGGACAAGATATAGACATTAATTTTGGCTGGGGTGCATAAGAAGAAACATTGAAGCTCAAATGGTTACCAAAAAAATTGGAAAAAAAATTTCAAGGGTTGGCTTTTTGGCACTGAGCAAATAAATCAATCACAAAATTTTGCCTTTATCACTTCCATATTTTTCATTTGCAGAATAAAATCCAAAAACTCAAGCAATAGCAGTTGACAAGCAGTGGTGAAAACTCTCACATCAGTGTTTGGTCTAACAACTCACCGGCTTTTTGGCTACTTTCATTGATGAAATCAATTATTGAAATTAATTAACTACTCTGATATATTTTCCTGCATAATATCCTAATCCTAGCTAATTATGGATTTAATCACAAAATTCCTATTTCTTTCCTAATTCAATTAGTTAGACTGCCTTGCTTTGAGATTTTAAAATTAGTTCCTTAAGTCCCTAATTCCTAAAATCCTAAAAGATAAATTACTAAAATTAAATCCTAATAAATCTAACAATTTATATTGCACAAGAAAAACGTATGCTCTGTATGCTATATCAAGCGTAATGTCATGTACAGTATGGGTTCCTAAAATGGAGGAATGATGTAAGAAAATGAGAAGTACAAAGAATGAGAAACACCAGTGTATGAATATTATCAGTGTATGCTGTCAGTCTTCATCATCTGTGTCTCCTCCCCCTCCCGGAAAAATAGGCTTGTCCCCAGGCCACTCCAAGGAATCCTGAAAGCGAACAGGTGACATGCCCGGGTGCGGACCCCAGACATTATGATAGAGGAACTCCTGTAGGTGCATCACACCTGAATAAACTTCTTTAATCTGATGAGACATATGTTCCATACAGAATTGATATGGTCTGTCTGCTGGTGGTCGCGACTGAGGATGTGGAAGAACTTCCCGAACATCTGACGGTGATATCTGCTCTTCCTGTGGAATACACTGAGTCTCAATATACTCCTTGTTAATGGGGGCCCCTATAGGAGAAGTGGGGTGGACCTCCACCCCCTCAGAGTGACACAAAGCAGTGATTAGGGCAGGAAACCCTAAGTTGGCTCTGAAATTTGCGCTCCTTCTCTCGCGAGCTGTCATGATCAGATAGTGTATCCGGTCTGATATGATGCTGGAAACGTCAATTTGAGCTCTAGTGAGAATGTTGTAAATCAAGTGAGCTGTTGCCATATCAATATTAGATGAACTCAGTGTTGGCAATATGTAAGTGATAACCATAGCCATCCACATTCTTGAGATACTACGCAAGTGTTGCCAAGGTATTCTAACTGCCCCTATAATCGTTGACCTCATAAGAAAGTCCAGGAAGATTAAGATACTGAGCAGTTGAGGTGTCAAGCGCTTCATTACCATAAGGGCTCACTTCCTGAATCCTGTGGTTATACTGGCAGAAAGAATCATCCACAACTCCTAGTGAAGGAGAGTCCATAAGCTCATTTATCTTGTTCCGGTTGTATGAAATCCATTGCCCATGAACGAATGTCCTTTTGTCAGCTTCCCCATCAAAAGTGATCATTGCATTACAATAGAATTCACGGACATCTTCGAGGTCAAATTTTCTGTAGGGATCAACTAATAGTCTCCACTGTCTCCTTGTGATTTCTGCATTAAATTCTTCAAACTCTCCAACCTCTAATTCCACTGGTCGCTCTGCTAAGAACTTACAGTTCATGATGTAACTATAATGGAAAGCAGCATTAATGTCCTTAAATTTCCCATAGTCCAATGAAGGACATTCAGCTCTCTTTTTTCTCTTTCTAACCCCTGAGGTATTAGCCAATGTGGTAATTTTAGTTCGTACCATCTGCATAAATTTAGTCTATCAGATTAATATGCTTGATAGTAAACTCAACAGATTAATTCTTCAAAACTTGATCATGAGTTGAATTAAGATAATCCAATGTTCAATGTCCAAGCATGTAGCAAGAAGATGGCAAGAATAGAGCAAGAATATAGTAAAATTTATGTTCCAAAACCCTTATAACATCTCACAATGCGCAACATAAATTATGCAATAATTGTGACACAAACTAGTGAATTCATTGAACACAAACAACCGATCCTCATTAATCATCAAGACTCTTGAACTTCTCTTACCATTAATAGATGGCATCTATCCTAATGTGATAGCATTCCAACCAAAAGCTGAGAGTTTGAATACTTACCTTAAAGAAGAACACAGATGAACAAGATTGGTGATGGAGAAAGAGTAGAAAATCTACAGAAAACGAGCCAAGAATGGCAATTTCCTTATTCTAGTGCAGTTTTAAGTCTGTGCGCACAGCGCAGGTGGAGCGCGTATTGCAGTTATGGTTATAGCGCGCTCCTGCGCTTTACCTACGCCTAGCATAAGTAAAGCACAGAAAACATAGGCAAAATTGAAATCCTGCGCTTCACTGGCGCTCAGCGCAAGTGAAGCGCAGGAAACAGAGGCAAAACTGCATTTCTGCGCTTAGCGCAGGTGAAGCGCAGAAACAGAGTGCAATTTTTTCGTTTTTATGCTACTTCAACAAATTTGTATAGTACTTTTCCACTTCTTAACCTATCCTAATCAAACATGAAAAAGAAAACTAACTAAAATACACTAAAAAAATCACTAACTAAACATTGGGTTGCCTCCTAGGAAGCGCTCGTTTAACATCATATAGCTTGACGCTTGTTTCTTTATGGATCTTGAAGAGAAATGACACATTTAGATCTGTCAAAGTCATCTCCCAGGTATGGTTTCAGTCTCTGTCCATTCACCACCCAACATCTTCCTGTATCAGGATCTTCAATTTCCACAGCTCCATAAGTTCTTACTTCCTTAACAATGAAAGGTCCAGTCCACCTGGATTTTAACTTACCAGGAAAAAATTTCAGCCTAGAGTGTAATAACAAAACTGATTGACCTGAGTAGAACCTTCGCTTGATAAGCTTCTTATCATGATATGCTTTGGTCTTTTCCTTGTAAATCCTGGAAGATTCATAAGCATTTAGCCGCATTTCTTCTAGTTCATGCAACTGCAGAATTCGCTTTTGCCCTGCTACTTTTGTATCCATGTTCAAGACCTTTAGAGCCTAGTATGCTTTATGCTCTAATTCAACTAGCAAGTGGAAAGCTTTTCCATAGATTAACTGGAAAGGTGAGAGGCCTATGGCAGTTTTGCAAGCTGTTCTGTATGCCCAGAGTGCATCATCAAGTTTGTTCGACCAATCCTTTCTGGATGAACTTACTGTTTTCTCAAGAATTCTCTTGATTTCTCTGTTTGATACTTCAGCTTGCCCATTTGTTTGGGGGTGGTAAGGTGATGCTACTTTGTGCCTTACCCCATAGTGCTCCAAAACCTTCTGTAGTTGTTCATTGCAGAAGTGAGAACCCCCATCACTTATTAGAACTCTTGGTGAACCAAACCTGGAAAAGATTTTTTTTCTTTAAGAATTGCACCACTGTCTTTGCATCAGCTTTTATAGTTGCAGCGACGTCCACCCACTTTGAGACATATTCAACAACTACCAGAATGTATTCTTTTCCATTAGAAGAGGGCAAAAGTTCCACAAAGTCTATTCCCCAACAATCAAATACCTCCACTTCCAGAATGTTATTTACTGGCATCTCATTCCTCTTAGAAATTCCTCCTGTTCTTTGGCAGCTATCACATTGCTGAACATACTGATGACCATCCTTGAATAGAGTTGGCCAGAAGAATCCAGATTGAAGAACCTTTGCAGCAGTTCTATCCTTGTTGAAATGTCCCCCATATGGTGAACTATGACAATGCCATAAGATGCTTTGAGCTTCTTTTCCTGAGATGCATCTTCTTAACAAATTATCATCTCCCAATTTGAAAAGATAAGGGTCATCCCACATATATCTTTTTGCTTCCCTTAAGAATTTCTTCTTCTGTTTCCATGTGAGATCATCTGGCAATACTCCTGCTGCTTTGAAGTTGGCCATGTCAGCAAACCATGGCTTTTCATGAATCATCATAAGCTTTTCATTGGGGAATTCCTCATGTAATTCAGCTTGGGCAGTCGTTACTTCTTCATTAGCCAGTCTTGATAAATGATCTGCCACAACATTTTCGCTTTCCTTTTTACTTTAGTCACCAGATCAAATTCATGCAACAACAAAATCCACCTAATTAGTCTAGGCTTAGAATCTGGTTTGTTCAAGAGATATTTTATTGCAGCATGGTTAGTATAGACAGTGACAGTTGACCTTATCAGATAAGGTCTAAATTTTTCCAAAGCATATACTATTGCTAGTAACTCCTTTTCTGTGGTAGCATAATTAATTTGTGTCTCATTCAAAACTTTACTAGCATAGTGTATAGCATGAAAAACTTTAGATTTTCTCTGCCCTAAAACTGCCCCTATGGCATAATCACTAGAATCACACATGAGTTCAAAACCAAGTGTCCAATCAGGACCAATAATGACAGGAGCATATATTAATCTTTGTTTCAACAGGTTAAAAGCATTCAGACAATCAACATCAAATTTAAATGGAGTATCCTTGTTAAGCAGGTTGCTGAGTGGCTTGGTTATCTTTGAAAACTCCTTGATGAAACATCTGTAGAATCCTGGATGACCTAAGAAGCTCCTGATGCCCTTTACATTTACTAGAGGTGGTAACTTTTTAATGACTTCTACTTTTGCTTTGTCCACCTCAATGCCTTTTGCAGAGATTTTGTGCCCTAAGACTACACCTTCAGTCACCATGAATTGGCATTTTCCCAGTTTAGCACAAGATTTGTCTCAACACATTGCTTCAGCACGGTGTCTAAGTTCTTTAAACAATCATCATAGGAGGACCCAAAGACTGAGAAATCATCCATGAATACTTCAATGCATTTTTCCACCAAGTCAGCAAAAATAGCAAGCATGCATCTTTGGAAAGTAGTTGGTGCATTGCACAGTCGAAAAGGCATTTTCCTATAAGCAAAAACACCAAAAGGGCAAGTGAAAGCAGTCTTTTCTTGGTCCTCTGGATTTACCGCTATCTGGTTATATCCAGAGTACCCATCAAGAAAATAGTAAAATGCTTGACCTACCAATCTTTCTAACATTTGATCCATGAAGGGTAAAAGGAAGTGATCTTTTCTTGTTGCCTGATTTAATTTTCTATAATCTATACACATTCTCCATCCAGTGACTGTTCTAGTAGGAATTAATTCATTTTTATCATTTTTTACAACAGTCATGCCTCCCTTCTTAGGAACAACTTGTACTAGACTTACCCAAGCACTATCAGAAATGGGATAGATCATACATGCATCAAGGAGTTTCAGTACTTCTTTTTTTACTACCTCTTTCATGGTGGGATTTAATCTCCTTTGAGGTTGTGTAACTGGCTTGTAGTCCTCCTCCACGTGGATCTTGTGCATGCAATATGATGGACTGATACCCTTGAGATCTGATAAAGACCAACCTATTGCTCCTTCGTTCTTCTTCAATACAGAGAGTAGCTTTTCCTCCTCGGATGGGGTTAAAGCTTTGCTTATAACAACAAGTTTATTTTTATCATCATCAAGAAAAGCATATTTAAGATGAGACGGTAATACCTTTAATTCCAGCTTCTGACTCTCAGTTTTCTTGTCCTGCTGTAATGTCTCAGCATCTTCTTCATCTGGTGGTATTGTCTTAGCTAAGTCCAATTTCCTTGAATATTCTTCAACTTCATTCCTTTCTTCTTCATCAAAGCCATTGTCCATACATGTTAGAGCTTTTTCTAAGGGGTCTGCCTTTGTTAATAGCTCCTAAACAGCTAAGGATGTTTCCTCTACCACGTCTAATTGAAGGCACTACTGCTTCTCTTTAGGATGTTGCATTGCTTCAAACACATTGAAACTCACCTCATCATCTTGTACCCTTACCTTTAAATTACCACCATCAACATCGATGATAACCTTAGCAGTCTTCATAAAGGGTATCCCACGGATAAGGGGTACTTCAGCATCTTCCTCAATATCCATGATTACAAAATCAACTGGAAACATGAATTTGTCTACCTTGACCAGTACATCTTCAGCGACCCCATATGGATATTTCATTGATTCCAATTGTAGTGTCATCCTTATCGGCTTCACTTCTAAATCTCCAATCCTCTTGAGCATGGATAAGGGCATTAAATTAATGTTGGCACCTAAGTCAAGTAATGCCTTTCCTACTGGTAGTGCTCCAATTGTAACTGGTATAGTGAAACTCCATAGATCTTTGGTCTTTTGTGGTAATGACTTGAATTATGGCACTGCATCCAGCTTCAAGCTCAATTGTTTCATCTGTAAACTTCCTCTTTTTAGTGAGAAGCTTCTTCATGAATTTGGCATATGTAGGCATCTGTTCCATGGCTTCCATCAGTGGAATATTGATTGGCAATATTTTCATAATGTCCATGAATCTGATAAATTGCTTGCCTGTGTCTTTTTTGGAAGGATTCTTAGGGTATGGTAGTTCCCTAATTTGAGGCATTTGTGTGTCCTTCTTCTCCTTTTTCTTCTCTTTCTCCTTTTCTTCTTTCTTTCTTTCTTTCTTTCTTTCAGGTTCTCCCTCTTCTTCATTTGTTTCTTCTTTCTCAATTTTGTCTTCATCATTCTCTTGCTCCCTCTTCTTGAGAACTTCTCTTTCTACCACCAGGTTGTCACCAATCCCTCTTCCTATTTCCTTACCACTTCTGGTGGATATTGACTTGCAATTCTCTTATTGTTCAGTGAACTGCTTTCTTACTTGCTCCACTTGAGTTGCTAGGTTTCTGAATGTTGTCTCTATGGTTCTTTGACTGGCATTCATATCCTGTATGAGTCTATTGAGCTTTTCCTCAATTCTTGAATCTATGTCACGCATTGCAGCTTCTCTATCTTGGCTTCTCCCAGAGTTGTTGAAGAAGTTATCTTGCTTTGCCTGGTCTCCCACATAGTTGACCTGTTCTACTTGAATATCCTCATAAGAGCAGTGACCATTGGGGTGGTCGCCTCCGCAAAAATCGCAAATCAACTGTTGGGCTTGGAAAGGTTGAGATTGCACTGTTTGCAGCTGCTGAGAAAGTGTCTCCAATTTCTTGGTAAGTGCCTCTATCTGTCTTTTGAAGAGCTTTTGTTCTTCTAAAAGTGAATCATTTCTATTTAGCTCTAGCAACTCCTTCTTCTGAACCGGCTGCCTCCAAAATTGAGCTTATAGGTTATTCATTGAAAAATTCTCAATTATTGTGAGAGCACGCTCTGCATCCACTGCCAAAATTGTCCCTCCTGTTGCAACATCTATGTATGACTTTGAATCAGGCCTGAGTCCATTGCAGAAGATGTTCAGCTTGATCTCTTCCTAATCTTATCCTTGTTTGCTTTGCTTTCCTTATTTCCCTCTTTTAGCTTGATCTTGTGCTGATTTGATCTTCAAATTCAAATTGAGAAAGTTATCTTCAGAATCCTTGTTTAAATGACTGATGATTTTATCTTGATCTGCTGCCATTTAGAATCTCATCTGCAGATTTTCTCTTCAAATAGATGCTATCTTGTTTCTTCATTTAAAACTTTCCCTTTTATATGAAAAATCAACAGATTTTCTATTAAAATAGCATCAAATTCAAATTTGAATTAAATAATCACAAAATATGCATTTATTATTAAAATGAGGTAATTTGGGGAATAAATTTACTATTTTACCCTTGATAAGTGCACTAATTATACAAGAAATTTTCATATATTTTGCACTTATTAGCTAGGTTTGTTTTACTCGTGTTAATAAAAAATGAAGTATGGAATAAGCGACTGGAACATCCCAATTCTATTATTTTGTATCATCTGTTGAATTTTGGTTGTTTGGGAAATAGTGAATTTTGCTCTTCTCATTTTTCTTTTGATTATTCTATAAGTAAGTTGGGAAAAGGTAAAATACTTCCATTTTCCATTGTTGGTAGTCGTGCAGAAAATTGCTTTTATATTATTTATAGTGATGTGTGGGGGATCACACATGTTATTTCTCATGCCTACTATAAATCTTTTGTAACATTTATTAATGACCATACTCAGTTCACTTGGATTTATTTCCTTCGTTCTAAATTTGATTTTGTTTCTGTTTTACATACTTTTGTTACATATATTGATATTGAAACCCAATTTTCTACTATTATTAAGGTTCTTTGATCTAATTCTAGTGAAGAGTACGTACATGTTTAATGAACTTCATGATTTCTTGAATAAAAAAATATACTCTCGCAATGTTCTTGTTCACACACACCCCAACAAAATGGAGTGGTTGAACGAAAAAATCGCCATATATTAGATGTGGTCCGTACTTTGTTGCTTAAATATTTTGTTCCACGTGGTTTTTGGGTAGAAGCTTTATCTACTGTAGTTTACCTCATTAATCGTTTGTCTTCCCAAACACTAGATTTTGACACTCCTTATTTTTGTCTTTATCATCAATATCCTTTCTATCAATTTCTGCATACTTTTGGTTGTGTTTGTTTTATTCATTTGTCTCCTTGCAAGCATCATAAGCTTTCTACTCAATTTGTTAAAAGTGCATTTATAGGATATAGCGTTAATCACAAAGGTTTTTGTTTGCTATGATCCTTATTCTAAAATACTTTGTGTTTCTCGGAATGTTGTTTTCTTTGAAAATCTAAATTTCTTCCCAACTCATGTCCACTCATTAGCTGAAGTTGTTATTCTTCCTATTTTATTTTTGACATGCCATCCCATATTAAACAATTCAAGTCTGGATTTGTGTACACACGACATCCTTTATCATTGTGGCTTCTTGATTCAGACTTTACTTCTGAATTTTCTCCACCAACTTTGAGACAATCTAGCTGAGTTTCTCGTCCTCCTGATAAGTATAACTCTTACCATACATCATTTAAAGTACTTTGACCTCTATTCCAATTCAATCTTCTTACTCACAGCCAGCTTCCCATGAGTGTTGGCAGCGAACAATCTAATGGGAACTTCATGCTCTCCAGGAAAATCAAACTTGGGACATTGTTCAATGTTCACCTCATGTAAAGCCCATTGGGTGTGTGACGCACCCTGCAGTTGAGATTATTTTACCAAAAAAATGGATAAATTTTTTGTGAATTAATTTAATTTATAAAGACAGTAAGATAAACTACGGAATATACCTGAATATACATCATATATAAGTACTGAAAGAGTTTAGGCATAACTGCCACAGTACATATCATCATGGTGATGAGAATAGTATCAAAATACATAGTCAAAATGAAAATGGCTCTCAACTAGATAGATGCATCACTCCTGGTCTTGGTCATCATATTGCTCTGAGCTCCGTCATGGTTGTACCTAACAACCAATAGCAAAATGGTCAGCCTCATATATATATATATATATATATATATATATAGACACACACGCACACACACAAAAGAGACTCTAGACTGCAAATTTTTCCATATAGTAAGTCTACTGTGGGTGAGATAATGGTCTCACATAATGGAAAAATAGGGAAAAATTTAACATCAGTACTAAATTCTGATGACGTTAATCTCTCTGTTTTCCCTAAATAGTAAATTTAAATTATAAACCAGTCGTCTATATTAATCTCCATAGTCTCCTAGTTTTTCATAATTCTACTAAATTAGTAAATTTGGCCTGTCTACTACTAACATAAAAATATTTATCATCATACAGTAATTTTACAGTAAAACAGCAAATCATAATTTCCATTCAATATGAACAGTAATTAAAGACAACTATCAATCCACAAAATTTTATAAGCAATAACTGAACTTCATAAAGAGGCAGTAAATATACAGACAACCAAACATGGACTTTCAATATATGTTGTCATGTCATGCAATGCGATGCATGCAGGCCCGGAACCACATCCATTATTTAGGACAACCTCCATGGAGTATCACAACTATCGGAGGAGCTATGGTCGGGGGCCCTCGTCACGGAATACAGCCCCCATTCATAACATGTGTTGTGAATTATATTTCATAAGTGCACTTTTCAACTCGTGGGGCACCGTGACACACTCTACCGTCCGGATGATATATAGAGACTAGTAAGGGCGACCAAGTCGTAGTCACTCGTCACGGCCTAGGGAGGCCACCCCCAGCCATTGTTAACGTATGGACTCAACTCTGCCCCAAGGCCTTCACAACCTCCTCTATTGATCTCTCACCGCAGTAGGTGCATGCTTCCTCCAGGCCTTTCAACCATCACAGAATAAAATCACTTGTGGAATCTCCCTCAGGTTTCTATCTGCCCCAACTGGGAAAATGCATGAATTTATTGATTTTAACAGTACTCATGGATAACTATTCTCTGCCCTTGGATTCTCACCAGAATCCAATTTTCTAAGTCATTAGGTAGATTAATTCTCATATTCGTGTCCCTCTCATGTTTTTGGTATGGTTCTCACCACAGGTCTAAGTTTAGTGATTCTAAGGGATTAATTAATCGATTGCCATTTAACCTTTTCAATAATAATAAAAAGTCATTAGTAAATCACTTGGATTAAAAAATCTAAAAGTAGTGAAAACTTACCCAAACAGTTTTCCATTAAAATCCCACTAAACGTGACCAATTAAATGTAGGATAATTTCATTAGCCATGGTTTGTTATTATCATGGCATGAATATGTCACACGCTATATTGAGCGGCGGGGGCGTCTGTGGTTCTTTTCCTCATTCCTTCCTTTTCTCCTTAATTTTATCTCTTCTTAGTTCTATATTCGGATTCTTTTGGTGGGATTTCCTCTTTGCGTTTGGTTTCTTGGTATAGGTTGGTGAGGGGGTGATGCGGTTGGAGATTGGGGAAGGCTTGCAATGTTATTAAGAATTTTAATTTTCCAAAAAAGTGCATAAAAGTCCTCATGGGTATCTCCATAAAATTTTATCTAACTATTATTATTGGTATTTAAATTTATTATAAGTTTTTGTTCATTTGCATTTCATTTATCTAACTCTACTTAAAAATCATAACTTCGCTAAATAATCATAAAAGTGATGGCACACATGGCTTCAACTTCATGTAAAGCAATGCATTGAATTTAATTGAAGCCTCTTTTGTTCATCAAATATCATAACGCCTTCACTATTGAGTGCTGCAAGTTAATATGAATCTTTACCCATATTGTTGGTGAAATGTGAACCATTTTCTAATGACTTTCTAGGAGAGCTGTTGGAGATGAAGAAAAGATGCAAGTTAATAAATTCTTATTGATAAACACAAAGCTTAGTTTTTAAATAAATTATTTACACTCTACAGGTATCCTTCTGCAAATACAACACCTTAGACATGCAAAATCTCAAGGCATATAAAGCTCAAATTAATAACAAGTTCAAAATATTATTTACTATTGTTTTTTATGCTTCCTAATTACTTTTCTCAAACTATTGGACACCATGTCATACTTTGAAATAATATATTTTTTAATTTATTATTGTAGGTTATACAGTTTGATCATCATAAAATCTAACTATGGAAGACTTCGTTTTCGTCAAGAGTTGAAAAAAAAGTTTTTAATTAAGAGTTGGAAGAAAAGTTTATGATATGTTTTGTATTAAACTTGGAATTATATTGGCTATTAAATTTAAATGATGTAGTTTTTTTTATGCTTTGTTGATAATACACACAAATATTATGGTTAAATTTGATAGATGTTATCTACTACTTGCAAATTTAATAAAATGTGGTTTTCGGGAATTGATTTTGTAGTTTGATTTATTTAGAATACTTGTACATTACTGACTTTATATGGGCATATATTATCAGTGTTAGAAGTGCAATTAATTAGATAGTTCCGGTTAAGGTGACATGTAAACATATTATATATATAACCTTTTATATTAGTCTTTAAAAACTTTTACCGGCAATACCTAGAAGTCGGTAAATGAGTTTAGTTGACAATTGAAAAATTATCTTTAGTGGCCCATTAAAAATGTTGTTATAATTGCCACTAAAAAGGGTTAGTTTTACTGGCAATTAAAAGAGTCTTTACCAACACTCGTTATAATTGCTGGAAATATTTTTACCGACCCCGAGACACCAGCTAATAATTAATTATCGGTAAACATTTTTGTGACCATTTATATGGCCATTAAAAGGCAAAATTATTTTTTGTAGTAATCCACCACTACCCAAATCGCATCATGTCCTACAGTGGTTCTGGGTAATCCAACCACAAAATCCATGGCTATACTGTTTCATTTCCATTCTAGCATGTCCAATGATTGCAACATTAATCCAACTGGTTTCTGGTATTCAATCTTCACTTTCTGACAAGTTAGACACCTTGCTACAAATTCCACCACATCCTTCCGCATTCTTGGCCACCAGAACATCTTTTTCAGGTCATGGTACATCTTATTTACTCTTGGGTGAAAACTAAGGTAGCGTTTAGTAGACACTTCGGAACGGAACAGAACGGGACATATGGGTTCTATTCTATGTTTGTGTATTCTAAACGTAGAACGAAATAGGACATATCATTGAAAGAGTGGAACACTTTGGTTCTATAAAAAAAGGTGGAACCAAAGAGAACAGAACAGAATATCTCATTATTGATTTTTTATTGACAAAACTACCACCGACTCTCATAACCTTCTTCCCAAAACTGTTATTCCCCCACTATCACCTAACACATTTTACCATCACCATTGTCGCTTGGCACCCTACACCGCCACTGCTGTCGCCACCACCGCCGCCGCCGTCACAACTGCCACCGCTAACACCGCCACCACCACCTAACACATTTTACCACCACAATTGTCGCTCAGAACCCTACACCACCACCATCATCATCACCACCACCGTCGTCGTCGTCGCCGTCGTCATCGTTGCCGCCACTGCCACCACCACTACAATCGCCACCGCCATCACTGCCACCATCATCCATGTCACCGTCGCCACTACCACCTAACACCTTTTACCACCACCATTGTCGCTTGACACTCTGCACCACCATCGTCGTTGTCACCACCGTCGTCTCCATTGCCACTTCCACCGTCGTCGTCGTCACCGCTGCCGCCCTACACTCTCTACTACCACCGTCTAACACCCCATATTAAATCTTTTAATACTTAATCAAATAATAAATAGGATAAGGATATATATGTAATTGAACACATATCATCTTTTTCTGTTCTGTAGTTACCAAGCAAAACACATAAAACATTTTTAGTCCCGTTACATTATGTTCTGTTCTGTTCCGTTCTATTTTGTCCCATTCTGTTCATCTACCAAACGCTACCTAAGCTTGCTTTTATGTGCCTCTTCCAAAATTAGTTTCCTAATTTATGGTTCATTAGGCACACATATTCTACCTTTGTATCATAAAATTCCATCACTTCCTTCTTCAAAACTGGTTGTATCTTGTATTTTCATTTTATTCTTCTGATCTTCAAGATACAGAACCTGTAACCGAGCATTTTGTATTTGCTCTTGTAATCCATTGGTCATTGTCGTCATATTCAGTCTTATATCCCTTTCTTGTATTTGTACTTTTAGATTCATATCTCTAAACTTTTCTAATATAGCTATAATTCTCTAATCATCATTGCAGACACTTTGTCGATTTTCGCCGATTTGCTTTCCCATGGTGATAGTGAAGATCAAAATCATAATCTTTCATGAACTCCATTCATCTTATCTATCACATATTCAACTTCTTCTGATCAAAGAGATACTTGAGGCTCCTGTGATCACTGAATACATTGCATTGGCCACCATACAGGTAGTACCTCCTAATTATCAATGCAAACACTATGGATGCTAGCTCCAAATCATGTACTGGACGGGTAAATCAACTCATGCGGCTTGAGTTGTCAAGAGGCATAAACTATTACTCTTCGTTCTTGCATAAGTACACATCCCAGTCCTTGTCTTGAAGCATCACAACTTCAAACTTACTGTTAGGATCAGGTAATACCAATACAGGAGAGGTTGTCAACCTTTGCTTTAACTCTTGAAAATTCTCTTTACATTTCTCTATCCATTTGAAGGCTTGACCCTTCTTGGTTAGCTGAGTCAATGGCATTTCTACCTTGGAAATCCTTCTATAAAGCTTTGGTAGTAACCGACTAAGCCAACAAAACTTCGAACTTCGTCACCATTCCGAGTTGCTCCCATTCCAATATCGTTTCCACCTTTGAGGGATCAACGACTATTCCTTCCTTTGAGACTACATGTCCCAAAAATTTAACTCCTTTGAAACTACTCCTTCCAGTCTTATTTATAAGACAATTCAGACCAAATCACACATATTAACACTACAAGAAATTCAATTTTTAGCGACAACTTTTCTGTGACGGCCCCGTGGTGTCGCTACTAGCGATGGCCAGGTCGTCGCTACAGCATTAAATGCATTGTTTACTGAAATTAATTCTTAGAGACGGCTTAGCCGTCGCTAGGAATTGACAGTAGTGACAGCTAGGCCGTCACTATAAATTATAATTTATTAACTTTTTTCTGAAAAAAAATAAAAAATAAATGTAGCGACGATTTTAGAGACTGCAGGCCATCGCTACATTAAAAATGAATTTTTAATTTACGTGTCCATTTTTTTAAAAAACGTAGCGACGACCGTAGCGACGCTACGTTAAAAACCTGCACGCGTTAAAACCCCTCCCCCTCCCTTCTTCCTTCATTTCCAAATCCCTTTTCCTCACATACAGCCACTCCCTATTTCTGTCCCCTCACCCCGTTTATTTTGAAAAACTGACCGATTAAAACGTTCCTCTCCTTCATACGATCGTTTTGAACCGATCAGTTTTCAAAATAGTTGCCTGTAGGTGATGTTAGAGCTCTTTGCAAAGTTATTCCCTTTTCGGAGTCGCAACAAGTAAGTTTTTTTAAAGCTTTAATCAATTTATTTGTAATTAATAGTTTATTTATTTTATTAATTTATTAATGTGATATAGGAATTAGTTTATTTGTAATTAATAGTTTATGTGTAGTGAGTTTTTTTATTAATTTATTTTTTTGTAATTAGGTTTATTTGTAATTAATAGATTATTTGTAAATAGTTTATTTGTAATTAATAGTTTTAATTAATTTATTTGTATTGAGGTTTATTTGTTTTATTTATTTATTAATGTGATATAGGAATTAGGTTTATTTTTAATTAATAGTTTATTTAATTTATTTGTAATAATTAGTTTATTTGTTTTATTAATTTATTAATAATTATTTAATTTATTAGCAATTAATAATTAGCAATTAGTTTTTTAATTTATATAATTATTTATTTTTATATAATGTCTATAGTAATTATAATTAGTTTTATTAATTTTATTAGTAATTAGTATATTAGTAATTATTTTATTAATTAGTATATTAGTAATATGTAATTAGTTTTTTTAATTTATATAATTATTTATTTTGTATATAATGTCTATAGTCATTAGTGCCTAGGATGCGTGGTAGAGGTAGAGAGAAGATCCCACCGAGTAGAGGGAGGTCCATCCCTTCGGGCGAGCTACGACAACAGGAAGCTCGTGCGATGTGGGAGAGGGCCAACCTCTCTCACTCACACGCTGATCAGATGCCGAAGCATCCATCTACTTCAGCGTCGGCGGGCGCCATGCAGACTTCTTCTTCTTCCTCCCGTCCACCATCTGCTCCAGCGCAGTTTGATTGTATGAGGTTCATCCCGACACCGGGATTAGTTCAGATGCCTCCAATACAGGAGGACATTGTGCCCGAGATAGACGTTGACGACGCTCAGGATGACCTGGAGTCTGATGAGGAGCCAACTCGGTTCCAGGGTGTCGGCTCAAGCAGACCTCATGAGGCAGACGCTCGAGGTCGGGTTATTATCCAACCATTTGGCAAGGGGTTAATTTGTTTATTTTGTTTTTCTTATTTAGAATTGATATTAATATTGAATCTTTAATTGTTTTAATTGTTAATATTGAATATTTTATTCTGCAGGTGGGTGCTTAACGCCCCACCTATCGCAACCATTGGTCATGCGATCCGTTCGCAATTTCGGGGTCCTCACTACCTTTGGGAGGTCACCCCGAAGGATGTTAGGGACATGTGGTGGGAGGAGTTCACGGTAATTAAACACCCTTTTCTATTTTAATTTTTTCTTAAGATATGTCAATTTGGCAGGACTTACCATATTTTTGTTTTGCAGAGCCGAGTTACATGGGACCCTTCTGATGAGGCCCAAATCAAGAAGGTGTACGAGCAGAGGGTTGCTCGTCGCCTTCGAGATATGATGAACAAGGCTCAGAATGCTGGGAAGAGGCCCACGTGGTGTGGTGAGGAGGCCTGGGAGGGTCTTTCGGCCCGCTGGGACTCTGCGGAATTCAAGGGGAAGTCTGCTCGCAACAAGAGCAACCGGGCTTCTCAACGTGGGGGGCAGTCCACACCACGGGCCGTAGGGCCCACCTTGAGGTGGCGTTGGATATGGTATGTATAAACAAACACTCTTTTGTATTATGTTTCTATTTGTTGTTAAATTAATTAATTTGTGTAATTTTCCTGTGTAGGCCCGACATCTTGGGCGGGAGGTCGAGCTAGACAAGTTCTTTGCTGCCACCCACGCCAAAAAGGGTGGTGGCTGGGTAGATGACCGGGCCCAGTCCACCTATGTAAGTGTTTGTTTATAAATGTTTTTTTTATATAATTTCATACTTATGCAATTGAATATATAACTAATAACTAGTTTTACTTTTACCTCAACATACAAATTACAAGGAGCGCCTGAGGGAGGTGGAGTCAGAGATGGGGGACACCTCCATAACTGATGCCTCCACCAAGCTGGAGATCTGGAGGGATGTTGCGGGTGGCAAGACCCGAGGCCGTTGTTATGGCACCGGGGAGTTGGCCTCCAACATTCGTCCATGTGTGACTAGCTTGACTCAAGAGTCCCGGGCTCACCCGAGCGAGAATACTGACGGGTCTAGGTCACGACATTCTACTGAGGAGGCGCCGCGTTAGGAAGTTAATGTAGCAAGGCAGGAGTCTCGCCAGGCCATAAAGAAGGCTGCAGAGTTGGAGCATGAGTTAGCACGACTCCGACGACAGATGCAGCAGATCATGGACGCTCAGGCTCCAGGTCAGGCTCAAGCTTAGGTTCAAGCACAACCGTACCCCCATTATGATCCTTCCACGGATGACCAATCGGTGGATGATGAGGACGAGCAGCCTGTAGAACACACAGGAAACACTAGAAGGGGGGTTGAATAGTGTTTTATAAAACTTAAGCAATTTTTGGAAACTCTTTCACAAGCAGCAGCGTTTAAAAGAAATACTTTGATAACTTGCTGAAACTGGGATTTTCATACTTGTTGAAGCAACTTCAGCAAGTTCAATAAAACAATTCAGAAAACTTGTTTTACAGCTCGGTGTTATAAAACAGTAATTTCAGATCCCTCCATGTTATACTAAACTGAATATAAATGAAGTTTAGGGATGAGAGAACTTAGCCAAAGATTTATACTGGTTCACCCACCACCACTGTGAGCTACGTCCTGTCCCAAAGCCAACAAGCTAAGGATTTTCCACTATCTGATCAGATAATACAATTATTCTTTTCTTTCAAGCCTCTTCAGGCTCTACTACAATAAGTATTCTTTATCTACCAAGCCTCTTCAAGCTCTAAGCACAAGTATTCTTTATCTACCAAGCCTCTTCAGGCTCTAAGCAAACTGTTTAAGAAGGAAAATAGCCTAAGCTTGAAACTGCACAAGTTTGAAGCCTAAACTGGGTAAAATGTACAATCTTCTGAGTTAAACTCAGGATATGAAGCACAACTCTCTGGAACCTGCGCTGTAGCGCAGCTGGAAGCGCAGGTCACGCAGATTTGTTCCCTGTTGCCATTTTTAGATAGATTTCTCCCATATTTTCTTTGTCTTTCCTTAGCCTATAAATAGGAACCTCTTGCACCAGATCAAGTGTGCACGATTATTGTAATTCAGTTATATTTCAGTGATAATGCACCAGTTCTAATTTTAGAGTAGGAGAGGAGGAGCGCTTCACAAGGATTGAAGATGGTGATAGTATATTCGGTGGTTTGTATGGCTACCTTGTGTAGTTAACTCTCCATTAGGATTGAATGTAATTGATTCTATCCCCAAGTGTATGTAAACTCTATATTATTATTTCCTGAGCTCTCTGTCTATAATATTGGTAATCTTATTCTATGCTTAATTCCTAACTTTCGCGCTTGCGCTGGAGTTATAGGCTAGTTTCGACTAGGATTGAGGATGGGGGAGCGGATTCTGAAGAAACCCAAACTCTGATTAAATAAGAGGACTCGGTACTCTGTGACCGACACATGAGCGTTACTAATGAGCGATGGGTAGTGACAGTACTCTAGCAGAGGGCGTTTACAGGATTAGGCCTTAGTATCGATGGCAAAGGATTAGTTGATTGTCAATCTAGGACCAACACATGGATGTATCCTGATGAGTGATGGGTAGTGTGAGTACTCTAATGAAGATGCGCCTACAGGATTAGGCCTCGTTTATCAATTAGTTCTTTTACAAACGGAATAAAGAGAACAAAATAAGCTGAGGGTAAGTCTGTCGCTTGGGAGAGCCCACATGGATTATCTTTGAGTGTGAGTGGCGCCTGGTAACTCGGGGTCATAAGCAATATAGTTTGTCTACAGTATTATAGAGTAAACCTAAAATAATAGATAGTTTTTACATGCACAAAGGGTGTGATGATATGAAGTTCAATCCTAATCCAAGTAAAGTGTCTCTAACTCTTCCTTTCTAATTGAATTGATTATTTATTTGCTATTTACAATTTACGCAACAATACTCTTATAAATCTGTTGTTTTCCCTTGATAAATAGATCACGACTATACGCGAATTGACTGTTCCCTGTGGATACGATAACTCTTCTTACTATTATACTACTGGATTTTTGGTTCGCTTGCCAGAAACCCATCAACAAGCTTTTGATAGCTTTCTGCAGCAGACAAAGCAGAAGTAGGTGTGTCGTAGCGCTGACTCTACTTTTTTTAGCACAGTGTACTTTCGTAGCAGAGGCTTCCTTTTTGGTGAACAAGATTTGAAATACGTCAAAAAGGTTCTGTTATGCATTGCCAGAAAGAGTGAGATGCAGACAGCTGGCAGGAAACGATGAAAAGACTTGAGTATTCAAAGGATCTTCAGAGAGTCTCACTCCAAAGATGATTTGCTTCTCAGACACAATGAAGAGTAAAACGTCACCAGACTTCAGAAAGTTCTCTTGCTTCAGCAGGTCCTGACCCTTCAGAGGGTTCCTCTCCTTCAGAAGGTTGCACCACTTCAGAGGGTTCCTCTCCTTAAGAAGGTTGCACCACTTCAGAGGGTTCCTCTACCAACTGTAGTTGTAAGACAATCTTCTGATAGCTTCTGACATTTTACAGAGTAGGTGAACAGTGATGACTCTGTTCTGACATACTGCAAGTACTATGAAACAGAGATTTCCTTTTCTGGTACTGATGATTCAAATTTCCTCAGAGGGCTTCACTCTATTTGATTTCTGACTTTAGATGGTATGCCACGTAGGATGTCTTCAGCATGTCTTCACATTTCAGGTAGCTCTTCTCTTCAGAAGGTTGCTGAAACACAGAAAATACCTTTAAGAGAATCTGCACTATCTTTCAAAATACTTTAACCAAATTTGTTACTCATTAAAACTTAGGATAGTGAGACTTAAAACATTATTAATTACTTAATAATATTTTTGATACTCAGCATTCTCCCCCTTTTTAATGATGACAAATTTGGTTAAACTTACAAATACCTTAAGGGAAATGATATAGAATTAAGTTTAGAGAATCCTCCCCCTTAGTCAGATACTTAAGTTCCTTGCTCCCCCTAAACTGAAGCTTCCTTGTCTGAAACACTTAAACTGTCTGAACCACTTAAATTTCAGATTTTTTACAAATTTTGTTAGTTTATATTACTCCCCCTTTTGTCATCAATCAAAAGGGTATTCAAAGCGCACTGAAGTAATAGTTGCATATCAGAGTAAACACATGCTTCAGAGAATTTATGTTGCTGACAGAGCATGTATTAGAGTAAAAGAAAATGCAGCAAGTCGCAATTACTTCAGCAGGCACGCATATTTTAGCAAGTTCATATATCAGAGAGTTCAAAGATACAAAGAAAATGCATGAATGTTCAGATTTTTCTTATAAACTTAAACCTATCTTCAGCAAGGGGTTTTGTGAATATATCAGCCCACTGATGCTCTGTATCAATGAACTTAATATAAAAAACTCCTTTCTGAACATAGTCTCTAATAAAATGATGCTTGATCTCTATATGCTTTACCCTAGAATGTTGAATGGGATTTTAAGATTTATTGCACTTGTATTATCACATAACACAGGAATAGAATCAACTACAATATTGAAATCTTCAAGTTGATATTTTACCCATAGCAGCAGTGAACAACAGCTTGCAGCAACAATATGCTCAGCTTTAGCAGTTGAGAGTGCTATGGTGCTTTGCCTCTTGCTAGCCTAGCTTATCATATTCTCTCCAATGAAGTGGAATCCTCCACTTGTTGATTTTCTCTCAATTCTATCTCCAGCAAAGTCCGCATCACAATATCCTAATAACCTGCAATCCTTACTCTTCTTATAGCATAGACCGAGATTAGTAGTACCATTGAGATATCTGAAAATTCTTTTTACAGCTTTGTAATGAGTTATTCTTGGATCAGATTGAAATCTTGCACACAGACAAACACTGAACATGATGTCAGGTCTGCTTGATGTAAGATAGAATAGAGATCCACTCATTCCACTATACATTATTGGGTCAACACATTCTTCTCCTTCATCTTTACTTAAGATGGCAGATGGATGCATAGGAGTTGACATAGGTTTGCAATCATGCATGTTGAACTTCTTAACCATTTCTTTTGTATATTTCTCCTGATGGATCCATATACAATCAGACTCTTGCTTAATCTGATGTCCTAAGAAAAATTTGAGTTCGCCCATTAAACTCATTTCAAACTCAGATTGAATTAGCCTAGAAAACTCTGTGCATAATGAAGAATTTGTTGATCCAAATATAATGTCATCAACATATATCTGAACAAGAATTAGATCTTTGTTAGGCATTTTTCTAAAAGGGTTGTATCAACCTTTCCTTGTTCAAAACCATTTTGAAGAAGAAAAATGCTCAATCTGTCATACCAAGCTCTGGGAGCTTGATTAAGACCATATAGAGCCTTTTTCAATTTAAAAACATGATTAGGAAAAATTGAATTTTCAAAACCAGGGGGTTGTCTAACAAATACCTCATCCACAATGAACCCATTAAGGAAGGCACTCTTTACATCCATCTAATATAGTTTGATGCCATTATTTGCTGCATAAGAAAGCAAAATCCTAATGGCTTCAAGCCTTGTGATAAGTGCTAAGAATTATTAGATTTCTGTGTAAATAAAGCAGTTGTTGGTAGTAATTTCATGAATTTATACTCCAAAATCACCCATCTTTGCTTAGTTTGTGACTGCTATAAATAATGGATTCTAAATTGAACTTGATGCTATTTTAATGAAGAAATTATTGATTTTTACAGATGAGGAGTTAAAGTACAAGTTGAAGCATCAAGTGAGCAGTGAGCAGAGACAGGAGCAGAGACAGGAGCAGTGCAGAGCAAGTTTCAAAGGATGTTGTCTCCTGAGCTTCACCTGAGCTGAGCGAAAATGAAGCTCAGGATTGC
Source organism: Sesbania bispinosa (assembly GCA_026901365.1). Taxonomy (NCBI): domain Eukaryota; kingdom Viridiplantae; phylum Streptophyta; class Magnoliopsida; order Fabales; family Fabaceae; genus Sesbania; species Sesbania bispinosa. The sequence continues at coordinate 392,867 of QLOH01000226.1, read as the reverse complement.
TTAATTGGTTATGTTTCCTGTGCTTCACTTGCGCTGAGTGCAGATGAAGCGCAGGATTCGTAAACCTAGCGTTTAATGAGTCGTCAGACAATTTTTAAGGGAGTTTTTGCTGGTTTTGAAGAGATTTTGGGAGAGATGCAGAGAAGGAGACAGAAGGAAGACGAAGCAACCATTCCAGAACAAGATAGGGGGAATTCAACGAAGCTGGAAGGCCTAGCTGGATTTTTTTCTTCTTATTTCTATTGGTTGTAAGTGCTACCATGAGTAGCTAAACACCTTTTTAGGATTGAATGTAGTCAATTCAAACCCCGAATGTGATTTTGTATTTTTGACATTTAGGAATCTCTGTTTTATCAATAAACTGGTGTTTTTATTTCTATTCTTAATGCTTAATTCCCTTCTTGTAACGAAATTATGATTTGATTTCTTGAATTGGCGGGGAAGCGGTTCTTTAAATCTGATTTGGGTAAAAACACTCAATAGGTTGAATGCCTAGGGATAGGGTTCAACCCATTGATAGCTTTTAACAACTGATCTTAAAGCTAGGCCATTTGTTAAACATCCGAGGGATCGATGTTTAGGGAATTGTTCTAAGAATTTCATAGTTGAAGGATCAATGTGAATGAAATTTATTTGTGCTTCAGTATTGATAAATTCAAATATTTAAATGTTATTGATTTTCAAAATCACATGAAGGGCGCGATAGACAAAATTCAATCCTAGTTTTCCAACTGAATCTTCCTCAAATAATTCTTTTTGTTTTAATTTCTTACTTCACTTTTTATTTAATTTCCACAAAGTCTCTTTATTTACTCAATAAGATTGGCTACTAAGAATTTAAGTTTTACCGTTCCTCGTGGGTACGACAACCCCTACTTTTCATACTATTATACTGCTGCGATATTGGTACGCTTGCCAAGATCTCAACACCTTGCTACAGGTGCAAAGGTTTCTGTGAAATCAATACCTTCTTGCTGGTTGTACCCTTGAGCAACCAATCTAGCTTTGTTTCTTATCACTTTTCCATATTCAGAGAGCTTGTCTCTGAACACCCATTTGGTTCCAATAATTGCTTTCCCATGGGGTTTAGGAACAAGAGTAGAAATCACTTCTGGCAAACTGATTAAGCTCTTCCTGCATGGCTAGGATCCATCCTTCATCACGCAGGACTTCATCAATACTCTTTGGCTCAATTTCAGACAGGAGGGCAAGATTATTGACTTCTCTAAGTCTTGATCTTGTTTTTACACCTTCTGAAGTTTCACCAATGATTTGCTCTCGAGGATGATGAGACTTGTATCTCCACTCATTTCTGTGACGGAATACTTGCTCAGACTGAGACTCAACATTAGCTTTCTGAAGAGGTTCATCTTCAACGGGTTTGTCAGATGGATGATCAGCAGGTACTTCAGAGGGTATTTCAGCAGGTTCTTCATTCTTGATCTATGTCTTCTCTGAAGTTGGGTTTAGCTCCATACCTGCAAAATCATCCTCCAAATCTGATAGCTCCCTATCAGTCTCTTTAGCATCATTAAATCTAACATGGATTAATTCTTCAACTGTCAAGGTTCTAGAGTTATAAACCCTATAAGCCTTTGAAGTTTCGAATATCCAATGAAAAATCCCTTGTCAGATTTAGGATCAAATTTTCCAATATCATCTTTGGTGTTATGAAACACTCACAGCCAAAAATGTAAAAGTAAGAAATGTTGGGTTTCCTTCCTCTCCACAATTCATAGGGAGTTCTTTTTGTTAGGACCACAGGAAACACTAGAAGGAGGGTTGAATAGTGTTTTACAACTTTTGCAGATTTTTGGAAAACCTTTTGAAAACAAGCAAACACTTTGAGAAAATATTTGAACAACCTTCCGAAACTGGGAGTTTCAGCACCTTGCTGATGCAACTCAGAAGGTTGAATAAAATCCTTTTTAAAATGATTTTCTCTTAAAGAAAAGATTGTTTTTTGCTCGGATTAATAAAACAACTTTTCTTAAACCCTCCTTGGTTAGTTTAAACTGAAAGTAAAGAGATAAGGGTAGAGAAAACTTGACCACAAAAATTTATACTGGTTCACCCACTAACCCAGTGAGCTACATCCAGCCCAGGGCAAACCACCACTGGATTTTCCACTAATCCCGCAAGATTACAACGAGTATTATTTGCACACCTGGCCTCTCCAGGCCCAACGAGTATTCTTTGCACACCTGGCCTCTCCAGGCCCAACGAGTATTCTTTGCACACCTGGCCTCTCCAGGCCCAACGAGTATTCTTTGCACACCTGGCCTCTCCAGGCCCAACGTGTATTCTTTTACAGACAAGCCTCTCCAGGCTCAACGAGTATTCTTTTACAGACAAGCCTCTCCAGGCTCAACCAAGTATTCTTTGTACACCCAGCCTCTCCAGGATGAACCGAGTATTCTTTATTCAACCAAGCCTCTCCAGGCTCTCAGACACTTAACAATGTTTACAATATAAACTAAGTTTAAGCTTCTGAGAAACTTAAACTCAGGTTCTTCTTGTACAAAGGGATAATTGAGTAAAACTCAGGATACAAAGAGTAAATCTAAATACAAGGAAATTTGCTACAACAGAGTGTTTAGGCTTGAAAGGATTTTCTGATAATGTGGCCGATTCACTCTTTCTGCTAGCAGTTTTCTTCTCTTCTTTTCTAGAAAGCTTCTCTAGCTTATCATGCTTTCTTTCTTCTCTTTTCTGGAGCGGTTCACCTTTTTGTGATGTTTTTCTATATTATTCGCTCTCTTTCTTTGTTCTTACATTTTGCTCTCTCCTCTTCAAGGCCTTTCATTGAGCTATATATAGCGTTGGAAAAATAGTCGTTGATAAAGTAGACGTTGAGAGATAAACTTGTGAAAGTCTTTTTCTTGAGTAGAGTAGGTGTGCAGAGATAGCATTGCTCTGACACACAGCAGGTTCAGAGGTTCCCTTTTCGTGTACGAAGTTCCATAAGATGCGGAAAGACCTCTGTAAAGACTTCCTTTTGTAGATGATGGCAGAAGACATTTAGATACCTTTAATTCTATTGTGCAGAGTGTCTTCTGACTTTGGCGGATTTTACGTTGAACGTCTTCAGTAAGTCTTCTTCTCATAGATGATGCAACACTTCAACAGATTGGATAGATCTTTCGTGAATTCAAACATTTCAGCGAGTCTTCCATTTCAGCAGACTTAGGTTGCCACGTCATCGTGTGATAGTTCGAAGTGTATGTGTTCAGCAGGTTCAGTTTTAGTACGCCCATACTTCCAGCAGGTTGAGAGCTTTCAGATGGTTGCATAACTTCAGCATGTTGCTCTAGATCAGCAGGTACAAAGTATGCTTCTTTCATAAGGTTGCTTCAAGCTTGTTTCAGCTAGTTCAGAGTAAGTTATCTTTAGAACGTTTGGCACAAGCAGTTTTAGTAAATTCATGATAGTATTTTCCTACAACACATAGAGCAAATACCTTTGTGCAGAATCTGTTTCTTATTCAGATAACGTGATCAACAAATTTGATAATCATTAAAACCAAGGGTAATGAGTCTTTGATTTAATTTGAATACTTAAATTATTCTTAGACTCAACGTTCTCCCCCTTTTTAATGATGATAAATTTGTATATCACTGACAAATATTATAAGGAGAATTTCATAATATTAAGTTAAGTAAATAATCTCCCCCTATTCCAGATATATGAACAGAATGAAGTGCTCCCCCTGAATTTGTTCTTTTTGATATTGATGAAGCATTTTCTGAATCAATAAGTTTTGTGTCTGAAACACTTATCTTCAAAGATTTGTTAGTGATATTACTCCCCCTTTTGTCATTATTCAAAAGGGCAGATGAAGTATAACAGCGTTCATAAACGTGTATAACAGCGTTCAGAAAAGTATAACAACGTTCAAATTAAGGTTATATTACTCCTTTTTAAGGATTTTCTAAAAGGACTTTCAGAGTAGTAAGCACACGATACATCACGACAATCAGAGATGCTTTTAGAAATATGAAAAGATTCTAAAGTAAGTTCTTCTAGAGAAATAAATATCAGAGAATAGGAATTAATTTTTGCACAAGATATATCAAGGTAGATAAAGATGCACAAAGTACTGAATCCTTCAGAAAATTTCTTATATATTATGAAAATTTTCAAAACATTTATAAAAAGAGAAGAAATTCTAAACATTTTTTCACAAGGATTATTTAAAAGGAAGAATGGCTATCACCGGGCTCAACTTCTCCTTCAATTCCCACATCCTCTTGCAGCTTCAGGAATGTCGTCTTTGTCCTCTCCAATTCCTTGCGAAGAAGGTTATTCTCCATCTTCAACCTCTTGACTTCAGCATGCTCTAAGGTTGGTCTTCTTTCAATTGCATCATTCAACACTGTATTTTGACCATTAACCTTGAAGAGACTAGGACGCCTGTGATCAAACAGGTGTTCAATATGAACATTGTGATGCTGGAGAAGCTTCATGATTATGGTGTTTTGGGGGAGGATTTCAGCATGGTCCCTTTCCCTTCTTATCATGCCAAACAGAATGATCCAAGGAAGATTGATCTTCCTCTTTTGCAGCAGGTTGATAACACAGAATCTCTCCATCTCGGAGATGTGATTATCTCCCTCACTTGGAACCACACAGCACTTCAGGATTTCAAAGAGAACTTTGGGAATATCCTTCATCTCATTCTCATCGTAGATCAGCTTGTTGAACTTTCCAACACCACCATGATGAGCTTCCCAGATGGAAGAGAACATGGCACCTTCAACCTTGACACCCAGCACTTCCTCCAGAATGGCAGTGTTGACAATGATTTCTTGACCCTTCACCTGGGCCCTCAGAAAAAATCTTTTGTTTTCCTCCTCTGCCTTTGCAGTGTTCCAGTACTCCTGAACACTTTCTTCATGCCATTTGCAGTCGATGGCGTTGAAGAAGGATAGCCACCCAACACTTTCGAAGAGATCAGCAATGTCGTAGCCTTCCTCGGCAAGGCTCTTGAAATCCACCACTTGTGTTTGAAAGATGGTAGCAGAGGACACCATTGTAAAGGAAAAGGAGGGATGAGTCTTTTCTGTTTAGGTTGCAGAAGAATATGACAACTTGGAGAAAGCAGAGGAATGCAGAGAGCAAAGGTGATTTTTGAACAGCTTCCCACATCTTCTATAAATAGACTCAGATAGCCTTTAATGATAGCAGTTACAGGTAGAGCCGGCTTGGGAATACGTGCGTCGTGTGGCAGACAAATGAAAAGCCATCTCTTTTAAACATCCATATCATCAACGTTTACAGTTTTTAAAAACTTTTGAAATTATGTCTTTTCAAATTTCCGGTTGATAAAATATTGTTTATAATAACTATGCCTTAAAAATCATTTGCAAAACAAAAAAAATACATGCACATAATATATCACATAAAATCAATTATGTTTACGAAAGCATGAATTAATACTGAAATATTAAATAATGTTACCAGCAGATATACTCAGGATTTCAGAAGAGGTTTATCTGCTGAGACTCAACATTGCTCCAATGTAGTTTGCTTCAGCAGCTTAGGATGAAGGCTCTTGAAGCATGAATCTTTCTTCTTACATAAAGTTCCTTCCGTTCATTTCTTATGTTGCCTTCTGTTGATCATCTTCCTAAGTTCTCTCCATAGCTTGTTTAGGTTTCCATCTGGATCTTCTTCCTCAGCATTTGTGAGATGCTTAACCCGGGGTTAAGCTCTGATACCAACTATTAGGACCACAGGAAACACTAGAAGGGGGTTGAATAGTGTTTTATAATCTTTGTAGATTTTTGGAAAACCTTTTGAAAACAAGCAAACACTTTGAGAAAATATTTGAACAACCTTCCGAAACTGGGAGTTTCAGCACCTTGCTGATGAAACTCAGAAGGTTGAATAAAATCCTTTTTGAAATGATTTTCTCTTAAAGAAAAGATTGTTTTCTGCTCGGATTAATAAAACAACTTTTCTTAAACCCTCCTTGGTTAGTTTAAACTGAAAGTAAAGAGATAAGGGTAGAGAAAACTTGACCACAAAAATTTATACTGGTTCACCCACTAACCCAGTGAGCTACATCCAGCCCAGGGCAAACCACCACTGGATTTTCCACTAATCCCGCAAGATTACAACGAGTATTATTTGCACACCTGGCCTCTCCAGGCCCAACGAGTATTCTTTGAACACCTGGCCTCTCCAGGCCCAACGAGTATTCTTTTACAAACAAGCCTCTCCAGACTCAATGAGTATTCTTTTACAAACAAGCCTCTCAAGGATCAACCAAGTATTCTTGGTACACCCAATCTCTCCAGGTTGAACCAAGTATTCTTTATTCCACCAAGCCTCTCAAGGCTCTCAGACTCTTAACAGTGTTTACAATACAAACTAAGTTTAAGCTTCTGAGAAACTTAAACTCAAGTTCTTCTTGTACAAAAGGATAATTGAGTAAAACTCAGGATACAAAGAGTAAATCTAAGTACAAGGAAATTTACTACAACAAAGTGTTTAGGCTTGAAAGGATTTTTTGATAATGTGGCCGATTCACTCTTTCTGCTGGCACTTTTCTTCTCTTCTTTTCTAGAAAGCTTCTCTAGCTTATCATGCTTTCTTTCTTCTCTTTTCTGGAGCGGTTCACCTTTATGTGATGTTTTTTTTATATTATTCGCTCTCTTTCTTTGTTCTTACATTTTGCTCTCTCTTCTTCAAGGCCTTTCATTGAGCTATATATAGCGTTGGAAAAATAGTCGTTGATAAAGTAGACGTTGAGAGATAAAATTGTGAAAGTCTTTTTCTTGAGTAGAGTAGGTGTGCAGAGATAGCACTGCTCTGACACACAGCAAGTTCATAGGTTCCCTTTTCGTGTACGAAGTTCCTTAAGATGCGGAAAGACCTCTGTAAAGAATTCCTTTTGTAGATGATGGCAGAAGGCGTTTAGAGACCTTTAATTCTATTGTGCAGAGTGTCTTCTAACTTTGGCAGATTTTACGTTGAACGTCTTCAGTAAGTCTTCTTCTTATAGATGATGCAACACTTTAGTAGATTGGATAGATCTTTAGTTAATTCAAACATTTCAGCGAGTCTTCCATTTCAGCAGACTTAGGTTGCCACGTCATTATGTGATAGTTCGAAGAGTATGTGTTCAGCAGGTTCAGTTTTATTACGCACATACTTCCAGCAGGTTGAGAGCTTTCAGATGGTTGCATAACTTCAGCATGTTGCTCTAGATCAGCAGGTACAAAGTATGCTTCTTTCAGAAGGTTGATTCAAGCTTGTTTCATCCAGTTCAGAGTAAGTTATCTTCAGAACGTTTGGCACAAGCAGTTTTAGTAAATTCATGATAGTATTTTTCTGCAACACATAGAGCAAATACCTTTGAGCAGAATCGGTTTCTTATTTAGATAACGTGATCAACAAATTTGATAATCATTAAAACCAAGGATAATGAGTCTTTGATTTAATTTGAATACTTAAATTATTTTGAGACTCAACACTTTTAAGAATTGGTCTTACCAAAATTCTGTTTTGAATATAGCAAGTTGTGTGAACAAATTCTGCCCATAATGATCTTGGTAGGTTGCTTGAAATGAGCATGGTTGATACGAACCGGAAGCGTAAAGATAGGAACGTCTTGAAGATCAATTAACGGTAAATAACTGTAAATAACTGTAAGGAGCTTGACACAATCCAAGACCTGCTGGAAGCACCAAAGCTATCAAAGATAAGAACTTGACACAATCCATGACCTGCTGGAAGCACCAAAGTTATCAAGATATAAGCAACTAGACCCTAACCAAGACCTGCTGGTAGAACCTAAGTTATCAAGTAGTTCTTTAATCCAAGAACAAATGATAAGCTCTCACAATGAGAAAACTCAAATTTTATTGATAAAAATAATTGTCTACAAACTAATTCTCAATGCTAATATATAGCAAAGGATTTTCCTAAAATAAACTATCTAAAAGATACAATCCTAAATTAAATAACTTTAATTCTAGATAAGATAAAATATAATCCTAAAAGATTTAATCCTAAATAAGATAAAATATAATCCTAAAAGATGCAAATATAATCCTAAGGGATCATGATATTGATTCCTAACATATCTTATCCTAAATAAATTAGTTATGATCTGATTAGACACACTTTCCCGAAATAGGCTCTCCTAAGATTCGGATAACAGACATAACCGATTGTCAGATCAGATAACACTCTTGTACTTCAATCCGAGCTAAGTTAAACCACTTCTTTGGTTCTTCTTCTGCTTCGTGGTCTACTTTCCTTTGGACTTCAGTGATCAAGTGTTGCAAAGCTCTCTTTAACCGCTCAGATCTGGCCTCGGTCATTGGATCTTCAATCCCTTGCAATGCATCTGAGGCATCTTGGTTGAGGTCGGATGGGATCGTGTCAATGGTTCTACCCATCTCCTGCAAGCTTCTTTTCTTTCTCTCAACAACCCCATTTTGTTTAGGTGTTCTTGCCACAGAGAAATTGTGAGAGATCCCATTCTCATCATAGAACATTATGAAGCTTGAGTTTTCAAACTCACCACCATCGTCACTTCTGATTGCAGATATGCAAAATCCTTTTTCTTTTTGCACCTTCTTACAGAATTTTGTGAAATTCTCAAAAGTCTCATCCTTGCTTTTGAGGGATAACACCTATATGAATCTAGAGTAGTCATCCACAATGACCTGACCATACTTTTTACCACTAAGACTTTTTGTTCTTGTAGGACCAAACAAATTAATGTGAAGTAATTCTAAAGGTCTTGAGGTAGACACAACATTTTTACTCTTAAAAGAGCTTTTTGTTTGTTTACCCTTAAGACAGTTTTCACATAAAATATCAGACTTGAAAGAGAGCTTGGGCAGTCCTTTTACAAGGTTATGTTTTGTTAACTTTGAGATTAATCTCAAGCTGGCATGTCCAAGTTTCTAATGCCAAATTTGTTTTTCATCTTTTACAGAAAGAAGACATGCCACATTTTGATATGCAAGATCCTTAAGATCTATTTTATACACATTGCTGTGTCTCTTGGCAGAAAAAAGGATTTGATCTAAAGAGTCTTTGACTACACAACCATCCTTGGTGAAGGACACAATATATCCACTGTCACATAATTGACTTATGCTCAGCAGGTTGTGTTGAAGTCCTTCCACAAGAAGAACATTCTGAATAAGAGAGAGGGGAAATACCTACAGATCCTATACCTGTTATCTTCCCTTTCTGATTTCCTCCAAAAGTAACCACACCACCATCTTTGGGTCTAAGGCTTTGGAACAAAGACCTTTCTCCCGTCATGTGACGCAAGCATCCACTGTCAAAATACCATTTGTGGTGTCTCCTTTGTCCTATTAAACACATCTGCAACAGGAATAATCAGGGATTTAGGTACCCATATCTTTTTGGGTCCTCTTTTGTTAGCAATAGGTCTGCCCTTTTTCTTGTGTTTGCACTTAGATACATGATGTCCAGGCTTCCCACAATGTGAGCATCCACTACCTTTCTTAGCCTTATTAGCAGGTTTAAACTTAGAATCATGTGATGATTCACTGTCTGAATGTCCCAGGACACTTTTGTTCTTGGAATTTTTCTGAATACCTAACATTTTGTTGAGGTTCTCAGTTCCATTTACAAAGTTGGCAAGGTCCTTGGTAAGTTCAGCAACTTGTTTCTGAAGTTTCTTATTTTCTTCAGTCAAGTCTTTTGAACTACAGGCTTCAGTGTTCAAGAGTTTTTCCTTGAGTAAAAGATTTTCAGTCTCAAGAGCTTCATTTTTATTAGCAACTTCAATATAAGCTCGAGACAAATCCTTGTACTCTTGGAAAAGCTCCTTAGAACTTTCCAGTAAATCACCACATATCTTGCAAGGTTTGAGGAATTACCTATGATTCAGAGCTGTCTGAGGAAGGTAAGCTTGTCATCAGACACAAGTTGGCTTCTTCAGAAGATTCTTCTTCTTCTTCTGAAGTTGAATCATCAAAGTCTTCCCATGTAGCCATTAGTCCCTTCTTCCTCTTCAAGAACTTTTTCTTTTTAAAAGAGGATTTCTTTAGGTTGGGGCAGTCAGCCTTCATATGACCTGGCTGCTTACATTCAAAGCAAATAATTTTGTCAGTAGGAAATGCATCCTTTCCTGACTTACCTGGTTTTGATTCAGAGGATGAATGCTTTCTGAATTTTCCCTTCTTCTCAAGCATCCTTTTGATCTTCCTGCTGAGAAGAGCCAAATCATCATCATCATTCGAACTAACTTCAGAATCTTCACTACCTTCTGAGGTCTCCTCAGCACGCATGGCTTTATGTGACCCATGCCTCAGCTGCTTGGATCTGGCGTTCAAGGCCAATGACTTTTTCTTGGGTTCATCCTCACCAAGTTCTAACTCATGGACTTTAAAAGATCCCAAAAGTTCCTCTATTCTTAAGGAATTGAGGTCTTTAGCCTCTTGAATGGCTGTAACTTTGGGTCTCCAAGTCTTTGGTAAACTCCTTAGAATCTTGCGATTGTTATCAATAGAATCAAAGGTTCTGCCTAAAGACTTGAGTCTATTAGTTATTGTCTGGAACCTACCAAACATCTGGTCAATGGTTTCAGACTCCTGCATCTTGAACATCTCATATTGATGAACAAGCATACTAATCTTGAATTGCTTGACATTGTCAGTCCCTTCATGGACTGATGCCAACGTATCCCATATTTCCTTGGCTGAGGAGCATCCATGAACCTTCTCATACTCAGATTTACTCAAGGAGAAAACCAAGTAGAGTTTTGCTTTCGCATTGAGCTAAACACGAGCTTTTTGCTCACCAGTCCATTCTGCTTTAAGTATGGGCACACCACCATGTGTGGGAATATGATCACCATCAGTGACTACGTCCCACATATCGATGTTGTTGCTCTCAATGAACAATTTCATACGATTTCTCCAATAATAATAATCAGTACCATTGAATGTTGGAGGCCTTGACACAGATGCACCTTCTGCGATGTAATAAGGGTTGCTTGTAGAGGTTTTCATCTAGGATCTTCTTCCTCATCATTGTTAGATGCTCAACCCGAGGTTGAGCTCTGATACCAACTGTAGAACACACAGGAAACACTAGAAGGGGGGTTGAATAGTGTTTTATAAAACTTAAGAAGTTTTTGGAAACTCTTTCACAAGCAACAGCGTTTAAAAGAAATACTTTGATAATTTGCTAAAACTGGGATTTCCGTACTTGCTGAAGCAACTTCAGCAGGTTCAATAAAACAGTTCAGAAAACTTGTTTTACAGCTCAGTGTTATAAAATAGTAATTTCAGAGCCCTCCACGTTAGACTAAACTGAATATAAATGAAGTTTAGGGATGAGATAACCTAGCCAAAGATTTATACTGGTTCACCCATCACCACTGTGAGCTACGTCCAGTCCCAAAGCCAACCAGCTAAGGATTTTCCACTATCTGATCAGATAATACAAGTATTCTTTTCTGTCAAGCCTCTTCAGGCTCTACTACAACAAGTATTCTTTATCTACCAAGCCTCTTCAGGCTCTAAGCAAACTGTTTAAGAAGGAAAATAGCCTAAGCTTGAAACTACACAAGTTTGAAGCCTAAACTGGGTAAAATGTACAATCTTCTGAGTTAAACTCAGGATATGAAAGTTATGTACAGATGAAATAGAGTGTAAGATTCTCAAGGAATTTTTGCAACACTTCAGCAAGTTGACGTTCTGGTTCTCTATGACTTCTCTGCATGCACTCTGGTATTTATAGAGAGAGAGACTTTGAAATCCGTTAGACTTCCTTTAATCCCGTTGTGAGATAGCTTTTCTCCCGTTGAGACACAAGCTTCTGATAGCTTTCTGCAGCAGACAAAGCAGAAGTAGGTGTGCCACATCGTTGGCTTTACTTTTCCTGAGCATAGTGTACTTTCGTAGCAGAGGCTTCCTTTTTGGTGAACAAGATTTGAAATATGCCAAAGAGGTTCTATTATGCCTTGCCAGAAAGAGTGAGATGCAGACAACTGGCAGGAAACGATGAAAAGACTTGAATCTTCAAAGGATCTTCAAAGAGTCTCACTCCAAAGATAATTTGCTTCTCAAACACAACGAAGAGTACGACGTCTCCAGACTTCAGAAAGTTCTCTTGCTTCGACAAGTCCTGACTCTTCAGAGGGTTCCTCTCCTTCAGAAGGTTGCACCACTTCAGAGGGTTCCTCTCCTTCATAAGGTTGCTGAAACACAGAAAATACCTTTAAGAGAATCTGCACTATCTTTCAGAATATTTTAACCAAATTTGTTACTTATTAAAACTTAGGATAGTGAGACTTAAAATATTATTAATAATATTTTTGAGACTCCACACAGCCCGCCCCATAACCCCAGCGCCGCCGCCATTGATTTCTTTATGTTTATGTTTTATTGTATTATTTTTTAACAGAGTTAGGGTATATATTATATATATATATATATATATATATTCTTTTTTTAGTATTATTTTTATAATTTTAAATTTAATAAATAATAATAATAAATAATTATAAAATAAAATAAATAATAAATTTAATTAATTATTAATTAAAATAAAATAAATAATAATAAATTTAATTTTTTTAAAAAAAATTACCTGTAGCGACGACCGTGGTCGTCACTACAGCCATCTCTAGATAAAAAAAAATTCAAAAAAAATTACTCTTAGCAACAGCCATGTTTTGAGCGACGACTAAGCCGTCTCTAGGTAGCGATGACTGACGTGAGCCGTCGCTATTGTATTTACAAGCTACTTAGCGACGTCCACATGGTCGTCTCTAAGCCGTCGCTACGCAGCCTGTAGAGACGGCTTTTTCTTGTGTAGCGACAGCCAGAGACGGCCAGCCTCTGGCCGTCACTAAAAACAAATTTTTTTGTAGTGTAAGAAACATGTTTTAAGTAATTAATGCATTGATTTTTAAAAAATATTCTACTCCAAATTTACCCATATTTAAAGTTAAACTACTCTATCATGATTAGGGATGGCAATGGGTACCCTTTGGGCAGGGTACGTACCATAGTGTCCGTCCCCGTACCCATGTTTTTAATAAAAGCCCGTCCCCGCGCCCATACCCGCATGGGCAGCAATTTTAGTGCCCGTCCCCATACTCGCTGGGCACCTATATGCCCGTATTCGCGCCAGTTACCCGCACTTTTATTAAATAAAAAATTAACAACTCACAAAAAAATATTAATTTAAGAAAACTATATCTCAATTGAAAAATTACTCAAAGATCCAAACAATTTTTTTTGAATATAAGTGACATAATATTTTAATTAAATTGAAACATAATACGTTAATGTTCTAAAACATAACACATGATTTAATGTTCAAAATTTTTATTAAATGTTACAATATACTTCATGTCACACTATTTTATAAACTTGGATATCATGTGTTAGAATTCTCCAAGATCTATAAAAAAATGATTATTAACACTAAGTAGTCATATATTATAAAGTGAAAAAACACAAATAGACAATTTTAAAAATATATTTTTAATTTATAATATTATATATATATCAATTTTAAAAATATGCATAAATATATTAGATATTTTAATAAAATTAATATATCCCTATATATAATTATATATGATATTGTTTATTAAATAATTATATATATATATAAGTGTGGGTATGGGGCGGGCTGGACATCATATATAGTGTCCGTACCCGCGCCCGTCCCCATGAAAAAATGTGGGTTATTGTTGCCTGTACCCGCGCTCATACTCGTTTTGTGGGTTTTTATCCTGCCCATTGCAGATAAATTTTACGGGTACCCATAGGGTTGGACTCAAATGTCATCCCTAATCATGATAATTCTGTCAATTTAAAGCTTTCAATGGTCAAGGGTAAATATGAGAAAAAAATATTAAATGCTTCTATTTTTTTGGTGCAAAAATGTTTCTAAATATTTGTTCCCATTATCTTATAAATAGGATGATTAAAAATTTTCAAATATTATCATATGAATAGGATTAAAAGAAGTAAATACGTATACTTTTTATTTAATAGTTTGTTTTAATTTAACATAAGTCAAACGTTAAAAAAATCCTTATCAATAATTAAATTGTAATTTTCATATATAGTTAATCAAATTTAACTTTATAAATATTCCAATCAGCGTCTTCCACTAATTTATTAATGAAAGAAGAGTTGCATGCAGTCAATTAATGCAATTAAATTATTAGTATGTAATGATAATGTTATATGAAATCAATGATATCCACTGACCGCAAATTGCACGCATATGTTTGTTGGTTAAAGAAGTTTTCATGACACAACGCTAAACAGCGATGATTAAAATGTTGAAAAAGAGGGGATCAGAAATGGAATCACAATATCAAATCAATTATCAGTTGAATTCGTACGAGGAGCGCTATTCTTCTTCATGCCCAAACACGATGTTGAAAGGCTTTTGAGTTATGGCAACACAAAAGCCAACCTTAATTAATATGCTTTTAACGGTTACATTCATTGCTTAGTTCTCAATATTAATCAGTTTGTGCACTTTTCATTAGGCCATATTGGTTACTATAATGTTTAGTCATCTTGAGGAGCTTAGCTTTGTTCTGGTAGCTAGCTAGCTACGGATTGAATCTCAGAATCTTACAAACATTATAAGTGACATGCATATGCTTGTGCACTTGAATGTTCTAATTAAGATGTTATAAGACTAGCTTTAATTAGGATCAGGCGTGCAAAGTTGAACCTCTTGAACCAGCCTTGGATAGTTGGATGGCATATCTCACGCTAACGGGGTCACAGCAATCTTATTTTGGCAGCTTGCTTGAATCTGAAAAGTTGACTTACAAAAGGAACGATTCATTTTTTTGTTTTTTTACAATAATGGTAATGAAATTTAAACCTATATATAATCTTTATTCAAATTTCTCACAAGGCCAATCTTAAAGACTTGACAATTCATATATTAATATACTCATTATATTTATATATTATATATAATTAATTGATGGTAAAATCTTTATAATTTAATAATTAAATATATATCCAGACAATATAAATAAATTTTACACATATATTTAATTATATTTCATTATTTATTACATTATAATATAATTTTAAAAATTAATATTATGACGTGAAAAATAATTATATATATAACTTATTTACACTAAGTACGTATGGTTATTAAATTCAAACTTATTTAATTTTCCAGTATGTTTACATAAACCAAAACAGCTTATCCAAACGACAAGTATATATTGGTGTCTTGAGGTGTAGCCGTGGATAGATATTCAAAGAAAAATTATCAATGCTTGAGGGACATACGTTTAAATTAAATGGAAAGGAATAAGAGAGAAAGTAGGGGTGTGATGAAAGAACAGGAAAATAGCAAAAAAAAAATTAAAAAAAAAAAAGATAACAAAAAAAGTGGGTATATATAAATTTATTGCACAACAGAGCCTAAAAGAAAATCCTAAACTATTGGTGTCAATCACGATGATCAATGTAAGAGAATAAGTAGTGTGTGCTTTATCATAGATGGATCAACTATGCCTAGGTGAATGATGGATATAGAATTATGATTCATTTATTAGTGACGCAAGCATAGCGAATTTATAGTATATTTTATATCATTTCTATAATGAAATGTGTTAATTTCACTTTTTTAAAAATACCGCTATAAGAATGACATGGTGATTTAAAAAGGAGTATAAGCTCATATCACTTTACATGAAGGATATGTGTTTTGTTTTTTAAACCACTTGTATCCCCTATTACCAGGGGCAATCCGGTTCGGGGCTTAGTCACAGTTAAGGCTCATCACCCCTCCCGAAGAATGTGTTTAGTGGGGATCGAACCCGAGAGCTCTTCCCACAATTTCATCAGTCTGCGTTGCCAACTGAGCCACAACTCTTTGGTACATGAAGGATATGTGTGATCTTATATAAAAAAAAGATATAACATACATTTAAAAGCTAAAAAATATACACATGAAGGATATGTGAGATCTTATATAAAAATAAAAAGATATAACATACATTTAAAAGCTAAAAAATATATAGTTTTGAAAACGTCATTGAATAAATGGAAATTGAAGTAATCCTTAATTATGTGTAAAAATAGATCTATCATAAAACTTAAATTAATATTTAATTTGCATAAGAGGACAAGATATACGATAGAATATATTTGTAATTCTTTTATATATATATTAAATAATAATTAATGCAAGAATTTAAGGATCACATACTTTATACATGACTAAGTGTCTATTTAATTTACAGTTGAGTTATTTCTAGAATTAATGGTTAAAAATAAAAATAATTTAAAATCAATTCTATAGAATTATTAATCTCCGGTAAGAATTTAAACGAAACAGACATTAAAAATTTTTCAAAAAGAATTGAGCTATGCTGGAAATTACAATTGTAGAAACAATAACAATAATTTTCATACATCTTATTTCTCTTCCAATTTATTCTCTATCTCTTATCTTTCTAGTTTTTGGTCTCATTATCTATCTTATATCTTATTTTATCTTGCAATCTCTTTCTATCTCTCTTTATTTAAGGATAAATATGCTTTTAAAAAGTGCAAATCCATCATTTTCTTTAAAAATTAATTAAGTAAGAATAAACTAGTAAATTAGTCTATGACTTTTTGGACACCATACATTTTAATTCCTGACTTTTAACAAACCTCCTTTTACTCCCTGACATTACTTTTCATCATGCACTTTAGTCCAAAGTCTTAACTTTTATTAAGTTGGTGTTGATGTGTCACATTAAGTGACACATAAGCTACCTAGTAGGATAAAAAAGGATAATGTTTTCCTTATCTTTTTAGTGTGAGATACAGCTCTAACAATCACTTCTTTTTATTCCATTTTCATGTTCTTGATTCATCCAAAGCCATTTTTTAAGTGATCGTTAATGTTAGGTGTCTCATACTTACAAAAAATGGGAGAAAACATCATTTTCGTCCTACTAGGTAGCTTATGTGTGAACACCAACTTAGATTAGAACTTTGGACTAGATAAAAGATAACGTTAAAAATTAAAAAAATATTTGTTAAAAGTTAGGGACTAATCGGCTAGTTTACTCAATTAAGTATACCATTCAACAAATCTTTGTCCGGATCAATATTGGGCTAGTTGGATGGTTTTAAAAAAAAAATGTCTTGCAAGAAAATAAAATATTTGTTATTAATTGATTAGGCGAGATATACGTGTGAAGAACTTTCCTTCTGAAAAAATTGCAATAATGAATTTACAATCTTTCAAGAATGTGAACAAGAGATTTAAATAATATCCTGCTTAGGTTCGTTGGTAAGGGTAGGTTTGGTCATTTTCGTTAAGTTCAAAGTCCAAACTCCGTAAGTAGCCCTTTAGCCATTTTCATAAAGTGCACTTGAGAATTGAGAGAGAAAGAGAGGGAGTCTGTAACCAAACAACCCCGCATTCCTGATCCTTTGGAAAGATCCCTTCCCCTATTTACGCGTGCTTTAATTTGACTCTTGGCACGTTTTTGCGATCGCTTGCTGCAAGATAAAAATGTTAAAAACCCACTATTTATTGTCATTCCTTATTGCTTTTATGTTAGGAACTTTTGGCACATAAAGGTTCCACCCACACCAGGCCACGGCACTTCAACTACGTATATATACATCATGCAAAACAATAGTAACTTCGAAAAGTCATAGGCTACATTTCTTTGTGAATTAATTTATTGTCACTTTTTTTGATAGAATGGATTGTAATTTTTTTTTTAAAAAATGAAAATTATAGTAACAAAGTTATATGATGACACTGGTAATCTTCTTGGTATTCTAAAGGTCAGAAATTTATTCAAATGATTCTTTTACATGACAGCCTAGGCTAGGGGTGCCACACGAACTTTCTGAGAAAGCTAGGATGACCATAACGCAAGAGGTAAGGTAAATTTTAAAATATTTGTGCACTTTAAGAATGCGAAATATTTCTAGCATCCTTAAAATTAAAATTAAGATAACGTGTAAAAATTCACAATTAAGCTACGGTTGAAAAAAAAATATATGATGTGTTTTTCTTATGCTAATTTGTTTCCAACTGGACCTTTTTGACCATACGATATATATTTCGTTATGATTACCGCCGTAGGAATTGAAAGTCATGTCTTGGATATCAATCTTAAGTCTTAACAAAAATCTATCTCTTTTTTCAGAGTCTTCGCCATATTATATTATTGTTCCAACTTTGTATCACTACATCATTATCAATTTTTAATCATGCTGAATATTGATATTACTTTTGAAATAATCCTGGAATATGAATATGAATATGAGAATGAGAAACAGTGATAGCTGAGCCAATTACAAGTAATTTAACTTGGACCATCTTTCTTCACCTTTTAATT
Organism: Sesbania bispinosa; assembly: GCA_026901365.1. Classification (NCBI taxonomy): domain Eukaryota; kingdom Viridiplantae; phylum Streptophyta; class Magnoliopsida; order Fabales; family Fabaceae; genus Sesbania; species Sesbania bispinosa. The sequence continues at coordinate 374,506 of QLOH01000226.1, read as the reverse complement.
TATGCATATGCATGCCACTTAATTAAAATAAAACATTTTATAAGTATATAAACTAAAATACATAGAACTTTGTTGAATTATTACAGTTGTCGTGATTTTCAAATCGGTGTTGTACTCCTTTACAATGTATCAAGCAATCTTGTAAGAACTAATGTATATAAGCTGGAACTTGATTTTTTTTGTTTTTTAATTAAACTTGATTTGTATATAGGGGTTCGTATATATTTCTTGTACTCAATAATTTTTTTCCTAATAAAAATACTTTTTGTAAGATGCATGTAGTACATATGACTATAACCAGCTAAATAGAGCAGTTGTGAGAAAGGCGTCTAAGATATATTTAACCATGATATCTAACAATGTGTTTGGTAAAAATAATTGAAAAGTTAATTGAAAGAAGATCAAATAAAAACTAAAAAATAAGATGAAAGATGAAAAATTGGCTGAATTGATTGAAAATATTTGATAAAATTAGCTGAAAATGGTAAAATGACATATTAGGACTGTGAGCACCCAATTTTGTTCGGAGTACTTTAAATATTTTATTTTCCTTCACCAATCCACTCTTACCACCCATATTTGCCTTTTGTTTTTCTTTCTTCTAACATCTTTTACTATAAACTTTGATAATCCATTTCATTTTTATTTTATTTTATTATTTATTTCTTTTTTTCTTTCCTTTTTATATATGGGCCAGATTGTTGTTTTTTTTAATTCTTCTTTTGGGCCGGACCAGTAGGTGAGCCCATTTTGCTTGTAAACAATTGTTATAAAAAAAATATAAAAAAATGAAATTGATAAAAAGAAAAAATAAGTGGCGGTTGCTTGTTTGTGTCTGCGCAAGCTAGCTGGGGATTGATTTGGTGAAATTTCAGAGCAGCTGAAATTAAGCTGAAATTATGGAGGGGTTCAGCGGATTATAATGGGAGAAAGGATTGTAGCAGTTTAGAGAGGTAAGGTGGATCCATTCGTCTATATATACCAAGATTATATCAAAAGAAAGGGGTCCAAAAAAAAATTTTCAGAAAAAAATAGAGTTGGTTTTTATCATCTGAAAACCAATTCAATTCAGAAACAACATTTCAAACAGCATTCCAGTGAGGTAAAAATTCTGAAGGAGAAGGAAGAAGAGGTCTGAGAAAGGAAAACAAAGAGTGATCAAAGGGGAGGGGCATTGAATAGATAAAGAATCATACACGCTAAAGTAAACCGGTACACTCCTCTCAAAACATTCAACTTGCAGATTATGTTCAGTATTGTGCATGAATGAATTTTTTTAATGGAAGCAAATCAAATAATCAGCGAACCAATAAAAGTCCCATTACACAGTCCAAATATTCAGAAAATTACAAAAAAGAGAAAGCATGATAAAGAAACAAACATGGAAAATAATATTGCCATCACTCTTGGCACCATTGTCTGACCCCATCTTCCCCTTCTAGCCTCTGTTATGAACCCGAAGCTATCTTTTTGCAGCCCACCACCAATCTCCATTGTCTCCTCCATTTCCTGTAGATTAACAACCGGCCTCAAATGAGAGGAATAGGAAGTAATCACAAAACAAAAACCCCAAAAATAGAAGACAGAGCCAAAAGGAGAAAACCAGCAAAGAGAAAAGGAGAACCGGAGAGAGGGAAGAAAAGAGGACCACCAACCTCCGTCGGGTCGCGCCACGCGAAATTGCCATCGTTGGGCTCGCCGCGCGCCGCCATCACCTGCGGCCACCACCGTGGCATCGTGCCGTCTCCGCCTTTGCACACGCCATCCCCGTTCGCTCCGGTCGCAGCTGTGCGCGCCCGAGGAAGCCATGGCTGTCCGAATCCCAGCAGCGAAACCACCGTTTCGCGTCGTCTCCGTCATGCTCCTCGATTTCCCGTCGCGCGGCTTCGCCGCCGTAGCTACGCCCCATCGCGCGAACCACCGCGCCTCCGCCTGCAGCGCCGCGCCTCCGCCTGCAGCGCCGCGCGGCTGGCCGCCGCGCGCACCCTCTCTCCCACCGCGAGATGCGGCCCATCACTTCCACCCCGCCGCGCTCAAGCCACCACTGTGGCCGCAGCTGTGTGCTTTCACCCCCATTTTTGCTCTCCCTTCTTAACCCTAGCCAGGGAAAATGAAATGGTTTGAATGAGGTAGCCTGGTGATCTTTGGGTTGTGCCCCCCTTGGACCCTAAGTTCGCGAATTGGGCCAGCTTGTTTGCTGGCCCATTAGTTTTTTTTTCTTTTCTTTCCTTTTCGGTAAGGCCCATTTCTTTTTATCATGCTTAGTTTTTTTTTCTGTGGACCAATGATGCAATCTGAGGCCCAACTTTATTTCAGTGTGTACAAATTCTTTTAATTTTCATTTTCGGTGTTATTGCTTACCTCACATTTTTTATAATTTCCTTTTGACCCACCATCTTGTATTATTTTTAAATATTTGTTTATTTTATTTGGCCTGCTTTAAATAATTGTGAATATTTGTCTGGCGCGCATTTTAGCTGTCGTTGTAAATAATACTCGTTTATAATTTAGGACACGTGTAAATACGGTTAGTTTAATTTACTCTTTTTCAAAAAATAAAAACAAAATAATAATTTTTTCTAAAAATAATCGATACGTTAATTGAATAGCATTTCTATCAATAACGTAAAAAGGAAAGTATTGAGTATAGTCATTTACTAGCTCAATAATGCGTGAAATTTCAAATTCATTTTCAAAAAAATAATTCTTTTCAAAAAGTACGTTAATTGAATGACATTTCTATCAATAACGTAAAAAGGAAAAATATTGAGTATAGTCATTTACTAGCTCAATAATGCGTGAAATTTATAGCCATTTGCTAACTCAATAATGCGGAATTTCAACTCTTTTCTCAAAAATGTTTTCTTCTCAAAATAAATGACGTTTATTGAATAGCATTTCTATCAATAATGTCGTCTAAACAACTTTAAGGGTTCGTTGTATAGCCATTTGCTAGCATCAACTTTGCTAAAAAAATCCCTTTTTTCTTTGAATTAAAAACACTTCCAAAATCAATTTCCTCATTTTCCTTTATTTTCAAAATTAAAAATCAATTTCTTTCAAAAATAAAGTCAATCTTTTTTCCAACGCTGTTTTCAGAACTACGTAGCTTTGATTTCTCCATTGCACCTGGGGATACGTAGGAGCGGGGACCAATCCTGTCAAGCCAAAATAAACAAAAAATGTTTTTTGTCCTCTTTTAATCCAAATTCATTTCTTTTTTAACTTAGGTTATTTATTTAAAAAAAATAAATACAAAAAAAAAGGGGCAACAGAAATAATTTTCATTTTCAAAAAAAGGGGTAAAATGAATATTTTCAAAGTTAACAAGTTTAGCACAATTAATTAGAGGTAACCGTTTTTTTAAACGGATGTTGTAGGGTGCTAATACCTTCCCTACACATAAATGACTCCCGAACCCAAATCTGGTTTTGAAGACCACTTTTCTTTTTTTAAAGGGTTTTTCCAAATATTTTCCCTTAAAATAAACTTTGGTGGCGACTCCATTGAAACTATATTTTTTCCAATACGTTTCGCCGACCCGTCATGACCCTGGTTTCGACAGTTGGCGACTCCACTGGGGACGTTTGAGAGTCAAGCCTGTCATAATTAATTGTGCAAAATTTTTAACTTTTATACTCATTTTACCCCTTTTGTTTTGCTTTGTTTCGTTTTGTTTCATATATATTGTTGTAAATATTTTCTTCTTTTATGTAAATATCCTTTTGTATTATATTCTGCTTCAACACTAGGGTAGAAGATTGTATTCTTTTATATATTTGTGCTGTTTGGTTTGTTTTGCAGATGGGGAGGGAAGGAAAAGGTTTGTGTGCCCCTACACCCACCACACCATCACCAACCTCACACACTTTTTGGCTCTATACCAGAGCCTGTGCGCGCTGAGGAGTAGAAGGTGTTTCAACAAATTGCCATTGAGGGGCTTAATGCTCACGTGGTTTTTGTTGATTCGCCACTCAGATTGTCACCAGTTTTACAAATTAATCACAATCCAGAGGGTTCCATGACTCCTTGTGGTAAATTTGTGAAACTGGGTCCTTGTCTATTAGATAAAGGGCAATCTGGGAACCATCATCCATGAGAGTTTAGTCCCAACCTTGAAAACCGTGCACAAAAGTTGCCCCAGCAAGCCACCAAATTTAGGACCTTAACCTTAGGTATCCCTAATGCCATAGGATTTACCTAAGTTAGGACACATGGGGGCACGTCTCTTCCTTCTCTTTCCATTCATATTTACTGTGACATATAGTAATAGGGCATGTATATATGTACATAACATTTCATTCTTTCTTGAAAAAAGAGGCTTCACAAAACATGATTAGAATAAAACTATTTTTTTTCCTTTTTCTAGAAAAGAAATGATAAATAAAAGGAGGAATTTTCATCCCATTCATTCTTTCATGCATCATCTCATGAACATCGTAAATATAACAAATGAAAAAAGCATTGCATGTTCATTCATAGTTCTGCATGTGATAGGTTGCATTTGTCCATACCTGTCATTCTCACTTTTTCCTTTTTCCCGTTTCCTTTTAGATTCTCGGAATGGAAAGACTTGATAGCAATCAATACCAAGGGATGGTAGAGGATCAAGACAACACTAGCAATGCACCCAAGGTAAAGAAGAGCATCAGGATCACCACAACAGATAGCAACTTGGAAAGATTGGTTGAGATCACTAAGTTAATGAGCAAGGAAATGAGGGGAGCTTTTAACAAAATGTATGGGCGAATATTGGACTTATTGGATATCTCTGTGAAGACACCAGTGATAAGCGCCTTAGCACAGTTTTGGAGTTCTGATCTTCACTGCTTTGAGTTTCCAAATCTTGACCTAGTGCCAACCATAGAAGAGTATACGAGGATGACAAGGTTGCCCATCGATGATAATGTCGGAGTATATTCCTACAGGGGACGATATGTTGATGAGAGGAAAATTGCAAAACTTATTGGCTTGCACCCCGACCAGTTGAAACTTGAAAAGAGGGGGCAGTACAGGGGTTGAGAAAATCATTCCTAAAAGATCATCTGGAGGCGCTAGCTGGGCGTGGAAGTTGGCATTACTTTAACAAGACCCTGGCATTGACCATTTATGGATTGGTACTTTTCCCTTTCGCGCCAAACATGGTAGATCATGCGGCCATGGATGTATTTGCACAGCATGAGACCCAAGGATTGAATCCCGTTCCAGCCATCTTAGCTGATACTCTCCTTTCCCTGGAAGTTTGTCAAAAGAAGAATGAAGGGGTTCTGAAATGTTGTACGCACCTGCTTTATGTATGGATTATCACACATATGTATGCATGTGAGCTTCGCACTCTCTTTCCTGATCCTTTGAGGGATTTTGGCCGCATCAAGGTAAAGAGGCAAGAGGCGAGAGAATGGAAGAAAGAGCTTGCAGACATCCAGGATAATAAGATCGCGTGGACGTGTCCTTGGTATTCCCCTTATGAGGTTATATTCAGTTGCGGCGATTTTGCAAATGTGCCGTTGATGGGTCCAAGAGGTTATGTAGCTTATACCCCATCCATTGCTCTCAGACAACTCAAGCGGACCCAAGTCAAACCCGTTGAAGAGCAGTTGGGAGGTATCTATTTTCAGTATGATGTACCTGATGCGAGTCAGTTACTAGTCAGGGTCAGAGCTGCATGGAGGAATGTCCAAAGGAAAGGAGATGACGAACTGGGGAAACCACGAATATCTGCCTCACAAGAATACAATGAGTGGCGAAAGGCGAAAGGAGTCCCAGAATATGTCCTAAGAGAAGCCCCACACGCTGAAGGTTCATCCCGATCATCTGATGAAACCCTAAAAGCCATGGCATTTGAATTGGAAAGAGCAAGAGTACAGATAAAACAGTTAGAGGAAGTAGAAGAGGCCGCTGAATGGGAAATTGATGCCCTGAAGAGACAATGCAAGAAAAAGGATGAACAAATAGAGCGTTTGAAGATCCAGGGTGAAGGTGCATATCCAAGTCAAGCTAGGAAAGGAAAGAAATGGAAGGGGAAAGGAGTGGAACGAACTGAGGAAGAAAAGATGCAAGATAGAATAGAAGCACTAGAAAAAGATAATGCAGAAATTCTAGAAGGAAAGTTGGCATTGGAAGCAGAAAATCAGACGCAGGGAGAACATCTGAAGAAGTTACTAGCAGAATTGGCAGACGCCCATAATGATACTAAAAATTGGTGGGGCTTGGCTAAGAATTACCATGAGAAGAATGAAGAATTGAGCCAGAAAGTTATCAAACGGAAGCTTAAAGCTAAAAGAAAAAAGGCAAGAGGCAGATGAGGCAATAGAAGGATGGAGGCTCAGGACCAACGTTCAGCGGGACAAAAAGAGAGAGTGGATGAAACGATGCGATGACATGGCTGATTGCGTCAACTATCACAGTATAGAGTTAGCATGGCGACTTGGTGAAGCAGAAGATGAGATCGACAGGAACCCTGAGATACAGTTGCCACCAAAGACTGCTAGGTTCATGAGATATTGCCAAGACTTAGCTAGGGGTTTTGGGAGGGAGCCAAAATGCTTGATGTAATCTTCTTTCCTATGTGAACCTTGTCAGATCAAACGTTGTACTTACCTTTTGGTGTGAAATGACGCTTTGCTTCTATGTTTTACCTATGCTTATTGACTTTGATCTAAGACATTAACGTTTGAGGAACAAATTCTCCCTTGCTTAAATGCCAACCATTTTTCCTTGACTGAAATATGATGTCCGCTAAAGAAATAATTGCATGGCTAGTGTTGAGGTGTCATTTATAGAGGAGCGAATAACTCCCTAAAGATGATCACCAACCATATCTAGTCTAAGAGGAAACATGCCTCTAGCATTAGAATATGGGGAACGTCCCTTGGTTATTGAGCGTTTGGCAGGATTTTCCATAACCGGTAATAAATTCTTGAACTTTTCTTTTTTTTTTTTGCTTACAAAGTGTTTTAACAAGAAAAATAATTAATCAAGCAAAAAAGCAAAACCGGCGACACCCTTATAGGACTCGTGCTCAGTCAAGAGCCATGGAAGAACTGGAACAGAACCAGCAAGAATTGAGGGGAGATGTCACCCTAATGAAGGAACAATTGGCCAAGATCTTTGAGTTACTGCAAAAGAAGGAAGCAGATGGGAATGCCTCGGCAGCAAACCAAGAACAGTCAGCCACACCTGATCATCTACCTGGGTTCACTCCAACTCCTCCACCATCCCATGGTGTAAGTCCTCAAGGAGGAATGATACCAGGGATGATGTACCCCCACCACCAAGCACAGGTGCCTCAAGGAGTCCAATGGCCCACTTATGGCCTCCCACCGGGTTATACCCCACCTCAACTCACCAATCCCCAAGACAACAACACGACCGCAACCAACACTGACCCTCAAAACCAAGCACAACAACTGGATCCAAGTCAAACCACTAATGAAACCTCAGCACCACCACCACCATTCCCCACCTTTATGCCTTATCCCTTTTTACCAACCACTAACACCCCTTCAAGCACTTTTCAACCACCAAACTTCAACCTGGATTCCCAAAGGAAGCCAATTATCCCACTCCCTGTCCCTCTGCTCGTGTCAACCACCCAACCCAAGGATACGGTGGTAAATGACCCCCATTCGAAGGAGAAACTACAGATCCTAGAAGACCGTCTGCGTGCAATAGAAGGTGCAGGGTATTATGGCTTGGGAAGTGCCTCTGAGTTATGTCTAGTGCCAGATGTAGTGATCCCTCCGAAATTTAAAGCACCAAAATTTGAGAAATACAAGGGGGTGACATGCCCAAAAAGCCATTTGACAATGTACTGCAGAAAAATGGCCTCTTATGCCCATGATGACAAGTTGTTGATTCATGTCTTCCAAGATAGCTTAGCAGGGGCAGCTCTAAGCTGGTACATGCACTTAGAGCGAACCCACATTCGCACTTGGAAGGATCTTGCTGACGCCTTTCTAAAGCAGTATAAGTACAATCTTGATATGGCTCCTGATAGGATGCAGTTACAGAATATGGTGAAGAAGGATACAGAAACCTTCAAAGAATATGCTCAGCGCTGGAGGGAAACCGCTGCACAAGTAGAACCGCCTCTATCAGAAAGAGAAATGACCGCGATGTTCATTGATACACTCCAATCACCCTTTTATACAGGATGATTGGAAGTGTATCATCGAATTTCTCGGATATTGTTGTGATTGGAGAAAGAGTTGAGGCAGGAGTGAGAAATGGGAAGATTACGAGGAGTGTAACAAAGTTTCTAATGTAAGAAAGCCTCAACCGGGGGTAGGTAAGAAAAAAGAGGGAGAAACGCACGTAGTGACGTTTGAGCATAATAACACCTTCCAGGCAAGACCGGGTTACGCCCCAACTCACTTCCAGCCAAATTTTCAACCCCCTTACATGCCTTACCCTTACATAGCTGCAACCTCACACCTGCCATACCCCCAAGCCTTTCCACCAATGCCATACCGTCCGCCACCTCCCACCTGGCCACGAAGCACCTCCCCTCACGCCTCATCAATCTAGTCAACCATGGTCCCCAAACCCTAATCCTAATCAAAGACAACCACCAAATAACCAAGAAAGGAAACCAATTCAATTTGACCCAATCCTGATGTCCTACACTGATCTCCTACCACACCTCATCCGTAACTCCCTGGTAGCTCCGACCCCCATGAAACCAGTTGAGCCTCCTTACCCAAAGGGATATGATCCCAATGCTAAGTGTGACTATCACGCAGGAGTTGTAGGGCATTCTACAGAAAATTGTAGAGCCTTGAAGTTTAAAGTGCAAGACTTGCTTAATGCTAAGTGGTTGAACTTCAAGGAAGACATCCCTAATGTCGGAAATAATCCATTGCCTGGCCATGGGGCCTCTGGATCTGGAGTCAATATGCTAGAGGATTTTTCAGGACATGTTCTTGTGCGGGATGTGACGGATATCAAAACCCCAATGGAGTTGATTTTTGAGGAACTTTGCAAAATTGGGGCAATCGAGAAGAAAAGGGATAGTAGGAAAGGGGCGATGTGTGTTATCCATCCAGATGCTGAGCATTCGATTGAGAAATGTAAGAAGTTCAAAGAAGTCCTCCAAAGCCTGATAGATTCGCAACTAGTGCAAATAAGTTGCATAAGGGATGAAAGGGGAGTTAACGTGGTCCAAGAGTCGGAAAACGCCCAAACCCAAGCGTTTCCTAAGGTGCCTACGCCTTTGACGCTTCATGGCGCTCATAACACGCAAGCACCGACCTGCTATAGACCAAGACCAATCACTATCCAAGTCCCGTCACCATTTCGTACAAAAACTCGAAGGCGGTCCCCTGGAAGTACGATGTGCAAGTAGGGGTTGGCAATGTTCAGGGAAACCAAGTGAATCCCTCAATTGGCCCTGGAGCCCCTGCTGTCACCAACATCTCAGGCGTCGGAGGAATGAATCGGAGTGGGCGTATTTATATCCCAAAGGAACTCCAGGAGGTTAAAGACAAAGAGATGGGGAAAGAAAAGGAGAAAGAAGGAGTAATGAAAAAGGAAGAACGTAAGAAAGTGGTGACCGATGAAGAGGCCAGCGAATTTTTGAAATTCGTAAAGCAGAGCGAGTATAAGGTGGTCGACCAATTAAATCAAACTCCTGCCAAGATATCTGTTCTGTCTCTGCTATTGAGCTCAGAACCCCACAGGAAAGCCTTGTTGAAAACGCTAAATGAAGCACATGTTTCCCATGACATCACGGTGGATAAGTTTGATGGTATTGTTGGTAGCATCACCGCCATTAATCATCTCACTTTCACCGATGACGAGATTCCGTCTGAAGGATTGGGACACAACAAGGCATTACACATCTCGGTTAAGTGCCACGACCATATAATGGCAAGGGTTCTGGTCGACAATGGATCATCGTTGAATGTCATGCCAAAGTCAACTCTGTCAAAATTGCCTTGTGACGGGACTCACTCACATGAGACCAAGTTCCATGATAGTAAGAGCATTTGACGGGACACGAAGGGAGGTTATTGGAGAGATCGAACTCCCAATCCAAATTGGGCCCATCATTTTTGAAGTGCTCTTCCAAGTAATGGATATCATGCCAGCCTACAGTTGTCTCTTAGGGCGCCCATGGATTCATACCACAGGAGCTGTGCCCTCCACCTTGCACCAGAAAGTCAAGTTCATTGTTGATAACAAGTTGATAATAATCTCAGGCGAAGAGGACATGTTGGTTAGTAAACCAGCGTCAACCCCTTATATCGAAGTAGCAGAAGAAGCGTTAGAAACTGCTTTTCAAACTTTCGAGATATCCAATGCCTCTTATGCAAAGGAAGGAGCCCCCATTGTGGGCCCTCATTTGTCAAAGGTATCCATGATGATGGCTAAAACCATGCTAGAGAAAGGTTATCAACATGGACAAGGACTGGGAAATACCATGAAAGGCATGGTGGATGTGTTGCGCCTTTATGAAAATAAAGACAAGTTTGGGCTGGGGTACAAAGCCACGCCAACAGATAGAAAAAGGGTGGCTGAGGAGAAAAAAGGTTGGCTCGACTAGAGAATCGAGAGCCTGTTACATGAGGTATTCCCATCTGCGACATTCGGCAAAGCTTCAGAAGCGCTGGATTCATGTTTGACAATCAAGTTGTTGTAATCGAAGAAGAGTATACCCTTGCCAGTGTTCATGATGCTGGAATCCTGGTTTATCCTTGTGCACCAGATACTGAGATCAACAATTGCAAGATCATGGAGTTCCCTGTGATTTTAAGCTCTGTTTCGAAGTAATTCTGTAACGCTAAGTCCTATCGCTTTGCCCAGGGCTTTAGGATCACTTTCTTTTTGGAAAATGGGTGAACTTGTCTTGTTTTCAGTATTTTGATAATCAATGAAACATGGTTGGAATTTTCAAATTACTCTTTGGTCTTGTCTTCTCTTTCACTTTTCTTTTTCCTCCCTTGTTTCCATTACTTCCCTTTCCTCCCTTACTTCATAATAATCCTTGTTTACCATAAAAATGCAGATCTGAGAATGAATCACTTGAAAATGACAGTGCTAAAGTCTCATCTCATAATTTTGAATGTCCTGTTCATTACGCCGATGAGGGTGACGAAGATGATTTGGAACCCTCTCCTGAGCTGTTGAAAATGGTGGAACGAGAGGCCAGAATAATTCAGCCTCATGCAGAACCGACTGAAGTCATTAATCTGGGAGCTGAAGAAGAAGAAAAGGGGATCAAAATTGGCACTGTCATGAGCAGTGTCGAGCGTAAAAAGCTGATTAATCTCCTTCAAGAGTACAGTGACGTCTTTGCATGGTCGTACCAAGACATGCCAGGTTTGGATCCCAGTATAGTGGAGCACAAATTACCTTTGAAGCCTGAATGTCCTCCTGTTAAACAGAAGTTGAGGAGGATGAGACCTGATATGTCGCTAAAGATAAGAGAGGAAGTCAAGAAACAATTCGATGCTGGTTTTCTAGCCGTAGCAAAATATCCTCAGTGGGTGGCCAAAATATCGTTCCAGTCCCTAAGAAAGATGGAAAGGTTCGAATGTGTGTTGATTATAGGGACCTAAACAGGGCTAGCCCCAAAGATGACTTCCCATTGCCGCACATTGATGTTTTGGTGGACAATACTGCTCAACATTCATTCTTTTCTTTCATGGATGGCTTTTCAAGGTATAATCAAATCAAAATGGCTCCAGAAGACATGGAAAAGACCACGTTCATCACACCCTGGGGTACATTCTGTTATAAAGTTATGTCCTTTGGCTTAAAAAATGTCGGGGCAACCTACCAAAGGGTGATGGTGGCTCTATTTCATGATATGATGCATAAGGAGGTGGAGGTTTACCTGGATGATATGATTGCGAAGTCGAAAACAGAAGAGGATCATGTTGTTAATTTGTGCAAGCTTTTCGAGCATTTAAGGAAGTTCAAGCTGAGGTTGAATCCATCCAAGTGTACCTTTGGCGTGAAGTCTGGTAAACTGTTAGGGTTTATGGTCAGTCAAAAGGGGATAGAAGTTGACCCTGACAAAATACGAGCAATTCTTGAAATGCCAACTCCTTGCACTGAAAAAGAGGTTCGTGGTTTCTTGGGAAGGTTGAATTATATTACTCGCTTCATATCTCAGCTAACTACAACTTGTGAGCCAATTTTCAAGTTATTACGAAAGAATCAACCGGTAAAGTGGAATGACAATTGCCAAAAGGCGTTTGAGAAAATCAAGCAGTATCTGCAAAGTCCTCCGATCTTAGTGCCTCCGGTTCCAGGAAGGCCCCTCATTATGTACTTGACGGTGCTCGAAGAATCCATGGGATGTGTGTTGGGGCAACATGACGAATCTGGAAGGAAAGAGCATGCCATCTACTACTTGAGCAAGAAGTTTACTAACTACGAGGCAAGGTATTCAATGTTAGAGCGAACATGTTGTGCTTTGACTTGGGCTGCCCGACGTTTGAGGCAATATATGTTGTGTCACACGACCTGGTTAGTGGCCAAAATGGATCCAATTAAATACATTTTTGAGAAGCCCGCTCTCACTGGGAGAATTTCTCGATGGCAAGTGATGTTATCAGAATATGACATTATGTACGTCACTCAGAAAGCTATAAAAGGGAGTGCCTTAGAAGATTATTTGGCCCATCAACCCCTGAATGATTACCAGTCAATGCAGTGTGAATTCCCAGATGAGGACGTAATGACATTATTCAAAGAAGAAGACTCCTTGGAGGAAGAAAGGTGGACTTTGTTGTTTGATGGAGCGTCTAATGCACTAGGGCATGGAATTGGAGCCATTTTGATATCCCCGAAAGATCATTTCATTCCAATCACATCCCGATTGTGTTTTGATTGCACGAACAACATAGCAGAATATGAAGCGTGTGCCATGGGAATCCAAAGCGGCTATAGAATCTAAAGTGAAGGCCCTTGAGGTGTATGGAGACTCAGCTTTGGTCATTCATCAGTTGAAAGGAGAATGGGAGAACTCGAGATTCGAAGTTGATCCCTTATCAGGCTTATATAAGGGGGCTGATCAAACAGTTTGATAAGATCACTTTCCACCATGTCCCTCGCGATGAAAACCAGTTGGCTGACGCCTTAGCCACCCTTTCCTCAATGCTCAAAATAAGTGAGGATCGAGACATGCCACTCATAAAGGTTGAAACTCGAGATCAACCTGCGTATTGTCAAATGATAGAAGAAGAATCGGATAGGAAACCATGGTATCATGACATCAAGCAGTATTTATAAAAGAAGTAGTATCCTCCAGGCGCATCAGAAAACGACAAGAGATCCTTAAGGAGATTGGCAATGAGTTTCTTCTTAAATAGGGAGGTGCTTTACAAAAGGAATTTCGATGCAGTGCTTCTTCGATGTGTTGATGTGACAGAGGCCAAGAAAATCATCCAAGATATTCATGAAGGTTCTTTTGGAACTCACGCAAATGGGCATGCCATGGCGCGGAAGATTCTAAGGGCAGGATATTACTGGTTGACCATGGAAACTGATTGTTTTAATTATGTAAAGAAATGTCATAAGTGCCAAACATATGCAGACAATATCAATGCACCTCCGAAGTCTTTGAATGTCTTGATATCACCATGGCCATTTTCAATGTGGGGAATAGATGTTATAGGGGCAATTGAGCCAAAGGCATCCAACGGGCATCGCTTCATTCTTGTTGCCATCGATTATTTCACAAAATGGGTCGAAGCCGCCTCCTATGCCAACGTGACAAGAAACATTGTGATCAGGTTCATCAAGAGGGAGTTAATCTGTCGCTATGGCTTGCCAAATAAAATTATCACAGATAATGCCACCAACTTGAACAACAAAATGATGAGGGAACTGTGTGCAGATTTCAAGATCCAACATCACAATTCCTCCCCTTATCGCCCTAAGATGAACAGGGCAGTTGAGGCAGCGAACAAGAACATTAAGAAGATCATTCGGAAGATGGTGGTGACATACAAAGATTGGCATGAAATGCTTCCTTTTGCCCTACATGGTTACCGGACGTCTGTTCGCACTTCAACCGGGGCAACCCCTTACTCCTTGGTGTACGGAATGGAAGCTGTATTACCTATCTAGGTAGAAATTCCCTCGCTAAGAGTATTGATGGAGGCGAAACTGGAGGAAGCTGAATGGGTCCAAGCTAGATATGATCAACTAAACCTCATCGATGGGAAGAGACTGACTGCACTCTTCCATGGGCAACTGTACCAAAAAAGAATGAAAAAAGCTTATGAGAAGAAAGTGTGTCCCCGTGAATTTCAAGAAGGAGACCTGGTATTAAAAAAGGTTTCACCTATCCAGAAGGATCTCCGGGGCAAGTGGGCCCCAAATTACGAGGGACCGTACGTGGTAAAGAAAGCTTTTTCTGGAGGAGCACTGATTTTAACCAACATGGATGGCGAAGACCTCCCACTAACGGTGAATTCCGACACCGTCAAGAACTACTATACCTGACAAAAAGGAAGAAAAGAAAAAGAAGAAGAAAAAAGAAAGAAGAATAAAAAGGAAATACAGGCTCGCTAAGTTGAAAACCCGAAAGGGCGGCTTAGGCAAAAATTAGAGCGACCCGATAAGTTGAAAACCCGAAAGGGAAACTTATGCAAAAATTAGGGTCAAAATAAAAAAGAGAACAACAAAAAGAAAAGAAAAAGGACATAAAAGCGATAAACAGCTCGCTAGGTTGAAAAGAGCAACTAAAGCAAAAGTCATGGAAGCCCGTCAAAAGTCGGTCATAATTGCTTGGGTATTTTGGTTGAGAATCTCGGGGTGTGGGGAAAATAAAGCAATCTTGTCTCTTCAAAGGCTAATTGAAGAACATTCAAAATTATGATGCGAGATTATGGCACCGTGCATATTCTAGAGAATCATTGAAAGATCTGCTAAGTTCTTGCTCCTCTTACTTTCTTTGGTAACCTAAGGGTTCTATATATATTGTCTTTCCTTTTATTTACCTCTGTACAAATTGTTCCCCTTCTAATAATAAAGAACATTTTGCCTATTCATGCCCCTTTGAAAGTTCAAAAGAATGTTTCATTGAAAATCAAAATACTGCCAATGGAACAAGTGTCAAATTCAAAAGCGTTAAAGAATGGCTTCAGTAAAACATAAGCCGGAAAGAGTTTAATGAAATCATAGGGGATTTGATGGTTTATGAATTCATATGAGGAAATAACCAGGTGACTGCGTAAGAAGTGCATATGAAGAAGCAACCCAGCCCGGTTAAGCGTGGGACCAGGCCCCCGGCCGGTAGAAAAAGATGCTTAATTCTAGTTGGATCTCTATTCCGGTTCATCCTTAAATCCAAGAGCAACGTCCTTAAGGGTTGTCGATTTAAAAAAAAAAGAAGGAAAAGAACGATCTTCACAGTAATATGACTGAACAGACTCTCTTGCAGTGCTCGTTTGATAAAACAACCTTAAATGTCCAGCACCATAGCATCTCACACTATGCTCATCATGCATTCATTCACACATCATGCATCATCATTTACTAACGCTTTGTACAGGTATTTTTCACCTTTATGTTCTCACAAAGTCTGGTCCCGGTCCAGCATCTTTAAAATTCCTGTTTAAGCCTAGCACATGCCTGACATCCTCTCCGTTCCCGCAAAGTCTGGTCCCGGTCCAGCATCTTTAAAATTCCTGTTTAAGCCTAGCACATGCCTGGCATCCTCTCCGTTTCCGCAAAGTCTGGTCCCGGTCCAGCATCTTTAAAATTCCTGTTTAAGCCTAGCACATGCCTGGCATCCTCTCCGTTTCCGCAAAGTCTGGTCCTGGTCCAGCATCTTTAAAATTCATGTTTAAGCCTAGCACATGTCTGGCATCCTCTCCGTTTCCGCAAAGTATGGTCCCGGTCCAGCATCTTTAAAATCCCTGTTTAAGCCTAGCACATGCCTAACATCCTCTCCGTTTCCGCAAAGTCTGGTCCCGGTCCAGTATCTTTAAAATTCCTGTTTGAGCCTAGCACATGCCTGGCATCCTTTCCGTTTTCGCAAGTCTGGTCCCAGTCCAGCACCATTTAAATTCCAATTTAAGTTCATTACCCGCCTAGCACCCGTTATGTTTCAGCAAAGTCTGGTCCCGAACCAATGCCCATTTGAATTACAGTTAAAATACATTACCTTCTTAACACTCTTTACGTTTCCGTAAGCCTGGTCCCAATCCAGCATCATTTAAATTTCAGTTTAATCCAACAATTTGTAATTTTCGTTCAAAATTTAGGTGTGAGAAGTGTAGAGAGAGTGGGAGATAATTTCCAAAAAAAAGAGAGAGTGGGAGATTGTAAGAAAAATAAAATGAAAACAAAAAAGAACATGATAGATGTAATACTTAATGTGGTGAGAAGTGAAGAGAAATAAAAAGAAAAATGAGGTGTAGATGTGAGTGTAATAAGAATTAGTGCAGAAAAGTCTAAGTTGATTTTTTTCATTAAAATAAAAAATATTAATTATATCAAAAACATAAATAAATGATAAATACTTTATATTTTAATAAAAAAAATACAATTTTAAAAAGTCTTATCCTTACTTTTAATGGCTAATTTTTATCAAAATTAATGTGGAATTACATGTGAAATTTATTAATTACTAAATTTCTACCATGGACCGTTATTCAGCATATATATAAAATCCACCTTAGCTTAAAATAATTTAAATGATCAGATTACCTAAACTAAAATGGAAACAACTATGCACGTTTTATATAAATTAGGGAAAAATATGTTATTAGTCCCTGAACTCTTGGTCAACTTGGGTTTTAGTCCCTGAACTTTAATTTCTTGGTTTTATATCCCTGAACTTTCAAAAACCCGTAACAGTAGTCCCTGCCGTTATTTTGGTCCGTTAAACCTGTGATGTGGCATGCTAGACAATTAACACGTGGCATGCTAGGTAATTGACACGTCACAGGTTTAACGGACCAAAGTAACGACAGGACTACTGTTATGGGTTTTTGAAAGTTCAGGGATATAATACCAAGGAATTAAAGTTCAGGGACTAAAACCCAAGTTGACCAAACGTTCAGGGACTAATAACATATTTTTCCCTATAAATTATATATCAATATGTTTCAAGAATGAAACAAAACTATATCTTCCCTAATTAATAACATATTTTATTTAGCGTTGGAACGCGATAAATTACGTTTTCAATACTATAAATAGTTGCATTGAGAACTTTAAATTTGAATTTGACTAATTTTTATCGTCCAAACCAAACATATTCTAAATCTTCCTCTCAAAAATTAGGATTTGATCAGGTTTTTCATTTTGGTATTATAAAAACGAAATTTTTACCTCCGATATCCCTACCATCTATACATCTTTATTATTAATATTATTTCTCTTCCAATTATTCTCTTAATCCTTGCAATATTCGTTACTCTTCCAACAAATTAGCTTTCCTACTTTGTAATCGATGAGAAGCTATAGCAAGTCCAATAATTCAAGCATATATGTATGTTTGATTATTTACACAAAATCACATTAGTTTAGATCCACGTTAAAATCAAAAACATTAATAGTCAGTATATATAAGGCAAAATATATACAAACAAGAAGAGTTTGAAAAGAAAATTTATGTTGATCGACTTGTGAAAGAAGCTATTAAAGCCAACCCATTAACTCGCATAAAGGTAATGGTTTGATGAATGATGATCCATGCTCTTATTTTCCAGGGACATATATATGCTCCATTATTCATGCAGATAAGTCCCACCCAAGCATGCTGGACCACGTAAGATAATCCTCCCCCTATCAAAACTGTTCCTTGATCAATGTTTCTACGCAAGTCTCTCTCTTCGTTTATTAGGTTTACCACTTTTGCAATCCACGTTCATGGGGGTGATAAAGACCTCCATTTAAAAGTACTTATGGACTATGGTGGTGCAAGGGTCCCAACCCAATCTGAGGACACACAAAGTCTAATTGAAGTTGATCGTTCGCTCAATATTGAAGTTGGTATTGGAATCTTTGGTGTGAGGGGAAAAGTTGTTGCAAAAATCTTTCAAAGCTGACAGAGAAGATTCCAAGATATATGATGATTATCTGCATTTCAATTGCACGATAGAATTAAGGCCCTTGGTTGAGTGACCATTCATGATTCATATTCAATGTTCATATTCAAAAATCCACTTGATGGATCATGGCTTTTGTACCTTTAGTAATACATATAGTATGTATTTTGACATAGATAGTAACCTAAGGGTGCTAACAACCAGGCTCTCGATCGACTCATCATGTCATGACAAAACCCTTCATTCAACAACTTGATGCACGAGCCTAAGGTGTGGAGTGATAGAATTTAATTTTACTATTGGGAGGCCGACATAAGATTAGGCTGGAGTAGCTAGCTAGCGAAAAATATAAATATTTTCTTATAATTTTGAGAGAGAGAACTTTATATGCGATGTACTGTGATATGATAAAAAGGAATTTAAATAAAAAATATGTTATATAAATTATATAAATTGATTGCATGAATTTATTATCTCAAAATACAACTATCATGATATAAGCTTAAAAATAGATTAATATAAATTATATAAATTGATTGTATGAATTTATTATCTCAAAATACAACTATCATGATATAAGCTTAAAAATAGATTAAATTTAGTTTATAATTAAAATGATATAAATTAGAAATATTAATTTAATGTGTGTGTGTGTCTCAAAATACAACTATCATGATATAAGCTTAAAAATAGATTAAATTTAGTTTATAATTAAAATGATATAAATTAGAAATATTAATTTAATGTGTGTGTGTGTCTCAAAATACAACTATCATGATATAAGCTTAAAAATAGATTAAATTTAGTTTATAATTAAAATGATATAAATTAGAAATATTAATTTAATGTGTGTGTATAGATTAAATTTAGTTTATAATTAAATAAAGAAGATAAAATAAATAGTTACTTTCATAAGTAGTTTAAATTTATCTTAGCAATTCAACTTTTTGAAAAACTCTTTCCTTTAGAAAATATTTTCTGTATTTTTAATCAGCAAATATTTTTATTGTTTTTATGTTCTACTTTTTTAGTTTCAATTATCAAAATATTTTTAATTTTGATTATAAAAATATTATTCTATTTTATATTTTTAAAATTTTGTAAGTATTGGTTTCTTTGTTTCCTACACAAAACTTTGAAAACAGCAAATAAAGGCTGATATTTTTATAAGTAAAACTAAAAATTATGAAATAAAAATAGAAAATGTTTCATCAAAGTTAATGACCACTTAATTTCAACATATTGAATTAATTTTACTTTATTTATTTATTTTTCCTATAAAAATGCTTGTAAAAATGTTTATCCAGATTGACTTTATATAGTAAGCCTAATTCTTTATTTTTTTGTTATAAAATACTTTATATATATATATATATATATATATATAGATTCAGGCTCCGTTAACACCAGGTGTCAAACTTCAAGACTTACACCAATTAATAACTTTTATAAAATGTGAAATTGACCAATCCAACCGTTGAATTGAAAGTTATTATAAAATAGATCAAGCTTATAAAATTTCATAAAAATCGAAAACTATTTGATACTTCATCAAACTAATTTATTTTAACGTGTAATATGTCTTTAAAATATAAGTAAAAGTCGATTATTAGATAACATACCTATGAATATCCAAATTATCTGAAATTTGATAAACATGATCAAGAAGGTAATATAATATGATTCAACGGTTGGATTGATCAATTTCACATTCTATAAAAAGTTATTAATTGGTGTAAGTCTTGAAGTTTGACACCTGATGTCAACGGATCCTGACTCATATATATATATATATATATATATATATATATATATATATATATATGGTGAAAGAGTAGCCTATCATTTATTGTCTATTTTTTGTGCTATTATATTGATGGTAGCCTTGGACTAGTAATTATTACTATTAGTATTCTAAATCGGACACTTGACTCTGTTTTAGGCATCACACCTTTAAATTAGGAGAGTCGCACAATATCGGTCAGTGGTGAAACGTTTAAAATCAACAAATTACAAAGTTTTTGATCGTGCAGGTTGATTTTTTTTTCTCCTTATGAAGTGTATCTCACTCTTTTTTTTTGTGTAATTTCTCATTTTCGTTACACCATATTTATACGAATACAAGTGTGATGAAAATAAAAAAAAAGGATAGTATGTGATATAAAAAAATGAAAAAAGTGTGTAAAAGGTATATGGAAAAATCACTATCTTTTTTGGTCGAAAAAATCACTATTTAACAGTGCTTATTTTGCTTTCTGGTGTGTGAAAACTGAAAAGTGAAAAACATTCGGCGGGGTCTATTCGGATTTGCACAGGTCGCTTCAGAGATAGTGCAGCTGGCTATTTTTGGGTTAGGTAATTTTTTTTTGGGTAATGGTGTTATTTTTTTTTTGGGTCAACGGTAATGGTGTTAGGTATGCTCTTTTTTAATGGTCGAAATGGGTTAGGTATGTTCTTTTTTTTTTGTTCGAAAAGCTTGGGTTAGGTATGTTCAGACTTTGTATTTTGTTCATCTCACTATTTTCTTGATCCAAAATGAACATTAAACGAAACAGCGGCCCAAAGAGCCAATACACAACTGTGCAGCAGAAACAACCTAAGAAAACTTCCACATTTTACCAAAAAAAAAAAAAAACCACGACCGCGGCTCGCTAGCTGCCTAGCTTGCCATCACAATCTATACTAGAATTTCCGTGTTGACAAAAAAAAATTGCTGATAGATCACTCTCATATATACTTTTTTCTTAAAAAAAAATTCTAACAGAAGAATGGAAGGCAACCAAAAACTACTTATAATAAGAAGCTCTCAAACCCCAACAGAGCTGCAATTTAGCACCGCAAGTTAGACACTAATAACAAGGCACCTTGCTTAAATAGCTTAAAACAAATTATAACTACAATAATCTCAAATAAATTAAAGCATTTAAAACCCCAAAACCCAAACAATATAGGCCTAGTTTGAATAACCTTCTTGTTGAAGAATTTATTGGAGTAGAAAAAAAATAAAATAAAAAAAAATAAATCTAACTTCTTTCATAAGTTGAAATTAATTATTGTAACTCAACTTTTTCAAAAGATCAAGGAGAGAATTTATGAAAAAGTTGAATGAAAAACTAATTTCAAATTATGAAAGAAGTTAGATTTACTCTTTTGGTTTTTTAATTTTCTTTTCTTATTAGTTCTTCTATAGAAGTTTATCCATTGACCCATAATCATCTCCTACCATCTACTTTGGAGTACTCCTATTGTAATGCCACAAAGGGGAATGAGCAAAATTTACATTGACAAAGATTGTGACTTTTTCTCCCCAGCTTTATTATTCAAAGTTCTCTTATCTTACAACTGCCATCATACAGAGTAGAAGATTTGCCATCAATTACAATAACAGGGGTCATATGCAACAGAGATGAGTGGAGTGGTGAGGTATGGTGGCTTGGTTTGACGGTGCATTGTACCATGGGTCATCAAAAATGTGAACCACGAGTGGTTCACAAATTTTTACTTGTAATAATAGGTAATGTTACATGTTTCATTTAAAATTTAATTTCAATATTAAATAATCAGCATTTTGAATCTAATGGGTGGAGTGACCTAGGCTCAGTCATGGGCAAACGCCGCTATGACTTCCTCGCCGGTAACCTTGCCAGAACTTGAAGTCAAAATCGGCGTCGGAGGTGGCTACAGTGGCGTAGAGAGGGGTGGGAATTGAGGGTTAATGTGGCTTTGGTGTCATGGCAGCCTATAACCGTCCCACTTTTAATTCCTTTCTTTATTCTTCTCTTGCGTCCATTTTCAATCTAGATGGGAGTTGTCCACAATGGTCGCCACCATATTGCAGTTTTTCGGCAATATACGAGGTACATCCTTGCAAATATCACTAAGAAGATGATTTTATAATAAAACTAACACACCTAAAATCTAACAGATAACCAGTAATATATTTGGACCATTGAATAAATATGAATAAATCTAATGGTAATTTAGTGTATCTCACCATTGGTACACATTTTGGTTAACCCACCGTAGTCAACACCTGGTTTGACTTGTCCAAGTAGTGATGGTGGAAGTTGGGACTTAGGATAAGGGGTAAAGAAAATAAAAGAAAAACTAAAAGAAAATGAAACATTTTACGGTAAAAATAAAGAACTCTCATTTAGAATAGAAGAAACTTCATTACGGAGAGAGAAGAAACCCTGTGACGAAGAAGCCCCTGCTAAAGGGGAAGGACAAGTTGAAACACACCAATTTTTATTATAAATTGTTGTTAATACTATTCTACTTTTTATAGTCTCAAATACATTTCCATGAATGTGAATTATAAGTTTGGCATATGAGCCAATTACTTTTTTTTTTATAAAAAAATTAAATATGATCTTAAAAAATTTAAATAAATGAGAATTAAAAGTTTTATATGATTTAACTTTGAACTAATGATAAATAAAATAGGATGTTTACTCATTTACCTATTGGACATCAATCCTTCAAAGAAGAAGAAATTTTTACTTATATAGAGAAATATTTTCATAGTTATTATTATTTATCTTTCTCTGTATAAAAAGTGAGTAATTTATGTTAGTGCTCAATAAACATAATTTTCAATATACCTTTTATTATTGAATAAAATTTACATAAAATCCACTAAATTATAAAATCCACTAAATTATATGAGTTCCACTTTTTATTTAGCGGAAGTCAAATGAATTTTTTAAATAATAAAAAGCATGTCAAATAAAGTATGTCATAAAATATATTGCTAGTATTTCTTTATAAAAACAAGGTATATAATGGTGTAGTTAAAAGGTTTGTTTTTCTAAAATAGGGTCATTTCACTAATTTTATTTATTTTTTAATCTTTTTAATTATTAAATTTTATAAAGCTTTAAATTGTATTATGTTATTTTCCATGTTATCGTTACTATCTATCAATTATTATTTTTTCAATCCTCTCTCCTAACTATTTAGTTTTTTATGCCCTTAAATGTTAATTTTGAGTCTTCATTTCTCATTTTCTATAAATACATATTCTATTCTCTTTCTCCTAATCATTTGTATTTTTTATATTATGACATGTCATATTAAATAAATATGTATTATTTTTTAAATAGTTATTCACTTAAAGGGTATTATTAATTTTTTTAATTTCTTAATTAATACTTAAATTTCTTCAATTAATAACATTAAATAAAACTAATATTGACCATAAGAGTAATACAAAGGGCAGCTTTTTTATTCAATTGTTATTTATAAAATAACTCAAATAAAATGATCAAATATAGAAAATGATATGTTTTAAAATTTGAATAAAATCGTGTAGAGGATAATGAGACGATCCTATAAAAAATATCAAGGTTTTTCTTAGTCATGATATATTTTTAATTTTAAACAATAAATTCAAAAAACAAGGGAAATCCAAATTTCTATAATAATTTGAAAAAAATATTTTTATTGATATTTTTAAGATAAATAAAAAATACAATCAAATATAAAAATATTATATGTTTTTCCAAAGGAGAGAGAGAGAGCTTTTATGAATCTTACTGGTTGTAAGTGAAAGTCACATTTAAAGGTGAGAAGTGAGGGAGTGTAGAGAATAAGAGCCTTATCCACAATGAGTATTAAATTTTATAATATAGAAGTGAATGAAATATTTTTAAATCATAATTAAAATTTGGGTCAAATATGTTTTTTGTCTCTGTAAAATAGGCGAGTTTTGCTTTTAGTCCCTATAAATTTTTTTAGTAAAACGTCCTCCCAAAATTTTTCTTTTTGTAATTAGTCCCTCCCTTCAATTGGCGTGTGTCAAGTGCTGACGTGGCACATTTTCTCTCTCATAGGTGTCCATTATTTTATTTTTAGGGGTCTTAAACCGCCACGAATGTTACTTGTGACCGCCAGAAAGACACCCTACCATTTCCCCCCACTCCCTCTTCTCCCCCTCCCCTTTCTCCCTTCTTGTAAAAAACTACCCACCCACCATTTTCCCCGTTCTCCCTTATATTTGTTTGCTGTTTGTAAAAAGGGAGCAGCTACTCTGTTTGTGAGTTTTGCATTATTCTCTGCCCGGTAAGTTCAGTTCAACTTTTGTTTCTTCTTTTTCTTTTACCCTTTGTTTGAGCTTCATATACAAATTCCATGACCATGACATTGCTGAGAAGAACTCCTTCGTATTCTCTGGTAACCTTTATCCGCCAAAACTCTGCTTGTAATCGCCGAAATCGCAGTGGCAAAGCCCAATTCTGAAACCTCACTGCAGAGACCAATCAAATGTGGATCTCAATTTCACGCGGCACCCTACATTGCTCAGAATATCTGCCTACTCCTATGACCGGGATCTAGGGTTTTTGCTTTCACACGTGGTTTGAATTAGCAATTTCGGGTTCGATTGATTGGGTTCTTCCTTGATGGGTTCGATCTAAAAGCTTTGGAATATGTTGATTTCAGCTTTTAGGTCGCAATGCTCAAGAAATTCCTCAACAAGCTTCCTCGGAAATTGTCGAAACCCGACTCGGACGAGTCGAGTCGGGGGCGACTCGTCGCATTCCACCGATTCGCCACGCGCCGCTGGCAGAAGCCAACAAGTGCACGGTGGCAGATCTTCCTCCCGAGCCAACTCCGCAAAACGAGCTTCATCGCCGTCGGTGTTTCCGGCAAGCATGGTGTCCGGGATCGAACCTTTGGTGTCGCTCAAGGATGTTCCTAATGCTAAGAAGATGAACCTGTTTGTGAGCAAGTTGAGCCTTTGTTGTGTCACGTTTGATGTGTCACGTTTGATTTCACTGACCCTGGTAAGAACATTACGATAAAGATGTAAAAAGGAGAACTTTGGTTGAACTTGTTGATTTTGTGAATTGTGGGTCAATGAGATTTAGTGAGCCAACTATCCTTGCTATATGTAGAATGTGTGCTATTAATCTGTTTAGAGTTTTCCCACCTAATTATAGGGCTAATGGTGGTGGTGAGAATGATGATGATGAGCCAATGTTTGATCCTGCTTGGCCATATTTGCAACTTGTGTATGATTTGCTGCTTAAATTTATCTCCTCTTCATGCCTTGATGCTAAGGTAGCAAAAAAATATATTAATCATTTGTTTATCTCAAGATTGCTTGAATTGTTTGATTCGGAGGATCCTAGAGAAAGAGACTGCTTGAATTATTTGTGGATGGTTTACCGGGGGTGGGGGAAAATGGTGGGTGGGTGGATAGTTTTTCAAAAGGGAGGGGGAGAAGTGGGAGTGGGAAAGAGTGAGGAGGGGCTAAATTTTCTTGGCGGTTTAAGACCGCCAGAAGCTCAATAATAGACACCTAAGAGAGAGAAAACGTGTCACATCAGCACTTGACATACACTAATTGAGGGGAGAGATTAATTGCAAAAAAAGAATATTTTAGGAGGACGCTTTACTAAAGAAAAATTTTATAGGGACTAAAAGCAAAACTCGCCTATTTTACAGGGACCAAAAACATATTTTACCCTTAAAATTTTCAAAAAAAACATTTTTTTGTATTTTTTGCTTTATTTTACAAAACTACCCACAAAATATGCTAGATATTTGCATTATACCAGGGTGGTAACTCAACTCAAAATCATAGTCCTTCAGAAACTCTAACCACCTCCTTTGCCTCATGTTCAGCTCTTTCTGGTCAAACAAATATCTAAGGCTCTTATGGTCACTAAAAACCTCAAATCTGGAACCATACAAGTAATGCCTCCACATCTTCAACACAAACACCACAGCTTCTAACTCTATGTCATGGGTAGGGTAGTTTCTCTCATGGATCTACAATTGCCTAGAGGCATAAGCTACTACTTTACCCTCTTGCATTAACACCCCACCTAAACCCATCTTAGAGGCATCGCAGTACACTAAAAAGGATTTACTAAGATCAGGCAACACTAATACTGGTGCACTAGTCAACTTTTCCTTAAGGGTTTGGAAACTAGATTCGCACTTACTATTCCACACAAAAGCAACTCCCTTCCTAGTCAACTCAGTCAAAGGCAAAGCTAACTTAGAAAACCCCTCTATGAATCTTCTATAGTAACCAGCTAACCCAAGGAAACTTCTAATCTCACTCACGGACTTAGGATCCTCCCAGTTAAGCACGACTTCTACCTTAGAAGGATCGACACCTATACCCCCTTTAGAAATCACATGACCCAAGAAACTTACTTCTTCTAACCAGAAATCACACTTGGACATCTTAGCATATTGTTGTTGTGAACACCTAATTTTGTCCGGAAGCGAATCACAACTTTAGTTTCAATTTGGTAACATTGCATCCAAATTTTACATTTATCCAGAAAGATGAATTCATTGGTTAATTCACTAATTAGTTGATAACTAGTTAATTAATTAATTGAAACATCAAAACCCATTAGTTAATTTTATTAGTTAGTCATTTATTTGACTAACTAATAAATTGACTAATTAAGATTGTTGTTTTCTGGATAAGAAAAAATGGAAGACCAAATGAATAAACTCATGAATTGCTTTGTGCCTTGTTTTTGGTATTTTGGGCTGAAAAGCATATTAAGATAACACCAATTTTTTTTCTTTGGAAAAAGAGATAGAAGCCAAAAAGGCCCATTCAACTTTGCCAACCCATTTTTTTTTCTTTTTTTTCTTCTTTCTACCTAAACTCAATTAATTTATTAATTCACTAATTACATGATAATTAGTTAATTAATTAATTGATTGAAGTGTCAAAATCAGTTAGTTAATTTTATTAGTTAGTTATTTAATTGTTTAACTAACTAATAAATTGATTAATAAAAAATTTTCCACTTTGCTCATTGTTTTGATTTGGGCCGAGGAGCCCATTCAGTTAATTTAAACAATAAAAAATTCACAAAAAAACACAGCACATTTGGTGCTGTCAAATGAAGAAAAATAGAAATTCATTATCAAAACTCTATAAATTTAGACTCCTGGACACAGAGAAAGGGACAACAAAAAAAGGAGGACGGAAATTAAAAAAAACACGGTTTCAATTCCTTGACTGAGAAAGGAGGCAGAAGAAGCTAAAAAAGATTGAGTGTCAAACACATAATTTCTGAGTCCTAATTCATTGAGAAAAAAGAACCGCAAGGATAAAAGGAGTGGGTAAAATACAAAAAGATCATCATACACAGAGGTCCAAATCCTTTTATTTGGTATGAACCATTCATCTCTCAGTTCATTTCTCCATGAAATCACTGTCCATGTGATAATATTCATGACTTGCACACAAGTTTTTAATTGCACCATATCATATGGCATACACATCACAACAAGAAAAAAAATGAAAACAGAACACAATCAGCACACACCAGTCACCACTTAATTTCATCAGATTACACACATTATTCAGTAAAGAAAATAGTTCTCACAGTCCCATTACAAAGAAAAAGAGATAAAAAAACAGAGGGAAACCACCGCCGTGAGCCACCCTTGCGGCAACTCCCACCACCGTCTCTGCCCTCAACACAGCCACCTCATAGTCCCTGTAAATATAGAATAGGAAGAAGAATCAAAACCCAAACAAAAAAGAAAACAGAACAGAGACAAAAACAGAGAGAACCACCGTTTCTCCTCCGCCGTGAGTGGCGGCCTTCACAGCATCCACCACTGTGAGCCACCACTCTCGTCCCCTCCCTCCGTCATGGTGCTGCTCCGGGCCTCCGTGTACCACTGCTGTGCGCAACGTCATCGCTGCCGAGAAATACGGCTAACACCGCCACCTTCCACCACGCAGCCCCTCACCGCGGCCATGGCCACTCCTCCCTCTTCGGAGCCATCAGCCACCACCAAACCACTTTGTGACCTCCGTCGCACAACCATCGCGTCCCGCACGCGCATTTCCTTTCTCAGCCGCGCATTACCGAGCCATACACCTCACCGGACAGATCCACCATTCGTCCTCCCTCCTTGGCCGCTGCTCACAGCCTTCTCTGTCCTTCGGGGGCTTCCTCCTCCATGGCTGTAATGGCCATCGCAAACACACACCCCCCTCTTCCTCTCTCTTTTCTCTTTTCCCCTTTCCCCATTTGAGACTGAAACCCTAATAGATATGTGGGTCTGGGTGAAGTTTAGGAAGCTGAGAGTCTCTCTTTTCTTTCCTTTGTTTCAAAAATAAAATCTAGAGGCTGCAAGTGTTATGGGCCGATGATTGCTCCATGAGGCCCATTGTTTTTTTTTCTTTCTTTCTTTTTTCTTCTTTCTTCTTCTTTTTTGTTGTGACATGGGTTGGGTTAATGTGGTGAATTAAATCTTTTTTTATGTGTATTTGACACCTCCTGAGTTCCAGCTAGTGATGATATCTGAGGCTCACTCATTTTCATCTATTGTCATTATTGTTATTGTTATTACTGCTTTATTATTATTATTATTATTATTATTATTATTATTAATGTTGCTGCTATTATTATCGTTATTATTATCATTATTATTGTCATTATCATTTATCATTTGTTAATATTATTGTTATTATCATTGTTATTATTCTCATTTTTATTACTATTGTTGTTATTGCTTTATTATTATTACTATTATTATTATTATTATTACCGTCGCTATTATTATTATTATTGATGTTGTTGTTGTTATTGTGCCTTGTTTATTATGTGTTTCATTTCATATTATTATTATCCATTTCTGCTAGTATTTTTTTTTCTAATATTTTGTATTTGTTTAATCTATTTAATTTGTCCCTTCTTGATTGTAAATAATTGTTCATCCTTTTTAATGTGGTTTTAATCAAGTCCCCTTTTTTAAGGTTCTCTTTCCAAAATCTCAAAAATAAAAATAAAATAAAAATGTATTTTCAAAAACATAAAAATCAAAACAAAAGACTTTAAAAAAATCTCTTTCAAAAATAATCAAAATCAATCAATTTAAAATCACTTGTTTTCAAGAACTACGTGGCTTTGATTTCTCCATTGCACCTGGGGATACGTAGGAGCGGGAACCGGACCCATCAAGCTAAAATAATTTTTCAAAATATTTTCCCCCTTTGATAAAAAAAAAACCAATCAATTTTTTTTCTCACTATAAAAATACACAAAAAAATTCAAAAGTTGAAAATACCAAAATCAATTTCTTAAGACATCATTCTTCTTTTCAATTATGAAAATCCATCATTTTCATAAATAAATTCCCTCATCTATTCTGAAAAATACCAAAAAAAATCAAAAGTTAAATAACAAAAATAATTTTCAATCTCTATTCAATTTTCTTTAAGTGGGGTAAAATAAATATTTTTCAAAAGTTAACAAAGTTTGCACAATTGATTAGAGGTAACCGTTTTAAACGGATGTTTGTAGGGTGCTAATACCTTCCCTACACATAAATGACTCCCGATCCAAATCTGGTTTTGTAGACCATTTTTTCTTTTAAAGGATTTTTCTAAAGTTTTCCCTTAAAATACATTTTGGTGGCGACTCCATTGAAACTCATTTTTTCCAATTTGTTTCGCCGACCCGTCGTGGCCCCGGTGCGACAGTTGTTTATCCTTAAGAATCTGTAGTACTACCTTTAAATGTTCCTCATGCTCCTCCTTAGTTTTTGAATAAATTAATATATCATCTATAAAGACAACTACAAATTTATCCAAATAAGGGTCAAAAATCATGTTCCTGTGGTCCATAAAAATTGCAGGAGCATTAGTCACACCAAAAGACATTACCAGATACTGTTAGGAATATGCACTAGAGACTTATATATTTATGAACATCCATCACTTCGTATCATGTTATTTTATAAAGGCAAACTTATTCTTTTAGAATATAATTTTTGTCCTTAGAGAATGGTAAACTTAAACTTCATAAGAAATCAAGTAGATAACTTGATCGTGAGATCTTATGAAAGAACTATTCTTAAATAGTCCCTAGTCAAGTATCATCTTAGGACAAAGATGCATTTAGACTAGTATGTGAGTTCATCGATGATCACATCTCACAGATCATGGATATGAGATATCATGTTTCTCACATAGGTGCACATTAAGAGTAATGATGTACTGGACAGACCCACCTTAAGAACGTTGCATGGATTTTACATAAGTGTCATGAACGTTTCTTAAATTGATAGATGTTATATGAAGTCCATCGACCTGAAATCACCTACGATTCCTACATAAGGCATTATATGTTTTAATTATCATCAAACGTTACCTGTAACAGGGTAATCATAAAGTTGGTTTTGGACATATAATAAATTGTGTGGTGGAATGTGAGTGCCCTAGATGGGATTTGTCCCTCCTATGTAACAGGAGTTATATCTATAGGCCTCTTGATAAACTGAGACTGGAAAATGCATGGCCATGCTCAGGAGGATAAATATGATATATTTATTTTCTGTACAGTCTACTTGGGGATCAAGAAAATATAAATTGAACTATACAAGGTTGACACAATCCATGCCCTTGTGTTCAATTAGATATTGGGACAAAGGGACGGATCATATAAATTATTATCATAAAGTAGGATTTATCAAAGTTGTTGATAATCTCAATATTTGGATAGTGATGTATTGCTAGATACCGCTCACTATTTATGATATTAAATATAAGAGGATTTTATTTAATATCATAACCAAATATTAAAAGCCTATGGGTCACACGCATACAACATGCCACTAGGAAAGGATAATAATATCTAATTTAATTTAATTAGAATTATAACATAATGGGTCAAGCCCATAAGTGTGAGGGTTAAGTGAGTGAGGGGGTAAAACCCTAGCCACCACTTTATAAATAGAGCATGAGATGCACTGCCCGATACACATGAGCAATCGCTTCTTACTTTCTAAGGCTAACTAGCAGAGGCTGAGGAGGGTTTCCTAACCGGCTGTTGGCGTGGATACCAATAGAGACGTGGCTACTCTTGCCTTGTTTGTAATCCTAATAAGGTACGACCTTTCGTTTTAATACCTTTTATTGCATTGATTTGTGTTTTCGCAAAACGATTATAACAAGGGAGGGAATCCATTTATTTTCCGCTGCACCCTGACCACATGCTTGATTCCCTTCTATTGGTATAGAGCTTTAGTTTGCGATAAACACGTTTAGGCTTTTAATCTTGTGAAGATTATGATTTTTTGTTTGTTTTTTCTGCTGAAAAAACGTAGCGCTGATATCTGGGCTGCAACCTGCGCTGCAGCGCAGGTGAAGCGAAGCTTTCAGAATTAGTTTATTTTGTTCCCTTTATTGATTGTTTCATGTGCGATGTATATATGTTTAATGTTATATGTTGGAGGATCCCATGTAACGTGAAAAGTTCATGTATGGGGTGTCAAATGGTTCAATTATTGAACCTGTGTCTTAGACTCGAATATTGGATAGATAAAACATGGCCACTTATCAATTTGCTAACAAGAGCTTATTCAAATGATACGAGGGACTTACGGCGTTTATCGGTTCGTGAAGTATTTGTTTGATGGCGAGACCTTATTGATGATTGGTTGAGTGTTTATCAAATCCAGTTTTTGTGTTGAGACACTGCAAAATGTTTTATTTTGTACGCGCGTATCCAACTCTCGCTTAACATATACATCTTATTATATCCTTGTTTTTAGCATCAAATGGGATGTTGAATTTGCATGATAGTTGGTTATGGCCCTTAGTTGTTTTAATTTAAATACAACCTGCGTGTCGTGCCTTACATCCTATATTCCTTTTGTAATTCTTTTCTCATCTCTATCCCTCTCGTATGTTAAACGAGGTTCTTCTTGTTATGTAATGTAACCGGGAGGACATGGAGCACAGATTCAGTGGGAGATTTGGAGAGCTCAAGATTATATACAAGATTATATAGTTGATGTAATTTTGTATTTGTTTAGGAGGCCATAACCATATCATGTATTTGTATGAGATGCATGTCTGTATGTTAAATGGTTTAACAACGAATAAAATAAAGCGATTAAATCCCTCAATACTTGTGTGCCTTCCAATGAATGACATCATCAAGACTAGAATCAATGAAGTGTGGGTCTGCCAAGCAAGGTACATTTATCTATTCTAGTGAGGCACAATAGGATAAAAGTAATATCGATTGTCAACCATTGGATTTTGATTGGGTATATTCAATATGATTGAAAAACCTAGAGGCACCAATATTAAGTCATGTTTTTCCTTCCAATGAATAACACTTAGTTAAGACTAGAGGCGATGAAGTGTGGGTCTGCCAAAGCAGGGTACCTTTATCTATTCTAGTAAAACGCGATAGGATAAAAAGTAATATCCGACTGTTATTCATTGGGTTTTGACTTAACTAGGTATATTCAATAGGATTGAAGAACCTATAGGCACTAAGTTAGGCATTAATTCATAAGATGAATTAGAATAAGAGTTATTCACCTAACTATATATCCAAGAGTTGTATGAGATACAATTGGAAAGCGTGTTCCTACCTAAATAACCTTTTTTTAAGCGATCAGCCAAAGCTGACTTAAAATTAGGTGAAATATGGATCTTGGCCCACTAGAAAATCTAGTGATGGGATTTTCTGATTCTTTATATTGAGGGTACTTGTTTTGAATCAAAATAGTGGGAGGCATATTTAATTAAAGACCTTGTTAAATATGTTTTATGATACTTACGTGCATAATTTTGAACACAACAAATAATCTTTTACTGCGATCTGTCCTTGGGAAGAACAAACTCTGGAATTAACTTTCTAGACTGGTATAAAGACCTAAGGATTGTCCTTAGGCATGACAAAGGCTGCATGTCCTGGAAGGGCCTATTCTTGAAACACTCGTTGCAAGTGCTTTGAAAGCTAACAAGGATGCTTTTAGAAAGCATCTGGATGTTGCTCTCGGTGTAGGTTACCTATGCTTGCTACCATGAATGCTGAAAACAACATGAGAACATGGAGGCATAAAATATAATTGTACACTTAAAGAGACTTTATCAAGGACAAGCTAGGCTTGAACGGTTTGAAGTCTCAAAAGCACTTTATCAATCTAGTCTGGCAGAGGGAACCCCTGTTGGTGCGTATGTACTCAAAACAATTGGGTACATTGAAAACCTAGAAAGGCTTGGATTCCCATTAGGCCAAGAGTTGGCCACTGATCTTGTCCTGCAATCGTTGCCGGACAGCTGTAGTCAATTCGTCATGAACTACAACATGAATGAATTTGACAAACCACTTCCAGAATAGCTAAGCATGTTAAGAACAACTGAGCAAAACATTAATAAAGGTAAAGGGAAGGTCATATTGATGGTCCGACCAGGAAAGGGCAAGGCAAGAAGAAGTTCAAGAAGCCCTATTTCAAACCAAAGGACAAAGGCAAGAATAAGCCTAGTATCTCTGATTTGAAGCCTATGGCGGGATAGTTATGGAAGGAAATGTTTCCACTGTGGCCAAATCAGGACATTAGAAACTGTGTGTAAAGTACCTGGAGGAGATCAAGAAGGGAGTGAGTCTTCCATTTCAAGTATTTATGTTGTAGAAGTCAATTTACCTACTACTGCACCTTGGGTATTGGATACCAGATGTGGATCTCACATTTGTGTGAATGTGTAGGATCTAAACGGAATAGGTCAATTGGCTAAAGGAAAAGTCGACCTACGTGTGGGAAATGGAGCAAGAGTTGCTGCCTTAGCCGTAGGAACCTATTATTTAACTTTGCCAACTGGACTAGTTATTGAACAACATAATTGTTATTTTGTGGCTACCATTACTGGGAATTTAAATTCTGTTTCTTGTTTAGAAAAGAGTGTTTTTATAAAGAGTAATTCAATTTATTTGAATGATATGGTTGTGCAAAGTTGAACAATATGTTCTTGACATGGAAGTGCCTATATCTATAACATAAGTTCTAAGAGGGTCAAAATAAATGATTTGAACCCAACTTATCTTTGGCATTGTCACTTGGGCTACATAGATGAGAAACACATATCCAAACTCCATCAAGATGGCTATTTGGAATCTTTTGATTTTGATTCAATTGAGAGATATGAATCTTGTCTATTAAGGAAGATGACCAAAACCCCATTCACTGGAAATGGTGAGAGGGCTGGTGATCTTCTTGGTCTCATACATAGTGATGTATGTGGGTCCATGGGCACAATGGCTAGAGGAGGTTTTTAATACTTCATCACTTTTACTGATGATTTCAATACATATGGATTTGTGTATCTGATGGAACACAAATCTGAATCCTTTGAAGAGTTCAAGGGATTTAAGAATGAAGTAAAACCAACTTGGCAAGACTATTAAAACACTTCAATGAGATCGAGGAGGAGAATACTCGAGCCAACAATTTGATGACTATCTAAGAGTGTGGGATAACATCTCAACTCACTCCTCCTGGAACACCTCAATGAAATGGAGTTTCAGAAAGGAGAAATCGAACTCTATTAGATATGGTTCAATCTATGATGAGTCATACTGATCTCCTCGACTACTATTGGGGTCATGTTTAGTTAACAGTAGCCTTTACACTAAACCGCTTTTCATCTAAGGCTGTCATAAAGACACCATATGAGATATAGACTGTGAAACGACCTAGTATGTATTTTATGAAGATTTGGGGTTGTGAAGCTTATGTGAAACTACAAGTTTCAGATAAGATAGGACCCAAATCAGATAAATGCTTATTTGTGGGATACCCAAAAGAAACTGAGGGTTACTACTTCCATAATCCTAGCAAAGGCAAAGTGGTTGTCGCTAGAACTGCGTATTCTTAGAGAAGGAATCTGTCTCTAAGAAAATTTAAATTCCTTTTTTTCCATTTTTATGTAAATAAAAATGTTAGTAAAACAAAAAATATTACTGGAAAGAAAAAAGAATAGATATTTTGAGACCATTAAAAAAATCTCTTGATGAATTCGAGTTCGAGACTCGAAATTCAACAAAGTAGAGTACGCGAGTAGAGTAGATCTTAAATCATCTCTCAAACCAAGAAAGAAATATTGAAGAAGTAGAGTCGGGTTTGAAGGGAATCAAGCATATGGTCAGGGTGCAGCGGAAATAAATGGATTCCCTCCCTTGTTATGATCGTTTTGCGAAAACACGAATCAAGGCATAAAAGGTATTGAAACGAAAGGTCGTACCTTATTAGGATTACAAACGAGGCAAGAGTAGACGCGTCTATATTGTTATCCATGCAAACAGCCGTACTAGGAAACCCTCCTCAGCTCTGCTAATAGCCTTAGAGAGTAAAAAGCGATTGCTCATGTGTATCTGGGGTAGTGCATCTCGTGCTCTATTTATAGAGTGGTGGCTAGGGTTTTACCCCCTCACTCACTTAACCCTCACACTTATGGGCCTGGCCCATTATGTAATAATTCTAATTAAATTAAATTAGAATTATTATCCTTTTCCTAGTGGCTTGTTGTATGCGTGTGACCCAATAGGATTTTAATATTTGGTTATGATATTAAAATAAAACCCTTTTATATTTAATATCATAAATAGTGAGCGGTATCTAGCAACACATCACTATCCAAATATTGAGATTATCAATAACTTTGATAAATCCTATTTTATGATAATAATTTATATTATTTGTCCCTTTGTCCAAATATCTAATTGAACACAAGTGCATGGATTGTGTCAACCTTGTATAGTTCAATTTATATTTTCTTGATCCCCAAAGACTGTACAAAAAATAAATATCTCATATTTATCCTCCTAAGCATGGCCATGCATTTTTTAGTCTCACTTTATCAAGAGGCCTACGATATAACTCATGTTACATAGGAAGGAAAATCCCATCTAGGGCACTCACATTCCTCCACATAATTTATTAGATGTCCAAATACCAACATTATGATCACCCTGTTACAGGTAACGTTTGATGATATTCAAAACACCTAATTCCTTATGTAGGAATCATAGTGATTTCAGGTCAAAGGACTTTATATATAACATTTATCAATTTAAGAAACGTTCATGACACTTATGTAACAATCCATGCAACGTTCTTAAGGTGGGTCTGTCCAGTACACCATTACTCTTAATGTGTACCTATGTGAGCACATGATATCTCATATCCATGATCTGTGAGATATGATCATCAATGAACTCACATACTAGTCTAAATGCATCTTTGTCCTAAGATGACACTTGACTAGGGACTTTAAGAATAGTTCTTCATAAGATCTCACGATCAAGTCATCTACTTGATTTCTTATGAAGTTTATGCTTACTATTCTAAGGACATTAATTATATTCT
This sequence comes from Sesbania bispinosa, assembly GCA_026901365.1. NCBI lineage: Eukaryota > Viridiplantae > Streptophyta > Magnoliopsida > Fabales > Fabaceae > Sesbania > Sesbania bispinosa. The sequence continues at coordinate 338,330 of QLOH01000226.1, read as the reverse complement.
AAAAGAATAAGTTTGCCTTTATAAAATAACATGATACAAGTGATGGATGTTCATAAATATATATAAGTCTCTAGTGCATATTCCTAACAATCTCCCACTTGCACTAGAGACATTCAAACATAACTCTTATGCCCAATGATCTAGTGTGCCCTTCATGTTTCTGCTGCACAAGGGGTTTAATGGGTTTGTAAGAGCGACTGTTTCTTGCTTCGAACTTTTCTAGCTCACAGAGCAACCATTCAAACAAAACATTTAACCTGATTGCGATCTTCAATTATCTTTGTCGGTTTGGAAGCTAGCATCAGTGTAACCCTATACAAGCAGCTCTTCCTCCCCTCCATATTTCAAGAATGAATCCTTAGTTCTTCTCAAGTACTTACGGATGTTCTTGACTATTGTCCAGTGACCTTCACCAAGATCAGACTGGTATCTGTTAACCATGCTTAAAGCATATGATATTTTTGGTTGAGTACATGACATGGCAAACATGATAGATCCTATAGCGGATGCATAAGGAATCTTATTCATGCGACCTCTCTCTTCTTCACTGGAAGGAGAATGAGCCTTAGATAGGCTTATACCAGTACTTAGGCAAAAGATCCTTTCTTAGAATCTTGCATGTTAAACCGTTTTAACACTTTGTCTATATATGTACTTTGACTTAGGCCAAGTAATCTTCGAGATCTATCTCTATAGATCCTGATACCTAACACATAGGTCGCTTTGCCCATATATTTCATAGAAAAACAATTTCCTAACCAAGTCTTTACAAACTGAAGGGTAGGAATGTCATTTCCTATGAGGAGTATGTCATCTACATACAAAACCAGATAAGCAACTATATTGTCACTAACCATTTTGTAGACACAAGGTTCATCCTCATTTTTAATGAAACCAAACTGATTTACAGCTTCATCAAAATGAAGATTCCAGCTTCTAGAGGCTTGCTTTAATCCATAAATGGATCGTTGCAACTTGCATACCTTTCCAGTATTTCAGGTATAACAAAAACTTCAGGTTGTGTCATATACACATCTTTAATAAGGCTCCTATTTAGGAAAGCTGTCTTTATACCCATTTGCCAGATTTCATAATCATGGTAAACTGCAACAGCAAGCAAGATCTGAACATATTTAAGCATGACAACTGGGGAAAAAAGGTTTCAACATAGTCCATACTATGAATTTGCATGAAACCCTTAGCCACCAACCGTGCTTTAAAGGTACTTACATTACCATCCATGTCAGTTTTTCCTCTTTGAAAACCCACTTGCATCCTATGGGTTTTATCCCTTTGGGTGGCTCAATCAAGGTCCATACCTTGTTAGTGTACATGGAATCCATTTCAGATCTCATGGCATCAAGCCATTTCTCAGATTCTTAGACTCAAAAGAGCTTCTTGGTAGATCACTGTTTCACCTTGATCCATTAGCAATAATCCCTTTCCTGAGACACAAGGAAACCATATCTCTCAGTTTGGTGACGTACCCTATCTGACCTACGCAAGTCTTGCGCTACTTGAGCAGGTGGATCCATAACACTTTGTGGTATCTGCTCTTGTTCCATTACCAGCTCATTGTTATTCTGTGTTACTTGCATTTCTTCAAGTTCTACTTTCCTCCCACTTATTTTCTTAGAGACAGATTCCCTCTCTTAAGAATACAACAGTCCTAGCGACAAACCACTCTGCCTTTGCTAGGATTATGGAAGTAGTAACCCTCAGTTTCTTTTGAGTATCCCACAAATAAGCACTTAACTGATTTGGGTCCTAGCTTATCTGAAACTTGGATTTTCACAAAGCTTCACAACCCTAAATCTTCATAAAGACATACTAGGTCGTTTCCCGGTCCATATCTGATATGGTGTCTTTATGACAGTCTTAGATGAAAAACGGTTTAGTGTGAAGGCTACTGTTAACAAAACATGACCCCAAAAGGAGTCGGGGAGATCAGTATGACTCATCATAGATTGAACCATATCTAATAGAGTTCAATTTCTTCTTTCTGAAACTCCATTCCATTGAGGTGTTCCAGGAGGAGTGAGTTAGATTTATCCCACACTCTTTAGATAGTCATCAAATTGTTGGCTTGAGTATTCTCCACCTCGATCTCATTGAAGTATTTTAATGGTCTTGCCAAGTTGGTGTTTTATACTTCATTCTTAAATTCCTTGAACTCTTCAAAAGATTCGGATTTGTGTTCCATCAGATACACGAATCCATATGTACTGAAATCATCAGTAAAATTGATGAAGTATTGAAAACCTCCTTTAGCCATTGTGCCCATGGGCCCACGTACATCACTATGTATGAGACCAAGAAGATCACCAGCCCTTTCACTGTTTCCAGTGAATGGGGTTTTGGTCATCTTCCTTAATAGACAAGATTTATATGTCTCAATTGATTCAAAATCAAAAGATTCCAAATAGCCATCTTGATGGAGTTTGGATATGCGTTTCTCATCTATGTAGCCCAAGTGACAATGCCAAAGATAAGTTGGGTTCAAATCATTTTTGACCCTCTTAGAACTTATGTTATAGATAGGCACTTCCATGTCTAGAACATATTGTTCAACTTTGCACAACCATATCATACAAATAAATTGAATTATTCTTATAAAAACACTCTTTTCTAAACAAGAAATGGAATTAAAATTCCCACTAATGGTAGGCACAAAATAACAATTATTTAGTTCAATAACTAGTTCAGTTGGAAAAGTTAAATAATAGGTTCCTACGGCTAAGGCAGAAACTCTTGCTCCATTTCCCACACGTAGGTTGACTTCTCCTTTAGCCAAAACCTACTTCGTTTAGATCCTTCACATTCACATTAATGTGAGATTCACATCCGTATCCAATACCCAAGATATTTAAGTAGGTAAATTGACTTCTATAACATATATCTCTAAAGCGGAAGTCTCACTTCCCTTTTTTTTGATCTCCTCCAGGTACTTTACACAGTCTCCAATGTCCTGATTAGCCACAGTGAAACAATTTTTCCTTAGCTATCCCACCCATAGGCTTCAAAACAAAGGTACTAGGCTTATCCTTGTCGTTGTCCTTTGGTTTGAAATAGGGCTTTTGAACTTCTTCTTGCCCTTTGCCTTTTCCAGGTTGGACCATCAATATGGCCTTCCTTTACCTTTATTAATACTTTGCTCAGCTGTTCTTAACATGGTTAGCAATTCTGGCAGTGGTTTGTCAAATTCATTCATGTTATAGTTCATGATGAATCGACTATAGCTGTCCAGCAACGATTGCAGGACAAGATCAGTGGCCAACTCTTAGCCTAATGGGAATCCAAGCCTTTCTAGGTTTTCAATGTACCCAATTGCTTTGAGTACATGAGCACCAACAGGGGTTCCCTTTGCCAGTATACATTGATAAAGTGCTTTTGAGACTTCAAATCGTTCAAGCCTAGCTTGTCCTTGATAAAGTCTTTTAAGTGTACAATCATATTGTACGCCTCCATGTTCTCATGTTGTTTTCAGCATTCATGGTAGTAAACATAAGGCAACCTACATCGAGAGTAACATCTTAATGCTTTCTAAAATCATCCTTGTCAGCTTTCGAAGTATTTGAAATGAGTGTTTCAGGAATAGGCCCTTCCAGGACATACAACCTTTCCTAAGGACAATCCTTAGGTCTTATACCAGTCTAGAAAGTTAATTCCAAACAGTTTGTCCTTCTCAAGGACAGATCACAATAAAAGTTACTTGTTGTGCTCGTTGCTATGCACGTAAGTATCATATAACAAACATATTTAATAAGGTCTTTAAATAAATATGTCTCCCACTATTTTGATTCAAAACAAGTACCCTAATATAAAGAATCAGAAAATCCCATCACCAGATTTTATAGTGGGCCAAGATCCATATTTCACCTAATTTTAAGTCAGCTTTAGCTGATCGCTTAAGAAAAGGTTATTTAGGTAGGAACACACTTCCAATTGTATCTCATACAACTCTCGGACAGTCAGGTGAATAACTCTTATTCTAGTTCATCTTATGAATTAATGCCTAACTTAGTGCCTCTAGGTTTTTCAATCCTATTGAATATACCTAGTTAAGTCAAAACCCAACGGATGACAGTTGGATATTACTTTTATCCCATCGCGCCTCACTAAAGTAGATAAATGCACCCTGCTTTAGCAGACCCACATTTAATCGATTTTTGCCTTGACGAGTGCCATACATTGGAAGGCAAAACATGACTTAATATCGGTGCCTTTAGGTTGTTTTCAATCTTATTGAATATACCCAATCAAAACCCAATGGTTGACAATTGGATATCACTTTTATCCTATCACGCCTCACTAAAATAGATAAAGGTACCCTGCTTTAGCAGACCCACTCTTCATCGATTCTAGCCTTGACAAGTGTCATTTATTGGAAGGCATAATAAGCATTGAGGGATTTGATCGCTTTATTTTTCCATTCCTTTGTTAAACCTTTTAACAAAAACATAATCGCCCCTCACTAAAATAGATAAATGTACCCTGCTTTAGCAGACCCACACTTAATCCATTCTAGCCTTGACGAGTGTTATTCATTGGAATAAAAAACATAACTTAACATTCCCTTCGAGGGATTTGTCGCTTTAATTTTATTTGTTGTTAAACCATTTAACATACAAGCATGCATCTCATACAAACACATGATATGGTTATGGCCTCCTAAGAAACCAATACAAAATTACATCAACTATATAATCTTGTATATAATCTTGAGCTTTCCAAGCTCCCACTGAATCCATGCTGCATGTCCTCCAGGTTACATTACATAACAAGAAGAAACCTCGTTTTAACAAACGAGGGGATAAGATGAGAACAGAATTACAAGAGGAATGATTAGAGGTAAGGCACGACACGCAGGTCGTATTTAAATTAAAACAACTAAGGTCATAACCAACCATCATGCAAATTCAACATCCATTGATTGTAAAACAAGTGATATAATAAGATGTATATATATTAAGCGAGGTTTGATTGATAGCGCATACGAAAAAAAAAACACACTATGCAGTGTAGCACGGGGGTCCCGACAGAAAAATTAAATTTGATAAACATTCAACCAATCATCAATAAGTGTCTCGCATCAAATGAATACTTCACAAACCGATAAACTAGTGAGTCCCTCGTATCATTTGAATACATTCTTGTCACAAATCGATAAGTGGTATGTTTATCGCAACCAACATTGAGTCAAGACAATGTTTCAATAATTGAACCCTTTGATGCCCAAGACATGAACGTTTCATGTTCCATGGGACCCTCCAAATTATAACATATAAACATATATACATCGCACATGAAACAATCAATAAAGGGAACAAAATAAACTGATTCTGAAGGTTGCGCTTCACTTGCGCTTTACCTGCGCTCCACCTGCGCTACAACGCAGGTGAAGCGCAAGTATCAGAATCGAAATACGTAAACTGCGCTTCAGTCTGCGCTACAGCCTAGCTTGCAGCGCAGGTTGCAGCCCAGATATCAGCGCTACGTTTTTTCAGCAAAAAACAACAAAAAAATCATAATCTTCACAAGATTAAAAGCCTAAAACGTGTTTATCGCAAACCAAAGCTCTGATACCAATTGAAGGGAATCAAGCATATGGTCAGGGTGCAACGGAAATAAATGGATTCCCCCCTTGTTATGATCGTTTTGCGAAAACACGAATCAAGGCATAAAAGGTATTGAAATGAAAGGTCGTACCTTATTAGGATTACAAATGAGGCAAGAGTGGTCGTGTCTCTATTGGTATCCACGCCAACAGTCGTACTAGGAAACCCTCCTCAACTCTGCTAGTAGCCTTAGAGAGTAAAAAGCGATTGCTCATGTGTATCTGGGGTAGTGCATCTCATGCTCTATTTATAGAGTGGTGGCTAGGGTTTTACCCCCTCACTCACTTAACCCTCACACCTATGGGCCTGGCCCATTATGTTATAATAATTCTAATTAAATTAAATTAGAATTATTATATTTTCCTAGTGGCTTGTTGTATGCGTGTGACCCAATAGGATTTTAATATTTGGTTATGATATTAAAATAAAACCCTTTTTATATTTAATATCATAAATAGTGAGCGGTATCTAGCAACACATCACTATCCAAATATTGAGATTATTAATAACTTTGATAAATCCTATTTTATGATAATAATTTATATTATTTGTCCCTTTGTCCAAATATCTAATTGAACACAAGGGCATGGATTGTGTCAACCTTGTATAGTTCAATTTATATTTTCTTGATCCCCAAATAGACTGTACAGAAAATAAATATCTCCTATTTATCCTCCTGAGCATGGCCATGCTTTTTTAGTCTCACTTTATCAAGAGGCCTACAGATATAACTCCTGTTACATAGGAGGGACAAATCCCATCTAGGGCACTCACATTCCTCCACACAATTTATTAGATGTCCAAATACCAACTTTATGATCACCCTGTTACAGGTAACGTTTGATGATATTCAAAAACATAATTCCTTATGTAGAATTCGTAGTGATTTCAGGTCAAAGGACTTTATATATAACATTTATCAATTTAAGAAACGTTCATGACACTTATGTAACAATCCATGCAACGTTCTTAAGGTGGGTCTGTCCAGTACACCATTACTCTTAATGTGTACCTATGTGAGCACATGATATCTCATATCCATGATCTGTGAGATGTGATCATCAATGAACTCACATACTAGTCTAAATGCATCTTTGTCCTAAGATGATACTTGACTAGGGACTATTTAAGAATAGTTCTTCATAAGATCTCATGATCAAGTCATCTACTTGATTTCTTATGAAGTTTAATCTTACTATTCTAAGGACATTAATTATATTCTAAAAGAATAAGTTTGCCTTTATAAAATAACATGATACAAGTGATGGATGTTCATAAATATATATAAGTCTCTAGTGCATATTCCTAACAAAAGTGAGACTGCAAAATGCATGGCCATTCTCAGGAGGATAAATATGAGATATTTATTTTTTGTACAGTCTACTTGGGGATCAAGAAAATATAAATTGAACTATACAAGGTTGACACAATCCATGCCCTTGTGTTCAATTAGATATTTGGACAAAGGGACAGATCATATAATTATTATCATAAAATAGGATTTATCAAAGTTGTTGATAATCTCAATATTTGGATAGTGATGTATTGCTAGATACCGCTCACTATTTATGATATTAAATATAAGAGGATTTTTATTTAATATCATAACCAAATATTAAAAGCCTATTGGGTCACACGCATACAACATGCCACTAAGAAAGGATAATAATTCTAATTTAATTTAATTAAAATTATAACATAATGGGTCAGGCCCATAAGTGTGAGGGTTAAGTGAGTGAGGGGGTAAAACCCTAGCCACCATTTTATAAATAGAGCATGAGATGCACTACCCGATACACATGAGAAATCGCTTCTTACTTTCTAAGGCTACTAGTAGAGTTGAGGAGGGTTTCCTAGTCCAGCTGTTGGCGTGGATACCAATAGAGACGTGGCTACTCTTGCCTCGTTTGTAATCCTAATAAGGTACGACCTTTCGTTTTAATATCTTTATGCCTTGATTCGTGTTTTCGCAAACGATTCTAACAAGAGAGGGAATCCATTTATTTCCGCTGCACCCTGACCACATGCTTGATTCCCTTCAGATACTCATAGTGCCCATACCTAGCTCTAAAAGCAGTCTTAGGTATATCCTCTTCCTTAACTCTAATCTGATGATAGCCCGACCTAAGATCGATCTTGCTAAACACACTCGCCCCCACTAACTGATCCATTAGATCATCTATCCTAGGCAAAGGATACCTATTCTTAACGGTTACCTTGTTCAATTGGCGGTAATCTGTACACAACCTCATACTACCATCCTTCTTCTTTACTAACAAAACAAGCGCTCCCCAGGGTGATACACTAGGCCTCACAAACTTCTTCTCTAACAAGTCTTCTAGTTGTTTCTTAAGCTCTCCTAATTCTATGGGTGACATCCTATATGGTGCAGTTGAAATCGGTCCCGTACCTGGTACTAAATCTATAGAAAACTCTATCTCTCTCTCAGGTGGTAGACTAGACACATTATCTGCAAACACCTCAGGATACTCACACACTACAGGTATCTCACTAACAGTAGCACTATTCTCAGATTTCAAAGAAGCTAATAACATGTAAACCTGGGCATCTTCCCTCAGAGATGCCTTTACTTGGTTGGCAGTCAAAAGGTCCTTATTCTTACTCTCAACAGGGTGACCAAACACAACAAATTTATCAGCACAATTTAAAAGAACATGATTGGAAGATAACCAGTCCATACCAAGAATAACATCTAGTTGACTTAGAGGCAAACAAATCATATCAACTAGGAATTCTCTATCATTACCAAGAATAGAACAGTTTAAGCACACATCAGAAGTAGAAACTGACCCACTAGCTGGCATTTCCACACTCAATATAAAAGACAAGGAATAAACGGGAAATTTTAACTTAGACACACAAGCATGTGATATGAAAGAGTGAGTCGCACCAGAATTAAATAGAACAACTAAAGGATTACCCGCAATGAAACCAGTACCTTGGATCAAATCTTCGAATTGAGCAGTTTCAGTACCACTCAAGGCAAAGAATCTCCCAGTAGTTTGAGGTTTACTGGCACTTCCACTAGCACCTCCACTTGCTGTTGCAGCTCCTTGCTTCTTCTTTTGAGGACAATCACGGGAAATGTGTCCCCTCTCTTTACAGATGTAATAGGTGACCTCTGAGTCTCCACATTGGTTTGCTTTATGTCCCTCCTTCCCGCATTTGAAACAAGTGATAGGAGTGGTATAGCCAACACCTCCTCCCTTGGACGCTTGGCTAGCCGACGGAACGTGGCTCTTCTTCTGCACTGTGCCCTCATTGACGCCTCCAAACTTGGAGGCCCCCGTTGCACGAGAATATGGTTTGCCCTTGTTAGATGCTTGGAACTTGTTCTGACTTCTCAAAGGCCCTCCACTCTTGTAATGTGCCGCTTTAGCCCTGCTGTCTTCATCATAAATCTTGCACTTTTTCACCAGCTCGTGAAAGCACATCATCCCTTGGTAGTTGAACACTTGCTTGATCTCTGGACGAGACCGCTGAGAAACTTTACACACTTCGACTCTTCATTGTCAGGTCCCTCATAAGTAGGGCAGAATCGTACTAGCGCTTCAAACTTGGATACGTAGTCTGCCACGGTGCCATCCCCTTGCTTTAACTCAAGGAACTCGATCTGTTTCTTGTTACGAACATCATGGGGAAAGTACTTCTCAAAGAACGCCCTCTTGAATTTATCCCAGCTCAACGCGGTGCTCTCATCGATCATCCTCTGATAAGTGCTCTGCCACCAGAACCCGACATCCTCTGATAGCATGAATGCGGCTAACGTCACCATTTGTAGCATCAGACAGTCCATCGCTCTAAAGATCTTCTCGATCTCGAATATCCAGTAAGCAGTGTCGTCAGGGTCATAACTCCCATGGAAAGTAGGTGGATGGTTCCTCTGGAACCGTGCAAGCCAATCCACCTCATGATGTTGGTTTAGGTTGCCAACAGCCTGCGCCATAGCCATTAAGGCATCGACATCGCTCGATCATTCCTACCCCTATCCATTACTCTTCTTGTTCACAGGAAAGTAAACAAGTCACACAATTAATTCAATCAAGTCAAACAACACAATTCAATCAATCAATCAATCAATCATCATAATAACACCACAAAAGCATAGTAAACTCATAACTCAAGGTCGGTGAACCGACTTGCTCTAATACCAACTAATGTGACACCCTTCTACCCCAAACTCTTACATATTCAGTAATTCGAGATTTAGAAAGATAACATCCCACAAAGGGTAAAAAGGTTCACATTTCTCATCATTCAAAACGTCATTTATTTCAAAGTCAACTAATTCAAAATAGAAAGAGAAGTCAATTGTTTTCAAAAAATACTTAAGCAGCGGAATCAACATCAAAATAACCTACTGGCCATGTAAGGCACTTAAACAGTTTATAAAGTCATTTCCTAAAATAGAGAATACAAAAAAAAATCCCCAACAGTATACCCTGATGTCACATATATCAGAGCGTCTCTCCCTTCAATTAATACTCGACACCAGTTGTGTCATCATCATCACCTGTAAAATTAACCACAGTGTAACGGTGAGGAAAAGAATACCACTCATACATACACATAGAAGGCTACCCTATCCTCACCCACATATAATCCTCATTATCATCAAGTAATCACATACTCATTTCATCTTACATCTTAATTATCAAACATCTTATCTCAGCATAAATAAACGAATCACACTTTATAAGTCATCAATCTCATTCTCAATATATAATAGTCATCTCAACAATATATCTCATAACATGCTAATGTAATTTAATATCATTATCAAATTCAACGTATGTTCATTAATCATCATGGATATTAAAATATCATCACAGTCATCATAAACATCATAATCATCATACTCATCATAATCATTATAATCATCATACTTATCATAATCATCATAATCATCATCCCAAGGGTCATGACTTAGAACTCTGCACGATGGGCGTTCCTCATCAATCTCCCTAGTTGTCACCAATGATGGATCCCATCATGGTCTTTGCACCCCCTCTAATGGGTCTGTGCAGTTCACCTCCCCGAGTTGCACGTCGCCCCTGTCTAGGCTTGTGCATCTCAAGTACAACACCTCCCTGAGTTACACTCGCCTCTCACTAGGCTTGTGCACCCCAAGTACAATCACCTCCCTGAGTTACACTCGCCTCTCACTAGGCTTGTGCACCTCAAGTACAATCACCTTCCTGAGTTACACTCGCCTCTCACTAGGCTTGTGCACCTCAAGTATAATTAACTCCCTGAGTTACACTCGCCTTACTAGGTTTGTACACCTCAAGTACAATCACCTCCCTGAGTTACACTCGCCTCTCACTAGGCTTGTGCACCTCAAGTACAATCACCTCCCTGAGTTACACTCGCCTCTCACTAGGCGTGTGTACCTCAAGTACAACATCATATATACTCACGCATCATCAACATCGTAAGATCAATTACATCATCATCATTATATCATCATAACATCATCATTCATCCTCATCATAAATCATCATAAATCATAATCATCATAACACACATCATATGCTCAATTCATCAATATATCATCATCATAACACACATCATAACTCAATGCCTCAGTATATCATCATATATACACACTCATATACTCATTACATCGCCATATTATAAGCATCTAACATCATATAAGATATTCATATCATCAAGATTCATAAAATCAGTCATCAATCAACATTTTTCATCATACCATACTCAACATATACATATATTAAGTCAAATTTAAAACCTTAGAGGGTCTTATGGTAGCCCTTACTACCCAAATACTCCCACATGCACATACAAGCAGCACCCTCTCCCCCACCGCACCTTGAAGTGAAGATCGAAAACAAGGAAGACTCTTTCTTGATTCTTGATGATCACTTTGCAGCAACCTCCTCTTGAGACTTGGTTTCTCCCCTCCTTAGCGTTTCGGTCTCTGACGATTTGAAGAATAAGGTTAGGGTGAACTGATAACCTCTCCTTACTAAAATTCCTATATGGGCTTGGGCCCATCCTCAACCCCCTTATCTTCTTTTTAAATTTGAACTAGCTTTATGGATAAAACTACTCATAATATTAATTCTATTATTTATCATTTATTTCATCTACTTTATTAATTTAATTTAATTTAATTTAATTTTACTTAATAAAATTCAGGATGTTACACATCTCATTCTTTTGTAACTCCTCCACCAAGTAAGATGTTTCTTGATTGTGGTGTTGAGTGGAGAAGCTTGGAGAGGCTATTATAAAACTACTTAGGAGCCTGGAGAGGCCTTGTAAGGAGAATACTTAGGAGCTTGGAGAGACCTTGTAAGGAGAATACTTAAAAGGCTAGAGAGGCTCTGTAAGAAGAATACTTGGTTAGTTGCATGAAGAGGCAGTTGATAACAAAGAATACTTGTAACTTTGAGAAGTTAGTGAAAATATCACCTTGTGCGGTGACTGGATGTAGCCCAAGGTTTGTTGGGTGAATCAAGATAAATTTGTTGGTGTTCTCTTCTTCCTGCACTCTATTTGCTAATTATGTGCATTCTAAATTGTTTAGTGCAAATTGCGTCTTAGTGCAAACTGCGTATTATGGGCACTAGATGTTCACACAAAATTCCTAGAGCTTAAAGACCCAAGTGTTTTTCTTGGATCCCTAAGGGTTTGTCAAAGGATGCTGAATATCTAGATACCCCCTATTAACCCGCATGCCTCTTCTTATAGTTGTTACTTCTTATCTTTTACTAGTCGTTTTTATCTCTTAGTTTGTTATTCATAGAAATTTTGTTTTGATTAGGATAAGGGTTATCTGTTAATGTTGATCTTTATGGATTTTTTGGGTCGTAGAGTGTTGGTTATGGGTTATGGGCTAATATCACTGGGTTGGAATCTTGTTGGACCATTTTTTTTTTTTACAGATAAGGCCTAATCAGATTCTGATGGGTCCAATATCTTCCTCAATAAATATGTTGAGGGATATTTCTTAGGGCTGGGCTTCGGTCGGTTATGGACGGATTCGGGCCCAAAAGGCCCAATCTGTTTTAAACCGACCATTATGAAATGTTGGGCCGCAACCGTCCATATGTGCCTTCGGGTAACTCGGTTCTCGGGTGGACGGTTTATTGGGCCAAACGAATGGGTTGTTACGGTTTGGGCCCATATTGGGCCAATTTTATAAGCCCTTTTTAATGTTTTAAAAGGTTTTTTTCCTTCTACCAAAAAAGAGGTTCTTTTTTAACTGTCAGTTTTTTTTTTAAAATAAGGGCTTGATTCTTAAATTAGCCATTTAAAAAATTAATTGCAACAATTTCTACTGCTCGTCTGGTTAGGCCTTGCATTGAAATCAATTTTTACCAATAAAAAATAATTTTTGGACAAATTTTTTACTATGCAAAGAATTAAATTAAAAGGGGGTAGAAGGGTACTCCAACCATTCCAAAATTACATAACAAAAGTACAAAACACCAAAATTAAATTTGATTGATTGCCTGTAGGGGACCAGACAGAAAGGTCCAACAAAACTTCATGGCATCACAAGCAGTCACCATGAATTGATAGCAGTATGAGAGAATCAAATTTTGAATAATTCCACAGCACAAACATTTAAAAAAACTAAAAACAAAGCAAGAAGCATAACCATATTCATGGCTAATTAATTACAATTAACCCTTTTGCTGACAATATATCACTAAAACCAAGTCTGAACATTTGAAGTTTCAAATTAAAAATAACAGATTTCATGTTCTATCCACAATGCTGGCAATCTAGCAGAGGTGCTGGCAGGAGTGTAGGAAGACTTCATGAATAACTAAATTGTTAAAAAATGAAATGTAAGAAAACTTATATAATGGAATTCCAAGTCAAGACACACCTAAAATGTAAGAAAATGCTTTACATGTAATACCCTCACCATACTTATAAACAACTCCAGGGACTAATTCATAGAAAATTTCTAATTTGAACCATCAAGTTGTTGTCTTCATTAAATATATGGCTGGTTTTATTTTTGTCCAAGTTATACAATTTTAGGGAAATAAGCCAAATTATCATCATTGACAAAAATCTGATAACAACTTAGTGTTGGACTACTTGTTCAATCGAAAGAATGCCTATATTTCCACAACCATAGTTAAACCCTTGAGAAGTTAGTAACAGAGATTTATCATTATTAGAATATAAATTACCTCAGGGTGGCATTATTATGTTGAACCCTGAATCCAACATAAGATTGCAAAGAGCCATCATCTTTAGGTATCGTACATTTAGATTGCTTTGAAACATAATTTAGAACCAGAGTTAATGAACTATATGAAACAGAACAGGGAAATCAAAAGTACTAAACTAATTTGCCAACACAAAGGGTATGAGAAACACAATATATATTTTTGCTTACCTTGATTTCCCTTAATGGAATCAATAAACTTTTCTCAATCTTTGAATCCAACCCCAGAAGCCGAGAGGCCAATTTAAAGTTCCTATTGGTGGAAAATCTCAAGTGTTCTAGCCTTCACATAAATAACAACTTTTAGCATCTAAAAAGAAATAGATTTAAGAATTAAAATAAATATACATAAGAATTAAAAAATAAGACAGGTATGCAAACCATTGTCATTTTCTCAAGCATTTCCACCTCACAAGCAAAAGTTCAGCTTAACAAAAAGTTATACGACAAAGATACATTTAAACTCATGTCTAACTTGTAACTCCAAAAAGGCCAAACAAGTATTACAACTGAAAATATAAGACAAAATTCTAAATTAGAAGAAAGATTAAACAAAGTTAAATGTGTGATTACAAGAAATTGACAATCAAGTATTACCGTTGACATTTTCTCACTCACGGTCAATATTCATTGGTTGTGACTGAGATGGACCACATCCAGCAACACTTGTACTACTACTAGCCACTCTATGAGCCACACTTCATTAATTTTCAAATATTTCATTTGGTATAGTGATGGTCTCAACCAATTAATTCTGAGCACATATTAGCGCCTCTACCATTTCAGGGTTGAGAGAGCTTCTGAAAGTGTCTATCACTCTACCACCAGGGTTGAATGCACTTTCTGAAGCAACTGTGGAAACTGGTGTAGCCAAAACATCCTTGGCCATAGCTGATAATATGGGGTACCTAGAGGAATTATTCTTCCACCAAAGGAGGAGGTCGATTTATCATCCCCATCTACACAAGACTCAGCCAAGTACCTCTCAAGTTCGTTTTTCAGGTCTATTGAATTTTGTTCTTTCAGGTGTTGCTTAAAAGCATATGCCCTTGCTAAATAGGATGAATTTTCATCAAGGATAGATGTTCCTCCTTAAGAAAAACCCTCTACTAGATCATGAGAAGACTGCCCAGATTGTTTGTCAAGGGCTGTCTTATACAAGTTATACATTCTTGATAAATTATTCTTCAAACTAGTGAACAAGTCATTTGCAAAAATTAGTTGATGTCTATACATATCTTCAAAAGACCATTCCACATATTTAAGCTTATACCGAGGGTCTAGTATAACACCAAAATAAAGAAGCTGGTGGATGTTCAAAATATTACCCCAATTTTGTCATTTTTTCTTCATTTCAAAACCCATTGTGGCATAATCTGTATTCAAGTTCATGGCTGCCCTCCGTAGGGATCCATTCGACCTCCTTCCTAGATCCTCATAAGCTTCATTCGGCCTCCTTCAATCAATAACAGAGCAAAAAAACACAAATTTATATTAATAAAAATTTATTATTTAAAAAAACAAAGCCTAAAATAAAAGTGATTACGAACCTTCTACGAACAAAGAGGAGACTGATAGCAGGATGAGTGTAGGATCTAGAATTGAGAAAAACCAACCGATTAGAATAAAAAAGTAGCAATTAAATGCGAAAATAAGGTGCAGGGCAACAACTTATTTTGCACAAGAAAATGATAGAAAATGAGAGAAAATGAAAGAAAAAGTGGAGAGGAGAAGAAATGGTAGGGACGCCACTGAAGCAGGAATCCACCCACAGCAGATAAGTCCAATGCCAGACGCCACTAATTCAGGAGAATTAGATAAGTCTCAGTATGGTTTGAGCAACAACCACCAAGCCTCACTCAACTCACCAAGGAGGAGAAATTTGGGCATAATGCCTTTACTATATTCATGTAAGTGTTCATTACAAGAGATGAGTCTCCTATTTATAGGAGAGGAGGGGGCGGCCAAGTGGGAAATAAATGGAAAAAAGAAGATGGTAGGAAAGCTATCCTAGTGGGTCTTGAACCCATGTCCCCAAGGCTATGTGGCTAAGCTAAGACTTAAGCCATAAACCCACAATTAGCGCCCAAAACTAGGAGGAAAAGAAAGATGAGTAAAATTCTATCCTATGTGGGAATTGAACCCAAGACTCCTAGGCCTTTTAGCAAGGCAACCTACTAACCAATAAACCTATACAAATAGTGCCCTACTCATACAAAATACAAGAGAGTCCTAATTAAGGGTAGTACATAGACCATGGGTCCTATTCCAGGATCAAGGGTGTCCTTCTTTAGGGTAGTGGTGTCCTTCTGTAGGGTAGTGTCCTTAAAAATGTAGGTCACCAACTTTCCCATTTCCTCCTTAATCTTCTTAGCTCTTCCTCTAGTCATTGGTCCAGTGATATCCTTGACGCTTCAATAGGATGTTGCGTGCTATGTCATCATCCCCTCCCCCTTGCGAAGGATTTGACCTCAAATCTGGATAGTCATCGCCTACATCAAAGAGGGAGAGATCAAAACATTGAAAGTAGCACTTACACCATACTCACCAGGAAGATCAATTTTATAGGCGTTGTCATTTAAGCGCTCCAAGACCTGAAAAGGTCCATCACCCTAGGAGAGAGTTTGGATTTCCTTTCATTTGGGAATCTTTCCTTGCGGAAATGAACCCAAACCCAATCCCAGGTTCAAATACCATCCGCCTACGCCCTCTGTTTGCGGTCTTTGTTTGGGAGGCCAACCTGCGCTCAATATTAGCTTTTACTTGAGCATGGAGTTTCTTAATAAACTCGGCCTTAGCTTTACCATCTTTATGCTCCACAAAAGAAGAGTTAGGGATAGGCAAAATATCAAGAGGAGTAAGAGGATTAAAACCATAAACAATCTCAAATGGAGTATGCAAAGTAGTAGAATGCTTGTTCCTATTATATGCAAACTCTATATGAGGCAAATATAAGTCCCATGATTTTAAACTCTTTTGAACCATAGCCCTTAATAATGTGCCTATTATCCTATTGACAACCTCTGTTTGTCCATCAGTTTGTGGGTGGCATGTGGTAGAGAACAGTAATTTTGTGCCTAGCTTGTGCCATAGGGTGCGCCAGAAATGACTAAGGAACTTAGTATCTCTATCGGACACTATGCTTCTAGGTATGCCATGTAAGCGAACTATTTCTCTAAAAAAAGATCTGCAATTTCTTGTGGCATTTACCTTTTGGCATGGAATGAAATGTGACATCTTTGAAAAGCGATCCACTACCACAAAGATTGAACTTTCCTCTTTGGGTCTTAGGTAACCCTACAATAAAATCCATGGTTAGGTCCAACCAAGGGCCTCAGGAATAGGAAGAGGAGTGTAGAGGCCATAGGGATTTACCTTTGATTTGGCACTTTTACATTTTATACATCTATCACAGTGTGCCTTAACGTGTGTGCTCATATGTGGCCAATAAAAGTGTTCTTGTAGAATCCCTAAGGTTTTGGGTACACCAAAGTGTCCCATAAGCCCTCCCTCATGGGCTTCCTTAACCAAAAGCTCTCTAATGGAGCAATGGGGAATGCACAACTTGTCCCCTTTGAAGAGAAACCCTTCGTGCCTATAGAATCCATCTTTTGCCATTGTTTCACAAGCCTTGTATTTCTCGGCAAAGAAGGAATCATGCACATATAATCCCTTTAAATTTTCGAAACCAAGTAGTTTTGCATCTAAGGTAGCTAACAAACTATACCTCCTTGAAAGAGCATCGGCCACTATATTGGCTTTGCCCTTCTTATATTTGATGACATAGGGAAATTGTTCAAGGAATTCAACCCATTTTGCATGTTTGTTAAGTTTCCCTTGTCCTTTGATGTACCTTAAGGATTCATGATCAGTATGTATCACAAATTCTTTAGGTAGGAGGTAATGTTGCCATGTTTGAAGTGCCCTCACCAAGGCATAAAATTCTTTGTCATAGGTGGGGTAATTCAACATTGCACCTTTGAGTTTTTCACTAAAATAGGCTATAGGATGTCCATCTTGCATTAAGACAGCCCTATTCCTACATTAGATGCATCACATTCGATTTCAAAGGATTTAGAAAAATCTGGAAGTCCTAAAATGGGAGCTTGCATAAGTTTTTCTTTAAGTTCTTGGAAAGCATCCGCTTGTGCTTTCTCCCATTTAAAACCCACATTTTTCTTAACCACTTCATTGAGAGGAGCAGCTATTGTGCTAAAGTTCTTGACAAACCTCTATAGAAGCTTGCCAAACCATGGAAGCTCCTCACATCTCCCACGGATTTTGGGGTGGGCCATTCTTTGATGGCTTTGATTTTCTCTTCATCTACTTGCACCCCTTGGGAGCTAATGACATAGCCTAAGAAAGTGACACTCTCTTTATAGAAAATACATTTTCCAAGATTTGCAAATAAGTGTTCCTTTCTTAGTGCCTTAAGTACATTTCTAAGGTGAATGATGTGATCTTCACAGCTTTTGCTATAGACAAGTATATCATCAAAATAAACAACTACAAGCTTGCCTAAGAAAGCTCGAAGCACATGATTCATTAATCTCATGAATGTACTTGGTGCATTGGTTAAGCCAAAAGGCATAACTAGCCATTCATATAGCCCATATTTTGTCTTGAATGTCGTCTTCCATTCATCCCTTCCTTGATTTGAATTTGATGGTAGGCACTTTTTAAATCAATTTTTGAAAAGATGCAGGCTCCATGTAATTCATCAAGTAAATCATCCAATCTTGGAATGGGATACCGGTATTTGACTGTTATGTTATTAACAACACGACAATCAATACACATTCTCCATGTACAATCTTTCTTTGGTACAATGATAACAGGAACAACACAAGGACTAAGAGATTCCTTAACCCAACCCTTACTAATTAATTCTCCTATTTGTCTTTGTATTTCCTGGGTTTCAACTGGATTAGTCCTATAAGCTGGCCTATTGGGTAGAACAACACCGGGTATGAGGTCTATTTGGTGCTCAATTCCTCTAAGAGGTGGTAATCCACTTGGAATATCCTTTGGGAAAATGTCCCCAAATTATGTTAAGAGATCTCTTATGTTTGGAGGAAGATCAAGATCGATCAAGGGATCTTTTTCTTCTTCTCCATTGGTTTCCTTACTAAGTAGTAGGAACCAAGGTTCTTCTTTGGTAACTTCTCTTTTTATCTTATTTTCCTTTACCAGGTGAATCCTATTAATCTCTTTTTCTAATTCCTTTTCTATTTTCTTAGATTCTTCTTCCTTTTTTGTCTATTAACCCTTAAGTTGGATTTGATCTCCCCTAATTTCACTAGAGGTCATAGGCATTAAGGTGAATTTAACATTTTGGTGGCAAAACCTATAGGTGTTGGAATACCCATCATGTTTTACGTTCTCTCATATTGCCAAGGTCTCCCTAAAAGAATGTGTGATGCTTCTAAGGGTATAACACCAAAGGTCATTTCATCTAGGTAATCCCCAATTTTGAACCTTAAGCTCACTTGCCTATCCACCATAAATTCTTCCTCATCACGCACCCATTGAAGTGTATATGGTTCTGGATGTGGGGTAGTAGGTAAGTTTAGCTTGTTAACTAAACTAAGGCTAGCTAAGTTGCTACTACTCCCTCCATCTATGATCACTAAACATACCCTATCTTCAAAGTGGCACCTAGTATGGAATATGTTCTCTCTTTGGCTCTCTTCTTCACCAAAGGGTGTTTCTAAGGCTTTCCTAAACAACAAGGTTGCCCTTTCCCCTTACCTCCTTCCTTCCATTCTCCTAGATTGGTTTTATGTTAAAGCTTTTAAGGACCTTTCCACTCAACTAAGTGTTTACACTCAATGGAATGTTAAACTCGTGTATGTCACTCTTTTTAGGTTTTTTCTATAATGAGACTCTCTTGCCTCTTCTACTCGGTTGGAGGTTGGTTAGATCTTGCAAAGACCAACGTGAGACTAAGTATTAACCCTTACCCAAATAGCGCGCACTAACAAAGAAAATACCTACTAAAGGAAGATTGGAAAATCCTAAGACAAAACAAGGAATTGATATGACAAAGAAAAGCTGGCACTCAAACACGCTTATACACAAGAGCAGACAACAAACAAGACAAGACGAAAGAAATTGCAAAGAGAATTGTTTTTGGTGATTTTTGAAAAGAGTTTCCAAAATTATCGTTTCTAGAAAAACAACAATTACAACTCAAAATATGGTATAGAGAAATGAAATGAAAAATTACAGTAAAATGTCAACTGTATTGTTGGGATATTTCTTTGTTTTGTTTTTCTATTTTTAAGATTTTTTTTGAATTTCTTTTGACTCTTTTGGGTGTCTTTTGACTTTTTCGCTTTGTTGTTGACTTTTGCACACTTTTTTTTTGCACCTCTCTTTGTATTTTTGGCACGTACGTACTTTTGTATTTTTCTTGCCTTTCTTTTTTTTTTGTCTTTTCCCCAACAGAAAATTACAGAAATTTGTACACAACGAAAAGAAAATAAATTGCAACTGCTGTAATTTTTTTGGAATTTTCTGACAGTAAACTGGTCCAAGTGGTACCAGAAAAAGCAAAAATAATGAATAAACTGATTTCAAAAAATTGTGAAAACGTAATGGCAACTTGATTTAAAAAATGGCCAAAAAATTGCTTAGCACTTTCTTGTTGATTATACAAAAGCAATACGGTCACAGAAACGCGCTTGGTTCAATTTTAAGATTGGAATTAAAATTTGAAGGAAAATCAACAATTAGAATTTGTTGATCTTCTTCCAATACTATGAACCAAAAAAGAGCCTATAGGTGAGCGTTTTGCAAAATCAAATAGAGAAAGTCCAAGGTAGAGATAGCAGTCAATCCAAATTTGTAATCAGAATGCCAAACAGACAGACAAACAGGAGTAGAAAAATTGAACAAAACAGAGCCAGAACAATGAGCATAAATTGGCAAAAAAAAAGAGGAAAATTGCGCAAAATAAATGGCACGAAATTAAAAGGGGGAAACTAAAATTAAAAGGATGGGGAGGACAGAATGTAAATGGCAGAATGTAAAAGGGGATGACAGAAGTAAAAGGATGGGGAGAGCAGAATGTAAAGGGGGAAGCGGAAATTAAAAGGATGGGGAGGACTGAAGTAAATGACTGAAAGTAAGGGGGAGGCGGAAAGTAAAAGGATGGGGAGAGAGCAGAAAAGTAAATGGTAGTAGAATGTAAAGAGGAGAGCAGAAATTAAAGGATAGGGAGAAGCGAAAATTAAATGGCGGAAAATAAGAGATGAATATGGGGATGAACAATTAATGGTGAAGGGGAGAAAAATGTAGGTGAACGATCTTTGGAAAAATGAAGACAATAATGCATGCTCTTACCACACTTCACCACAAACAAGCAGTTATATCAATTAATTTGCAAGAATCACTCAAGAACAAGTATGAGCAATTAAAGAGACATTTCATCAAACACCTAAGGGGTGGGATTAGCGGCCCAAAAACAGCCCCATACTAGCAAGAATTCAAGCAACTCAATCAAGACAAACAAGTGCTGATAGCAGCAGAAAGGCACCTCTGGCCCGAGAAACAGTCCAAGTCCAAATTACAATTGAAAGAGGGATGGAATTACACTAAAATTGATGAAAATTTTGCACAAAGAGGTGTAGTAAGTCAGTGCCCAAACAGCCCCCCAAATGGCTCCAAATTTGCTCAAATTCAACAAGCTCTGATACCAATTGATAGCAGGATGTGTGTAGGATCTAGAATTGAGCAAAACCAACCGATTAGAATAAAAAGTAGCAATTAAATGCGAAATAAGGTGCAGGGAAGCAGCTTATTTTGCGCAAGAAAATGATAGAAAATGAGAGAAAATGAAAGAAAAAGTGGAGAGGAAGAAATGTAGGGACGCCCCTGAAGGCAGGAATCCACCCACAGTAGACAGTCCAATGCCAGACGCCACTAATTCACGAGAATTAGATAAGTCTCAGTATGGTTGAGCAACAACCACCAAGCCTCACTCAACTCACCAAGGGAGGAGAAATTTGGGCATAATGCCTTTACTATATTCATGTAAGTGTTCATTACAAAGAGAAGAGTCTCCTATTTATAGGAGAGGGGGGGGCGGCCAAATGGAAATAAATGGGGAAAAATAGAAGATGGTAGAAAAGACTATCCTAGTGGGTCTTGAACCCATGTCCCCAAGGCTATGTGGCTAAGCTTAAGACTTAAGCCAATAAACCCACAATTAGCGTCAAAACTAGGAGGAAAAGAAAGATGAGCAAAATTCTATCCTATGTGGGAATTGAACCCAAGACTCCTAGGCCTTTTAGCAAGGCAACCTACTAACCAATAAACCTATACAAATAGTGCCTTACTCATACAAAATACAAGAGAGGAGTCCTAATTAAGGGTAGTACATAGGACCATAGGTCCTATTCCAGGATCAAGGGTGTCCTTCTGTAGGGGAAGTGGTGTCCTTCTGTAGGGTAGTGTCCTTAAAAATGTAGGTCACAAACTTTCCCATTTCCTCCTTAATCTTCTTAGCTCTTCCTCTAGTCATTGGTCCAGTGATATCCTTGACTGCTTCAATAGGATGCTGCAGTGCTATGTCATCAGAGACCTCGACAGAAAACGAAGCGGAGACCTTGGACAGAAGGGATTTACAGAAAATAGAAGCTTTAAGACGAAGGGAGCTTGGACAATACATAGCGAATAGAAGCTTGGACTGTAAACAGAAGCAATCAAAGTAAATCAACAAGCTTGGACGACAGTGGATGATGGAAAAGGATGGTGGACGCAACGATGCTCACAACGGCACGCTAGGGTTCCTGCAGCAGTGAGAGAGATTGAGAGTCGAGTTGAGTGTGAGAGTGAGAGACATATGGTAGGGTTTCCACTTTCCAGACTTTCAGTAAGAGAGGCTATAAGATTGGTTGGCCCTGTGAGTGAGTGTGTGTTTAATTTTACTCATGGTCGCTCGGGTCGGTCACCGACAGTTTTTAATTTTTGAAACCAAGCTTAGCCATAACAACCCATACGAGACCTTTTTTTTTACCCATCAAACCCGTATACCGGCCGAAACCCGCCCATCCACTTAAAATAAACTTCTGGTTTTTTCGGGTTCGGATCGGGCCAATAATGTGTGCCCACCTATTTCTTCAAACTTCAATACCTTTACCATTGAGTTTCTTCATACTTCAAATGAATACCTTCCTCATTAAGGCTTTAGATGATTCTTTTTAAAACTAAGGGACTGTTCGGGATGGTTGTGAGTTTTCAGTTTTTGGTTTTTAAAACTTTCAATCAAGTTTTTACAACTCAAAACCAAAAACTGAAAACTTGTTTTTTATGATTTTTCAAAACAAGCATTTTGAAAACCACAAAAAGTGGTTTTCAGTTTTTAGTTTTGAGTTGTAAAAACTTGATTGAAAATTTTTAAAAACCAAAAATTGAAAACTCGCAACCACCCCGAACAACCCCTTAACTTTTTGAGTTTCAGTTGTGACCTTATGAGACATTTTTGTACACTTAAACAAAAATATTGAACCCACAAACAATATTCATCTAATTATCCAATGTTATTTAATCATAAAAACCTTAGAGCTCATAAACATTATTATCGTGAGACTCAAAATTTTTAACCAATTACTAGGACGGTTTGCAATTCATTATTTGGACCAACATGTCTAATTTGAGTATTATAACGTTTCCATCCTAATTTATGTAAATATTTTTTTCCCCTTGAAACAGTCTTGAAGTTGAAAGACTCCGTTATTTTTTTTTTTTTTGAGGCTTAAAGACTCCGTTATTGTTTGGTTAAGTTGGATAATAACTCAAATATCTAAGTAATAACAAATATCTAAAAGCGTTCCGTCAAAAAAAAAAAAAGCATATCATGCAATAAATGCGTCTTAGTGTCTCACCTTTCATATCTATCTCACAAATAAAAAAAAATCTAAGTCATATGTCACATGGTAACATTCAATAGGGGTATTCATGAAGTGGTCAACTCAATTACATTTAATTTTGGCTTAATTAGGATGGTTCATTTTTGAATTTTTTTCACTCAATTAAACCAATTCAATTAAGATTAGGTTGATTGGGTTAGGTTAAGTTAATATAAAGAATATAATTATATTTTTAAATTTTTATTTTCACATATTATCTTCTATTTTATCTGATGTTTTATCATTGCAAGTAAAAAAAGTTTCTTGTTCTTTTTATGATCCTTGACAATTATCACATTGAATTGTATTATAAATTGACATATGTAGCTTTTTCTTTTTTTGCAATTATACTTCACACCCACTCATTCATGTACTTTACCAAAAAATATAATAAATAAAATAATTAATATAGTCAAAGACATTTGATTGCACTGGCTAGGTGAAGAAGTGAAAATAAAAAGAAATAAATAAAAGTAGGAGTTAAAACCTAAATACTAAAATTTGAAATATATAAATTTTAAAATTAAAAAAATGAATGAGTATTTAGGTTAAGGTTAAGGGTATGGCTCTTGGGTTAAAAAATAAAAGTTTGAAAACTGAATAAATGCTAATTAATCTAGTTCAAACCAATTTATATTGGATTAGTGATTGTTTGGTTTAGATTTTACACAGTGTAAAAAAATTGATTTTAAATTATTTCCATGTGACGTACTTATAAAACGTATATCACTTATTTTTAATCAGTAATTTTATAATCAATTTCACTTAATTGTAATCAAACGAATAATAAGTGTGTGTTTCGTTTTTACGTTGACCTCAAGTTTAGATTTTCAACATAACTATTTTTAGCATTTGAAATGTGAGTTTACCACATTTCAATGCTAAACTAAACATGTCCTAAGTAGATCAATTCAATGCCATAGATACTTCGGACACCAAATTCGATCACTAACAACTTCTTACGAAAAAATCATATTGCGTGAAACACTTCATGAACGTATAGGTTTTGTGAAACATATATAGTAGTATTGTAAAATATTCTTTTTTAATTAATATTTATGACCCCAAATTCAGGGCTGGTCCAACACTTGTTGAGGCCTAAGATAAATTTTTGAGATGAGAACTTTTTTAATTAACTAAAATAAATTATTAATTTTATTAAATTTTTTCTTTTAAATATTTTAGATATAAAATTACTTATTAAATATGGATAATTAACGTTTATATTAGTATTTGGTAGTTTGATATATTACAATATTTATTATATTACATAATAAAAAATAAGTATTATAACTACGATTAATATGATAGGAAAAACATTAATAAAATAATTATTAATTATGAGAATAAGTTATAGTAAGATGGGGTCTATTATTTAATCAAAAGAGAATTTTATTAAGAATTTAATCACCATACATTAAATTTAATCCAATGATGTGTTATCACATTATTTAATAAGCATCAACATGACGCCTCGTGTATTATTAGCTCATTAATTGATGTGACAACACATTAAATGATAACATTAGACTTTTACACTATCAGTGTATATACATAAAATCTTATATTTATATAATTTTTTTGTCAAATATATTTATATAAATATAAGATTATGAGGCCTATATAATATTAAGGGCTAAAGCCATTTGTTTTAGTAGCTTGGCCGGGTGAAACACTTCGTGAACGTTCCGTGTTTGTGAAACATATATAGTAGTATTGTAAAATACTCTTTTTTTAATTATTACTTAAGACATTAACATAATTAGATGATAATATAAATTTTTAAATAGAAAATATTAATCAGTGGCTGAGATTTAATAAAGATCATTGCTAAAGATTTATTACCGTTAGTATATTAGCAGATAGTTATTAAGAATCCATTGTAATAGTAGTTAGAATTTAGAAATTAATTAAGATGAATTTAACGTGTCTTTTATTCTTAAAAGTATGACTGTTTTTAAGAATCATAGTTCCTTATTATTTTTTTCATTTTTAATTGCTATGTATAACAAAATAATATATTTTTAGTTTCTTATCCATCTTGAATATCATAAATTTATCTTTTTAAATGGTTGAAATGGATAAAGGTAAAAGGAATAATAATGAGAAAAGGGAAATTAAAAGAAAAAAAATTAAATTCAATGATTTTTTCTAATAAAAAAGAGAAAGTATATTGAAATTTGTATTTTTTCTAAAAAATGTATGATACATTAATTAATATATTTAATAAAAATAAATAAAAATATATCAACGGCTGGAAAAGATCGAAAAGAAATAAGTTGCTTGGTGGTGCTTCTTTCCCAAAATTGACTATTATAATTTGAGTGATAGTGACAACGTGACATCTAAGTCGAAAAAAAAACCAAGGAAAGATGCTTACAAACAAACTTTGGATGAAATATTTTTTATGTTAATAATTAAATTGTCAGACGTGTAAAACATAAAACAACAAAGGAAATGATAAATTAAAAAGAAAACAACAATGTTAAAGAAAAAGATATACTTATTACTAAAAGATCCAATCCAAGAAGTTAAATATTTAAATGGTTTAATTAAGTTTTTGTCCCAAAAATATTTTAATTTTTTATTTGATTGTTATTTTTAATTTTTTAAAATGGTCCTTTAAAATGATTTTTAAATAATTATATCATAAAATATTGGCATAAACATCGTGATATTTTTAGGGATTAATTTAAAAATCATAATATTTATAGATACTAGTTTAGAAATTAGTGATATTTTTGGGGGACAATTTGTTTAAAGAAACTATTATAAAAATAGATTGACCATTTAGAAAAAAATCATTCTTAGAGGACTATTTAAAAAATAAAAATGTAAATCAAATAAAAAATCGTGATATTTGGAATAAAAAACATAATTAAACCTATTTAAATTTTGTTTTTAAATAAATATGGTGAAGAATATTGTTATTTGTACAACATACAACATAGATAGATAAGATATAAAAAAGAGGGAAGAGAGAGAAATGTAAGATGTGATTAGAACTGGCTATTCGGGTTATCCGACCTGGCTAGATGTGGGTAGCATGCTTTATTGGGCTGGGTTAAAAAGCTCAAAAGTTATTCTCCTGAGTCCTACATTTTTGTGAGCTTTTTGCTAGTAGCCTAAACTTTTTTTCTGGGTTTTTGCGGGTAGCGGACTTTATCAGTATAAGCTAAAAAGTCCAGGAGATATTCAAGTTCTAAAATAAGTGTGTGAACCCTATATTTTTGCGGGCCGAGTCGATTGAGAAGATAGAACAAAAAAGTGTGTTGTATGAATTATTACACAATTTTGTTATATGAATTTATTTTCTTTATGGGAAATTTGTGATTCATATTTTATTAAACACAAACACGTGAAAATATGCATGATAAATTTATGATGGAGCTTACACTTTATTTCCCATCTTTTTGGGTCAGTTGAGAAGAATTTTGGACTGACTACTACTATTGTTAATTTGATGAAAACATAAATGCAGCAAGAAAAATATCCACACGGTAGGTGTTGGCTGAGGAGTACACTCACAAGTTGCAGAAGAAAGCTACCCCATTAAGAGAGGGACACGTGTCGACATACTATTAGCTGTTTTCTTATTAAATTGGTAGCAATTCTAATATCTCTAATCCACATTCTCTCCGTTCCTCTCTTCTACTCTTCCCCCTTGACTTCCCCCATGGATCGCCGTTCACTCTTGGCTCTGCTCCTCTTCGCCGTCGTAGCAACCGCCGATCGAATCGATGACGCCGCCGACGACGATCTTTTGATCCGTCAAGTGGTGGATGACGGCGAGGATCACCTTCTGAACGCAGAGCACCACTTCTCTACCTTCAAGACCAAGTTCAGGAAGACCTACGCTACCAAAGAGGAGCACGACTATCGCTTCGGAGTGTTCAAGTCGAACCTTCGCAGAGCCAAGCTGCACGCGAAACTCGACCCCTCCGCTACCCACGGCGTGACCAAGTTCTCCGACCTCACACCGTCGGAGTTCAAGCGCCAGTTCCTCGGCCTTAAGTCTCTCCGTCTTCCGGCACACGCTCAGAAGGCTCCCATCCTCCCTACCAACAATCTCCCCGAAGATTTCGATTGGCGCGACAAAGGAGCCGTTGGTCCCGTCAAGGACCAGGCATGTGTTGGTTGATTAATTATTTGTGAAATTGATTCTGTGCTTAACTCTTAATCTTGGTTTGTGTTGTTAACTGTGTGGTGTGATTGGTGATTAGGGCGCGTGCGGTTCCTGTTGGGCGTTCAGCACAACGGGAGCGTTGGAAGGAGCTCATTTTCTGGCCACTGGCGAGCTAGTGAGCCTTAGTGAGGCAACAGCTTGTGGATTGCGATCATGTGGTTAGTTTTCCTCTCTTGATAAATTCTCCTTTGTTTTTACGCCCTTCCTAGTTTTGGATTTTGACTTTCATAGTAAATTGTCATAAAATTGCTGTGTATATATGGTTAGCTACATGATTCGTTTATATTAATATGTGTGTTTGGAAATGGGAAGCTTACTTAATTTTTTTTAAGTAATTACTTATTAAATAAAATTTCTCTCAAAAATGCTTTGGTTGTAAATTACTCTCTCCAGTCTTTTTATATGACACACTTAACCGAATTACACAAACCAATAAAAGTGAGTAAATTTAGTTAATTTATTGGAGTTTTAAAAAATAGTTTAACTTTCTAGTTTTACCCTTATTTAATATCATTAACTAACTTCACTGCTATTAGATGGTTGTAAAAACATTAAAGTTAACAAGGGTAAATAAGGAAAATAATAATAAATACTGCATTGAAATTGTAAAGTGCCTTATAAAAAGAACTACAAAAACTTATAAAAATTGCCGTATAAAAAAGGACCGGAGCGAGTATTTTGTATTGTCTCTCATCATAAGCACAAACACTTCTAAACACAACATGTATCACACTTTGTGTCCAACATGTTAGATATTCATAGCCATTAAATTCATTAGTAACAATTTAATGACCATGCTTTATTAATGTAAACAAAATTTACAATGAGGTATACTAAAGGGTTGTGGCTCAATCGACAATCCATACTGACATTGTGGGTAGAGCTCTCGGGTTCGATCTTCACTAAATACACCCTTAGAAAAGGGTGGAGAGCCTTAAAATAAATCTCGAACACTATTATCTCCGGTACTAGGGATACATGAATAATATTGCAATACATGAATCACAGACCAGAACTTATATTCAATAACACAGCATAGCCGGCTCTAGTAGCAATACCTATGAAATACTCTAGCAGAAATACATATGAAATATTGTAATAATTAGATAAATAATAATATTTATTATATGTACAATTATTTATGCTAATTTTTAAAACATTGATTCTTCTTTTATTTTGAGATTTGTGTTTTGTTAATTTTAAAGTAAAGTAACTGTTATGTACGTCTTACAATTTTATAACTTATGGCATCTCTGTGTTCCATGATGTATCCCGTGTGTTATGGATGCTTTATGTTAAGACACGAGTAAATTGAGCCACCATCAGGATACATAATGATGAATTAACGGCTATGAATCTCCCAGTGTGATCCAGAACAGGCTGGCTCGTGTGACTCAGGCTGTAATGGTGGGTTGATGAACAATGCATTCGAGTACATACTCCAGTCTGGGGGAGTAGTGCGAGAAGAGGACTATCCTTACACTGGAAGAGATGGTACCTGCCAATTTGACAAAAGCAAAATTGTGGCTTCCGTATCTAACTTCAGTGTGGTTTCCCTTGATGAAGACCAAATTGCAGCAAATCTAGTGAAGAATGGTCCTCTTGCAGGTAGCTTATTGTTCTCTCATCTGTTACAAAAGGATTGGCTTCCTAACATACTTGTCCCCTTTTTCTTCCGAAAAGGAGTTATAGACACATATCTGTTTGATCATCTCTTTTTAAAGAACAAGACACATATTCAATGGCAAATTAGAGAAATACTTACTTTTGTTTTGTTCGGTACAGTTGGGATCAATGCAGTTTATATGCAGACATATATTGGTGGCGTCTCATGCCCATACATCTGCGGGAAGCATTTGGATCACGGGGTTCTTCTTGTGGGATATGGTAAAGCTGGATATGCTCCCATTCGGTTTAAGGAGAAGCCTTACTGGATCATAAAGAATTCATGGGGGGCAAGCTGGGGAGAGGATGGATATTACAAGATCTGTAGAGGTCGAATGTATGTGGAGTGGATTCCATGGTCTCAACTGTAGCTGCTATCCAATCACCTAGCCATTAAATACAAGGATATGCCTGATTGTGGTTGTGTAAATATTATCATTAAGTTGTGAATGTATTGTCTGGTACTGGTAAAATTATCTCCATATAGGATCAGGAAACTGCCACGATCATGTTATTTATGTAGTAAGTGATTCTGTATGCTTGTTTGTTAGTCCTGTACTGTTATCTATATAGTTATGGCCACTTGGCAAATAATGAAGTAAAGGATTTGGAAAACTTTAGTGTAAAATTTTATTACCTTCTAATAATTTATATGGCATATTTTGAAATATCAGTTTTACATGACTGGAAAAACTCGTCGAAGAGAATAGGTAAGAACCAGGTGATAAAATGGTTTCTCACGCAAGTGGGATGGCCAATGGTGGTAAGTAACTAATTGTAACGTGGTTATCTGTTGGTACAATATGTGTAACTGTTTGCAGTTAAAGGAATTAGCTATGTTGTATGAAACTGGGAAACTAACTTCAGGACTTCAAGTGGAAGATGAAGTTACGTGTTAATGTTATACTACTATAAAAATCACACGAAACATGTGGCCCTCAAAATGGGGCAAAATGAGCCCATCAATTTTAGCGCAATGGTGAGCAAATTGGAAAGCCAACCCTTGCAAAGGAGCCCTAACTGCCAATTTTACCTCAAGAATGCGTGATTCCAACAAAATTTGCTTGCCAGTTACCACACTATGTTAGGTCTTATAAACGTGTAGTGTCACAATACAAAAAAGAAGGGTACAAAATTTATCTTCTTTTGTATCGTTAGATTTACCTTTGAATTTGTGCGGGCATAAAAATTTTAGTAGAGTAGGACTTCCAAATGTCAAATTTACTCTTTCCTTAGCCTGTTCTATTAGTGTTTATCTGGCAGGAATGTGGGCTCAACAGCAGTTATAAGAACATGAAAACTACGAGGAATAAGACTCAATGTTAGCAAAGGCTACCTGGAAAAGGATTTTACCAGGCTTAATGCTACTAATAAATAGTCTATCTGAGCAATCTCAATAAAATTTGTATAAGAGAAATCAGTAAAAGCTTTGATTTTCAGATAGACTTTATAAAACATAAATGTAGTGTGATATGTTTTCTTTGCAACTGTGTAGCACACCTCAAATTGTTCTTACGGATTAGATCAGTCAATAATTAAAGATGAAAACATGGCCTTTTCTCTTAAACTGCAGGCTTTTCTCTTTTGTTTTGAAAAAACAAAAGAAAAAAACTACAATTAGAATGACCAACAAGCAGGAAAGACTGTCTGTCTATAGTCTCAAGGTTCTCATTTTGAACCGAAAGTTGTATGGTACAACTACAAACTAGGTGGCATGTAGGCATAACTTATGCAAGAGATAGATTATTTATACAACCAAACATACAACAACCTATACAACATTCTTTTTCTCTCTTCTATCTCCATCATATCACCTATCACATCTCACACTTCTCTCTCTTTTCACTCTTTCTCTCTCATAGTTGTAGGGTCTTATTATACATCATTGATGTACAAATACAATTTCTCCTTATGCAATACTTACCAGGTTATCAAAGCAAAATTCATATGGTTTCTAATACTTGCTATGTAGTATTGGTCTATTGGAAACTACAGTACATCCTATCATTAAGTGATGCAAATGAAAATAGGAAGAACTTGTAACCATCTCCCTCATGAAACTTGTTCTGGAACTCTCCCCATGAAGGCTTGAAGCATCAAGAAAGCACTCTAGAGTTATCAGTAACACACCAACAGTTGCAAATATGAAAGAAATGATGGTTGTTATTTTAACCTGAATGACAGCATGAGTCACACACTAAACCCAAAACTGAAGATAACCCTCATGGCAGTCCAACGCTCATATAAC
The DNA here is from genome assembly GCA_026901365.1 of Sesbania bispinosa. NCBI lineage: Eukaryota > Viridiplantae > Streptophyta > Magnoliopsida > Fabales > Fabaceae > Sesbania > Sesbania bispinosa. The sequence continues at coordinate 306,460 of QLOH01000226.1, read as the reverse complement.
TCTATAAAGTAAATAATTTACCCTGAGGCCAGAAGTAGAACTTTGTCATAGAAAATACTTGAAAACTCTGAATGAGCTAGACAGAGAAGACCAAAAACTGAAGAATAAGTTAAGGATATGAGGCGTTTAGAGATGCATTTCTAAAAGAAAAGATATAACTTCAAGGCCCATCTACCAAAGTCAGAAGTTGAACATCTTATGAAACTAGTAGCTATTTTTCAAAGAAAATAGTTGACAACTCTGAATGAGCTAAATTGAAAAAGGCCACAAAATGAAAAAGAAAACAACTATGCATTTAGGGATGCATTTATAACAGGAAAGAGATAACTTCAGGACCTGACTATATAATCAAAAGTTAAACATATTATGGAACAAGTAGCTGTAACTAATGCATGGGGACAATAGATCTTTTCTTTCTTATGTCACTTATCTACCCTGAACAAGATTTACAAACAACAAATCCTTGAAATCAAACATAATTTAAAACGAAAGAAGGCAGACAATAAAACCAAATAATAACTAGCGACTAAGTTCTAGGTAGATAATCAATACATCAAACTCTGAATATGAAAAATCCACAAATACAACATATACGCACAAGATGTTGAGATTCAGAGACAGCAAGGGAAGAATTCAGTCCTTCCTTGTAAGGATACAATTAACTTGAGACCGACTCAATCAATAGACATTTATCATATGATAAATACAATCTAAAAATTTCGACAATGACTAGATTGTGTTAGAATAGAAAGGATTTTCTTTATAATTCTGAGAGTACAGAGGAATGTATCCAAATTCTATTATTGAAATGATTACACACTGGGCTTATATAGATGATGTCGACATCAGTCAAGCAGTCAACAAATTAGGTGGGCCCATGACAAGGGCGCAGACTAGGAAGGTTAAAGAGGCACTACAACTTATCATCAAAGAAGTCCAGTCTCAAAACATGCAAAGCATTAATGGAAGTCCTCAGTTCATTAATTGCACTCAGGTTGAAGAGGATGAACCAATTGATGGAGAGACAGTTGCATTTAATGCAACTACCAGTTGAAGCACTTTCAAGCAAGTGAAGTGGCATTGTGGGCGGCCACTTCATGAATTATTTTGCTGAATTTTTAGTTTTTATTTGCTTTCAATAAACATGTGGGAGTTACAAGACACAAGGCTTAATTATTTGGTGGTTATGTTTCTTTTATTTTTTCTGGTGGTTACAAAACATGATGGTAATGAGGTTGAATGACATTAAAATTGTGTCTTCTAGCCGTTGGAAGGAAGCATATTAGAGAGCATGAATCTGGCCATATTTTGAAGCTATATGGATGCATAAAACCTCATCAATTTGTGCGGCCACATGTGCTTAATTTGGCTGAATCAAGAGTTTTTAAGAGGTGCCAACAAGGAAGTAAATGGAGGAATGAAGAGCTTTCAAGGTGGCAGCCATCATCATGACTTGGGAGGTTACAAAATGATTGAAAACTTGATGCATTTGGGTTGTTACATGCGGCCACTTATTGGCTGAATCAATAGCCATTTTACTCCATGTATGATGGTTACATTTCAAGATTAATTCAGCCACATGTGCCTTAAAAATCTGGTTAGAGAATGCGGCCAAATAAGTCTTGTTAGGTTGAGTTCTTTTAGCTTAATTTATTTAATTCCTAGAATATGTTTAGGGTTGCATGGGAAGTGTGTAAGGGGGCAATTTGGGGATGTTTATGGGCGTGTAATGCAGCTGATTACACAACCCTAACTTACCTTGTAAAATCCTATAAATTCATGCTTCATGCATGCAATAAAGTTTAGAATGTTTATGCAGAAAATTACCTATACTTTGAGAGTGTTTCTCTAAGTTTTTCTTGCTAGTCAAGAGTTGAGAATTTATCAAAGGATCCTTCCTTTGTGTGTATGTTCTCGGGGACTTATCTTTCAAGTCTTTGAAAGTGTGACGTCCTTTCCTATCTTTTCTATTCTTCTTCAATTTCTTCTACTACGTTTATCTTATACAAAAACTTAATTTTCTTCATGAGTTTTCTTGAATTATATGTGACTTATTCTTCAAGGAATCAAAGTTGAATACACGTTTTTGACAAGGAATTTTTAGTTGTCTTTGTTTATTTCAATCTCTTTGAGTTACGTTCCAAAAGAAAAGAAAATAGAAAAGAAACAAAAAATATCAAAAAGAAAAAAATTTAGAAAAGAAAAGAAAAAGAATTGATATCAAGAAAGGTGTTGATTATTCAGAAATTTCTAAGGTCCAATCAAAATAGAACCTCAAGGTTCACATCAATAGAAGAACCCAAATTCCACACTAAGTAAGTAGTAACAAACAAACAAAATAACAGATTTTAAAACCAATCAACAGTTACAACTATTTAACTGCCAAAAGTGAATTAATTCCTAACACACCCCCTTTAATTCAGTTCCTGTAGACTTCTAACTCCAAGCTTATCCCTTAGTTCAAAAAATCTAGCAGCCTTGAAAGGTTTTGTCAAAATGTCTGCAAGCTGATCTTCTGTCCTACAATATTCCAACTTTAACCTTCCTTTATCAACTTGGTCTCTTAGGAAATGAAACCGAGTTTCTATATGTTTACTTCTACCATGAGCTGAGGGATGCTTAGTGTTGAAATTCTAGCAAGCGTACCAAAATCACAACAATATAATAGAAAGTAAAAGGGGTTGTTGTATCCACAGGGAACAGTTCAATATAAATTCTAGTGGTCACACTTATCAAGTAAGAGAAGATGGTTGTTGTTTGTGTAGATTGCAATAGTAAATAAAGAATAGTAAATTGGGATGAGGTAGAGCAAATTACTAGAACTAGGATTGAACTTCGTCTATCGCACCGTTCTTGTATTTGGAAACCGATGATATCTAAGAATTTATAATTATAATTATTGAAGCCCAAATAAAATTCATTCATAAAGATTCCTCAACTATGAAATCCTTAGAACAACCCCCTAAACACCCATTCTTGGGTTGCTTAATCGAATTGCCTAGCATTAAGAATAGTTGTTAATAGCTATCCATAATTCGAACCCTATTCCTAGGCATTCAATCCTATAGAGTAATTTTTACCCAAATCAGAATTCAAGATCCCTATTCCTAGGCTCCCAAGAACTCGCTCCTGATTTTACAAAACCACCTTCTAGTGCACCCCATAAAACCATATCATAACTCTGGCACAAAGGCGGAAACTAAGCATTAAGAACAGAGTAAAAACACCAATATATTATAAAAATAGAGATTCATAGATAACAAAGAGAATCCAAATACAATAGGGGTTTGAATCGACTACATTCAATCCTATGGGAGAATTTAGCTACTCATGGTAGCCATTACAAACCAATAGAGAAACTGTCACACTTTTCTCTAGCTCCAGCTCTGCTCCGCCTCTCCTTTTGATCTATGCAAAAGGTCCTTTACATAGAAGTTGGAAAGCTATCTGAAATCTGGAATGAATCTTCTTTTGAACTTTTGAAAATAGGAATCTCGTGCTCCTGCGCTCCATCCTGCGCTCAGTGTAGATGAAGCGCAGGAAACATAGAAGAATTTTAATTCCTGCGCTACACTTGCGCTCAGCGCAGGTGGAGCGCAGATCTCCGTTTTCTGCTTTCCTGGTTTCCTCTTTTTCAGCTTGATCTCTTCCTGATCTTATCTTTGTCTGCTACGCTTTCCTTATTTCCCTCTTCTTAGCTTGACCTTTGTGTTGATTCTATCTTTAATTTGATTTGAATTTGAATTGAGAATTTTATTTGCAAAATCTTTATCCAAATAACTGTTGATTTTATCTTGATCTGCTACCATTTAGAATCTTATCTTGCAGATTCTTTCTTCAAATAAATGCTATCTTGTTTCTTCATTTAAAACTTTCCTCTTTATCTTCAAAATCAACAGATTTCTTATCAAAATAGCATCAAATTCAAATTTAAATCAAATAATTACAAAATCTGCATTTAATATTAAAAAGAGGTAACTTGGGGAATAAATCTAACATTTTACCATTGATAAGTGCTGAAAATATATAAGAATTTATCATAAATTTAGCACTTATCAAATTCCCCCCAACTTAGCTTCTTGCTTGTCCTCAAGCAAGAAAACCTTTTGCAATCAAATGAACTCAATTCCCAATCATGATTCTCACTAAGTAAGGAAATAATTTCATCACCTCTTGCTAGGCAGCTGTCACTTTCCACATATCATATTGAAAATCAGAATTTAAGTGATATTTCCAAGACTCAATCAGAATAGGATAAAAATACATTCAAACTTTTTCAAAAGTAATAACCAAGACAATAAGTGATAAATCAAGGAATTCTCTCATGGTCACGGGTAAGTGTTTCCCTCAATTTTTCACAGTAGTTGAACAACTAAAATTGATAGTTGTTTCTGGTTAATAAACATGCACATGGTAAATCATGGATCAAAAGGTTTTTTCTTGGCTGTAATGAGGTTGGGCTATTAAGAACTCATGGTTTTTCTGGATATGCAAAGAAACACTGGAATATAGAGCATTTTTGAATTTTTCTTTTCTTGAACTTTCTCTCCATTCTCCATTTCATTCTTGATTTGCATTATTGAGCTTGCCTATTCTTTTTGATTGATGATTTACTCCCCCTTTTTATTCACTTTTTGTTTTTCTTTTTCATTCTTGGGGGAGTGACTCACTTTGCTTTCTTGCGCCCGCTCTTTGCATTTCTTCATTCAATTTCAAGTAACCAACCAATTCTCCCATTTTATCAAACTGCACCTTTGCTCTCTATCCCCAGTGTTTAAGGGACAGGATATAGACATTAATGTTGGCTGGGGTGCATAAGAAAAGAAACATTAAAGCTCAAATGGATTACCAAAAAAAAAAATTGGAAAAATTTTTCATGGGTTGGCTTTTTGGCACTGAGCAAGTAATTTATAATCACAAATTTGCCTTTATCACTTCCATATTTTTCATGTGCAGAATAAAATAAAAAAAACTCAAGCAATAGCAGTTGACAAGCAATTGTGAAAACTCTCATATCAAGTGTTTGGTCCCACAACTCACCGGCTTTTTGGCTATTTTCCTTGATGAATTCACTTATTGAAATTAATTGACTACCCTGATATATAGGGATGGCAATGGGTACCCTATCGGTAGGGTACCTCAGTGCCCGTCCTCGTACCCGCGTTTTCAAAAAAAGCCCGTACCCGCACCCGTACCCGCAGGGCAATAACTTTAGTGTCCGTCGCCATACCCGCTGGCCACCTATATGCCCGTACCCGTGCTCGTTACCCGCACTTTTATTAAGTAAAAAATTAACAACTTACTAAAAATATTAGTATAAGAAAACTATATCTCAATTAAAAAAGTTACTTGAAGATCACCTAAACATAATTTTTAAATATCAGTGATACTACAATTTAATTATAAACAAATGATCTAAAGTTCAAAATTTTTATTAAATATTACAATATACTTTCACGTCACACTATTATAAACTTGGATATCATGTGTTAGAATTCTTCAAGATCTGTAAAATATGATTATTAACACTAATTAGTCATATATTATAAAGTAAAAATAAAAAAACACAAATAGATAGTTATAAAAATATATTTTTAATTTGTAATATATTATATATATTAATTTCAAAAATATGTATAAATATATTAGATATTTTAATAAAATTAATATATCCCTATATATAATTATATGTGGTGTTTTTTTATTAAATAATTATATATATTAGTGCGGGTATGGGGAGGGCTGGGCATCAAAGTGCCCGTACCCGCGCTCGTCCCCATGAAAAAATGTGGGCTTTTGCCCGTACCCGCGCTCATACCCGCTTTGTTGGTTTTTACCCTGCCCATTGCGGGTAATTTTTGCGGGTACTGTAACGTCCTAATTTCTAAATCCAAGAATAATGTTCGTTGGAAACACTATTCCCGAATTTCTGAAATTATTTCGCTCCATTTTCGATATCGGCACACATAATACAACGATGCCTAAGCAATCCAACGCTTACTTAGACTACCACATACTTCATACATCACATTTCTCAAAATCAATTTATATTTTTGAAATATGGGAACGAACCAACACTTTAGAGTGTTAAGGTTTATAAACTCCTACCGAAAATCCGACAGAGTTTCCCCTGAAAACTGGACATTTCCAAATTTTCAGAATCACCTGAAAACCAGCAAAATCACCAGTACAGTTCATAATATCACAATCACTAATCCAATTCAATAACAATAGGCCTCCAAGGCCAAACTAAAGACTACTACATCATATTTCAAAATCTAATCTCCAATACAGCTTTATATAATTACATAATTAAACTATCAATACAAAAATAAACAACTAAACTTCTTGACCACTGGGAGTGGGTGAGTCCACCCCAACAGCTCCATCTTCCTCTAATACAAGATCTGATTAACCTGCATAACTAGAATATATCCCCGTAACGTGGGGTGAGATAATAATCTCAGTGAACAAAGCATGAAGCAAGCAGTGTGGGGAGGCAAACATATGACATGCAACATATCATTCAACAAACCACAATTAATTCATTCTAATGCACATGAACACTTCTTCTATTCTCAAATTAACTAAACACAAGCATATCACATGTCTAATGTCACAATCTCAAGTAAATGTGCTATACATGAATGCATGACCTGCATTACCCGGCAGACGGGGTCTTATCACTATCTGGGGCTAGACCTGAGCTTAGACTACAAGGAACGTTTTCCTTGGGCATAATACCACCAATTAACTGGGGGCCGAAACCCGTGTTTTAACTGGGGACGGAAGTCCAATTAACTGGGGACCGAAGTCCGATCTTGATTAATTAAGGTGAACTGGGGCCGAAACCAAAACTGGGGCCGAAGCCAGATTCATTCAAAACTGGGAGTCGAAGCTCAAAATCATTTTAAACTGGGAGCCGGAGCTCAAATTCACTTTAAACTGGGAGCCGAAGCTCAAATTCACTTTAAACTAGGAGCCGAAGCTCAAATTCATTTTCCAATTAACTGGGGCCAAAGGCCATTATGCAATTGCTCAAACATCACAAATAGCACATGTCTCATAATAGATCTAAATATTATTATGATAATCATATCACCTTAAGAATGTCAATCTGAAATTACGTTCTCATTTAGCAACCTTGAAAGCATATTTTATATTAAATTCTAACCTATAATCATACATCTTCATACAACAAAATCATCTTAAAGCGTAACGAAAACATCAAGAGAATCAATCCAACAATTAAATCAACAACCAAATACTAAAGGAAAAGGAATAGAAGAGTGGGGATCATGATTGGGACGCATACAAAATGTTGTGAGAGTGTGTGAGCTTCGCTCACATGAACAGATCCGCCACCACCATTGTGGAACTCCCTCCGTTCGAACAAGCACCGCGTCCAGCCACCGGAGTCCACCGCGTCATGGCTGCGAAGCACTTTCTTCTCCACTTTCCCAACCACCGCACACAGCCGCTACCGTCAGTCCTGTTCAGCTAGCCGCACCACCGCCACGAGACGCTGCCACCCGACCACCAGAAGCTGCGGCCACTGCAGCGACGATGCGAACCTCCTCGCGCTCAGACTCCGCTGCTCCGCTTCTCCGTAGTTCCAGCCTCGTCTTGGTCGCAACGACACTCCCCCACCACGCCGTCCGCTGCCGTCTCAGTCATACGGAGCTTCCGAAGCTTTGTCGCCCTCCGCCGCTTCTTCCTCACGGTTTCTCCGCCGCTGTGCACTTCGTTCCAGCCACCGTCGCCAGAAACGTGGCTCCGTCGCAGCCACCACCGTCTCCGTCGCGGCCGTCACAGCGTCTTCCTCTGCCTTCGTCTTCGCCGCCGCGTATGGTGGCCTCCGTTGCGCCGCGCGTCGTTGCGCGCTTCATGGCCGCACCTTCGCGGCCTCCTCTCTCTCATGGCTGCGACTGCTATTGAGAGGCTGGGTCTCCCTCCTTCTCCTTCCTCTTCTTCCTTTCCTTTTCTTCCTTCCCTCTTCTTCCTTTCAGCCGCCGCCCCTCCCCCTTTCTCCTTCTCTCTTCTTCTTTTCCTTTACCTAACCCTAATCCTCTTTCTTTTCTTTCCTTACTTAATTAATTAACACTATTAATAATAATAATACTAATAATAATAATAATAAAAATAATAATAATGATAATAATTATTATATCTTCTAATATCCAATCTTATATCTTTTTTATTTAACATATTTCTAATCTATTAATATTATTATAATTAAATCATACTATTCTTATTATTAATTTATTAATTACTTGCATAAATATAAATTATAGGTACTTTAAATTCTAATTTTAGATTTCTTAAATTTTGGGATGTTACATTTCTATCCCCCTAAAAATGAATTTTGTCCCCAAAATTCGTTCCAATTACCTCAACGCCAGGTCACACTCCTATTCGTAACTAGATTCGGTACTATTGACATCTCCTAATTTGTTGCTCAACCTCTAGTATCTCTATCCCTTTAGGCAACTAAGGGGAATTAAGGGTCGATTGCACTCCTAAACTAGTCTTCTTCGTCCCATCTCCTTAGGCTACGTCTTACCTGCCACCATTCCTTAACAGTCTCTTGCCTAACTTATACATAAACCAATTAAATCTCTCATCCTTCCTTTTATTGACACCCAATCACTTACCATCCTAGCATGGATTTCTAGGGAACCCCGTACTTTGAGATGACTTAACTACTTTAGGTAATTAAACTATCTGAGTTAGGATATCAAAGGATTGTATAAGACTCCTGGTCATGGTCACTAACTTACTACTAGATCCGCGTACCACGCCTTGGGGAATTTTCCTGAAAGTTGTCGAAGTTGCTGGGGACCCTGACTTTTGGCAGCTACTAGTCGATTTAAACCTTGGGTTGATAACAACCTAGCTAAGCTCAGGATAGTTCTAAGTGGTCTTCTAGGTCATACTATGTGTGTTTGTATTTTTCCCACCAGGCTACCCGCCATAGGGGCTTGGCCCTCTCCTAATTACCCTTAAGATTTCAAGTCTACTACATGAAACTATGTTATGACTTCTAAAGCTATCTGGTCTGAAAATAGTCTTATGAACAACATCCTTTCATAACTGGTTTCTAAACAACAATACACAGGTCTCAAATAAAAGAATATAAAGTTGCAGCCAAGTGTACGTAGCATACAGAGCCACGGCCAAGGTAGCAATGCTCCTCTGATACACATAAGATAGAGAATGGACAAACTCCTATAGTTCATCCGGGGAAACCATTCTCATCATACATAACACGATAGTGTGTAGGTCTGCTTGTACCTATTACTCAATCATGTGCACCACGTAGAAAACATAATTATCTATCGATCCAACCTAGGAGTCTGAGTACGAACACTTCTAAATTAGTACATTAACCTCTATTGTCTAGAACTAACAACCACGACAATTGTCAAGCATGCAATTGCCTCGGTGGTCAGGGGACACACCAAAACCTAGAAAGGATAACGTAGGTCCTTGAATAAGCGAGAAAGAATAAGAATGTTCGATATCAAGTGGTGGACTCGGTGCACCAAACTTAGCACTATTCCTTAACAAAACATGAACTAAATATTGGTCATTGATCCTAGTAGGAGTTCAATTTTAAGTAACAATTCTAAGTTCCATAAGATTTTTCTCCTTCCATGGGTCCAAAAATCAGAGTACTACCGCTAAGGAACAACAAAGAAGAGACTGAGGAGTCTAACCTATAGACTTGGCTCTACCACCAATAACTTAGAGAATGGGTCACTACCCGAGTACTAAGAACATAGTCCTAAACATAGGTGACAAGAGTGTCTACCCACGGAAAAACAGACGACGATGCACTACGCACAAAACCTGATAATCATGAGACTTCTACTCTAAACATTTGGCTAAATCAATAAGGGGCTTCATTCCTTAGGTTTCAACAACCAAGTAGGCCTAAAAACCGGAAGGAACTGACCATGATTGCAATTTACCAAGTACCTCTAACCATCCAAATTTCCAGCATCACTCACTCCCCTTACATTCTTGGGTTTACTCCCTAGCTTAACCGAAACTGGTCACGAGGTTCTAATTAAGTGACAGTGCCCAACAAGGACTCAAACATGAACCACAAGATGGTAGACATAAAGGGGTTGGAGCAGCAATAGGGGCTCTAAGGTGGGATAAGGTGGGTATCGAGTCTTAGAGTAACAAGGTACGATAAATTCCAACTTGGTCCCTAAATTAGGAAACCCTCCAATAATTCCAGTCGCAGAAATACATTGAATAGCTAGATACTTAACATGTACCTATGAGAAGCAGGGTTACTTCTAATAACCAATTAGGGACTCTAGGAGTATTAGTCTAATGTCTTAGGGAATGAATGATTGAACTTGCCTCTTGCATACTAAAACCAAATCAAAAGACTTGACTAGTCTCACCACCAATAGATTAAAATCATTAACCACCTGGTGCGATATCTAACCAGGCTTACAAAATGTCCTAGGCAACTACTAAGGAGAATAGGATTTGGGATAACAACAACAATCAACATTGGCATGCACTAACCAAGAAACAAAGAGATGAAACAAGGACTTGAGATTAAAGGCCCTAATTAAATTTCTTGAATTATCTTTGAGTTGACATCTATCCCATGGTAAACAACCTAACCCAAGAGCTGAGGTTACCCCTCTCCTCTGAGGTGTTAAGTTCCTCCTCTATCCTCCTGTGCATCCCACACTTCCCTTCTAACTTTTCCTGTCAAGGAATCCTCAACCTAAAAAAAATACAGTCAACCTTTACACATAAGACATTCAAACAAAGCAAACAAATCGGCATGTCATGCAAGCATTCCAGCAAAATCAGTCATCATGATAAATCACACAAGTCACACCCTCAAGGTGCAAACACAAGCAATCAACACTTTCCTCCCTATTAGGGAGCCTACTCCTCATGTCCCTCTACATTCCCCCTCTCGCTTACACATTCCGAATCCAACTATGCACTCTCTCAAAACCTACACTTTACCTTTCCTTCTAAATATGCCTAAGTTCACTAAGAACTAATAATGACATCCTATAGGATTTTAAGGTTAAGGTCTTACTTTTGGAATAAACCTATTTCACTCTCCCTCTAGCTGTAAGTGGGTGGCTCTAACCTTGTTGGGGAAGTGTCCCAACTCCCTTAACAAGGCATCCTGTTTACGTCACTAACCATAATCCCATGTAAAACGCACCTAATAGAGGGGTGATCAGTCCCTATATTGAGTGCGGAATACTGCAGGATCATAGTAAGTCACGGGCAACTAACCTAACCACAGTCTAATTGGATTGAACTGCTCTGATACCAAAATGTAACGTCCTAATTTCTAAATCCAAGAATAATGTTCGTTGGAAACACTATTCCCGAATTTCTGAAATTATTTCGCGCCATTTTCGATATCGGCACACATAATACAACGATGCCTAAGCAATTTAACACTTACTTAGACTACCACATACTTCATACATCCCATTTTTCAAAGTAAATTTCTAATTTTGAAATATGGGAACGAACCAACACTTTAGAGTGTTAAGGTTTATAAACTCCTACCGAAAATTCGGCAGAGTTTCCCCTGAAAACTGGACATTTCCAAATTTTCAGAATCACCTGAAAACTAGCAAAAACACCAGTACAGTTCATAATATCACAATCACTAATCCAATTCAATAACAATAGGCCTCCATGGCCAAACTAAAGACTACTACATCATATTTCAAAATCTAATCTACAATACATCTTTATATAATTACATAATTAAACTATCAATACAAAAATAAACAACTAAACTTCTTGACCACTGGGAGTGGGTGAGTCCACCCCAACAACTCCATCTTCCTCTAATACAAGATCTGATTAACCTGCATAACTAGAATATATCCCCGTAACGTGGGGTGAGATAATAATCTCAGTGAACAAAGCATGCAACAAGCAGTGTGGGGAGGCAAACATATGACATGCAACATATCATTCAACAAACCACAATTAATTCATTCTAATGCACATGAACACTTCTTCTATTCTCAAATTAACTAAACACAAGCATATCACATGTCTAATGTCACAATCTCAAGTAAATGTGCTATACATGAATGCATGACCTGCATTACCCGGCAGACGGGGTCTTATCACTATCTGGGGCTAGACCTGAGCTTAGACTACAAGGGACTTCTTCCTTGGGCATAATACCGCCAATTAATTGGGGGCTAAAACCCGTGTTTTAACTAGGGACCGAAGTTCAATTAACTGGGGACCGAAGTCCGATCTTGATTAATTAAGGTGAACTGGGGCCGAAGCCAGATTCATTCAAAACTGGGAGCCAAAGCTCAAAATCATTTTAAACTGGGAGCCGAAGCTCAAATTCAATTTAAACTGGGAGCCGAAGCTCAAATTCACTTTAAACTGGGAGCCGAAGCTCAAATTCATTTTCCAATTAACTGGGGACAAAGGCCATTATGCAATTGCTCAAACATCACAAATAGCACATGTCTCATAATATATCTAAATATTATTACAATAATCATATCACCTCAAGAATGTCAATCTGAAATTACGTTCTCATTTAGAAACCTTGAAAGCATATTTTATATTAAATTCTAACCTATAATCATACATCTTCATACAACAAAATCATCTTAAAGCGTAACGAAAACATCAAGAGAATCAATCCAACAATTAAATCAACAACCAAATACTAAAGGAAAAGGAATAGAAGAGTGGGGATCATGATTGGGACACATACAAAATGTTGTGAGAGTGTGTGAGCTTCGCTCACCTGAACAGATCCGCCAACACCATTGTGGAACTCCCTCCGTTCGAACATGCACCGCGTCCAGCCACCGGAGTCCACCGCGTCATGGCTGCGAAGCACTTTCTTCTCCACTTTCCCAACCACCGCACACAGCCGCTGCAGTCCGCCGGAGCTCCGCCGCGCCTCGCCAGCGTCACTCCTGTTCAGCCAGCCGCACCACCGCCACGAGACGCTTCCACCCGGCCACCAGAAGTTGCGGCCACTGCAGTGGCGATGCGAACCTCCTCGCGCTCAGACTCCGCTGCTCCGCTTCTCCGCAGTTCCAGCCTCGTCTTGGTCGCAACGACACTCCCCTACCACGCCGTCCGCTGCCGTCTCAGTCATACGGAGCTTCCGAAGCTCTTGTCGCCCTCCGCCGCTTCTTCCTCACGGTTTCTCCGCCGCTGTGCACTTCGTTCCAGCCACCGTCACCGGAAACGCGGCTCCGTTGCAGCCACCACCGTCTCCGTCGCGGCCGTCACAGCGTCTTCCTCTGCCTTCGTCTTCGCCGCCGCGTATGGTGGCCTCCGTTGCGCTGCGCGTCGTTGCGCGCTTCATGGCCGCACCTTCACGGCCTCCTCTCTCTCATGGTAGCGGCTACTATTGAGAGGCTGGGTCTCCCTCCTTCTCCTTCCTCTTCTTCCTTTCCTTTTCTTCCTTCCCTCTTCTTCCTTTCAGTCGCCGCCCCTCCCCCTTTCTCCTTCTCTCTTCTTCTTTTCCTTTACCTAACCCTAATCCTCTTTCTTTTCTTTCCTTACTTAATTAATTAACACTATTAATAATAATAATACTAATAATAATAATAATAAAAATAATAATAATAATGATAATAATTATTATATCTTCTAATATCCAATCTTATATCTTTTTTATTTAACATATTTCTAATCCATTAATATTATTATAATTAAATCATACTATTCTTATTATTATTTTATTAATTACTTGCATAAATATAAATTATAGGTACTTTAAATTCTAATTTTAGATTTCTTAAATTTTGGGATGTTACAGGTACCCATAGGGCTTGGGCTCAATTGCCATCCCTACTGATATATTTTCCTGCATAATATCATAATCCTAACTGATTATGGATTCAACCACAAAATTCCTATTTCTTTCCTAATTCAGATAGTTAGACTGCCTAGCTTTGAGATTTTAAATTTATTTCCTTAAATCCCTATTCCCTATTTCCTAAAAAAATGAAAATCAAAACAAAAATCCTAATTGACTAAAAAAATTAATCCTAAGAAATAAAAGAAAATAGAAAACAAAAGAGCGAAAAGAAATAAAAACACCAAATCAATCTTCGTCCTCTGTATCCTGTAAGTCCTCGTTCTGCTCTCCAGCTGCTACTACTCCACCTCCCCCTGGATGAATAAGCTTGTCCCAAGGCCACTGCAAGAATGTCCGGAACTCATCAGGCAACATGCCTGGGTACGGGTCTGGCCGGGTTTGGTAACTCGTGAAGGTAGGAAATCACTTTGTGTTGGAGTTCTTCCTGCAAATGTGCTCCATGTAAGCTCGGAGTGGGATGTCAGTTGGTGGTGCCAGATGTGGCTGTTGTGACTGATGTTCTCCTCTCACCTCTATCATCGGGCTCTCCAACGACGTTGGCGTACAATTCTCGGACCAGGTGCGGGTCAAATAATCTGTCTGGAGTAGCTATCCTATGCCATCCGCGTCTGGTAATCTCCATGTTGAACTCCTTGTACTCCCTTGGTTTGAGGTCAACTGGTCTTTCCAACACAGAGTGATGGGTTTCTGGCAAGCGAACCAAAAATCCAGTAGTATAATAGTAAGAAAAGTATCGTATCCACAGGGAACGGTCAATTCACGATCAATTCGCGACGTCCTTTCTATTTCCGGGTCGAACTGTAATTGATTGGGGGACGCCTGACCTCTCAGAAGCATAAACAAGAAACTTTGAAAAAGGTAAATGTTGAAGAGAATTAATAATAACAGAAAAATAATAAATTACCTAAGATAATAATAGATCCTAAAAATAATAAGAGTAATAAATAGAAGAAATCCTAAGAAAACAAATAAACAAAATCCTAAAATAAAACTTGATAACTAGACCGCCAAAGTCTACACGAACTGGAAACCGTTCCCCGACAACGGCGCCAAAAATACTTGATGGGTTTCTGGAAAGCGAACCAAAAATCCAGTAGTATAATAGTAAGAAAAGTATCATATCCACAGGGAAGGGTCAATTCACGTATACTCGTGATCTAATTATCAAGGGAAAAAAACGGGTTTTGAGAATATTGTTGTGCGAAAAACGTAAATAGAAAATTAATAATCAATTGAATTTAGAAAGGAAGAGTTAGAGACACTTTACTTGGATTAGGATTGAACTTCATCTCATCACACCCCTCATGTATGTCGAGACTACCTATTATTTATAGGCTTTGAACTATAACACTGTAGATAAACTAGGCGCCACTCACACTCAAAGGTAATCTATGCGGGTTCTCCCAAGCGACAGACTTACCCTCGGCTTATTTTGCTTTCTTTATTCCGTTTGTAAAAGAACTAATTGATAAGCGAGGCCTACTCCTCTGGACGCACCTTCGCTAGAGTACTGTCACTACCCATCACTCATTAGAATACATCCACGTTTCGCTTCCTGGATTGACAATCAATTAATTCTTTGCTATCGATCCATTAGACCATGCCTATCCTTTAGATGCCCTTCATTAGGATACTCACACTACCCATCAATCATTAGCAACACCCATGTTTCAGTCACTGGTTAACCGAGTATTCTCATTCACTCAGAGGTTGAGTTTCCTATGTCTAGGCTCCCCCAAACTCAATCCTAGTCGTAACGTTAATTACAAACTAGCCTATAACTCCGGCGCAAGTGCGAAAGTTAGGAATTAAGCACAGAACAAGATTACCAATATTATAGCTAGGGAACTGCATAAATAAATAGATAGAGTTCAACATACACTTGGGAATGGAATCGATTACATTCAATCCTAATGGAGAGTTAACAACACAAGGTAGCCATACAAACCACCGAAGATGTTGTCACTATCTTCAATCCTTGTGAAGCGCTCCTCCTCTCCTACTCTAAAATTAGAACTGGTGCATTATCACTGTAATATAACTGAATTACAATAATCGTGCACACCTGATCTGGTGCAAGAGGTTCCTATTTATAGGCTAAGGAAAGACAAAGAAAATTGGGGAGAAATCTATCTAAAAATGGAAACAGGGCAAGAATCAGCGTGATCTGCGTTTCACCCCTGTGCTACAACGCAGGATGCAGCGCAGGTTCCAGAGAGCTTGCGCTTCATCCTGCGTTGTAGCACAGGTTGAAGCGCAACATGCGTCCTGCAGCTCCAAACTTTCTCTTTTAATTTGATCTCTCCCCGAGACTAATTTTGGCTGATTGGTCTTTCCTTGTTTCCCTTTATTTGATGAAATCTTTGTATTTATTGAGCATCTTTGATTTATTTGGGAAGGTTGTCTGCAGAATCCTTGTTTGATTGGCAGAGATATCTTCATTAATGGCTCTCAGATATTCTTCGAATCTTCATTATTGCTCAAAAATAATCTTCCGATCTTCATTAATTGCCTTCAATCAAACTTCAAATTTTGCAGATATCTCCCTTATTTAATGCTATCTTTCCCTCACATCAAATCCTTGCAATATTCTGCAAAAATCAGCAATATTTCTATCAAAATAGCATCAAATTCAAATATAAGATTAATGAATACAATTTATCTAATATTTAATAAAAAAGGGATTAAATTGGAGCAAAAATACCATTTTATCCTTGATAAGTGAACTAAAAAGTGCTCTAATTTATCATATGATTTTCACTTATCCAAATACCCCCCAACTTAACTTCTTGCTTGTCCTCAAGCAAGAGACCTCTTTGCAATAAAAAAAATTCATTTTATTCCCTGTGTAATCAAAAACAAATTCAAGGAACTTTCCATCATCTCCTTGTTAAGCAGCAGTTACTTTCCAAACATAAGAAAAAATCAGGATTAAGAGATGTTACCAATCTTCAATCAGAATAGAACACCAACATCAATCAAACTTCAAAAATAGAAATTAAAGCAGTAAGTGATAAAACCAAGGAAATCTCTCATTCTCACGGGTAAGTGTTTCCCTCAATCTTTTTCACCACTGTTGAACACTAGAATTGATAGTCGTTTCCAATATCTGAACCTGCAAGCAGTTAATTATGGATCAAAAGGTCTTTTCTTTGGTTGTAATGAGGCTGGGATATCAGAAATCATGGTTTTTCTAGATATGCAAAGAACACTTTGAATAGAGAGTATCTTGTGATTGTGCTTGGGACTTCTCTCTATTCACCTGGTCATTCTTGAATTGTTACCCTTTTTTCAGCTTGGCCTCTTTGTTTGAAGAAGTACTCCCCCCAACTTATTTAGTATCCACATCTTTGTGCAGATTTTTTTTAGCTAAATAAATAGATAGATAATTTATTTGTGGGGGAGTATTCTTCTTTGTGATTTCTTGTGCCTGCTCTTTGAATCTCTTTGACCTTTCATTTCACCAACCTCTTGTCCCATGTTGTTGTGGTGCACCTTTCTCTCTATCCCAAGTGTTAAGGAACAGGATATAATCATTGAGTATGGCTAGGGTGCATCAAAAGAAATATTAAAGGCTCAAATGGGCAATCAATAAATGGAAACATTCAATCAAGGTTGGCTATTTGGCACTGAGCAAAATATTATAATCACAAAATATGCCTTTGTCACTTCCATATTTTCTACTAGCAAGACAAAATTCAGAAACTCAAGCAATAACAGTTGACAAGCAGCAGTGAAAAGCTCTCAATTTCAGTGTTTGGGCTCTCAGCTCACCGGTTATTGGCTAAAATTTCCTTGATAAAGCACTTAATTGTTTTAATTAACTATCCTGATAGGTTCTCTTGAGAAGCATCCTGATCCTAACTGATTATGGAATTAATCACAAAACCCTATCATTTTTCCTAGTCAGGTTAGTTAAACTACCCAATTACAGAGATTTTGAAAAAGTTGCCTTAAATCCTAATTTCCTAAGGTCCTAAAAAGTCCTAAAAATTTAAAGATTTAGCAGAAAAACAGAAAATAACAGAATAAGTATTGCATAATATAGATAATGTATCAGTGGCAATAATATACAATACCTATCAAAAGGAAAATAAAAGAAAAATAAGAAAAAATAAGAAAAAGAAGGAAAAGCACCAAATAGGAAAGAAAAAAAATCAATCATCCTGGTCCATGTGAGCAGCTCCAGCTCCGGCATCAGCTGCTCATCCCCCCTGGGAAAATAAGCCTGTCCCCAGGCCACTGTAAATAATCATGAAACTGCGCAGGGGTCATGGAGTCCACACGAGCCTGATAATGTCTACTCTGAAAATGAACAGCTGCTCGGTGAATAGTGGACATCTGAGCCATCAAATGAGTGTGCTGGGCCTCAAGATGCTGGGTCCAGACAGGAGCATCCATGTCTGCTGGTGGTGATGGTGCCTGCTGTTGCTCCTCATCATCCTGTAACTCCTCAAATGCGATACAAATAGCTTCAATTTATGCTCTAGTCATAGGTAGTGCGATGCGAACCCTGGGGTTCACCTTTACACCCCTAGATCTGCAGAGTGAGGTGATGAGAGGAGGGAAGCCAAGTCTGATCTTGGAGTTAGGGGTCCGGCTCCCCACAGAAGATGCGAAGTCTGATATCCTACTGGTGATAACCCGTGAGATATCGATAGTAGCGCCGGTGAGGATACAGTAAATGAGGTGGGCTACAAGCATAATGATATCAGAAACATGCCCTGTAGGATGTATGTTGGCCAGCGTCAGTACTGTCCACATCCGTGTGATACTCGCCATATCATGCCTGTGAATCCTGGCAGCCTCCTGATATGCATTCCTCCCAAAGGAACGCCCTGGTAAGCATAGCAGTTGAGCAGTCTCAATGTCAAGGGGATCTTTGCCATGAAGCCCCACAGCACCCATCCTCTCGTGGTATTGGCAATCCACGAGGTCTCTATCCTCGTCTATGGGATGTCCTAGAAGTGCATTGATTGCATCGAAGTCAATCTGATAATCTGTCCTCGAACATAGGACTCCCTCCTGCAGTTAACGTTGTGGTCTCCGATGGCGTTAGCATAGAACTCCCTGACAATGTCTGGATCGAAGTAGTTGTCAGGGTGGCTGAGGCGGTCGCATCGCCTCCTGTGAATCTCAGTCATAAAATCCTCATACTCCCCCCTCCTGGAGGATGACTGGTCGCTCCAGGATGAACTTGCAATCAACAATGTCAGTGTATGCTTCAAAGGACTTGAGGTCCTTGAAGCGATGAGGGTCGAACTCAGGTTCCCTCTGGGGGGCCTTCCTCTTGGCACCCCCTGTGCCCCTCCTAGAGGAACTAGCACTACTGACATTCTTCGTGCGAACCATCTGCAAAGCAAAAGCAACTCAAAATTATTTATGCATCATAATATTTAATTGCTCATAATTATGAAATAAATGGCCAATTAATTTCAATAATTAGAGCAATCAATTAACCAAACAATTGTGCATAAAAAAATTTGATTTTAAATATTACCAAATAAATGCCAATTAATTAATTAAGACATGCTAAAGTGACCAGTTAAAGCAAGTCCTAAACAATTCTAAACAGACAAAGTGAGAAACAAACTCATGCTCAAAAATCATGTCATCAGTAACATGCAATATTGCACAATCATTTATGTATGGGCATGCAAAAATATCAGAGCAATTAATTAAGCATACATGCACCAAAAAATAATTTGTAGAAACTACCACCTAAACAAATAGGAATTACTCACAAAGAATCCTATCAACATGCAATTTAGTTTAAAGCACTATGGATAATTATTTCTTTCCTAAAGATTCCTAAAATCCTAAGTTTCCTATCCTAAGGTCATGCTCAAATAAAATAAAAAAAATAAAATTTCAATCGGTTAAAAAGAAAGAAAATTATAAAAACATACCTGGTATAAGCTCAGAAATTGAAAATGAAGGCTATAGGAGTGGAAAAAAAAAGCAAAGCAAAGGTTAGGAACTCAGAGAAAATGCAAAGGAAAGGAACGAGGGGAAGTTCATTCGAACTTCCCTCGTTCAAAATTCAGAATTTAAAGATCCGCTTCCGGCGCTACACCCTGCGCTACAGCGCAGAGTGGAGCGCGTACCATCTCAGAAGTTGAAGCGTTCCGCTGCGCTTTACCCTGCGCTGCAACGTAGAGTGAGGCGCAAAAGTCAGAGAGTCACTTTATTTTATTTTAATTCTGCGCTTCACCTACGCTACAACGCAGGTCGAAGCGCAGATCTACAATATTTTTATGCTTCTGCTTCTGCTATTCCTAACTGGTTCCATGCATTCCTTTAAAATTTAGATTCTTCATTTTAACAATCTCCTATTTAAACAGGTAAATCCTAAAACTAAAAATTAACAAAATGAAAATTAAATGAAAATTAAAACTTACAAAGACTGGGTTGCCTCCCAGGAAGCGCTTGTTTAACGTCTTTTAGCTTGACGCCTGGTTACTCAACCCTTTTATGGTGGCCTCAAGTGGAGGATGATGTTTGACTCCATACCAGTTCTTCCTTTGAGCTCCCATCCTCCATGCCAATTTTTGACTCTTCCATCACTATCATTGTCTTCCTCAGTATCAGATGTTGATCTCTTTCTCCTCTTAAATTTGAACTCCCATATTGACTCTGGATGCTTTATCCTCATCCTAGGCTTCCTCAGAAATTAGGAGTCTGGAAACTTTGTTGGATTTTTGGAAATAGCATCAGTTTGTTGTAACTTGGGCGTACCTTTATGAAACGTAATACTTTCATCTTTTGAGCTCAATTCATATTTTCCTCGATCAACATCAATGATCATCTTAGCAGCTTTCATGAAGGGTCTTCCTAAAATTAGGGGGACTTCAGTATCCTCCTCTTCTGTCTCTGCAATGTAGAAATCTACAACATATGCAAATTTATCCACTTTGATTTGAATATCCTCTAATATCCCATGAAGGCATTGAGCAGATTTATTTGCAAGAAGTAACCTCACATTTGCAGGCTTGACCTTCACATTGCTCAACTTGTTAAAATACGATAGCGACATCAAATTGATGCTCGCTCCAAGATCTAATAAAGCATGAGTAGGAGGTAGATTACCGATAGATATGGGTATAGTAAACCTACCTGGGTCAAGTGACTTACTTGTGACTAAGACCTTCTCTTCATGATGTTCCTTTTCTTTTTGTGCTGCTTCTTCATCTTGTTGAACAACATCCTCTTGGAGCAATTGTTCTTCAAAGATGATTTCTTCTTCCTCATCAAGTTCCTCCTGCTCTGACTTGTTGCCATCAGTAGCAATCAAGTTGCATTGTTCCTTTGGATTGGTTTGGGTCACAGCTGAGAAGTGTTGTTGCCTGTGCTCTACCATCTCAGTTGCTAACTGACCCACTTGACTCTCTAGAGTCTTGATTGATGCCTCAGTAGTTTTCTTAAATCCACTAAATCCTTGCACAAGGTCATCAATCTTACCTTCCAAAGTGTTCAGTTTATCATATGTTGAGGGCTGCTGTTGGTAAAGTGGTTGTCTTGTTCCTCCATTCTAACTCCAACCTGAGTTGGTTTGGTTATTTCTCCAACCTTGTGAATATTGATTGTTGTTATTGTTGGAGTAGTTCCCTTGCCTTCCCTGGTTACCCATGAAGTTGACTTGTTCTGGTTGTGTTCCTTGGCAAGCACATTGACCATTTAGATGGTCACCTCCACATAAATCACAAATCAATGATTGGGCTTGGATGGGTTGTGAGTGGAAAACTTTGAGTTGTTGAGGGAGTGCCTTTAACGTCTCAGTGAGTGCTTCTAGTTGACGTTTAATGAGCTTGTTCTCAGCTAACAGAGCATTACTTTGATTGAGTTCCAGCATCCCTTTCTTTGGTAATTGCGCGTGTTGTCTTCCACTTTGAGCTTGTTGATCGTTCTGTGCAAAGTGGTTGATGATTTCTAGCGCTCGATCAACTTCTGCGGATAAGATAGTTCCACCTGCTGCCGCATCTATAAATGACCTTGAATTTGAATGAAGTCCCTTGCAGAATATGTTGAGTTGGGCTATATCCTCACAGCCATGGTTGGGACAGTTGCGCAGCATAGACTTGTATCTTTCCCAAGCTTCACAAAGTGGCTCATCAATCCCTTGTCTGAAGGTAGAAATATCTGCTTTGGCTTCTATCTGCTTCCCTGGTGGGAAGAATCTTGTCTAGAATTTCTCCTCAACCACACCCCAATTGGTTAGGCTTTGATTTGGGTGTGATTGCAGCCATTCCTTAGCTTTACCTATCAAAGAGAAAGGAAACAAGCGTAAGTAAACAGATTCTAAATTACCTTCCTCGAAACCCATAGTACCAATCAATTCATAAAAATTAGAGAGATGAGCATTTGGATTTTCATGATCCAATCCAGCGAATTGATGTGCACTAATGAGGTTGAGGTGTGCAGTCTTCAACTCTAAAGCTCTGGCATTTGGTGGTAACACAGTGCTTGAGAAGTGACGTGGTCCTTGATGAGAGATATAGTCTCCTAGCGTCCTTCTTGGAGCTTCCTCTGCCATGTTTTTGGGTTCTTCAACAATTGTCCTTCTTCTTCTTCTCCCGTTCCTACCTATGTTTCTTTGTGACGTCCTTTCTATTTCGGGGTCGAACTGTAATTGATTGGGGGACGCCTGACCTCTCAGAAGCATAAACAAGAAACTTTGAAAAAGGTAAGTGTTGAAGAGAATTAATAATAGTAGAAAAACAATAAATTACCTAAGATAATAATATATCCTAAAAATAATAAGAGTAATAAATAGAAGAAATCCTAAGAAAACAAATAAACAAAATCCTAAAATAAAAACTTGATAACTAGACCGCCAAGGTCTACACGAATTGGAAACCGTTCCCCGACAACGGCGCCAAAAATACTTGATGGATTTCTGGCAAGCGAACCAAAAATCCAGTAGTATAATAGTAAGAAAAATATCGTATCCACAGGGAACGGTCAATTCACGTATACTCGTGATCTAATTATCAAGGGAAAAAATGGGTTTTAAGAATATTGTTGTGCGAAAAACGTAAATAGCAAACTAATAATCAATTGAATTTAGAAAGGAAGAGTTAGAGGCACTTTACTTGGATTAGGATTGAACTTCATCTCATCACACCCCTTATGTATTTCGAGAATACCTATTATTTATAGGCTTTGACTATAACACTGTAGATAAACTATATTGCTAAGACCCCGAGTTACCAGGCGCCACTCACACTCAAAGGTATTCTATGCGGGTTCTCCCAAGCGATAGACTTACCCTCGGCTTATTTTGCTTTCTTTATTTTGTTTGTAAAAGAACTAATTGATAAACGAGGCCTACTCCTCTGGACGCACCTTCGCCAGAATACTGTCACTACCCATCACTCATTAGAATACATCCATGTTTCGCTTCCTGGATTGACAATCAACTAATTCTTTGCTATCGATCCAATAGACCATGCCTATCCTTTAGATGCCCTTCATTAGGATACTCACACTACTCATCAATCATTAGCAACACCCATGTTTCAGTCACTGGTTAACCGAGTATTCTCATTCACTCAGAGGTTGAGTTTCCTATGTCTAGGCTCCCCCAAACTTAATCCTAGTCGTAACGTTAATTACAAACTAGCCTATAACTCCGGTGCAAGCGTGGAAGTTAGGAATTAAGCACAGAACAAGATTACCAATATTATAGCTAGGGAACTGCATAAAAAAATAGATAGAGTTCAACATACACTTGGGAATGGAATCGATTACATTCAATCCTAATGGAGAGTTAACTACACAAGGTAGCCATACAAACCACCGAAGATGTTGTCACCATCTTCAATCCTTGTGAAGCGCTCCTCCTCTCCTACTCTAAAATTAGAACTGGTGCATTATCACTGTAATATAACTGAATTACAATAATCTTGCACACCTGATCTGGTGCAAGAGGTTCCTATTTATAGGCTAAGGAAAAACAAAGAAAATTGGGGAGAAATCTATCTAAAAACGGAAACAGGGCAAGAATCAGCGTGATCTGTGCTTCACCCTGCGCTACAACGTAGGATGCAGTGTAGGTTCCAGAGAGCCTGCGCTTCATCCTGCGCTGTAGCACAGGTTGAAGCGCAGCATGCATCCTGCAGCTCCAAACTTTCTCTTTTGAATTTGATCTCTCCCCGAGACTAGTTTTGACTGATTTGTCTTTCCTTGTTTCCCTTTATTTGATGAAATCTTTTATTTATTGAGCATCTTTGATTTATTTGGGAAGGTTGTCTGCAGAATCCTTGTTTGATTGGCAGAGATATCTTCAATAATGGCTCTCAGATATTCTTCAAATCTTCATTATTGCTTACAAAATAATCTTCCAATCTTCATTAATTGCCTTCAATCAAACTTCAAATCTTGCAGATATCTCCCTTATTTAATGCTATCTTTCCCTCACATCAAATCCTTGCAATATTCTGCAAAAATCAGCAATATTTCTATCAAAATAGCATCAAATTCAAATCTATGATTAATGAATACAATTTATCTAATATTTAATAAAAGGGATTAAATTGGGGAAAAAATACCATTTTATCCCTGATAAGTCAACTAAAAAGTGCTCTAATTTATCATATGATTTTCACTTATCACAGAGTTGCATAGTCTGAGAGCTTCATACTTTGCAGCAGCCTGTGCACTCTTGAATCTCATGAGATCATAATGGGGTTCATCTCTGACCCTATTCCCCATGCCTTCTCCTCGTGAGCTAGAGCCACAGGAAAGGCCAACAGTGTCTTTGATCCTAGGCATCTAAAAAGTAAAATAATCAATAGTTAGATGGAAGAAACATATTCACTTCAGTGATGCCTTATTACACAATAATTCATGAAGAACATGGAAACTTATCATTAACTAATTTGTATGCATAATTCAAATTGATTTCAAAAGAATCAATCTCTTCACAACAAAATTTCAGTTACACTTGGTAATGGCTTCCTAAAAATAGAACATACCCATTTGTTTGGCAAGCATTCAATCAATCCATGGAAAGTGAAAGTTTAAAACTTTTGCAAGAAACAGAGCATAACACTTTCAAATTCAATAACTCACAAACAAAGAGCATTTCAACACATAACTTGTTCTTCTTATTCCACACAACCATAATAACACCCAAGATAACAATGTTCAACAATATTTACAATCCTAAGTTTGCTATCCTAAAGTTCGAATCATAAAAACAGAATACATGAAGATTTCAACCGGTGAAAATGAAAGATAACTAAAGAAAATATACCCTAAACTTGAAAGTTTCAAAATTGAAAGGAGTTTGTAAGTGGAAAAGATGGAAAGAAAAGTGAGGAGCGCATTTGCGCTCCACTTGCGCTCAGCGTGAGTGGAGCGCAGGTTTCAGTTTCAAATTTCTGTACCATTGCGCTTCACCTGCGCTCAGCGCAAGTGAAGCGCAGAAAACAGTGACTAAAATTGCATTTCTGCGCTTTACCTGCGCTCAGCGTAAGTGAAGCGCAGAAAACAGAATGAAAATTTTGCAATTTCTAGTCAAGTTTTCTGCTACTTCCTATTGTTAAAAAAATCTTATTTTCCACAAACTTATTCCAAACAATTTTGAAAATTTCCTAAATTCTAAAAAAAATTAAAAATCCTAATTAAAAAAAATGAAAAACAAAAACAAAATTGAAAACTATTAAAAATTTAAAAATCTCTGGGTTGCCTCCCAAGAAGCGCTCGTTTTACGTCATATAGCTTGACGCATGTTCTTTCAAGGTGGGTGATACTGAAATCCTTTAGCTAGCCTTTATGTTGTACCCTTGATTCCTTTTGGCAGTGAGCTTACCCATATTCATGTCTCGGACCAATTGTGAATGAAACTTGAATCTAAACATTTGGTCTTGTGTCTGGAGTTAGACCATGTTGCTAACTCCTTTAGCCTGACTTTTCTTTTCTTTGGAGTCTTTTGCTGAGTTGCATAGGTCTTCTCCTCCTGGAGCTTGGGAAATTCACAGTTGTCAAATTTTACTCTTTATGCTTCACAAGGGTCCTTGATATGGAATAAGCATGACCACTTTGTCCTCAATCTGACTTTAGGCCTTGAATTTGAATTTCTTAGCCTGATTTTTCTTCTCCTTGCTGTAATCAGGTCAGTGTGTTTGCAGGCCTTTCTTTTGTGAGTCTTGGAAGGTTGAACATTTGTATGATGTCTGTCTTTGCCTTCCTTCGGAGGGTTGTTAGGATCTGGTAAATTCTTCACTACTTCCCCTCATCTCTCAGTTCTTTGCTCTCTTTTTTTCTCTTTTTCTTGTTCTTTTTCTACAATTACATCATGTACAATGTCACATGTTTTGTTCTTTTCCTCCCCTTGACAATCATTCTCTTCTTTGAGCACAGTCTTTTCTGTTTCATCCTTTTCTTCCACTTTTGCTTCACCTTCTTCTTCTTCCTTTTCCTCTGCTTCTTCGTCTTCTTCAGTTTCTTTTGATTTTTCAACGTCCTCTACTTCAGCTTCCTCTTCATCCAGATTGTCATCAGTTCCCTCTCCCATATGTTGAACAATGTCGTCACACTGCTCTTCGGGGTTGGGTTGAGCATTTGCTGAGATCTGTTTTGACCGATATTTAACTATATTTTCTGTCATTTGTTCTATTAGAGGGTCAATAGGTATTCCTGCTTCCTCGCTATCTTTCTGAAGTTTCATAAAATTTTGTATGTACTTTTCAACAAGATCTTCTGATTTTGATTCTCATGGTCGAAGTGAAGAGTAATTTTGCTGCTGTTGAAAAGAAGGTTGCATGGAGAATGAAACATTATCTTGGTGCCACCCAAAGTCCTGATTCTGGATATTCCTCCATCTTTCCCCAATCTTCTTTCTCAACCTTTAGAGCTCCTTTGTGGTGAGTAAAGCTCACACAATTTCACTTCATTTGATGAATGCTCTCCCTCATGAGCCCTACCTCTTATCTCCCCTTTCTAAAGGTTGTATGTGATTGTTGTGTGATTGCTATTTGTTAGTAGCTAAGGTATGAGGATTTGGTATGATTTTGGTTAGAGATTGATGCTAGGGTTTCAAATTGGGAATTTCCCCCTTTATATTAGCTTTTCTTCAATATGTTCTGTAATATGATTGTGCTGTGCATATGATAATGTTTAATAAGACACTTGGTCTTTAGCCCCCAGAGATAAAGAAAAAGATAACGGACTTCGGTCCTTAGAGTAATTGGACTTCGATCCCCAGAGTAAAATTTGGACTTCGGTCCCCAGAGTAATGGTGGATACGTCCCCCAAGGAAGACGTTCCTTGTAGTCTGAGCTCAGGTCTAGCCCCAGAGATAGAGATAAGACCACGTATTGCCGGGAAACGCAGTTCATGCATAATACTAGAGATATTCAGAGTATGGTGATTATGATAAAGTTTATATTTACTGTTTTACATTATTATATGTGCATTGCATTTTCCTGTTCCCTACACCGTCTATTGCATGCTTTTTTCATTGAGACATTGTCTCACCACACATTTCGTGGACCACATTCTAGATGCGCAGGTACCCCCCATGCACAGGCCCTTGAGCTAGGAGTTGGAGCTGTTGGTTATTATTTTGTAGTGGGCATGCGTAGCCTTTTTTTATTAATGATAGATTTGGATATGTGGATTTTTATGTATATTCTTTTGGAGGGGATATGATTGTACATGTGTGCCCTTTTACTCCTTTTTATGTCAGGACACATGTATGGGGGTATCCTCAGCTTGTTGTTTTGTATTGGTTGACTATAGTCATTTTGGCAATTTTATGTTATATTTAACCAGTTTCTATCATCATATGTTGTTTAAGTAAGCGTTGGTAGCTTGAATGATGTATGGTTAAGTTGTTCGATATCTAAATGGTGCGAAATAATTTCAGAAATTCGAGATTTGGTTTCCAACGAACTAAATCTTCGGATTAGAAATTAGGACGTTACACCACACACATTAGAGTATATCAATTCAAGTGATTTACTAGTCCTACTAGGAACATAGGAGGAGAATGTGTTACTAGATTGCTTGCTAGCTGAACATTGCTCACACAATTCCTTTGGTATTTCAATTGAAGGCATTCCAAACACTAATCTCTTACTGCTCAAAAGATCTATACTTTTAAAGTTCAGGTGCCCAAATCTGTGGTGCCAAATCCAATTCTCATCATCCATAACGGAGGCAAAACAATTATGATTACCAATCTGGATACCAACCTTGAAGGTCCTATTATTAGATAAAGGAGCCTTCAAGATCAGTCTTTCATTACTATCAAACACAGATAACATCTTTTCTTCCATCTTCATTCTATATCCCCTCTCAAGAAGTTGACCCAAGCTAAGAAAATTACTTTTCATATTAGGCACATAAAGTACATTGGAAATATAAGACTCCTTACCATCTTTCCAGCAGATAAGAATCAGTCTCATGCCTTCAGCCTGCCCCATACTATCATCAGAAAACTTCACCTTATTCTTGATAGTTTCATCCAAATTCACAAACCACTCTCTATGCCCAGTCATATAATTTGAACAGCCCGTATCCAAGTACCACACATTGTCTTTGCTCATCTTCGGATCAGTTCTAGCCATCAAGAGAACTTGTTCATCTGAGCTATCTTCTTCTGCAACATGTGCCTCATTAATTTGTTTTGAGGAGCCACCAGTGTTGTACCAGCATTCATTAGAAAAATGTCCAATTTTCTGACAGGTCCAACATTGCACCTTACTCCTATCAACTTTCTTTTTTTTCAAGATTAGACTTGCCATCACCTTTCTTGAGGAATTTTTTGTGTTGTTCTGATCTAGAGAAATTGCCTGAAAAGGAATTTTTCTGGTTTCTCCATTCTTCTTTGCCTTTCCTGAATTTTGCTTTCTTAGGGAATTTTCCTTTCTTGTGATCTCCTTTCTTCCAAGCTTGAGCCTACAAAGCTTGTTCCACAGGTTTCTCCACATTCCTTTCAATCAACCTTTGTTCATGAGCCTCCAAGGTGCACTGCAAATCCTCCACCTTTAAAGACTCTATGTCTTTGGATTCCTCCACAGCAACAACAATGTGATCAATTTTGGGAGTAAGCGTTCTCAGGATTTTCTCCATAATCATGGTGTCTGTAACCTTCTCACCACAAATTTTCATCTGGTTTGTCAAGGTCTGTATCCGAGCAAAATAACTCCCAACTGTTTCTTGCTCCTCTATCTGCATCAACTCACATTGTCTTCTCATAGTCTAAAGTTTAACCTTCTTCAACTTGGCAGCTCCAGCATAACATTTCTCAAGCAGATCCCATGCTTCCTTTCCACTTGTGGCACTTGAAATCTTATCAAAATTGGCAGTATCTACACACTGATGGATAATAAAGAGAGCTCTACTATCTTTCTTCTTGGCTTCTTTGTGTGTTGTTTTCTGAGCCTCTGTTGCTCCTATTTCCAAATCTTAAACACCTTCTTTAACAATATCAAGTATTTCTTGAAAGGCAAAGATCGCCCTCATCTTAATGCACCAATGATCATAATTCTTGCCATATAAAACTGGCAAGCTTGCAGGGAAGTTTCCATTGGAACCTATCACATCACTAATTCTTCTACACAGTTCTTTTGATCAACAAGCTCCTAGATACCACTATTAGAATAGAAAGGATTTTCTCTATAATTCTGAGAGAGTATAGAGGAATGTATCCAAATTCTATTATTGAAATGATTTAACATTGGGCTTATATAGATGAACCCAAATTCCACACTAAGTAAATCATAACAAACAAACAGAAAAACATATTTTAAAACCAATCAACAGTTACAACTATTTAACTGTCAAAGCTAAATTAATTCCTAACAGATTGAACTAAATATTAGCATATTACCTATTACATAAATTTCCAAATGATTTTAATTTCGGTATTATTAGGAATTGAAGCAAATATGCACCTTATTATTATTATTCAAACATAGAAGGCTAGATCAAAACTAGCAATAAAAATAAATAAATAACAATTTGCAAAATGATAGATCAAAACTTTCAAACATATCAGAAGGCTCCACTGCTCATGTGATATCTAATATTTCGCAACAGACTGACATCAATATTTGTTTTCAATTCTGAATGCCTTCCTGACACCTAACAAGTTTAGATTATGCTGTAATTATTTCTATTGGCTTATCCAATCTCAGATAATGAAAGAAATTAAGGTATTATGGAAAACTGTGAAATATTGGTAAAGTATTGTGCACAACTTGGAATAAGCTCATATCATGAAGACCATAATTTTGTACTTAGTAAATTTCTTTCCTATACCAAAAGTAAAAAGGATATGGGTTGGTTTAATATTCTTGTAATCGCTTCAATTAATAACTTTTTTGTTTTACCCAGTGCAAAACCATGCTTTTGCAGAATTGATTTTAAATCACTTCCATCCAACGTGCTTCGTAAGACGCGCATCCCTTATCTCAACCATTGATTTTTAAAATCAATTTTACCCAACTGCAAACCTAACAGACATTAAGTTAATTAACTATATCCTTGTTTTCTGAATTTTACACAAGTTTCTTCCTTCTCGGCGAAACTTTGAAGTCAGTGCAATTTCTCTGCTCGGAACAAATGGAATATTGAAGTCAGTGAAGAGACAATGACACAGTTGAACTTGGATGAGAAAAGCATAAATGAAAATGTTTCCATATAGACAAAACTGAGTAATAACTATAAAAGGAATTGACGAAAGAGAATAAAGATGTAAAATAATGATTTTTTGTGTGTGTAAGACCATATCCTTCATAGGAGATAATTCTGCTCAAGTCGTATAGGATCTCTATGTACGACAAATCTATCCCTCTGAGTATTTAACGCAGTTGTATGCCTGGGGCTCGAATTCAAAACCACTGGTCAAACTGAAATAGCCCAGTACCTCATCCACGCGCTAGGTGGTAATGATTTGAAAAGTCAAAATTAATAATACTAATTATGCAGTTAGATAACAAGAAGTAACTGAAGAAATACTCAAGATGCAGTAGTCATAAGTATTTACATGACAACAATTGAAAACCTAAACAGAAGCCAACTCAAAGAACATTATGTCTACCACAGTAAACCTAAACAACTTGTCCTATAGCATTTTTTTTGTCAAGAGGTCCTATAGCATGTTTGAATAACACAAAAGCCACGTTACAAGCGTGGATCCAATCCAATGTTTGTTGGACTGGATCCACCTTTATAACGTGATTTTTGTGTTATCGAAAACATGCTACTAGAAGCATAGCATGTTTTGATATTTTTATAATAAGTAAACTCAATTTCATGTCGGCACTTCTTATCTCTCTACTTGTTAGTCCCCAAACTAAATTTATTATATAAGTAGTCCTCGAATTTTCAAATATCCATCACATTAATTCCCCAACTTTTACATTATTCTGTCATGATGGTCATTACTTCTTGACAAGGATTGTAGTTACAGGTGCTAAAAAAATTAGAGGACTACTTATGTAATTATCTTAATTTGAAGACTAATGAGAAAAAAGATTAACAAAAGAGAACGTTTTGAGTTAATTAACAAAAGGTTTGTAAAAGTAATTAAGAAATAACAATGGAAGAATAAATTGCCAAAAGAAAAACAAGATACATAGAAATATGGTTCATTTATGAAAATTTAGTGCTTTCAAGTGGAAATGCTAAAAGGAGTTGTGATAGTCTTGCATGCAAAGAATAAACCCTCAAATCATCCTTGAGTTATGTTATGACATTTCACAAGTGCACCAATCGTTACAGTAGTAATAAAAATATCATTCTTAGGGATTGAAATTGTTAAGTACTAATTTACTAATTTATGTTAAGTTTGAGAAATTGATGTACTAGAAATGAATGCTAAATTATAAATTAACAAAATTTTAAAGAAAAATTCAATTACTATAAAAACATTAGAGAATTGATTTCGTATTCTTTCTTATATGCTCATTGATAAGTGCTAAGATTGAGTAAATTTCTATGTAATTGCAACACTTATTGATAATGAATTATTGAATTTATAATCCAATTTCACCCTTCTTGGCTTATTTTGTGGCTTTTATGTTTATTGAAATTAAATATGAACTTGATGCTATTTTGATTAGAAATTCGTGAATTCGTGCAGAAAATTAAATATGTTTGAACATTTAAAACATTATTCAATCCTCCGTTCTAGTTTTCCTGTGGTTTCTACAGAGTTGACGAGATTGAGTGGAGAAAGGATTAGAGTAAGGGAACCAGATTAGAAAAGCATCTAGGTAAAGGGGAACTAGGAAAAGCGATTTTATAAGAGGAAATGGGAATTTAGGATTATGATATTCTCGCTCAAGCGAGCATATCGATAAAAGGGGGAAATGGTGTTCTGTCATCCTCGCTCCTGCGAGAAGGTCTCGCTTGAGCGAGGGACAAGATTGTTTTGGGAGGCTCTCTGTGATAGAATTGCACTCAAGCGCAATTAGGCTCGCTCAAGCGCAATTCCATCCAGAATGAGGGGTTACTCCCTGACTTGCTCTCGCTCAAGTGAGAAGGCTCTCGCCTGAGCAAGAACACCTTTTTTACGGTGCATTATTTCGCACGATCAAGATAGGATTTCTCGCTTGAGTGAGAACACGCAGATCCAGTTTTTAAAAATAGATTCGTGAGGGCTTTACCCTCATTCTTTTCCTTCTTCTTCACCTTTGGAAAGAGGAACTCGAGAGAGAAAGGGAGATCGAAGGAGAGAAGTTTGGATTGAAGCCCCCACACCAATCAAGGAGCTTGGATCATCATCTTCCTCCCCCCATCTTCTCCATTTCTTGCTTTGAGGTGAGTGTGGTTTGCCCACTCACTTGAATTCTTGTATGAGATCCTATAAGTGTCCCCTATTCTTAATTCCCTTGCTTAGGTTGCTCGATTGTGGTTGTTTAAATATCAATCTAGGGTTGATGGTTAGATTGATTGTGTGAGATGCTCATGTTGCTCTTGCCCTAAGTTTGATGGTTAGGGTTTTCATATGATTATTAATTATGAGGTGGTGTATGCCATGAAATCATCATTTAGCTTATGTGAGCATGTAAACATATCATGTTTTCATGGGTCTTCGGACCAAAGAGGAAAAGGGAATGTATATGATTTTGATTACTTTTGCCTATGAACTCAACTAAGTGTACATGACTGTATAAGAGGAAAACTGAGGGGTCTTTGGACCAAAAGGAAAATGGGTCTTTTGACCTAAGAGGATTATGGAAGTTTAAAATGAACATTGACTATTAATTAAAACGCGAGGTAAAAGGCCACAAGAGAGACATTCCTTGTATGGATACTGAGCTCAATCCAGGTCAGAGGATTAAGTGCTAAGACCCCACTAGTGTTGGGTAATACACCAAGAGGTGGGATGTAATGATTATTGTTTAAAATATTTATGAGTAGATATATAAACGTTCTATTGTGAATTATCATTTGTATGAATCCCCTACACTGCTTGTATGACCACATTCACTGGGACGTAAGTCTCACCATACATTTTGTGGAACATTTTAGATATGCAGGATGTTCAGCTGGAAGCCTGGAGAGGAAGACTTGATGTCCAGAGATGAATAATTTCTCCAAGAAGTTATATGGATTAGAATAGCTAGATTCTTGTGTATAGTAATAATGATAGTAACTGAATTAGATGATTCTACTGAATTGTAGCCAATTAATGGCAATTACTATTTAGTTGTAAATTATTATAATCTTTCGAGGACATCTACAAATTCCACCTTATCTCTTCTAATGATTCGATCAAACTTTTTTTATTTGGCTTTCTCAACCTTAAGGTATTCTATCTGTCTTACCCTATCAAGTAATTGAGCAATGTCTCGAACTGGTTGGCTCACTAGTTTCTTTCAAGTGTGGAATTCTAGACCCCTAGAAGCCATTTGTACCAATTCATATTCCGGTACTGGTGTACGAAGCACCTTGCTTTACTTTGCCTAAACCTGTTAAGGTAATAATCTATAGTTTCACCTTGTAATCTTTTGACATTTACTAGTTCCATTAGGTTAACCTTACTTTCTCCCCTAAAGAATTGTTCATGAAATTCCCTTTCTAGCTTAACTCAGTTATGGATTGAATTAGGGAAATACATCATTTTTAACAATTCACTATAGGCCAAATCTCCACACTCAATCTGGTATCTAGCCACATGTTCCACAATTGAGTCCCCCAATTTCCCAAGAAAATTTTGAATACTTGTTTAGGCCCCTAAGTAACTCAGCATGTTACACCATTTAAGGGAAAACAGATATAAAACACGGTTGGTTTGCATACCCTATGTTGAAACCATGCATATTCAAGACTTGTTCAACTGCATTTGAAATGTTTTGCTGCCCCCTGGATTAATTTTTCTCACCCTTCGGACCACTTGGTCTGGGTCTTGGTTTCAAGCCACAATCAAAGGCTTGTGTTCACCAATTACATTTGTGTTGGCTACGGCTTGAATTCCTCTTAAAGGAATTTCTGGTCCTTTGAGACACTGTGTCTCTAGGTCCATCCCAAATACGTCAGCAAGTCTTCCCATTTGTCTTGCCAACAGTTGGTAATTTTGGTTAGTAGTTTCGACTAAAAGGGTTATCATAGTGGCAATTTGGTGAGTTAACATGTTCACCATGTTATGGTTGCTCTCATCCATGTGTTGCCTCATCGAGTTTAAGGACACATTGGTGAAAGTGTTAAAAGTCATTTCATTAGACCATGCATTTATCATTAGAGATGACATTCCTACGCCTCTGTTAAAACTACCTGAGTTACTAAACATCTCAGGGACAACACTCATTGTTCTTAATGGGAGAGATATTGCCAAAGGGTAAATATACTCTACTAGTGGCATTCCTAATGGCATGGATACATTTTGGTTTCCAAATCCAGGGGGTGATTGATGAGCACATTTTTATTCATACTTAGCACCTTTAATCTTAGCTTTATTGGAGTGTAATTGTGATTAAACCCATTGTTTCAATTGGAATTTACCTAATTCGGCTTATTTGGGCTTTAACTGTAAATGTTGTTTAATTTCGGATTTTAAGCCTACTAACCTACCTTTCTTGTTTTGATGATATCTAAAGCTATAGGTGGACAATTTGGGTGACTCCAGTGGAATTGGAAAGCTAAGATCTGGGGCTTTAATTTGATATGCTATCCCATGAAGGAATTAGAAGCAGTTTCAATTTGACGTTGGGCTACGGAAACTGACACAGGAACAACATCGTTTTAAGACTTGTATTAGTGTATTGGGCCTGATACTTGTTAATCAAGGCCCAAACATCATTTAGATCTGATTAATTAGGAGTAGATCTATAAATAGGGACAATTACTTTTTGTAGGGAACTCTTTCTCAGTTTCTAAAAATTCAGATTTGAAGTCTCTTTGTTTTCTCTCTTTTTCTCTCTTCTTCTTCTTCGTCTTCCATTTTCGTTTTCCTCTTCAACCTCCATGGAAGGCTGAACATTCAAGGTTGATTATCAAGTGTTCTTAGCATTGGATCTTGAGGTTTCATCTATGCAATTTTGTTTTTCAATTTTCTGCACATTTTTTGTTCTCCTAATCTCTAGAATTCTAGGATTTTGAATCTTGAATTGGAATACATGCTTCATGGTTCTTCTTCTCCTCTTAATCCTAAATTCGAATTTTAGTTTGCTTAATTCTAAGATGAATCTACTGTTTTCTTAATTCTGTAGGTTAGGGATTAGATTCTCACACAAGTTTGCTTAATCCTTATATGAGATAATTGATGAAATGATTGATGCTTAATTGGTTAATTCGAATTTGTGTAGGAAATGATAATTTTATGTAAATCAATGAAAGATCCTATGTGAATGACCTTGAGAATTAATACATTTTAATGCATATTTCTGAATTTTGAATTTTTCTTTTATGTTCTTGAATTAAAGAAAACAACCAAACAAAACCCCCTTACTTGGTATTGAATCAACAATTCTTGTGAGTAATTTCGGATTTGCTATTTAACTCCTTAAGAGACGACTTTAGTTAATTTTCCATTAACTACATATTCTGAATATTAATCTTTGGTTGAGTACGGCCGTAATCAAATATGGCGCTGTTGTCGGGGAATTCAATTCAATTTCGGATTCACTCACATAGTGTTGTTAATTCTGTTTCTTGTAAATACTTTGTGTTTTATGTGTTAGAAATTGTGTTGTGTTATGTTTTTGTGTAATGTTAGGTAATTGAGTCATGTCATATGTTTTTTTGTTTTGTATGTAGTTAGACAAATCCAATATAGGAAATCTATTAGGTGATTCTGTTAGTGAAATGGGAAGTAGAGAGTGTAGAGTGAGTTTTTGAATTTCTGAGTTTGTAATCATTTTATTTTGAAATTCAAATTTGTATTGTGTTTTTGAGTTTAGAGTCATTTTTTTCTCATATTGTGTTTTTGTTCATCTAACATTTAGTTTGTGCAGATTTGAGAAAGGTTCCATA
Source organism: Sesbania bispinosa (assembly GCA_026901365.1). Lineage (NCBI taxonomy): Eukaryota > Viridiplantae > Streptophyta > Magnoliopsida > Fabales > Fabaceae > Sesbania > Sesbania bispinosa. The sequence goes on along the minus strand of QLOH01000226.1, from coordinate 270,144 downwards.
ATTCAGCCCTCTGGTAAGAATTATGTTACCAATTGTGCTGCTGAAACTGAGTTTATGAGCCTTGATCTGTAATTTGTGTTTGAGTCATTGTAAGTAGTTTGTTTAGTCATATAATAGTGTTCTATCATCATTATAATTAAGTTAGAATTGATTGGGTAAGAATTGCACTGAATTGCATATGCTGAGATTACTTGCTGAACAATTCTGTTGACTTTGTAGTATTGAATCTGAGTTATTTGGTTAACATAGTTAGAGGTAGAATTTTTGCACAATTTTTTTCACACTTAATTTAATTAATTATGAATTTTGGATACCCCAGCTCCACTTAAATAGGTCCAGATTGTGAAATTACACTTTGTACTGGCTTATTTTGACTTGTTGACTTCAATTGGACATAACTTGAGCTAGGAAAGTCAGAATTGGACTTATTTTATATGCTTTTAAGGTAGAACGAGCTAGTTAGGATGGCTATCCTTGCTATGTTGGGAGGGGGACCCTCAAAATCCAAAAAAAAGTCATTTTCTATTTTTAAAGGAATTTTTAAGTTTTTTTTGTGTATTTTAGCTTTCTTACCTTAAGGACTTTTGGTACTTAGGCTTTGAATTATGTTTTGAAATTTTTTTTGGTTCATTCCTATGTTAATATAGTGTTTACCATGTATCCATTTCATTGGTTTCTGCTCATTTGATATAGGTTGCCTTGATATGCTAACATGTTATATGCCTTATTCTGTGCAATTTTGTGTGAATTTGGTGTATGACTAGAGCAAATCCAGGTGACCTATATCCATTTGATCCGGAAACTGATCATACATATCATAGGTTAGTTAAGTATACTAGGATTCCATTTGTTCATAATTTTGTTAGTGATAGTGAGTCCTTGTTTGATAGTGTCTAGTTCAGGGATTGTGAGTCTGTTTGTGTTTGTGTTTCTATTTTTGTTTCTTCCTTTTCTTTTCATTCTTATTTTATTGATTCTAATTCTAAATTATGGCTGAATTGACTTTGAGAGAACTCATTGAGTGCATGGCTACAAATAATCAAGAATTTAGTACCAAAAGCAGCTCGATGATTGTTCCTATAGGAGTTCATGAGGAGGAGACATCATATGTTGTTGATCATAGACAAGTAGAGAACAAGATGGATGATTTAGCTTCTATGATCAAGCAGTTAGCAGTACCTCAGATACCTGTGAAGTTGTGTGGGATTTGTACATCACCTGAGCACCCCACAGATTCCTGCCCTGCTTTGCATGATTCTGAAGATTATTTTTCTCCTCAAGCTTATGCTGTAGATTTGTATGATAATTATGGACCTCCTTAGAAACAGTTTTATATGCCTAATCAGTTTCAGTTTCATTTTCAAGTTGCTAAGCCAATCTGGCCATACCAGCCCCCACCATTACAGCAACAACAGTATCCACCACAAGCTGTTGCACCTTCCAAGAGTGAGCCTTCTCTGGAAGAGTTGATAAGGCAAATGGCAGTTGACAATTTGAATTTCCAGCAGTGAAGAGAAGCAATATTTCAAAATCTGGAAATTCAGATTGGGCAGATGACTACTACCCTGCATCAAATGCAATCAGAGTTCAGACGCCATGAGTTCAAATGTTATGTGTTCAAATGCTATGAGTTTATATTCTATTGAGGACCATTCTATATTTCATAATGATTTGCATGTTGAACCTGTTGTTGATAAAAATTTGTCTGAGTTTGTATGAGAGTTTGATTTTCCATTCTTGTCTGATTTTAGCGATGGTTACATATGTGATTCATGTACTGATTATTTTACATGTAGTACATGTGTTGAAATTGACAAGTTTGTGAATACTGGTAGTGATTCTGCATGTCTTAGAGTTGATACAGTAGCTACTGATTCAACAAAGTCAGAATGCACAGGCTTGATTACAGCAATTACATATAAATCTGACTTTGTTTATGTGCAGATTGCAGAATCACCTCCTAGTACCACATTGCTCCCTGTTGTGCAGCCACCATTATTGGAGAAGCCACTGCCTAGCCAGTTCGAGCATGCAGGCATGGAGGATGAACAGAAGGAGAACATTCTGCTGCAAGTAATAAGGGAGCTCTCCAAGTTGCTGCACACCGGTATTCTTTTTTCAGTTTCAGACAACACTTGGATGAGCCTGGTACAGGTGGTACCGAATGATTCAAGAATTCCCAGGACGGGAGTTGGTTGAAGGGGAGTTTCTCTTTTCTCACACTTTCATTGCACTATGTCTATCGATCCATAATTTGATTATTTTTATATTAAGGACAATGTGTGATTTAAGTGTGGGGAAGGAGAATTGTAGTTTTAGGACTTTAGGATTATATTGATTAGGATTTTTAGTAATTGTTAGGATTAAAAAAATATACTAGTTTACTGTACTTTTGCTATTTTCTATAGGATAATTGTTGTTATTGAGTTGTTTTAGCTGTTGCGTAGCCAATCTGTAGCTATTGATGTTATTGTTTTGTTGTCTGTAATTATTGTAAACTATCTGTTTTGCTGTTGATGTTACTGTTTTTGCGTTACTGTAGGTTGTTGTAAGTTTTTATTGTTGCTGTTTACAACAGAATTTTGACAGTTATCCAAATTTTACAGCAAAAATAGAATTTTTGACAGCAGGAAAAATAATACATTTGACATGTTTTTCATTGGATTTTTGGGATTTGTGTTAGTGGTTGGCATTTTCATCATTCTTGAATAATTGGTTTCATGACTCATGTTGATTGGATTCCTTGTAATTTAGTGAATAAGTTGGTTTTGATCATTATTGGGTTGAATCTTTTGAGATAGAGTTGTTCTTGGTGAGATTTTGAGCCTTAATGTGGATGGACCATTCTATGCCATTCTCTCTTTTTCTTGTGAGACACTCTTTTTTGCTTGTGCTCTAGAACTTGGCTTGACTCTTTGATTTGCAACTTTGTTCACATGCATGAATTGAGATGATTGAGGCATTTTTTGTTGATAATTGAGCTACTAGCCTTATTAGCCTACCTTGATGATTTTCCACTTGTGAGCCCCTTTGAGCCTATGGATCCCATTTCTTGTTATTAAAAGCTCATTACAAGCCTTAAAAGTGAAAAACCATGATTGTCCTTGCCTTAGAGGAAGAAAAAGCGTTGGAATTGTTTTGGTAATAGGTTCTTGAATAAGTGTGCGGGTGTACTTCAATTTCTTATCTTATCTCCTCATGTGGATATCATACTGTTGACCTTTGGCTAGTTTAAAAAAACTAGAAAAAGAAAGAAAGAAAATTAAAAAAAAAAAAAGAGAAGAAAGAATAAAGAAAAGCTCAAAACAAAAAAGGTATTAAAAAAAGCAAACAAATAAAGTGTTCTTGAAATAAAAAAATGGGTCAAAAGGTAGAAAAGAGGAGTTTAATTGTAATCTTGAGATCTATGCTACTTGTATTTATTCTTAGATTTATTCCTCATTGCTCCTCTATTCTCTTTGGTTTTTAGCTTCTTATCCTTCATTTTCCCTACCTTTACCTTGACCCCATTACATCCTATATGAAGTCCTCTTGATTTTTGCTTGCATGTGTATCAATTGTTGTGGATATTACAATTTTGCCAAGCTTACGGTAGTTCTTGCTTTCATGAATGCTTTGAGTGTATATGCTAGCGCAAAAACCCTCTGAGATTTGGTTTTAATGACAACAAACCTGTTGATCAAAATTAATGTGTTCTGTTCTTGAAGTTACTGATGTTTTGCATGTGAGATCTTAGAAAGACAGGACTCTCATGAAGAATTCAAAAATATCAGAATCCTAATATTAAGAAACATCAGACTTCAGAATCATTTATGGAGTATGGGCAAAGCTTAGAAGTTCTATATGCTGAAGGTAATTTCAGAAGAAAGCCTCAAGACATATCCTTTATCAGAAAGTCTTAAGAAGCTTTAAATGGAAGATAGCCTAAGTTGAGAGAGGTGCACATCAGAGTAAAGTCTCTACTAGAAATGCAAATCATCAAGTCAAGTCAAGATGAGCTCAAACAGTGAACTAAGTAGCATCAAGAAGACCAATATTTGAAACTCAAGATGAGACGCAGACTCAAGCATAGATGCTATCTCATGTTCAAATGCAAACTCAGTCTAAAAATCAGCTTAAGACCAATGCTCAAAGAAGAGACTCATCTACAAACTTAAAAGGAAGGATCAACAGTCAGATGCAAGATCTGCCAAGAGATGAGACTTTAACTTAGCTTCAGAATCAAGAGATAAGATCAGAATAGAAGATTCCAAACAAAGAAGAGATTCAAAGTCAGCTTGAGACAAGCTCAAACTGTAAAGTCAGATTGAGACAAGCCCAAATTCATTGTAAGATCATACTCAGTCCAAGCATGACAAAGAAGAACTTTGAAATATGAAGCTGAGCAAAGATGAGATTCAAAGTCAGACTTGAGATGCAGACTCAACAGAGATGCAGAATCAAACTTGAGATGTAGACTCAACTTGAGATGCAGAATCAGACATGAGACGGTCTTAGATCAGATGTAGTCTCAAGATCAGACGCAGTCTCAAGTTCAGACGCAGAGATGCAGATGCAGACATGAGACAATCTCAGATCAGATGCAGACATAAGACCCAGACTTGAGATGAAGAGATTAGATGCAGACTTGAGACGTAGACATGAGATGCAGACAGAGTCTCAGCAGCAAAAAGCAAGTCAACGCAAGTACACTGTCACAGCAGAGACAGCATCAGAAAAGCACTGGTCTCACGTCAGAAAAGTGAAAAATAGCCTCTCTCTCTCTCTCTCTCTCTCTTCTAACGACTAGTATAACAGCTAGTTTTCTGAAGACTATAGAAGGAAGTTTCAGTATGTTGAGACGAGTGAGAGACATAGTGAGACTCAGCGGAGATGCTGCTGCACAACCAGAAAAATCCAAGTCTCAAGTGAATCTCAACCTACCTACCTATGCTATCTTAGCCAATATCTTATAGTAGGTTTAGCTCTTGTTTTGTACTATTTTGTATACACTCTTTGAGTGATTTAGAGAGCTATCATCTAGCTGAGCTCACGGTTTATCCATACTTTGTATGTAGTCCAAGCTAGATCAATCACATCTCATCTCATACCACCAAGTCTCAACTAAGTTAGGAGGTGCCTGAGCTTAGTGTGAGCATTTGTAAAGCCTGGAGAGGCATTGTAACAAGAATACTCACTGAGTTGCCTGGAGAGGCAGTCGAAGAAAAAGAATACTGCATGCGTTGCCTGGAGAGGCAGTTGAAAACAAAGAATACTGCATGAGTTGCCTGAAGAGACAGTTGAGAACAAAGAATACTTGTGGCTCAACCAAGGTATGAGTGCCTATGCTTGGTTTGAGAGACGTCCTGAAGAGGCTGTAAGAATACTTGTATTGACGGGTTTGTCAATAGTGGAAATCTCACAAGTTGTGAGGACTGGACGTAGCCCAAGGTTGTGGGTGAACCAGTATAAATCTCTGTGTGCATCTCTTCTCCCTATCTTTTTATTTATATTACACATCTCATATCTAAAATCTGTTTGTTAAAATAAATTAAATCTGTTCAGAGAAAACCAAGTTGTAATAACTAAGAACTATTCATGCATCTCATCTTACATCTCATCTTACATCCCAGGCCCATCTCATCTCAGACCCTATCTCAACCTGAGATCAGACAGTAGTCTCACTCATTCTCTTTTAAGGTCTTAACATTTGATGAGCTAATTAATCTTACATCTCAAATCTGTTTATTAAACTAAATCAAATCTATTCAAGAATAATCAAGCTTCATTTATCAACAAATCATCATTACTTGATTACAAAATTATTGTTGAGACAACATCTCATCTAACCTACTTGAGACTCCAAGTGTCAAACTTGAGATCACGTCTCAAAGTGAATTTAAGTGTGAATTTTCAGGAACAATATTTTGAAGTCTCTATTCAACCCCCCCTTCTAGAGACGTTCAGCCAACTTCAGTATATACACAAGCCTAAACACTTGAGAGTTGGAGAGTTTGTCTTGTGAGGATTCTATCACTCTTGATTCAACTCTTTGATTTGATTCTCCTTCTTGTTTGCTAAATTGTAGGGAATTTCATTCATATTTTTCTTGATTACATGATTCCTTGGATGTTGTATTTTGCCTACTCCTATGCATCCCTTGAATCTCTTGATGATTATGCCATTTGTATTTGTATTGTGCTCCTTAGTTGATTTTTGGCTTCATGTGGTATTTTGCCCGGAGTGCAAAAGGGAAAGTGTGGGGGAATTTGATGAGTACATGTTTATTCACACTTAGCACCTATAATCTTAGCTTTATTGGAGTGTAATTGTGAGTAAATCTACTATTTTAATTGGAATTTACCTAATTGGGCTTATTTGGGCTTTAACTGTAAATGTTGTTTAATTTCGCATTTTAAGCCTACTGACCCACCTGTCTTGTTTTGATGATATCTGGAGCTACAGGTGGACGATTTGGGTGATTCAAGTGGCATTAGAAAGCTAAGATCCGGGGCTTTAATTTGATACACTATATGACTATATTCCTATGAAGGAATTAGGAGCAGTTTCAATTTGAAGTTGGGCTACGAAAACTGACACACGAACATCATTGTTTTAAGACTTGTATTAGTGTATTGGGCCAACTCTTTCTCATTTTCTAAAAATTCAGATTTGAAGTCTCTTCTTCTTCTTCTTCTTCTTCTTCTTCTTCTTCTTCTTCTTCTTCTTCTTCTTCTTCGTTTTTTCTCTTCAACCTCCATGGAAGGCTGAACATTCAAGGTTGATTCTCAAGTGTTCTTAGCATTGGATCTTAAAGTTTCATCTATGCAATTTCATTTTTCAATTTTTTGCAAATTTTCTCTTCTCCTAATCTCTAGAATTCTAGGATTTTGAATCTTGAATTGGAATGCATGCTTCATGGTTCTTCTTCTCCTCTTAATCCTAAATTCGAATTTTAGTTTGCTTAATTCTAAGATGAATCTACTGTTTGCTTAATTCAGTAGGTTAGGGATTAGATTCTCACACATGTTTGCTTAACCCTTGTATAAGATAATTGATGAATTGATTGATGCTTAATTGGTTAATTCGAATTTGTGTAGGAATTGATAATTTTCTGTAAATCAATGAAAGATCCTATGTGAATGACCTTGAGAATTAATCCATTTTCATGCATATTTCTGAATTTTGATTTTTACTTTTATGTTCTTGAATTAAAGAAAACAACCAAACAAAACCCCCTTGCTTGCTATTGAATCAACAATTCTTGTGAGTAATTTCGGATTTGCTATTGAATTCCTTAAGAGACGACTTTGGTTAATTTTCCATTAACTACATATTCTGAATATTAATATTTGGTTGAGTATGGCCTCGATCAGTGGTGTACTATTTTTAATCGGAGGATATGGCCTTACTTGATAGACCACTGGCTCCTCTGGTTCAGGGAGTGTACCTACCACAATCTCATCTACATTTGTCCCAATTCTTTTTGGAGAAACGTGACTCCAAGGTTGGCCATCAAGAGACTACTCGTTGGCCATGTTGGTTGAGGAGTTCCCTAGGGAATTTCCAGAAGCACTTTGTTGCCTTCTATTAGCCATTGTTCTCTTTCCACTTCTAAAATTCATACAACACTATGCCACAACACGATGCTAAGGTCCCACTTGGCGTGCCAATTTATTTATCCTTTAATTTGGTTAAACAAATGTATCTCTTACTGGATCCTTTTAAGCATTGTTCTTAAGTTGTTTAAATAGAAGAAGAAGAAGAAGAAGAACAAGAACAAGAACAAGAACAAGAACAAGAACAAGAAGAACAAGAAGAAGAAGAAGAAGAAGAAGAAGAAGAAGAAGAAGAGATGAAAGCTAACTTGTTTGAATTGAAATTGAAATACAGATTGTACATTACAGAAGCAAAACAAAAAAGTAAATTGCATGAATGTAAAGAGTACAGGAAATGTAAATGGTGGTCTGCAGTCCCTACTTGCTCGTTGAAAACGGTTGCCTTTGTCACACTGCCAATTTTTAGATATAAGAGTGCCTATTTGAGGGTCCTCCCGTGTGGATATGCCCTCATAGGTTTCTTTTTTTTTTATTTATTAAGTTTTGTTAGGGAGCTCACGTACCTAAGCGTCCTCCCATTTCCCCTCATTTTTTTTGTTCCTAGTTAGAGCGTTCCTGCTTGAGCTCGCTGGAGCGCCATCCCCTCCCCTCCCTTCATTTTTTTTCGTTTTACTCGTTAAGACGCTCCCAAGGCAAGCACCCTCTTCTCAGCCCAGTTTTTTTTTGTTTTTCCACTTTAGGGCCTTCCCTCGAGTGCCCTCCCCTTCCCCTTTTTAAAAAACAAAATTATTATAAAAAATTAAACACTTGTCCCTGGCGACGCATACCCTCTCTTCTCTGCTTCCTCTCTCCCTCTTCATCTATCTTCCTCGGTCCCACATGTCCGCCACGTCGCGCCGTCCACCGCCCATCGATCTACCTCGTGTGCCTTCGTCTCTCCCTCCGTCCGGCCCTCACTCGCCCACCGTTCCTCTTTAAATCCCCTCCGTATGTCGTTCGTCGTTGCGGTTGGTGGAGCGCTCACAGTCGGCCCAGCTGGTGGAGAGCATACCGATTCTGGATGGAATTGTGCTTGAGCGAGCCTAATTGCGCTTCAGCGCAATTCCATCACGGAGAACCTCCCAAAATAGCCTTGTCCCTCACTCAAGCGAGACTTTCTCACTTGAGCGAGGATGACAGGTCAAAATTATTCCCTTTTTATTGATACACTCGCTCAAGCGAGACCTTCTCGCTTGAGCAAGAATATCAGAATCCTGAATTCCCATTTTCTCTTATAAAACCTCTTTTCCTAGTTCCTCTTTACAGAGATACTTTTCTAACCGTATTCCTTTAATCTAACCCTTTCTTCACTCAATTTCGTCAACTCTCTAAACGTAATTCTTTCCATCTCAATCTAACTCACTCATTCAACACCTCAGCCTTCTTCCCCACCTGATTACCCTGCTAGCCTCTCAAGTTCAGGGTGTGATACCTACTAAGTTAAATCTACAATTGTGTTAGGCTTATTACTTGGTTTCCCTTCTAAATTCCCCTTAAAACTCATAGCTCTCAATAGATTTCCTACCTCTTCTCTTAATTTATTCTTAAACCCCTGAATTCTCTTTCAACTTTTAACTTCCTCCTCTCGATAGGATTCACAGTCTCAAGCTTCCACTAAATTTTCTAGATCCAAATTTTGGGATGTTACAGTCTTCATGGAAGGTGTAACGTCCTAATTTCTAAATCCAAGAATAATGTCCGTTGGAAACACTATTCCCGAATTTCTGAAATTATTTCACGCCATTTTCGATATCGGTACACATAATACAAAGATGCCTAAGCAATCCAACGTTTGCTTAGATTACCACATAATTCATACATCACATTTTCAACACAAAATTCTAAACTGGAACGTGGGGCAAACCAACACCCACAAGTGTGAGAGTTCATAAACTCCTACCAGAAATCCGACAGAGTTTCCCCTGAAAACTGGACATTTCCCAATTTCCAGAATCACCTGAAAACCAGTAAAGTCCCAGTACAATTCATAATAACAAGAGTACTAATCTAGTCCAAAGGAGAAATAGGCCTCCGTGGCCAATCTAAAGGTTTCTACATCAATTACTAATTAATTAAAGACTACACTTAACCATATGATGAAATATCTATTTACTTACATTATTAACGATTAATTACAATGGATAATACTTCATAATTACTATTTGGTCTCTAGAATTGTAGGTCTACTCCAAAAACTCCTCTTCATCTATGGACAAAGGCTAGAATACCCTGCATAAAACTAAAATATATCCCCAAAACGTCGGGTGAGACTACGGTCTCAGCAAGCAAAGCATGCAATAGGCAGTGTGGGGAGTTTCACACAAATGCGATGCAACACACAACACATACTCATAAATCTAGTAGTCTGAATACATAACAATTCTGAATCAGGTATAATTAAACATCCTAACATACTCGTTAATTCTGTCATGCATCATAATTCTAAAACACATAATAATTCTAAAATACCTATAATTTTGGAATACATAATAATCTGAGAATCTCTGTAGTCTATATGATGCATGAACTGCTTTCCCGGCAGTACAGGTTCTTTTCACTAACTCTGGGGCTAGACCTGAGCTCAGACTACAAGGAACGTCTTCCTTGGGGACGTATCCCGCCATTATTCTGGGGACCGAAGTCAAAGTTTTACTCTGGGGACTGAAGTCCAATTATTCTGGGCTCTAGAAGGCGTCAATGTAGCTAATACTCACATCCCGGCCACAACCCCCTTTTGGGCTATGCCTGGATTAGAGTATTAGCAATCTGACTTGTCCACCCCTCTAAGGTGAATCATTCTCCGAAGAGAACCTTCCATGCCTGATCCAAAGGCCTAGGGACTCGACCCTTGGACCCTCTGAAAATCTATGGGTCTTAAGAGGCGTAAGTGAGGTTGATACTCAAATCCAGACTACGACCACTAACTCTTGGCCCATGTCCGGATAGGAGTATCCACAACCTGGACTTCTCCACCCCCCTAAGGTGAATTATTCTCTAGGAGAACCTCCCTTAACCGAATCCAAGACCTACTGGGACTTGGCCCTGGACCCATGTGGAAATTAAACGTGTCTTCAGATAATGCAAATGCATGGAAAAATATCTCTAACAACACATAATCATGTAATCTTCATATTATAACATTATACTGTGAAGTCTATTAATCAGTTTGAGCATTCAAACTTGACTCAAAAACTTAATATCCTTTAGTTTTAATGATTAAAAAATAAGAGTATAATAAGAACAAATAAGATTATATAAACAGGTTCTACTGAGAAAGGTATTGGTTTGTTGATTGTGTTTCAGGTTGAAATATTCATAAGAAGAAGAAGAAGATTTGATGAACAAAATCATAATCAGAAGATAAGGATCAGAAGAACAAATGTAGGATTTAATATAGAAGCCGTCTAAAGTAAAGCAACTCGTCTGAAGTGCAGAAGCTGTCTGAAGTAAGCAACTCGTCTGAAGCATAGAAGTTGTCTGAAGAACGCAAGCCGTCTGAAGTGCTGAAGCCGTCTGAAGCGCGCAAGGCATCTGAAGACGTGAAGACCATCTGAAGACATGAAGACCATCTGAAGACGTGAAGACCATCTGAAGACCTGAAGACCGTATGAAGACGTGAAGACCGTATGAAGACGTGAAGACTATCTGAAGAAGCCTACAAACAGAATCAAGAATTTATCTCTTGAAGACGTTGCTAAAGTGTAAAGCACACTCTACCAAAATGGAGTACACTTATATCAGTATAAAAGCTAAACATGCTTTTATGCCTCAATCAAAGTCTTGCACAAATGAGGAAACTCTGCAATGACTTTCTCTAATGACTACTGCACTTGCAACAAAAGGCATTTCAGTATAAAAGCTAAACATACGTTTATACCTCGACCAAAGTCTTTCACAAATAAGGAAACTCGACAAAGACTTTCGGCAACGCATGCTGCACCTGCAACATAAGGGATTTGCGTGCACAGACCTGCACCTGCGACTGCTGCCATACAGAGGTGATCAGAAGACTAAGAAAAAGCAACCAGAAAGATGTTTGAATAAAATATGTTAAATTCAACATCTTTATTCATCTACATCTCAGAAGAAGAAGAAATTAGTGCAGAGGTCAAAACTATGATTCAACGATTATAATATCATATATCTTTATTCAAAAGAAGAAACTGCAACAACAGCTTTTCGACAAGACACCTCACTCAAAGAAGAAAGAAGAAATGGTGTCAGGAAGCAAATTGAAAAGGAGCATATACAAAATAAGCAAAAGGACAAATCCAACGGATATCTCCTCATATACACTCCTAAGAAAAGCAGAGGAAATCAGAAGTCAGCTGAAGAATGCAGAAGAAATCAAAAGACAGCTGAAGAAAAGCAAAAGGATATCAAGAGAGAGAACATGCAAAATAATATCAAAGAAAATCTCTCTAAAGAGCTCATCTACAAAAGTGTCAGAACAGGATTGTCTGAACACTTATTTGCTTAAGAAGAAGCAACCGTTTGAGACCCTATTACACAACGGCTATATGAGCCACATCATCAATTATCTCAACGGTATTATGAATTATCTTCAAACGGCTATATTCCAACAGAACATATAAATAGCCTCAAGGAAGAATTTGAAGATGTTGAACTCATTCACTTGGTTCAATCAGTTGATCAAGATGTATTAGAAAAACCTTATTGGTTGTTGACCATGCTTACTTGAATCAACCAAGTTGAGAAAGTTGAAAGAGAATCAACCATACTGCTGACCTATTGGTCAGTTAGTCAAAGCCAATGGTTGGAGAACAAGGCTGAAGCTCAAATCCAGTATCTATCAAGCCAAATTCTCAGAGGATGTCATTCCTCACATCAGAGACAGGATTGTACCTAATTTATATACTTGTGTCACTGTCTTAACCTTGTACTTAGAATTCAACCTTTGTATCCTGAGTAGTACTCAGTTAACCTCTAGTACAGGAAGAAATAAAGTTTATGTTTCGTGGAAACTTAAACTTAGTTCAAATTGTAAACACTTTATGTTTCTGAGAGCCTGGAGAGGCTTGGTGGAAGAAAGAATACTTAGTTGCAAAGCCTGGAGAGGCTAGACTGAAAAAGAATACTGCATATGTTGTCTGGAGAGGTAGTTGAAAACAAATAATACTTGTTGAGCCTAGAGAGGCTTGTCTGTAAAAGAATACTGCATAAGTTGCCTGGAGAGGCAGTTGAAAACAAAGGAATACTTGCTGATGTATGGAGAGATTGTACTCGTGTTGTCCGGAGAGACCGTACTCGTGTTGTCTGGAGAGACTGTACTCGTGTTGTCTGGAGAGACTATACTCGTGATGTCTGGAGAGGCGGTACTCGGTAGAGCCTGGAGAGGCTTGCCTGAAAAAGAATACTACATGAGTTGCCTGGAGAGGCAGTTGAAAATGAAAGAATACTCATTGTTTAGCCTGAAGAGGCTGTGGTAAAATAATACTTGTATCTGAGTTCAGATAGTGGAAAATCCAGTGGTTGTTTGCCTCTAGGACTGGATGTAGCTCACGGGTTTGTGGGTGAACCAAGATAAATTATGTGCCTAAGTTCTCTTTCCCTTAATCTCTTTATTTACAGTTTTCATATTTATGTTGGGGATTGAAAAGTTATTTTCATAACAAACTTAACACAACGATTTCAATAAAATGATCTTTCATAAGAACAAAACATGAGATGTTTCTCATATCACTTGAAGCATTACAAAGAATGTCTTTTGAATTACTTCTGAAACAATTATCTGAAGTGAGTCTGGAAAGACCTCAGTTCAGAAATCTGGAACAGACTTCAGACAACCTATAGTCATCTGAAGTATTTCAGAAACAGTTTTGAAAAACATTCAATGTAATAATCTTCAGAAGATATCTTGAGAAGTATCTGTCTAAAATAATCTTAAGACTTAAAAGAAACTTTATTTTTCTTATCTTCCGCACGTTTTAATTATCTCAGATCTTAAGATTCATTTTAAACATTATTCATCTTCACGATTTAAATAAAAGATTTACAAGATTGACACGAAAAGCTTAAAACACTATTCAACCCCCCCTTCTAGTGTTTCCTGTGGTTCTAACATATACAAGTTCCCTAATTAAAAGCCCTAAATCAACTTCTTCACATAAACCCTAGTTCCATGTTCCTATGCATAATCATATCAAAATAACATATAAATCCACTAAATCATTAAGGAATACAAGAAATCATCAAGAGAAACATGCAATAGCAACTTTTCATAAGAAATCACAAAGATCCTAATTTAGATTAACCTAGGGTTTGCACATTTCAAGCCAATAATCTATCCAACACTAAATCAACACCCACACACTAAAAGAAAGGGATTAGAAGAGTGGGGATCATGATAGGAACACACACAAGATGTGGTGAGGGTGTGAGCTTCACTCACCTTAAAGTAGAGCTCCAATGGAGGACAGTGGAGGAAGATTGGGGAAAGAATGGGGGAGAACTTGAGGAAGATGAAGATGCTTGGATTGGTTCCTTGGCCCTAACCTTCTTCCTCCTCTCCTTCTTCTTCCTCTCACTCTTTCTCTCTCTAACGCCCCCTTTTTCTCTCTCTCTCTAAGTGCCCTAAAATGTGAGAAATGTGGGAGAAGAAACGTGCGCTCCGTTCTTAATTTTTTTTCTGCAACGTGCGCGCTAGGGCGCGCTACAAGGGTGCTGGGGTGCGCGCATGACAGAGGCATCAGGAGTCTCGCGCGTTGGAGCACACTTGAGGCGCGCTGGGGTGGCCTCAAGTCAGAGAGCTCCCCAAAAGCATCAGGAGCGCGCGCCGGAGCGCACTTAAAGTGCGCTGGAGCGCGCAAGGGTCAGAGACCCATTTCCTTTCAGTACTATGCGCTCTGGAGCGCGCTTCAAGTGTGCTTGAGCACAACCTGGACAGAAACTCTATTTTCTCCTTTTTCCCACCTCCTAAGCTTTGTTCCCTCAATTTCTTCCATTCCCCAACTATGAAGCCTCATCCTTAGTAGGGTTGCTAGGCCTAAAGACCTTCCTAACTTAATTATCTCTTCAAATTTTCCCCTTAACATCCATAAACTCTTACCAATCTCCCTATTCTTGTTGGTGATCCATCCTCCCCTCTCAACCTCACATCCCATTTCTATCCTTCTAATCAACTTCCTAGCCCTAAACCCATCCTTTTCCTTGTAACCTCATATTCTAGGCTCCCACTGCTCATTACTTCCACAATACTCTGATTCCTGGTTAAGCCAACACCTAAGCCTCTTATTAAATTTTTTAAGTCCCAGATTTGGGATGTTACAATTCTACCCCCCCTAAAAATGAATTTTGTCCTCAAAATTCGCTCTGATTATCATCCAACACCGGTTCACTCCTATCTGTTTCTCCCTCAGGGTAAAAGTCCCAACACCTGCACTTCCTCCCCTAAGACCCTAAGTGAAGTCCCACACTAATTATTTCACTCTACACTAACTCAACTGATTTGGTTTAACAATCTATTTGTTAGGATCTTAAGGGAATATAAGGGTCCACCCGACAATCGGGTAAGGGTACTAACTCCACACCTAATTCTTGTCGAATTACACCTTGCCTTAGTAATATCTAGGGATTATCCAAATGACTAGGGGAACTAACCTCCGACCGCCATTAGTTATTCTGAATCTTAGGTTGTGAATGATCTAGTTATGCTTAGCGTGATTCTAAGTGGTCTACCGGTTATACTATAAGTTCTATAGTGCCAACAACGTTAAATCCTACGCGAGCAATTACATAACCCCTTGAACCATGAGGTTTGTGCCGGTGGGGGTGGTCCAACACTCGCATCGTGCTCAAGAAATTAAGTCCACACAATTACACAATAATAAAATGAGCTAAAGTGTGAAGAAGGCACACATTCTTCTAGGAAAGCATTTAAAATTCTATTAAACCCTCATGCCATGAACGTAGGTTAAATATCTACCGATCACAGTATGCTCACGGTAACCTCACCTAATTTCCTATCATCCCCAAATGGGATATTTCTCTACCCCACTCTACCGGTTAGAGCTTGTACGTAGTTTGGTTCTAGGCTTCCACTGGAAAAGGAAGTGACTTGGAGGCACCCACACTCCGGGTTCTCCCAGGAGTAAGGACTTCTAAATACCTTGGGGTTCTAACTCGGAAAGCAAGCTTAACAATCTCTTAATGCATTCTGATTCTCTGGTCTGTGACTAACTACCCATCCTTGAACTTGACTCTTAGGCTGAGTATAACTTAAATATGCTAGAGTACCAGAGTTCCCTCTGTGGTTCCCTATGTCCCTTCTACAAGGCTACCCCCTTAAGGCTTCGGGCTCTCCCTAATGATCCTCAAGGTTCTACGTCCACATTCCTCCACCGTAGGTGTCCCACTTCCATTCAACTTACACAACTCAAAACGGGTTTTTCCGAAACCCTGCAAGCTACTCCTAAAGTGGATTGTTGGGGACTTCTTATCTCTACTTGGGTATGGTGGTACTTCTCTGTTACCTCACGTGGTCTTCTCTAAAATCCTTAATATTCCCCGACTAAGGTTCCTATCCTCCAAAGAGGTTGTGGCTAACGTTTCTCTCCATTGGGATTGGTAGATACGTTAGGGTGATCTGGATGGTGTTCCTGCTAGTTGGTCTCCGAGGGAAGGTCCGGTTTCTCTTACTACCCTTACTAGGGAACTCTAACTTACTCATCTCCTAAACGTGTCCCCCAACTCCTTGTGGGTCATCACTTGATGTTGTAGTCCTAAGGCATAGGTATGGTGTTCTTACTTAAGGATTTTTAGGATGTCAGGGTCACATGGCACACTGCCTTTAAGGGTCACTAAGTGTTTTCTAAATGTGGGATGAAAGGTGAGGGGGTGGTTGTCACCATGACAACCTACCCGTCTGGTAGGGTCTAAGGATCTTACCCATGTACCCATGGATAAGGCAAAAAGGATTGGGCGGCGGGAAGAATCTCTACTTGTCGGGCAAGTCTCCCGACTACTCTAAAGGTGACCTAGGGAGTACTCCTATTCTTACCTTATTCTAAAGGAAATCTTAATTCCTAACATTCTAAGTTTAGGTCTAAATGCCTATATGCCCATGCTAAGTTGCTAACTTTAGGTAAAATCTTAGGCCTACTTAAGTTATTAATTTCCATACGCCTCCCTAATGGTTCATAATCCCCCTCTGTGCCTAAGTGTGTTTTGGTTCACTCCAAGTAGGGTTTCTATCTTAATCTAGACCATAATCCCATATCCTGCTAATATAACACCAACCAAGTGTTTGGATCAAAATGAATCTTAACCCTATGCACTAATATCTAACAAGCACAAATTAGCACAACATGTCATGCAACCACTTAGGCTAATCAACATCACAATAAACCAAACAATTCACGCAATACATTCAAATCAAGCAACTGCACAACCAGGACTCTAGGTCAAACAACAAGTCGTTCTCCACAGGTAAGGAGTCTACCCTAATTAGCTTTCCGTAGGGATGTCTCATGTTCACTATGACTTTGGGGGAAATATTCTATAAGGCTTCTAACGTGAAAGTTCTACTCTTGGAAATGGGCCTAAGACACTCTCCCTCTAATTAACAAGTGGGTGGCTCTATCCTTGCAAGAGAAGTGTCCAAACTCCCCAAGCAACGCATCCTACATACGTCACTAACCATAATCTCGTGTACAACGCATCCAATAGAGGGGTGATCAGGCCCTGTATTGAATACGGAATACTGTAGGATTATAGTAAGTCACGGGAAAGTAACCTAACCACAATCCAAATGGATTGAACTGCTCTGATACCAAAATGTAACGTCCTAATTTCTAAATCCAAGAATAATGTCCATTGGAAACACTATTCCCAAATTTCTGAAATTATTTCTCGCCATTTTCGATATCGGTACACATAATACAAAGATGCCTAAGCAATCCAACGTTTGCTTAGACTACCACATAATTCATACATCACATTTTCAACACAAAATTCTAAACTGGAACATGGGGCAAACCAACACCCACAAGTGTGAGAGTTCATAAACTTCTACCGGAAATCCGACAGAGTTTCCCCTGAAAACTGGACATTTCCCAATTTCCAGAATCACCTGAAAACCAGCAAAGACCCAATACAATTCATAATAACAAGAGTACTAATCTAGTCCAAAGGAGAAATAGGCCTTCGTGGCCAATCTAAAGGTTTCTACATCAATTACTAATTAATTAAAGACTACACTTAACCATATGATGAAATCTCTATTTTATTACATTATTAACGATTAATTACAATGGATAATACTTCATAATTACTATTTGGTCTCTAGAATTGTAGGTCTACTCCAAAAGCTCCTCTTCATCTATGGAAAAAGGCTAGAATACCCTGCAGAAACTAAAATATATCCCCAAAACATGGGGTGAGACTATGGTCTCAGCGAGCAAAGCATGCAACAGGCAGTGTGAGGAGTTTCACACAAATGCGATGCAATACACAACACATACTCATAAATCTAGTAGTCTGAATACATAACAAATCTGAATCAGGTATAATTAAACATCCTAACTTACTCGTTAATTCTGTCATGCATCATAATTCTAAAAAACATAATAATTCTAAAATACTTATAATTCTGGAATACATAATAATCTAAGAATCTCTGTAGTCTATATGATGCATGAACTGCTTTCCCGGCAGTACGGGTTCTTTCCACTAACTCTGGGGCTAGACCTGAGCTCAGACTACAAGGAACGTCTTCCTTGGGGACGTATCCCACCATTATTCTGGGGACCGAAGTCCAAGTTTTACTTTGGGGACCGAAGTCCAATTATTCTGGGCTCTAGAAGGCGTCAATGTAGCTAATACTCACATCCCGGCCAAAACCCCCTTTTGGGCTATGCCTGGATTAGAGTATTAGCAATCTGACTTGTCCACCCCCCTAAGGTGAATCATTCTCCAAAGAGAACCTTCCATGCCTGATCATAAGGCCTAGGGACTCGACCCTTGGACCCTCTGAAAATCTGTGGGTCTTAAGAGGCGTAAGTGAGGTTGATACTCAAATCCAGACTACGACCACTAACTCTTGGCCCATGTCCGGATAGGAGTATCCACAACCTGAACTTCTCCACCCCCCCCTAAGGTGAATTATTCTCTAGGAGAACCTCCCTTAACCGAATCCAAGACCTACTGGGACTTGGCCCTGGACCCATGTGGAAATTAAGCGTGTCTTTTAGATAATGCAAATGCATGGAAAAATATCTCTAACAACACATAATCATGTAATCTTCATATTATAACATTATACAAGTTCCCTAATTAAAAGCCCTAAATCAACTTCTTCACATAAACCCTAGTTCCATGTTCCTATGCATAATCATATCAAAATAACATATAAATCCACTAAATCATCAAGGAATACAAGAAATCATCAAGAGAAACATGTCATAGCAACTTTTTATAAGAAATCACAAAGTTCCTAATTTAGATTAACCTAGGGTTGCACATTTCAAGCCAATAATCTATCCAACACTAAATCAACACCCACACACTAAAAGAAAGGGATTAGAAGAGTGGGGTTCATGATAGGAACACACACAAGATGTGGTGAGGGTGTGTGAGCTTCACTCACCTTGAAGTAGAGCTCCAATGGAGGACAGTGGAGGAAGATTGGGGAGAAAATGAGGAAGAACTTGAGGAAGATGAAGATGCTTGGATGGGTTCCTTGGCCCTAACCTTCTTCCTCCTCTCCTTCTTCTTCCTCTCACTCTTTCTCTCTCTAACTCCCCCTTTCTCTCTCTCTCTCTCTCTCTAAGTGCCCTAAAATGTGAGAAATGTGGGAGAAGAAACGTGCACTCCGTTCTTAAATTTTTTTCTACAACGTGCGCGCAAGGGCGCGCTACAAGGGTACTAGGGTGCACGCTTGACAGAGGCATCAAGAGTCTCGCGCGTTGGAACGCACTTGAGGCGCGCTGGGGCGGCCTCAAGTCAAAGAGCTCTCCAAAAGCATCAGGAGCGCGCGTTGGAGCGCACTTAAAGTGAGCTTGAGCGCACTTAAAGTGAGCTTGAGCGCACAAGGGTCAGAGACCCATTTCCTTTCAGTACCCTACGCGCTGGAGCGCGCTTCAGGTGTGCTTGAGTGCACCCTGGACAAAACTCTATTTTCTCCTTTTTCCCACCTCCTAAGCTTTGTTCCCTCAATTTCTTCCATTCCCCAACTATGAAGCCTCATCCTTAGTAGGGTTGCTAGGCTTAAAGACCTTCCTAACTTAATTATCTCTTCAAATTTTCCCCTTAACATCCATAAACTCTTACCAATCTCTCTATTCTTGTTTGTAATCCATCCTCCCCTCTCAACCTCTCAACCCATTTTTATCCTTCTAATCAACTTCCTAGCCCTAAACCCATACTTTTCCTTGTAATCAACACCTAAGCCTCTTTTTAAATTTCCTAAGTCCCAGATTTGGGATGTTACAGAAGGAAAAGTTTGTATTCAATTCAAGGAGTCAATCTTATTTTCATCTTAGTTTTGAGGTTTGATCTTCATTTACATGCTCATTGAATTACATCTACCTTGCTCTTCTACTCCACTTGCTTCAATTTCATATTTCTTGATCAAAGCTTGATTGGTTAACATGTTTTGGTTATGAAATTTGTTATTTATGTATGTTCTACTCTTGATTGGTTAATCATCATACAACAATTAAAAAGCATAGAGTAAGTAATTGAATTGAAGGTGTTCATTTAATTATTTACTTCAATTGGGTTCCGATTATAAAATTGATTTGGATCTAACATAAGATTTGATGGTTATTTAATCTTGTTAATCTTAATCAATTGAATTCTTGAAATTATTTCAGTAGTGAATCTGGGGATAATTGTAGGGGTTCCACATGATTCTAAGTTGATAGATTTAATCTCTTGAATGCATGTTATTAATAACCAATGATTAACCATGAAAATAGCCTCTGAATTCCTTGGATTGATATTGTCTTGAATTGATTCAACCTTTGCTTTTAACTTGATCTTTGTTTTCTTCTGTTTATTCCAATCAATCAAACACCCATAAAGAAGGATTAATTTGAGTGTATCTTCAGGGTTCGACCCGGTTTGTACCATTCTACTACAAGTAGTTTGCAGATCGGAGAATTATAATCATAATTTTGTGCATGTTCGACAACTTCAATTGGGATGTAGTTTTAAGATGTAACAACTTGTTCAGTTTCCTATGCACTTATAATTTAATATTGTCATTGTGTTTGTGTGAACATAAAGTAGTTTTTGCTCACTGTGTGGTGGGATTCTGGTAAAGGATAGCTTCTGAGACACAATGGCATTTTCCATCCTTCCTTTTTGTCATACATCATTCTATCCCAAATTTGTTGCTAGAAACAAATATAGTTCTTTAGCCTCATAGTTAAGGGTAGCAAAAGCAACATTTATATAAAAGCTTACTACTCTGGACTTGAATATAAGCAAAAATAACTAAATTCACACATATTAAGAAAGTTGGTTAAACTCTTTCTATTGGCACATGATTCATTAAATAGAGTGGTTGGAAAGTAAAATCAAAGGGCATTTTGGGTTTATCTCATTAAATAGGGTAAAAATAGTTAAGATTTGTTTATATTTTAGTCCACCAAATGTGAGTTTTTTTTTTTGCCTATATTCAAATCCGGAGGGAGTGTTTTCTTTATGTGTCAATTTTTAGTTATGGTGCCCATTGCCCATGTACTAGGTGTTACTCTTCAATGATATATATCTTGATTTTCTGTTTTTAGCTTATCTTTTATGTGGAGATAATGTTATAGTATGTTAGTTATGATTGTTATCCATAGGTGGTTGTGGAGAAAAAAAATGTGAGAAAAACAAGTAACCAGATTTTGGTGAATTTTGGCAAAGGTATATGCCTAAAAATAGTAATTTGTGTAGTGTTAATTGTTAAGTGCATGGTAATATCTACGTACAAATTATTTTTACACGGGAAGTGTTCCTTCTATAATTGGGGATATAATTTCTGAATTAGAATTTGTATCAAATGTCTTATATCTTCCGGATTTCTCTTGCTTCATGAATGCTGGGTAAATGTGGTTCATAAAAAAAATTAGTAAATACATAAGCAGAATAGATAAAGAGAGATAATAAGGAAAATCATTAATGAATAAAACAGAGAGATAAATAATATATTGAAAAAAACACATTAAATTTAATGTAAATCAACATACTTATTGTATTTTTTAATGTGTGTTTTTATGTAATGAAATTGATAAACAAGAATGGATAATGAGAGAATTTATTTTAATATAATAATAATAATAATAATAAAGAAAATTAAAGTGTGATAAAAAAAAAGAAAACAATAGAACCAGAACTATTTCCTGTGGAGGATATACATGGTTCATTAAAAAATAACTTTTGTAATAAAACAGATTAATAGGAAGAGAGAAAATATTTTAATATAATAATAAAAAAGTAATTGAAATTGTGATAAGAAACAAAAAGAAAAAGAAAAACGGCAGGAGCATGACTACCTCCCGTGAAGGGTAAATGTGGTTCATAAAAAAAAATCACCATGTTGAAGTGAGAATAAAAAACTTAGAAAAAACCCAAGTAAAAAAACATGACACGTGTACTGTGGGAGCATTTTTAATATAGAGTAAATAGATAAATAGAATAGATAATGGAGATGATAAGTGAAAACATTAATGAATAAAGTAGAGAGATAAATGATATATTTAAAAAGCACATTAAATTTAATGTAAATCAACACAATTATCATATTTTTTAATGTGTATTTTTATCAGAAATGAATAATGAGAGAAACTATTTTAATATAATAATAATAATAATAATAATAAAATTAAAGTATGATTAGAAAAGGAAAAAAAAGAAAAGAAATGGAAAGCGCATCCAATGGCCACAATGTGTACACCAAACACTCTATAATGACAGGACATATCACTAATCTAGGTAAAACGTGACCTACAAATGACACAACAACCTAGAGAAAAGAAGTCACACCCTTCACCTCTTAAAGCCCAGAACCGGTCAAATACTGTTAAGTGAGGACACCTCAATATAAGTCAGCAAAAGGCCTAATAGAACATGTTGACTGAAAAAAAATTGCAAGTTGAATGAACAATGAACAAAAAACTTCACAAATGTAATAGTATATAGATAAAAGATTAAAAAAATCTAAAATAAAATATTTTAAGCAAAATGACATTTTTACCCTTAATTTAGGAGGGAAAAATTACTCCTAAAGCATCCTCAAGACTACCTTACTTTTATGTATAAAGATGATTGTCACTTAATGTGTGCAATAATTTTTTAGTTATATGCTCTCTAAATCTTTTAAAGCTTCCTAATTTTTTGTTAAAACGTAAAGCTTTTTAAAAATTGTTCCTATTCATAACCCGTCACTTGACAATTGTTCCTAAAGATAATCCTATAATGACAGCTACCCTATGAGACAAATGTATTGATCCCAACGCACACTAAGTGGCCCATAGCCCAAATAGCTTAATAAAAAAATTTAAGAGTGAATGAATAGTAATTAAAAAACTTCTCAAACGTAATAGTATAGATTTTTATTTCATGTTATTAACATTCTGCAGCTTTACATTATGAGTTTATTATTGTCTACATAATTTCAAATATTTCTTTTTTTTTTTCATTGAACAATTGGTGGAAATTACTGGTTTTTAGAATTTAGGTGGGCTATGGAATTATAACTAGTGACTAGATTAGATTATGATGAGCAGAATGAAGTTACAAATTGAACGTCTTTTACCTTCTCTGCTCCTGTTTAATTTCCTTTGGCATTTAATTTCAATGTGTTGTGTGTGTGTGTGGTTTTTTTTTTTTTTTTGTAATTCAGGGGGTGCATCCTTGTGATAAGAGAAGAAGCATCACTGAGTATCGAAATATATTTCCAGCAATTGATTTTTCATTGGTAATCTATTTTGATTGGCTCATAAAGTGGACTAGCATCTACTGCAATTAAGTTTGTTCCGATGCATTTGTTGCTAAAATGTAATTGATATTTCGTTAGATAGGAAGCATGCTTGGTATAAATGATGTTTAGATAGAAAGTGATGAGGACACTTTGGTGTCTTTGCAAGTTGCAACTTGTAAAAAGGATTTGTTTGTTAAAAAGATCCAAAGTGATTGGTGGCCTCCTTAATATTCACTTTGATTCTGTTTTCATTTATTATATTCTTTTTGTTGGACTCCGTTGATTCTCTGACAAGCGTACCAAAGTCATCTGTAGTATAGTAGATTTTAAGTAGGAGTCATCATACCCACGAGGAACAGTAATTCAATTAAATTTGACAGTTATAAGACTCACTAACTCCCCCAACTTAGCTTCTTGCTTGCCCTCAAGCAAGAAAATCAAGTATAGACAGTTATTTACAATTCCTAACTATGAATTTAACTGACAGGAATACAATTCAACATCTCTTACTAGACAGCTATCACCTTCCAGATTTCAGATTAAAAAATAGAACCAAATGGTGATTCCAATCATCAATTAAAATAAAATAAAAGTGCATTCAATCTCTCAAGATAGCAATTGTAACAACAAATGATAAAATCAAGGAAATTCTCTCAATTCTCAAAGGTGAGTGTTTCGCTCAATTTTTCCACTGCAGTTGAACAATTAAAATTGCTAGTTGTTTTCAGTTAACAT
The DNA here is from genome assembly GCA_026901365.1 of Sesbania bispinosa. Taxonomy (NCBI): domain Eukaryota; kingdom Viridiplantae; phylum Streptophyta; class Magnoliopsida; order Fabales; family Fabaceae; genus Sesbania; species Sesbania bispinosa. Next base: position 245,901 of record QLOH01000226.1, on the reverse strand, counting down.
ACAACACATAATTAGCATGGATCATAAGGTCTTTCTTGGGTTCTAATGAGGCCTGGCTACCAAGAAATCATGGTTTTTCAGGATATATCAAAAACTACAACTTTCGAGAAAAGAGAGCATAACTACAATTTAAACAATTTTCTCAAATGACTCTCAATTCACCTTCTCGTTCTTGGATTCAAACATTTTTTGCACAGATTTTTGCCTCTTTTGGTAATTTACTCCTTTATACATATGCAATTTTTTTTTTTTAATAAGGAGTGAATTCCATTACTCACTATGCCCTTTTTCAATTATAATCAACCAACCAATACCCATTCTTATTGAATAAAATGCACTTATGCTCTCTATCCCTAAGTGTGTAAGGGAAAAAGATTATGATTAATAACAAGGCTATGGTGCAAAATCCAAGAAAATTTCAAGCTCAAATGGGCTATCAAAAATAGGAAATATTATTCTCAAGTTGGCTATTTGGCACTGAGTAATTTACATTTTTAACAAGTTGCCTTAGTCACTTCCATGCTTTTCATGTGCAGTAATAAAACTAAAAACTCAAGCAATAGCAATTGACAATCAACAGTGAAAAACTCTCAAAGTGTTTGGTCACACAAACTCACAAGCTTATGGTTGTTTTCCTTGAGTAAATCACCTATTGAACAATTAACTACCTTAATTGACTTTCCTGCACAAAATCCTAATCCTAACTGATTATGGATTCAACCACTTAATTCCTTTTTCTCCTCTTAATTCAGTTAGTTTGGTTGTACTAGCTTTGAGACATTAAATTGAACTCCAATCATCAAATTCTTTATTTCCTAATTCCTAAGTCCTAAGTCAAAAATACTAATCCTAACTTAACAAATAAATTACTCAAATAAAACAAGATCAATGCTGCATAAGGCACCTAATTATCAAGTGAAAGATAAAAAGAAAGAAAAACACCGTTTTGAAATGTGCTCCTATTCCCTCCTCATTAGCTCCAATGTCTGCTGCAGCTGCAGAATCATGAGCTGGTCCAGCTCTAGCTGCTCCACTCCCCCCCGGAAAAATAGGACTGTCCCCAGGCCACTACGGGTATGTATGGAACTACTCCGGTGTAGTACCTGGGTATGGTCCTTTAACAATATGATATAAGAACTCCTGGTGGTAGAGCTGTCGTCTATGGGTGAAAATCTGCTGCAGCATGCAAAACACAAAAATAGAGGATTTATAACGGTGAAATTGAAAGAAAAACACAAAAACATACCTTATACGGTAGCCTAACTAGGAAGAGAGGAGGTTTTAATGGTGAAAAAAGAAGAAGAAGGGTATCTCTTGCAGAGGATTCGCGCTCCAAAATTTCTGGAAAAACAGGGGAATGGGTGAAGTGACCCTTCCCCTGTTCAGAATTTCAATTTAAACTGAAACGCGTACCTGCGCTCAGCGCAGGTGGAGCGTAACAAGCAGAACCAAAATCATATTTCCTGCGCTTAGCGCAGGTGAAGCACAGGAAATAGAGACCTATTTTCCCCAACACTTAGTCAATTTTCTGTTGTCTCCAATGATCAATATTTCTACCCTTCTCTTCCTCACACTCACTCAACCAGTTCCCATTAATTCCTAAACTAAACAAACACAAATAGCTAATTAACTACACAAATCACACATATAACGAATAAGACCAAACTAGAATGCAGAATAAACAAACTAAAACACTGGGTTGCCTCCCAGGAAGCGCTCGTTTAACGTCATATAGCTTGATGCCTGTTTCATTCATGGTGGCTGAAACTGGAATCTTTTGGTGAGCTTTTGTGTTGCACCCTTGATTTCTCTGGTTAACAAATCTCCCCATACTCTTGCCTCGGAACAATTTTTAGTGTGATTTGACTCTAACCATTTGGGCTTCTTTCTGGAATTAGACCATGTTGCTGACTTCTTTGACCTGACTTTTCTTTTCTTTGGCTTCTTGTTCTGATATGCATGGGTCTTCTGCTCCTAAGGCTTGGAAGATTCACATTTGTCCGCTCTCAATTCCTTTGTTTCATAAGGGTCTTTGATAGGAAATACACCTGACCACTTTGTCCTCAATCTGACTTTAGGCCCTGAATTTGATTTTCTTGGCCTGATTTTTCTTGTCTTTGCTCTGCTCATGTCAGTGTATTCACATATCTTTCTCTTGTGAAGCTTGGAAAGTTTAACATTTGCGAACTGCCATTCTTTATCTTCCTTCGGAGGGCTTTCAGGATATGGCAAGTTCTTCGGTCTTGGGACTACTTCCCCTCCTTTCTCTATCATTTTCTCACTATCCCTTTTTTCACTCTTTTTCTCATTTTCTTTTTCTTTCTCTCTATTTACACTCTCACATTTATTGTTTTCTTCCTCCCCTTCACAATCACTCTCTTCTTTACACTAAATCTTTTCTATTTCATCTTCTTCTTTCTCTTCTACTTTTGCTTCATCTTCTTCTTCTTCTTTTTCTTTTTTTTCTTCAGTTTCTTCTTCTTCATCAGTCAGATTGTTATCATTTCCCTTCCATATCAGTTGACTACATATGGTGGTAATATTGTCACACTGTTCCTCGGGGTTGGGTTGTGTATTTGTTGAGATTTGTCCTAACTGTTGGTTAGCTGAACTTTCTGCTAACTGTCCCATCAGAGTGTCAAGAGTTCTTCTTGATGCTTCTCTATTCTTCTTAAATGTTTGTAGAGAATTGCAAGAATTCTTCAAGAGTATCATCCAATTTTCATCTTCCTTGTTGAACTGAAGAGTAACTTTGCTGCTGTTGGAAAAAAGGTTGAATGTAGAACGAAAAGCATCTTGTTGCCACCCAAAGCTCTAATTTTGGTTACTTCCCCAATCCTGCGAAAAATTGTTAAGATAATTGTTGTAGTTAGAGAAGTTACCACAAATCTGTATGCTGGAAAAATATCCTGGTTCTTGTTGCATAACATAATCTCCAAGTGTTCTTCTTGGTGGATTTTTCCATTCACCAGCCATGGTTCAGCTTTTGGGTCAATTGGAGTTGATGTGTTGGGAGCAATGGAAGATTCTCCTGTGATCTATTCTTGCTTTTTTCTTCCTGTTTCTCCTTCTCCTGGAGGTCTTTTCAATTTCTGGATCAAATTCCAGTTGGTCTTGATGTACCTGACCTCACAAGATCATAAACCACAAAGAAATGGAGCAAGAATTAGCGTAACAGAGGAGAGGAATATGAATAAGATTAATGACAGAAAAATAAAAATAAAAACAAAAATATTTACAACTCAATAAGATGAACTAAGAATTTAAATTGAAACATCGTTCCCCGGCAACGACGCCAAAAATACTTGTTGTGATCTTGGCAAGCGTACCAATATCGCAACAGTATAATAGTAGAAAAGTAGGGTTGTCGTACCCACGAGGAACGGTACAAACCAAATTCTTAGGATTCACGCTTACTGAGTAAGAATGGGTTGCAAATGATTGAGTTTGTTTTGTGAAAAGTAATTTAAAAGATGTAAATAAAAGAATCTTGAGACAAAGAGAAATATGGATGAAATTGAGCAGTTGAGAAGATAGGATTGAACTTCGTCTATCGCACCCCTCTTGTATTTTGGGACTCAATAATATATAGGAATTTGTAGTTAACAATACTGAAGAACAAATAAATTTCATTCACATTGATTCATCAAATATGAAATTCTTAGAACAATTCCCTAAATACCGATCACTCGGATATTTAACAAATTGCCTAGCATTAAGAAAAGTTGTTAAAAGCTATCAATAAATTGAACCCTATCCCTAGGAATTCAACCTATTGATTGTTTTTACCCAAATCGGATTTAGAGAACAACTTCCCACCCAATTCAAGAAATCAAATCATAATTCTGTTACAAGAAGGGAATTAAGCATTAAGAATAGAAATAAAAACACCAGTTATTGATAAAACAAGGTTTCCTAAATATTAACGATCCAAAATACAATCAGGGATTGAATCGACTACATTCAATCCTACAAAAAATTTTAGCTACTCATGGTAGCCATTACAACCAACAAGGATTAGGAAGAAGATTAGCAGCGAAGCCTTCCAACTCTGTTGTAGTCTCCTTCTTGCTCCGGAATGGTCTCTGTTCTTCTCCAAAACTCTTTGTATCTCTCTATCTCCCAAAACTGTCTAGCCTCTCTCTGTGTCTCCCCCTAAACTCCCTGTCAAAAACTATCTATATACTAGCAAAAACTCCATTAAAAACTGTCTGACGACTCATTAAAGGCTAGGTTTACGAATCCTGCGCTTCACCTGCGCTCAACGCAAGTGAAGCGCAGGAAACAGAGACAATTGAGCAATCCTGCGCTTCATCCTGCGCTCAGCGCAAGTGAAGCGCAAGAAACAAAACCAATTAAGCAATCTTGAGGTTCACTTGTGCTCAGCTTAGGTGAAGTTCAGGAAAAAGCATCCTATGAAACTTGCTCTGCACTGCTCCTATCTCTGCTCACTGCTCACTTGATGCTTCAATTTGTACACTATTTCATCTTCTGCAAATATTCACAAAATTCTAATCAAAATAGCATCAAATTCAAATTTAATTTCAATAAATATAAGAGCCACAAATTAAGCAAAGAAGGGTGAAATTGGATTATAAATTCAATAATTCATTACCAATAAGTGTTGTAATTACATAAAAATTTACTCAATTCTAACACTTATCAACTCACTAAGTATATATACATGGAAAATGATTATGTTCATAAGAACTTGATATTAAACTAAACTAAATTGCATAAATTTGATAAGATATATAACAGTAAAGTAAAATTAGAGAGAATTCGATTGGAGAAACTGAGATTGAATTTTATCTATCTCACTCATCTATATTCTGGTAAATTTATAACATATATCAATCGAAACTAACGATATTGAGGCAACACACAAAAATTATTTATACCAATTCCTCATATATAAAATTCATAGGATAAATCCCCTAAATATCGATTCCTCAGATATTTAACAGATTATTGAGCATTACGTTCAAGTGTTATAAGCAATCGACATATTGAAATCTATTATAGCATTCCAACACATCGAGTATTTTGATTCAGATCGGATTTCCAAAAATACTTTCTAGTTAAATCTAAAAATCAGATTCAAGAATCTATTGATTAGATAGAATCTAGCATTAAGAACAGAATGAAAATACCAATATCGAATAGAAACGAAAAAAATTATATATATATATATAAATCACCAGAATACATCCGAGTTTGAATCGATTAAATTCAATCCCAAGAGGAAGATTAGCTACTCATGGTAGCCATTACACACAAAGGATTCTCAAACTGTTTAAGGATTCACACACTCACTCGACTTTTAGGCTTAATTCCTTGATCATATCAGTTATTACAATTATTTATTTTTGTTCAATTATCATGCATTAACATCCTACTCCTATTTGATTATGGATTCAACCACAGTTTTTCCTTTTCTAATCCTTATTCAGTTCACTAAGTTGTTCTAGACTTAGAACACTTATTGAGATTTGATTTCTTTTGAACCAACTTCCTCAAGAAAGATTTTTCAATGATTCCCAAAAAAATTCAACTATCTATGTACAAAAGTGAAATAACTAAAGCAAACTGAAATAACTAAAGCAACGAATAAACTGAAAAAGTAAATCGCGAAATTAAAGTAAATAGCTGAAATAACCAAACTAAACTGCTGAATAAAAGTACAGAAATAACAAAGTGCGGTAAATGTCAAGAAAACAAAACACTAAAACTAGTCCAAGAGTTTGCAGAAATATGAGTGGATCAGTCCCCTCTCATGGTCATGTCCAAATTTGTATGAAAGTGTTCATCTGCAAACTCTATAGCTACTCCAGATGGTCCTACTCCTGCTCCCTCCTCAGCTTATTAGTCATCCATTGCTGCTCTTGTGTCAGCACCATAGGGAGAACTGTGATAATGCCATAGAATGCTATTAGATTCCTCAGCTGTAACACATCTTCTTAATAATTTATCACCTATAATTTTAAAAAGATGAGGATCATCCCAAATGTAGCATTGTGCATCTCTGAGAAATTTCTTCCTCCGGTGCCAGTTAAGGTCTTCAGGAATAACACCTGCAACTTTAAAATTTGCCATGTCAGCAAACCATGGCCTTTCCTGCACCATCAACAATTTTTCATGAGGAAATTCCTCCTGCACCTCAGATTGATTTTTGGTCACCTCATTATTTACCAATCTGGATAGATGATCAGCTGCATAATTCTCACTGCCTTTCTTATCTTTGATCACCAAATCAAATTCCTGCAATAACAAAATCCATCTGATAAGTTTAGGCTTGGAAACAAATTTAGTTAACAAATATTTGATGGCAGCATGGTCAGTATATACAGTTACTGTAGAGCCAATCAGATATGACCTAAATTTTTCCAAAGCATACATTATTGCTAGAAGTTCCTTTTCAGTAGTGGCATAATTAATTTTTGCTTCATTCAAAACTTTACTAGCATAATGTATAACATGAAAAACTTTAGCTTTTCTTTGTCCTAAAACTGCTCCACTGCATAATCACTAACATCACACATTAATTCAAAGTTTAAGTTCCAATCAGGAGCAATTATAATAGGAGTTGAAATCAATTTTTGCTTAAGTGATTCAAAAGCATGCAAACAATCAGCATCAAAATTAAAAAGGTGTATCCTTATTGAGCAAATTGCTGAGTGGTTTTGTAATTTTTGAGAAGTCTTTGATGAATCTCCGGTAGAATCCAGCATGGCCCAGAAAGCTTTTGATACCCTTTACATTGGTTGGTGGTGGAAGCTTTTCAATAATCTCAACTTTTGCTTTATCAACCTCAATGCCTCTAGCAGGTATTTTGTGTCCCAACACCACACCTTCTGTTACCATAAAATGGCATTTTTCCCAGTTTAGCACAAGATTGGTATCAACACACCGCTTCATTACGGTGTTCAAGTTTTCTAGACAATGATAAAATGAATCACCAAAAACTGAGAAGTCATCCATGAATACTTCAATACAATTTTCAACTAGATCTGAAAAAATTGCCAACATACAACGTTGGAATGTTGTCGGTGCATTACATAACCCAAAAGGCACTTTTCTATAAGCAAACAAACCAAAAGGGCAAGTAAAAGCGATCTTCTCCTGATCCTCTGGATCTACTGAAATCTGATTATACCGAGAATAAACATCCAGAAAACAAGCATTTGCTAACCTTTCCAACATCTGATCCATGAAAGATAATGGGAAATTATCCTTCCTAGTGGTTTGATTTACTTTTCTATAATCAATACACATTCTCCAGCCAGTGACTATTCTAGTTGGAATTAATTCATTTTTATCATTATAAACAACAGTCATACCTCCCTTTTTAGGAACTACCTGGACCGAACTGACCCACACACTATCAGAAATTGGATAGATCATTCCTGCATCAAGTAGCTTCAAAACTTCTTTCTTTACTACTTCTTTCATGGTAGGGTTCAATCGCCTCTGAGGTTGAGCTACAGGCTTATAATCCTGCTCCATATGAATTTTATGCATACAATAAGAAGGACTAATACCCTTAAGATCAGATAAGGTCCAACCTATTGCCCCTTCATTGGCTTTGAGAACCGAGATCAACATTTCTTCCTCTAAAGTAGTTAAAGCGTTGCTAATCACCACTGGTATGTTTCCCCCATCTGCAAGAAAAACATATTTTAGATGTGGAGGTAACACATTCAACTCCAGTTTCTGATCCTCAGCTTGACCATTTTTCTGCAATTTTTTAGTTTGTGCTTCATTAGATGAAATCTCTTTTGTTGAATCTAACTCTTTCAAGCATTCATCAATTTCTTGTTCTTCTTTCTCTTCAAGGTCTTCACATGCACCCATTAATGCCTTTCCTAGTGGACTTGAATTGGTCAATTGCTTTCTGGCTGCTAGAAAAAGTTTATCCACTACATCCATTCTGAAACATTGTTGTTTGTCCTTGGGATGCTGCATTTCCTCAAAAACATTAATGTTGACTTCGTCATCATGCACTCTGACCTTTAACTTACCATCATCTACATCAATAATAACCTTGGCTGTTTTCATAAAAGGTCTGCCCAATATCAAAGGAACTTCAACATCCTCTTCTATATCCATCACAACAAAAACTACTGGGAACATGAATTTGTCAACTCTAACCAGAACATCCTCTGCCACACCGTATGGATACTTCATGGATCTATCAGCTAACTGTAGTGTCATTCTTGTCGATCTCACTTCCAAATCTCCAATCCTTTTCAGCATGGACTATGGAATCATATTAATACTAGCACCCAAGTCAAGTAAAGCTTTCCCAACTGGTAGAGTACTTATAGTAACTGGAATAGTGAAACTGTCGGGATCCTTAGAGTTCTGAGGTAGAGATTTCTGAAGTAAAGCTTTCCAACTGTTTCTTCTGAGAATCTTCTTTTCTTTGTAATGAGCTCTTTCATGAATTTAGCATATGTTGGCATCTGCTCCATAGCTTCCATAAATGGGATATTTATCTGCAATCTCTTGCAGATATCCATGAATCTTGCAAACTGCCTTTCTTTATCTTTCTTTGAAGGAGCATGAGGATATGGTAAATTTTCCAGCTGTGGTACCTGTACCTCACTTTTCTTCCTCATTTTCTCACCTTTTCTTCTATTAACCTCTTTCTATTTTTCTTTATTCTCACTATTTACACACTCTTCTTTATTGTTTCCTTCCTCTCTCTCTTACACTCTTATTTTTCTTTTTCCTGTTCTTCTCTCTCCAAGACTTCCTCCTCAACAACCAGGTTGTCCCCAATCCCTCTTCCTACAATTTTACCACTCCTTGTAGTGATAGACTTATAATGCTCCTTGGGATTAGTCTGAGTGTTGGCTGAAAAATTACCTATTTGTTGATCTGATAACTATCTAGCAAACTGTCCAATCCGTGTCTATAAGTTTCTGATAGAAGCTTATGTGTTTTCCTATTTGATAAAGAAACTTGCATGAATTTCTCAAGAGTATCCTCCTGTTTTGTTGTTCTTTCATGTACTAAAGGATAATGTTGCTGTTGTTGGTAAGGAGGCTGCCTATTGGATGGATTAGCATCTTGCTTCCAACCAAAATTTTGTCCTGGTTATTACTCTAACCTTGCGAAAAATTGTTAGTATAAGGATTGTTAGTGAAATTATATGGGCATGGGTTGTTGTGGTTGACCAGGATTGGAATGTACAACATGAAGTTGCTGAGGCAATTTAGCCATCTGCTTGGTCAGTGCTTCAATCTGTTAAGTCAAGAATTTGTTCTGAGCTAAGATAGCATCAGTTGTATTCAAATCAAGCACTCCTTTTCTCTGTACAGTTTGCCTACTATGTTGAGCTTGATGATCTGTAGAAGCTAATGCATCAATAATTTTTGTTGCTTGTTTTGCATCTACAGAAATCATTGTTCCTCCTGCTTCTGCATCCAGAATCATTTTGGCATCAGGCCTCAGACCATTGCAAAATATATCTAGCTGAGCTATATCTTCAAATCCATGATTTGGACATCTTCTTAGTAAGGATTTGAATCTTTCCCAGGTTTCACAAAATGGTTCATCTAATCCTTGCCTAAAAGTGGAAATATCAAATTTTGTTTTGATGTAGCGAGAAGGTGGAAAGAATCTACTTAAGAACTTCTCCTCTACATCACTCCAGCTGGTCAGGCTTTGGTTAGGATGAGATTTCAGCTATTCCTTTGCTTTCCCTGCCAATGAAAAAGGAAATAATCGTAAGTAAAAAACTTCTATATCTCCTTCTTCAAAACCTATAGTTCCTATTAATTAATAAAAATGGAAAGGTGAGTATATGGATCTTTATGATCCATTCCGGTGAACTGATGAGCACTGATCAAGCTAAGAAAAGCTGACTTCATCTCCAATGATCTGGTGGTGGACGATATTGCTTTGATGGAGAAGTGTCTTGGTCCTTGTTGCATAACATAATCTCCAAGTGTCCTTCACGGTGGAGTTGGTCCCTCACCAGCTATATCTTCTGATTTTTTTATTAGACTAAGTAGGTGTGAAAGGAGTATTGGAAGATTCTCCTTATGTTTGTCCTTGCTTCTTCTTTTTGCTTTTGCTTCTATTCTTTCTTGTTGTCTTTTCTATTTTCGGGTCAAATAGCAATTGATCTCCAGAAACTTGACCTCGTAAAAGCACAAATCAAAGACAACTCAAGCAAGGATTAGTACAAGATAAAGAATTTGAATAAACAATAAAAACAAAGGAAACTAATTACAATTCCTAATGAGCTAAAACTATGAAACTCAAAAGAACACATTGTTCCCCAGCAACGGCGCCAAAAATACTTGTTGATTCTCTGGCAAGCGTACCAAAGTCAACTGTAGTATAGTAGATTTTAAGTAGGGGTTGTCGTATACACGAGGAACGGTAATTCAATTAAATTTGACAGTTATAAGACTCGCTAAGTATATATACATGGAAAATGATTATGCTCATGAGAACTTGATATTAAACTAAGCTAAGTTGCATAAATTTGATAAGATAGCAGTAAAGTAAAATTAGAGAGAATTTGATTGGAGAAACTGGGATTGAATTTCATCTATCTCACTCATTTGTATTCTGGTAAATTTATAACATATTGCAATTGAAACTAACGATATTGAGGCAACACACAAAAATCATTTATATTGATTCCTCGGATATAAAATTCATAGGATAAATCCCCTAAATATCGACTCCTCATATATTTAACAGATTATCCAGTATTACGCTCAAGTGTTATAAACAATCGACATATTGAAATGTATTCCTAGCATTACAACACATCGAATATTTTCATTCAGATCGGATTTCCAGAAATACTTTCCAGTTAAATCTAAAAATTAGATTCAAGAATCTATTGATCAGATAGAATCTAGCGTTAAGAACAGAATGAAAATACCAATATGGAATAAAATAAAAATACTATATATATATATATAAATCACCAGAATACATCTGAGTTCGAATCAATTACATTCAATACTAAGAGGAAGATTAGTTACTCATGGTAGCCATTACACACAAAGGATTTGGAGAAGAAATGAAGAAAATCTGCTTCCGCAGCTTTCCGTTCCATCCCGTCCTCGTCCCGTGCTTCTAAAAATGGAAACTTTCAATTCCCCATGACGAAGATCTGTTTCTAACCCTGTTTTGTGATTGGGTAAGTGATTTCTCGCTTGAGCGAGCCAATTCTCGCTCAAGCGAGAAGAGTACTTCATCGTGAAGAAATGTCCTCTCGCTTAGGCGAGAGTATTCTCACTTTAGCGAGAATGAAGCTCCAAATCATCCCTCTCCGAACTTCTATCGCTAAAGCGAGAGGATTCTCGCTTGAGCGAGAAAATGGCAGAAACTCAATTTTAGCTCCGTTTCTTGCTCTCTTCTTGATCCTTTCATTCCTTTTCCTTTTTCCACCTTTAATTACATGAAAAATATATAAAGATAGGATCAACACATTTTAACAAATAAGTGCTCAAATTGAGGAGAATTTACTTCCAGAATCAACACATTTTAACAAATAAGTGCTCAAATTCATCGTTAAATTTCACTTAAATTGATCACTTATCACTCATCTCTTCTCTCTAAATGTATGTGGTGGTCTATGATTGGAAATAGACTTTACATTATTTGCTGATTTTGTAGCGGTCTGTGACTGCCAGTAGTGTATAACTTTTAAAAAATATGAATTTTGTGGCGGTCAAAGACCTCCAGTAGTAACAATTGTGGCGGCCCCAGTCAGGGTACTTCTAGGAAGCACCCTCCCCAATGCAAAAAATTAAAAAAAAAAGAAACAAATGGTAGGGCGCTTCCGTGCAAGCGGAAGCGCCCTCACAGGAATTTTAGGAGGACGTTTCAGAAGCGTCCTCATTGTTACGAGTCTCCCCGAGCACAAAATACAAGGACGCACAGAAACGCCCTTTTAAATGGTACGGGAGCGCCCTAATAGGCCAATTTTGGCATAGTGTCATCGGATGGACGTTGTAGCTTCTGAGTGCTTGAGTGCTTAGTTTGCGGATCTTTGCCTCTTCGTCCTTATCCTATTTATAGACTTCCTTTGATTTGAAACTGTTTGAGGTAACTGCTTGTAACCGTTTGTGGGTCTTTTCCCAAACGTCCTCACGCTCCGTGATTTTCGGATAAAAGCTGAAAACCACAAATAACTGCCTTCTGACATGGATACGTGACCCAGCAGAACTTCCCTTCAAGTCATGCTTCTAAATAACTGTTTGAGGCTACGAGGCTTCAAGCTAGCATTAGGTACTCAAACTGGCCCTTTAAAAGCATTAGGCTTCGTGTAATTAATCTTGGGCTCGAAACTAGCTTTTAGCTTTGAACTTGAAACGCTCGAGACGATGCCTAATCGATTCTGTCAAGACTTTACCATATAGCACTACCATAAATCCGTTTGAAGAGGCATTGTAAAATCTTGTTCCTCGTAGCAAAACGCTTTCCATTAAAGTTTAAGGCATACTTTGCTTTTTGATCCGGAGGTTAACTCGGAACTAGCTCGGCTGGTCTAGCGGCCTACACGCTACCTCGGATTTAGGCTTATCATACAGCCACCTCGGCTGGCCTACCAGCCATCTCGGTTGGCCTACCTCAGCTATCTCGGATTTAGTACCAGCCATCTCGGCTGGCCTACCAGCCATCTCGGCCGGCCTACCACAGCCACCTCGGCTGGCCTACCACAGCCACCTCGGCTTGCCTACCAGCCATCTCGGCCGGCCTACCACAGCCACCTTGGATGGTCTACCACAGCCACCTCGGCTGGCCTACCACATCCATCTCGGCTGGCCTACCAGCCATCTCGGATGGCCTACCACAGCCACCTTGGATGGCCTACCACAGCCAGCTCGGCTGGCCTACCAGCCATCTCGGCTGGCCTACCACAGCCACCTCGAATGGCCTACCACAGCCACCTCGGATGGCCTACCACAGCCAGGTCGGCTGGCCTACCAGCCATCTCGGATGGCCTACCACAGCCACCTCGGATGGCCTACCACAGCCACATCGGCTGGCCTACCACAGCCACCTCGGCTGGCCTACCACAGCCACCTCGGCCGGCCTACCAGCCATCTCGGCCGGCCTACCACAGCCACCTCGGCCGGCCTACCACAGCCACCTCGGCTGGCCTACCACAGCCACCTCAGCTGGCCTACCACAGCCACCTCGGCTGGCCTACCAGCCATCTCGGCCGGCCTAACTCAGCCATCTAGGCTGCATGGACACTTAACAACTGTGCAGCCCGGGGACCACCAACTAGCTCCTCACCCTACCACTTGCCTATGCCTACACAGACTGACACCAATAAAGGGCACTTCCCATCACATAGACTGAGCAACTTACCCACTGACACAAGCAATCAGGCGTAGGTTGGGCTACACCACAGGCTAGCTCTGGCTAGACCCCATGCTATAAATACCCCCTCCCTTGGAGGGTCAGGTACGCTCATTCTCCCCCTGCTCACACTCTGTCTCAAACCCATTCTAACTTGGGCGTTGGAGTGTCTTCGCAGGTCACCCCCTCCTTCTCCACCGTAGCTACTGTTCAAGGCAACAACCACTGCATCTCAACCTCGGACCATCGTGGATCCCTATCTCGGACAACATGGAACATCTCGGTTTACACCCAGAACCACCCTGGAACATCCAGGGATGATCACCTCCGCCACGAACATTTGTCTGGCACGATCATTTGGCACCGTCTGTGGGAAGTCATGAGGATGCTCTAAAATCCGAGGTGTGAAAAACCGGATGAAGAAGTTGAGGATACTCCTAAAATCCGAGGTGTGAAAACCCGGATGGAGAAGTCATGAAGATGCTCTAAAATCTGAGGTGTGAAAGCCCGGATGAAGAAGTTATGAGGATACTCCTACATCCGAGGTGTGAAAACCCGGATGGAGAAGCTATGAGGATGCCCTAAAATCCGAGGTGTGAAAACCCGGATGGAGAAGTTACGAGGATGCTCTAAAATCCGAGGTGTGAAAACCCGGATGAAGAAGTTGAGGATACTCCTAAAATTCGAGGTGTGAAAACCCGGATGGAGAAGTCATGAAGATGCTCTAAAATCCGAGGTGTGAAAGCCCGGATGAAGAAGTTGTGAGGATACTCCTACATCCGAGGTGTGAAAACCCGGATGGAGAAGCTATGAGGATGCCCTAAAATCCGAGGTGTGAAAACCCGGATGGAGAAGTTACGAGGATGCTCTAAAATCCGAGGTGTGAAAACCCGGATGAAGAAGTTGAGGATACTCCTAAATCCGAGGTGTGAAAACCCGGATGGAGAAGTCATGAAGATGCTCTAAAATCCGAGGTGAAGAAGCTACGAGGATGCCCTAAAATCCGAGGTGTGAAAACCCGGATGGCTTACATATGAAGATACCCTAAATACGAGGTGTGAAAACCCGGGTGGAGAAGTTATGAAGATGCTTCTAAACCCGAGGTGTGAAAACCCGGGTGGCTTACATGTCAGGATGACATGCTTCTAAATCCGAGGGGTAAAAACTCGGATAGCTTACAAGTCAAGATGATACGATTTTAAATCCGAGGTGTGAAAACCCTGATAGCTTACATGCAAGGACAACATGCTGCTAAATCCGAGGTGTGAAAACCTCGATGGCATACATGCGGGGATCATATACTTTTAAATCTAAGGTGTGAAAACCCAGATAACTTACATGCGAGGATGAGATAATTCTATGTCCGAGGTGTGAAAACCCGGATAGTGTATATGCGAGGATGACATGATTCTAAATCTGAGGTATGAAAACCCGGATGAGATGCTTGTAAATCCAAGGTGTGAAAGCTTAGGAGGATAGCATACATGTCAGGATTACACGATTCTAAATCCGAGGTGTGAAAAACCCGGATGAGATACTTATAAATCCGAGGTGTGAAAACCCGGATGAGATGCTTGCAAGGATGACATGATTCTAAATCTGAGGTATGAAAAAACCTGGATGAGATACTTGTAAATCCGAGGTATGAAAAACTCGGATGAGATACTTATAAATCTGAAGTGTGAAAACCTGGATGAGATGCTTGATGAGAATGACATGATTCTAAATCCGAGGTATGAAAACCCTGATGAGATGCTTGTAAATCCAAGGTGTGAAAGCTTAGGAGGATAGCATACATGTCAGGATTACACGATTCTAAATCCGAGGTGTGAAAAACCCGGATGAGATACTTATAAATCCGAGGTGTGAAAACCCGGATGAGATGCTTGCGAGGATGACATGATTCTAAATCCGAGGTATGAAAAAACCTGGATGAGATACTTATAAATCCGAGGTGTGAAAACTTAGGCGGATAACGTACATATGGAGAGCATGATATACTCCTAAGTCCGAGGAGTTAGAACCCGTATGGCGCACATGGAAAAGTTATGAAGATGCAATATGAAAAACGATGTTTTAGAAACACATGACAATAAAAATGAGATGGTAGAGCTGATGTAAACGCACAGGCGAAACCAAGTCTAAAAACTTGGCAAAATCTGAGTTCATAAACTCGGATAAATAAATTCTTCATGTGAAGAGCATGGAATACCCATAAATCCGAGTTCATAAACTCGGAGAAATAAAATTCTTCATATACAGAGCGTGGAGTACTTCTAATTCCGAGTTCATAAACTCGGATAAATAAAATTTTGGGTAAAGAGTATGAAAAATACGAGATCTCATTAACTCAGCTCACCGGGTATGATGATATCCCAGCCGACCAATCTTCTCGTCCCATATGTCCCACACCCAGTTTTACCTGCTTGGATCTTCACCCCACAAAAGGTCAGACCAGCCGTTAAAATCGCATTCAACATCTCGACCCCATATACTTAGACATGGCATCGAGCTGGGGGGCATCTGATCCGGAGGTTAACTCGGAACTAGCTCGGCTGGTCTAGCGGCCTACACGCTACCTCGGATTTAGGCTTATCATACAGCCACCTCGGCTGGCCTACCATCCATCTCGGTTGGCCTACCTCAGCTATCTCGGATTTAGTACCAGCCATCTCGGCTGGCCTACCAGCCATCTCGGCCGGCCTACCACAGCCACCTCGGCTGGCCTACCACAGCCACCTCGGCTGGCCTACCACA
This sequence comes from Sesbania bispinosa, assembly GCA_026901365.1. Lineage (NCBI taxonomy): Eukaryota > Viridiplantae > Streptophyta > Magnoliopsida > Fabales > Fabaceae > Sesbania > Sesbania bispinosa. The sequence continues at coordinate 229,800 of QLOH01000226.1, read as the reverse complement.
GCCACCTCGGCTGGCCTACCAGCCATCTCGGCCGGCCTACCACAGCCACCTTGGATGGTCTACCACAGCCACCTCGGCTGGCCTACCACATCCATCTCGGCTGGCCTACCAGCCATCTCGGATGGCCTACCACAGCCACCTTGGATGGCCTACCACAGCCAGCTCGGCTGGCCTACCAGCCATCTCGGCTGGCCTACCAGCCATCTCGGATGGCCTACCACAGCCACCTCGGATGGCCTACCACAGCCACCTCGGCTGGCCTACCACAGCCACCTCGGCTGGCCTACCACAGCCACCTCGGCCGGCCTACCAGCCATCTCGGCCGGCCTACCACAGCCACCTCGGCCGGCCTACCACAGCCACCTCGGCTGGCCTACCACAGCCACCTCGGTTGGCCTACCACAGCCACCTCAGCTGGCCTACCACAGCCACCTCGGCTGGCCTACCAGCCATCTCGGCCGGCCTAACTCAGCCATCTAGGCTGCATGGACACTTAACAACTGTGCAGCCCGGGGACCACCAACTAGCTCCTCACCCTACCACTTGCCTATGCCTACACAGACTGACACCAATAAAGGGCACTTCCCATCACATAGACTGAGCAACTTACCCACTGACACAAGCAATCAGGCGTAGGTTGGGCTACACCACAGGCTAGCTCTGGCTAGACCCCATGCTATAAATACCCCCTCCCTTGGAGGGTCAGGTACGCTCATTCTCCCCCTGCTCACACTCTGTCTCAAACCCATTCTAACTTGGGCGTTGGAGTGTCTTCGCAGGTCACCCCCTCCTTCTCCACTGTAGCTACTGTTCAAGGCAACAACCACTGCATCTCAACCTCGGACCATCGTGGATCCCTATCTCGGACAGCATGGAACATCTCGGTTTACACCCAGAACCACCCTGGAACATCCAGGGATGATCACCTCCGCCACGAACATTTGTCTGGCACGATCACTTTTCTAACATAAAGATGTCTACCTATTAACCTAACCCGGGTAAACAATTTAATTACCCGATAAACTTCCTCCACAGTATTAAATTTGACAAAACCAAACTTGGAAATTCTTGATTTCTTCTTGAAAGCTGGAACTAAAACATCTTTTATTTCCCCTGCTATAGAGAAAATATCCCTAATCTTTTTTATAATCTAATTTCTCATGAATACCATCAACAAAGGCGGTGAATAATATGCTCCTTTTCCTTTCATACCTTTTTGACTCCATTTGAACACCTACTGAATTGAACCTTTTCCGAATAGTAACCGGCCAAACTCCCCCTTCCTTAAGTATCGGGACCTAATGAAACACCGATGTTTCACTTTTTTTTTAAATGAATAACCTGCTAGTGTGGGTAAATTTACCTATTAAGTATAATAAATCACATCTTTCAATATTTCCTTATAAGACCTCATATAATAAACAAAATGTTTTTAAATCATTGACAACCACACTTGAGCAGCAGCGCTCACAATCATAGGTAACGTTCCCATATACATTGTGGTGCAGCAGTGATACAATTTATTAAAAAAATCCAAAATCAATACTTAGCAATACCACATAATTATTGGTTTAATAATTAATTGCACCATAATCATTTAATTTTTATTTAGAATACAGTCAATGTAACAGCACGGTAAATATTAATGAATTGCAACTTTTTTCTTTACCTTGTTAATGATGGACATTTATTATCCTCCTTAAATTATTGTACTGAATTACTTTAATAGAATAATTTTAATTATAAAGGAAGATCACACACATAATTTTTATTTTCAAACGCATTTAATTGATCAATATCAAATTAAAATTATAATTTAAGTAAAACATAAATTAATTATTTTAGTGATTTTTTATACTTGTTGTCTCTTTTATTAAAAGTAAAACAAGAAAATTTAAAAAAATATTTTAATCATGAATTGCTTAAGGACACATGACACATTTTTAACCCATTAACTGAATTTTAGTGATCTCCATTAAATATATTTATTATGAGATTTTTTTGTAGAAAAATACTAAAAAATAAATTAAAAAAAAACTACAAACGAGAAGAAATCTAGAAAAAATCATTTTAATCGTCTTTGGGTTGTCCCTATACCTTAATATACTTTATCCCAATTTCCATGTTAACATATGTTGATCATTTGTTTTATGTAAAATTCAATCCTGAGTGAATGTTATTTAATTTATTTCCTTACCAGTTATGGATTGCTTGAGTACTCCTTCCACAACTTTGTGGTACCCTCCCAATTCACCAATTTGATTCTGGTAAATTTTTTCCATAAAATATATTTATTATGTCTTTTTTATAAAAATACTAAAAAATCATTTTAAAAAAAGTAGATGTTATAAAAAATATGGAAAATTATTTAAACCATCATGAGATTGTTCCCTAATGACTACGTAACTATTTTCATGTTGAACTAAACATCATATGGATCAAGTTTCTTGGATGAGAAAACCACAACATTGGATGAGTTAAGCTTTGAAATTTTACCAAAAATCTTTATGTTACCTACAGGTTCAAAAGTCCATACTAATGATGATCAAAATCACAAATCAAGAAAATAAATGTCTATAAAGAGCTTGTTTACATTAAAATAGATTAAATTGTAATACATATTCATCTCTGAGGGGGAGAGAAGTGTGGGTTTTAAAATAAGAAGGGGATGCATTGTAATTTGAGCTTCTCTTAGGGGAGTGAGTGTAATTTACCTATGTATATCGATAGATTACTTATTTATTAAAAGTAAATTTTAATGTTTTGATATAAATTTTAAAATTTTACAAAATAGAGTATATAAAGTTTATATAGATAAGTTTATATTTTTTTTACTTGCATTTTTTTATTTTTATTTAGATTTTCTTATTTTTACTTCAGTAATTCTTTTATGAACCACGAATATGTCTCTTATCTATGTTATTTATCTATTTACTTTTATTTACTCTACATTAAAATTATTTTCCCGGTACACATGTCACATTTTCTCACTTCTTTTTTTTAGTTTTTTTAATTATAATTCCAACAAGGATTTTCTCATACATTTTATATAGGTTTAAAGCAATTGGGTTATGCGATCTTAAATCTCAACATACACACACACATTTTAAATTTATAATTATATTAATGATGTATTGGTTACTATTTTCTACTAATTGATTTATATGATTATATCATAAGTTAATTTTATAAAAAATTAGTAATATATATAAAAATGAACATCACCTGCAAACCGTTACGTGTGCAAATACACGAGTATCATGTTAATTAGTAGTACGTAATAAAAATAATAGTAATCTTAATATTAATAGTAAAAATAATATTAGTAGTATAATTGTAATTGTAATAATAATAATAATAATAATAATAATAATAATAATAAATAATGCATGATATGATAGTTTTAGAAGGGAAAAACTAAAAGTATTAGTAAATAATAGTAATAGTAATGATAAAGTGCCTCATGTTTCTAACTACACCACTTCAATTAATACAAAACAATAATTTGGAGTATGCTAAATGAAATATTCAATCATTTATTTTACTGTCTAACAATACCAATGGCACTTGAACATACTATAAAATCTATATTTTTATCCTACATAAATTATTCATCTTTTGTTATATATGTTGTGAGTAATTTTTCTTATGTAGAAAATACGACTGTGTTCAATTTAAATATAATGTATTTAATAATAATAAATGATTCAGTTAACAATGTCTTTATATATATATATATATCTTTTTTTTTATACATTTAATATATGTTTCCTTACTTTGTATTTTTAATAAAAAAAATTATTTAATTGACTTTCATTTTGTTTTATATCTTCAACTTATAGTATCTTTCTATTCTTTAATTACATGAGCTTAAAGAACATATTATATTTACAATTATATCTTATTTATGCATTTGCTTATTTTATGAGTTTTGTTTTGCAATATTTCATAGTATAAACAATTACATAGTTCTGACATGGTTAAATTATTTGTGATGTGGTATCAATTTTTTCTCAAATTGATTCTACTGTCAATTGATATGTTATTATATAATGATTATTTAATTTATTATAGTGTATAATTTTTATTTATTGTAACAAATATATTAAATTATTAAAAATTAAAAAATTAAAATTCATTATTTTTATACTATTATATTCCCATGTATCGCATGGGTCCACACACTTATAAAAAGGACCGTCAATATCTTTTAAATGGTGTATTATAAAAAAGATAAGAGGGAGTAGATTATAATGTACTAACTATTTTACTAACATTACAATTAATGCAACCTAAAATGATAATAATAGCTTGTAAATGATTGGGTTAAAAAGGCTAGTAAAATCGTTAAAGAATTTGAAGTACACATGTCCATTTCTTCTAAATCAATGAATGGGTAATTTAAAATGTTCACGCTGCTTAATGAATTAACAAACTTTACTTCATGCCCTTAATTTGTCTTCCCTTCGTCTTCGTAAATAAACCTGCAACTTACAATATAAGGGTTGTAATGTAACAATTAAATCCTATGAACTAAACAACAACACGGAGGAACTGTTCAGTAAAATTTTAGAAACTTGCTCAATTGGTAATAGGTAATAGATCTTGACCATTGATTATATTTTATTATATCTAACGACAATTAAGGGGTGAAACACCGGTATTTCACCCACGGGATGAAACACCATAGACAAAGCCATAGTGGGGACATTTTAGGCCAAGGTATTTTTTCTTTTCTTTTCTTTTCTTTTTTTTTTTTTGTTATTTTACGAAGTTAAATAACCCCTTGTTGGAAATTTGTAACATCTTAAAATTAATATTGTAAACTTGAAAAATTTGTTAATGCCGCTATAATTGACGGTTCATAGGTAACCATATGTAATGATATGAATCTATCCTCCAACAATTTTGATTAATCACAGTTGTAGAGTATTTGTTTATATTTCTTTTTACACCTTATTTTATCTTTCTATCTCTTTCTTTTTTTATTATATTAATTATCGTATTTATCAGGCATTCTCTCTTAATTTTTTTTCTTTCTATCTCTCTTACATCTTTCCCACATCCCCAATTTTAGGTGTCAATGCATATTTTTCCTCTAAGAAATTAGAGTGTCTTAAAACAAAAACAAACTAAAATCACATGTAATAAAAAATTTAGTAAGAATTTTCACACTTAAAGGTGTGAGAAATTTGTATAAAACATAAACCAAACTTTATAATTAAAATCTCCTGATGAATAATAAAATTAATTTTAATCTCCTAAATTTATAAAAAAAAAAAAAACTATACAAATATAACAATAATAAAACCATAACCCATAGAAACATATCTCACTATTCCTTATATACGACCATCAATGACTCTATCACAAAAACCAAACCAAGCACACCACGCAAAGTCATAGTTTAAATTTAGTATGAAGTGAAAAAATTTGGGTTAGTTAGATGAAAGACGTTTATTCTTTTTAAATTATTTAGGGCCTCTAATTTTGGGAGAAATACGTTTTCATGGTCATTGAAAAAGAGAAAATGTCAATTATGAGCTATTCCTACGTACTCAACGGAGTCAAGTGTATAATATATGGTATTGTCATAACTTATTAGCGTGGATTAGATATATAGCACGTACCTAGAATTGTCGGTTCCCTTTAGCAGTAACCCTATAGTACTTAGGCTTTTTATCACTCAACCAAAATTTGCATCTCATTTTTAATTTGGGCCATAATAATATAAACACTTTTATGTTGAAATCATAAATAATTTTACATAATTTGAATAATAAAGATTAATTAATGAGAGTTTAGGGTTTAGGGACCATTTCAATCAAGTTTCTTACCACACAATCCTTACTTTGAAAATTGTGTATATATCATGTCAAAGAAAGAATATTAGTATAGCCATAGGAGCAAATGATAAAGTGAGATATATAATAAAGTCTTTTTTAAAAAAGAAATTGTCTCTCCGGCCTATTTGTATAAGCTAGCTACACACTGAAATTGTGCACAAAAAGGGTTCAACTAATAAGTTAAAGTGATCCATTTACATTTTTTTAATTATTTAACAATATGAAAATCCGTGAATGCAAAAACTGTATATATAGCTAGGTAGTATTATTGTTTTTCCAGAACAAGTTGCTCTATATACACTTATGAGTCTCTCATTTCCACATCTCACATGCATTATGGTTGGTGCAGTAACGAGTCCTGTGACTGGTTTTTTGTATCTTTGGACCACTGTGTAGCTGAGCAGGTAACAAGCAGAGGAAAAAACAGCTTGCTGGCATGCCCCGGGCTACTACCTATATTCCATTCTATTCATTGCACAAACCCTAGGCTGTGACCATCATATCAAACCCTAGTTGAAAGAGTTCAATTCTCTCTTGTTCAAAAAGAATCTACCAATTTTTAACTGTTCAGAATTTATCCAAACAACAACAAACACATTACATAGAAAGATGAACTATCCTTCTTCCAGCTTTGTCCGGAGACCAGGTCGACATGGGATGGCCCGTGAATCCAGTACACATATATAGTTAGTTAGTTCAGAGTAATATATTGTGTTGTGGTTAAATTAATTAATCTACATATATATAGGTTAAAATCTAAAACTTAAACCTTATAATTGAATTTGAGATGTATAGTGAATAATTAATCATGTTGATTTGTTTATGAGTACTATTATATGGTATAGCTAGCGCAATCTTAGGACCTATAAATAATAACATTTCCTGTCATTGCCGCATAATTAACTGTCCGATATTAATATTCGCGAGTACATTTAATTTGGCATGACGGAAGTCAATTTCATTTTGACAATGGTAGGACATGTGCTATCAAATAATTGTTGACCCCAACTCGAGGACAGCAAAGCAGACATTCAAACAATTTATTACACAAAAAATCACATTACATGCTTTCAAAACGTGCAGCTTTAATTATCTCCATTTAAATGTAGAAAGACAATTTGAATCAATCCCTGTTAGTATTTAGCATACTTACAAGATAAATGTGACAAAAAAGAGAAAACAAAAATTAAACTGAATATTTATGTAAAAATTACAAATTGCTTTTCATACCATTGAATAAAATATCTTTCAAATCCATGTTAATATATTTCATCTTCTCTAGAATTGTTTAGTTACTCCAAATCTTCAAGTTTAAGCTCGATTCCTTATTGTACCTAAGTAACAAAAATACTCTCTTTCACAATTATTACATCCGTGCCTATTTATATGTCACATTACAATAAAATATATAGATTAAAAAAATGCATTAAATGTGATCATTTATATTATATTTATTATATTTTTTCTAATATATTATTTATCTCTCTATTTTAAATATTTTTTCACTTACTAAATCTCTTATTAAGGGTAAAAATAGAGGAAAAAAGTAATTAATATTTTCTTAAACTTTTAAAGAGGATAGATAAATAAAAAAAATCTTCACATAGAATAGATAAATAATAATGAAGATAGTACAGTATATTTGATTTTGATTTTTTTTAAGTCAATCATTTCAAAAATTTGTCTCAAAAAACTTTACTATTATAAATCATTTTAAATATAGAATAAACTAATTTATATGTACATTTTTTTTTGTTAACCATAAGTATTCCCTAATACTAGCAACAATTCTGTTCAGGGTTTAGCCATAGCTAAGGCTCCCCACCCCTTCCTAAGAATATGCTTAGTGGAGATCAAACTTAGAAACTCTTTCCACAAATCTCAGTCTCCGACTCCGTTACCAACATAACTTTTTTGTTCTAGATCTACATTTGTAGTGCAAATCTTCACATGGATGAGTATTGAAAAAGTGAATGAGGGACATAAATGACACTTCATTCATTTTAAAATAAAGTAGTATATAGTTTTAAACAAAAATATGTTATTATAAAAAAATTAATTTAAAAATATAATCATGCTGGTTAAATTATCCTTTGATTCTAAATGTTTTTCTCTTATTTTACGTATAAAAATATTAAGAAATAACGATAAAATTAATAAATCATTATATTTTCAACTTTAAAAAATAGCATATGATTTCACCAACCCAAATGAAGTCTCGAATTGTGTGCACCCATAAATTAGGGAATAAAACGTCGCTTGCATAGAACCATATTTTTGGGAACACAGTATTGAGCATCCGAAAAAGAAAGGAATATATGCAATTGTATGACTGGGCATTTGATTAGACGCACTGCCGGCTTATCTAGCCATAAGAAGGCTCCTATTTATCTGCACAAACTGAATAAATCCTTGCCCTAGCTATAGTGTGAGAGAAGAATGAGCAATTTCTCTGATAATAATTAGTATCAAATAGTAATTCCCTAACAAACAGTAAGCATTTGATATGCTATTGTCCGCGGAAAATACTTGTTTGATACTACAATTCTAGATTGTGATAGGTGTAGAGCGGAAAGAAATGGAAAAAAAAAAAAAAAGAGGATAAGATTGAGACAATAAAAGATGTGATGAAAGAAAGTAAATTAACTCTAATGCCATAATCTTTTTTATTGCTACAAGCTTCACAAACAAATTGTAAAACAAATCCTCCATTTAATGGCTCTCTTGGGTGTAGCTCAAGTTGTAAGGGCGCAGTGAAATTTTATTAGCCATTTTGATCTCTTGTAATGATTTTTTTAAGTGGAAACAAATAGAATAGTGCAGAGCTTTTTTAATTTAGAGTTTGGGCTTGGTTAATAGCTAGGCTACATGATTTTACTTTTTCTGTCAATGAATGGTCTTATGACCCTATATATAAGTTGTGATTTCGAAATTGTAGATGGGATTGGTACACCTTATACCTTTAATTTTATTTATTTTCTGTTAAAAATGCTTTTTTATGATGCAATTTGGATTAACTTTTAATTTAAAGAAGTTTTTTTTAATAGAGATATACATACTTAATAAAAATTTATAAAAAAGTTCTTATAAATTTAAAGGAATTTATGAAAAAGGTATATAAAAAGGCTTTTGGATTCAGAGAAGATTGGTGTATATGAACTAATTTAAACTTATAAAAGAAGTTAAATTTATTCTATTTTTTATTATTTTAATTTTTCTCTCCTATAAATATTGGAAATTTGTCCAAGTTATATAAAATAGAGTAAAACTTAGGCTGATTAGAGTGATTGTAAATTTTCATTTTTTAATTTTTAAAAAATTTAAATTAAGTTTTTATAATTCAAAACTAAAAACATCTTTTTGTTGAAAATGGATAAAAATAGAAAACTGTAAAACTTGTTTGACAGACACATTTTAAAAGGTGTGACTATTTTTCGTTTTTAAAAATTAAAATTCTGAAATTACTCTAAGACGATGTTTTTTAAAATTGTTTTTTAGTTTTTCTGTTTTCATGTTTTCATGATAGAGATATTGTAATAAATCATTTAATTTATAAAAAAAGTTTTCAAAAACAGTTTAAAAAAAAATAAAAAACAAAAGTGAATCAAACACACCATATAAAATTGTATAAAATTGTATTTTAGTCTTTAATTTTAAATTGCAAATACTTGATTTAACTTTTTTAAAAAGTCAAAAACTGAAAACCTGCAACCACCTAAAATTACTTATAATGCAGTGAACTACTCTTAATAAATTATATAAAATTTGAGTTTAATATATGTACACTGTTAGTGTAAAAAGTTTTACACAGATATCCAATGATATGTCGTCACATCATTTATTAAATTTAATAACACTTAAGGTGTCATATTCATTAAATGATGTGGCGACATGCACCTCATTGGATGTATGTGTAAAATTTCTTTACACTGAAAGTGTATACTAATTAAATGCATAAATTTTTTTTACAACTTCTTAGTTCTTACCATGATCATGGCTAATATCATTAATTCGTTTACCTTCAATTAATGGTGATTGACAACAGAACAAAGTCTGCGTAGAAATTCAAATTTCTTAAGTCATAACAATTACTATCTCTAGCTATATATGTACAAAGATAATAGTTATAAAATTAAATTTTCACTCATCAGAAGTTAAAAACATGATCGACATTCTTGTTATGTCTGTCTTTCTCAATGAGAAGGCTTATAAAATCATATATCCTTCAATAATTCTAGAGCCTAATTATAGTAATATTTTCTCTTAAATTTCTATATCAATAGCAAGCTTACAGTTAATTTTACTTTGGACATAATATTGTGTTCAATAATCACTAATAATTAATGATTTTGTGCAATCTATGCAACTCCATTCAGATTACTGAGTTTGTGCATATGTGCAGTGCCATTAGCAGAGTTTTATTTTACATAGCGAGTCTACCTAACTCAAATATTATTGCTTCCTGAGGATATTTATATAGTCTTCAAAAAAAAGTTTTATATGCAATCCTTTTTGACAAAATGAATTATGGTTATTTGACTCTATCTCTCACGTTAACTCTCTTTCTTTCTCCCTAGTCAGGATGCATCCTTGAAACACCATAAAATTGAGTCAACTTATATAAATCCTCAATCTTAATAAAATTAATCATGAAGCTTAGCATAGGAACAAAATTTTTATTAATTTCATTTCCTACATATGGAATAGAGGGAGAAGGAACTAGATTGGGAAGGATGCAATTTTGTGTAATGTTACATGAAACACATGATCAAGACTAGTAAAAGGAATCAACAAGAGATTAGAAGGGAATAAGAGAAAGAAAGAGGTTATAAATACAAAAGAACAAAAGCATAGAGGAAGGAGAAAGAGACGGCTATATATGTCTCAATCAGCTGAAGGTTGAGTAGCACATGTTATGGGTCAGTTATTACAAAACAAGGGAAATTTTCGTAAAGTTTGTGATTCTTCCTTATGAACTAAAACCAGCAGTCTATGAAAGTATCATTAACCCTATCATATCATATGTACCTCGACCTATATCATTGGTGTGCAGTAGCTACCCACTTGTATGCAATGTAAAATTAACATACCCTCACATGCACATACTTTGAGAAGCATTTAAACATTATGAGCCAAAGAAGAATGCCTTTACCAACTCTAGAATATGGAAATAGACGTCCATGGAGGATGGGTGTCTATTCCAGTGCCTAAATTTTATTGTTGTCTCAGAGAAGTAGTTGGTGTAAATGCTAGTTGTAATTCTCCATTTATATGTCAAATTATTATTATTATGCTTACGCAGCCAGAGATCATCAAAAGGTATAGAAAGTGATGAGGCCATGTATATATTTTCACTTTTCGGATTGTTTGTTTTGTTAGATAGTCTCTGCACTGCACTTCTTATGCTGGGACACCAATTTGCTAATGCTAATGCATGGGAGGAGACAGACAAAAAAAGAAAAGAAAAGAAGAGAAAAGATAAGACACACCGCCCGTGGCCTGTTCCTCTTTCTCTCTCTCCCAGAATTTGTGCAAAGAAAAAGCCTTTTAAAATTCTATTCTATGCTTAACCAAACACGAAACCTATTTCGTTCCATTTTGATCCGGCAAGCAAACAGATAAACCGGGGAAAAAGTGGCTTCGAGTTGAGCACCAACCAGAAAGCTCACTGCCTCACTCAATTTTAACCCAGAAAAAGAAAAATACTATAAACAAATCAAATCATACTATATCATAACAAAACATAACAAAAACATAACATAATATATTATATTATATATTTTATAAATTGCACACATCCAAATGCTGCCTGCGCTAAAGAAAACGCACTGCAGCACTCGTAATCAAAAGATGATATATCTATGCTGAGCTCTAGAATTGAAAAGTGGAGTGTTTCGATAAGAACAAGATACTACTACTAACATGATAATCTGAACTGAGATTCGGACAAAAACAAAACAAAACAAACATGCCGGTCCCCTTTAATTTCGTGCACCCTGAATCACCATCATCATCGTCATAATCATTTGTGAACTCTTCTTAACTAGTCTAGCTAGTAACTAAGCTAGCTACTTCAGCTGATGTTATAAGACCCCAAGAAATTAACATAACATAACCATAACAAACAAATACTTCATCATACTTGATACTTGGTTTTCAATCATTATTCAAAGAGGTAGATAGATAGATAGAGAGAGAGACACGTCTTTAGGATCTTGGAGGTGGGAAGAATTGCGTACCAGCCATGAAAGCATTTAGTGGAGCCGGGTAGAGTGAAGAAGAGTCAAATAGGTTGTTACCACCAGTTGTGGCGGTGGTTGTGGCAGTTATGAGATTTTGTGGCTGTGCTTCACCACCAGAGGAACCCTCACCAGCAGCTGCATTGGTGTAAGGACTGTCTGAGCCTTGATCATAGAGAATTCCCTTGAAAAACATGTCCTCCTATGTTGACAGCCGTTTGATACGCGTAACGCTCATCTTGTGCGTCCATTGCGCTCACTTTCACACACCGGAACACCGCCGGAGAGTTCAACTCTGGCGGGAATTGTCCCAGTTCCAACCCTAACAAAATAAAAAAAAAAAAAAAATCAGGAATTAGGAAATCTTAATTACATTCACATGGAAGTTAATAATTTCGTCAGTTTAACTCATTAACAGTGATGGAATATGAAAAAGGAGAAAGAGAGAGTCAGAAAAAAGCAAGGTGATGATGGAGTAGTAGTGGAATTTCATTTTCAGTGTGAAAAAATGATATAGACTTGTTAGGTATCCGTCATAGAAGACTATAATCCCTTGAGATCTCAGTGTATCTTAATTTCTCTAGCAATATCATAGACTCACAAAGCTATATAGTTGAAAAATTCGTCACTGACCTATACAACCAACACTGAAGAAGGCTACAATTTCAATATAGAGTCTCTTTCTCTTTCTCGCTCTTTTTAATATAAAACACTCTAGAGCTCTCTCTACAAAACTAACTTTACCTGTGGTGGTGATAGGTACTGGAGCGCAAGAAAGAGAGCCTGCAGCACCTTGATTTTCTCTGCTATGTCGTTTTGAGTGATCTCCTCCTCGGAATTGTTGCTGCTGTTCCTGCTGATTTTGTTGCTGCTGCAACGCAGAGAGTTGTTGTTGTCGTTCACGGCGTTTGGCTGCAGGAACCCAAGTGCTCTTAACGTGGGTTTGGCACTGAAACCCTCGGCTCTTACAACAAGTCCTGCATCTCAGATGTGTACAGTCTTTCTTAGCTTGGTTCCACAGTCCTGACAGTTCATGCCGCCACCTAAACCTCCAGACCTCATCACCGTGAACCCAAATCTCGTCGACTCATCAGAGAACGACACTGAAACGTCGTCGTTCACGTTCGAGGAGTTTGTGGTGTTGTTGTTGTTCCTTCGGCTAGGGCCCACACCGAACGAGTAGTAGTTGCTCATGTTTGGGTGATACGACTGTTGCTGTGGCCATATCTCGAATCCCTTGTTGTAGATCTCTTCGTTTCTGAACAAGAATTGGCTGTTACTGTGGTTGTGGTGGTGGTGGTTATCTTCTCTTTCGTCTTCTTCCTTTTGTTGGTGACCTCCCCTTCCTCCTCCTCCACCTCCACTTAGAGAGAAAAACCCAGCCATCTGTTGCACTCAAAAGCTGAAACGATCCCCAATTCAGAGATAATATCCATATCAGAAGAAGCTTCGCGAATCTTAAAATAGTTTTGGAGAGAGAGAGAGAGGTATCAGACTACAACTGTAATTTTTTTGGGTTTCAAGTGCAAAGTGTGGGTTCTGCTGACAACTTGCTAGGTTTGCTTATTAATTTTCACCCACTCAATCTTTCTTTTCTTTTTTTTTTATTTTTTTTATTTGGAAGGGTCTTGTTGACTCTCACTCACTGTGGCACTGTGGCGAGTTCGTGTGGGGGCATCTCAACTCAACTATGAAAATTGAAATTCCCTGGTGAGTTTTATTTTTTAAAGCTTTTGAGGAAAATTAAACTGTTTCTTAAAAGGCAAAAGGGAAAAAGGAGAGCAAATTAAGATTAATGAATAAGGGGGAAAATAATAGATAGTTGAGTTGATGTTGCTTAATTCTCTTGAGTTCCCTGTTCCCTCCGCGCAATTATGGCACGGAATTAGAGCCTCTGCTACGCCGCCATGATAACTGCACCCATCCACTCTACTGTAGAAATCCCATTTATGAATTACGGTCACAAACCCACGTCTTTCTCTCTCTTTACTGCACAAGGAGAATACAGACTGGCTTTGTTGCTGAGATTCGATTTCGAACTGAGAGTGTGTGTTAGTATTGTTATTAGAGAGAGAGAATAGAGTGTGTGTGCGTGGGGGAACATGAAAATCTGTCACTGGCCACTTCTAGCACAGTGATCTCTCTCAGTTTCAATTAATCTCAGCCGAGATGGGAGAATCAGAGTCGTGCTTTGACCATCCGACGGAGAGAATTATGCCACGTGTCGTGTCATGAGCTTTTGCTTATTCGTCCTTGCACCGGAAAACCCGCTAGTACTTTCTCTGACCGTCCCCATAATTAAGATTGTTTTCTTCCGATATTTATGTGATGAAGCAATCTAGCTAGCAAGGAATGGAAAGCTAATACACTGCTGCGTCCCTCGTTCTAGCTCACACGTCTCCTTCACCGCTCAAATCTTCCACTTCATATCCAACGGCTCTCACACGTCGAATCCACTAGTTTTTAGAATTGCTTGTGAACTTATTTCAATTATAAAAATATAAAACGTTGAATTATAGGTATATTTTATGGTCAATTTGAATAGCTATATGAATGAGTTTTCGGTTGATTTAGGCCAGTTTTAATTAGGCTAAAGTGACATAGGGTCAGTTTGTTTTGAATTTTCAAAGAACTTATTTTTTTCTTTAAAAAAATTATTTTAAAAGAGTTAACCTGAAAAATTTATTTATGTAACGATTTTGATAATATCAATTTCAGTGGCTGAAAATAAAATTTTAAAAAATAAAAGTTTATTAAAATTAAAAATATTAATTACATTATATAGTGAATGTAAGAATTCTAAAATGAATATATATAATTTAATGGACAAAACTCACAAAAAGAAAAAAAAAAGAAAATTTTGAGGGACGAAAATCATATACTAGGAGAATAAAGCGACAAAAAATGCAAATAGGCTTATGAGATGTTAATAATATCATATCTCATGAGATGTTAACATTTTGTTTTATTTTTTTCTAGCATAAAATTAAAATCAAAACACACACTTTTCACCAACCCAATTTGCTTCAATGCCAACGTGAGTTTAGGCATTACCCAAATAGGCTAATAATAATTAATGTTCTCTTAGGAAACCAAGAAAAAGTAAGGAGATAAAGAAAATAAAATAAAAATTAATATATTTAATATGAATTTCACCAATTTTTTTCAATCGAGTGAGAAAAAATAATATAATTTTTTTTATTTCTTTCTTATTACATTTTCCTCTTAAACAAACAAAAGGTAAAGTATGCACAAAAAAAAACAAAAGGTAAAGTTAATTTTAAAATCAAGCTAACTGATTAATTATACTATTAAACTAATTTCATTTAACACGGACCTTTGTTTTGAAACAAATAGTATATAAAAACCCACTAGCATCGACCTAGTGATTGGGGGTTTAGGTAATTTAACATGGGATTTTAGGTTTAAATTTCATTACTTTTCTTATACACCAAAAAAATAGTATATAAAAGAAATTAAAAAGTATTGATTAAAAATTCCTTTTTTCATGTTAGCATTAGCAAGTGAAACAGTAAAGTCTTTCTCTACATTTTCAAGCGTTTTTCTATTATTGATTTAAGTGAATTAAAAACAAACTTCAAAATTTGTATGTGATACTACTATGTATGGATTTTCAAACTGATTTAAGATACTCTACATTTATACTGATGTACTAAATGTGAATGAAATAAAATAATTGTATAATGAGATCACATGTGATAAAAAAGGGTAATGAAATAAAATAAATATAAAAGGATAGTATAAAAGAAAAACAGAGAGAGAACTTCTTCTGTGTTAATAATATATACTTCTAAATATACAAGTAAACTTTTTTCATTTAAAAAATTCCAGTTACTTCAGGGAAAGCAAATAGAAAAAGATTGATATAGCTTTCGCAGACATCCTAAAAAAGAAAGAGAAACAGAGAATGGTGAATCAATGTGAAAACTCTAGGTACATATAAGAATTCAAGCAAATACTAGTACTTGTTTTTATTTCTACTTAATTTCTAGAAATTAAAATAAAATAACAGGTGTTAGTCTCGGGGGTAGTGTTATTTGACCTGCTGCCTGTATTTTGTTCAGTTTGCTATATCTATGCTAACCTCGTCGCATGCCTCGTATTCCACTCAAAATTCTTGGCGTAATCATTATATGATTGACTCTCAATTTCACGTAATATATTGTTAATTGCTGGATAATTGATTTTGGGAATACTCGATTTTGCAAATGCGTCCTGGGCCTCCTGGCCGCGTCTTGTCGTCTACGTCCTACTCAACGCAGGCCTCGCGAACAAGTGGACACGGGAAGCGCGTTGATTTTCGTTGTTGTTCATTTTAAAGGTATAGAGTATTGATAAAAAAATTATTTTTTTTGTTATTGAATTTTCAAAGGGTAGTATTAAATATTTCTAAATGTTTAAAATTTAAATACATACATACATACATTTTTATTTACTTTTATTTTTTTTAACATATAACCTAAGTGCCCATTGATTATGTAACTTTATTAAAATCAATTATATTCTACTATAATATATTAGTAGTCTTAGGAAGACAAGTTAACAAATTATTTTTATGAGCTAAAATTTATCCTTTTTTTTTTTTGTTTAGTGTACTTGAAAGACCAAAGTGTGTTTTTGGTATCACGATGATAGAATTGATTTTGGAATAAATTGATTTTTGTGTAAAATTGATTTTGAAGCAACATATTTTTTGTTTGGATAACATGTACCATATAAGTGATTTTTACAAAAAAAAAACAATTATTTGGATATTCATTATCAAAATATTGCTTTTGTAGTGTATTATTTTTCATTTTTATTTTCTATATAAATTATAATTAAATTTTTAATACATACATTAATATTAAATATATAAATGCCTGTAAATTTTTTTATTTAAATTATTATTTTAAAATAATTTTTAAAAATAAAATATTAATATAAATATAAAAATCTAATTATCACCTTCTAAGTAAATTATAAGATACTATTTATTAAACATTAATTAATAAAAATTGATTAAAAAATTTAACTAATAATAATGCTGTCAATAAATTATACGATATTATTTATCTAAAGATTAGTTAAAATTTAAATTAAAAATAATAATTATTATGATAATGTAATTTTTTATTTATAAATATAAAAATCATACGATAAATTAATTCCATATTCCTCTTAAATTACAAGATAGCTAGCACATACAATTTTTTAAATTCTGCAACATAGAAACAACATTTGGAGGGTAAAAATTGAATGAGATTTCATAATTAATTGACCCATAATTAAAAAAATAACTCTAAATTGCTTATTATAAATTCATGGTTTGGGATAGAAACATTATTCAATGATGAAACTAAACATGTTCAAATTGATTATTTTAATAAATATATAATCAATTTTGAGAAAATTTTTCATTCTCAAAAGTGATCCAAACATATGCTAAATTGTAGTGGTATTAATTAAACTCACTCTCTTGAATTTTAGGCCTTCCATTATGGAGCATGCATCACAGAAACCTCGGCTAATGTTATTATTATCTCATGTTTGATGATTACCATTTTGGACGGTGGAAATATTTCTCACTGTTGCTCCCATCACTTCCATGAAATCATCCGCTAACTTCATGGTTTTCTGATCTTAATTATTCACATAATTGTCTTTTAAAAGTATCATTGATGTATCATCATGAAAGTGATAGCTAGATAGGAGAGTACTCTGATTCTTAATCACGCGTAACACAGATGTTACTTGACGCGTTATGCGAAGACCTACCTATACATTTGAAAAGAAAGAAGAGAAAAATAATGAATTATCATGGCTTTAATTTCAATGATATGATATATTTTAAAGATATCGTGATGTAGTTAAACTTTGTCATTTATATGGGTTGACATACATATACATAGTTTAGACTTTAGATACAAACAACTTCTTAGTTATGAGTTGAAATGATCACCATTAACTCCTTATATGTATTGTAACAAGTACAATCACTGCCTTCCTAACGAGGGTACATTTTCTGTCCAAAGAAAAAACGAAAGAAAATCAAATACTATAATCCATTCAACTATATAAGGGCCATAATAAAGCAAAAATTTCGCTTTGTCTGTTTGTCATTATATCACTTCATGTGAGGAAACTATTCGGATTGACCTGTAACGAACCTCATATTAATTGTGTGTTCGAAATTTCTGAATAATAGTCCAAGAGTTTAGCTGCCAGAATATTATTTCATGTGCTACTTGATAGTATATACTATCGAAAGAAATAGGGGAAAATGTTTATCTAATATATATGACTTTCTCAATTTGATTGACCATGACTCTAAGGTCATATATCCTACAGTGTGCGTAGCTGGTCATATATAGATGTTTGCTCTTGCTCGCCGAATTTCTAGAAATGTTGCAATAGTAACGCGAGTCCTTTAATTATATTAAGAGAGAGATGATGATGAAAATTGGTCAATTTGTAAGGATGAAACAGCCTCATGCTCAGCTAACATAGCTAGCTAGCTGTAATTTGTAGAAAGCGATCGAGAGGCACACACAAACATGAACTTGTTAATTAGTATTCAAAATCCATATTATAATTTTATTAGATGATGGAGCCCGCATGGAAACCTTTAATTAGAATATATTTGGCAACACATTTCAGGGTAGGTTTTTTAAAAAAAACAAAATTCATTTAAGAAAATTCCATTTTTTAGCTACTAGCTAAAAATTTATTACAAGTTTATCCTTCAATCATTCTCACTCGTATGATTTAACAATTAATGATGTTCTTATATGTTATTTCGGTTCTAACATGTGCAACATTGCATAAGATAATAAATCAAAAGAAAAAAGGTTTAATTGGAAATTACAACTAATCTTACCAATGCATTGAATGTTGTGATTGTTGTAATTTTCAATAAAACATTTTCACTTTTAATTTATTATTATGTACAAAATTACACAAATTAAAAAAATCGATATTATTTTACTATTTTTAACTAGTTTTATCTAACATTTTCAATCAAATCAGTTAGGATTTTAATTTTTAGCTTTCATCTATTTTTTCCAGCTAATTTTACAATAAACTCTTAATCAAGTAACAGTAACTAAATTAAAAAAAAAAAAAAAAAAACTCTAGTAGCAAACAGTGATTGAGTAGCACGTGAACCGCCCCAAATGTAATTAATTTAAGAGCACTAATAATTGGTTGCAATAATATAACGAGACCAGGTAACAGGAAAGGACAGGGTCTGATCGGCTCCGTTGCACTGCCCGTACGCGCCCCTTTCATAACAAAAACAAACTATTCTAATCTGTCTCGGTATGCTTAAAATTTTTCACTCAACCAATACTATTACTATTATATCATTCCCAAAGCCAAACTTTGTATTCTAAATTCTTTTGTTATTAGGGGCCCGAGGAACCAAATCATCTTTCTTTCCTTCACCAACTATTACTACGGCTATTATTTGGCCGCCCCTTTGTCCACTATATCATCACATTCTCGCACTCTCAAGTAGTAACTTTTTACTATTTCTTTTCTTTTAACCATGATTCATTTTTTTCTTTAAGGAGAATCTTCTGAATATGTAGTATTTGTGTTTATAATATCAGCATCTTTAATTACTTTAACAAAAAAAATATTGAATAATATTTGTGTTTATAATATACTACTTCTTCTTCTGGTCTTATTTATAAAATAACGTTTGAAGTTTTTCTATGGTCCTATTTATAAGATAAAGTGCACAAATCTAGAAACATTTATTATTTTTTCTCAAATTTATCCTTTTTGACCATTAAAGATTTTAAGGTGACACAATTAACATGGTAGTGGAGTTTAATTTTAAATAGGAGTAAACTTGTAATCTTATAAAGTAATTTCTTGAAAATCAACCCATTAATTACTTTTCTTAATATATGTGTTTTTGAATGAATTGTCTTGTAAATAGGACCGAAGGGAATAATGAATATAACTTTTCTTTTTATTAAATATTTTTATTTCCTTAATCAAAAGAGATTTATTTATGTTAATAGTAAACCCTACAATTATATATGATAGATCCTTATATAATAAGAAATGTGTTTTTCTCTCTTAAATATGGGTATGACCACATATATCTTGTTATTAAAATAGGAGATGATTCAAATACATTCAATAACATGTTCTTTTTATTTTAGTAACTTTTGGCTGTTTTCTTTTTGTTTGTTCTCTTAGGCATTAAAGATGCAGTCCAAGACTTGAATCAATATAATTATGATTAGGTCAAGTGGCTCAAATGAAAATGATACTCTCAATCTTTGATGGTGCATTTTCGCAACATGAAGTGTGAAGAGGGTCAACATTACCTTTTTGGAAAGACAACATAAAATTATGAAATGCAACACTATCTAAACAAACTGGTTTAGCTGAAGACCTAAACACAAGTGATTAGACTTAATTAATCTAAACCAATGATAATAATAAAGTAGATGATAAGACTCATATATAGGCTGATAGCTATCTGTTAAATGGAATTGAGGCTTACAATTAGAACTCATGTAAGGTGTCGTCACACCACATGATTATTGGTAAAGGGAGCATTAAAAGAATTGAGAAGACGTGCTTTATTTTTCTTAGGGTCAAAATTGAGAAGACGTGACCTTGCTCTTTTTACTGGTTCTCTCAAGCAGACTCCCTCTCCCCAATTTGGTCTATATCATGATTGAATTGTAGACCAATTCGAAGGTCGGTTTGGGCTGGCCCAACAATATAACTTATTTAAGTAGCTATCATTGTCCAATCTTATTTTTATTTTTATTCTTTACTTTTTACGCATAGAATCGTGAATTACACTTACTAGTGACGCGATAGCTCAACGAGTCAAGTTTCTCATCTAAGTTTTCTATATTTACCATGTTACGTTTACAGGAAGCTAATTTTATAAAGTTTGTGTAAAAGTAAAAAACAACTAATAGAATTTCTTGTACAAAATAAGATGAGAAAATGTGTTTTAAATTAAATAATATGTACTATATAAAATTTATAAGATGAGAAAAATAACACTGAATATTATCAACCCCACACATCTTCTCAAAATCTTACTATTTTCAACTCAAATATAAGAAAAAAAATTATCCCACACTTCTTTATTTAATTTTCTTAATATTATCTAAAAATTAATTGCATTTCCTAAATTGTCCTTTATGAAATACTTTAGTTTTCTTGGAATTTGTTTCAAGTGGAAATTAATATTTCCTCTAGTCTCTATTGATATAAGTTTCATTAAATAGGATAATTGAAAAATAAAATAAAAATTAAACTAATAATTTTTTATGATCTCATTAAATAGGGTGAAATTAGTTGAGATTTGTTAATATTTTATACTATCATATGTGGATTTTTCTTTGCTTATATTCCTTTCTCAACTCTTCAAATTATATTTTCCACACAAGAAAATATTTATGAATGAATATATAATAAATTATATATTTATCAAAATTTATATTCTTTAATTTCATTATTGATAATTATGATTTATCATTTTTTCTTTTTTAAAACAAAGGTTATTTTAAATAAAAAATCAAATTAAAAAGTTAAAAATATTGAGTAAACTAGCAAATTGGTCCCTGACTCTTTTAGGGTCATGCAGTTTAGTCCCTAAGAAATAGAAAACCCCAATATAGTCTCTGGCTTCTTGTTTTTTTCTTTCACTATAATCCAACCGTGTGTTTCCCGTTAATTTTTTATGACGTGTCACATTTAATGATACTCCGTCTCACTGTTTGTCACTATTGTAACATCCCAAAATTTAGAAATCTAGAATTTTAATTAAAATGCGTATAATTATATTCCGATGACGTTAGTTGTAAAAATAGAAACTTTATAATAGTAATAGTAAATATTAATATAATTGTATTTATGATATAATAATATAATATTATAAATATTAGGAGAGACGTCAAATTATTAAAATTTTAATCAAAATTGATTATATTGAATATAATAATATCATGATTAATAATGATAATCTTATGAGAGGGATATGCTTTAGTATTTTAATTTAGGATTGGATATTAAAATAGGAATAATGAGATCACAATGATTAAAGACAAGGATTAATAACAAATTTATGATAAGGTTTAATTATAAGATTTGAAGTTGAGTGTAGATGGATAAGGATTCTGTAATATCCTAATAATTTCTAAAATAAATGGATAAATAAAATAAAATATGATTTATATACAAATAATAATATTATTAT
Source organism: Sesbania bispinosa (assembly GCA_026901365.1). Taxonomy (NCBI): domain Eukaryota; kingdom Viridiplantae; phylum Streptophyta; class Magnoliopsida; order Fabales; family Fabaceae; genus Sesbania; species Sesbania bispinosa. The sequence goes on along the minus strand of QLOH01000226.1, from coordinate 207,475 downwards.
GTTTAAGAAAAAATATTATTTAATTAAAAAGGGAGACGGGTGGGTCGGAGTAGGCCCAACCCAGTTAGATATTTAAATAGGGGGGTCATCTATTTCACCCTAGCCTTCTTTCAAACGTTAGATAACCAAACTCTAGGCAGGAGAGAAGTGACTCTACAAGGGGGAGGTGCAGAAGTGTAGATCGTCGGAAAAATTCTGTCTTTCATCTTTGATCGTCATCTCTAAAGTACGGGGGGAAGGGGTGCTGCTATATGTGTATGCTGGAGTGCTTGGGTAGTGAGGGCAACCATAAGTCCCTTTAGGATTCTTAAATTTTAAATTATGAATGATGATTTGTCTGTAATATGATGAAATTCGTGATTGTTGTGACGATTACTGTCATGTTCTTGTTAGAATTGAGAATAGGAAGCGAGGTTGTCGAAAGGGGTCAAATTAGGATTTGGGAGAGAGATTTCATAAATTGATTTGATTGTTGATTAAACTGTAATCTATTCATATAATTGATGAATTGATTGATTTTAATCGGTAAAAACGAGTCTAATTGAGTTAGGGACTTAAAGATTTGAGTAGAGATTGAAGAAGGAGGGTTGAAAGGGGCAAAATCGCAGGTGCAGTCGCGTTCTGCGACACTTACGCTTCACCTGCGCTGAGCGCAGGATGGAGCATAGCTCTCTGGAGCCTGCGCTTCACCTGCGCTGAGCGCAGGATGGAGCGTAACTCTCTGGAACCTGCGCTTTACTTGCGCTAAGCGTAGAGTGAAGCGCAGAAACGTGGATTAAGCTTTTTAATTATAATTTCAACAGATTCCTTCCAAATTTCAGATAGTTTTTCTTAAAACGCGAAATTGAGATTGATGTTTACCTAATATATGAATTGTTTTGTGGGATTGATGAGATTAAATTGGATGTATAGAGTGTATTAACTGTGGCATGAAGTATTGTGGTGTGAGTATCTTATGTGATGTTCTATGTTTATAATGTTTGTTATGTTATGTGATGTGGAGTGATTAGAGTAGAAGAGATTGTATGAGATGTATGTGAAATGATGATTATGCATGAGCATAGAGTGAGCATACTTGTCATTTATGATTGTTTGAGAAGTGTGAATTATATATTTGTGTGAAATTAATGTGCTGAATGTAAAGAGTGTGGATTGAGATGAATGATGATATGTATGGTGATGGGTGGGAGTAAGGGTAGCCTTCTGTATTGTATGTATATGTATGTATTCTTTTTCTCACCATACTTTTCTGTGGTTTTTTTTATATAGGTGATGAGGATGACACTCAATGTGCCAAATTTTAAAGGGACAGGGTCTCGCTCTGATATGTGTGACATCGGGGATTAGTGTCTAGGAGCTTTATTTCTTTTATTTAATATGTAGAGATTTTGAAAGATTATTTTTAAGGGTCTTACATGACCAAGCTATGTTTTTATTCTGTTGATAATTTAGCTTTTGAAAACATTGATTTTACTCTTTCATGGAAATAACATTGGATTTGAATTAAGTGTTTATTTAAAAAGGATTTGTGAACCTTTTTACCTCGACGTTGACTTTAATTTTCTCTATAATTCAATTTGATGATATTATTATTATTGGGGTAGATGGGTGTCACAACTATAGTGTCCACTATGGCACAAAAACGATGTGGTTTTGTCAAATTTATAGCTTTAAATGCTTCAATTCCAACCGTTATGTGCTTCCCTATTTTCCCTTAACTTCTCCCCTTTTTCATTGGAAGGTCTCAACTTTAATGACGTTATTTTTGTGCCCCGATGCCAAATAGTATGATATAGTGTCACGAAACGTGACACATCAGAAAAAATTAATGGGAAACACACAGTTGGACTATAGTGAAAGAAAAAGCAAGAAGTCAGGGACTATATTGGAGTTTTTTATTTCTTAGGGACTAAACCGCATGACCCTAAAAAAGTCAGGGACCATTTCTAGTTTACTCTAAAAATATTTATATGTAGAAAGGAAATAAAAATTTCTATAAAATGTATAAATATAAATAATGTCATTTTTCACATTGATAATGATGTGTATAATAATCTCCTACCGTTGTTAGTTATCTTGTATTAAAAATTAATTTTAATTAATTAATAATAAGTTTAAGTAGTATGAATGTGTTGTTAAATTCAAATCTCATCTAAGAGCTCGTTTGGTGACAAGGATAATTTAAGGATATGATAGGATATTAATTTCTTATATTTTGTTTTATTTTCCATGCTTGTTGCAGTAATGATGATATAAGTCTATCATGTTTGACTGTCACATCATTTTCTTTAATGTAATTTTTATCCTTATAGGATTTAGGTTAGATTGATAGGACAAGATACTTTTTTTTACGTTTTACCCTAGCATCGCAACATTTATGTACCCTCTTCTATTAAGTAAGACAATCAAATCTGGACATTTGGATATCGACCTGACCCGCCCCGATTCTGAAAGGGAAAACCCGCTTGACAATGTTTAAGGAAAAACCAGCCCTGATTTGTCTTTGACAGGGATGGATTTGGGAGTGCAAGTACCCGCCCTGATATAATTAAATAATTTTAATTATAATAATAGTTAAATAAGAAAGACAATCTTGCATGTTTTTCTTAAATATGACATGATTTTTAAGTTTCTTATTTTTCATATTCTCTATGTCCATTTATATATTATTTAAATTATAATATATTAAATATATATGACTTACTTTAAAAATATGTATTTAAGTTATTTAAAATAAATAAAAATAAAAAATAGAGTAGGGTGAAAATCTTGCTGGTTCTCCTGAACCTGATGGGGACTCACGAGAATGAGATTAGGTTTCATAATTTTATGTCCGCTCTCATTAAACCTAAACTCGAACTTTCCCTGACTTTTATATATAGGACAAGGAGGGCAAAACTCGCTCCCAACCCCGCTTCATTGCCATACTTATCTTCTATCATCATCTTATCATATTATTTACATCTTATCTTATACTATCCTAACTATTAAACAAATTCTAAACATCTATAAAATAAAAAGGAATAGTTAATATTCAAGGGAAACTACACCCTACTTAAGACACTAGCACCATGCTGACATGAAAATGTGACGTAGAGCAAAAAAAGTTATATTATTTTTTAAAATAATACTAAGAAAATTGATTTTTAGTGATGACCTAGCAACGACCCACCAGTCGTCGCTAAAAGTCTCATGTTAATGCATAGCGACGATATTTTATGGCCGACGCTAGTTCCATCGCCATCACAACATAGCGTCGGCCTGGCTGTCGCTAATACTTTTTTTTTAAAAAAATATTTCTCCCCACATTTATTATCAATTGTTAGGGTCAAACCCGCAACCTACATGATAGCAAGAAGAAACATTACTGTTACGCTATAATTGTTTCTTGAAATATATAGTGAAAATATTATATAATACAAAGTGAAAAAAATAACAAGAAATTAACGTTAGTCAAGCCGACACTAACTTTATGAAGGCCGACGCTATTTTTTTTTTTTTTTTGCATTATCATCGGCTAGGTCGTCGCTATTTAATAAAGTTAGCGTCGGTCAGGCCGACGCTACATAAAAAAATGTAAAACAAATAAAATTCAATTTAGCGTCGGCTTGGTCGATGCTACTTGCGACGGTTGTTGTAGCCGACGCTACCTGTTCGCATCTAAATCGCTGATTTCTTGTAATGTAATATTAAATAATATTAATCTATTAATGGTAATTAAATATTTTTTTCTAAAAAAACCCTCTAACTCCATCATGAGTTTCTCGTTTCTCATAAATATTAAATAAAATTATAATAATTTAATAAGTAATTTTATAATTTAAAAATTAAAAAATAATTTCTAAATAAAATATAATAATTTTAGTAAATTACTTTATTAATTTAAAATACCACTCTCAGAGTTAGCTTTAGATCTCGAGAGACATTGAGTCGACCATACTAACGTAATAAAGTTTTAAAGTTTGATGAAATTAAATTTGAGAAAATGAATTTTTGTTTGGGAATGGTATTATATATAGAAAATGATTTTTATTTATATTGTAAGATAGAAATGTTTTTTATGCATAAATATAGTTGTATTTTGTGTGTCTCACACCTAAGCATAATTATTGTCAATGGTAGGAAAATTTTACTTCTTTACAATGGATGTTTGATTACATGTACTTACTTTTTTTCTCAACTACAAAAATTACTGATTGATTTTCATTATAACCACGTTATAAACATGAATTTGGTAGAAACCAAACACGCTAAAACACAATTACTTTTTCTTAACTTCATTTTGGAGTTTTGACAAGTACATTTAGCTAATGAAAACCACAAAACAAACATGTCCTTATTATTTCAACACTAAAATGAAAATACAACCATATTTTATCTAGAAATTAATTAATTAATTAGTGTGTGTTGGTAAATATAGTAACGTATTATGCCAATTGTTATTTGTTAGTACAGTACAACCTCTATAAATTAATAATGTTGAGACCACGTAATTTTATTAATTTAAAGAAGTATTAATTAATTGATAAATCAATAATTCATTAATTTAAAGAGATCTTTTTCTATTCAACAAACCTACATTATTATTCATGAATAAAACTTATGTACATTGTAGTGACTAATTGAATGATGTTCATGTACAATGTGACTAATTAAATATATAATAGATTCCCCTAAAAAAACAAAGTTCAATGTACTATAATACGTAACTAGTTAAAACTTAATGCAAGTTCATGTATGGTAAGGAAATCAACCATTATATAAACAACATCAAACATTCCTAATTAGTCAATCCAAATAAAAACCAACCAACCATTTTAAGAAGAAGCAAACAACAATATAATCATATTTTACTAAGTTGTTCTAGTTATATTTGTAATTTTATAGAACTATTAATTTATAATATTGAAGGAACCATAAATTAATATAAGGGTCTTCCGAAAAATTATTATTTTATTAATTTATCGAAATTAATATTAATTTAGACCTTGAGCCCAAGTCGGGACCGAGAAAAATTATTTTATAGAGATTATTAATTTATCGAATATTGATTTATAGAGGTTCTACTGTACAATGCTACGAAAGGTGGTGTTAAAAACAACTAAAAATGCATTATAAAAAATCAATTTAGATAAATTTCTCACAAATACGTACCATTTTTATAAGCAAAAATAGAATTAATATGAAGTATTTGGATACATCTGCCATTCTCCAAATTATCAAGGTAGCATTAAGAATTCTGATGGTTTCAAACCAAAGCAGAATCCACAATACCCACAATTAACCTTTCCTTGTTAATGCACATAAATTAAATGAGCCAAAAAACAAATAAAACAACATGTAATTTACTGAAAACATAAAATCACTAACATATATCCAAATAAGACATATAAACAATACAACATTTTTACTTTAGGAAACATTTTTCTTGTATACATTTAAAAAATCGTTGCTGAAACATGAAATAGGCAAGGATTTTACACGTGTAGAGGTCATTTATAATGAGGCAACGATTTTAAAACTGTTGACTAGATTATAGCCACATATTTCAAGTTGTGGACCATATTTTAGGTAACACTTTTCTTGGCAATGGTCGAAAAATCGTGACCAAAACATGAAATAGGCAACACTTATTAATTTTGTAGATCTTTCTTAGTCAACGATTTGAAAATTGTTGCCAAAACATCGAATAGGCAACATTTTTTCAATTGTGGAGATTTGTTTTAGTCAACGATTATAAAATTGTTGCCAAAATATGAAATAGGCAATAGTTTTTTAACTGACAATAAGAAAAAATCGTTGTTAAAACTATTGAACAATATTGAGTTAATGTTTAAGTTTTCAAGTTTTTGTTTTCCTAAAATTTTATTTTTCAAGATGTATGACATTAACATAAAAAATTAATTATATCTTTGATTTTAAACTAAAAGATGTTATAAGTTTATTTTAAAATTTTTGCTTCATATGATATAAATATTAGAATTGACAATGTATATAAAAAATATATGTTTTGACTTAGCGAATAAAACTTAGTGTTTAAACATGAGAAATTCTGTTCAAATCTTGGTTATTTTAAGAATTTTTATTTTTCATTCTGAAAATCATGTCCTATTCCATTATTTTAGGCAACAGTTAAAAATTGTGGTATATGCTCTTATTTTATGCGACAACAACCACAAAAACCATGCATGTAAAACCGTTTTCAAACTGTGGCTCATAGTATAGGCCACGATTTAAGATTTTTTACTATGATTTTCTTTTGTTGTCTAAAATAAAAAAAAATATATTGTAATGAAAACAAATCTTCTATAACGAAGATAAGCCTTTATTATATCTTTCCATGACAATAACACCTGAGGTAAAGAATTTCATATCCGAAACCCATTGGCCATTGCATCAAGACTTCTTCAATCATGCAATACTAAGACAAAAAAGAGGGATTGCAAGACCACTCGTAAAAAGAATAATAGAAATTAATCCAACCTAGCTTATACCATACCATGATCTGATTTGAATTAATTCCATAACCATGTATTTTTCATATTCATAGAAACATTACTGGAGATTAATTCATTTTTATGTTTTCACAAGGACCAAATATCTGCAAACAAGATAATTAAGCTCAATTCTCCATCCGAGAACCCGAAAAAGGACCAATATGCTGATGAAGGTGTGATTTACAATCCATAGGCAAAGCTTGAGAAATACCAATCCAATTGTAAGAATACATCCATATTTTGTATTTGAGCAATTGAGAAACAAAGTGGTCAACACTATCCTTAAGCTAATTGTGAAAACAACATAAAAACACTCTAATTAGTCTTCCTTTAAGATTTACTTTAGTGGGCAGCTAGCCTATTCAGGAGGACTCTCCATTTTTAGAGGTATGACCTTGCTCCATAAATGTTTATAAAAGCTTTTGTTCTCTTCAACTCCAACATTTTGCAGCAACTAGTATGTAGAGCGAACTGATCATAACATCCACTTGAATCAGGAGTCAAACACCAATAGTCTTTAACATATTTTTTTAACGGGACAAATTCAATCAGATACTGTAAATCTCACGTATTCTTCGCACACAAATTGACCTCTTCTCAATAAACACTTATTATAGGAAAAGAAAAAAAAAATCAGATATTAACTCCTTTAATAAGTTAAAATTAATTAGACTAAATACCTAAACTTTTTCATAAAATATCTAATTTAATTTCCTGAGAAACTCTTCTAAACTTGACTTTCATGTCATATATATTCAAGTACTTATTTCTCCTGAAAATTCCTATACAAGCTGGGCAAAAATCATTTAATAAAATGTAAATTTGTTTGTAAAATATTAATGTACCCAAATTATAAAAATAAATTTAATTAATGTTTTTACATTCAACAGTGATTTAGCACAGCAAAAATAATATTTTTATAAAATGTAATGTTATCCTTTTCAATTTATTTCAGGGCCTAGTGATGCGTGGATGTCCCATCGCAGCATCCGTTTTACTCTCGAGCCTTGCGCTTCCTTTCCTCCGTTTATTTACCCTCTTTATTCCCAAATTCAAACGGTGAAAGTGTTCATTACTTTTATTCTATTTTTTCAATTTTTTGGGTGAGTTTGGTTTTATTTTTTGTTATAGTTTTTAATTTGTTTTTAAAAACATTATTTTAATTTTATTTTTTATTTTTTTCTTTATTTTTTTCATTCTTTAAAAATTATATAAAAACAGTGATTTTTTTTTTATTTTTATACAAATATTTAAAAATTAAAAATGATGAAACAAAATTTATATTTAAAAATAAAAATAAAAATGTTTTTTTCCAAACCAAACATGTTCGAATTTTTATAACTAAAACATTATTTTATTATAAAATGCTTTAAAACTAATTTTCATACTAATTTTAAAAACCTAAAATTATACGTTGATTTATATATAAGTTATATTAATACAACCTCAAATTAGTAAAATTAAATTAATTTTTAAATAATAACTTTATTTGTGAAATAAAATCATTTTAATTTCAATCTATATATGGTAATTCTTAAAGTATTTTAATAGAAAAATATTATTAATTATACTAATTAATCGAGCACTGAGTTAATAATTCACCCTTTAAAATATAGGTGGAAGGACAAGCGCTTTTTATTTTTTATTTTGGAAACAGTGGGTGTCGATTAATTGTGGATTTACGTCAATGGAAATGAAATTTGACGTGGTTGTGATGAGATGGTCCCCATATACCCAAGTAGATATAGTTATAGTTATAGGGTTTGGGTTCAATTGGCCCTGCCCTTTGCATGTGAGTGAAATGATGGTAGACAAGAATTTAGATTGTATAGAGCAATAGACCAAGAGTATCTGGATCATAGGTTCCTCTTTAACTGGATAATTGGCCTCTCGGCCGATAACTTGTCATCATGTCTCAACGAAGGTAACACATACTTTACCCACAACGTCTTTTCTCTCTCTCTCTTTTTTTTTTTTTTACTTTTCTTTTTTCCAATTAGAAGAAAAAACTAAAAAAAAAAAAAAAACTTTTGTTGTCAATTCAATACATATTCTTTTTCTTTCTTCTACATGTCATTACTTATTAATTTATTAACGTAACTTCTATGCGCACGTGCCTAGTGACCGTCGGAGGAACCTAAAGTCATAAACAGTAAAGACGGTGGGTAGTGACTTGTGGGTAATGGTCCTTTCACGTAAAGGAGAAATTATTAAAATGGTATTAGAATCGTGTATGATGACATGTACCGTGAAAACTTAGCATGGATTAATTATTTTTATTATATATATTTGGATGGTAGCAATTATAATTCTTTTTTGCTGTGGCTTTTAACAACTTGTTTTATACTCCCTCATTCCCTATTTATAAGACCCCTTCTAGAAGAATTGGGTGTCCCTTAATATAAGACCCTTTGCAAATTTTTAGGTAAAACAATAATTTTTTCCATACTTGCCCTTCATTAATATTCAACTCTTTTTATTCCCCATATATTGATAAGTGTGAATAATTAATGAAGTTTTACCTACATGCCCAACTACACCCTTGGGAAGTGACTTTTAAAGTCTTCCATCATGTCACAATTAATGTCTCTAAAATATAGTGACTTTTAAATAGGGGTATATTTGGAATGCTATCATTTTTTTTGAAAGATCAATGCATTAACTAAATTTTCATAAACTGTGTGAAACAGTTGAAAGGGTCTTATAATAAGGGACGGAGGGAGTATTAATATTTGTTTATACAAATCTTTTAGAGACTAGATTAAATTAAGTTATATGATGATTTAAGTATGAGTGATCGATCTATCACATTAATTAGAAATGGCTAGGTATATATGTGGAATATAAACATAACGAACTATATATATATATATATATATATATATATATATATATTGCACTAAGCTTTTAGGTTAAATGATGTAAAAATTAATACTTGCTTTCAATCCTAATACTTGTACTCTAGTATGGATCTTTTTATCATATTTAATTTGAATGGTAGAGAATATTTAAATCTTTTTCTGTATTTTTTACACTTTTTATACTTCTAAATTTTAGATTGTGAGTTTTGATGGAAATTTAAACATTAGTGATAAAGTATCACAATAATTAGAGGGTTAAATAAGGATAATATGAGTATAAAAAAAACACAAACACATATATAGAGTTTAATTATTATATAATCTATGTAAAAAATTTTAGACAGATATATATCTAATGATATGTTTCCAACATTTAATGAATTTGACACCTCATGTATTTTAAACTCATTAAATGATATGTCAATACATTATTGGATAATAACTATGTAACATATTTTTACGCTGACTATATATATATATATTAAATTCATATATATATTATCTTAAGGTTTTAAATTAAAATGCATAGTGTCATGCAAGTGTTAATGTTTGGATTAAATACTAACGCTTAAGGTGGAGTACATATTGATGTTGTGAGTGATAAAATTCCATATTAATTAGGAATAAATTAAGTGATGTTATAAAATTAATGCTAAGAATATATAAAAGTAGAGAGTAGAGAGAAAGAGAAGAGAAGAGAAGAATAGACAGGGAGTTGGTCGTGTCTTATTCCATTCACATAAGGGGTATTTATACAAGTGAATAAGAGTTAATAATGGAAACTAAGTAACCTACAATTATACAATATCTTCTCAAGATCATTCCTTCTATTAAAGGAAATAGGTAAAGTCATATCATATCAAACTAAATCTGATGGGCATCCACCATATCATAATTATTCATAACATTCCCCCTCGGATGTCCATTATTTTAGAATGTGCCTGTTAAGACCTTACTAGGAAAAACCCGGTGGGACAAAAACCTAGTTAAGGAAAAAGAGTACATCATTCTTTAATACGCTATTAGATACTGCCTCATTAAAAACCTTGTCAGGAAAACCCAATGGGACAAAACCATGACGAAGGGAAAAAGAGTACATAACGTATTTATGTCTCCCCCTCATTTGGACAATCATGTATAAGACGAAGAGACCAATCTTCTGTACTAGTTGCTCAAAAACTTTAGTTGGCAACGACTTTGTAAAAGACCTGTCAGATCCTCTCATGAACTTGCTGACGTATATATTGCAATTCTTTTTTAAGATTGTGAGTTTGTTATATCTCATTGAATATGTCATTCTTTCAACTAGAAAATACATGTGTTGTTATCTTCACATAAGATCGTCGGAGTCAATTTTTCGGAAGACAGGCCACGAGTTTCTTGCACATGTTGAATCACATATTTCAACCAAAAGCATTCTCGACTTGTGTCATGTAACGCTAAATTTTCTGCATGGTTAGATGGTGTGGCTACTATAGTTTGTTTCATGGATTGTCATGAAATAGTTGTACCGCCATTATGAGGGTCGAACAAATAACTTGCATCTGCATAACCAACCGGGTTTGGCTTTGGTCTAATTGAGAAGAATAAACCCACATCCAATGTGCCTTTAAGGTAGCGAATATATGTTGAATTCCATTCCAATGCATTGTAGATGAAGAACTATATCTTGCAAATAAATTAGCAACATATTATATGTCGGGTCATGTATAAGTAGCAATATATATTAGTGCCCCAATTGCACTGAGATATGGTATTTCAAGACCAATCATTTCTTCATCATTCTCTTGAGGTCTAAAAGGATTTGTATCCACATCAAGTGACCTTATAACCATTGGAGTGCATAATGGATGTGATTTGTGAAGTTGGCTGAACGTCTCTAGAAGGGGGGGTTGAATAGAGACTTTCCGAATCTGTTCCTGCAATTCCACACTAAAATTGATAGTTAAGATGTGCTCTCAAGTTTGTTAACTTGGAGTCTCTGTTAGGACAAGATGGAGTTTATCAATTTTGGTAAAGCTCTTTGTCTAGACTTTAGTTTAAAGTCTTATCTTGATTATCAATTCAACTGTATCTTTAGTTATCAAGCTGTATTAATTAATTCAAGATAAACAAATATAAGAATAAGGTAAAGAGACAAGAGACAAAGATCTTATCCTGGTTCACCCACTCCTTGGGCTACGTCCAGTCCCCACAACCTGTGAGATTTTCCACTATTGACAAACCAGTCAATACAAGTATTCTTACAGCCTCTTCAGGACGTCTCACTCACACTAAGCCCAGGCACACTCCTATCTTAGCTGAGTCACAAGTATTCTTACAGCCTCTTCAGGACGTACACACCTCACTCTAAGACTAGGCACACTCCTATCTTAGATGAGACAGGTTACAAATAGATGTTTGTGATAAGTCTAGCCTAAGCTCATACAGAGTATGGATATAAAAGTTAATAAGCTAGACTAGGTCTCAACTCTGGTTACAGTATTGGAATGATATTCACAGAGAAGAGATGAAAGAGACAGATGTATGATCTCAAGATGAGATGTGTCTGTGCTCAGACAGCTGGTAGATACACTTGAGATGTCTGTTGAGATGTGATAAGATGCTTAATGATTTCACGGAAGTGTAGGCAGTCTCTCTCACTTCTCAGCTCTTGATAATGTCTCTTTTATATCAAGACTTGAGAAACTAGTCGTTATATGGCCGTTACAGTCCGTTGGAGGGTACAACAGTAGGCACAGTCTTTTTAGTAGGCAGACAACAGCTTTTCAGTCTTTAAGACACTGTGTCAGTGTCCTTGTGTCCTTGTTTGTCTTCATGCTGACTCTACTTGTTGTCTTCTCAGCTAAGCTTGAATTCTTGCCTCTGTTCAGAGTCTGACTTACTTTCTTGCATCTGTGCTAAGATCTCATTCTTCTACGTCTGACCTTGAGACGACATCTCAAGCTGTTCTTGCATCTCAAGCTGAACTTGCATCTGTTCATAGCTTGCATCTCAAGCTGTGCTTGAGTCTCTTTTTAGTTCCAAGACTTTTTGCATTTTAGCTGGGTCCTCATCTAATCATGAGATGACATCTGAACATACAAATCTTGTATCTCATGCTGTGTTGATTTTTTGAAGTGTTTCTCATAGTCTTAGCCATAGCTTTGGTTGCACCACATCTGTTCTGATTCAAACACACATGCTGTATGTGTAAATTGACTTGCTCGAGTTCTAGCCTGATCTTTGAAGCACACAACTGTTGTAGAGCTCTTTATAGCTTCTGTTCTTGTGCCACTGTTACTTATGTTTATAACTGATCTTAGTGGTCCAAAGATCCTTTATGTCTTCATGTATTCCTGCAGTAACTTAAATACAGAAAGTCTCTGCCACACTTGAACACACAGTTAGTGACACAAGATGCATCTCATCTGGATATTTAAACTTACTCAGTTTGCCATATTAAAAACTTCTTTAGGGTGAGCTTGTCTCAACAATCTCCCCCTTTTTTGATGATGGCAAACTGTAAGTTATATATCTGATGAGATCAGTGAAAGAGAGATGCATGTATGATTTCACCTTTCTTAAAATGTGCAAACTCTTGTTAAACAGAAGTAATGTAAGGAGAAAAACTCCCCCTGAGTCATAGACTATTTTTCTGTTATGTTTTGTCTTAAGACTTGGTGTTTGAAATTTGATTAAGATATTTAAGTGAACTGAACAAGGATATACTGCAATCATAGAGAGTCACTTCCATTAATCAAAAAGATAATTAGAGGATTACATTCACAAAAGATGCCACTGCATCTCATCAAAGTTCTGTGAAGAGATGCAAACTACATCTCTAGCTAAGCATAACTAATCCTCATAGACTGAAAATGAAAAAATCTAACATAGACTCTCATTAGATATCTAACCAACTCTCCCCTTTTTGACATTATCAAAACAAGAAAACTAGCTAAGCTAGGATGAGTCTGAATCAGGTCTAGATGGGCGCAGCACAGTCTGAGGAAACTCAGGCAGAGGAGGCAAATTGGAAAGATGAAGGTTCATCTTCCTGTGAAATTCATTCGATGCATGCATTGCTTGCAGGACAGTGTCAAATCCTGAAAGAATGGCCTCTTGCCTTTTCTTGTGGTGCTTCAGCTTCTTGAGAATCTTCTTCTGATTCTGCTCAATTCTTGCTTGGAGATTCTGGTGTTGTTGTTGTTGTTGTTCCTCTTGTAATTGATTCAGAAAAGTATTGATTGAATTGGACAGATGAGTAGGAATGGATGGTTCAGATGAGGGTGCCTTAGCTGGCTCAGGTCTGTCAGTGGGAGGTGCAGACTGATCATATTTAGGTTGTGGTGAGTTGAGCAGGATGGTCTCAACAAAGAATTTTCCAGGAGTGGGAAATGAAGTAGGGATGGAGTAATTTGGCCGTCGACTTACTGGAGTAGCATGTTGAGTGGTGGTAACTTCAACAGTTTCAGTCTCATCTTGCTGCGGCTCTTGGTGAGTCTCAAAGCTTGAGGTTGTGGTATCCTTTTCTAAGCTCATCAAAGTTTCAGCAACAATCTTACTGATAGGAGAGACTTCCTGTGGAGTTATCTCCGGTGAAGGAGATGGAGGAGGTAATTGAGGAGATGCTTGCTGTAGTGGTGAATGGTGCTCAATTTCTTGTTCAAACATGGCTCCTTCTTCTTCATTCGTTGCTTCATCTTCTGCTTCTCCTCCTTGCTCATGGAGTTTCTCAGGTGCTGGTTCAGTATGAACTAGGGTAGTGTGATCAGACTTGGATTTCTTCTTCTTCTTTCTCCTATTTTCAGTCTCTGTAGATACAGAAGGCTGTGCTTTCCTTTTCTTTTCCTTAACAGGGATCTTTGAACCTTCTTGAGATCCCTCAGTAACCTCCTTTGAGACCTTCTTCTTCTTTTTCTTCTTAGCCTCAGACAGTTTGGATGAGGGAGAAGCCTGTGTTGTGGTAGGTACAGGAGGAGAAGAATCAGATAAAGGAAAAGTAGGATAGGGTATAGTCTTACCATCTAAGCCAAGAGATTTAAAGTTTGTCTTTCCAACATAGCCTGGTCTTTCATCAGACTTGTCACAACTGTTGAAATCAACTTTGAAATGCCTCATGATTCTGGTTGTGAGCATTCCAAAGGGAAGAGATGCATTGATCTTGGAGTTGTGGAAGGTATGCTCCATATGCCTTAAGATGAGAAATGGGAGATTCAGAGGTATCCCATGCTTGAGGTGATACATCACCATCAAGTCTTGATGATAAACCTTGTTAAAAGTGCCAGCCCTAGGCATGATGCACTTAACGACCAAATGAAACAGAAATTTACCAAATAGGTTCAGAGATGATGCAGCGTCTGTGATGAGACCACCTTTGAAGAGAGAGGTTCCTACATTCACTGTTGGAATTCCAACTTCATTCCACCAATGTTCTTCATTGTACAGTCTATTCCCAGCCACTGGTGCTTGAATGATAGCACCAAGAGTCTCTTCTGTCAGTTCTATGTGGACTCCCTAATGTCAGAGATGATGTGTGGCTGTCCTTGGGATGATCCCTTAGCCTTGTAGCATGCTGCATAGAATGCCCTTGTCATCTTTGGAAATACTGAATCTGTCATGGTCAGATAGTCCTTCCATCCTTGCTTTTCCAAATAAGGACTCATGTCCCACCCTTCATCTTTCAGTTCCTGGGATGAGATAACCCTTCCCACAATGATTTTCTTCTCAGCAAATCTCTTTGTAAATTTGTCTTCAACTTCTGCATTGTTGAAAAGATCTGATTGGAAGGAAATCTTTTTACCTTCTACAGCCTTTTCTTTCCCTTTCTTAGAGGATTCTGGTGAGTTAGGTCTATGTGAACAGGAAATTTAGGAGGTGCAACTTGGGTGACTTGGGAAGCAATCCTTTGGATTTCATTTTGGGAGGCAGAGGAGTGCTCTTTTTGGAGGAAGTGGATTTAGAAGATGGAGAAGGTTGGGTAGGTTAAGTGGATAGTGAAGGCTCAGTTTCTGTTCTAGGCTGTGGGCGATGGAAAATGGCTTAAGTTTTCTTGGCTTGAGTGTATACTAAGAGATTGAGTTTGTTCAGAGGAAGACATTTTATCAGGTGAGGAAGAAGATGAAGATTTGTCAGAATAAGGAAGTTTCAGAGCAGTGATTTGATGCGCATTGAGAAAGAAGAGGAGGAGAGCAGGAAGTGAGTTTAGAGTGAGAGATGAGACTTAAATAGTCTTCAGATAAGAGAGGAAAGAGAGAGAGAGACGTAATAACTGCTCGTTAGTGGGGAGTTATTATGGTGGTTGAGCATGTTCTTTTATAGTTGTAACGGCTAGTTTGCTAGGTAGTGGGGCAGGTACCAACCGTTGAGCAACGACTCAAATCTTCAGTTTTGGTACATGGAAACGTCTCAATAATTTCATGAGATGTTGGTTGAGATGAATCATGAGACACGTCTGGTGACAGATGCGTCTGAACCCACGTCTCTTTACAGATGACACTTGAGTCTCATCTCTGGTGAGACTTTAATCATATAGCCCATAGTAGAGCTGGTCTCAACTAACTATTTTTATTCAAGAGAACACATATTTAGCAATTTTAGATTCTCATTGAATTTTTCTTCAACTAAAGGCTTTGTAAAGATGTCAGCTAGCTGATTTTTAGTATCTACAAAGATTAGTTCAATGTTTCCTTTTTGCACATGATCTCTTATAAAATTATGTTTGATATCAATGTGTTTGGACCTAGAATGATGTACAGGGTTCTTAGAAAGATTTATGGCACTAGTATTGTCACAATAAATAGGAATTTTAGAGTACCTGACTGCATAATCTTGCAATTGAGATTTGATCCACAGAACTTGAGTGCAACATGTAGCTGCTGAGACATACTCAGCCTCTGTTGTAGATAAGGCAATAGTTTTTTGCTTTTTACATGACCAGGAGATAAGGCACTTTCCTAGGAATTGACAAGATCCACTGGTGCTCTTTCTGTCTATCTTATCTCCAGCAAAGTCAGCATCACTATAACCTATGAGATCAAAACTCTTTCCCTTCTCATACCATAGGCCAAGATTAGTGGTTCCAATCAAGTATCTAAATATTCTTTTTACAGCAGTGAGATGAGATTCTTTGGGACGAGATTGGTATCTTGCACATATTCCTACAACAAACTGAATATCTGGTCTGCTGGCAGTTAAATACATAAGAGAACCAATCATACCTCTGTACAGTTTGTCTGATACTGCTTTTCCATCTTCATCTTGATCAATCTGATTTGAGGGGTGCATAGGAGTTTTCATTTGTCTTGCCTCACTCATTTTGAACTTGCAGAGAAGATTTCTTGTGTATTTTTCTTGACTGATGAATATCCCATCAGTTAATTGTTTGATTTGGAGCCCCAAGAAAAATCTCAGCTCACCCATCATACTCATCTCAAACTCTCCCTGCATGAGACTTGAGAACTCTTGACATAAAGATTTATTAGTTGATCCAAATATGATGTCATCAACATAAATTTGAACAATTAATAAATCTTTGCTAATTTCTTTCTTAAATAAAGTAGTAGTATCAATCTTACCCCTTATAAAATCATTTTTAATTAGAAATGAGCTTAACCTGTCATACCAAGCTCTTGGAGCTTGCTTGAGACCATATAGAGCTTTGGATAGCTTAAGCACATGTTCTGGATGGTCAGGGTCTTCAAACCCAGGGGGCTGCCTTACATAGACTTCTTCCTCTATGACTCCATTTAGGAATGCACTTTTTACATCCATTTGATATAATTTGAAGTTTTTGAAGGCTGCAAAGGCTAGTAGGATCCTGATAGCTTCAAGTCTTGCCACTGGTGCAAAGGTCTCATCATAATCTATTCCTTCTTGTTGATTAAACCCTTGAGCCACCAATCTGGCTTTGTTTCTCATTACTTGACCTTTCTCATTTAGCTTATTTCTGAAGACCCATCCGGTTCCAATTATGGTTTGATGAGATGGTGGAGGAACCAGATTCCAGACCTTGCTTTTCTCAAACTGATTTAATTCATCTTCCATGGACTTAATCCAGGATTCATCATTTAAGGCTTCATGTATGTCTTTTGGCTCTATGTCAGATAGAAGAGCCATTAGATTCTCTGTGTCTCTGAAGGAAGATCTAGTTCTGACTCTGTCTGAAGTTTCTCCAAGTATCTGATCTCTTGGATGAGATCTTACCAGTCTCCAGCTTCTGGGTAGTTGAGATGCATGTTCATTTTGTATCTCAACATTCTCTTGTCTTGTTTCTTGAGATTTGGTTTGATTATCTGATTTATCTTCTTCTTGAGGATTATGAGAGGGTTTAGATTGGCTACTTCTGAGAGGTACTCCTTCAAACTGAGCTTCTCTCCTGTGTTCAGACAGAGGTGACCTCATCATCTTTTGTTCAGGTGAGAGTCTCTCTTCAGCTTCCTGAGTTGAGATCTTTAGATCTTTTATCAGTTCTTCTATCTCCTCATCAACTTCTTTCTGAGTATTTCCCTGAACTTCATTGAATATTACATGCATAGATTCTTTAGTAGTTTTGGTTCTTAGATTGTATACTCTGTAAGCTTTGGAGGTTAGTGAATATCCTAGGAAAATTCCTTTATCTGATTTGGTTTCAAATTTTCCTAGTTGATCTTTTGTATTTAAAATATAGCAATCACATCCAAATACATGAAAATATGAAACTGAAGGCTTCCTACCTTTCCATAGCTCATATGGAGTTTTATTTAAGATCTTTCTTATAGTGACTCTGTTTAAAATATAGCAAGAAGTATTGATAGCTTTTGCCCAGAAGTACATTTCAATTCCAGAGTCACATAACAAAGTTCTAGCCATTTCTTGAAGACTTCTATTTTTCCTCTCAACTACACCATTCTGTTGAGGAGTCCTTGGACAAGAGAAGTTATGAGTTATGCCATTTTTATCAAAGAATTTTCTAAACTTAACATTCTCAAATTCTCTTCCATGGTCACTCCTAACAGATCCAATTCTGTATCCTTTCTCAGATTGAATCTTTTTACAAAAGGTTTTGAAGGAATCATATGATTCATCTTTCTAAGATAGGAACAACACCCAGGTGAATCGTGAGAAATCATCCACAATGACAAAACCATATTTTTTACCACTGAAACTCACTGTCTTAGTTGGTCCAAATAGGTCAATGTGGAGGATCTCAAGTGGCCTAGTAGTTGAGACATAGTTCTTGGGTTTGAAGCTTGATTTGCTGTGCTTGCTTTTGATACAAGGATCACACTTCAAGTCTTTGTCAAATTTTACCTTAGGTAATCCTTTGACAAAATTTTACCTTAGGTAATCCTTTGACAAGAGACTGACTAGCAAGCTGACTCATAGTTCTCATGTTAATATGTCCAACCCTTTTGTGCCAAAGCCATCTCTCATGATCATGAGACATGAGACAAGTGAGATCTGACAGACCCTCTAGTGAGACTGAGTAAAGATTTTTCTTTCTTGTTCCAGAGAAAATGATTTTTCCAGTTTTGGAGTCTATGATCTCACAAAAGGTAGGCTGGAAATTAACATGATAACCATTGTCACATAACTGACTGATACTCAGCAAATTATGTTTCAAACCTTCAACAAAATATACATTTTCAATCTGAGCTAAATTTGCTTTACCAATTTTACCTATGTCCATGATCTGGGCTTTGCTGTTGTCCCCAAACGAGACAACTCCAGCAGTCTTTTCCTCAAGTGACAGGAACTTGCTTTTGTCTCCTGTCATGTGCCTTGAACATCCACTGTCCAGCACCCATTCTTTCTTGGTCTTTGCTGCTGCCAGGCACATCTGTTACAACAAGAGATTTAGCTTTAGGTACCCACTTGTATTTGGGTCCTGCATGGTTAGTTACCTTTCTCTCAGATGCTACTTGTCTCATGTAACAATCTGTGGCTTTATGACCATATTTACTACAACAAGAACATCTTTCTTTTTTCTTTTTTCTTGCAGGAATGAAGAAGTCTTTATACCAAACTTCATTTGATGATCTCTCATAACCAAGTCCAGCTTTATCAAAAATGCCCTTTTGAGATCCAATGAGTCTCTCAAGGTTTTTTGTTCCATTTACAAATTTTTCTAGGTCATTTATGAGAGTTCTGTTCTGCAGTTTAAGCTGCTGATTTTCTTCTTGTAGCCTTTTTTGATCTTGCCCATTGAGAGCTTGAGTCTTAGCATTTACTTGTTCAGACAGTTTCATGTGAGACAACATGAGACTACTGTTTTTATGATTTAAATCTTCATTTTCTTTTTCAAGACATTTGATTTTCTCAAGAGCTGTATTCAAATCTGATTTAAGTAATGAGCTCTTAGAGGCAAGAAGATTTGAATCATACAGAAGATTCTCAAAAGCAGACTTAAGTTCATCAACAGAATATTCAGAGTCAGATTCATTTACCTCTTCATCTGATGAGTCTCCTTTCGCCATGAGAAATAGGTTAGCTGACTGTCCATCTTGACTTTCCTCTTCATCTGTGTTATCCCAGGTGGCCATCATTGCCTTCTTCCTAGGACTTTTCTTCATTTCTTTTCTGAGTTGAAGACATTCAGACCTAATATGCCCAGACTTCTTGCATTCAAAGCAGATAAATTGTCCTTTCTTGTCAGATTTTATTTCTCCTCTCCTTGAGGGAAAATTCTTTCTTCCAGTCCCTCTGGCTCTCCACATGCGTCTGATCTTCCTTGAGATGTAGGCTAGCTCATCATCCATTTCACTATCATCTTCCTCTTCCTCATCTTCTTCTGTTTAGAATCTTGAGATAAGTTGAGTGAGGTTTGTTGAGAAGAGCTTATCTTTTTGCCTTTTGAGTTACTGGAAGTTGCTTTTAAGTGCTATAGATTTGGGTCGTCTGATGAGATCTTCTTCCATCAACTCTTGCTCATGTACCTTCAGAGATCTAAGAAGTTCATCTAGTCTGAGAGTACTCAAATCTTTAGCTT
Source organism: Sesbania bispinosa (assembly GCA_026901365.1). Lineage (NCBI taxonomy): Eukaryota > Viridiplantae > Streptophyta > Magnoliopsida > Fabales > Fabaceae > Sesbania > Sesbania bispinosa. The sequence continues at coordinate 187,169 of QLOH01000226.1, read as the reverse complement.
CCTGGATGGCTGTTACCTTTGGTCTCCAAGGTTTGGGCAGACTTCTCAAAATTTTTCTTACCATATCCTGATTTGAGTATGTTCTTCCTAGTGATTTCAGGTCATTTGTTATGACAGTGAATCTCCTCACCATGTCTTCAATGCCTTCATCTTCATTCATCTTGAAGAGCTCATACTGTCTGACCAATATGTTGATCTTGGCTTCTTTAACTTGATTTGTCCCTTCATGTTCAACTTCAAGAGCATCCCATATTTCTTTAGCTGAGACACACCCAGCTACCTTGTCACATTCACTTCTGCTTAAGGCACAAGTGAGAAGGTATTTAGCTCTTGAGTTGAGTACATATCTTGCCTTCTCAGCATCTGTCCACTGTTCTCTGGGTTTAGCTGCCCTAAGTCCAAGCTCATCTGTGGTGTATGGAACATAAGGGCCTATTTCAATGATCTCCCAAAGATCAGTATGCTGAGATTCAATGAACAGCCTCATCCTGTCTTTCCAGTAATAATAATCAGTTCCATCAAAGGCAGGAGGTCTGTTTGTTGAAGCTCCTTCAAGAATGAACAGACTTGTACTTGGACCAGCCATGGATCTTTTTCCTCTTCACACAGAGGTGTGCTCAACCCCTAGAGGCCGAGCTCTGATACAAACTGAAGTTGGCTGAACGTCTCTAGAAGGGGGGTTGAATAGAGACTTTCCGAATCTGTTCCTGCAATTCCACACTAAAATTGATAGTTGAGATGTGCTCTCAAGTTTGTTAACTTGGAGTCTCTGTTAGGACAAGATGGAGTTTATCAATTTTGGTAAAGCTCTTTGTCTAGACTTTAGTTTAAAGTCTTATCTTGATTATCAATTCAACTGTATCTTTAGTTATCAAGCTGTATTAATTAATTCAAGATAAGCAGATATAAGAATAAGGTAAAGAGACAAGAGACAAAGATCTTATCCTGGTTCACCCACTCCTTGGGCTACATCCAGTCCCCACAACCTGTGAGATTTTCCACTATTGATAAACCGGTCAATACAAGTATTCTTACAGCCTCTTCAAGACGTCTCACTCACACTAAGCCTAGGCACACTCCTATCTTAGCTGAGTCACAAGTATTCTTACAGCCTCTTCAGGACGTACACACCTCACTCTAAGACTAGGCACACTCCTATCTTAGATGAGACAGGTTACAAATAGATGTTTGTGATAAGTCTAGCCTAAGCTCATACAGAGTATGGATATAAAGTTAATAAGCTAGACTAGGTCTCAACTCTGGTTACAGTATTGGAATGATATTCACAGAGAAGAGATGAAAGAGACAGATGTATGATCTCAAGATGAGATGTGTCTGTGCTCAGACAGCTGGTAGATACACTTGAGATGTCTGTTGAGATGTGATAAGATGCTTAATGATTTCACGGAAGTGTAGGCAGTCTCTCTCACTTCTCAGCTCTTGATAATGTCTCTTTTATATCAAGACTTGAGAAACTAGCCGTTATATGGCCGTTACAGTCCGTTGGAGGGTACAGTAGTAGGCACAATCTTTTTAGTAGGCAGACATCAGCTTTTCAGTCTTTAAGGTACTGTGTCAGTGTCCTTGTGTCCTTGTTTGTCTTCATGCTGACTCTACTTGCTGTCTTCTCAGCTAAGCTTGAATTCTTGCCTCTGTTCAGAGTCTGACTTACTTTTCTTGCATCTGTGCTAAGATCTCATTCTTCTACGTCTGACCTTGAGACGACATCTCAAGCTGTTCTTGCATCTCAAGCTGAACTTGCATCTGTTCATAGCTTGCATCTCAAGCTGTGCTTGAGTCTCTTTTTAGTTCCAAGACTTTTTGCATTTTAGTTGGGTCCTCATCTAATCATGAGATGACATCTGAACATACAAATCTTGTATCTCATGCTGTGTTGATTTTTTGAAGTGTTTCTCATAGTCTTAGCCATAAGCTTTGGTTGCACCACATCTGTTCTGATTCAAACGTTGTATGTGTAAATTGACTTGCTCGAGTTCTAGTCTGATCTTTGAAGCACACAACTGTTGTAGAGCTCTTTATAGCTTCTGTTCTTGTGCCACTGTTACTTATGTTTATAACTGATCTTAGTGGTCCAAAGATCCTTTCTGTCTTCATGTATTCCTGCCGTAACTTAAATACAGAAAGTCTCTGCCACACTTGAACACACAGTTAGTGACACAAGATGCATCTCATCTGGATATTTAAACTTACTCAGTTTGTCATATTAAAAACTTCTTTAGGGTGAGCTTGTCTCAACAATTTGTCCATATAGAATTGTTTCAACATCTTTGTTGTATATGCCTTGATGTATTATAATTGCATCTTTTAACTACGCAAGCTGTAAGCCAAGACAAAACTATCTTTCCAAGATCATTCATCTCAAATTCTTGCTTTAAGAAATTTACAACTTTTGGAAGCTCTTTAGGAGTTTCAATAATATATACAACAAGTATGACATACTCTTTGCCATATCCTTTTATAAAATTCATGGACAAATAGGATCATTCTTAAATCCTTTTTTTTCAGCAAATATTCATCTAGGCGATTAAACCACATTTGCCCAGATTGCTTTAGTCCATGAGGAGATTTATTCAATTTGCTTGAATAATGTTCTCGAGAACCAAATTGAATCACTCAGGGAGATTCATATATCATTTTCAAGTGAGCCATACAAATGGGTCGTAATAATATCCATTGATATTTTCATGTACTGTAGGAATGAGAAGTATCAAAAAGGATTCGCATCTACCACAAGCGAATATATTTATTCAAAATGAATGCCAAGTCTTTTGCGAAAAACCTTGGACAACAAGTTGTGCTTTATACTGCACATTTTCACTTTTCGCTTCTCGTTTTGTACAAAAATCCATTGTATCCAATTGGTTTTACACATTTAAGTGTGTGGGCTATAGACCCAAAACTTTACATTTTGCAAGTGAATATCTTTTTTTCTTCACATTGGCCAATCCTTTCTTTGTCGACATTCTTTAACCGATCTCGGTTCATGATCCTCACTATCATTTATAATATCAAGCGCTACTTTCAATGCAAAAATGTTGACAACGTTGACTTCATGTTGGTTCCATTGTATTTCATTCAGGATATAATGAGATCTCTTTATTTTCATGAATTTCAGGTACCTGAGTTTCTTTTGAAACTGAAATAATAATTATGTCCAAGGACTCTTCTAGAGTCTCTATATCCTCGATTATGCCATCTAGATTCTTAGCTCCTTTTCTTTTCTGAGTATTTTTTTTATCTTTGGAACCAACAGGTCTGTCACGCTTCAGGCGTGCTTCAGACTCATTTGCAACAGTAGATTGTCCAACAGGGACATCTATTTTAATTGGAGCATTAGCGGTTGGTACATCTTTTTGGGTCAGTGAATACATTCGATAATTGGTTGGCTAAACTTTGTAGATAAATTATCCTTTGAACTTTCAGTTCACATTGTTTTGTTCGAGGATCAAGATGGATAAGGATAATTTATTCCAACCGATTTCTTTGCCCAATTGCTTATTTTCTCCCCCTAATATTTGGAAAACAAATTCATCAAAATGGTAATCGGCAAATCGAGCCGCGAATAAATCTCCCGTCAATTGCTCAATATATTTTATTATAGGCGGGGATCGACAGCCAATATATATATTCCCAACCTTCTTCGAGGTTCTATCTTAGTGCATTGTGGTGGAGCGATAATAACATATAATGCACATCCAAAAATTCTTATATGGGAAGTATTAGGTTCCTAACCAAAAACCATTTGTAAAAGGGAGGACTTATGATAATTTATTGGCCTGATGTGAATAAGTGTTGCAGAATGCGGGATTGCATGTCTCCAAGTAGAAATTGGAAGTTTTGATCTCATTAGTAATTGTCTTGCAATTAATAAATGACTAGATATAGACCCACGCGTTGCGTGGGTGCTATAATTTTATAATTCATTTTTAATAAAGCGGAAAAAATATGAAAAGGATGATAAAAGAATAATTTCTAATTTCAAATAATTTAGAGGTGATTTAAAGATGGGTGGTGGTTTGATTTCCTTCAATGGGTTTTACATAAAGTAATAAATTTCCTTTATAACTTATATTGACATAATGGTGGATAATGATAAAATAATGATTAGGAATGACAATTTTAGAATATTAAAAGAATATTAAGAATTGTAAATCGGTATATTATATATTAATATATTATAATAGATAATATATTACAAGGAAAGTCAAAATGTAGAGATGTCCCCTCATATTATGCTTGTTGTGGTAAAATTAGACATAGATGATGATTTTAGAGTTGATGTGGTAATTCTATAGCTCACAGTTCAGCTTTAATATATATATATATATATAATAGATAATAATAGATAAATGGTAATAGATAGAATGTGCACGAATTTATGTAGATGAATAAATAATGTGATAAAGTTTTTTAAATAAAAAATAATATTAAATATATAAAATATAATGATAACGATAATATAATTGATGTTTTTTTGTTAAGTTGAGTAAAAGCTTTTCAACTTCTCCTGTAACGTCCTAACTTCTCAACTCTTGAATAGTGTTTGTTGGAAACACCATTCCTGAATTACTGAAATTATTTCGCGCCATTTTCGATATCGTCACACCATTCATACAATTGCTTGGGCAATCCAACGTTTGCTTAAGCCTTCACACAGTTCATACATCATTATTCTCATTACAAAACTTTAACCAAAACTTAGGGAATGAACCTACACTTGGAATGTCATGGTCCACAAAACTCATGCTGGAAATCCGGCAGAGTTTCCCCTAAAACCGGACGTTAATCCATTTCTCTCTGTTTCCTGAAAATCAACAAAACCACCAGTACAATTTATATTAACACAACAAGATCTCAGCTATAACCAAGCCTCCATGGCCAATCGAAGTTTTTACAGACTACATCAGTAAGTATCAAATACAGTTAATTCTACTTCTACTATCCCTTTTTGACCACTGGGAGTGTGGTTCAACTCCAGACCTCCCTTCATTACAACATTTATGACCTTAGACCACGGTTAAAAACCGTGGTCACAGGCATCAAAACCGTGGCCTAAAGGTTTAGGCCACGGTTTATTGGCCGTCCTATATGCGTCTATGGCCTATTTGAATAGGCCACAGTTTTTCACCTTCGGCCACACTTTTTTACAATCGTGGTCTAAACTTAATAGAATAGACCACAGTTTTCATGAGCACTTTTAGGCCACAGTTTTTGTTTTTTAGGGTTTAGACCACACTTTTATGCGTATAGCTATATGTGTAAACCACGGTTTTTCAAGTGTAGACATATATTTTATACCACATTTTAGAACCGTGGACAATAAAGATCAACATCAGCCATCAATTTTAGGCTATAATTATATAACCGTGGCCTATAAATTTTAAGCCACAATTTTTAAATGTAATCTTTTAATTTTTTTTTAATTAGGCTATAATTATATAATCGTGGCCTATACATTTTAAGCCACAGTTTTTAGATGTAACCTTTTAGTTTTTATTTAAGTATGACCACACCATATATGTAATAATTTTTATTAATTATAATATTTAATTAATTATTTAATTATATATATAATCGCATACTATATATATATATATACAATGACTAAATATAAATAAAATCAGCAATTTAACCTGTAAATTGTGATAAGTATATATATATATATATAATAAATACTTAATCTAAAATATTCCAAAAGATGCATAAAAACACTTGTATCTATTTTTTTTGTCATGTGTATAAACTCTCAAAATATAGAAAATTGACATAAACCTATCTAATTGATAAAATAGCTCTCTATCTCTCAAAATCAACAAAAATAACATCCAATTAAGAATATATATTAACTTCCAAGACATCCAATCATGAATATCATTCTTCTTCCACATCTTCAAAATGATCTTCATCCTCAGTTATAACCTGTAATCATGAAAGAAAAAAATATACAATTTTATAAGTTAATAAATTATAAGTTGGTATTTCATACATTGGTAATAATTAACAGATCAGTGCTATCACATACCTTCTCAATATTAGGAGTATGAGTGGATGTAGAAGAATGTGGCATTGTTGCGCTATTTTCATTTGCTATTGCATTTGCAATTATAATATCTATAGCTTCATCATCCAATGTCGGGTTGTTCTGCTTCAAAACACATCTAAGAAGCGCTTCCATTCCTTGAGACCTGTTAATACAACTATTCAATTTAATTGAATGTTGTTTCTTAAGAGCTTTAATTTCTTCATTTCTTTTCAATTGTGATGGAGTGGCAGTTCTTCCATAGCAACGCACTCTACCCGACTTTTCTTTTCCAAACAATGATTCAAGTGCTTGTTTGGCAGATTCATTTGAATCATGAATTGAATCTTGAAGCTTTTCCTAATAAAAAATGGTCAAACACAAAGTTTTATTAACAGGATTACAATGCTACAAGACAACCCCACAAAACCAAACAAATGAATGCTAATGTTAGCTAACAGATTAAGTCCATATGTACAAAAAAGACAGCAAGTAATCCCTAAAGATGATAAGCCAAGACCAAACAAAACCAAAATGAATAAAAAAACTAATGTGTGCATTGCATTCATCCACAAACATACCAGAACAAGATACACCCAACAAGCAAAAAACCAAAATAGAGAACAGGCAAACCAGATCAAATTAAGCTGAAGCAACCAGGCAGCAAAAGGCCAAATTAGCCAGTAGGCTAGCAGATCAAGATTGATGTAACTAGGCAGCAAAAATATTGAAATAGACAACACGAATTATTTGGAGAAATAGTCCATAAAACCAGTTACAATTAATAAACCAGTCCATAGCAAAAATATTGAAATAGTCAAGTCAACCATCTCTGTTACAAATATCTTAGTACAAGAGAAAACAAGTTAATTCCTATCCAGCTAAATAGTCCATAAAATTGCTAAATAGGAATCCAACTACAATTAATAAACTTACAATAGCAAACTGTGTTTGTTCATCCACCTCTTTTCCTTTTCGACTTTTGTGTGTCTCAATGAACATCTCAGCCTGGATAACTTCTGTGACACCCTTCTACCCCATACTCTTATATGTTTAATAAATTGAATTATGGAAAAGGCAACGTCCCACGATGGATAAAAGGTTCACAAAACTCTCTTTCCAAAAATCTCATTAGTTCGAAAACAACTTAGTTAAAACGAAATAAAACTCAATTATAATCCAACACTCATGCAGCGGAATCTCCAAAGAAAATAAAAATACTAAACATCCTACTTGTCGTGTAAGACATCCAAAATAGTTTACACCAAAAGCCTTCCTAACTACAAACATAATAAAAGACCCCCCAAAATTATACCCTGATGTCACAACTATCAGAGCACATTCCCTTTAATCAAATTCGACACCAATCGTGTCCTCATCAACACCTGTAAAAATAATATCCACAGTATACGGTGAGGAAAAGAATACTACTCATACATACACATAGGAGGCTACGCTATCCTCACTCACATATAAACAACATCAACAATAATCATACCTCATACCAAAACATCCAATAATCCATCAAATACGCAACATTCATAAATCAGCATAAGACTATTCATCTTTCTCAACAGATAATCTCATACCATCATTCACCAAAGGAGTCACATGCTCACATAATACTCATTCATCATTAATACTCACAACATCATTTAATAACACAATATCATCATCAGATATAACACATATACATCCAACATGTATGCATCCAAACTCATTAACATCATCATATGACCCAATTCCATCGTTGAATATTCCAATATATTATATGCACCAAAACTCATCATTATATAACTCAATTCAATCGTTGAGTATTACAATATATTATATGCACCAAAACTCATCATTATATAACTCAATTCCATCGTAGAGTATTCAAACTATCACATGCACCAATACTCATCTCATTATCTACCCAAAGATCATGACTTGGAACTCCACACAATGGGTGCACCTCGTCAATCACTCTAGTTATTACCAAGATAGTCTACCGGCATCACCACACAAACCGATAGGTTGTACCCCCTCGTTGGGCCCACACAAGGACATTCGACCCTAGGTTGCACCCCCTCTATGCGCCAGTACAATCACTCCTAGGTTGCACCCCCTCTATGGGCCCGTGCATCGAACGCCCCATCTTGATCCCCTAAGTTGTACCCCCTCTATGGGCCCGCACAATTCAGGTCTCGTCACACATGCTCAAGGCATCTCTCTTAAGTTGTACCCCCTCTATGGGCCCGCACAACTCAAGTAACATCATCATTTATTATATCGCATGTTCACCAACCACATGCATTCCAAATCACATCAATTACATAGCATGTTCACCAACCACATGCATTCCAAATAACATCAATTACATAACATGTTCACCAACCGCATGCATTCCAAATAACATCATTCACGTAGCATATTAACCAACCATATGCATTCCAAATAACCTCATTTACATAGAATATTAACCAACCATATGCATTCCAAATAACATCAATTACATAGCATATTAACCAACCATATGCATTCCAAATAACATCATTTACATAGCATATCAACCAACCATATGCATTCCAAATAACATCAATTACATAGCATATCAACCAACCATATGCATTCCAAATAACATCAATTACATAGCATGTTCACCAACCACTTGCACTCCAAATAACATCAATTACATAGCATGTTCACCAATCACATGCATTCCAAATAACATCAATTACATAACATGTTAACCAACCACATGCATTCCAAATAACATCAATTACATAGCATATAAACCAACCATATGCATTCCAAATAACATCATTTACATAACATATCAACCAACCATATGCATTCCAAATAACATCAATTACATAGCATATTAACCAACCATATGTATTCCAAATAACATCAATTACATAACATATTAACCAACCATATGCATTCCAAATAACATCAATTACATAACATGTTCACTAACCACATGCATTCCAAATAACATCAATTACATAGTATGTTTACCAACCACATGCATCCCAAATAACACCAATTACATAGCATGTTAACCAACCACATGCATTCCAAATAACATCAATTACATAGCATATTAACCAACCATATGCACTCCAAATAACATCATTTACATAACATATTAACCAACCATATGCATTCCGAAACATCTTCAAATATATAGCATAATCACCAAATATATGCATACCAAACCATTATCAAGCATATCAAGCATCATTGAGCACTTAGGCTCTCAAAATCCACTCTGGTAATCGATTACTAACCTCCAGTAATCGATTACCTACAAACAAAGTCTCTGGTAATCGATTACAACCACCTTGTAATCGATTACCTGCGACCAAACACTCTGGTAATCGATTACAGGTTTGTGGTAATCGATTACCATCAGCAAACAACATTTCTGGGTTGCCCAGAACACCCTGGTAATCGATTACCACACCTGGTAATCGATTACCCGCGACGCAGATCGCAGATTTCACGATTTCTAACATCTCTAAACCATTCCAATCAATCTCTAATCAATCTTTTTCGAATAAACAACATTCATAAACATTAATATCATCCAAAACTCAGCAGAACAACAATCTTTTTCAGATTATACAACCATTCATCAAAATCCCCAAATTCTCAAATCCCTAATTCCCCTTTTCATTATTCTCAATATCATCTTTAATCTCACCCAATAAATCATCACTGGACATCCAATCAACCATAAATCAACAGTTTATATCATTCATTCTCAGTTATACATACATCAATACGAATTTATACTCTTAGGTTACTACCCAAGCACCCCTACATGCATATACAAGCAACACCCTCTCCCCCACCGTACCTTGAGGTGAAGATCGAACAACAAGGAAGACTCTTTCTTGGTTCTTGACGACCACTCTGCAGCAACCTCCTCTTGAGACTTGGTTTCTCCCCTCCTTAGCGTTTCGTTCTCTGACGATTTGACGAATAAGGATTAGGGTGAACTAATAACCCCTCCTTACTAAAATGCCTATATGGGCTAGGACCCATCCTCAACCCCCTTATCTTCTCTTTAAATTGAAGTAGCTTTATGGATAAAACTAATAATAATATTGATCCTATTATTTATTCATCTTATTTAATTAATTATTTCCTCTTCTTATTTATTTAATTTAATTAATATTTTACTTAACAAAATTTTAGGATGTTACAACTCTCCCCTCCTAAAAAGAAAATTCGTCCTCGAATTTTACCTGAAGCGAATAACTCTGGATAGGACTCCTTCATCTTCTTTTCCAGTTCCCAAGTAGCACTCTCGGGTGTAGGTCCTCCCCAGATTACCTTAACTAAAGGAATCTCTTTACCTCAAAGTTGTTTCACCCTCCGATCCTCAACTCTCACCAGCACGGTTTCCACCGTTAGGTTTTCCTTAACTTCAAGATGATCCGACTCGATCACATGAGAAGGATCGTGAATGTATTTCTGGAGTTGAGAAACATGGAAAACATTATGAAGATTGGACAAGTGTGGAGGTAAAGCAATTTGGTAGGCAACATTGCCGACTCTTTTAAGGATTTGGTAAGGACCAATGAATCGAGGTGTAAGCTTTCTAGACTTTAATGCCCTACCAACCCCAGTCCACGGAGTGACTTTCAGGAATACATGATCCCCTTCTTTGAATTCTAACTCCTTCCTCCTCTTATCAGCATAGCTCTTCTGCCTGCTCTGAGCTATCCTCATCCTCTCCTGGATTATCCTAACCTTATCAGTGGTTTGCTGCACTATCTCAGGTCCTAACCCAAGGCTCTCCCCCGGCTCACACCAACACAAAGGTGTTCTACATCTCCTACCATAAAATGCCTCATAAGGCGCCATACCTATGCTAGAGTGAAAACTATTATTGTAAGTAAACTCTATCAAAGGTAAGAAGTTATCCCAACTACCCCCTTGGTCTAACACGCAAGCTCTAAGCAAATCCTCTAAGGGATTGAATGGTTCTCTCGGTCTGACCATCAGTCTGAGGGTGATAAGCTGAACTAAGCCTAAGTTGGGTCCCCAAGGCCTGCTGCAAACTCTCCCAAAATCTAGAGGTGAACTTAGGATCTCTATCGGAAACTATACTAGATGGTATGCCATGCAACCTCACAATCTCACTGATGTACAACTGGGCTAGTCTCTCTAAGGAGTACTTAATGTTAATAGGAAGGAAATGTACACTCTTAGTTAACCTATCCACAATAACCCAAATGGAATCATGCCCCTTCATAGTCTTAGGCAAAGCAACTACAAAGTCTATGGAAATACTATCCTACTTCCACTCAGGTATACTTAAGGGTTGAAGCAATCTTGAAGGCTTTTGATGTTCTACCTTAGACTTTTGGCACACTAAGCAAGCACTCACAAACTCCTCTATGTCCCTCTTCATTCTAGGCCACCAGAACACTTTCTTCAAATCCTGATACATCTTAGTCGATCATGGGTGGAAACTAAGCTTACTTCTATGCCCTTCTTCTAGCACTAGACGCTTAATAGTAGGTTCACTAGGCACACACACCCGGTCTCCAAATCTTACTACCCCCATCAGTACCTATTACAAACTCTCCACCATTACCTCCTTCTATGGCCTCTCTTCTATTTATCAAAAGTGGATCCTTTAATTGGGCCTTGCTAATATCCTTTAACAGATCATTACTTACTATGGTCATACCTAACCTCACACTAATCAAAGTCACTTCACAAGTTAAACTCAAATCCCTAAATTGGGTTAAAAGATCCATCTCCTTAATCATCAGTGAGCTAACATGAATGAATTTCCTACTTAGAGCAACAGCCACTACATTAGTCTTACCGGGATGGTAACTCAACTCAAAATCATAATCCTTAAGAAACTTTAGCCACCTCCTCTGCCTCATGTTCAGCTCTTTTTGGTCAAACAAGTATCTAAGGCTCTTATGGTCACTAAAAACCTCAAACCTGGATCCATACAAATAAGGTCTCCATATCTTCAACACAAACACTACGACCGTTAGCTCTAGGTCATGGGTAGGGTAGTTTCTCTCATGGATTTTCAATTTCCTAGAAGCATAAGCTACTACTTTACCCTCTTGCATTAACACTCCACCTAAACCCATCTTAGAAGCATTACAGTACACTACAAAGGTTTTGCTAAGGTCAGGCAACACTAACATTGGTGCACTAGTCAACTTCTCCTTAAGGGTTTGGAAACTAGTCTCGCACTTACTATTTCACACAAAGGCAACCCCCTTTCTAGTAAACTCAGTCAAAGGTAAAGCTAACTTAGAAAACCCTTCTATGAATCTCCTATAGTACCCAGCAAACCCAAGGAAACTTCTAATATCAGTTACCGACTTAGGAGCCTCCCACTTAAGCACTGCCTCTACCTTAGAAGGATCTACGCCTATACCTCCTCTAGAAATCACAGGACCTAAGAAACTCACTTCTTCTACACTGTACCCTCACTGACACCTCCAAACTTGGAGCCTCCCATTGCACGAGAATACGGTTTGCCCTTGTTAGTTGATTGGAACTTGTTCTGATTCCTCATAGGCCCTCTTGTAATGTGCCGCTCTAGCCCTGCGGTCTTCATCATAAATTCTGCATTTGTTCACCAGCTCGTGAAAACGCATCATCCCTTGGTAGTTGAACACTCGCTTGATCTCCGAACGAAGACCGCTGAGAAACTTTACACACTTGGACTCTTCATTGGCATCTCCCTCATATGTAGGGCAGAATCGTACTAGCGCTTCAAACTTGGATACGTAATCTGCCACGGTGCCATCCCCTTGCTTTAACTCAAGGAACTCGATCTGTTTCTTATTACGAACGTCATGAGGAAAGTACTTCTCGAAGAACGCCCTCTTGAAGTTATCCCAACTCAACGCGGTGCCCTCATCGATCATCCTCTAATAAGTGCTCTGCCACCAGAACCTGGCGTCCCCTGATAACATGAACGCAGCCAAGGTAACCTTTTACACCAACGACAGTCCATCATTCTAAAAATCTTCTCGATCTCGAAGATCCAGTCAGCAGCACCATCGGGATCATAACCCCCATGAAAAGTAGGTGGATGGTTCCTCTAGAACCGAGCAAGCCAATCCACCTCATGATGTTGGTTTAGGTTGCCAACAGCCTATGCCATAGCCATTAAGGCTTCAACAATCACACAATCATTCCTACCTCTTCTAGCCATTACTCTTTCTTTATTAAAGAAAAGGGTAAGCAAACATACTAAGTAAAGCAGAAAAATAAAGAATAAGACAAACAATCAAATTCAAGCAACACAATTCACTCAAACAGTCAATCAATCAATCAATCAATCAATCAATCAGATTAACACCTCAGCAGCAGAGTAAACTCATAACTCAAGGCCGGTGAACCGACCTGCTCTGATACCAACTAATGTGACACCCTTCTACCCCATACTCTTATATGTTTAATAAATTGAATTATGGAAAAGGCAACGTCCCACGATGGGTAAAAGGTTCACAAAACTCTCTTCCAAAAACCTCATTAGTTCGAAAACAACTTAGTTAAAACGAAATAAAACTCAATTATAATCCAACACTCATGCAACGGAATCTCCAAAGAAAATAAAATACTGAACATCCTACTTGCCGTGTAAGACATCCAAAATAGTTTACACCAAAAGCCTTCCTAACTACAAACATAATAAAAGACCCCCAAAATGATACACTGATGTCACAACTATCAGAGCATATTCCCTTTGATCAAATTCGACACCAATCGTGTCCTCATCAACACCTGTAAAAATAATATCCACAATATACGGTGAGGAAAAGAATACTACTCATACATACACATAGGAAGCTACCCTATCCTCACCCACATATAAATATCATCAACAATCATCATACCTCATACCAAAACATCCAATAATCCATCAAATAAGCACCATTCATAAATCAACATAAGGCTATTCATCTATCTCAACAAATAATCTCATACCATTATTCACCAAAGGAGTCATATGCTCACATAATACTCATTCATCATTAATACTCACAACATCATTTAATAACACAATATCATCATCAGATATAACACATATACATCCAACATGTATGCATCCAAACTCATTAACATCATCATATGACCCAATTCCATCGTTGAGTATTCCAATATATTATATGCACCAAAACTCATCATTATATAACTCAATTCCATCGTTGAGTATTACAATATATTATATGCACCAAAACTCATCATTATATAACTCAATTCCATCGTAGAGTATTCAAACTATCACATGCACCAATACTCATCTCATTATCTACCCAAAGATCATGACTTGGAACTCCACACAATGGGTGCACCTCGTCAATCACTCTAGTTATTACCAAGATAGTCTACCGGCATCACCACACAAACCGATAGGTCGTACCCCCTCATTGGGCCCGCACAACGACATTCGACCCTAGGTTGCACCCCCTCTATGGGCCAGTACAATCACTCCTAGGTTTCACCCCCTCTATGGGCCCGTGCATCGAACTCCCCATCTTGATCCCCTAAGTTGTACCCCCTCTATAGGCCCGCACAACACAGTTCACCTCCTAAAATGTACCCCCTCTATGGGCCCGCACAATTCAGGTCTCATCACACATGCTCAAGGCATCTCTCTTAAGTTGTACCCCCTCTATGGGCCCGCACAACTCAAGTAACATCATCATTTATTATATCGCATGTTCACCAACCACATGCATTCCAAATAACATCAATTACATAGCATGTTCACCAACCACATGCATTCCAAATAACATCAATTACATAACATGTTCACCAACCGCATGTATTCGGAATAACATCGTTCACATAGCATATTAACCAACCATATGCATTCCAAATAATCTCATTTATATAGCATATTAACCAACCATATGCATTCCAAATAACATCAATTACATAGCATATTAACCAACCATATGCATTCCAAATAACATCATTTACATAGCATATCAACCAACCATATGCATTCCAAAATAACATCAATTACATAGCATATCAACCAACCATATGCATTCCAAATAACATCAATTACATAGCATGTTCACCAACCACATGCATTCCAAATAACATCAATTACATAGCATGTTCACCAACCGCATGCATTCCAAATAACATCAATTACATAGCTTGTTAACCAACCACATGCATTCCAAATAACATCAATTACATAACATATTAACCAACCATATGCACTCCAAATAACATCATTTACATAGCATATTAACCAACCATATGCATTCCAAAACATCATCAAATATATAGCATAATCACCAACTATATGCATACCAAACCATTATCAAGCATATCAAGCATCATTGAGCACTTAGGCTCTCAAAGTCCACTCTGGTAATCGATTACCAACCTCCAGTAATCGATTCCCTGCAAACAAAGTCTCTGGTAATCGATTACAACCACCTTGTAATCGATTACCTGCGACCAAACACTCTGGTAATCGATTACAGCACCCCTGTAATCGATTACCTGCAAACAAACTCTCTGGTAATCGATTACCACAAACATGTAATCGATTACCATCAGCAAACAACATTTTTGGGTTGCCCAGAACACCCTGGTAATCGATTACCACACCTGGTAATCGATTACCCATGACGCAGATCGCAGATTTCATGATTTGTAACATCTCTAAACCATTCCAATCAATCTCTAATCAATCTTTTTCGAATAAACAACATTCATAAACATTAATATCATCCAAAACTCAACAGAACAACAATCTTTTTCAGATTATACAACCATTTCATCAAAATCCCCAAATTCTCAAATCCCTAATTCCCCTTTTCATAATTCTCAATATCATCTTTAATCTCACCCAATAAATCATCACTAGACATCCAATTAACCATAAATCAACAGTTTATAACATTCATTCTCAGTTATACATACATCAATACAAATTTATACTCTTAGGTTACTACCCAAGCACCCCTACATGCATATACAAGCAGCACCCTCTCCCCCACCGTACCTTGAAGTGAAGATCGAACAGCAAGGAAGACTCTTTCTTGGTTCTTGACGACCACTCTACAGCAACCTCCTCTTGAGACTTGGTTTCTCCCCTCCTTAGCGTTTCGGTCTCTGACGATTTGACGAATAAGGATTAGGGTGAACTGATAACCCCTCATTACTAAAATGCCTATATGGGCTTGGGCCCATCCTCAACCCCTTTATCTTCTTTTTAAATTGAAGTAGCTTTATGGATAAAACTAATAATAATATTGATCCTATTATTTATTCATCTTATTTAATTAATTATTTCCTCTACTTATTTATTTAATAATTAATATTTTACTTAACAAAATTTAGGATGTTACAACTTCTTCACCATTATTCTTCTTTTCAAGCTATGTTAATTAAGAAACAAATATTTATTAGAAGACTTATTTGTTTTACATATACAGAATAAAAACATACAAATTAACATATGTAAATACATTACCAATTTTGCACGAATTCTAGCAAAATTTATTGGTCCTGTACGGTGCACATACTTTTGCTTAGCCCTATTAATAGCATTTTTCTTGCTAATGTTCTGCATTATGGAGAAACAGAATAAAATTTATTAAACTATAAAATATAAACTTGAAGTTAATAAGACACATATATAATTATCTTACTTGAATTGTACTATTTCCCCAATAAGCCATCAGTTGCTTTAAATGAGTTTCAGGTATAGTCATGGGGCGATTCTTTAGCCTTTCCTTCAAAGTAGAGTATTTCTCATAATGCTTCTTCTTGACTTTGCTCTTGTAGCTTCTCCAAGCATCATTTATGCGAGAAAAAATACTGCTTTCTATCCTTTATCAGGAAAAATATATTTATCCTGCAAAAAGAAGACACCATAGTTATTATAACTTGTGATACATTTATAGGTATTCATTAAAATATCAATTTGTATTTGACATACATTCACATATTCCCATATTTCCTCCTTGTGGTTTTTAAGCAAAGATTTAAAGTTTGTATAAATCAAGGGACAAAACTCAGCATTCCTTGCTAAAGTGCCAAGAAAATAACTCAAGCCAAATACAATTTTATCATTGGGTCCAATGGGCTCTCCATCATTGTCTAAAATAACTTCTTCCCGATCTTTGGTAGGTCTTGAATGTATCTTTATGCAGCTTGTCGGTCCCCGTGTTCTTTTCTTACTCGACTCTATATTAACATTAAACATGTGTAAGATTACATAAAATATGAAACTTGACATATACATATCTGTACATACACACAAACAACACTCAGCAATATTAAAGATGAAAAAATTGACATGTATACTTATTGAGATAAAAAATTTCAGTTTCAATTGCATTACCATTTACTTCGCCATCTTCCTCTTGGTGTGTATTTTCTTCTTGTTCCATTGCATTTAATTCTTCATCACTTTCATCCCCAAGTTCTTCTTCTTCTTCTTCTTCTTCTTCAATAACATTTCCATTTTCTTTAAGAAACTCATCAATTAACATGGATTTGCATATTGGAACTTCTTTAGTCTTCTTTGTAACATTTGCATTATCATTTTCAGTCACTACCCTTTCAACTGGTTGTTGTGTTGCCCTTGATCTGTCACTTTCAACTACTAGCCCTTTCATAACCTTCTGATTTACCCTTAAACTTTCAACCATTACACTTTTCTTGGGTTGCTGTTTTGGCCTTGTACAGTCATCTTCAGCCAATGCCTTTTTCATAGTCTGTTGTTTTGGCCTTGCACAATCATTTTCACCCACTGCCTTTTTCATAGGCTGATGTTTTGGCCTTGCACAGTCATTTTCAGCCACTGCTCTTTTTTTAAGATGCTGATTTTCCCTTAAACCTTCAGTTTCAACTACTGTTCTTTTCATGGTTTGTTTAGTTGGCCCAGAAGTGCCATTTTCACCCGCTACCTTTTTTATGGGTTGCTGCCTTGCACTTGTCACTTCATATTGAGTCATTGCTTTTTGCATTGTTTGCAAGTTTGCCTTTGTTACATCATCTTGAGCCACCATCTTTATCATGGGCTGCCTATTTGGACTTTGAATCTGTTTGGATCTTTTGCCCTTTGGAACTTGAATTTGTCCATATCCTTTGCCCCGTGGTGCAGTAGTTTTCCCATGATTCCTTATTATATGTTCACGCTTCATTGAAAACTGTCTACGTAATTCCATGCTTGATCTTACTTGAGGTAGTTCAAAACTGGAAGTACACCGTTCGCGCTTGTCTTGATCCTTCACTACCAGAAAAGTTCCAAATACCGACGGAACTTAGAGATGGAATTTTTTCCGTCTCTAGTAGAGACGGAATCAGAGACGGATTTTATCAGGTCGAGACGAAACTAAATTAAAATTTTTTAGAGACGAAATCTAGAGACGGAATTTTCCGTCTCAGTTGATTTCCGTCTCTAAATACTTAAAATCATTTTAGAGACGGAATTTAGAGACGAAGGTAATCCGTGTCTGATAAATTTCGTCTCTAAATTACAAAATAATAACTTCAACAGTTTTGCTAGTTTCACAGACGGAAGTTTATCAGCTCAATAATATTCGTCTCTGATTCCGTCTCTAAGTGATCAATTTAATATTTAAAACTATTATATTTTAGAGACGGACATATTCTGTCTCTAATCCACACCATCCAACTACCATGCTTTCCTAAACTTTCACGGTCCAAATCTTCAGTCTACCTAAAACTATAATAAAGTAATTAAAATTAAAATCAGAAACAAAATTAAAATATAATAAATTAATTAATAATTAATAATAATAATAAAATAGAAATCTTGAAAAAGGTAATAGAGAGAAAAATACAAAGACCCTCACGTTCAGAACATAAGGCTGATCGGTTAGGGCTCAAAATTGAGGAAAGGGGGAATGGGGGGGCAGCAGCCAACAAAGGCGCTACCATGGCTGAGCGGTGCACGGCTCCTGACGACGGCGATACTGCAGTGGGGTTGCGACGAGGAATGGCACTGTGGTGACGATGCTCATACGTCGTGCGATAAGCTCTGCGCGATTGACGATGGCATTACGACTGGAGTTCTGGACTGTGCAGATCTATATATGGAAGGGGACAGCGGCGCGATGGCGCCGGTAACAGAGACAAGGGCGGTCGAGTACGCCGTGCATAGTAGTGGGGACCCTTCCTTTCTTCTTATTTTTGATCTGTTTGTTCTTTCTCATTCCTTTGAATTTTTTGGTTTTCAATAGGTGGTAGAGGAAACACTTAATAGTATATGGACTTTTCAGTAAGCTGAGTTTTCACCACAAAGCAACATTGACCAAGATTAGGTGAGTTTTCATGTCAATTTCTTTGAGTATGATCCGGTTTGGTAAATGTCTAACTCAGTGGATGATTTACTATGTATATGATTCCTGTCAACATTTGTTATGCTCAATCGGGCCTTAATTATGCTACAAGAGATTGAGCATGATGAGAAAGAGAGGAAGTATAGAAACAAGTCCAGGTGAACTATGTGTGTTGTTCATTTTAACTCAAAAGAGTTTTGTTAAATCCTGAGATTTGACTCATTTAAACAGAGGAAATGCATTTTAAAGGACAAAGTATAAGAATAGCCATTGGATTGAAAAATCAAGATTTAGATAGTGTCCCATAGGGAAATAATCCTTAAGGATAGTATCCTTGACACATTTTAAGCTACTAATTTTCTCCTATTTTGCCAACACTTCCATGATGTAAAAAGCACCAAAAAGTAGAAATACAACTCCACTCAACTACAGTGTTCATGGCCAAGGGGATAATAACACTCAACCATAGAATTTGCATAAAACATCACATTCCATCTCTATGTACTTACAGTAGTACATTTGCCTTTTGATAAATGCATACTGATGTATGCACAAACAGAAATGACTCATTTTTTGACAAGCAGTTCTCATCCATCCAATAAAAGTTGGACCAATTTTATATTTTTTTCCTGCATTGTTTGTATAGGTGTAAGATCAAAGTCAAATCCATAGATTTCTCTACAGTTTGCAGAAAAACATATAATGCATCTTCACTTCTTCACCTTGGAGCTTTATAAGTTGAAATATCCCATCCTTTCAAAAAATTGAGATAATAATTAGAACATAAATAGCATGTTACAAATGGTCTAAGCAGAACCTCTTTCGATGCTATAAGAGACCAAAAGGTTCATCAGCCAGTTAGTTCAATCTTCTTTGTCAGTTCTGTATGTATGCAGTGCTTTTGGATAATATAGTAAAAGACTAATATTCCAATTAACTTGCATGCATGATGCATTAACATGTATTTATTCTCTCACAGGGTATTAAAATTTAAAATCATGGTTGTATTTGAAGTCATGTTTCCAATGACATACAACTAGTATACTCTTTCTAAACTGATGTGTACGATGTCAAATTGAAAGAGCACTCCTCTCAAGTTTTCTCTGAACAAAGCCTCTCCTATGTGAGACTAACTGGGATATTAAGCATCAAGCATCTTGCTGATCTGAGTCAGTTACACAGGGAAGCCATTAAGATAGATATAACAGGAATTTGTATGTATGATACAATAAAATGATTATATAAATATTAGCAACATTGAATTTTTAGCTTTATTTTTTGTTTTATTTTTTGTTTTTAGTCCTTATTATTTTTGTTTTATTATAGTTTATGTTATTTTATTGTTTTTGGGTTTTGTAGCTAAGGCAACGTTTGGAGAGCAGAAGTGGTATTTCTTCAGTCTAAGAGACAGGAAGTATCCTAATGGTGTCAGGCCAAACAGGGCTGCAACTTCTGGGTATTGGAAGGCTACAGGTACTAATACGTCTGTGTTAACCTCTAATGGAACCCAGGAAGTTGGGGTGAAGAAAACTTTGTTTTTCTATAGAGGGAAACCACCAAGAGGTATCCTACTAGCTACTTAATTTCCCTTAATTTTATATATGGTTTAAATCAAACATTTTTCATATTAGATATTGATACGTATTTGAGATTAATTTTGTTTTTTTGGGTACGTATATAGTCGTTTGTTCTTCTTGGACTAGCTTTCCTTGATTTTAATGTTAATTAATGTATTATATATAACATAATATGACATGATTGTTAAATCTAACATTCCCTAATTTCAATGTTAATTAATGTATTATATATATAACATGACATGATTGTTTTAATTTGCTTTTTATTTTAGCTATGTTCCTGGACTAGCTTTCAGGAACCACCTTCCTTACCTGGAGCTGCAACAATTGGATCTTCTAAGACTAACATCCACGGAAATACAATCTCAATTCTTTCAAGTAATTAATTCATTTACTAAATTAAGTAAAGATATATATATAATATGTTTATATATGTTGTTGCTAAAGTAACTTATTTTATGCCTTTACAGGAAGCAAGGATTAAGGTAGGTTATATATTAATTGTTGAAAACCCTTTATATGTACTTAATTGTTTAATTTCCTCAAATTATAATGAAGAAGACAATATTTTTGGTTGCTCTCATTGGCAGAGTGCTATTTTCATGCGTGAGAGCGTGTGAATAAGGATTCACACCCGACTCCCTTATATTGGGTTTCTCCTTCTGGGTTTCTCCCTTATATTTTTCTTTTGGAGTTAGTAGCATGCCTATTTCCTAGTTGACCTGTTGTGAGGGCTACCTGTCACAGGTTTATGGATATGCTGGTTGTAGTGCAGAATGCATTGTTTCTTTCCATATTTTCCAATGATCTGCAATTTTGTACGCCAATTCTTTTAAAAGTGAGAGTAATCCAATTACCTTGAACTGGTTTATGAGCCAGTTTAGTTCAGTTCTTGACACATAACAGGTTGGTTTGCTTGGGTTTTGTTTTCCATGCTGAACTAAACTGTGACAAGGATGTAAGTTACTAGCCAAAATAAAACAAAAAAAAAAAAACCACCTCTAGGAACAATGGTGTTTTGCCCAAGCATGGTGTCTGTGTTTGCTAAGTTGCATTTTCCATTATTTTCTTCACTCACCAGTAGCCAACTATAGAGATGAGATGACAATATTGTAATTCCTACTCAGTTTTGTTTCAGTAATTGTTCCCCCTGAGCTGCTATATAAAGAAAGAACAAGAATTGTTGCATTTTTTGCAGAAAGGATTACCAGAAAGCCAACATGGATGGTATGTGATCTCACTGGCATTCGTATTATTTACTTCATTTTTGTTTGCTATTTGGCTATTGTCTAGCCAGACTAATTTTAGGTATATTAGATATTTTCTTCCGTACATAGTTTGCTATTTGCTTCTTACTTGTGGCCTAGTTTACGTTATCTCGGTAAGGTTATTAATTGAAGAGAGCAAACTATTTTAGTCATGATCTATTGTAACATGAGTTTGCTTATCTAGCTTTGCATGCCATTTAGACTGCTTCTAAGTAATCCCTATAAAAGGTATGGAAGGCACTTGCTTCTTTTTTCCTAACATTGCTTATTTGTGTTTCCTCTCTAATAAAATTATTGGTTTACCAATAATTTACCAAACTTCTTATCTTTTCTAAATAAATTTTTGGTTTCTAGATTGTAAGCCAATTAGTACTTAAATTAAATTAAAAAAAGGTTTCAAAACCAGTTTCAAAATAGGTTTAAAAACCGGTTCAAAAATTAGAGACAGAATATAGTGATGGTTATTTCTAAGCCATTTAGAGACGAAAATTTTAACCTTAGAGACGAAATTGAATCTATTCATTGGAGACGGGCAATAATTTCTGTCTCTGGTTAGAGATGGAAAATAAGTAAATCAGAGACGAAAAAATTCGGTCTCTGTTAGAGACGGAATCATTTTCACTTCAGAACGATATTATAGACGGATTTATCAAATGGTAGCGACGGACTGAAAAAATTCGTCTCTACTAAATTAGCTACGAGCAAATCAGCGACCACTCTGATTCCGTCTCTAACCTGCTCAGAGACGAAAAAAGTATCGTTTAGAAACGGAAAAATTCCGTCTCTATTTCTGATTTTTCTGGTAGTGCTTCATCTTTTGCTTCCTCTTTAAACTCTGTCAAATGAAGCACATGAATATTAACAAGAATAGAAACTGCAAAGTGGTATAGACTATGGAGTGAGTTGTGTGAGCATGAGTCATTCACATGATGATCTTCAATGACAGAAAGCATGGACAAAATTAATACCCCTAACCCTGCATGGAAAGAATTATTAAAATGAAGAAAGCATGGACAGATCCATCTTTAAGGCCTGAAATTCCAAGGCATGCTCATCCAAAGTGAGGTAGCCATTGACGTGTAAATGTGAGATTTGTCAAGTTAATATACCATCAGAGGCTATATGAAATGATTACTAATTTTATGAACCAAGAAAATTAGAAGCTTGTAAACTTCTGTCCTGCTTACAGTTTATTGTAAACTTCTGTCCTGATTACTAATTTTATTAAACTATAATGAATATTCCCATGGCTGAACACACATATTGGAAGAGAGAAAGCAAATTGTCAAAACAAAAGAAATGGGGGGGAATAGAAACTGTAAATTCAGATCCAGGGCTATCCATGGTGCAGTTTTTTGTGTAATTTATATCACTTGTAGTTTATGCCCATATGTAAGTACATTGATAATACAGCACCAACAAAGGGACCCAGAATAATATAATCATTTGATTGTAATCCATTCAGAGTTCAAACAGTAGTAGATTCAATGAAAAAATGACTGGCTGGAAAAATTGGTTAATCTCACCTGGGTAATAACACCGAAGTTGCCAAGTGTGATGTTTGGAATGAAGTAAGGAATGGAACCAACTTTCGCTCCCCGTGGTTTACCCAAACATCATAGCCTTTTAGAAAACCTTTCGATATTAAATGATCATAAACCACACATCTCCTTGCCCATAATATATTTTTACACTTTGCACAAGGGCATAAGATCTCATCTCCTTGAGGTCTTCCTTTATTGTAAGCAAAATCTAAAAATGACTCCACACCATCGATATACTCTGGGCTAAACCTTGGAAGTTTAGTCCACTCTTTGTCCACAACTATTGATCTAATACATAAAAAAATAAAAAAATATATATTATAAGTGATTATAAGTGGTATTTTAGGCATTTAAGTTGAGCATAATAACTCTATTTAGGGCAACCAAGTTTAGCACAAGTTTATTAATTCTCTTACTCTCTAAGAGAATTAAAGTATTGTGGTAGGAGATTGCAGTTAGTCAAATAAAAAGGTCACATTACCCCTTACCAAAGTACATAATTAAAAAAACAATAGAATAAAAATCAGAAGAGTTAGAAGTTTAACAAATTCATAGGCTTCTACATTGTTTCTACCTAAGCTATTTCGAGAATTAGTTCTACTACATCATATTTGAACCTCTCAGTAACTCAATCCTTGCCACTCACAAATATAAATATCTACTTAAAATGTGATATTAAAAAATAGCTTCCAAAAAATTAAATTTAAACAAAGTTAATATAATTGAAGCTAGATAACCAAAAAAAGAACGGAACATTTAACCAACCTCAAATTCAGCAACAAGGACTATTTCAAAATGTATTATGAGCTCTACAGGAGTAATTGTGTCAACCTTAGCTCCAAGTATAGCAATTGGAATATTGATACCTACACATAGAACCAATACTTAATTGTTAGAACATGTCATTGTTTTAAGAAATCAACTTTTGCTAGCTATTTCTAATTTGTCTTTATTAACTATTCACAAATGATAAGTGGAGAAATTTTCATAGAAAGAGCTACCATTTAAATAAAACCATTTTAGAATTAGATATACTAATAGAAAACTAGCAAATCCAATCAATAAGAGCATAAAGTAGAATATCGAGCCGATGTACAAAAAAATAGAATAACCATGACAATACCGTGAGCATGATCATGCCTATTTAGGAGCATCTATACCCTTATTGTTGCTTTCAATACTCTACCAAATTCCTATAATTTAACGAAATAGAACACTTAAAAGATACGAGTTAATTGCATTAAACTTGCTGCTTGTTCCAACTATTTTATAATTAAGTGAACCAAAAGCTTAATATAAAAAACCATATATAAGGTGAAAAACCAGCATGTAAAATATCATCAATTAACTGAATCAAAAGCTTTACAATTACTTTTATAGGATTAGGGGGTCAAGAAACAACCAATGACAGCACACCAGCTCAATAAAATCAATCAGTTGATTAATGTGCTGCATAGTGTGCCTTGAGTGACAACTATTAAATAATAAATTTAAAAAAATATATAGAATGACACTGATCTGCAATTTTAAACACAACTTGAAGCATTTTGTTAGAGTGAATATTAACTAAGAGGCATTTTGTTTCAAAGTTAACTTTTGTTAGAGTGAATATAAACTAAGAGGCATTTTGTTTCAAAGTTAACTTCAAAGTTATCTGGGAAATTGGAAAACAACACAGACTATAGTAGACTACTTGTTTCAGCATAGTCATGCAAGTACTAAATTTCCACCTCTTTCATAATAATGAAGTTCGCATATAAAATTAGTAATCAATGCTTTCCTGCGAAGATTCAGCTTTTAATACAAAATGATTGACTAATCTCACCTTTCCAAACCTTTGATCAGGAACTCTGAAGCTAAGAATGGTCTTGAGGCCAGGGGCAGGCTCATTAACAGTGACAGTTATGAAGAGCTGGAATGCATAATCTAACTTTAGTCAAATAGATACAATAGAATGGATCTTATATGAGTATCTTAATAAGAAAAAAGCAATTTGACATTGATTGACATAGATACAATAGCATGTGATTCTAGTTCAATGTAATGAAAATTAAAGGAGGTGGGATGGGTGCTACTATGATACTTGCAGGGATGGAACAAGAGGCCTTCACAACTGCTGAGGGTACATTTCTAGTAGGCTGGTCAGAAGATGGATACAGGTAACTTCTTATGTCTACTGTCATCCATAATTTTAAAGGAAAGGAACAATTAGAATCACATAAAATATGTAGGGTAGACATGCTACTTTTTCCTCAATGAAGACAACCTCAAGTGTGAAGAATACAACATTACAATAAGGTTTCAATATATCAGAGAATTCAGAATCATTTGAGGTTTAACTTGTGACTTGTCCAAAGTTTTGATGAACCTATGAAACACAATATTCCATTCCTTGCATCCTTTCCTTACAATATAATTTACCTTCTCTTTTTAATATATTAATTTTTTTATGGACCAGTGTAATTGAGAGACAGATTTGTTTTGAAATAATGATCAAACTCTTTTCCACAGCAGAACAGAACACTTGGTTTTATTATATAAAATTGAAAGCCAAGCCTGAAGCAAACCGAGATTGTGTTCATTATAAAAAATTGAAAACCAATCATGAAGAAATTGAACAGAGCTTGTGTTCATTTGCGTACAATACATTCTTCAAAATATAAATAGACAATACCAATCAAAGTTATTCAATATATTGATTTAACTATTAGGTTGTAAATTTTAATCCAATCTGAGAAATTCATAGAATAGACGAGACCTTTATTGCTAAAGATTAACAGAAACAAAAAACATTTCACAGTAAATATTAGTGTGACAAAGAACATTTCACAACAAGTATTAATGTAAGGATAGAACAGAGCAAAGGTTATATACTTAATTGCTAAAGAGATCGAGGGTCGAATAGATTAGGATGGAACAGATTATAATAAGAGGGAAACAGAGCAAAGATTAGGTACTTACTTGCTAAAGTGAGGGTCGACTATGGAGGGCGAGGTAGGGATAGGTACGGTGACGCCGTTGGAGACCCGGCCGAGGCCTTCTCTTTGCCTTAATCGCCGATCAATTAGGGATTCTTTTCCTTCCTCACATCGTCGATTAATCAGCAAACCCTAAACCCTTAGAAGCCTTCGCTGACTTTGTTCCTTCCTTGCGCACCTCGTTCTCCTTCTTCGTGTTATAAAGGAGAAAATATGGAGAGGGACGAACAAGAAAATACGAAGAGGATTGAAATTTGGGGGCTGGAAATCAATATTGGGGTTGAGAAAATACGAATGAGAAAACGTGCGAATGGGGTTTTGGAAATCAATGGTTTTGGAAATCAATAGCTAGGAAGTTTTACAAAATTTTATTTTATTGAATTCTCGCTAAAATATCCCGGTTTATAATTCCCTTTGTCCACGGTTTAATTGCTAAATTTTATAAACCACACTCATTTAAACGTGGTTATATATAACTACAATTCAATAAACGTGGTTTATTTATCATCCACAGTTTTTACAGTGTGGCCTAATATAAATAGACCACGGTTTAATATTTCATTTTTAAAATTGGGGGAAATCATATATTAATTTGCCTACATGCATAAAACTGTGGCCTATGTCATGTTTAAGCCACAGTTTTTTACCCGTGGGGAAGAAAACCGTGGCCTAAAGTCAAAAATGTTGTAGTGCTTCCTCTCCTGCACATGAAGCTGGAACACCCTGCACAACCAGAATATATCCCCGAAACGTGGGGTGAGACTACAGTCTCAGTGAGCAAAGCATGCAACAAGCAGTGTGGAGAGGCAATCATATGAGATGCAACACAGAATACAAGTCAACATAAAATTCATAAATCATTCTAATTCCTTTACATAGTGAAAACTTCTCTTAGCTCAATAAAAGAATATATGTAAATACACTCAGGATAACTATGCAACAAGATACATCATATAGTACACTCACTGTTGTGCCCAGCAGGCATGATCTTCTCACTTTAACTGGAGTTAGAACTGAGCTCAGACTACGGGGAACGTCTTCCCCGGGGACGAATCCCACCCATTACTGGATCGAAGTAAAGTTTTCAAACAAAGGCTTATTTTAACTCACGGCCAAAGTCGACTTATATTAACTCACGGCTGAAGTCGACTTATATTAACTCACGGCCGAAGCCGGCTTAGTTATTCTGGTCCGAAGCCAAATTCATTTTCTAGTTAAAAAATACTTTTGCATGATTTAAGCTGAAACTTGGAAAACCATGAACAACCAACAGATAATATTCTCAATCAACCATACATCATGTATACTCAACAACTTGCTAAAACATCATAAAACTTCAAGAATCATCGGTAAAATCACCTAATAACAGTTGTTCCCACAAAATCCCAAAACCCCCCAAAATACTCTAACTTAGGGTTCCATATACAAGCTCATACACAACTCATATCATGCATGTCATCTAATCCAACAATAAATCAACATCCACAACCAAAAGAAAGAGGAAAAGGGAGAATAGGGGTCATAAGAGGAGCGTTCACATGATGAAGTGAGAGTGTGTGAGCTCCACTCACCTTAAACGGAAGAACAAAGGAGGAGGAGGAGGAAGATGTTGGAGATCCAAGCTAGGAGATGGTGGAAGATTGCCTCTACCCAAGCATTCTCTTTCTTTCTCACTCTTTCTCTCTAGAAATCTCTCTCCCTCTCTCTAAAACTGAAAGGAATAAGGAAGGAATGGGGGAGAAATTCCTAAATCTGTGTTTTAAACAACCAGACGCGTTCCTGCGCTCAGGCTGTGCTCTAAGCGCAGTTGGAGCGCAAGAAACCCCTTTCCTACGCTAAGGTTGCGCTCGGAGCGCAGCTCGAGCTGAATTTCCTCAATTTCTCTCTGTTTTCTGCACTTAGACTGCACTCCGAGCGTAGCTTGAGCTAGGAAAACAGATTGGAATTCTTCTGTTTCTCGACAACTTTCTTGCCTGAGCAAGAATGCGTCTGTTTGGGGTGTAAACAAGCTCGAAATACTATCGTATAGAATATCAAACTGAAGCCTCGGATCTTAGATTTCTAATCCAAGTGAAATCACCTCAATTAGACACCTACAACTCTAGATATTTGCAATTTAGTGCACCAAGGTCATTAGGCTTAAAGCCCGAAATTAAGCAACAACCTTGGTTTTTGCCCCTCTTTGATTCCAATTCAAATCTCTCCTTCTCAAACCTAATTCCTCTCCTCCAAAACCTTCTTCTAACTTAGTTCTTCTCATCCAAACGCTTCCTCACTCTAATTCTTAATAAATCAATTCCATTGACCACAAAGCTTATTCTTCCACACTTAATGGCTAAGATCTAGGATGTTGCTCTTCTCCTTAACTCTTTCTCCTGACCCTTCCTTTCAACTTAATTCTTCTTTAGCCAAACTCATTTCTTTACCCTTAACCACTATATTCTCTCTGACCCAGGGTGTGATTCCTTCTAGGTTCGACCTACAGTTGATTGGCTTAACTTTTGGTCCCTCTTCTAAGCTCTTTTAAAACACATGGTTCCAAATGGATTTGCCTAATTTCTTGTCTGAAATCACACTTAACCTCCGAATTCTCATCCCGCTTCTAACTTCCCTATCTTGGCTAGGTTCACCACCTAAGGTTTTCTTATGTTTCCTAGGTTCCAGTTTCTGGGATGTTACATCTCCATTATAAGGGATAAAGGAAATTAAATGATAAATCATGTCAATTTTAATTACTATATAAGGAGAGTAAGTGGAGAGATTATTGCAAGTTGAGAAAGTGAAAGGGTGTAAGATTGAAATGGTGACACGTAGGATAAAATAGTAAGGTGGCAACAATAGTGTAAAAATGGCAACGCCATATTTCGCGATTCAGTTTTAATATATGATAATAGATAGATAATAGATGTCCAATTAGGAAGGACAATCATACATATGACAGTAAAAATTAGCATCAAAATAAAATTGCAATATTCGCCAAATCAAGAAGTAGACAATAATTACAAATAATGAAGGCGTTTTTGTCTGATTCCTCCACTTAGAGGGTAAATTACAAAGGTATAGAGCAATTGAGAAAGAGTAATTCGTAGACCAAAAAAAGAATTTTGATGTTGCAATTTTATTTCTTATATTTTGAGACATGTATGAGTTTGAGACATGAAGTAATGATGAAATAATGCATGCACTATTTTTGTCAGTTATAATAGAAGGAAGGGAAAGAAATTGAGAAATAGTGGAAAATGAATGAGTTTGAGACATGGAGTAATGGTAAAATAATGCATAGAATTTAAAATGATTACATAGTTGCTAATTATTATGCAATTGATGATTGTGGAAGATTTAAATAAGAGAAATATTTGTAAGAGTATTTGATTTATGTGTATATTTAATAATATATTATATTAATGATGAAGATAAGATTTTAATATGGCTTAAATATGTATTTGGTACCTATGAAATTAACGAATTTTGTGCTTAGTCCCTACTAAAATTCACCTAAATGTGATCCCTCATTAATTTTCCGTTACCAATTTTAGTCTCTCACGTTAAGTATCTGCTGTTAAGTGATGACGTGGCACTTTACCCATCACAATCCCTGCTCGGATAGCTCGAATTGCTCAGATTGCTAGGCCTGCTCGGATTGTACCTACTCGAATTGTACCTACTCGGATTACTCCTTTATTCACGTTTATTGAAGAATTCGAGTAATCTGAGCATGTACAATCCAAGCTATCCGACCAATCCGAGCAGAGAGTAGGATGGGTAAAATGTCATGTCATCACTTAACAACAGGTACTAAACAGGAGGGACTAAAATTGGTAACGGAAAATTAATGAGTGATTAAACTTAGGTGAAAAATTTAGTAAGGACTAAACACAAAATTCGCTAATTTATAGGGACCAAAAAATATTTAAGCCTTTTAATATTAATTAATTTATGTAAGATCGAAATAAGTGACATGATTAGAAAGTAAAGTTAAGTTATTTAATGAAGGATACCTTGTTTGGAAAGTAATCTTGCCTGTTGATAAAAAGTCAAAACGATTTGGAAAGTGATCCCCAAGTTGGAAGGACCATTTGAAGTTGAGAAAGTATTTTCGAACAATGCGTATTCGATTAGAAAAATAACCGGTGATAATCAAATTCTAAGCATAAACGGAAAATACTTAAAGAGATATGAACCAACCATGCATGAAGTGAAGATTGTTTAGACATTAAATTCGATGGTGACTCTAAAGCACCAACCAAAGATTGTTCAAAATGTCAAGTTAATAAACAACAAGAAACTTTAAAAGGGAGTCTTTCATAGGTCCAAACATTTGCTGTAGATCTTTATATTGTTGCAGTAAGACTCCACCTCTCTTGTCAATATTAGCCAATAACTCATTCGATTTGACTAGCTCACTTGAAACATATTTGACAGAGGTGAGTAGTTTGACTTTCTTGGTTTCGACCTTCGACATGGAAGTCTTGCAAGTGTTTTCTTCTGCCACTAGAAGTGCATCATCAGACTTCAATTGCTGAATTTGATCTTCAATCTTCTTTCTTTTATCAGCAATAATTGTCAGTTGGGCTGAAAAGTTCCATAGATTCTCATTATACTTGGACACTTTGCTCGAGAGTCCTTCAATTTCTCCAACATATTCTCATTATCCGCCCTCACTTCAGAAGCATTCTCAGAATTTGCTCAATGCTTCTTCAAAATAGCCATTGCCTTGGTATAAAGATTCTTGAAAGAATTAAGCCCAGTCAATTCTTGCGCAGATAGGTTGGCTTCTCGAGCATACAAGGCCTTAAGTCTCTTTTCAACTCTGTATTGAATTTCGATGTCTCTTGCAAGGGATTCGAAGAAGTCATCTATGAAAATCAGGTTCCTTAAACCTTCCAATTGATCTTCTATAGACTCAGTTGATGGTTGACAAGATCTCAAGTCTGAGTATGCAGAAGACATGGAACCTTCACCAATCAGGAGGTCAAGAACAGCAAAAGGATTTTCATCTAGTACATTTAGACACTCCTTAAGACTTGAGGGTGCAGGAGACTTGTTCAAAGTGCTAGGAGCTACTTCTGAAGTTTGTTGGATAGGTTGTGGGGTTGAAGTCATCTCACTTTGGATTTTAGATTGATCTATAGAAATGGTCTCTTCCTGAGGTTGAGGTTGGATAGGAGGTTTAGTTGTTTGATCCTTAGGAGCATCTTGTTGAGTCTCAATATAACTTAAGTATTCAATTTAACTCAAGACTCATTACCCTTAGTTTTAATGATTAACAAATTTGATTGTACAAGAAACAGATACTACTGGGAAAGGTAGTTTGTCTTTGATGTTTCAGGAACTCTTAAAAGAACATATCTACAAAGTCGAAACATCTACCCAAAAGGATTGATCAATCTATTGAAGATTTTAAGCAGTTAGCTGAAAAATGATCAACCTGTTGAAATGCATAAAACTTCCAGAAGTATGTGTGTGTACTGAATCTGCACTTACTGAAGTCCATGTACCTGCTGAACAAATACTATATGAATCATCATTTGATGACGTGGCAACATGAGCACATGAAGAACTCTCTGAAGTGTTTGGACTCTACTGAAGAATTAATCAACCTTCTGAAGAGCTGCGTCATCACAGTTGCTAAAAAGACTTTTTGCAGACGTTCAACGTAAAATATGCCAAAGTCAGAAGACATTCTGCACAATAGATTTAAAGGTCTCTAAACGTCTTCTACAAAACGTCTATGACAAGGAAGCTTATAAAAGTTCTCTCTGCTCTTACTGAAACATGGTACATGAAAAAGAACTTTTGTGCCTGCTGTGTGTCAAACGGTACAGTCTCACCTACTCTGTTAAAGTCAAGAGGCTATCAAAAGCTACACGCTATCTCTCAACGGTAACCTTAAACGGTTACATTTCAAGCCTCTATAAATAGCTTAATTCCAAGACTTTAAAAAGTGTCGTCCATATCCTCAAAAAGATATATTCTGAAACCGCTGACCAACTAGAGAGAAAGGGGCCATTCAAAAGAAAAAGATCAAGAAAGTATGAAAAACTAGAGAAGCCCGTCAGAAAGAAGAGAAGAGAAGAGATAAAACTTAGCAAAAAGAGTGAATTGGCCGAGTCAAAAGAAGATACATTCCAAGCCAAACACTCTACTATTTTCTCATTTCCTTGTACTTAGAATTCATTTTATGTATCCTGAGTTATACTCAGTATTCCCTTTGTACAAGAAGAACCAAAGTTTAAGTTTCTCAGAAACTTAAAACTTGGCTTAAATTTGTAAACACTGTTAAAGTGTCTGAGAGCCTGGAGATGCTTGGTGGAAGAAAGAATACTCGCTGAGCCTGGAGAGGCTTGACTGTAAAAGAATACTCCCTGAGCCTGGAGAGGCTTGACTGTAAAAGAATACTGCATGAGTTGCTTGCAGAGGCAGTTGAGAACAAAGAATACTTGTTTCAGCCTGGAGAGGCTGGGTGAACAAAGAATATACTGCATGAGTTACCTGGAGAGGCAGTTGAGAACAAAGAGTACTTGTCGGGCCTGGAGATGCCAGGTGTGAAAATAATACTCAGTGTAATCTTGCGGGATTAGTGGAAAATCCAGTGGTGGTTTGCCCTGGGACTGGACGTAGCTCACTGGGTTAGTGGGTGAACCAGTATAAATTCCTTGTGTTATTTTCTCTCTACCCTTATCTTTTTACTTTTCGTTGTTATCTGTTTAAACTAACCAAGGAGGGATAAAGAAAAATTGTTTTATGAATCAGAGCAGAAAAACAATCTTTTCTTTAAGAGAAAATAATTTCGAAAAGGCTTTCACTCAACCTTCTGAGTTGCATCAGCAAGATGCTGAACTTCCAGTTTCGGAAGGTTGACAAAATATTTTCATATTAGCTTTGCTTGTTTTTAAAGGTTTTCCAGAAAATATGTAAAGATTTTAAAACACTATTTAACCCCCCCCTTCTAGTGTTTCCTGTGGTTCTAACAGTTGGTATCAGAGCTTAACCTCGGGTTAAGCACCTAACTAATGCGAAGGAAGAAGATCCATATGGAAACCTAAACAAGCTCTGGAAAGAACTTATGAAGATGACCAACAGAAGCAACAAGTATCTCTCCTGATATTCCTAACAAGGGAAGAAAAGCTCCAAAGATAACCAAAGAAGAATGGATAAGTGGAGAATTAAATGGAAAGAAGGTGTACATGCTGAAGGCTCTAAGCACAAAGGGTAATCTTCACCTATTCAGAAAGCCATGTTGAGTCTCAATCTTAAAATGGATTCCATATTTTATGGTAACATCTTTCTTATCTCAGACTCTCTAAAAATATATGCATATTTGTGTACTTTTTGAAATAACTCTGTGATTATCTTGCTGAATCTTGTAATTGCTAAAAAAAATTAGTTTTTGAAAATAATTATTTTTACCAAGAAAAGCTTTAAGCTCAACCGTTTTGGAAAATATCGTGAACTGGCTCTTGGTAACTGATGGCTCTTCAACTATCCACTCCATGATGCACGATTGCACGACTCTCTATGACTGCGCATTTAGTAATCGTTGTGATCATTAATGATGGTGGGTATATTTATAGAAGTTGAGAGTTCAACATTAAAACTATTTCTCTCTGCAATCAGAAAAGTTCTTCGTATCTAAGAGAACTTCCTCTCTCTCTCCAAGAACTTCAAGAGTTTCACAAGTCCTAAGCATCCACATCAATGGTTGTTGAATCTATTGCCTCATGGGCCCCTGCTCCAACTCCCTGTGATGAACGAATCATTCCCACTAAGGTGGTTAACCTCTCTGAGTTTGATGAGGCTGGATACAACATCTCTGAGTACTTTGATGCAATAGGATGGACCCCATTTTTCAACAATATCTCCTCTCCATGGCATGAAGAGAGTGTTCTAGAATTCTGGAACAACACTGAAGTTATTTCAGATGACCACTATACAGGAATCAAAACTACTGTAATGGGCAGATCATTCTTTGTGGACTGCAAACTACTGGAGGAGGTAATTGGTGTTCCAGCCAGAGGAGAACTTGCCTGTCAAAACTGGGAAGCCCATCATGGAGGGTTTCTAGTATTTGATCAAATGCTGTTCGGGGGGAGACGTTTTCCTCCCATCAAGAATTCCCATCTTCTGGAAACCCCCAGAGTTCTTCTTGCTGTTCTTAACTGTTGTATCCTTCCAAAAGGAAGTGATAATATAAAAGAACTTGAAAGGTTTGTGGTGGGGCACTTGCTAATGAAGAAGAGGATCAACCTACCATGGGTCCTTCTCTACCAGATGATGTTCAGAAAAGAGTTGGATTTTGAGGACCTCTTCCCCCACAATACCCTAATTATGAAGATTCTAATTCATAAAGGCTTTCCTATAAACGGACTTTGTGATCAAGTGCCTCCTTCCTTCTTCACTCCTGCTAATTATGAACAGATGAAGGGTATAATCTCTGAGAAGGTAGAAGTAAAGGAAGACGTGGCTGGGACTTCTGAAAACCCTTTGGTATCGCCTCCGGTCAGAAGAAGAAGAACTAGAGTCTCACTTTCTCTTGGCGCTCATGGAAGGATAAGAAAGATGGTTGGGGCTCATAACTTGAGAAGGCTGCATGATCGTGTCGATCGATTAGCAACAAAGCTGAAGGAAACTCAAAAGGAGTTACTGAAGCTGAAGGCAAAGAAGGATGGTGGCAATGTTGCTGAGACTAAACCTGCTGATAGTCATTAATACTTCAAAGAACCACATAAAATTTTTTTACTCTTTAAAATTCGTGTTTAAACTTATGTTTTCTATGGAATGAATGAACTTCTCGACTTCTTTAAAATCCTCTCTCTGTGTGTGTTGTTTAATGTTGCATTCTTTTAATTCGTTGAATCATCGTTTGAACCCTTTTAAATGATGACAAAGGGGGAGAAATATAACTAACAATGTGCTGAAAGAAAAAATGTTTCTCTCAGGGGGAGTTTCAATTTCATTCATTCAAGTATCTGAATGAGGGGGAGAATAATCTCTTTTCAAATATTAAAAATAATCCCTTCAGATAGTTGTTAGTCATATCAAATTTGTCATCATTAAAAAGGGGGAGAATGTTGAGTCTCAATATAAATTACGTATTCAATGTAACTCAAGACTCATTACCCTTAGTTTTAATGATTAACAACTTTGATTGTACAAGAAACAGATACTATTGAGAAAGGTAGTTTGTCTTTGATGTTTTATGAACTCTTAAAAGAACATATCTACAAAGTCAAAACATCTACCCAAAAGGATTGATCAATCTAATGAAGATTTTAAACAACTAGCTGAAAAATGATCAACTTGTTGAAACGCATAAAACTTCCAGAAGTATGTGTGTGTACTGAATCTGCACTTACCGAAGTCCATGTACCTGCTAAACAAATACTATCTGAATCATCATTTGATGACGTGGCAACATGAACACATGAAGAACTCTCTGAAGTGTTTGGACTCTACTGAAGAATTGATCAACCTACTGAAGAGTTGCGTCATCTGAGTTGCTAAAAAGACTTTCTGAAGACGTTCAACGTAAAATATGCCAAAGTCAGAAGACATTCTGCACAATAGATTTAAAGGTCTCTAAACGTCTTCTGCAAAACGTCTACGACAAGGAAGCTTATAAAAGTTCTCTCTGCGCTTACTGAAACATGGTACATGAAAAAGAACTTTTGTGTCGGCTGTGTGTCAAAACGGTACAGTCTCTGCACACCTACTCTGTTAAAGTCAAGAGGCTACCAAAAGCTACACGCTATTTCTCAACGGTAACCTTCAACTAGGGCTGTGCAAAAAAACCAAATATCATAAACCAACCCATTATTAAACCAGTACCACACTACAAAAAAGTCCATTTCACTAAAACTAATATTTGAACTGGCCCATTTTAATTAAAAAAGCCCAATTCAGTTTTAACCCAATAAACAAGTTTGGGTACCTGGTTTTTGACCTTGTTTTAGTTAAAATTGATACAAAGAATAAAGGAAAGCTAGTTGATACTCGACGGGGATGAACGGGCTGCTGAAGAAGTAAAATTACAAAGAATAAAGGGGCTTCCATGAAGGAAAGATTGGAAACACTTTACCTATGATAAAACCACGATCTATCGCTCTGTTCATGGCCCATCCACCAATGCCTAAAACTATGACATACATGCAGAAGTTCAGCCCCAAAAGAAGCATTGCAATTGGCTCGTTTGCCATCTCTGTGTTGTGTGGTTTTGGACAAGGAAAAAGCTAGTTGGAACAAATAGAAAAAGCTCGTTTTCCATCTCTATTTAAGTGTAGTATTTTATTAAGTGTAGTATTTTTTATTTAATCTCAAATACTCTACAAACAACTCTGCAAACTTTTGTGCATAATAGTGCCGATAACAGCTAAATAGAGAGGTAAGAGCCTTTTCTTTGGTTTTCTATATAACCTTCCTTGATAAGGTTATTGTTATTGCTTTACCTTTTCATTTTATTCATTTGTATGTGTTTTGGATATATGTAATCACCAATGGCACTGTTGTAGTAGTTGACAATAATTTCAAACATTTGTGAGGTTATCAATTAGGATATCCCTCCTGAAATATTTGTTTACTACTCGTTGATGAGAAGCAGTTCATGCAGGAAGCAAATTCAACAAAAATGAGATGATATTGAAGGGGATAAAGATAGTTAGAAGTTGCCATAAAACTGGTTTAAAATTGGTTTCTTTCATAAAACTGGAAAAAAACTATTTTTTTTCACTAAAATGGTTCAAAATTATTTTTCCCATAAAACCAGTTTTTATTCATAAACCGGTTTAAAACTGGTTTTTATTCATAAACCGGTTTAAAAACTGGTTTAAAATCGGTTCGATTTAAAATTGGTTCGAAACTGGTTTAGTTAAAAACCAAACTGGTTTAACATTAAAAATTTGACCCATATAACTGGTTTATATTTGGAAGTGGTTTGGGTTTTAAAAAAACTGCCCCATGCACACCCCTACCTTCAACGATTACATTTCAAGCCTCTATAAATAGTTTCATTCCAAGACTTTAAAAAGTGTCGGCCATATCCTCAAAAAGATATATTCTGAAACCGTTGACCAACTAGAGAGAAAGGGGCCATTCAAAAGAAAAAGATCAAGAAAGTATGAAAAACTAAAGAAGCCAATCAGAAAGAAAGAAGAGAAGAGAAGAGATAAAACTTAGCAAAAAGAGTGAATCGGCCAAGTCAAAAGAAGATACATTCCAAGCCAAACACTCTACTATTTTCTCATTTCCTTGTACTTAGAATTCATTTTATGTATCCTGAGTTATACTCAGTAATCCCTTTGTACAATAAGAACCGAAGTTTAAGTTTCTCAGAAACTTAAAACTTGGCGTAAATTTGTAAACATTGTTAAAGTGTTTGAGAGCCTGGAGAGGCTTGACTGTAAAAGAATACTGCATGAGTTGCCTGCAGAGGCAGTTGAGAACAAAGAATACTTGTTTTAGCCTGGAGAGGCTGGGTGAACAAAGAATACTGCATGAGTTGCCTGCAGAGGCAGTTGAGAACAAAGAATACTTGTCGAGCCTGGAGATTTTTCTATGTTATAAAACAAAGAAAAATAGCGTTTGAAAGTAGAAAAGGGATTTTTCTTCCAACAAAGGGGAGTGTAGAAGGACAATCGAAATCCTTCAATCGAATTCGAAAGCTTAGAATTTTTGGGCTTAGCACTTGTAAAATTCTTTTCAAAAATAGCATTAAGCCATAGTTGAAGAAGCCAAAAAGGACCACTTAAAACCTTAATGGATTCAGTTTTCCTCAAGGCTGCCACAACCTCATTCAAACAGTCATAGAGGCTAGCCAGAAGGAAACGACTAAAGTTATTCTTCACCTTATTTTGGTATAAAGCAATAGCCAAGCTAAGGGGAGATTTTGGGATTTGAAGAGAACGAGAACAAAAGACAAAAGCAGATAGCCACATCATGAGAAAGGCTATGTGTTCAGTTTTTGAAACTGGGCCAATAACTTTGTTGTTGTTTTAAATGAAATGAGAATGAGTGAATTTGTTCCAATTTGGTTCTGAGTCTTTGTCAATGGTGAAATTGGAAGGAAGGAAAATATCACCACCAGGTTTGACTCCAGTTATAGCAGCTAAGTCAAAAAGGGTTGGTGAAATCATGCCATAAGGAAGATAAAAAGTATGGGTGGTTCGATCCCAGAAGAAACAATAAGTCATCTGAAGGACAGGTATTCTTTGTAACCAGATTAACCAGTTGATATAAGCATCCTTTTTGACAAGGGGTCCAGTTTGAAAAATGGAAGGCATGGAATTCAAAAAGTCAGTTCAAATAGGCTCTTGAAAAGCTAAGATTCTTTCTTCAGCAATCGAAGGAAAGAAGGTATATTTTTCGAGCCTAGGTGGTCGAAAATGAGGACCTAGGAAGCAAAAATCTTTGTTCTTAATAGAGAAAGGAATGAGAACCTAATTTCTCCATATAGGAAGACGTTCAGTATCTTTCTCGGGCTCAGGAATAAAGTTTTTGTTGTTCATGGCTATCAGCTTTCCATTTGAAAACGCCTTAGGGATTGGCTCAGAATGACCAGAGACGTCTTGAGAAGCCGTTGAAAATTCCTGTAACCAATCGTAAGTTTAATCTGGAAAAGTTAATGAGAGAAAACTTCATGTAAGTTGAAAAGATGAAGTTTAAAAAATCAGAACAACAAGGATGAAGGATTTTCCTTTTTCTTCAACAGAAAGATGTTCATTTAAAAAACTCAAGACAATGTGTGATCAAAAGACACATTCTTATTACAAGAATCAAAGATTAAGGTTAAAAAATCTAAGCTTTCTTGGAGAGGAAAGAGAAACTGTCAGACTCTTTAAAGAGAAAACTCTTCTGACAACGTGATGAAAAGGCTAATGCAAGTGAATAATAAAGTGATTAATTACCTTGAGACAATGTTGATTTAAGCACAAAGA
Organism: Sesbania bispinosa; assembly: GCA_026901365.1. Taxonomy (NCBI): domain Eukaryota; kingdom Viridiplantae; phylum Streptophyta; class Magnoliopsida; order Fabales; family Fabaceae; genus Sesbania; species Sesbania bispinosa. The sequence continues at coordinate 147,505 of QLOH01000226.1, read as the reverse complement.
TTGAAGCAGAAATGGCGAAATGGGAGGCTTGAAGAGGTACTGCACAAGAAGAAGAACAGTTCGAGGAGAGAGAAGACAGAGGCACGAGCAGTTTGCGATAATACTTGGTGAAGAAGTGAAGCTCTAAGGTCAGTAACTAATGTATTTATATACTTGAGTAAGTGGAGAGTCAGTTACCTGAAAAATGGGAACTACCCATTTGAAAAATGGCACGCAGAGGAAGCCATTTAATAAATAAATGACAAATGGGTATATGTTCATTTTGTATTCTGAGCCAATAGAATGCAAGGAAGTCGAAAGGTTTGCTAATGGAAAATAATATTATATAAGCTTCCTTCATTTTATTAAAATATTTGTTTCTACTGAAGTTGATGTGTTCCTCGAAACTAATATTTTAAGGGGGCATCTGTTAGGTGAAACTCACAAATTTTGCTAAGTTATATTGGATCAGTATCTTCAAATTCGAGGTATACAAAGAGGACTCGAAAGGTCTGTTAGGAATCGAAACACATTATAACTTAGCGAAATTTGAAGAGTTTTAGTATTCTGAATTCGAAATTTGAGGCATTGTTCTATACACATTTGAAAGGAATACAGATATTTGATTAAGTGCTTATTCGAATTCGAAATGTCTTTTGAAGGCATGAAAGAAAGAAAAGGGAGTTTTATGAGTCTGTTCATTTATTGAATATAGAATCTGAAGATAAGAAAGATGAAGAAGATATGTCTTTTATTCATGTACAGAGACCATTCGAATTTCATAAAAGAGTTCGAATGAAATACATAGAAAATACATAAAGGTACATGAAAATAAAAAACTATCCTAAGTCTTCAAAAAACTTGACTCATGCCTTCTTGGATCTTTGGGAACTTTGACTCCTGCCTCCCTGTTCTTCATTTTGGGCCGTCTCTTCTTCCTCCTTTCCCCCACAAGCTTTGATTGAACCAACAGGGCAAAGACATTATGCTGACTTGATTAAGAAACCCTTGGTGCATGGGGAAGGAGTAAATGGAATTCATTTACTAAGTAAATGAATCTTTGATTGGCTAATACGTTCGACCTAAAAGGAAATTTCTAAAGAAGGTTGAAAAAGCCTATGACTTTGGCTATTCCGTCGACCTCTTCCCCAATGAATTCATCGAAGATCAGTTCGAACATAATAGCCAAAGAGAGAGGATTTTCCATAGTAAAAAGAAGGGAAGAATGAAGAAGAATTTGAAATCCACACGTATTTATAGTGAGAAAGTTGGACGGTGCCATTAATATGCATGCAGAAAATGATCAATCAGCGTGGAAGTCAAATCCATGTGTGGTCGGTGGTCAAGTCCACCAACATCTTGACCAATCAGAAATGTAACATGGAGGAAAAGAAGATTCTGAAATTGACTAAGTTTAAGACTCAATTCGAAGTCCAAATGAAGATCGGAGAGTAATTCGAAGAGAAGAAGACTTTCCAAATAACTTAGAAGAATTTCTGAAGTCTGAAGCCTGGAAAGAAAATTCGAAGACTCCACTGAATTATAAGTCAATTCGAAGACCATTCAGATTTCAAATGAAGCAGTTATTGGAAGTTACCATTCAGAAGACAAGTGTCAAGACCTCAAACCGTCAGTTATTTGACGTGTAGAAGACCGTTGTTGTTTCTTAGACGTGTCATACTTAGGAATTTGACACCTCAAACAAGTCCGTATACATGTCAAAATCGTTTCAATTAGCCGTTAGAATATAAGTCTATAAATAGGCAGGATTTTGATGTAATCTAGGTTGGATCTCATTATACTGAACATCTCTAAAAACCCCAAACGTCCATCCTGTATGCGACTAAACGGTTAATAAGGAGATCAAGTATATCTATCCACCCACATTTTCATTAATGCAATCTACATTCCTGCATTTTTCCTTTTCGTTTCATTTACTTTCTGCATTTCAATTCCTGCATTTTTCTTTTCTTTGTTTACTTTCTGCAATTTATCTTTTGAATTTTCTTACTGCATTTGCTTTTGAATTTCTTTTCGAAGTTTCAAATCTTTTCAATCATCTTTCTTCCTCCTTCACGAACTTCCGTTCTATTCTTCATAACAAATTCTTGAATATAATTCAAAGAGTGGTGCAACATTTGATTTTATTTCTTTTGATTGCATACAACTTCATGTGAACCTAATTTCTAAAAGGAATTTTAAAGAGGATTCAGATTCTAGTCCCCAGATTGAGACTCTCAGAATCAAGAAAGTTTTCGATTTTAACTTGAAAATTTTCACAACAAACACACTCTCACCCACCATTGTTTGAGTTTTGTAGCTTCATCGTCGATGTATTGAACCTCCACAACAAGTGTGGGTATTTCTGTATAGATCTCTTTCTATTCAAATCATCGTCGCAGGTCACTCTCCGTTGCGCGACTGCCTGTAGATCTCTTCTCAGATATCGCATTTCCCCTATTGGTCCTTGCTGCCAGAAACTCAATATATCTGAGCTGCCATTTCGAGCAACTCACTGTGCAGCCATATTATGCACTTGCATGGCCACGCTGCTGAGGTTCTACTTTCCCTCTCTCAATTCTTCTTCTCTCATATGTACTTCATTTTTTATTTGTCTTTATTCTTTAATTTATTGTTTTTAAATAAAGGGTTAGATAACTCCGATACTTGGGTATTGAAAAATTGGGGCTGGCCTATACTTATTTTACAGTGGCATTAGATTTTTTTACGAAATTACATTAGTTATATTTTAAAAACAGTTATATATATATTTTAAGATTTTATATGAATTAATTGTATATATTAATTATAAATTATAAATATTTTATTTTTTATAAATTTTATTTAAAAGAATATTTATTTAAGGGGCATTTTAGTCTTTATAAATTACATCTCTATTTCTCTTCATCCTATTTTTCTCATACCAAACAAGAGGAGAGAGAAATATAAACTTATTTCTACCATTTTTCACTTCTATTTCTTTTATACTAAACAACATTTATTCTTCTCTATTTCTCATTTATTTTTTTCACTCTATTTCTCTCTTTTCTATTTCTCTTTACTTTATTTGTTTCCACCTTACCAAACATAGTGTAAGAGAGCAAATGTATTTTCTTATCAAGCATCATCAGAGCAAATAAGTGCATTTTTTATAGGTTTGATTTGATGTGTAGTAATTTTGGAGGTTAAGATTCTCCCCACATGCCAATGCATTAGACAACTACAATTGACAGAATCAAATTAACTCATTCACATTTTAATAATCTAGTATGTAAGATATGGAATAAAATCATATGTAAGGGCAAGGCATAATTTAAAAAAAAAAAAATAGAAGAGAGAAATGTTTACTAAATCAAGTTGTAAAATTATAATTTTATATTTTACAACGATACAATTATAAATTTATATTTTAATTAATTATTTAAATTTAAACAATTCTTAATCTTTTTCTTATTAATTTATATCGTGCAAATAAAATAACCTTTTCTTGTGAGGGAAGCTACAAGCTTGCCACGGTTTGATAGTTGTTGTTTCTTGTATTCCAATTCACCCAAACAACAAAATAAAAGTTAACAATTAGATTTTTTTAATTGAAAATTGTTTATATATATTTTTTTATGGGTTAAATATGTTTTTAGTTCTGAAGTATGACTCAAATTTGGTTTTAGTCCCTAAAGTTTAACACCATTTTGTTTAAATCCTTATATTCTGAAATCACGTAAGTTTAATACCTTTGCTTAATACCATTAACTGTGGCAAACAAATTTATTTGTCAACTTCGACAGTCACATTTAATTAAAATGATTTGGTAGAAAAATATATTTTTAATTAGATTCATTTTCACCAACGGGGGTTGGTTCAAGTGGTACATGTTTGATTCTCTTAAGAAATGTCTCGGGTTGGAGTCCATTTTTATGGAAAAATCTCTGTTGGGTCTAGATTCATTTTCCTCTCTCCTCTCTCTCTCTTGGGTCAAAGATTCGTTTTCCTCTCTGGCCTTTGAGACGTGAGGAATGGGACCATGAGATTCTTGTTTTTTTTTGGTAACTGGGGCAAAGAAAAACAAAAGAAAAAGAAGCAAAGCTAACTAAACACGGGGGTAAAGCACCCCCAAAGCATCCGCCTGCAGCAGAGAAACCAGCCCATGGGGAGGAACCCGCAGCTGACAAAGAGGAGTGTCCGAATCTGCTCCAAACTTAGCAAGGTAGTCTGCACAGTAATTTCCCTCTCTCAGAGTGTGAGTGATGGTCACATTCCAATCCTTAGCAAGATAATTCTGGATCTCCTTGATGAGCGAAGCATGCTTATGGAAAGGAGAAACTTGTTAGTGAATCAATTGAACTGCTAGATTAGAGTCAGTCAAACAAGAAAGCTGATGCTTCTCAAGGTCCCAACAAAGCCGAAGACCCTGAAGGATGGCAACCAACTCAGCTTCCAAAATGTCCACATTACCCGCAAAACCATAGAAGCCTGCAATCCAAGCACCTTGAGAATCACGAATGAGGCCACCTGTACTCGCCTTCTCACCGGTCACACTCCCATCCGTGTTAAGCATGAAGTGATCCAATGTAATGCTAGCATGATGTACAAAAGCCCTGTTTTTTTGGTAAAAGAGTACAAAACCGCTCGTAGACCAGGGATGGCCACTTGGCGTGTTGGGTCGTATTTGCAAACATTATAAGAGTTTGGGCCTTGACAAAAAAGTGTTTGGGCCAATTATTTATTTGAGAAGATAATGAATTTGAATATGGTTCGTGTTGTCTTCAGTTAATTAACTAGGCTGTGCAGTAGGGAAAAAAGAGTCAGTACAGAAACATATGTGGGAGAGCCATGGGACCTATATTGAGAGGAGCAACCCTGCCATCGGAAAACGAGTGCCAAGCAAATTAAAAAGAAGAAAGGAATAATAGAGACATCATTCAAGCATCCTGAGCGTTACAGACTGGCTCGACATGTAGTACATTTGTTGCGACCCTTTTGTTTATAGCGAGGCTGTAGCCACGATTTTTTTATTGTAGGGTCGGAATAAAATACTCTACTGAGTTCTTTTTAGAGACTACATTTTTGGGGACTAAAGTGGTGGTTTACTCATTCTTTTTATGAGCTTGGAGCCTTTTTCTGCTTTAGATTGAGGCGCCATCATCCACCCTAACTTTTTTTTACCAAAAAAAAAAATTCTTTTGATGATTTTATTTAGTCATTTTTCTAAGACTTTTTACAAATTTTTAGATGCATTTATTATCCTTTTATACATCTTTAACCCTCATAATTATTGAATATTTATAATTTTTAGGTTGGTTAATGTAGGGAATACAATAGAGTTTGACTAACAAAAAGGGTATAAAAAAAGACTTACAATAAGGGTAAATTTGGTAATTGCATGATTTTTTAAACAACTAAAATATTAAAATATTTTTTAAAAAAACTTTTATTATTTAATACTAAAAGTAAAAGTCAATAAAATCAAAGAAAATTCCTTTTTATTCTCATAAGATTTTTATTTTTTATCATGCAATTCTAAAAATCACATTCAAATAAAACACAATCTTCTTTAATTTTAAATAAAACCTTATGATCACTAAATAAGGAAAGATAATTAATATAAATAATATATAAAAAAGGAAATAAGGAAAATTTAAAAAAATTACTAAATTATAAAATAAATAGTGAAAAAATTATAAAGAGGCAATACTATAAAATTTATAAAATATTTTGGGGGCCAAATTAATGATTAATAAAATATTTTATGTGAGATCTATATAATTGGTAAAAAGATTAAAAATTTCGGGGGAGGGGCCGGCCCCTTGACTACGTCCATGTTTACAGCTATGAATGTTTACAATATTGGGTCATTTTGAGTTTAGATACATCATAAACTCATGATTTTATTATTATAAAAAGTCAAATTAATTTTATAATAATCAAATTTATATATTTATGGTATACCTTTATCATCAACCACTTTTGTGATCCATGCTAAAAAAATAACCTTAGAACATTGTATTTTATCTTGGCTATATTTTTCAATATCTTCTAGCGTTTTTCTTCTGTTTTTTTTTGGGTTTGGATAGCATCTAACTTTTTAGTTTTTGGTCAACCGGAACGCTAAGTGTCTTGCTTTTTGTACCCTTCTATTGCTTTTCACACCATCCCTTACATTTTAAAAAGGTAAAATAACATTTTGATCCCTATAAAATACCTGAGTTTTGATTTTCGTCCAGGAAAATTTTTCTTTTTTATTTCATCCTTATAAAATATTTTTACTATTTTTTTAGTCTGGGATGTTGATTCTACTATTAATTGTGGATGTATCGAACGCCCATAATAGTCAACAATACTTCAGAGTACCCTAACACATTATATAAGAGTGTTAGCTTCCTTAAACTCATTTAGAAAGTCAAATTTCATGGTCAATTTGACTTGAAATTCTTTGTACATTTCCTCCTTCATATGTATCATAAATAGTCTTTGAAATGTGTTTAAGGAGGCTAACACTGATGTATAATGTGTCAGGGTACAATACATATGATTACTAATTGTGATAGACGTTCGACACATTCGAAATTAATAGTGGAATCAATAGCAGGGACTAAAAAATTAGCTTAAATATTTTATAAGGATCAAATAAAAAAGAAAAATTTTCTAGGGACGAAAATCAAAACTCGGGTATTTTATAGGGACTAAAATGTTATTTTACCCTTTTAAAAAAAATATTTTTCCAAAAATATCTTTTGTTCACTTCCAAAAATTAATTTCCGAAAGTGTAATTGCTGAAAATCTTGTTGGAAATTAACTTATGAAAGTTAAATGATAAAAATGGCTTTTTAGAAAGAATACACTTCCGAAAATTAATTCCCGAAAGTGAAATTTTTTTATGAAAGTTTCAATTTTTAGAGATGGAAAATTTTCATCTTTCATCTGTCTGAAAAACATAAACTTTATATTAAAATTTCTCACTTTAAAAAATTTTTAGAGACAGATTTTTTTCGTCTCTAAAAATTTAAACTTCATAATAAAAATTTTCACTTCAAAAAATTTCCTAATGTGAAAAAATTTATAATAAAATATAAGTTTTTAGAGATGGAAAACTTTTGTCTCTAATAAGTTTAGAGACGAAATTAGAGAAAAAATATTTTTGTCTCGAAAAACTGAAACTAAAAAAAATAACTTTCGAAAATTAATTTCCAATTTTACAAATAATTTTTTAGAAAGAGTATTTTTCCCGAAATTAAGATGATGGAGAGAAAGAAAGAAAAAGAAAGGAGTGCATGAGGGGAGGTGGGTGGAGGAGGGGTGATGGGGTGGGGTAGTCCGAGAAAGATACCTTTAAAAAAGGGGAGGGTGTGAATAGGGAAAAGGGAATGCTAAAAGCAACCAAGATACAAAATTGGGCCTTAAAGGAGCCCAACCTAATTGAACAATACAATAATGCAAGAATTGTGAACCAAATAAATTTTTTAAAAAAAACATGCAAGAACTAAACGAGCAAACTACTTCTCATGGGAAATCAAAAGTAATGTGTTCAACTGCCTTAAAAAAATGGATTTTGACCGAGTAGTTTTTATAAGCAACCGGTTCTCCGTCTGGTAGTTTTAATGGACGACATTAAAGAGAGGGTAGTCATATTCATAAAAAGAAGAAGGAGAAGGTGAAGGAGAAAAATAAGTCGAGATTTACAAAAAAAAAAAAAAAAAAAAAAAACTTTGGAAGGAGACAAGCAGAAAACTATGGCCGAAGAAGACAAGCATTAGAGGTCATGTTGAACTATCAACTACTTTTGGGGTAGCTGAAGTAGCTAAGGAAAGTCCAATTAAATATTTGGTAGTAAATGCTTATTCATCATACAATATCATTATTGGGAAACATGTACTATAACGCTTTAGGGAAAATCATGTCTACACTTCAACGAATGATGAAGTTTCCCTTGGATAAAGGGGGTATAGGAGCAATGAAGGCCAATTAGAAAATAACTTGAAAATGTTATCAAGGCAACCTTAAACCACATAAGTAGGAAATTCGTAAAGTCTATTTGGTCAAGGTAAACCAGGCGATTCATATGGCCAAATTAGGTCCTCAGAACAATTTTGTGGATAAAAGACCTCAACCTCTAAAATATACAAAGTTGATACAAATTGGTGACAAACTTGAGTAGTGCATAAAGGGTTCCAATGGAGGAACGGGAGGAAAAGGAAATAACCTCTAGAAGAAAATTTTCAATGTTTCTGCATAGACCCCTACTGACATGTTTGAAATAAATCCTTTTTTCATATCAACCAATTAGCAACCAATCCAAAGGTGAAGTCGATTACTGAAAAAGTGAAAGTTTGGATAAGATAGAATAAAAGCTATAAGGACAGACTGCTAGGATCTAATTTCATTCAAGAAGTTAAATACTTTACTTGATTGGATAATGTCATTATGGTTAAGAAATTAAATCATAAGTGGAGAATGTGTGTTGACTTTACCAACCTAAATAAAGCTTGCCTAAAATATTTTTATCCTTTACTAAGCATAGATCGATTGGTTGGTAGGGCTTCAAGATATAGGATCCTTAGCCTAACGGATGCTTACTCTGACTATAATAAAATCAAAATGCATGCATCTATTAGATGGAGACAAGATTTCATTTCTAAAACTACAAAAGATCTTCTTAATGATCTTAAGAACTGAAATTGCCCAACAAGTATAACGGTTTAAAGCAATGAAAGGTAGAAATGTCACAAACAATATGAATTTTATGACCAAACTTTAAGCCAAGTCACTTTACAACTTGCGGTCTTGGGAGCTTATGTTTTGTATAGGGCCCTGAAAGCCTATGACATCAAATTTATACCAACAATCCTATAATCCCAAGTTTCCTTATGACTCGTGAGCTTGAGGGGTTGTGTGTTGTATAAAAAACTTAACTATGATAATATGTTTCAACTAGATGCTTTAAAGGCTAAGATGTAACAGTTATCTTTAATTGAGCTCCATAGCTTGAACATGTTATAATGGTAGTGCAACCTAATGAATGATTTCTTACTTGTAGTTACTGATAGCGCAATCATTAATGCCATCAAGGCTACAAATGGCGGTGATACATTATAAAAAACCTTAAATTAACCTTTTGGAGTTCCAAATGTTAGGGTTTAGGACCACAATAAAAGGATGAAGGGAATAAGCACGGGGAGGGTGCAGTGGAACAATTGGATTCCCCCTAATTCATTAATGTGAAACATGAATTAAGACATTATAAAATAAAATGATTTAGTTATACCTTTCAAATGGCAAATGAGGCAGTTGTAACCGCGTCTCTAGAGGTATCCACGCCAATAAGCGAACTGGGAAACTTTCCTCACTTATGCTAGTAGTGCTTGGAGAGAAGAGGGCGACTACTCATATCTCATATATAGGCTTGTGCATCTTATGTGATATATATAGTGGTGGATAGGGTTTAACCATCACTCATTAACCCCATCTCTTATGACTCTGTCCCATTATGTTAATATTCTAATCCTATTAGAATTTCTAACATTCCTAGTGGGCTTGTTTGTATGCGTGTGACCCAATAGGTTCTCTTAACATCTGATTATAATATTAAAATAAAATTTTTTATATTTAATATCATAAATAGTGAGTGTCATCTAGCAATACATCACTAATACCCAAATATTGAGAATTTTAGTGATTTGACGTGTCCTATTTTGTGATAATATTCTATATGAAATGTCCCTTTGTCCAGATATCTAATTGAACACAAGGGCATGGAATATGACATCCTTGTATAGTTCAATTTATATTTCTTGATGCCCAAGCAGACTATACAGAAAATAAACATATCATGTTTACCCTTCTGAGCATGACCATGCATTTTGTAGTCTAACTTTATCAAGAGGCTCACAAATATCACTCATGTTACATAGGAGGGACAAATCTTATCAAGGTCACTCGCATTCCACCACATAAATTATTATATGTCAAAAATCAACTTTATAATCACTTGTAACGAGTGATGTTTGATGATATTAAAACAAATAATTCCTCATGTAGGAATCATAGTGATTTCAGGTCAAAGGATCATATAACATTATCAATTTAAGAATCGTTCATGACACTTATGTAACAAACCATGCAACGTTCTTTTGGTGGGTCAGTCAAGTACATCATTACTCTTAATATGTACTTATATGAGTACTTGATATATCTCATATCCATGATTCGTGAGATGTGATCATCAATAAACTCACATACTAGTCTTAATTCATCAATTGGTAGTGGATTTAAGGAACTTAAGACTATATCCCTGAGGTCTTGGGTTCGAATCCACGGAGGTTCCCCGAGGGGGAATAATTCACTTCAGGGGGTGGAAAAGCTCATGAGGGTGGTGCACCCAGTAAATTCTTGGAGCCCAGAAGTTGGGTCGCAAGTCAAGGCTGGGGCGTTACAATACATGCTCCTATACACTTGATCTTACGTTCATCATTTGAAGAACTTCTTAAATAATGTGTTTTGCTCATACATAATCAAGGGAATAATAATATTAGTGTAAATTATTACATATAAGCACATAATATATGAAAGACTCAAATTTTGTTTTCTTATTTGTCTACGCACCTATTGAGAATAAAAGATATACAATCATGGAAGCCAATATAATATTTTGTGGGTAAGTCATTTCTTTGTAACTTCTTCCATGTTCATCAACAATCCTACAGGGCCGTCGCTAAAAGTGAAAAATCGTCACTACAATCTATGTAGCGACGACTTAGCGACGACCTAACGGATGTTGCTAAAAGGCTCGCTGTTAATGCAGTAGCGACGAGCAAAATAGACCGTCGCTACGTAGAGACGACCAAGTCGTCTCTAAAATCGTCGCTAAGGCCATGACCGTCGCTACGTATTATTGTTATTTTTAAAATTTTTTATCTAGTAACGGTCATGACTGTCACTAAAGATAAATTTTTTTAATTTAAATTTATTATTTATTTTATTTTAATATTTGTTAATTTTAAAATTATAAAGAAAAATACAAAATACTATATAAACACACCGATAGAGGAAAAAATATATATTTAAAAAATATATATACAAAGATTGTTCAAACATAATACAATAAAAGTATAAAAAATTCATAATAAGAAAATAAATGGTGGTTGCGACGACGCTGGTGTTGTGCCGGGGGACGATCCTCATCCAACGACTACTCATCCAGGGCGTCATCGTAGTGGGGGTGCGACTGAGCCTGAGCCTGAGCTTGAGCAGCCTGAGGCTCCAACAACTGGTGCATCTGTTTTCAGAGTTGTGTGAAGTCCTCCTCCAACTGTGAAGCCTTCGCTTCAGCCCGGCTAGCCTTCTCCCTTGCGTCATTGGCTTCCTGGCACAACGCTTCCTTAGTCGAATGTCGTGACCCGGACCCGTCACTCTCGCTGGTATGAGCCCAAGGCTCCTGAGTGAGGCTGGTCACACCTGGACGAAGGGTGGTTGACAAGTCCCCGGTGCCATAACAGCGGCCTCGGGTCTTGCCACCAGCAACATCCTTCCAGATCTGTAGTTTGATGGAGCCATCAAAGCTGGAGTTTGTCCCCCATCTGTTACTCCACCTCCCTCAGGCAGTCCTGGTAATTTGTCTGTTGAGTACATGTAAACATATAATTAGTTACTTATATATTCAATTGCAAATATTTGAAATTATATAAAAAAAACACTGATAAGCACAAACTTGGACTTACATAGGTGGACCGCTCTCGGTCATCTACCCAGCCACCACCCTTTTTTATGTGGGTGGCCACAAAAAACTCATCGGGCTCTATCTCCCGCCCAAGCTGTCGAACCTATACAGAATAAGAACACAAATTAATTATTTTAATAACAAATACAAAAATCATACAGAAGAGTGCTTGTTTATACATATCATAACCAACGCCACCTCATGGTGGACCTAGCGGCCCGTGGTGTGGACTGCTCCCCCGCGTTGAGAAGCCCGATTGCTCTTGTTACGAGCGGTCTTCCCCTTGAATTCATCAGAGGCCTAGTAGGCCAAAAGACCCTCCCAGGCCTCCTTACCACACCAAGTGGGCCTTCTGCCAGCCGCCCGGGCCTTGTTCATCATATCTCGAAGGCGACGAGCAATCCTCTGCTCGTACACCTTCTTGATTTGGGCCTCATCAGAAGGGTCCCAAGTTACTTTACTATGAAAAAAAAGGTAAGTTATTAGAAAATGACATAACTTAAGGAAAAAAAATAAAGTGTTTAGGGTTTTTATTTACCGTAAACTCGACCCATGCACCACTTGTCTCGTACATCCTGTAGGGTAACCTCCCACAGGTAGTGAGGACCCCGGAATTGCGAACGAATCGCATGATCAATGGCTGCGATGGGTGGGTTATTAGGCACCCAACTGCAAAATAAACAAATTCAATATTAACTGTTGAAACAATTAAAGATTCAATATTATTAATTCAAAAGAAGTAAAAAAATAAACAAACTCACCCCTTGCCAAATGGTTGGATAATAACCCTACCATGAGGGTCTACCTCATGAGGTCGGTTGGAGATGGTACCCTGGAACTGAACTAGCTCCGCATCAGACTCAGGGTGAGCATCCTCATCCATCTCAGCCTGAGCGTGCTCAAGGTCCACCTCGGGCATAGACATATGTGGAAGCTCCTCCTCCACCACTATAGGGATGTCATGATATCCCGGTGCCGACATGAACCTCATTTCGTTGAATAGTGGCGGGTCAGTTGCGGTGTAACATCCCAAGTTTTAGCCATTTTCATAAATTAAAATAACAAGGGGGAAAGGTTTTTATAAAAGGAATTGGAGAAATTTGGATTTAAGAGTAAAAATGGGAATTTTGTATTTTGGTGCCATCGCTGAAGCGAGAGGGTCTCGCTTGAGCGAGGGGAGGTCCTCGCTCAGGCGAGAGTGCCTTGCTTGAGCGAGCATATCAGTAAAATCTAGCAAGTTGGGCTACTGATATGGTCGCTTGGGAGAGGGCCTCTCGCCCAAGCGCAATTAAATCAAATTTAGGAAGATTTCTCTCTGACTTGTGCTCGCTCAAGCGAGAGGATTATCGTTTGAGCAAGGCGAAGTCAGAAAGATTGGGGAGATTTGGTGGGTGAATTTCGCTCAAGCAAGAACCCAAATTCTTTCAGGATTGTTCTCTCACTCTCTCTCTCTCTCAAGCGAGAAAGCCTCGCTTGAGCGAGGACATTCGAATTCTATTTTTTAAAACAAAAGCCCTAGAGCTTCTCTCCTCATTTATTTCAACATTAAAGACCTTAGAGAGAGAAAGTAGAGAGAGAAAGTAGAGAGAGGAAGCGTCCTAGGGCAAGAGGAGAAGAGGAGTAGAAGCTTTGGCTCATTTCCCACCCCTTCAACCCCTTCATTCTTGGTTGCTCATTGGTAAGTAGAGCTCACCCACTTTACTATTCCTTTGTGTGAAACTCTTGCATGTGCCCTAATCTCCTTACCCCCCTTCTATTTGTGTGTGTTTGGGATGGTTTGTATGATTATTACTTATAAATGCTTAGATTTTTAGGTGATTGCTCTTGATTGAGACCCCATTGGTGGAAAACCCTAGATTAAGGAGATTATTGGAAACCCATATTCATGTTTATGGTTTCAACTTTATTTTTCCTATGTTGCAAGTATAAGTTGAAATAAGAATTCATGTAACTAAGTTATTAAGAGACTCAAGTGAAAGTAATCTTGTTAGGCTTCGGCCATCACTACAAGAAAAATGCTGATTAGCAAAGGCCAAAAGCCCACGCTAAATAGCAAAAACGGACGCTAAACACTAAATTAGCGTCAGCCTAGCGTTGGCTTCGTGGCCCCGCTAAAACCCTCGAGGCAAAAATTTGCGGCAAGGCCGACGCTAATTAGCGTAAGCCAGCCCACGCTAAATGGGACGCTATGTAGAACCTGAGAGATTGCTAAAATGGCCGACGCTAATGTAGCGAAGGTCAGGCGGACGCTAAATTAGCGTAGGCTAGCCTACGCTAATCTCAGCCAAGGCTACATTAGCTGGGGCTGACCTACGCTAGTTCCAGTTTTAAAACCAGTTTTTAAGCTTCCAGAACCGGATTTAGGCCACAAAACCATTTTTTATGTCCAAAATTGGTTTTGGAGGTTCTAAAACCGGATTTTAAGGATCAAAACTGCATTTTTTGTGTTTGAGAAAATATTACATGTAACTTGTTCTTAAGGTAAGGCAATGTTTAAGATAAAATAATTCTTAGAATTAAAGTAATGAAATAAAATATGATAAAAATCAGAGGAAAGGAGCAGCCATCCCTAAAATAAAATCTAAGCATAGGCATGTTATCATGATACAATTCAGTCACCTGGCAAAAAAAGCTAACATATTGACTTATTTGAGAAAGTATCTAGTATATTAAAGAAAAAAAATAAAAAAATGCGAAATAATGAAAATAAATACCTTAATTCTGCTAATTGTTATTCAATTGGTCATGAGAATTCTAAGAAGACTCAATTGACTTATTTATATCCTTATTGTCCATTTAAAAAGCCTTTACAATCTTCCAAAATCTTGATACATATTAATGATTAGCATGTATAGAAAGCTTCTAGAGTAGAAAACATTCCAAGAAAGGGAGCGTCAAGGAAACTGGAGAAAAGAGAAGCAAAGATTTTTAAATGGAAACATTATGTTATCTAAGAGACTGAGATAAGCATGTCATAAGGTACTTCGGGTAACTAGTTCCATGGTTAGAAACTTAGAATTTCTTTAACTTTATAGATTATCAAGTACTTAAACAAATAAATATGAGCTCTAATACCATTGGCATAAATAGACACTGAGGCAACCTTTTCATGTTAATGAATTTAAGATTGCTCTATGCTCAGGGGTCCACTATTATTCATTATTAGTGTTTACCAAGCTATATAGCCAATATGTATTTTCAGTGAACTCTCATAAACACAACAAAAACAGAGTGATAACAACCCCTTTCAATTTACTTAGCCTAATTAAGTGAGCCCTATACTCATATCAGTACCAGTATAATCAAAGACCCTTTGTGATTGGGTTCCTTTTTAGCTTTTGAAAAATACTAGTACACATACCTTGTGAGCAAGCTTCTCCAACTTCTCTTGAACAACTAGAAAGATGACTCTCCAAAGTTCCTTGGCTACCACTGCCACAAACAATTAATTTTACAAAGTTAAGCAAAATCCACAATGCTAAAACTTACAAAGTCAGTACAGACTTAATTAACTACTTCAGATATGAAAATAAACAAAACATTTTAAACAAGCAAAGTATAATATTTGTGTCAATTTCCAAATGAAATATAGAAAGTAGGAACCAGATTCAGAGTAAAACATGCTTACACTAATTTACTAACTCCTAAATAACTATTAACTACCCTTTCTTCAAAAAACAGGATAATTGACACTAGCTCAAGTTATGAGTGGATGAGTGAAGTGTTCAAGCTATGACAGCATGAATTATGCAGAATTGACACTAATTTTAAACTAAAACTGGTATTAAATGGAAAGGAAAAAAATCTAATTTTTTTTGGTTTAAAAGATGCATGTGTTATGGTTCTAACAAAAAAAACGGCACTCAAATCCAATGTCTCTAGCTCAAGTTATGAGTGGATGAGTGAAAAGTGTTCAAGCTATGACAGCATGAATTATGCAGAATTGACACTAACTTTAAACTAAAACTGGTATTAAATGGAAAGGAAAAAAAATCTAAAATTTTTTGGTTTGAAAGATGCATGTGTTATGATTCTAACAAAAAAAACGACACTCAAATCCAATGTTTCTAGCTCAAGTTATGAGTGGATGAGTAAAGTGTTCAAGCTATGACAGCATGAATTATGCAGAATTGACACTAACTTTAAACTAAAACTGGTATTAAATGGAAAGGAAAAAAAATCTAAAATTTTTTGGTTTGAAAGATGCATGTGTTATGGTTCTAACAAAAAAAACGGCACTCAAATCCGATGTCTCTAGCTCAAGTTATGAGTGGATGAGTGAAAAGTGTTTAAACTATGACAGCATGTGAGTACCCTATGACAACTCCTTTGGTTTCTCACCTTTCAATACTCAATTTTGTGTGTTTTTCTTCTTAATTGTCAAAAATTATCTTAAATCCCACTCATTGGTGAATGAATAATAGTTTTGACATTAAGAGTTTTACTCATTCTGCATTCATTATCACCCAAAAGGAAACAAAGATCGAAATATTGAACAGCACTTTGTAATGATTCTGACCCTAATGCTATTTCTTACACATATAAGCCAAAAACTGAACTGAAATCCAGCTATAAGCAACAAGGTAGTCCAATATGACAAACAGAAACCGTTTGCTTTTCTAGATACAATACATTTGCAGCAGAGCACCTATCACTTTTTAAATATGCATGCAAAACAAGTACATGAACAAGCAATGATTTTGATCATATAATAGTGAAAAATGAAAACAGTCATAGTATTACAAGGCTCGTTATTATAATGAGAACATCACATTCAATAGAAGGTTCATTATTGTATCACATGCCAAGAAGGTTCATTATGAAATTTAATGAAGGAATACACATTAAAAGAAGGAATACACAAATCAATGAGCTGTCAAAATTTAAAGAACATATTCATGTAACATTTTCTAAGTTAATAATTTCCAACTATATAGTATTGTCATAATCATGATTCATGCATCTACTTTTCTTCTAATCAAAATGGTGATAATTTCTAATCAAAACGGTGATAATTTCTAAAAGTTGCAAGCTTTAGCATCTAAAAAATTAATGGCAAAATCATACCTCCTCAGATAATTAGCAGCTTTCTGTAAAATAAACATTCCCTTCTGTATCAATGTCAACGGCATTAGTAAATCTCAGTGGCACCCCTTCAGCCTCGGTTGCAAGAGATGTTGCTATCCCACCCTCAGGCCCCACCTTCATCAGGAGAAATTATTAGATGGTCCCGGACAACCACGTCATCCATGGTCCCGACCAATTAAGATTTGACACATAAGCAAAATTGGTCAGAATTAAAAATAAATTCAAGGTCAGACCATGAATTTTGCTTATGTGTCCAATCTTAATTGGTCGGGACCATAGATGACGTGGTGGTCCTGGACCATTTAATAATTTTTCCTCCCATAGATATGCTCAGTGCCTCAGTCCTCACATAACTAAATGGCGTTGCAGATGCTATAGGATTGCATAGTTCTGACCTGTGTTTAAAATGGACATAGATGATAAATCATTACGTTTGATCATACAAATAGGATTTGCAAATATATATAGCCACAATATAGATAAGGAAAAAAAAAGTATACATTCACCATCACTTTATTGGTCCAATTAAAATTTTAAATTCAGTAGCCACGAAAGGATTTGTGCTCAAACTTTTATAGAGATGAGACTATAATATGTAAGGTCCTCCAATTATGTCACAAGGAGGCAGCATCTAGCAATAGTATGATACAATAATACAATATGAAGTATATAGAGCAAAATCAGATTGAACAAAAAAAGGGTTGAAGAACTTAGCTGGCAATTGGCATTTGTAACCTGTTTTTCAATCCATGTATTAGCACTTGTTTCACTTGAGAAAATGTCGACAATGCAAAATGGCCAAATTAAAAGATTAGAACTTCGAGGATTTAAAAAGTTAGATGATATGTTAAAAGACAAATGGTATGTTACAAGATGAATACACTTCCTATAACATTCATTAATTGGAATTATCATGCTACTAGGCTTGTACAATTAACAACTTGCAGAATATGACAGCTAACCCAGATGAAAAAGTGAGGGACTGTTTATTTTAGTTGGTAGAGTGATTTATTTTATTAATTTTGTCAACAAATGAGACCTTTAGCCTAGTGACGATACAGGAATATAAAAGGACTCTTGGCAACATTTCTCTAGCTACTTTCATGGTGAACTTATATATGCAAGTTTCTTACAAAATATTATTAAGGCAATAGAAATGGTCCTTCACAACTACATTATGTGATAAATGATAAAGTAGGAGTCAAAGATGTAACTATATGTTAGACTCCAAAAGAATACCCAGCAAAATTTTCCTTGTGAGAGGGGAGTCCAGACATCATTGCATCAAATACAGCAACCACTTTAACCTTTGTAAAATTGAACAACCAATGTAAAGATGTATCTAAACTGAACGTAGAAAACAAATTTCATGCGATGGAAACATGAGATGATAAAAAAACCTTATCAAAGTAGAAAGCAGAAACCTCTGAGCATACTAAAGGTTACAAGCTCATCAATTAGCTTTTGCACAATTAATAGCAACATATTTTGTTCAAAGATTAATTGATACTAAATGCACCTATGATCTTGGTCTATGTAAACTCTCCTCAAGTGAACTCTTTACTGAAAATGGAAACTAAACAGTTGAAAAGTTCGCATGAAGTAATTAACACAACCTTGCTATTTACATGGTGATATTGGAATTGAAGAAAGATACCTACAACCTCTAACATATTGCATTCCCCTTTAGATATCTATAATATTAAACATCATCGTGAATTACTTGATCTCTATCAAGTAAAGTTAGAAAATAAGACATAATGAGCAAACATTAGCTTGATTCACTTAGAAGCACAAGACTTAGTAACAACTTCAAGGATGGAACAATCCTTTTCGAAGAAAATAATGGAAGTTCTCGTATTACAATTGACCAACTCAAATAGGGAAAATTTCCCTCTGCCCGTCCCTCTACTCCATTTTAAAAGAAATGATAAACTCCACTTCAAGTCTTGTAGCACTATTCTATGAAAATCTTGGCACGTAAATGATATCAGATGACAATTTTCCCCGCTTCCTGCTCTACCCCCATTTTAAAGAAATCTTGACTTCAGGGCTTGTATCTATAAAACCCTTGGCACTATAACCGCATCCAAGAAAAATTATCGCACATATTTTACTTATATTAGCATATGGAATCAATTGCAAAAGTGTACATATTTAAAATGTTTCTTAAGCTTCATCTAATAGCCACAGACATTATAACCATCAACAAGCAACACAGGGACCACATTGTCTATACCCTGCTGGTTTGTACTGCAGGATCGAAATTAGGAAACAGAGAAGGGAACTCAATGAAAGAAGTATGAAAATGGTGTTACTGATAGAGCTTACTAATATAGGGAGGTGGTGGGATCACGTTAGAGGTCAGTGTTGTCACCTAAAACCCAATCATTAAAATCCACCACAGTGACCCAACCAAAACATTTAGGGTTCCAACGATCAACAAACGCATACCTAAAATGCAGTGAGCAGCAATGGCAGAATCGCGTAGGGAGCAGAACGAAGCAATGGCAGAGGGAGGACGCGGTGAGCTCGTGGCAGAGGACGCGCAGGGAGCAATCAGTGAACGGAGCAGCAACCTCCTTCAGCGGTGCGACGAGCTCATGGCAGCAGCACAACAGCCAAGATGAAGGAAGGGCGCACGGTGGGGGGACGACTGCACGTTGAGGGTTTTAGAGAGAGAGAGGTGTGAGGGGGACAACAAAGGTTAGAAGAGCGTTAGCGGCTTAGGGTTCAAGTATGAGTGAAAATGGAGGAGGAAAATGGGTCAAGAGCAAAGTAAGCTTAATAGCGTCCGCCAGCCTACGCAAATGATTCTTTTTTTCATCCAGCCCGCAACTTGTAAATTAGAGTAGGTTTTGTGTAGGTCGACCGACGCTAAAACTAAAAATTTTAGCGTGGGTCACGAGGCCTACGCTATTTTCTGCAGCTAAATAGAGTTTTTCTTTTAGTGCATCACGGGTCTTGGACCATTACGTTCATGTTAAAACTAGGCTTCGGTCGTCAGGTAACGGTAGCGACTTTATGTCCCGAAGGGAGATATCCCTTGTAGTTTGAGCTCAGTCTAATTCCATGTTAAGTGGAAAGACCCCTTCTGCTGGGTTAGCAGCTCATGTTCATGTAATGTTTAGTTATCATTGTTGAATTTAATTCTTAGTTATAGAGACCCTCATACTGTTATGCCTTGATAGTGTTAATGATACTTGTATGCACTGCTTTGCTCATTGAGGCATTAGTCTCACCCCGTTGTGGGTTTATGTTTTAGATTCACAGGCAAGTCGCTGAGGACTTGATTGTTGGCGGGGCTTAGAGCTTATCTAGCCGAGGGCCATCATTTTGATTTATATTTCACTTGTTTTGAATGTATAGTCTGATGGGATATGTATATTTTGATGGATATTTAGTACATGTGTATCTTTATGTTTCCACTCTGATAGAACATATGTATTGTAATATCCATGACATAGTTGGTTGTACTGATTCACAGGACATGTTTAATTGTAACGTTGGATTTGGTTAAACATGTTGGATTTCTGTTATTGATATCGTTAATGTCGTGAAAAATAATTCCCTAAATTTGGGACTTATACTTTTCCAACGGGTAAAATTTATGAGTTTTGGGAATTAGGGCGTTACATGCAGCAGGTATACCAGTAGCTTCAGGGGAGGAAGAAGAAGATTGGAGGTGGGCCATCACAAGTGCTGAAGTAGATGGCAGATCCCGTAGGTGATCAGGGTTAGAGGGGATGGTCCTCTCCCGTTGGGCGCGATCCACCTGTGCAGCCAACTCGCCCGGAGGGATGGACCTCCCTCTAATAGGTGGGACCTTCTGTCCACCTCTACCACGCATACGAGGCATTTTTTCCTAATTTTAAAAGTTTAAATTAAATATTAAGAAACACACCTATAAACTATATATAAATTATATTAAATAACTGTATACAATATATAAATTAAATAATTATATAAATTATAATTACTAATTACTAATTATTTAAATTAAATAATTCTAATCTATATAAATTATATAAATTAAATAATTATTAATTACTTCTAATCTATATAAATTATTTCTTGTTGTGAGTTATATTAAATTGCATACCTATAAATATATGACATTAAATAAATTAAAAAACGTACCTATATCAAACTAATAAACTAATCAAACTAATAAACTATTGATTATTAATAAACTAATAAACTAATAAAACTAATAAACAACATACCTACTAAAGCAATGTTTAAAACTAATAAACTAATACATATATCACATTAATAAACTAATAAAACTAACAAACTATTGATTATTAATAAACTAATAAACTAATACCTATATCACATTAATAAACTAATAATTAAAACTAATCAACTATTGATTACTAATAAACTAATTAAAACTGTAAAATTTACTGGTTGCGACATCGGAGAAGGAAGAGGGAATGAGGTGCAAAGGGACCTACGGGCAACTGATTCTGATTCTGATCGGTTCAAAATGAACCTATGAAGGAGTGGTAGTGTTTAATTAGAGAGATTTTAAAAATGAAAAAGAGAGAGAGAGAGAGAGAGAGAAACAGGGCTTGAACGGAGAGGAGGAAAGGAGAGAGATGAGGAGGAATGTGGAGGAAGAAGGAAGAAGAGGGGAGGGGGAAAGATTTTAGCGCGTACTACGTTAAAAATTGCTTAGCTGTGCCAAAATTTAAATTTTAATTAAAACGTAGTGACGGCATGGCCGTCGCTATGCTTAATTTTAGTATTTTCAGAAAAAATAATTAGTTTTTAACTGTAGCGACAACCTAACTAGCTATTGCTACCGTCGTTATGTAGCAACGACGAGACCGTTACTAAGTATTAATTACACTGAGCTACGTATTTAATGCTGTAGCGATGGCGTAGTGACGTTCCCGCGTCTAAATCAACACATTCTTTTAGTGAATTAGAATTTTGTTATCCATGTGTTATATATAATTCATAGTACATATATCAATAAATATAATATTTATTTTCATTTATGGAAGTACTTTTGTATATAAATTGTTTATTTTATTTTATTTTATTGATAGCAATAATGATAGCCTATACAAATTTTTATGGTGGAGTCATTTGTTTGCAATTTCTTCCACGTTCAACAATTCTCCATATATCAATTAGAAAACAAGTTATCAATATGTTATATAAAATAAATTTGAACATTTATGAAATACATATATCAATAAATATAACATTTATTGTAATTTGAGGAAGTGCATTAAAGTTTAGTATTTATTTATTTTAAAGTCAAAGTTTCTTCTTGAACTAATTTTTTTACTTAATTGTTTTATTTACTTTTATTAATTTTTTATTAAATTTTCCTCAGTTGTTTTCCACTTGTTGACTTTGATTCCCGCCTACTATTTTAACTCTCACCATTGATCTATTAAAATATTTTTTCTTAACATAATCTCTTAGTGCTCATTTTAAGTATTAATGGTATATTCCATTCCGAGTCAAAATCACATACTCCTTCTATTCTTATTTATAAAATACTTTTTAAAAGTTTTTGTGTTAATTTTTATAAGTTACTTTATGAAGGATTTATTACTATTTTTTATATTTACCATTATTAATTATAATATCTTTCAAAATATGATATGATAGTGAAGTTAATTAATAATATTAAACAAACATAAAAATAGAAAGTTAAATTATTTTTTAAAACTCCAATAAAATTAATTAATTTTAACCATTTTTTTTTGTGATTTAATCAATTGTACCTTATAAATATAGAATGGATCGACTGAGTATTAGATATCACATATTAATTGTATTTTATGATATTAATTGTTTTACTTCATTAATGACACACTTAAGTTTTTTCCCATGACTTTTATACCCTTATTTGCTGCTAAATTCAAAATATTGTTGGACTCATCTACACGTTTTTTCTCTAAATAAATTTGTAGAGTTGGAAAGTTTGGTGAAAAAGTATCTAAAGAATATCCAACTCAAATCACAAAATATTATAAATAATTATGTTATGAAATAAAATGCATAAGTTGCTTTTATATATTCATTGAATGTTGGAATTGTGTGTGTTTCATTTAGTGAGTATTATGTGTGTGCACACACGAAATAAAAATTCTTATGTAACCTTAAAGTATATTCAAATTTTAAATTTAAATACTGATCTATATAACAATATAACATTTTACCTTTCGATCATTTTTAACAAACGATTGACCATTAGTTTTTAAGTTTGATTAATTATCTTCAAATAGTAAATAAAAACTTGAAAATTTTAAAAAATTCGGACAGGAAAAATGAATCCTAACAAATGATTGATAAAAACAAAAGCTTCTTAATATATAATATATAATATTTTAATTTCATTGCATTGATTCTTGATTATTCATAGAGTAGTACAATGATTTATTCCAATTTGCTAGAAGGAAAAACCTAAGTTCTAAGCTTCTCGCAACAACAAAAATAATTTCTCAAAATCGGGTTGCATCGCCCTATATCATAGCCCTCAGCTATGCAGTTGCTTGTACAGGCATCAAAACTTGTACATGCGCCTATACACTTGATCTTAGGCTCATCATTTGAACAACTTCTTATACAATGTATTTTGCGTATACCTAATCAAGAGAATAGTAATATTAATGTAAATTATTACAGATAAGTAAAGAAAACATGGAATACTCAAATTTTGTTTTGCTATTTGTCTACGTACGTACCTATTGAGAATAGAAGAAGTACAATCATGGAGACCAGTATAAATTTTTGTGGTTGAGTCATTTCTTTTATTCCACGATCATCAATAATTCTCAATATATCAATTAAAATTTTGTTATCTATGTGTTATATATAATACACAGTGCAAATATCAATAAATATAATATTTATTATCATTTATGGAAGTATTTTTGTAAATAAGTTGTTTATTATATTTTATTAAGAACATAAGAATAACAATCATGGCCAATACAAAATTTTATGGAGGAGTCTTTTCTTTGTAATTTCTTTCACGTTCAACAATTCTCAATATATCAATTAGGAAACGTGTTGTCTATGTGTTATATAAAATAAATATAAACATTTATGAGATACATATATCAATAAATGTATTGATATAACATTTATTGTCATTTTTTTTGGTGGATAATCTTTTTTGGTGGATCACATTTTATTGTCATTTGAAGAAGTTTTTAAATTTTGTGAATGAATTGTTATATTATTTTTTATTATTTAATATTTATTTATGTCAAAATCAAAGTTTCTTCTTGAACTCGTCTTTTTTTTTAACCACAGGTATTCTCCACGGGAGGCAATCCGTTTCGAACCGAGAACATCCACATCATAGTGGGATTAACTCTTCTAGCGGGGATTTTTTCCATCCTTCTTGAACTGATCTTTGATTACTTAATTATTTTCTCTACTTTTATTAGTTTTATGTTAAATTTCCTTTAGTTGTTTGCAATTGGTTGACTTTGATTTCTGGCTACTATTTTAATCCTCACCATTGATCTATTAATTTTTTTTTTCTTAACATAATCTCTTAGTGCACATTTTGAGTATTAACGATACATTTTATTCCGAGTAAAAAACATGTAATCCCTCTGTTCCTATTTATGAAACACTTTTTAGAAGTTTTTTGTTTTTCTTTTTATAAGTCATTTTACAATTTCAAGAAAGTATTTATTACCATTTTTCTTATTAATCATTGTTAACATTTATATCTTTCAAAATGTCAAATGATAGTGGAATTAATTAATCCATTTGTTCCTATTTATGAAGCACTTTTTAGAAGTTTTTTTTTGTTTTTTATAAGTCATTTTACAATTTCAAGAAAGTATTTATTATTATTTTCCTTATTTACCATTATTAACATTAATATCTTTCTAAATGTCAAATGAAGTGGAGTTAATTAATAATATTAAATAAGGGTAAAATTAGAAGGTTAAACTATTTTTGAAAACCCCAATAAAATTAATTATTTTTAACCACTTTCATTGGTACGTGTGATTTGGTCAAGTGTGGCTTATAAATATTGGAATATGGAGTAAGTATATGATATCACATATTAATTGTATTTTATGATATTAACTTTTTTTACTTCATTAATGACACACTTAAGTATTTTTCCCATGACTTATACCCTTATTTAATTTGCTGCTAAATTCAAAATATTGTCAGACTCATCTACACGTTTTTTTCCTCTCAGAAAAAGCTGCAAGAAACATTAAGTTGGAAAGTTAGTTTAAATAGTATTTAAAGGTTATCCAAACCAAATCACAAAATATTATAAATAATGATGTTATTAAAATACATAAGTAGTGTTTAAATATTCTTTGAATGTTGGAATTGTGTTTGTATCATTTAATTAATAATATGTGTGTGTTTGTGTGTGCTCGCACAAAATAAAAACTCTAAGGTAACCTTAAAGTAATATTCAAAATTATAATTTAAATACTAATCTATATAAGAATATAACATTTTACCTTTCTATCATTTTTAACAAAAGAATTGACCATTATTTTTTATGTTTGATTAAATATCTTGAAATTGAGAATAAGAATTTCCAAATTTTAAAAAATTCTGACGGAAAAAATGAATAATAACAAATGATTGATAAAACAAAAACTTCTTAATATATAATATTTTTAATTTCATTACATTGATTCTTGATTAATCATATAGAGCACAATGATTTATTCTAATTAGCTAGAAGGAAAAACCTAAGTTCTAGGCTTCTCACAACAACAAAGATAATTACTCAAGATTGGGATGCATCGTCCTATATCATAGCCATCAGCTACGCAGGTGCTTGTGCAGGCCTCAGAATTTTTACATGAGCCTATACACTTGATCTTAGGTTCACCATTTGAACAACTTCCTGTACAATGTATTTTGCTCATACCTAATCAAGAGAATAGTAATATTAGTGTAAGTTATTACACATAAGTAAAGAAAACATAGAAGAATTAAATTTTGTTTTGTCATTTGTTCACGTACCAATTGAGAATAGAAGAAGTACAATCATGGAAGCCAATATAAATTTTCGTCGGTGAGTCATTTCTTTGTAGTTCTTCCACGTTCATCAATAATCCACAATATAAATTAGAAAATTTGCTATCTATGTGTTATATATAATACACAATACATGATCAGTAAATATAATATTTATTATCATTTATGGAAATAATTTTGTAAATAAATTGTTTATTATATTTTATTGAGAACATAAGAATAGCAATATTGCAGTCAATGCAAATTTCTATGGGGGAGTCATTTCTTTATAATTTCTTACACGTTCAACAATTCTCAATATATTGATTAGAAAACGTGTTATCTATGTGTTATATAAAATAAATATGAACATTTATGAAATACACATATCAATGAATATAACATTTATTGTCATTTGAGGAAGTGCAATAAAGTTTAGATTTTGTGAATGAATAGTTATGTTATTTTTTGTTATTTAATATTTATTTATGTTAAAGTCAAAGTTTCTTCTTCAACTCATCTTTGATTAC
This sequence comes from Sesbania bispinosa, assembly GCA_026901365.1. NCBI lineage: Eukaryota > Viridiplantae > Streptophyta > Magnoliopsida > Fabales > Fabaceae > Sesbania > Sesbania bispinosa. The sequence goes on along the minus strand of QLOH01000226.1, from coordinate 121,213 downwards.
TTTATTAGTTTTTGTTAAATTTCCCATAATTGTTTGTCATTGTTGGTTGACTTTGATTCCTATATATCTACTATTTTAACCCTCACCATTAATTTATTGTAATATTTTTTCTTAACATAGTCTCTGAATGCTAATTTTAAATTTCATTCCGAGTCAAAATCAAATACTCCCTTCGTTCTAGTTATAAGGCACCTTAAAAAATTTTTATGTTTCTTTTTATAAATTATTTTACAATTTTAAGGAAGTATTTATTACCATTTTCTTTATTTACCCTTATTAACTTTAATACTACTCCCTCCATTTCATATTGATAGTCGTTTTAGGAAAATAAATTTTTTTCATAATATGAGTCGTTCTCTAGTTTCTATGTGAGTATTAATGTTAGTTTTCCATTTTTACCCTCCCACTTTTATGGGAAAAGAAACTTAAAAAATGGTGCACCACACTACTCATTAATATATTTAGGTAAAATGAAAAAAAAAATGTATACTAAATTAATAAGGGTAATTTAGTAAGATTACTATGTCTTTTAAGTCATTTATTATTGTTCTTAATTTGTGTGTAGAAACCTTAAACGACTGTCAAAATGAAATGGAGGGAGTATTAAATAAGGATAAAACTAGAAAGTTAAACCATTTTTAAAACCCCAATAAAATTAACTAGTTTTAACCACTTTCATTCGTCGGTGTGATTTAGTCAATTGTACCCGAATATCTCGTCGAAAGAATACATCGTTAATGCCTATACAATAGGAATCTAAATTTGGTAATAGATAAGAATGTCGTCGATGAACACGACCACAAACTTATCTAGGTAGGGCCTGAAAATTCGGTTCATGTAGTCTATGAACAGGGCTGGAGCATTGGTTAGGCCAAATGGCATCACTAAATACTCGTAGTGCCCATAGCGGGTCCTAAAGGCAGTCTTAGGTATATCATCACTCCTAATCTTAATCTAACGGTATCCTGACCGTAAATCTATCTTAGAGAACACTGATGCTCCCCTAAGTTGATTTAACAAGTCATCAATCCTAGGTAGTGTGTATTTGTTCTTAATGGTTACTTTGTTCAACTGCCTAAAGTCCACACATAACTGCATACTCCCATTCTTCTTTTTCACCAAGAGCATTGGTGCTCCCTAGAGTGACACACTAGGTCGAATAAACTTCTTTTCTATCAACTCTTCTAATTGGGCCTTAAGCTCACTCAACTCTAGTGGTGACATCCTATATGGGGCCTTAGAAATAGGTCCTGTGCCCGACACGAGATCTATTGAAAACTCTATCTCTCGGTCCGGAGGTCAGGCCGTGACCTCACTAAGAAAGACATCTAGGAACTCCTTAACCGTAGCTATACCACTCAAATCGGAACAAGTCCCTAGAGTTGAGGAAAGCATCAAAATAAAGCAATTACTCTTATCAGACAGGCATTCAGAAATTTGAGTACAACTGGACAACAAAATCATAGGTTTCTCCCTCGGAGTAGGAGGAAGAGTTGGGAAAACAACAACCTTATTAAAACAGTCAAGCATGACTTGGTTTTGGGATAATCAATTCATGCCCAAGATAACATCCATTCCTTTTAGGGGTAAACAAAGTAAATCAACCTCGAAGGCCTTCTTTTGAATTTTAATAGGAAATTTCAAACATGCAAGGGAAGTGGGGATTGCTTCCTTGGTAGGGGTTCAAATATTTAACTGGTAAGGTAAGGAAACAACAGGCATGTTCGATCATGTTCTTCACAAAATCATTAGAAACAAAAGGGTGGGTTGCCCCAGAATCATACAGTACAATTAAGGTAGATCCTTTGCACATGCACGTACCTTGCAACAGATCACCAGCCTGACTGGTCGTCTCCCCATCGAGGGTGTAGACTCTCCCGACAGCTTGGGGGTTGGGAGCCTCCTGTTCCCACTTTGGGCATTGGTTTGCCATGTGCCCCGGCTAACGGAAAAAGAAGCACTTCTTTTGACCAGCTAGGAACTCTCCTTGGTGGCCCTTTCCGCACTTGGACATGCGGGAATGAATGATGGTTGTGTTGATTGGGTCGCCGGTTGCTTGCCCTTCCCTCCCAGGACATAGCCCTTGGGGTTTCTCCCCACATGTGTGTCCTCCCTCTTCATCTTGCCTTCAATCACATTCTTCTTAGCCTCTTCCCTCCTTGGACATAGCCCTTGCTCTTCTGTTTTCACGTTCTCGCTCAAGGGAGGATCAGCTCGCTTGAGTGAGATGAAGTTAGAAAGCAACCCTTAAAATGGATGCAATTTCGCTTGAGCGAAATTCAATTTCTCTTGAGCGAAATTGCTTCCAGAGAACATCCCCTGATGCAGCCCTCTCTCTCGCTTGAGCAAGGCTGTTCCCGCACATTTTGCTGATATTTCGCTCAAGCGAGGGTGTTCTCGCTTGAGTGAAAGTGCCCCAGAATGGGAATTCCAGGTTCCCAATCCTAGTCATTTCCTCCAACCTTTTACCACATTTTCCCTAGTTCCTTCTTACAACAATTCCTTTCTAGCCCTATTTGAAGTATGAAATAGATTGTGCTAAAATTGTGATGTTACAGTTAAAACGCTTTTGAGTTATCCTCTTAAATTCAGTCTTGACCTACTTAAGTCTAATTCTCTTATTCAAAATCTCTTTCCTTCTCTCTTCCTCAGCTTCATACCTTCTCAACCTTGAGACTTGATCCCTCCTAAGTGCAATTACAATGGTGTTGGCTTGAATACTTGATTTCCCTCCTTAAATCCCCTTAAAACTCATAAACTCTCATCATACTTCTATCTTCCCTCTCTTGATAGAATTCACAGCCTAGGACTCCCGCTATATTCTCTAGGTTCTAATTTCTGGGATGTTACACTAATTAGCGTCGACCGTCAATGGGCGACGCTACTGCACTAACGACGCCGATTTTAGCGTCAGACTCTGGCCAACGCTAGTCCGACGCTAAATTTCTAATTATCGTCGGTTTTCCTGCATTAGCGTGGATTTTGGTCGATGCTAAAAAATGATTTTCTTGTAGTGAATGATCAGCCAAAAAAATCGTTGGCAAAAGAAAAAGTTCGTTCTGAAATGTGATATGTTTTGTTTGCATTTTCATTTCCTGTTTTCTAAAATTTTACAAAGGAAAAACTAAAAATTTTGGAAACAAAATTTTTCTGTTTACAGCATTTTCAGTTTTTCCTTTGTAAAATTTATGAAATTAGGAAATAGAATAAAGCAGAAAATGAAAACAAGAAATGAAAATGCAAACCAAAGTAGTACGTTCTTATTGGGAACTCATAAAAAAACTTAAAATATATTAAAATAATAATAAAAATATATCATTTTTTTTAGTAAAATTAATACTATATTACTTTTTAATTAATTATACTAATTAAAATTGTAACATATAAGGATTGCTCGTAATTGCTAGACAATATTTCAAACCTCCCAATGTTTGGAGCACATGCACGAGAAATAGAATGTCACATTCCAATTATAAACAAAAAAACTAAGTGATGATCGAGTGCATTAAGAAAGAAATGAGCAAATGCAATTAGGGCTATAAATGAGTTGAGCTATTCGTGAATTATTTGAGCTCGACTCGTTAAATGCTCAATCAAACTCGTTTGTTTAATTAAACAAACAAATCCAAGCTTAAAATTATGCTCGATTATTTAAATTAGTCAAGTTCAAGCCTTAAAAGCTTGACATTAAGAGCTCGTGAATAGCTCGCTTATTATATATATAATAATTAAATAATATAAATATTTAAAGTAAAGTAACATTAATAAAAATATAAAAAGAAAAATACAGTTATAAATTTATTTTTAAAATAAATAATAAAATAATAAAGTAAAATAATTTATGTATTGAATTTTGAAAAATATAATATTTTAGAATTCTTAACTATATATATATATATATATATATATATCGTACATTAAGAATATATTTTAATTTTTATATTATCATTTAATAGTAAAATATTTATTAAAATACTAAATTTAAAAATTTTAAAAATAATTTAATGAAAATTTTCATAAAAGCAAAAATAATGAAGTTATAAATGAGCTAAATAAGTCAAGCTCAAGCTTTAAGTTTGGCTCGTTTAAATAAATGAGTCAAGCTTGAGCCACCTATTTTTATCACAAGTCAAGTCTGAGCTTCAAGTACTCGGCTTGGCTCGGCCCATTTACTGCCCTAAATGCAATATACCTAGTTAATGATCACAAATCTGAATTTATTATTTTCTCCTTTCTTTTTTATCGGTTGGGGTATGCCTCTTTCTCCCTTCAAATCGTATCATACATACATACATACATACATACATACATACATACATACACACACACACATATATATATATTAGGAATGTATTTGTTAAGTTAAGTTACTGCTTACCTTTATGAATCCATGTTAATTTTTTATTATTAAAAACTCTTTTTTTTTAACCATTCTTAACCATAGCCACCAACCTTCTTTCTTTTACTCCTTGATGGTAACATTGACAACTTAGACTTACTGCCTTCAAAAAGGGCTTACTGCTACAGTTCCATCAAAAAGTAAAGTACTAAAATTTTGTACTTCCAGTTAAGAATAATATTAATTAATTTACTAAAAAACTGTACAGATAACTTAACTCGGATTCATAATCATAAACAGTTACTTAACTTAACAAATACATTTCTATAGGTATATTTTTATGGAACCAAATGAAGGCAAAGATATCAGAATTAATGAAATTATGTCTAGACTTCTCCGGTCTTTTTCTCGCCTCCCTAAAATCCTCAGCTTCTACTTCTTCTTCACAACAGAACCAAAGCTTATTTCCCAAAGAAGAAACCAATCAGTTAAGCCCAAAGCATACCATATTCGATGAAGAAGTATGCTTTGAGGATATCAATCAAGAAATAGATAATTGGCAAATCCCAAAGATTCCTCAGGATGAACTATACATGCCTGAAGAATCTCAAGTCAAACATAATTCTGATTACGTTATTAAAACGTCTGAAAACAATATTCCCCTAGGCCCAGAGGCTGGGGAAGAGTTCCACCTTTTATCCAAAGAATCAATAGCACAACATGCTAAAAAATATAAATATATACACATTGGATGTGTACAAGTAGCTGTCAAACCTTTGATAGGAGAAGGTTTGAATGCTTCAATCCTAATGTGCTTAAGAGATACTAGGCACAATAAATTTCAAGATTCTTTAATAGGAACTGTTGAAACAAGCCTAGGCCATGGGCCAGTATACTTTAACTGTTACCCCAATAAAACATTGAGTTTATTAGATAGGAATCTTTTAGACTCATTATATTTAAACATTAAACTTAATGGTCTAGATATGAAAGAAGGGTCTATCCCAGCTGCCTTATTGTATAGAATACAATATAAGGTCATGAATACCTGCAACTCGCGGGTACTCCTTAAACCCAAAACTAATGGGGAAACAACCTTGTTTGTCACTGACATGACAAGGGCAAACGTTACTGTTCCAAAAGTTATTAGATGGGAAGACATAGTCTTGCCTGATAAATAGACAATGGATAGAACAACTCCTACTCTTCTAAGAAAAACTCCAGAAATATAACAAATAAGACAATTTGAAACAAGAAAAGTTGAAATAATCTTTGATAGGAGGAATTCATTTTCCTCCAGATCTGAAGCCTCTAGAATGTCAGATTTTGCTTCTGCAAGAAGATCATTCTCGGTTGCATCCCAATCGGGGGTGTCTCAATCTATTCACCTTCCCCCTGAACTTAATCTTAGAGGAATAGATACAACTTCAACTATTCCTAGAACAACATACCACAAAGATGAAGAAGAAAACCAAAGGTCTATCCAATCCCCAACTTACTCCTCCCTTAATGATAATTATGATGTTATCTCATAAATTTACTATAGATAAAGAATCCCTTAGAAAAGATTTTTACTCTGAGACTTGGGAACCTCAGAGGAAATGGTTTTTTCAACATTTTAAGGGAAATCAAAGGAAAAAAATCCAAGAAAGTTTCTATCATTTTCTTAACAAAGTGAAAAATAATATCCCATTTTTCGATTGGTTTTACGCTTACACAATTAAGCATGACATAGATTATCCTTTTCAACAAAAATCCACTAATGTCATCACAAATTGGCAACTCAAAGATGGCGGAGTAATCCAATCGGAATTACCTCCACCAAATCAATATCAACTCCCCAAAGTTAGGGATTCTAAAGATAATCCAATAATGGCATTGCCATTCAAAACCAAAAATTTAGAAGAGGAAGTATCCTCTAAGGACATTAAAAGCTTAATGGAGCAAGCAAACTATACGAATAAATATCTTCAAGTCATAGGAGAAAAAATATTCACTAAACAAACTCAAACTTTTCCAACATCTTCTTCTAAGGAAGCCCAATCATCATCTACCATAGAATTCCATATTGAAAAACCTTTATTTAAACCATTTAAAATAAATCATAAATTGAGACAGAGCTTGCAACTTTTGAAAATACAACCTAGAGAAGAAGAAGAAAGTCAAAACAACGTAAGTGAAGTCTTAGGAAAAGTCAATGAAATGTTAGCTAAAACAGTGTCGGAAACCACGCAATCCACAGAAGAAGTGTCAACCAGTAGACCCAAAACTAGGCAAACTACAAAAGGTGGTGTGACTATTAATGTAGTTAATCATAGTGATAGATCTGATGAAGAATCTGAAATTAACTCTGAAGATAGAATAAATCCAATCATTACCTCTAATACAAGTTGGAAAACCCCAACCAAACTTTATTATCAAAAGGCTACAACACCTGATATCCTCTTAGAAGAAAGGAATCAAAATTTTAAAAGTTTTAGTGCCAATAATATCTATGAATGGAATATAGATGGCCAAACAGAATATAACATTCTTAATACCCTTCAACATATGACCATGGTAGCTACTACATACCAAACATCACGTGATTGTTCGGATGAGGTAATAGTAAACATCTAAGTAGCTGGATTTACTGGCCAATTAAAAGGTTGGTGGGATCATTATCTCACTGATAAGGAGAAAACTAAGATTTTCTTAGCAATAAAAACTGATTCAAACTCTGATCCCATTGTCAATAACGGTGAAATGGTCCCCGATTCAGTTAACACTCTAATATTTACAATAGCTCAACACTTTATTGGAGATCCATCCTTGTGGAGAGATAGGTCCGCATAATTGTTGTCTAACCTTAAGTGTAGAACCTTAGCAGATTTTAGATGGTATAGAGATACCTTCCTAACTAGTGTTTACACAAGAGATGATAGCCAACAACCTTTTTGGAAGGAAAAATTCTTAGCAGGACTTTCAAAATCCTTAGAAGATAAGGTTAGGGACAAAATTAGAAGCCAATCCCCAAATGGAGAAATTCCATATGATAAATTAAGCTATGGGCAATTAATCTCATTTATCCAAAAGGTAGCCTTAAAAATATGTCAGTATGATAAGATCCAACATCAATTAGCTAAAGAAAAAGCTTTAAACAAGAAAGATTTAGGATCATTTTGTGAGCAATTTGGTCTGCCATCCTGTTCCAAGGGAAAACCTAAGTCAAAGGTAAAGCATGAATCAAAGTCTAAACCCAAATACCACAGGCATAGGTCCAATAACCAAACTAGGTAACCTAGAAAAAAAATAAAACAAAAAATCTACCGAATCTAAACATCCAAAAAAGCCAGTTATTTGTTACACTTGTAATAAACCTGGTCATGTTAGTAAATATTGTAGGCTTAATAGAAAAATTAGAAACCTTAACCTAGATCAAAATATAGAAGATCAAATTAATAACCTCCTAGCTGAAACATCTGAGGAAGATGATGAAGAGGAGAGCTCAAAATCATCTGAAGACTTAAATCACATCCAAGATGATGATTTATCTTCTTCAGAAAATGAAGAATCTTCTGAGATCAATGTCCGAACAAAGGAACAAGATCTTTTGTTTGAAACAATAAATTCAATCCCTGACCCTCAAGAGAAAAGGCAATTCCTTGGAAAACTTAGAAAGTTTTAGAAGAGAAAAAACCAAAAGATCTTATTGTTAGGAACAAATTTGATCTTAAACCAATCTTGAAAAAACTAGAACAGACTCCTTCAAAACCAGTCACAATTCAAGATTTACAAGCAAAAATTCGTAATCTTAAGTTAGAAATAAAAGAAATAAAAGAGCAACTACAAATCCACCACTACATCCTCTCACAATTGGAAGTAGGGTCAGAAGATGATGAAAAAATTGAAAAAGAAATAGAATTTGATAGTAGGAAAGACATTCCTCAAAAGGAAGACGAGGAAGAAGAATTCTTAGGGTTAATTAACCAATTAAAGATTCAAAAATTCTACATAAATGTTAAAATAATTGTTAAAGATTTTGTTTTAGAAACAGTGGCCCTATTTGACACAGGTGCAGACTCAAACTGCATCTTAGAAGGATTAATCCCAAAAAAATATTTTGAGAAAACTTCAGAAAAACTCAGCACAACCAATGGATCTAAACTCAAAATTAATTACAAATTGTCAAAAGCAATAATTGACAACCAGGGATTCCAAGTTGAAACTCCTTTCCTCCTAGTGAAAAACCTTAGGAATGAAGTAATATTAGGGACACCCTTCATTAGAGCTCTATTTCCTTTAGAAATTTCAGATGAAGGAATATTAACTTGGCATTTAGGAAAACAAATTATATTTAAATTTACCAGAAAACCAATTATCCGAGATCTTAATTTTATCCATCATAAGACTAATCAGATTAACTTTCTAAAGGAAGAAATCTCTTTTAAGACCATCCAATCACAATTAGAACAACCCTACACTCAAAAGAAAATATAAGATTTGTTAGAACAAATTCAATCATCAATCTGTTCTGATCTCCCACACGCTTTTTGGGATAGGAAAAAACATATCGTGGACCTTCCTTATGAAAAAGAATTTAATGAAAAACATATCCCTACAAAAGCAAGACCAATCCAAATGAATGAGGAATTACTCCAATATTGCCAAAAGGAGATCAAAGATCTCCTCAGCAAAGGTCTTATTAGGGAAAGCAAGAGTCCTTGGTCATGTTCTGCTTTCTATGTCAATAAGCAAGCAGAATTGGAAAGAGGGACGCCGCGATTAGTAATAAACTACAAACCTCTAAACCAAGTACTTAAATGGATAAGATATCCAATTCCTAATAAAATGGATCTTCTTAATCGCTTACATTCAGCCAAAATATTTTCAAAATTTGACATGAAGTTAGGATATTGGCAGATCCAAATCCAGGAATCAGATAAGTATAAAACAACTTTTACAGTACCATTTGGGCAATACGAATGGAATGTAATGCCCTTTGGATTAAAAAATGCTCCTTCTGAGTTCCAGAAAATTATGAATGATATATTCAATCCTTATTCAAAGTTTGTCATTGTTTACATCGATGATGTACTAATCTTTTCTCAATCTATTGATCAACACTTCAAACATGTAAATATTTTTGTCAAAATTATTCAAAAGAATGGCCTAGCAGTCTCTAGGACAAAAGTCAATCTTTTCCAAACAAAAATTAGGTTTCTTGGTCACATAATCCACCAAGGAACAATCACACCTATAAGCAGATCCATAGAATTTGCTGACAAATTTCCTAACCAAATTATTGACAAAACTCAATTACAAAGGTTCTTAGGATGTCTGAATTATGTGGGAGATTTTCTTCCACAACTAAATAATATAATTAAACCTTTACATGATCGTCTTAAGAAAAATCCTCCTCCATGGATGGATAAACATACAAACATTGTCAAACAAATTAAGCTCCAAGTAAAAGATCTTCCATGTCTTTATCTTCCAATTCCCCAAGCTTTCAAAATAGTAGTAACGGACGCCTCAGATATTGGGTATGGTGGCATCCTTAAGCAAAGACTTAATGAAAAGGAACAAATTGTTGCATATACTTCAAAGCATTGGAATCCTGCACAGCAAAAATATTCTACTGTTAAAAAAGAAGTTTTGGCAATTGTTCTTTGTATTTCAAAATTCCAATCTGATTTACTAAATCAAAAGTTTTTTATAAGAGTTGATTGCAAGTCTGCAAAAGATATTTTACGAAAAGATGTTAAAAACTTAGCATCTAAACAAATTTTTGCTAGATGGCAAGCAATTTTAAGTGTTTTTGATTTTGAAATTGAATATCTCAAAGGCACCTCAAATTCTCTCCCTGATTATCTTACACGTGAATATTTACAGGGGAAATAGTGTGATGCCTAAAAAGGCAACCAGCCTGGCCTCTTCAAGAGGCAGAGGAGTACGTATAGCCCTACCAGGGTCATTCAAACAGACTTCCACCCAATCTGTGTCATCTACCCAGCAACAAAACCCATCCTCTCAAACAGCCAAACAGACTAAATTAGACTATGCTTTTCCAATCCAAACACTCTTAGCCCTCCAAGATTGTGGCCTAACCCATCTACCCAAGAAAACCTGGGCTGATACAGCCTCAGAAGAAGATGAGGACAAAACCAAACCAACCTTGCAATCCTTATAAACCAACTAGCCGAAAGCTAAACAGTGGCCAATGACCCTAAACAAAAGAAAATAATATCTACACCCGTAGACACCCAAGTAGCACAAACCCAAAATCCAATCTCAACCCAAAAAACCCAAAATCATTACATCTCAAAAAATAAGTTTTCTTCAGTAATCCAAATGGAACCAGAGTTCTGGGATAGCTCCCCACACAGAGTTCCTCCCAAAGTGTTTCCAGAGGGATTCCATTTTAGACCATATGCCAAAAACACAACCAGACAATTTTATGAGTTTATTCTAGTAGATTCAGATTCTGTTACAATCAAACATTATAGGGATCAAAATGATTCCTCAAATATAACTCATTCAACAATCCAAATCTTGAGAGCCCTCACACCAAGCCAATATGGAAAAGACCCAAATAATATCACAAAATTTTCTCAGAATTTTGATCCCATTGGATATAATTACTGGGATTATGTGGATACCTGGACAAGGGTCTTCTGGCAACAAAATAAAAATAATCGCTATTCATGGTTAATATATTTCAAAAGAAATACCCAATACAACTTTCCGAATTGGTTCCTCCAATGGTGGAATTTTTTCGGCCCCATTGAAGCAATCCTTCCATCATCAGTAAACGAAGGATTAAAACAATTCTGTAAAATTTATGACCAACAGGAATCATGGGTTCCAGCTGACCTCAAATTCTTCTCATCCTTCTCCTTAGCTTGGGTATTCTCATGGCAGTATAGGTATGGAAAGCAGGAGAACAAGAACTATTTGCCTATCCTCCAAAGGAATGCTTATGTCAAATGGTGGGCACAATTTGATCATTCCAAAGTAAATCCAGCTGAGGTCAAATTGTGGTTTCAAAATAATCCAAAATACCTCAAAGCAGCAGACCCAGAGACTTCTCTGTTTCTGAACCAAAAAGCCAAGATAACAATTGCTTTAGCAGCCTCTCAATCCAAAGAAAGCTTTGCAAAAAATTTGCAAAATATTCTTAAACTTCTTCAACATGATGAAGCAGAATCCTCCAAGAGAGTGCCTATTTCTGCCTCTTCTGCAGCCTCTTCCGGAGACATCAATCAAAATGAAGATGATTGTTTTGGGATTGATCTGGGAGAAGACTAAGTTTCAGGGATATTTTCGTCATTGTCTTTGTAACTTGATCTGTAGCTACAGTTCCAGTCATGGTTACCTGAACTGTAGAAACAATATTTTTAACATCTCTATAAGGAGGCCTCAAGCTCATTTGTGAGGTACCCTTTGAACCAGATAGTTAGAGAGAGAGTTTAGAGAGAGAGCTTCTGAGATATACAGTCTTCTTTGTAAGCTTTCATTTTATCAATAAAATCTCTTCTCTTCTCACTACTTTTCTTTTGTTACTACACTGTTTCCGACGGCTCTGTCGCGTTTCAGTAGCTGATCCCGTCGGCACTGCCGCGCTTCAGCCAACACACACATTTCTATGCTTTATTAACTGTTTATCTGCATCCTTCTGCATATTATTAACTGTTTACATATATATATTGTATTAGCAGTCCGCTTGCTGCCTACTTCTCTCTTTAGTTATATAACCGCTTCCGTCGGGGACTCTGGTGTATATATATATATATATGTATATGTATATGTATATGTATGTATGTATGTATGTATGTATGTATGTATGTAAGTATGCAGGGACAGATTGAAGGGGGCAAGCATGGGCTTTGGCCCCCCCACTCTTCTACATACACATTATATATAAAAATGATAAAATATTATTAATATATATGTGTAATAAATAAAAAAACCTAAATAAAATGAGTGATATATTTATTTTTTATAATCTAAATTTTATTTAATATTTGTTATTAAAATTTTGTCACTTTAAGTGACTTCTATCAAAAAATTTATTTGATATAGATATTAATATTGATAAATTTTATAACATGAATGTATTATATATATGTATAACTTTTAAAAAAAGATATGATAAATTTAACTAGTATTTAATATTTTTTATTAAAAAAAAATTTCGGTCCCCCGTTAATACGAATCCAGGATGTGTCCCTGTATGTATGTATATGTAAGTATGGTTTAGCACTGCTTACCACCCTCAGACTGACGGTCAGTCTGAAAGAACCATCCAGACCTTAGAAGATATGCTCAGGGCCTGTGTTTTAGAGGAGTCAGATAGTTGGGATAGATTTCTACCTCTTATTGAGTTTGCCTACAATAACAGTTTCCATAGCAATATAGGCATGGCACCCTTTGAGGCACTGTATGGTAGGAAATGCAGGTCTCCCTTGTGTTGCTACGAGGTAGGTGAGAGAACACTTTTAGGCCCAGAACTAGTGCAGGAAACTTCAGATAAGATAAGGGTCATTAGGGAAAAACTTGTAACTGCTCAAAGTCGTCAAAAGAGTTATGCTGATAAAAGAAGAAAAGACTTAGAGTTTGAGGAAGGGGAACATGTGTTTTTAAAAGTAACTCCCGTCACGAGCTTAGGACGATCCATTAAGACCAGAAAACTCAACCCTAGATTCATCGGTCCATTTCTGATCCTGCAGAGGGTTGGCCCTCTGGCTTACAGGATAGCTTTGCCACCTCAGTTGTCCAGCATATATAATGTTTTCCATGTATCCCAGTTGAGGAAGTATGTTCATGATCCATCTCATATCATCAGCTCTGAATCGATACAATTAAGAGAAGATCTCACCATTCCTTCTAGACCTGCACAGATTATTGACAAGAGTGTCAAGACTCTAAGGAGTAAGGCAATTCCTTTGGTAACGGTATTTTGGGAGGGTCAATCTCCAGAAGAGGCCACATGGGAGAAGGAAGATGACCTTCGGGGTCAATTTCCGGAACTTTTCAGTTGAGGTAGTTTCTGAATTCTGTTCTTAATCAATTTTGAGGTCAAAATTGCTTAAGGGGGGTAGAATGTAACATCCCGCAAATTATGAGCTTAAATAGTTATTAGGTCACAAACAGGAGAATTAAGTATTAGTAAGTATAGGGAGGAAAATTAAAGAAACTATGGGTTAAAACTCTATTACAACCAAGTTATGTTTTAACTTAAGAGAATTTGAGAAAATTGAGTTCTGGTAATCGATTACAAGGAGTCTGTAATCGATTACCCGAGAGCTAGTTTTTATGTAATCGATTACTCACAGACTGTAATCGATTACCTGAGAGCTGAGTTTTTGGTAATCAATTACAGGGATATTGTAATCGATTACCCGAGAGCTGGTTTTTGTGTAATCATCTACTCACAGGGTGGTAATCGATTACCTAAGAGCTGAGTTTTTGGTAATCGATTACCAAGGGTTGTAATCGATTACCAGATTCCCAGAAATGTTTTCCAGTGTAAATTCTACCTCTGGTAATCGATTACAGCACTACTGTAATCGATTACCAGCTGTCCAGTATATATACCTGGACATGCAAAATTCAGATTTCATTTTTCTCTTCTTCTTCCCCTTCAAACCCTAGAGAGAGAGTGATTTTAGAGAGAGAAAGCGGATTTTGAGGAGATTGAAGAGAATCAAAGCTAGGATTCATCAAAGGGACTTCCAATCCATCAATTTCCCTCGAGAAATTCAAGAAAAATGGTGAGTATAACTCACAGACTCCCACTTTTCCTTGATTTTGATTTCTCCCCATTGTATGAACCCTACTCTCTTGATTCTCTTTCCATTTGCATATTATAGTTAGATTGTTGATATTGGTGTTGGATTGAGTAGTTTGATCGGTGATTTTCGTTGAAAACCTTAGGGTAGCGAGATTTACGAAAGTAGCGAAATTACGAAGCTTGCGAAATGCTTAATGTATGATCCCTACCCTTCCATTTCCCTTTCTATTTAGTTAATTTGATTGAATTGATGAAGTTTATGCTAGAATTGAGTGATTCATGCTAGGAATTTATTATAATTCCCTTAGATTTCGAAGTTACGAAACTTACGAAACTTACGAAAGTTTCGAAACACTCGATATTTCAGCTTTGGGTTATCAATTCACTTTTACCGGTTTCGACCGTGAGTTAATTAAGCCGGCCTTGTGTTGTGAGTTAAGAAATGGTTTGAATAAGTAAAAATATTGACTTCGGTCCAGTTTTGGGTGGGATACGTCCCCGGGAAAGACGTTTCCCGTAGTCTGAGCTCAGTTCTAACTCTAGTTTCAGTAATAAGTTCATGCCTACTGGATTTCAGTAGTGAGTTGCATTTTATTGATTAAGATTATGTTAGTTGTGTTATGGTATTGGAATGTAACATGATGATTGATATTGATTAACTTGATATGTCTTCATTTGTGCTTATTCCATGTACACTTAGCATGATTAGTTATATTCACTGAGGCATTAGTCTCACCACGCGTTTTGTGGATATTCTAGGTGTGCAGGTACCTCCAGGAAGTAATAAGTGAGTTAGAGCAAGAGATGTGGTTTTAGATGTTTCCTTTTGGGATTATGTATATTTATAAGTTGTATTTGTTTTGGAACTCTGTTAAGTCGTTCAGTTTGTAGCCTTCAGGCCTGATGTATATATGGAGCTTGTATATGTATATAGTTTTTTTTTTTGGATGTTAGTTTATAATCCTTGGACCAAATATATATGGCTATGTATATTATGGACTTTGGTTAAAATTTTAAGGCTTTAAGTTACTCACATTTGTATGAGTTTTGTTGGATACTTGTGTAAATGTGAGGTTTGATATCCAGGATTGTATGTTTTAGTTTCGAATGTTCAGGATTTAGTTTCCAACGGACTAAGTCTTGAATTTAGAAATTAGGGTGTTACATTTTGGTATCAGAGCAGTTCAATCCACTTGGACTGTGGTAGTAGGATTTTCCTTGTGACTTGTTATTCTGATTTATGCATTGTTTTGTGAATTGAGAGACTGATCACCTCGATGTTTACTTAATGATGTGTAGATAATTATGGCAAGTGGCAGGAGGGGTCGTCCCAGAACCAATTTCACTTCTCAGAATCCACCACCTGAGCCAATGGCAGCAGCTCTGCAAGCATTCACACACATGATGGGAGAGCAGGCGGCTACTAATACAGCAATACTCCAAGAATTGGCCCGTAGAACAGCGGGGACACCTCATGCTCCTGTTGTGGACCCATTTGTCCAAGGGCTGGCGGAATTTCGAAAGCATAACCCTCCTCAATTCAATGGAGTGTACGATCCAGACGTGGCATCCAACTGGCTGAGGGATCTCAACAGAATATTTGATGTGATGAAGTGTGCGGATGATTCTAAGGTTGGTTTTGCAATCTACATGCTGAGAGGTGAAGTTGAGGATTGGTGGAAGACGGCAAGTGTTAGGGCTACTATGACGGGGGCTCCGATTACATGGGGCATCTTTCAGACTCTATTTCTAGACAAGTACTTTCCTGCTACGGTTAGAAGACAGAAGGAAGCAGAATTCTTACAATTAAAGCAAGGAAGTTTGACGGTGGGTCAATATGTAGCTAAGTTTGAGGAGTTGGCAAAGTACTCAAGGTACCTGCAGACAGTAGCTGATGAAGAGTGGAGGTGCACTCAGTTTGAGAAAGGTCTCCAACCTGAGATACTAGATCGGGTTGGAACCTTAGAGATCAAAGATTTTCCCACCCTGATCAATAAATGCTACACTGCGGAGAAGAACATCCGAGGAACCACTACTTCAACACCACCTGCTGATAATAAGGGAAAAAGGAAGATAGAGGGATCGAATCAGTTTAGGGGGCCGAGGCCTAAGTGGCAAGGCACCTCCGCCTTGACTACTAGACCGGCCCAACGCCACGGGGCACCTACTTGTCCCAAGTGCGGGAAGGAACACTCTAGAGAGTGCTTGACGGGGAAGAACGTATGTTACTTTTGCAGGCAACCTGGGCACATGAGGCATGAGTGTCCCAAGAGGAAGGATCTCCCAAAACCCCAAACCACTGGAACAGTCTTCACTCTGAGCGGGGAAGTGGCAGCTTTTGCTGATAATTTGTTGCGAGGTATGTGCACCCTAGGAGATCGAACCTTAATTGTATTGTTTGATTCAGGAGCCACTCATTCCTTCATTTCTCTTGATTGTGTAAAACAGTTGAACTTGCATGCTGTATCTTTGCCTTATGTTCTTAGTGTTGTTACTCCCGCCAAGGAGGCCATTTCTACTTCCCTTGTGTGTATTCAGTGCCCTATTGTGATACAAGGGAAGGCCTTCGAGGTTGACCTAGTTTGTTTGCCGTTATGGGGTATAGATGTTATTCTTGGTATGAATTGGTTGTCTGCAAATAGAGTCATGCTTGATTGTTTTAACAAACAGGTTGTCTTTCCACTTCTTCCTCCTCCTTCAAGGGAGAGACCATCAATTCTGTTGTCCATTGTCGCTGAAGTGTCTAAATGCCTTAGTGATGGGAATGAGTGTTTTGTTTTATTACTTTCCTCAACTCTAGAGTCTAAAATAGATTTGAGCAGCATAACTACAATTAAGGAGTTTCAAGATGTTTTCCCTAGTGAGATAACCACATTACCTCCAAACCAAGAAATAGAGTTTACCATAGACTTAGTGCCAGGTGCAGGACCTATCTCTAAAGCACCATACAGAATGTCCCCATTAGAACTTAGTGAACTTAAAGCTCAGTTAGAAGATCTTATGTCTAAGGGGTTCATTAGGCCCAGTGTGTCACCATGGGGGGCTCCAGTCCTTTTAGTGAAAAAGAAGAATGGGAGTATGAGACTGTGTTTGGACTATAGGCAGTTGAACAAGGTTATCATTAAAAACAAGTATCCTTTACCCAGAATAGACGACCTTCTAGATCAACTTAGGGGAGCCTCAGTTTTCTCTAAGATAGATTTAAGGTCCGGTTACCATCAGATCAGGATTAAGGGAGAGGATATACCAAAAACAACCTTCAGGACTAGGTATGGGCATTATGAGTATTTGGTGATGCCATTTGGAGTAACCACTCCTGCTGTATTCATGGACTACATGAATCGAATCTTTAGGCCCTATTTGGATCAGTTTGTTGTTGTGTTTATCGATGACATTTTGATCTACTCCCGTAGTTTAGCAGAGCATGAGAGACATCTTAGAATTGTGTTAGGAGTTCTGAGAGAGAAGAAATTGTTTGCAAATCCGGAGAAGTGTGAGTTTTGGAGTGATAGAGTTCAAGTTTTAGGACATGTGATTACTAGTGAGGGGGTGTCTGTTGATCCTAGCAAGGTAGAAGTTGTCCTTGAATGGGAAAGGCCTAATACCGTTACGAAAATTAGTTTCCTAGGATTGGCCGGCTACTATTGGAGATTCATTAAAGGATTCTCCCAGCTAGCCTTACCTCTCACAAGGTTAACTCGGAAAGGGCAAGCCTTTGTGTGGGATGAGATTTGTGAGCGGAGCTTCTTGGAGCTCAAGAAAAAGTTAACCACCGCTCCGGTATTGGCATTACCGGATTTGTCCAAGGCCTTTGAGGTATATTGTGATGCTTCAGGGAAAGGTTTAGGTTGTGTTCTTATGCAGGATAGGAGGGTAGTAGCTTATGCATCGAAACAGTTGAAACCACATGAGGAGAACTATCCTACTCATGACCTAGAGTTAGCTGCTGTGGTATTTGCCCTCAAGATTTGGAGGCATTACCTGTTTGGTGCGAGATTTGAGGTATTTAGTGATCATAAGAGTTTGAAATACCTTTTTGATCAGAAAGAACTCAATGTGAGGCAGAGGAGATGGATGGAATTTCTCAAAGATTATGATTTTGAATTGAAATACCATCATGGCAAGGCCAATGTAGTGGCCGATGCCCTCAGTAGGAAATCCCTTCATGTGTCTTCAATGATGATTCATGAATTGAGTTTGCTGGAGGAGTTCAGAAACCTAAGCCTAGGTGTTTCAGTCGGTGAACATAGAGTTATTCTTCATAGGCTAGATATCACCTGTGAGCTGAAAGCTCTTATCAAGGAGGCTCAGAGTTTGGACTCAAGCCTTCAAGAGAGAAAGCAACAATTAGGATTTTCAGAGTCAGAAGATGGGATGATTGTCTTCCAAGGGAGAGTCTGTGTCCCTAAGGGGGGTAGCCTCAGGCAGCAGGTTTTGGAGGAAGCCCATAGGAGTAAGTTTTCTATACATCCTGGATCTACCAGGATGTATCAGGATTTGAAGAGGATGTTTTGGTGGGATGGTATGAAGAGAGACATAGTTGATTATGTTTCTAAGTGCTTAATATGCCAATAGGTTAAAATAGAACATCAGAAACCATCTAGAACCCTTTTACCTTTGGATATCCCTAAGTGGAAGTGGGAGAGTGTAGCTATGGACTTTGTGGTAGGTTTGCCTCGAGTTCAAGCTGGGTTTGATTCTATCTGGGTAATTGTGGACCGACTGACTAAGTCAGCTCACTTTCTACCAATTAAGAACACTTATCCCCTTAGCAAGTTAGCCAATCTGTATGTTAGAGAGATTGTCAGGCTTCATGGTATTCCCTCTAGCATCATATCAGATAGGGATCCTAGATTCACTTCCAGGTTCTAGAATGCCCTTCACCAGGCTTTCAGGACCAAACTCCGGTTTAGCACTGCTTACCATCCTCAGACTGACGGTCAGTCTGAAAGAACCATCCAGACCTTAGAAGATATGCTCAGGGCCTGTGTTTTAGAGGAGTCAGATAGTTGGGATAGATTTCTACCTCTTATTGAGTTTGCCTACAATAACAGTTTCCATAGCAGCATAGGCATGACACCCTTTGAGGCACTGCATGGTAGGAAATGCAGGTCTCCATTGTGTTGGTACGAGGTAGGTGAGAGAACACTTTTAGGCCCAGAACTAGTGCAGGAAACTTCAGATAAGATAAGGGTCATTAGGGAAAAACTTGTAACTGCTCAAAGTCGTCAAAAGAGTTATGCTGATAAAAGAAGAAAAGACTTAGAGTTTGAGGAAGGGGAACATGTGTTTTTAAAAGTAACTCCCATCACGGGCTTAGGACAATCCATTAAGACCAGAAAACTCAACCCTAGATTCATCGGTCCATTTCTGATCCTGCAGAGGGTTGGCCCTCTGGCTTACAGGATAGCTTTGCCACCTCAGTTGTCCAGGATACATAATGTTTTCCATGTATCCCAGTTGAGGAAGTATGTTCATGATCCATCTCATATCATCAGCTCTGAATCGATACAATTAAGAGAAGATCTCACCATTCCTTCTAGACCTGCACAGATTATTGACAGGAGTGTCAAGACTCTAAGGAGTAAGGCAATTCCTTTGGTAACGGTATTTTGGGAGGGTCAATCTCCAGAAGAGGCCACATGGGAGAAGGAAGATGACCTTCGGGGTCAATTTCCGGAACTTTTCAGTTGAGGTAGTTTCTGAATTCTGTTCTTAATCAATTTTGAGGTCAAAATTGCTTAAGGGGGGTAGAATGTAACATCCCGCAAATTATGAGCTTAAATAGTTATTAGGTCACAAACAGGAGAATTAAGTATTAGTAAGTATAGGGAGGAAAATTAAAGAAACTATGGGTTAAAACTCTATTACAACCAAGTTATGTTTTAACTTAAGAGAATTTGAGAAAATTGAGTTCTGGTAATCGATTACAAGGAGTCTGTAATCGATTACCCGAGAGCTAGTTTTTATGTAATCGATTACTCACAGACTGTAATCGATTACCTGAGAGCTGAGTTTTTGGTAATCAATTACAGGGATATTGTAATCGATTACCCGAGAGCTGGTTTTTGTGTAATCAATTACTCACAGGGTGGTAATCGATTACCTGAGAGCTGAATTTTTGGTAATCGATTACCAAGGGTTGTAATCGATTACCAGATTCCCAGAAACGTTTTCCAGTGTAAATTCTACCTCTGGTAATCGATTACAGCACTACTGTAATCGATTACCAGTTGTCCAGTATATATACCTGGACATGCAAAATTCAGATTTCATTTTTCTCTTCTTCTTCCCCTTCAAACCCTAGAGAGAGAGATTTTAGAGAGAGAAAGCGGATTTTGAGGAGATTGAAGAGAATCAAAGCTAGGATTCATCAAAGGGACTTCCAATCCATCAATTTCCCTTGAGAAATTCAAGAAAATTGGTGAGTATAACTCACACACTTCCACTTTTCCTTGATTTTGATTTCTCCCCATTGTATGAACCCTACTCTCTTGATTCTCTTTTCATTTGCATATTATAGTTAGATTGTTGATATTGGTGTTGGATTAAGTAGTTTGATCGGTGATTTTCGTTGAAAACCTTAGGGTAGCGAGATTTACGAAAGTAGCGAAATTATGAAACTTGCGAAATGCTTAATGTATGATCCCTACCCTTCCATTTCCCTTTCTATTTAGTTAATTTGATTGAATTGATGATGTTTATGCTAGAATTGAGTGATTCATGCTAGGAATTGATTATAATTCCCTTAGATTTCGAAGTTACGAAACTTACGAAAGTTTCGAAACACTCGAAACACTCGATATTTCAACTTTGGGTTATCAATTCACTTTTACCGGTTTCGACCATGAGTTAATTAAGTCGGCCTTGTGTTGTGAGTTAAGAAATGGTTTGAATAAGTAAAAATATTGACTTCAGTCCAGTTTTGGGTGGGATACGTCCCCGGGAAAGACGTTTCCCGTAGTCTGAGCTCAGTTCTAACTCTAGTTTCAGTAATAAGTTCATGCCTACTGGATTTCAGTAGTGAGTTGCATTTTATTAATTAAGATTATGTTAGTTGTGTTATGGTATTGGAATGTAACATGATGATTGATATTGATTAACTTGATATGTCTTCATTTGTGCTTATTCCATGTACACTTAACATGATTAGTTATATTCACTGAGGCATTAGTCTCACCACGCGTTTTGTGGATATTCTAGGTGTGCAGGTACCTCCAGGAAGTAATAAGTGAGTTAGAGCAAGAGATGTGGTTTTAGATGTTTCCTTTTGGGATTATGTATATTTATAAGTTGTATTTGTTTTGGAACTCTGTTAAGTCGTTCAGTTTGTAGCCTTCGGGCTTGATGTATATATGGAGCTTGTATATGTATATAGTTTTTTTTTTGGATGTTAGTTTATAATCCTTGGACCAAATATATATGGCTATGTATATTATGGACTTTGGTTAAAATTTTAAGGCTTTAAGTTACTCACATTTGTATGAGTTTTGTTGGATACTTGTGTAAATGTGAGGTTTGATATCCAGGATTGTATGTTTTAGTTTCGAATGTTCAGGATTTAGTTTCCAACGGATTAAGTCTTAAATTTAGAAATTAGGGCATTACATTGAAAAAGTGAGAAAAATTAACATCTTAAAAAACTTATTTTGGAGAGAAAAGTTTAAAAAAAAGAAAAAAAAAGGGAACAACCGTTTCCGTTTAAAAAAAAAAGGCTATGGGCTGGAAAAATTTTCTGACACGTGGCACACAGGGCCTAACTTTCTAATAGTATATAGATAGATAGATTTCAAATCAGCTGCGTCTTACATTGTGTTTTTTATGAGAGAATTAGAGGGGAGAGAATTGAGAGGGAGAGAGATAGAAGTGAGATTGGAATTCAACCTGGTTTGGTTGAAGGTGGAATGAGAAGAGAGATTAATAAAATAGGGTGGGCCCACAACTTTTTCAATCTCCCCATATTTAAAGAGAAATGAGAGAGAGGAAGGGATTATGTGCACAATTACAAAACTACCCATCAAAATATAATCACCTTTGTTTTTATTCATAGCACATAAAATAAGGTTATTCTTGTCCATGTAAATAAAATACCATTTCTCTCTTTCTTATTTCTCTTCTATTTTTTCCAAACCAAACAACCTCAAAATCTATCACATTTCTCATCACTTTCACTCTTCTCTATTTCTATCTTCCCCATTTCTCTCTTCTTTATCTCTCCTTTTAAACCAAACAAATGCTTAAAGTCTGAGTTCTTACTTCCAAGTTTTTTCTCTTTTTTTTTTAAATTCACATTATCGATTTCCTTTCCCTTCTTTTCTTTTTTATCACTATTTTTTCTCTCTTTTTTTCTTAAATTTCACACTTTAATTATTATTTTTTAATCATATTTTTTATTTATTTATTTATTTATTATTTTTATTATTATATAAAAATATTTTCTCTCATTATTCGTTCTATTTATCTATTTTATTATATAAAAACACAGATAAAAAATATAATAAATATATTAATTTACATTAAATTCAATGTGTTTTTCAAATATATCATTTATCTCTCTTTTGTATTCATTAATGTTTTCACTTATTATTTCTCACAAATTTATATTAAAATTGTTCCTAGTAGCATGCGTCACGTTTTCTCATTTGCATTATTTATTTATTTTTTTATTCTAACTTCAATAAAAAGATTTTTTTTAACCACATATATTCTCTACGGGAGGCCAATATATCATTTATCTCTATATTTTATTCGTTAATATTTAATATTTTTATTTATTATCTCTCATATCTATTATATTTATTTATCCACTTCTATTTTATTCCGGTACACGTGTCATATTTTCTCACTTCTGTTTTTTTTGTTTTGTTTTGTTTTTTCTCACTTTATTAAAGTGATTTCTTTTATGAATCACATGTATTCTGCACGAAATGTCAATATATCATTTATCTCTCTATTTCATTCATTAATATTTTCACTTATTATTACTCTTATCTATTTTATTTACTTTATATTAAAATTGTTTCACCAGTACACTGTCACGTTGTTTCAATAGCGTTTTTTTATTTAAATTTAGTTTTTTATTCTCATTTCAGTAAAGTAATTTTTTAATGAACCACATGTGTCCTTCATGTGAGGCAGTGCTTTCTCCCGCCATTTTTTAGCACGCTTTCATTAGCTTTTATTATTATTATTATTATTATTATTATTATATTAAAAGATTTTCTCTTTAATCTAATGTATTTTTCCAATATAACATTTATTTCTCTATTTTATTCATGAATGTTTACACTTATTATCTTTCATATCTATTTATTTCTACCTATTTACTCTATATTAAAATTGTTCCCTTAGTATACGTGTCACATTTTCTCACATTTGTTTTTTCTTTAGTTTCTTTCCTCACTTCAATAAAGTGATTTTGTATGAAAATCACTTTTGCCATTTTATTTTCTTTTTTGTCTTTTATCATACTTTCTTTTTCTTATTATTATTGTTATTATATTAAAATATTTTCATTCATTATTCGTTGATATTAATCTGTTTCATTTTACAAAAACATAGGTTAAGATTATCTCTTTATTTTTATTCACTAATATTTTCACTTATTATAACTTTTATCTATTCACTCTATATTAAAATTATTTCCTCAATACATGTGTCACATTTTCTTATATATTTGCATTTTTTTAGTACTCTACACTTGATTATAATTTTAATTTATTTAATTCTTATATTTTTAAAATTTAAAATAAATTTTATTTTATTTAAATGTTATAATTTTAAATTAAATGGTTATGTAATTATAATATATTAAATTTGATTTTATTAATTTAAATTTTCAAATTGTTTGATTGAATTTGAAATTAATTTAAAACATTTTAATTCGATTGATATATTATTGATGAAAGTAATTGTACTCCCTGGGAGTTGGGTCGGCCAAATACCTCAATGGCACACAAGTCTTTCAATTCCCCAAATTAGTCAACTAGGCTTAGATTTGGGGTTGTGTACTCCCTTAGAGTTGAGCCGACCGAGCAGCCCAAAAATAGGGACATGCATCTCAGGCCTGGTAAGTTAAACAACACCAAAAGAATAGAAGGTAAACCAATAAGGAGAGCAATGTGGAGAAAACACATGTTAACAATGAAGGATGATTGTGAAGGAGAGCAATATAAAGAAATGGAAATTGATAGTGGAAGAAAAAACTGACCAACAAGGAGACTCAGAGGGGCGACTGGCTATTATTTTCGGCATCCTGAAAGACTTCAGGTATACTTGCCAAAAACTCCACTTTAACCAAAAACTTGTGAATTTTATCTACGGGCAAATGTACCCGTCAATTAGAGTAAAAGGAAGTATTTAAAACTCCAAGTATCATCTCACAGAGATTAATTAATAATATTAAATTAAATTAAATCTTTAATAATGAGTAGGAGATAAAGATTATGGTTTGATTTGTTGATTGGGATTAATAATTGAATGGGGAAAGAGAGAGAGAGAAAAAGTTAAACAAAGAAGCAAGCAAGGACAATTAGGATTCAATTATGGAAGCGCTAAGGGCATTTGGTTTCACTTAAGTGCTTACTAAATTTTCCCTCAATTTCACTTATAAATTATGTCAACCTAATTGCCAATCACTTATTCTAATACTATCAATACCCAATGATTATGCAATATTGATAATCTTTCCCTTAGAACATTGTCCCCAATGATCATGTAAGATAATGAATTAAGAAAAGCATACAGAACCAATAAGTTTGTTAACCTAATAATTGATTGGAAACCTAGGATTAAGATTGATCCTATAAAACCCTAGATCCATTTACCTTATAGATCCGTTAATTGAGAATTGTACGATCGCCTATTACCCAACTAACTAAGATTTACCAAGGATAATCAATTCTTGATATAATAAAACAAGGGAAAAATATGTTTTTTGTCCCTATAGTTTCGGTTAATTTGGTCTTTATCCCTGTACTTTAAATTCTTTGTTTTTTGTCCCTGAACTTTCTAAACCCTCAATCCATGGTCCCTGGCCGTTAGTAAGATCTGTTAACCTAATGACCTGGGTAACAAAAGTTAAATGTTAGCCTCAATAGTTGACCCCAAATAGCTGACTTATCTAATTAATCTTTTTTTATTAATTTTTTAATATATAAAATAGCCATAATTATGAAATTAGGTTTTTTATTGTGTAAAGTTGCTCAGGTGAAAATCCTAATTTAGTAATTAGGGTTATTTTAATAATTAAAAATTAATAAAAAAGTTAATTAGATTATCAGTCAATTATTTGGGACTCATTTTATAATAGTTCCAGGTGTCCTACTTTGATTCTCACTTGATTTCCTCCCAAAAATTATCATCAAATCTATCCTTGCCTAAAATTTTGTTAAAGGTTCTCCTTTTATTCATCAAATCTTCTTTTCTGGACCAAAATCTCATTAAAGATTCTTCTTTTATTTTTGTGATAAAATAAGGGAAAATAAGTGAGATATCAAATAAAAATAATGACTATAAATGTCAAATAATCCACTTAAATACCCAAAATAAATATATAAAATAACGGTTTATCACTCCTCCTAGAACACCTCAATGGAATGGAGATTCTAAAAGGTGAAATCAAACTCTTAGATATGGTTCGATCCATGATGAGATATGGATTGGAAAATGACCTAGTATCATTATAACAAAAATGATCTTTTAAAACATTTTTTAAAGCATGTTAAAGCGTTTACTGTAGAAACACATGGAAACACTCGAAAGGGGGGTTGAATAGTGTTTCTTAATAATTTATGGAAGCTTTTCGCAAACGGTTAAGTTTACAACAGTTTCAGACAAGTTTAAGAGGCTGTCTGAAGTTTCTTAAGAAGACTTCTGAAAAGATCTTTAAAAAGGTTTCTTGCTTTTTAAAATTATCAGAACAGTTTTCAACACCCTTTGATTAGTATAAATAAATTGACAAGAGATAAGGGATAAAAAACTTAGCCAAGGAATTTATCCTGGTTCACTCACTACCACTGTGAGCTACGTCCAGTCCCAATGCCAACTAGCACTTGGATTTTCTCTTAATCTTCACCAAGATTACAAGTATTCTTTTACAGTCAAACCTCTTCAGGCTCTACAACCAAGTATTCTTTTATAGACAAGCCTCTTCAGGCTCTACAACCAAGTATTCTTTTACAGACAAGCCTCTCCAGGCTCAAACACAATTTTTACAAAGAGATATGTCTAAGCTTTTAAACTACACAAGTTTGAAGCTTAAACAGAGACAATGTACAATAAAAACTGAGATATACTCAGGATATACAAATGATGTACAATGAATATGAAATCAGAGTGTTTTCACAGAGAAAAACTTGCAGCGTGATATCTCTTAGACTTTCTTGTATATGCTTCTACTCTTGATGGTCTTCATGAAGGGCTATTTATAACCAATCTTCAATCCGTTGAAATACCACCGTTTAGAGGTAACATTAAATGCTATTTAATCCGTTGTGAGACATGCTTCTGAGAGTTCTGATTTTTTCTGACACAAGTATCAGGTTGCTGCTACCATAAAGCTGTCACTGTTGTTGCTGCAAAGGTTGCGTTGCAGGGATTTCCTCAGTGGTGTATGAAATTCAAATATACCAGGAAAGGTCTCTGTGTTCCTTGCCATAAATATGTTTGAAAAGGTACGTGCAGCAGAGAACGCTTGACTCAGCAGAATTTCAGAGATGTCTTCACATACTTCAGCAAAGAGTGCCACGTAATTAATGAGACTTCAGACGGCTTCAACACTTCAAACGGGTTGAGCACTTCAGACGGCTTCAACACTTCAGACAGGTTGAACCTTCAGAAGGCTTTTCCACTTTAGACAGGTTGAAAGCACTTTAGACAGTCTTTATAAGTTCAGAATGGCTTGCTGAAATCATAGATAAGTCGTTACACATTTATGTATCTATGATAAGTATTTTAACCCAAATTTGTTAAACATTAAAACTTGAGAGGTGAGCTATCTAAAAACATCATAATTTCCCTTATGATAGTTTTGAGACTCAACATTCTCCCCCTTTTTAATGATGACAAATTTGTTTAAAAAAAAGAAATCTGAAAGGAGTTTTTTAAAATAAAATAAACTTAAAAAAAATAACTCCCCCTCAGATAAAGATCTCTTAGGAAAAACTCTTATCAAATACTCCTCCTGAGACCTGTAATTACTTCAGATTTTGTTAGTTTTAATACTCCCCCTTTTGTCATCAATCAAAAGGGAATTTCAGAGCATAACTACAAAATAATCATAGTAATATAATCATAACATTGAGAAACCAGCATTCATGAGAACAACCAGAATATATTATCAAGCAAAAAGAATTCAAATTAAACACCAAACATGAAATTCACATAACAAAAATTAAATACTCAAAATGAAGTTAACACTAAACATGGCTAAACATCATAGACTATCCATCTTTCTTCAACAAGGCCTCTTTCAGAAGGGAGAGCAATTCTTCCTTTGCCTTGTCAATCTGAGAAATGACAGCAGTCTTCAATTCTTCTTGCCCATTTCTGATGTGTTGTTGCTCTTGAAGGATTTGATCTTGCTTAGCAACAAGAGTAACATTTCTTTTCTCCAAGCTCTTCACTTGATGCCTCAACTTCTTGTTCTCTTCCTCAAGATTCAGTTCTACTTCATATAGAATGATCTGAATGTGCCTGCAAACGAATCTGAGCTGATTGAATCCTGGATGCAACCCATAATCTTCGGGATGACTCACAGGAAAGAAGAAAGTTCTGATAGGGCAGATTAGCTTCCAGTCCTCATTAAAGGGTTCATACATGGGGAATCTGCCTCTGATATACTGATACTGCACATTGGTAGAGACACCACAGCCTATGATGGAGTCATCATTGGTCCTGCAAATCCAGAAGAGGATCCAACATCCTCTCTAATCTTCCTGTGGGATAACCATACCCTATCCCTGTAGCAGTGATCTAAACCTCCACCTTGTCTTTTGATCCGAGCAGGTAGCTCCTTCCATTCTGTTGAAGTTAAAGGTTTCTGGGGAACTGGATAAGCTTTAGGTTCCTTGAACTTGTCAGCAGGGCCTTCTTCCAAGGGGTACCTAGGAACTATCCTGTCAGGTTGCACCAGAATCTCTGTGGTTGGCCTGATGGAGATTGTTCTAGGTGGCCTATAGCCTCTCATGCCTACTGACTTCAAGTAGTCCCTCTCAAAGAGTTCAGCTTCAGTAGACAGTTGCCTGACAAAACACTATTCATCATTAGACAACTTGAGAGAGTCACCGGAGAAGGGGTTAAGTGGAGCCCACTTATGAGCAGGTGGAACTGCACCCTTTCTGATCTTTTCTATCTGGCCTGAGTAATACTGCTCTGAACTGCCTTGATACTTTGTCCTTTCTTCATCAGCAGTGTGCTTGATAAGGCCATGGTGAGGAGAGATGGGGGGTGTATTTCTGAAAAACTGCAGCTCTTCAAATAAGTTGGGGAACTTGGGGACTCTGACCCTCTCAGTGAAAGGTTCCTCATACTTTTTGTGGGGTACTTCAGCAGCTGCATCAATTTGGTGCTGAGTGAGAGGAAAGGCATAAGGATCAAATATAGGCTCTGTGAAGAAGTCCCTACTTTTGGGTCCTAGCCTTATATGTGCAGGCAGCATGCTTCCTTTCCATACTTCAGAGCTGTCACCATGCTGATGTTTATCTGTGGGGTCTTCAGACTGAATGGATTCTGAAGATGATGAAGGTGATGAAGGTGGTGATGAGGGAGGTGATGGAAGAGCTTCTTCTTCTTTCTCCTCTACTATTTTCTTCTCAGGTGATGAAGGTGGTGATGGGGTCATATTATCAAACCTTACCCTGAGCCTTTTCTGAGGAGGTTTGGCTTTCTCAGGTTCCCTCTCCTTTTCCTTTTCAGCTTGCTTCTCTTCTCTTCTTCTCTTGAAATACAAGTTTGCTTTGACAAAGTTTTGATACTTGCCAGCCTCATCCATTTCCTCCATCTGACTTGCAATGCTCCTCGTAATCCTAACAGATGGTTCAGGAACTGGCTGAAATAACTTTGTTTTTGTTCTCCTTCTTTGCTGTGCACTGGATCTTTTTTCTTTTCTTGGTCTCTTGAGCAATGGAAGCTAGCCTTTCATCATCAGCAAAAGCTAGCTGAGAGGCTACTGCAAGAGCATAATCAGTCTTTTCTTGCTCAGCCTTCTTCTCCATTTCTTCATTCTCCAAAGCTGTAGCAAGGGCTGCTACCTGAATAAGCTCAGGATCAGAAGGACATGCAGCCAGAGGTGCTGCTGCCAAAGCTTCAGGATCAGCAATCTCAGCTACCTCTTCCTCATGAGCCTTTCCTTCTGTTTCAGAAGTAGGCTCAGGAGTAGAAGTTCTTACACCTTCAGAACCCTGACCCACAATTTCAGATGGCTTTTGCAAAGCCTTCTGAATAGGTTCGGATGTCTGAGTGTGCAAGTCCATAGCTTCTAGAGACACCTTTGCTGAACTCCTGACAGGGATATTCTTCCTTTTCAGATGAGGGGATGACTTGGAAGGCTTGAACTCATCTTTTCCGATATCCCCCTGAAGCTCTTTCTCAAGAATCTCAAGAGTGGTTCCTCTTCTTGAGGCCTTCTCTAAAAGAACACTCTCCTTCAGAGTAGGAGATGGAGGTCGTGGAGTGAGCTTGATTCTCATGCTCTTCAAGTTTGACTCACCAAAGAACACAGGAGATTTATGGTTACATAATCTTTCAATAGGTACCTTAAAATGCATAAGTACCTTCATGATGAGAGTGTTGTGGGGAAGATTTCCAGCAGAGTCTCGAATCTTCTTCTGCATGTGGAACATGATAATGCTTGGGAGATTGACTTTCTGCTTCTGAAGCAGGTGAATCAGACAGAACCTTTCCAATTCTAAGACATGATTTCTGCTTCCACTCTTAGGAATTATTGCACATCCTAAGATAGCATGAAGAACTATGACCTTCTCTAGCAAGAACTTGGAATCCAGACTTTCAGGTTCTTCTGTTCCATACAGCATCTTTGTAAACAGCTTGTGCCCACCATTCTTCATCTCCCACCCAGGAATGAAGGTTGCACCTTCAGCCTTAACATCAGTGATTGTGGAGAGAATGCCTTGATCAACAAAAACTGAAACCCCTAGAACAGAGGCTTTGATGCTTTCATACACTCCCTTAGAGTTAGGTATTCCTCGAGCGGAGGACCAGAAATCCACCACGCTTTGTTCATGCCATTGACAGTTAATGTGGTTGAAAAAAGAAGTCCAGCCAGCTGCATCAAATTCCTCAACCAAATCCATGCCAATGTTGCAAAGCTCGTCAAGATCCACTCCCTTTGATCTAACCACATTTCCACCAGAACTAGCGGTCTTCTTGGGTGCCATTGTTGAGTTGCAGGGAAACTTTGAGAGAAAAAGGTTGCCTGAGCAGTGAAGAAGATCAAACTAAGTATTGAGGAAAGAGAGTGTAAGGCTTCCTCGACACACTTACTCCTGCATTTATAGACCCATGATGCAATGATGCCCTGTACCGGCTGCGCAGACTTCGGGTAACGTGCGAAGTGGAAGAGACAAAAACTTTAAAAGAAGGAATTCAACCGTCTCAGATAGCCACGTCAACCAGTTACTTCAGATAGGTGAAAATTTCAGACACATAAATAAAATTTCAAATAACCTAAAGTTTCAGACATGTCACTGTTTCAGACACACTGAAATTTCAGATAACATAATAATATCAGACACAATTATTTTTAGAGAATGCATGTATATTCAAGTTGTTGCGTATGAACTTAAATCTATCTTTAGCCAAGGGTTTTGTGAATATATCTGCCCATTGATGCTCTGTGTCAATGAATTGAATATCAAAAACGCCTTTCTGAACATAGTCTCTAATGAAATGATGTTTGATTTCTATATGCTTTGCCCTAGAATGTTGAATGGGATTTTTGGATAAATTAATTGCACTGGTATTATCACAAAGAACAGGTATAGCAGAGATAGGAATATTAAAATCCTCAAGCTGATACTTAACCCATAGCAGTTGTGAACAACAACTGGCTGCTGATATATACTCTGCTTCTGCTGTTGATAAAGCAAAGGTGCTTTGCCATTTGCTTGACCAGCTGATCATGTTATTTCCAAAGAAATGACATCCTCCACTGGTGCTCTTTCTTTCCATTCTATCTCCAGCAAAGTCAGCATCACAGTATCCTATTAACCTGCAATCTTTGCTCCTCTTATAGCATAGACCAAGATTAGTAGTATCTTTCAGATATCCAAAAATTCTTTTAACAGCTTTGTAATGAGTAATTCTTGGATCCGATTGAAATCTAGCACAGAGACAAACATTGAACATTTTGTCAGGTCTGCTTGCTGTTAGATACAACAGAGAGCCAATCATTCCTCTGTACAAAGTTTGATTCACTGGTTCTTCTTTGTCATCTTTGCTCAAAGATGCAGAGGGATGCATAGGAGTTGACATGGGTTTGCAATCACTCATGTTGAACTTCTTAAGCATTTCTTTTGTATATTTTTCTTGATGGATCTATATACAATCAGAATCTTGCTTAATTTGAAGTCCCAAGAAAAATTTTAGTTCTCCCATTAAACTCATTTCAAATTCTGATTGCATCAACTCAGAAAACTCCTTGCACAGAGAAGAATTAGTTGAACCAAATATAATGTCATCAACATATATCTGAACAAGTATAAAATCTTTGTTAGACTGTTTTCTGAAAAGGGTGGTATCTACTTTTCCTCTTTCAAAACCATTTTTGATAAGAAAATTGCTCAGTCTGTCATACCATGCTCTTGGAGCTTGTTTCAGACCATAAAGAGCCTTTTTCAATTTGAAAACATGATCAGGAAAAGCAGTGTCTTCAAAACCAGGGGGTTGTCTAACAAAAACTTCTTCTTCAATGAAACCATTGAGGAAGGCACTTTTGACATCCATTTGATATAGTTTGATGCCATTATTTACAGCATAAGAGAGAAGAATCCTAATTGCTTCTAATCTAGCAACAGGGGCAAAGGTTTCAGTGACGTCAATACCTTCTTGTTGATTGTATCCTTGATCCACCAATCTTGCTTTGTTTCTGACCACTTTTCCTTCTTCAGACAGCTTGTTTCTGAACACCCATTTGGTTCCAATAATTGTTTTCCCATGGGGTTTAGGAACAAGTGTCCAGACATCACTCCTAGCAAATTGGTTTAGCTCCTCTTGCATGGCTAGAATCCACCCTTCATCATGCAGAGCTTCATCAATGTTCTTTGGCTCAATTTCAGACAAAAGAGCAAGAGAATTTAGATTCTTGAATTTTGATCTTGTCTTAACTCCTTCTGAAGTGTTGCCAATGATTTGCTCTTTTGGATGATGTGATTTGTATCTCCAGTCAGGTTTCTGAGGTGATATCAAATCAGTCTGAGACTTAACATTGGTCTGAAGAGGTTCAGTGACAGATGGTGCTTCAGACACATGTTCATCCTTGATGCTGTCATGATTATTCAGCTCCATTCCTGCAAAGTCATCTTCTAGATCTGATAGTT
The DNA here is from genome assembly GCA_026901365.1 of Sesbania bispinosa. Classification (NCBI taxonomy): domain Eukaryota; kingdom Viridiplantae; phylum Streptophyta; class Magnoliopsida; order Fabales; family Fabaceae; genus Sesbania; species Sesbania bispinosa. Next base: position 88,542 of record QLOH01000226.1, on the reverse strand, counting down.
CCCTATCAGTCTCTTTCTTGTCATTAAATTTAACATGGATTGATTCCTCTACAGTTAAAGTTCTAGAGTTATATACTCTATAGGCTTTAGATATTTCAGAATATCCTATGAAAATTCCATTGTCAGATTTTGCATCAAATTTTCCAAGATCATCCTTGGTGTTGAGTATAAAACACTCACAACCAAAGGTGTGGAAATATGATATGTTAGGTTTTCTTCCCTTCCACAATTCATAAGGAGTCTTTTTCAGAATTGGTTGTTAGAACCACAGTAAACACTAGAAAGGGGGGTTGAATAGTGTTTCAAGCTTTTTCAGAGTTTTTGAAAATCTTTAATTTAAATCATGAAGATGGGCACCGGTCAAAAACAAGTCTTAAGACCAGAGATAATTGAAACGTGTGGATGATAAGAAAAACAGTGTTTCTTCTAAAGCTTAAGATTGTTTTAAGTAGAGGCTTCTCAAGATATCTTCTGAAAATTATTACAAAGAGTATTTTCAGAACGGATTCTGAAATACTTCAGACGATTAGAGGTTGTCTGAAGCCTGTTCCTGATTTCTGAACTGATCTCTTTCAGACTCACTTCATAGAATATATTTCAGAAGTTCTTCAAGGAACATTCTTTGTAAAGCTTCAAATGATATAAGAGACATCTCATATTTTGTTCATATGAAAGATCATTTTAGTTGTGTTAAGTTTATTTTAGAGAATACTTTTCAAACCCCAACATAAATATGAAAACTGGAAATAAAGAGATTAAAGAAAAGAGAGCTTAGGCATAGAGATTTCAAACAGGCTTTTAAGGGGCTGTCTGAAGTTTCCAGACGGCTTGTAAAAACTAATTTTAAAAGATGTTTTGTGCCTTTATAAAATATCAGATTAATTATTCTGACCCCTTGATTAGTATAAAAAGAATTGATAAGAGATAAGGGTAAGAAAACTTAGCCAAGGAATTTATCCTGGTTCACCCACAAACCCGTGAGCTACATCCAGTCCCAGAGGCAAATCACCATTGGATTTTCCACTATCTGAATCCACAGATACAAGTATTATTTACAGCCTCTTCAGGCAAACACAAGTATTACTTTGTTTTCAACTGCCTCTCCAAGCAACATATGCAGTATTCTTTTTCAGTCTAGCCTCTCCAGGCTTTGCAACTAAGTATTCTTTCTTCCACCAAGCCTCTCCAGGCTCTCTGACACATAAAGTGTTTACAAATTAAACTAAGTTTAAGTTTCCACGAAACATAAACTTAATCTTTTCCTGTACTTGAGGTTAACTGAGTACTACTCAGGATACAATGAAAGAATTCTAAGTACAAGGTTAAGACAGTGATACAAGTGTATAAGTTTAAGTACAATCCCTGTCTCTGATAAGAGGAATAACATCCTCTAAGAATTGGCTAGGTAGATACTGACTTTACGCTCCAGCCTTGTTCTCCAGCCATTGGTTTTCATTCTCACCCATATCATTGTAAAAACCAAGGCATACTTGCAACTTCAAACCATTCTTGATTCATATGAGATTAAGCACAGCCTGATTGGTTGTTCAACTGAACAACTATAATTTTGACTAACTGATCAATAGATCAGTAGCATGGTGATTCAAGTAAGCGTGGTCAACAACCAATAAGGTTTTTCTGATATATCTTGACCAACTGATTGAACCAAGTGAATGAGTTCAACACTTTCAAATTCTTCCTTGAGGCTATTTATATGTTTTGTTGGAATATAGCCGTTTGAAGATGATTCATAATACCGTTGAGATGTTGATGATGTGGCTCATATAGCCGTTATGTAATAGTGTCTCAACCGGTTGCTTCTTCTTAAGCAAATAAGTGTTTAAACAGTCCTGTTCTGTCACTTCTGTAGATGAGCTCTTTAGAGAGATTTTCTTGATATTATTTTGCATGTTCTCTCTCTTGATATCCTTTTGCTTTTCTTCAGCTGACTTCTGATTTCCTCTGCTTTTCTTAGGAGTGTATATGAGGAGGTATCCGTTGGATTTGTCTTTTTGCTTATTTTGTATATGCTCCTTTTCTGTTTGCTTCCTGACACCATTTCTTCTTTCTTCTTCAGATGATTTCAGCTCTTTTCTTCTTTGCATATCCTTCTTCTGAGATATAGATGAATAAAGATGTTGAATTTTAATATGTTTTATTCAAACATCTTTCTGGTTGCTTTTACTCAGTCTTCTGATCAGTTATGGGCAGCCAACAGGTACAGGTGTAGGTGCAGTAGGTCTGCGCACACAAAAATGCTTTTTGTTGCAGGTGCACCAGGCGTTGCAGAAAGTCTTTGCAGAGTTTCCTTATTTGTGCAAGACTTTGATCGAGGCATAAAAGCATGTTTAGCTTTTATACTGAAATAAGTGTACTCCATTTTGGTAGAGTGTGCTTTACACTTTTAGCAACGTCTTCAAGAGATCAATTCTTGATTCTGTTTGTAGACTTCTTCAGATAGTCTTCACGTCTTCAAACGGCTTGCGCACTTCAGACAACTTCAGTACTTCAGACAACTTCAGCACTTCAGACAGCTTCAGCACTTCAGACAGCTTCAGTACTTCAGACAACTTTAGTACTTCAGACAGCTTCAATACCTCAGACGAGTTGCGTTCTTCAGACAGCTTCTATGCTTCAGACGAGTTGCTTACTTCAGACAACCTTTATATTACATCCTGCATTTGTTCTTCTGATCCTTATCTTCTGATTCTGATTCTGTTCATCAAATCTTCTTCTTCTTCTAATGAATATTTCAACCTGAAACAAAATTCAACAAACCAATACCTTTCTCAGTAGAATCTGTTTATATAATCTTATTTGTTCTTATTATACTCTTATTTTTTAATCATTAAAACTAAAGGATATTAAGTCTTTGAGTCAAGTTTGAATGCTCAAACTGATTAATAGACTTCACATTGGTCTTACCAATATTCTGTTTTGAAGGTAGCAAGCTGTGTTAATAGCTTTTGCCCAGAAAGATCTTGGTAGGTTGCATGAGTTGAGCATGGTTCTTCCCATTTCTTGCAAGCTTCTATTCTTTCTCTCAACAACCCCATTTTGCTGAGGTGTTCTTGCCACAGAGAAATTGTGTGAGATCCCATTCTCATCACAGAACAGTTGAAAGTTTGCATTCTCAAACTCTCCATCATGATCACTTCTGATAGCAGATATACATAATCCTTTTTCATTTTGTACCTTCTTGCAGAATATTGTGAAATTCCTGAAAGTCTCATCCTTGCTTCTTAGGAATAACACCCATGTGAATCTAGAATAGTCATCAACAATGACCAAACCATATTTCTTACCACTAAGGCTTTATGTTCTAATAGGACCAAACAAGTCAATATGTAATAATTCTAAAGGTCTGCTAGTGGAAACAACATCCTTACTCTGAAAAGAGTGTTTTGTTTGTTTTCCTTTCAGACAACTTTCACATAAAATGTCAGATTTGTAAGAAAGCTTGGGCAGTCCTTTAACAAGGTTGTGTTTTGCTAACTTTGAGATCAATCTCAAGCTAGCATGCCCAAGTCTTTGGTTCCAAATCTGTTTTTCATCTTCAACAGAGAGAAAACATTTTACATTTTGACTTGCCAAATCCTCTAGATCAATTTTGTACACATTGTTGTGTCTCTTAGCAGTAAAAAGAATTTGATCACGAAAGTCTTTGACTATACATCCTTCTTTAGTAAAGGAAACCACATATCCACTGTCACACAATTGACTTATGCTCAGTAAATTGTGTTGAAGTCCCTCTACTAGAAGAACATTCTTAATAAGGGATAGAGGGGAGATACCTACAGTCCCTATTCCTATGATCTTCCCTTGCTGATTTCCACCAAAGGTGACCACACCTCCTGCTCTGGGCCTAAGGTTTTGGAACAAAGACCTTTCTCCTGTCATGTGTCACGAGCACCCACTGTCCAGGTACCATTTGTGGGGTCTCTTTTGTCCTGTTAAACACATCTGCAACAGGAATGATCAAGTTCTTAGGTACCCATATTCTTTTGGGTCCTTTCTTGTTAGATTTGGGTTTTGCTTTTCCCTTGTGCTTACACTGAGCCACATTGTGTCCAGGCTTGCCACAGTGAGAACACCCAATAGCTTTCTCTTTACCTTTAGAATTTTTGAAAATATGAGGTTCAGAGGTATCATGATCACAAAAGCCTAATCCACTTTTGTCAAGGGGATCCCTTTGATTGCCAAGCAATCTGTTAAGGTTTTCTGTTCCTTTGACAAATTTAGCTAAGTCTTTTGTCAGTTCTTCAACTTGTTTCTGAAGTTTTTTGTTTCTTCAGAGACAGTTTTGTGAACTGCTGATTTCAGTCACAAGAATTCTCTCCTTGAGCATAATATTTTCTATCTCAAGAGCCTCATATTTACTGCACATTTCTGTATGGGTCTTGGACAGATTCTTATACTCTTGGAAGAGTTCCTTGGAACTTTCCATCAGGTCATCATACATCTCTTGAAGAGTTAAGGGAAATACCTCAGATTCTGAGCTATCTGATGAGGGCAGGTTGACCATGAGACACAGGTTGGCCTCTTCTGAAGTGTCTTCCTCTTCTTCCGAGGTAGACTCATCAAGATCCTCCCATGTTGCCATCAGACTCTTCTTCTTCTTAAATAATTTCTTCTTTTTGAAGTTGTTCTTCTTCAGTTTTGGACATTCAGCCTTCATATGACCTGGCTGTTTACACTCATAGCATATAATTTTGTCATTTTGAGAATCCTTACCTGACTTACCTGATTTAGAGGTTGAGGGTTGGTTCTTTCTAAACTTTCCTTTGTTCTGCAGCATCCTCTTGATTTTCCTGCTGAGAAGAGCAAGATCATCATCTTCTGAGCTATCTCCAGAATCTTCATCTGCTTCTGAAGTTTCCTCAGCTTGCATGGCTTTAATGCTGCCATGCCTAGGATGTTTGGCTTTGGAGTTTAATGCCAGAGATTTCTTCTTGATGTCATCTTCCCCAAGTTCAAGCTCATGAACTTTGAGAGATCCCAACAGTTCTTCCATTCTAAGAGAGTTTAAGTCTCTGGCCTCTTGAATGGCTGTAACTTTGGGTCTCCAGGACTTTGGCAAACTTCTCAGAATCTTTCTATTATTGTCTCCAGATTCAAAAGTTCTACCTAAAGACCTGAGTCCATTAGTTATAGTCTGAAACCTCCCAAACATTTGATCTATGGTTTCAGATTCTTCCATCTTGAACATCTCATATTGATGTATAAGCATGCTGATTTTGGATTGCTTGACAGTCTCAGTCCCTTCATGGGCGGCTGCAAGAGTATCCCAAATCTCCTTGGCAGATGAACATCCATGAACCTTCTCATACTCTGATTTGTTCAGAGAACATATCAAATAGAGTTTGGCTTTAGCATTTAACTGAACTCTAGCCTTCTGCTCCAAGGTCCATTCAGCCTTAGGTATTGGCACTCCGTTATGTATAGGCACATAGTCTCCATCAGTGACCACATCCCAGACATCAATGTTGTTGCTCTCAATGAACAACTTCATACGATCCCTCCAATAGTGGTAGTCCACTCCATTGAATGCTGGGGGTCTTGTGATAGAGGCTCCTTCAGTGATGTACTGTCTGTTGTTGGCAGCTTCCATCTGGATCTTTAATCCTCAAACACTTGTAAGGTGCTCAACCCTGAGTTGAGCTCTGATACCAACTGTAGAAACACAGGGAAACACTAGAAGGGGGGTTGAATAGTGTTCCTTAATAATTTACGGAAGCTTTTTGCAAACGGTTAAGTTTACAACAGTTTCAGACAGGTTTAAGAGGCTGTCTGAAGTTTCTTAAGAAGACTTCTGAAAAGATCTTTAAAAAGGTTTCTTGCTTTTTAAAATTATCAGAACAGTTTTCAACACCCTTTGATTAGTATAAATAAATTGACAAGAGATAAGGGACAAAAAACTTAGCCAAGGAATTTATCCTGGTTCACTCACTACCACTGTGAGCTACATCCAGTCCCAATGCCAACTAGCACTTGGATTTTCTCTTAATCTTCACCAAGATTACAAGTATTCTTTTACAGTCAAGCCTCTTCAGACTCTACAACCAAGTATTCTTTTACAGACAAGCCTCTTCAGGCTCTACAACCAAGTATTCTTTTACAGACAAGCCTCTCCAGGCTCAAAGACAATTTTTACAAAGAGATATGTCTAAGCTTTTAAACTACACAAGTTTGAAGCTTAAACAGAGACAATGTACAATAAAAACTGAGATATATTCAGGATATACAAATGATGTACAATGAATATGAAATCAGAGTGTTTTAACAGAGAAAAACTTGCAGCCTGATATCTCTTAGACTTTCTTGTATATGCTTCTACTCTTGATGGTCTTCATGAAGGGCTATTTATAACCAATCTTCAATCCGTTGAAATACCACCGTTTAGAGATAGCATTAAATGCTATTTAATCCGTTGTGGGACATGCTTCTGAGAGTTCTGATTTTCTTTGACACAAGTATCAGGTTGCTGCTACCATAAAGCTGCCACTGTTGTTGCTGCAAAGGTTGCGTTGCAGGGATTTCCTCAGTGGTGTATGAAATTCAAATATACCAGGAAAGGTCTATGTGTTCCTTGCCATAAATATGTTTGAAAAGGTACGTGCAGCAGAGAACGCTTGACTCAGCAGAATTTCAAAGATGTCTTCACATACTTCAGCAAAGAGTGCCACGTCATTAATGAGACTTCAGACGGCTTCAACACTTCAGACGGGTTGCGCTCTTCAGACGGCTTCAACACTTCAGACGGGTTTAGCACTTCAGACGGCTTCAACACTTCAGACAGGTTGAACCTTCAGAAGGCTTTTCCACTTTAGACAGGTTGAAAGCACTTTAGATAGTCTTTATAAGTTCAGAATGGCTTGCTGAAATCATAGATAAGTCGTTACACATTTATGTATCTATGATAAGTATTTTAACCCAAATTTGTTAAACATTAAAACTTGAGAGGTGAGCTATCTAAAAACATCATAATTTCCCTTATGATATTTTTGAGACTCAACATTTACAAACGCTTTAGCTTGAGATGTTGTACTATGTCGCCGGATTTCTAAAACGTTTTGGAAACGCGGTAGAAATAAGGCATACTAAAGTGTTTGCATAAACGTTGTAGAACGTAAACTTTTCATTCGAAAAATGTGTTTTTCTAAAGCGTTTTAAACATTGTAATCTATATCTTTTTAAAACCTTTATTTAAATAAGCGCTTTAAAATCTCAGTTTGTTTTTTTTTTATTTTGATGTCTAGATTTGGACGTCATCATCAGCAAATATGAATTAATATTTCATTCACATGAATAGAAAATACGCTTTAATAATCATAATATTTAATAGAATTAGTTTATGCTTAAATTATTAATTTAATCGAAATTTCGGCAAAGTTTTCCCTGTTTTTCTAATTTCCCCAAAATTGACAAACACCTATCAGAGGTCAAAGTTAATTGATCAAACAAAATTAAAGAGAACAATTTTCAAACAAGTGGAATATAAACATACATATAACTTAATTAATAATAAATCACCATATCATCATACAATTGAATTCTAGCTACGTACAACCAAAACATGAAAGCTGACATAACTAACAAAGACTATAAAACACATCACTAATTCAACTACTCTATTGACTAGAATTAATTTCTACTTATATTTTTAATAAAAATTTCATCAGAGTTTCCCCTATTTTTCTATTTTTCCCAAAATTACTAAACATGTGTCAGAGTTTCCCTTTTTGCCACACTTGAACTCCAATAAAATTAATTAAAAGGGTCATTCGTGGATTAAATTGTATATACAATGCTACTTTATGATCAAACACCATTATTATATTATAAAAGGAACATGTAGCCACATACATATATAGATATATGATAATCACAAAATAAAGGAACTTAAAAGTTAAAAGACAATAAGATTAATAAAATTACAAAACAAAGACAAAAGAGATGCGGGTTTAAAGAGGTATTCATGCTTCTCCCATTTAAAGAGGCATTAGATAAAAGAACACTACAAGAAAATTTGTGATTTGCTACAACAAAAACCGTAGCTAATTTGTAGCTAATCTGCAGCAAAATAACATAGCTACAGATTTACTATGACTTAGCTACAAAAACTGCGGTAGCATAAAATATGTAGCAAATTTGCTACAAAAATATGTTGTAGCTATTCTGTAGCAAATATTAAAAATTTCCCAGCTAATTTCTTGCAAATACGTAGCAATTTGTTATTCAAATTTTTCTAGCTATTTAGCTAGAATATTTCATAGCTGACCCTTAGCTAATTCGTAGTTAATGTATCTAAAGCAAATCTCCACCTAATTCCTAGCTAAATGGTAATGGTGATATCTGACCACTTAATATAAAACAATGCTTTCCTAAACTAAACCTATGTTCAAATTTTAATCAAAATACCAATAATTCGAATCTTTTTCCTTACAACCATTTGAAAAGAGGGGAATTATATAGAGCTGTCAGCTAAGCAAAACCATTACTAAGATAACAAAGTGCAGACTGAATTGGAAAGAAAACTATTCAAATGTCCAAGCTATTGATGAGAATTAAAGAAGCCTCTAAACTATAAGCTGAGTCTCTCTATAGCACATTTGCAATTAAGTTTGTTCTAAACATAAACTTTACTTTTATCACTATCAAATTAAATCATGTGAAAATGATAAGTACAACAGCAAAAAGAAGTCCAAAGCAATTCAAATGAATAAGAAACTTGACATTACTTATATCACATAAAAGAAAGATGTGTATGAAACATAATGTTTTAAATTGTGCTTTGCCATGTTAAACTTATAGAAACATATTGTTCCTGAAATAACCATTAAATTGTGGTTTGGTTGAAATAGGAATGTGATAGATAAGTTCTAATAACACAATGATTACACAACTAGGAAATAAAAAAATAAAACCATATATATGATACAAGAGCTAAAAATCATGCCAACACACAAGAAGCTAAGAAGGAAGACATACCTATTAATCCTTTGAACCTTCAAGATTCGATTGGAGTAGAATAAGCAAGAATCCAAGCCAACCCCAATGATTCCAAAGGTCCAGCCAACTAAACAAGAAAAGGAAAAATTGATAAAACTAGAAAAATCCTCTGAGGGAGAAAAAAAGAAAGAAGCCGCTAGCTCTGCACAGATTGATCAATTTGATTTTGAATGAATTAGTTTCATGCTTTGCACTTTAAAGAAAAATACTAAACTAAGATCTACCTATACTAGTATGATCACGTTAGCATTGATGATCAATTATCATAAAATTTAAAATTTATTAGTCTTACCACCACCAGCCTTAGTTTTTTAATTAGACTCTTTAGCATTATTCTCCGGTGTTTCCTATAAAAAATATAAGAGAACATGTTAAAGCATGGACCTTTCAAACCAGATTAGTAACTTGTTCAGAGGTGCTTTCATTTTTGGGCATTATCATAACATAAAAGCAGTATTTATCAGAGAAATCAGCCAGAAGAAAATCAATGACATTACCAAAAAAATATGCACCTACCTAAAGAACTTATCTTGTTGGAGCATATTTAGTTGAAGTAAATGTTTCTTTGTCTGCATATTTAGTTTCAAGCATTGCGTTTAATGTTGCAATCGAATCCACAGATTTTACAGCTATCAAATTCTTCTATGACTGAGGCTCTGTCAAATCCCATAGCCTCAAGCTACGTATATAAGTAAAAATCAATCAGCACATACGAAGACTAATGAGTTATGTCAGATGGAACAAAAAGAGCACAAATCAGATTTTAGAAAATGCAGAGACATACCCTTCCGATTGCCTCCTGCTCAGCTGGCGTCACATTGATGGCATGTGGCATGTCTTGCTCAGGCTGATCAAATATATCACTAATAACAGAAAGGTTACGTTTCTAAATAAAAAGTTTCTTTAAGCACACACAATCAAGAAGATAATAAAACTACTAGTTCAATTTCAATGTTATATGCTATAAATAATTTTTGGATAGGATATCAAGCAAACAAGTAAAAAGGTTACACTTTCATGTTACAAACATGGCAAAGACTTTTAAAACCAAGAATCAAAATAGTATATGATAGAAGGAAGATTATGAGATTCAGCTATGTTCGTAAATGCAAATATGACACTAACCCTTCAGAACCCTCAACGGGTTCATTTATCAACTGGAGAAACTCAGCATGATGCTCATCAATTAGTCATAAGAGATCATGATTCTGCTTTCCAAGCTCTTGAAGTACAGGCTGCAATAGAATTGATCTTAGACATTGACAAATGACCAAAAATCGGGTATTAGGTGATTGAGAAAATAGAAGAATTTGATACCTGTAAAATTTGTGGATTCGATTGCACCATTGAACGCAATGCTTGAAATTGGAAGATAATTGAATTTGAGAAAAGAACTAGCCAAAACTATCATAAAAAACATGAATGAAGAAGAAATGGTACTCACTTGCATGATGCATCAATGAAACTCTATTTCCAACAATAGCAGTTTCACCAATAACCACGCCTGTCCCATGATCTAATAAAATTCCCTTCTCAATTTTCCCAGCTACATAAAAAAGCCATGAAATGGTAAAGTTTAATGAATTGGAGTAATCGTAAAGCTTTCAATATACTATTGAATAAGAGATTAAGGCACCTCAAAAACAAAACTACTGTCCCATACTAAAACAGAGTTTAGATTGAAACCCTGCAAATACCATACCATATTGGAGTGATGGTACAGCTAGCTAACTAACACATACACTGTGCTCTACTCTGAGAGAAAGAGCCCACCTCACTCACTAGTCACTAGGCCAAGGTCCACCATCACGTCTAGCTGGGAAAAATTGAGACCAGACTAAATAACAAATCTGAGGTGTTTTTTAGGTACGCATAATACAGGAAAATAATAAATCTTGTTATTTTAGAAGAGTAGATGTTTTAGGTGGTACATGTTAAGTCTGAATTGAGGATTACTACAATTACTAGACTATCACAACTGATGTTTTGTGTTGTGTATGAAGTTGCAGTTTTTCCAGTACTCACTTATTGAATAAACTATGGTTTCCTATCACAAAAATTGGAATCATATATGGACCAATAAGATATCAAACAACAAAATACAACCATCCTACGAATCTTTGAGACATGAGATTGGAGAATCAAATTACAGAACTCACTACTAGGAATTCTATAGAGAGTTTGCAACTCAGACTTTCTGTCAAACATCTTGTTTACCATCACAAATGTATCTCAAATAAAAAGAGACAAAGAATCTGTTTCTGAGACCAAAGATAGAATCAATTGTGAAGGAAATATAAGAAGCAAGGTTAATTTGAAAAGCATTGTAAAAAAAACCTAGCAAGAAGGTGATTTAAGTGAAGCCATACCTAATCCTAGAAGCCAAGAACGTGAGCCTGCAATTTGATTCGTAAATTCGACAAACACCTCCAATTCTAGTGGTGATGGCATGCGACAATGTTTAAGCTTGCAATAGAATTCTCCACCTAGCTCAAACAGAGACTGCAACAATGAGAAAGCAATCACACTAAAGCACAAACCACATTCGATAATGAGAAATCACAAATAGATGGAGAGAGAGATCACAATCAATGAGTCATCTATATGAGAGAAATCACAAACAGATCAAATGGCCTAAAACCCTAACGAAGAGAGAGAACTCAGATATAAACCGGAACGAAGAGAGAGAGAGAGAGAAGAGCACGCAACAATTGCACAGCTCTACAACTCTGAACTTCATGATCGATAACCTTGAGCGTGAGCTGAGCAAACCAAATCAACGTCACTATGTCGAAGAAGAAGAGGAAGCAACTGAAGAGAGAACTTCACGAGAAAGAGAACTTCAGATTGTGAAAATTAGAGAAAGTGAAATCTATAAAAGTAAATAAGGGATTTTATTTTAAATTATCTTGGAAAATAAACCTTGTAGCTAATGAGCAGTAAATCAGCTGTTGATTACCTAAAAAAAATACGCGTAGCTGTATTTGGTAGCAAATCAATAAAATCCTTGTAGTGGAAATGCTGGTTAATTTAAATAACTTTCTTACCTAAACTTACTTTGCCTCTTTAGATTGAGTAGTATGTTTTGTTGTTTTTAAAGCAACTCTTCAGTATATGTTTATATCAAGCAAAAATGAGAGAAAGGAAATAATAAATTCAAATTTAGTTTTAAGAACTATTAGAATCTAGAACACAATAAATTAACTTTCTAATAATCGGATGTGTAGACTTTAGAAGTATAATCTTTTGATTAAATTGGTTGCAAGACTTTTTAGCAATAAACCTAAGTCTAACTCCAAACAGAGCATTTAGAGTGAATTGATTGCTAAATAGTAAAAGCAATGGCAAGTAATTTCTAGGTTAAACATGAATGGATAAGTAAAAGCAAAAGCAAAATGAATATTTGAAGTGGTTAAGCATGAAGTTTAACAAACTGAACTTCATAAGTGGTCACAATAGTAAGGTAGCTAGATATAGGCTCTTTTTAAGTTATCCAAGTGGATATTTTAAAATCTCTCACTGTAAATTCAATGTTTTAATTTTTCTAATTTATAAGTATACCAATTAGTTTCAATAATGTGAACGTGCGTCTTAAGTAAAAATGATGCACCCTAAACAATTAAAAAAAATATGAAATATAATGTGAAAAATGTCAATTAAGAAATGCCCAGTAAATTCTTTTATTATCAATTACTATGATAAAGGTATTAATAACAAGAAATAGATGATAGCAAAGTCTTTCAACTAAGAAATTAATATACCGTGAAAATAGCTTTAGGGGATAGAAATATTAATCACTTTGTTAATTAATTATTTTAATTATTTTTTATATTTAATTTTTTAAATTAAATAGTTTTAAAACGATATCAATAATTAATATTTATTAAATTACATATTGGCTATGTATCCATAATAAAAAACAATAAAGGATTTAACTACTAGTTTAATTACTGTGAATAGCAGGAGGGCACAGAATATAAAAATCCCTTGAACTTTTGTTTTATAACTTGCTCACAATCAGGTTTAAAGAACAATCTTATGATAAAAGTTAAACTAAAGCAACATTCTCATGTTTTGTTTTAACACAAATAAATCCAAATTTTTATCTTTTCACATCTACAGAACAAATTTTATAGCTTACCTCTATCTTACATGTATATTATCATAAAAGGTGCATAACAAATATTTTCACATTAATTCAAGCATGTTATAGATAAATCATTTAAAAAAAGGTAAATGAAGAATACTGTATATACTATATAGTCCATCATGCAAGGTCAATTATGCAAAGTTCAAATATTTGCATTGCTTTTCATTGGCAGATTAATTTGCATAACAAAGGTTAATTGACTGCAAAGCATATATTTGCATTGATTTTCATTGGCAGATTATTTTTTTTAAGGTTAGAGGTGTAGCATTGACATTTTCAGCTACGGGTGTCTAGTGTTTAAGGAGCTATATAACATTTGAATATGAAAAGAAGAAATTTACATAAAACGAAAACTTCTCCTATCTAGCAAACTTGAGCTCAGCAATTAAGGGGACAAAGCAATGTCGAGGTTTTAGCTAGTGAAGAAGCACTTCTGAGTGGGGGTCAAGCTCAATACCATGAGTGATGATTAATCTAACACCCAAAAAGGTACGGCAATACCTCAAAATTAAAAAATAAACTGGAAACAAAGTCCATTAAGTGAAATATCTCTTTCGAGTGGTATTCTTATTTGGGAATTGACCAAAGAGATCTCACAATAGAATCTACCTAAGCAGAATTGAAAGCCAAATTTAGAGCATTAGCCATCAATATTTGAAAGTCTCAAAATTAAAAAACTACACACATAAATAAACCGAAAAAAATTCTAATTTCACGAACCCAAAATTAAAAAAATTGAATGAACCCAAGTACCCAACAAAGGCAACACCTTTCAAAAAAGGGGAAATTAATTTCTGCATAAACACAACATATTAGGCAGATATATTATTTATTCAAAACCAATGAGAGATTTTGTGAGAAATTGGCATACCATTGAGCCTTCACTTCTGCGTGGTTGCACAAATGGGTAAAGACCCCAAGTTTTCCCTTCTGATGCACAATTGCTAACCCCTGCTAAGGCCATCAAGGGAAGAATTGAGCTCATTATCTTGAATCGCTACGCCTTTATGAGCGAGAATTGAATGCCCGTTCTTCTGCCTCCCCGTTTTTCTTTGGGTCGCCTTTTCACTCCTCACACCAATCAATTTTTCGTTGTTGTCCTTTTGCGAATGTGAGCGACTCAAATACATCTTCTTACGCTTCTCACTCAAAGCATTCTAGAAGCTCTATCTTCTATCTCTTTCACACTTTCAAATGAGAACAGAAAATGAGCAAGAAAATGAGAGATGAAAGAAAAAATGAAACCCTAGCGCGAACAGAAAGAAGGGGGAGACCTCAGCGCGAACCTTGTAACCAATTCAATTCTTTTTTTAAAAACGTTGTAACTATAATATATAATTTATTATTTTAATGCTAAAATGTTTAAAAACTTAATCCTGTAATTTATTATTTTTTACAGCATTTTATAAAAACAAAACGCTTTAAAATACATTTTTTTTTTTAAAAAACGTTGTAAACCTTGTGCTTTAGAATGCCTTATATGTCTTTTATGAAGATTTGGGATTCTGAAACCTATGTGAAACGCCAAATTTCAGATAAACTAGGATCCAAATAAGATAAGTGCTTATTATAATACCATCATCCCATGATAGGCGTAACTCGTCTAACTCAGAGGAATTTCGTTAATTGCGCTTTACAGTAGTGAGGAAATTAAAATTCGTGTTTTCTTTTTTAAAAACTTTACTCTTGTAGATGCCTTAATTACAGGTTTTGATGATGCCAATAAGAATGAAAGAAATGAGAAAGGCAATGGCAAAGAAAAGAACTAAATTCAATTCAAGCATCAAAGAATAAATAGAAGATCAAGATCAATATCAAGTCAACACAAAGGTTTATTAGTTTAAGCTTGATTGAGTTAGATATAATATGTCAAAAGAGTTCTTATCAATTGCAAGTAACTTGGCACTGAAAAAGAAATTAAAGAAAATATTTTTATAGAGTAAAAATCAGTTCAAAGATTAAAATTTTTGAACTGGTAATCGATTACCAACATGTGTAATCGATTACCAGATGTTCCATAATTTAAATTTCAAAAATTTTGATCTGTGTAATCGATTACCAATTCTTGTAATCGATTACCAGAGTGCAGGAAATTCAAATTTTGAATTTCAGGCACAACTGTTCGCAAAACTGAACTGTGTAATCGATTACCAAACCTTTGTAATCGATTACCAGTGTTCTGTTTTTGAAAATCTTGAAGAGACATGACTTTTAATCAAGGATTACAATGTTTCATCTTCATTCTTATATATATATGTCTCAGATTCGAATTTTAACCAGATTTTCTCATGTGAAATAATTATATTTTGAAATCACTTTGAATCATCTTGTGCCAAACACTTGCAAATCATTAAGATCTCTTATAGGCTTTCAACTTGTAATATCCACTCTAAAGGAGAGTCCATTTGTTTTCATCGATTCTATCTGTACTTGTACGTTGGGTTAAAGAGAGGATGCCTCTCTTGTTGTTTGGATTGATTCTCAACACTAGGAAGGGTTCCAAGGTGTTGGAGAATTGATTGTTTGTAAAAGACTTTACAAAATAGTGGAAATCTCAAGTGGATACTTGGGGACTGGACGTAGGCAAGTGGATTGGCCGAACCAGTATAAATCGTGTTTGCAATTTCTTTTCCCTTAACTCTTGTTTACTTATTGCATTTACAATTTAGTTTTATTAAGAGTAAAACTTTCATTCTTCATCTTTGAAAAGGGCTTTTTAAGCATAATTAGGGAAAGATAATTCATTAAGACAAAAGTATAGATAATATCGAATAACTTAATTCACCCCCCTCTTAAGTTAGTGAGGCCACTTGTCTAACAAGTGGTATCAGAGCTTGCATCTTGTATAAGGATTAAAAGCCTCAAGATTAAGTATGGCCTCATCCAATTCTCTTTTCGGTGAAGGAAACTCTTTTAATAGACCCCCTGTTTTTAATGGAGAAGGATTTCATTATTGGAAATCTAGGATGCAAATTTTCATAGAGTCTATTGATCTAAATGTATGGGATGCTGTAGAAAATGGACCTTTTGTTCCATCTATGCAACTAGGAGAAGAAGTTAAGATAACACCTAGGGATCAATGGAGTGAGGATGACAAAAGGAAAGTTCAATACAACCTTAAGGCTAAGAATATAATCACATCTGCATTAGGAATAGACGAATATTTTAGAGTGTCAAACTGTAAAAGTGCTAAAGAGATGTGGGATACATTAGAAGTAACTCATGAGGGAACAAGTGATGTCAAAAGATCTAGAATAAACACCCTCACACATGAATATGAACTGTTTAGAATGAATCAAAATGAAAGCATACAAGACATGCAAAAGAGATTCACTCATATAGTTAATCATCTTGCATCATTAGGAAAAGTTTTCCAAAATGAAGATTTGATTAACAAAGTTTTGAGATGTTTAAGTAGGCAGTGACAGCCTAAAGTAACAGCGATTGCAGAATCAAAGGATCTTACTACCATGACTCTCCACTCGCTATTTGGAAAGCTACAAGAACATGAGTTGGAGTTGATAAGACTAAATCAAAATGAAGAAAATGATAGAAGTAAGAAAAGCATTGCTCTCAAAGCTTCATCATCATCTATCCATGAAGAAGAAAAGATCATAGAAGATGAAGATTTGGACGATGACGAAGAATTTAGTCTATTTGTCAAAAGATTCAATAAATTTCTAAGAAACAAAAACAATAGAAGAAAACCTATACCTAACACAAAGAAGAAAGGAGAAGACACTCAATCAACACAAAAATGCTTTGAATGCAACCAACCAGGGCATCTAAGATTAGATTGTCCTATATACAAGAAGAGAATGGAAAAATCAAACAAGAAGACTTTCAAAGATAAGAAAGGAAAGAAAGCCTACATCACATGGGATGACAATGATTTAAGCTCCAGTGACTCAGAGAATGAAACAGTCAACCTAGGACTTATGGCCAGAGACTACGAAAGTGAAGAAGAGGTAACATCTTCTAACAACAATGCATCAATCTCATTTGATGAATTATAAGAAGCATTTAATGATTTACATAAAGAATCATTTAAGTTAGCAAAATTAGTTTCATCTTATAAGAAAACTACTACAAAACTTGAGAAAGAAATTACAAAATTAAATGAAGAATTAGATAATCTTAAAAATGAACTTAAAGTAGTGAATTCTGAAAATGAAAATTTATGTTTTATCATTGATTTAGAAAAGATTAAACAAACTCATCCATACACATCATGCCTAAAACATCAAGAAGAAATTAAAAAGTTAAATACTACTCTTGCAAAATTCACTTATGGTAAAAATAATTTAGATGTTATTTTAGGAAATCAAAGATGTGTGTTTGACAAAGCAGGATTAGGATATAATCCTCAAACTCAACAAAAGAGTTATAAGAATTTCTTTGTAATGGCTCAATCTTCTAGTTCTCCATTCTTAACATGTTTTTATTGTGGAAAGAAGGGTCATAGTGCATCAAATTGTTATTTTAGAAAGAACTCTACAAATCTCAAAAACATGATGTGGATCCCAAAAGGATCTTTGATTAAAACTAACATCAAGGACCCAAAGAAAGTTCGGGTACCAAAATTAAATAATTCTGTGCCTTGTAGGATTCCATGAAGCATACTTGGTACATCGATAGTGGATGCTCCAAGCACATGACCGGGGATGATTCAAAGCTTATGGACATCACACTAAAGAATAGTGGACATGTCACTTATGGAGATAACAACAAGGGTAAAATCTTGGGAATTGGAAAAATAGGTACAAATCATTCAACCTCCATAGAAAATGTCTTACTTGTTGATGGCCTTAAGCATAACTTACTTAGTGTTAGTCAATTATGTGATAAAGGATTCTTAGTATCATTTGATTCACAATGTTGCTTTATTGAATCTAAACATGACAAAAACATTAAATATATAGGATATAGAATAAATAATGTATATAAGATAAAATTAGATAATACTACAAATCATAACCAGTGCCTTATTAGTAAAAATGATGAATCTTGGTTGTGGCATAAAAGAATTGCTCATATAAACATGGATCATTTAAATAAATTGGTTTCAAAAGACTTAGTTATTGGTTTACCTAAAATAAAATTCGAAAAAGACAAACTTTGTGATGCTTGTCAAAAAGGTAAACAAGTAAGAGTCTCTTTTAAATCTAAGAACATAGTATCAACCACTAGGCTTTTACAGCTTTTACATATGGATCTCTTTGGTCCATCTAGAACTATGAGTTTTGGTGGTAGTTATTATGCTCTTGTAATAGTAGATGATTTTTCTAGATTTACATGGACTTTATTTCTTGAAAATAAGAGTGATGCATTTCATACCTTTAGAAAATTTGCAAAAATGATTCAAAATAAGAAAAATATTAAAATAGCTTCCATTAGGAGTGATCATGGAAGGGAGTTTGTAAATAAAAACTTTGATATGTTTTGTGATGAAAATGGCATAGAACATAATTTTTCTGCCCCTAGAACTCCACAACAAAATGGAGTAGTTGAAAGGAAAAATAGATCACTAGAAGAACTAGCAAGAACAATGCTTAATGATTCTAATATTCCAAAATATTTTTGGGCAGAAGCAATAAATACTGCTTGTTACACAATGAATAGGGCTCTAATTAGACCAATCTTAAAGAAAACACCCTATGAATTATTCAATGGTAGAAAACCAAATATCTCTCATCTTCATATTTTTGGATGCAAATGTTTTATTCTAAATAATGGAAAAGAAGATTTAGGTAAATTTGATGCTAAATTAGATGAAAGGATATTTCTTGGATACTCATTGAATAGTAAAACATATAGAGTATATAACAAGAGAACTATGACAATAGAACAATCTATACATGTGGCTTTTGATGAGTCTAGCACATCTTATCCTAGAAAAGAAATAATTGATGATATTGTAGAAAATCTAGAAAATACTCACATAAATGAAGAAGTTCACAAAGATAGAGATATAGAAAATTTAGAAAATCCTATAATAGAAGAAAACCAAACAAACTTGGATCTTCCAAAAGAGTGGAGAACTCTAAAAGATCATCCTATAGATAACATCATAGGAGATCTATCAAAAGGGGTAACAACTAGACATTCTCTTAAAGACATATGCAATAATATGGCTTTTGTTTCTAAAATTGAAGTTAAAAATATAGATGAAGCCTTAAAAGATGAACATTGGATTATTGCTATGCAAGAAGAATTAAACCAATTTGAAAGAAACCAAGTTTGGGATCTAGTTGATAGACCAAGCAATCATCCTATTATAGGAACGAAATGGGTTTTTAGAAACAATTTAGATGAACATGGTATAGTTGTGAGAAACAAAGTTAGGTTAGTGGCCAAAGGATATAATCAAGAAGAAGGAATAGATTATGAAGAAACCTATGCACCTGTAGCTAGATTAGAAGCTATAAGAATGTTGCTTGCATATGCTTCCATAATGGATTTCAAATTATATCAAATGGATGTTAAAAGTGCATTTCTCAATGGTTTTATTAAAGAAGAAGTGTATGTAGAACAACCTCCTGGTTTTGAAAATGAAAAATTGTCTAATCATGTTTTTAAATTAAAAAAGGCCCTATATGGATTGAAACAAGCACCTAGGGCTTGGTATGAAAGATTAAGCAAATTTCTTTTAGAAAAAGAATTTTCAAGAGGGAAGGTTGATACAACACTTTTTATTAAAAGAAAAATTCATGACATTCTGTTAGTTCAAATATATGTTGATGATATAATTTTTGGTGCTACTAATGAAAATTTGTGCAAGGATTTTTCTAATGACATGCAAAGTAAGTTTGAAATGTCTATGATGGGGGAGTTAAATTTCTTCCTTGGGTTGCAAATTAAGAAAACCAAAAATGGTATCTTCATCAACCAAAGCAAGTATTGCAAAAAACTTCTCAAGAAATTTGGAATGGAAAACGCTAAACATATGGCTACACCTATGAGCACTGCTTGCTACTTGGATAAAGACGAAAATAGGAAGTCTGTAGATATAAAGCAATATCGAGGTATGATTGGATCCCTTCTTTATTTATCAGCAAGTAGACCTGATATTATGTTTAGTGTATGCTTGTGTGCTAGATATCAATCTAACCCTAAAGAATCCCATTTGAGTGCTGTAAAAAGAATTATGCGATATTTGTTTGGAACTGTTAACTTAGGTTTATGGTATCCTAAAAATATGTCTTTTAGTCTAGTAGGATATTCTGATTCAGATTTTGCGGGATGCAAAACTGATAGAAAAAGTACCAGTGGTACTTGTCATTTTATTGGGTCTGCATTAGTATCATGGCATAGTAAAAAGCAAAACAGTGTTGCATTATCCACTGCGGAAGCAGAGTATATTGCTGCTGGTAGTTGTTGTGCTCAAATTCTTTGGATGAAACAACAATTATCACACTATGGGTTAAATGTAGATCATATACCAATTCGTTGTGATAATATAAGTGCCATTAACCTATCTAAGAACCCTGTCCTACATTCTAGAACCAAACATATAGAAATTAGACATCATTTTCTTAGAGATCATGTACAAAAAGGTGATTGTATTTTAGAATTTATAGAGTCTAAGCAACAACTTGCCGATATTTTTACCAAGCCTTTACCTAAGGACAATTTCTTTACAATTAGGAGAGAATTAGGTATTCTAGACGTTTCCAATATAGATTCATAGAAGTTTCTAGGAATAAAATTGGTTCAGAACTCAAAATATGAATTATGGCTACTGTGTAATCGATTACCACTGAGAAGTAATCGATTACCAGAGAGATTTTTACAGTGTAATCGATTACCATATTCGTAATCGATTACCAGGAAGATTGTAACAGTGTAATCGATTACCATATACCCGTATTCGATTACCGGGTCAGTTTTTCCTCAATCTGGAAACGTGGTAATCGATTACCACTAACCGTAATCGATTACCAGACAATGATTTCTATAAAAACACTCCTTCTCTTTCTCTCTCTTCACGGCTACTTTCTCTCTCTGCTGTGCGAAGCCCTAACCGCTCCTCCCTTCCAATCATCATAACTTCCTCATTTCTCCACCAAATCAAGCACCGCTTCTTGCAAATTTCTCCTCTCTTCATCCTCTACAAAACCCACCGAATAATTTCGTGTTTCAACCTCCTCCATGGCTGAACCTTCAAAGAGACCTCGCCGCTCCGCCGCTACACACCACGCCGCGGCAACTCCGACGAACCTCCGGCAGTTCCCATTCCCTCTCCGTTGCTTGCTTTCATTTCCACCAACCGGCAACGTACTAGGTACACTTCCTTTTTTTTGAATCGTCGTATCATTGACCCTAAGTTTCTACACCTAGAATTCTTTGAAGATGAAAGCTTTGACTGTTTTGAGACATTTGGGAACTTTGGTTTGTTGGAATTTATGTCTTTGAAAGCCCCACTTCACCCGGATTTAGTAAAGATGTTTTATAGTAATATGGAGATTAGGGATGGAGTTATCTATAGTGAAGTTAAACGCATTCCCATAGTGATTGATCATTCTCTGTTTTATTTCATAACCCATCTTGGTAGTGAAGGTGAAAATTTTGAAGGAACTATAGTAGATGAGTGGAAATTAGATTATAGTACTGACATTGCCCGTAGGATGGTAAGTCATGAGCATGCTGACTTAGACCACCATTTTCTTGCTGGCTCATTTACGTTTGATAGTCGTATCATGCACTACATCATTGCTCGCATTTTGCTTCCCCGTGCTACTAACCTGGCTCAGGCCACTGAGGAAGACCTTATAATTATGTGGGCCTTACTGACTGGACGGCGAATAAACTGGGCTCATTTGATTCGTCACCGTATGTCCAAAGCCTTGGTTGCCAATGCTCATCTTCCCTATGCCCATTTAATCACTCTGTTCTTGACTCACTTCAATGTTCCTTTGGAAAATGAGAACATGCTTCCCATCAAGAGAACCAATGCTATTGGTGCTAATGCAGTTCACTCCTTTGGGTATCAAAAGACACTTGATGGTGATTGGGTCAGAAAACGGGATGTCGTGCACGCTGATGATCGCACTCCCTCACCACCACGTCAGGATGCTTCTACTACTCTTCTTACTGATATTCTGGATGAAATTCGTAACTTCAGGCTACATTTTGACGAGCGCATTGACGCTTTAGAGACTCGCCTTACCCGGTTAGAGGATGGTCCTGGTGGTGATCCTGCTGCACCATAGTTTCTTTCCTGTTTTGTTTCCTTGCCGTGTATTTGGCATTATTTTTAGATTTCTTTTTGGTATTGTTTTTCGCCACTTTGGTTTGGATACTTTAGACCACTTTATTTTCGTTACTTTAGATAGTACTTGCTTTACTATGCTTACTCTGTTTAGTATACTCTACTTAGTTTGGTATATTCTGTTTAGTATACTTTGTGGTATGGCTGTTTGGCATATTGATAATTCTTTAACTTTTGATTCATAACTGTTCTTGGATGCCTAATATTGTTTTTGCTGATGCCAAAGGGGGAGAGATTAGGGAAAATGAATGACATTTTGGAAATAAATGACATTTGCAAAATTCTTTATTTGACAAGATTTTGTTGATCACAAATATTTTCGAAATTAAAGTTGATCTTGTATAATTTCTTCTTAAAGAATTCAAGAACTCTAAAAAGATAAACATAAAGGGGGAGAATAAGGGGAATGGTCGTTATTAACTTGCAAATATTCTTGTTTTTCATTCTTCCCTTAAAATGATGGTTGTCATCATCAAAAAGGGGGAGATTGTAGATGCCTTAATTACAGGTTTTGATGATGCCAATAAGAATGAAAGAAATGAGAAAGACAATGGCAAAGAAAAGAACTAAATTCAATTCAAGCATCAAAGAATAAATAGAAGATCAAGATCAATATCAAGTCAACACAAAGGTTTATTAGTTTAAGCTTGATTGAGTTAGATATAATATGTCAAAAGAGTTCTTATCAATTGCAAGTAACTTGGCACTGAAAAAGAAATTAAAGAAAATATTTTTATAAAGTAAAAATCATTTCAAAGATTAAAATTTTTGAACTGGTAATCGATTACCAACATGTGTAATCGATTACCAGATGTTCCATAATTTAAATTTCAAAAATTTTGATCTGTTAATCGATTACCAATTCTTGTAATCGATTACCAGAGTGCAGGAAATTCAAATTTTGAATTTCAGGCACAACTGTTCGCAAAACTGAACTGTGTAATCGATTACCAAACCTTTGTAATCGATTACCAGTGTTCTGTTTTTGAAAATCTTGAAGAGACATGACTTTTAATCAAGGATTACAATGTTTCATCTTCATCCTTATATATATGTCTCAGATTCGAATTTTAACCAGATTTTCTCATGTGAAATAATTATATTTTGAAATCACTTTGAATCATCTTGTGCCAAACACTTGCAAATCATTAAGATCTCTTATAGGCTTTCAACTTGTAATATCCACTCTAAAGGAGAGTCCATTTGTTTTCATCGATTCTATCTGTACTTGTACGTTGGGTTAAAGAGAGAGTGTCTCTCTTGTTGTTTGGATTGATTCTCAACACTAGGAAGGGTTCCAAGGTGTTGGAGAATTGGTTGTTTGTAAAAGACTTTACAAAATAGTGGAAATCTCAAGTGGATACTTGGGGACTGGACGTAGGCAAGTGGATTGGCTGAACCAGTATAAATCGTGTTTGCAATTTCTTTTCCCTTAACTATTGTTTACTTATTGCATTTACAATTTAGTTTTATTAAGAGTAAAACTTTCATTCTTCATCTTTGAAAAGGGCTTTTTAAGCATAATTAGGGAAAGATAATTCATTAAGACAAAAGTATAGATAATATCGAATAACTTAATTCACCCCCCTCTTAAGTTAGTGAGGCCACTTGTCTAACAACTCTTATTTTAATAAGTTTCCGCTTAGGATAAAGAAAGAAGGAACCTATAAAGACAGAAAATATCAATGCATTATTATTCAAATCACAAGTAAAGTAACATACATCCAATTTGGATTTAGCTTAATACTTTACAAAAGAAAGAGAAGACTTTCTATCTAGGATATACTTTAACTCTTCTCTACACTCCTAATTACATGTAACCCTAAATCAAACAACCTGATTCATCAAGTTCCGACTCGAATTAAATTCCAAGTCTATCTTCACCACAACGTGCATCCTTCCAAAGTCCATGCCCACTTAGGTAACATAAGAGTGGCAAACAACGACAAAGAAAAACAAAGCGGGTAAGAACACTTTATATGAACTCACTTTAATGCAGGATATAATGACTAAAGCAACCAACCAAACAAGGGACAGAAAATCTACCCAACATTAGACACACACTCACGTACACACATCATATAATCATAAAGCAACTTATGTGCTGCATGTAACTACATTCAAAATTTCAAAAATCATGGCATTATATGTAATGCATGTGAGCCCAAGGGTAATCACCACCACAATGCACACAACAACTGTATAATTTATTGGAAGTAATCTGGAGTTAGAGTTTGTACTAGTCCCGGTACTAAGAGCCTTTGCTCATATATTTTTTCGATTGATTTTTCCTTTGTGATTCTTCCAGACAATCACCACTGATCCTGAAAACCACGAGAGCGACATGCATAGTCAAGTTTTGTTCCAAGAACTCGACAATATAGATTAAATGAAAACCACTCATGAGATCATGCTATTGAACAACTCAAGTTAAAAATAAACCATGTTAGGCTTCGGCCATCATGGGTCTAGGACCGTCATGTTCATGTTATAACTAGGCTTCGGTCGTCAGGTAACAGCGGCGACTATATGTCCCCAACGGAGATATCCCCTGTAGTCTGAGCTCATGTCTAGCTGCAGAAAAGAAATAAGACCCCTACTGCTGGGTTAGCAGTTCATGTTAAATTCAGTTCAAGTTATCATTGTTTATGTGGATTAGTTGCCGGTTCATATCATTATTACATTGTTACATACCATTCTTTGTATCCTACACATGCATGCTTTGCTTTGCTCACTGAGGCATTAGTATTACCCCGTTGTGGGTTTACATTTTAGATCCCCATACAGGTCGTTGAGGGCCCCGATATAGATGGAGCATAGTGCCTATTTGGCTTTGGAGCCACCTTTTGATTGTATTTCTTACGTTCATTCATGTATATTCTTTTGGATGGATATTTAGTACATGTGTATCTTTTGATGCTTTCGCTTGGATAGGACACATATATTGTAATATCCTCGTTACAGTTGTTAATGTAAATTCTCAAGATTATGTTTAATTAAACATATGATTTAGTTAAGCAAATTTGTATTACTGTTATGATATCGTTAATGTCACGAAAAATAATTCCCCAAATTCGGGACTTATGCTTCCAACGGGCATAATTTCTGAGTTCTGGGAATTAGGACGTTACATTATGGTATCAGAGCAGTTCAATCCAATTGAACTGTGCATTAGTGTTTTCTTGTTATTTAGTCATTGTCCTTTATACATTGTTATGAAATATAGAGACTGATCACCTCCATGTTTTGTAATTGATGTGTAGACGACTATGGCTGGAGGCAGGAGAGGTAGACCCCTGGTTCGACCACGACCTCCTTCACCATCGAATGCCAATCCGGATCTGGTGGTAGAAGCCTTTCAAATACTTACACACATCATGGGGGATCAGGTGGCTTCCAACCAGGATCAGGCTGCCGCCAACGTTGCTATGCTTCAAGAACTTCGTCGCCCGCCGACAGGAACGCCACCACCCCAGGTGGTAGATCCGTTTGTGCAAGGTCTTACGGAGTTTCGTAAGAATAGTCCTTCTCCTTTCACTGGGGCATTCGACCCGGAAGCTGTAGCCAAGTGGCTCAAGAATCTCAAAAGGATCTTTGGAGTCATGAGATGTTCGGAGGAGCTGAAAGTGTCCTTCGCCACGTACATGCTCCGGGGAGAAGCAAAAGACTGGTGGCAGGGAGGTAGTGCCTTTTTTGGCACACCAGGGGTTCCCATCACTTGGGAGCAGCTTGAAATGGCTTTTCTAAACAAGTATTTCCCAACAAATGTAAGGAGAAAGAAGGAGACACAGATTTTATAGCTTCAGCAGGGGAGTCTGACAGTGGGCCAGTACGTGGGCAAGTTTGAGGAGTTGGAAAGTACTCCCGCTTCCTTCAGGTCTACCCTGATGAGGAGTGGAAGTGCAGGCAGCTGGAGGAGGGTCTGAGGCCAGAAATCAAGAGAGCAATGGGGACCTTGGAGATCAGGGATTTTCCTACCCTGGTCAGCAAGTGCCTCATTGATGAGGAAAACCTGAAGGAGCCTGAGGCACATAAGCCTTCAGATCCTAAGGGTAAGAGGAAGCTTAAAGACCCTGTTCAGGGTAAGGGCTCTAAGCCCAAGTGGCAGAACAACCCCAACCCAATCGTCCGCTCCGCTCAGAAGCTGGGGGAGATGCCCAAGTGCCCTAAGTGCGGGAAGTTCCACAAGGGGGAGTGTCTCTTCGAGCAGCAGAAATGTTACTATTACCAGGCCACATGAAGAACGAGTGCCCGAAGAGGGGAGACCAGCCCAAGCCCAAAACCACCGAGAGAGTCTTTACCCTTAGTGGAGAAGCGACTGTAAAGGCCGACAATCTTATGCAAGGTATGTGTTTACTTAATAACAAATCCTTTGTTGTACTGTTTGACTCTAGCGCAATCCATTCATTTGTTGTTGATGACTGTGTGAAGGAATTAGACCTGCATGTTACTTCCTTACCATATCTTTTAAATGTCACCACTCCGGCCAAGGAGGCAATCTCCACCTTTCTTGTTTGCTTGAACTGCTTCATTATTGTGCAAGAGAGGGCCTTTGAGGTTGATTTAATTTTCTTACCACTCAAAAGTATTGATGTGATCCTTGGCATGGATTGGTTGTCACAGAACCAAGTCATGCCGGATTGCTTCAATAAGATTATTGTTTTTCCGTCCCTTCCTCTTCCTCCGAGGGAGCGACCACCCATCTTGTTTTCTTGTGCAACTCAAGTTTCCAAAAAGCCTATGTGATGGGAGTGACTGTTTTCTTTTAATGTTTTCCTCAACTGTAGATAAGATCTCTGACCTAGACGGTATAGCTGTTGTCAAGGAGTACAAGGATGTTTTTCCCGGTGAGATTACCACCCTACCATATGATAGGGAGATTGAATTCTCCATACACTTGGTTTTGGGAACCAGACCCATATCCAAAGCACCCTATAGGATGTCCCCACTAGAGCTTAGTGAATTTAAGTCACAATTAGAGTGACTCATTGAGAGGAAATTCATTAGGCCTAATGTGTCACCCTGGGGAGCACTTGTGCTCTTGGTCAAGAAAAAGAATGGGAGCATGAGACTATGTGTGGACTATAGGTAGTTAAACAAAGTAACCATTAAGAATAAATATCCCTTGCCTAGTATAGATGACCTGTTAGATCAACTTAGGGGAGCGTCTATTTTCTCTAAGATAGATTTAAGGTCGGGGTATCATCAGATTAAGATTAAGGGGGAGGATATACCTAAGACTTCCTTTAGGACTAGGTATGGCCACTATGAGTATTTGGTGATGCTGTTTGGCTTAACCAATATGCTCTTGTGGTGTTCATGGACTACATGAACCGGATCTTCCGGCTCTTTTGGATAAGTTTGTCGTTGTGTTCATCGACGATATTCTTATCTACTCCCAGAACTTAGAGAAGCATGACCACCACTTGAGGGTAGTTCTTGGGGTACTGAGAGAGAAAAGGCTTTTTGAAAACCTTGAGAAATGTGAATTCTAGATGGATAGGGTGCATTTTCTAGGCCATGTGATCTCCCGGGAGGGAATGTCGATAGATCCTGCTAAGATAGAGGCCGTCTTAGAGTAGGAGAGGCCTAAGACTATCACTGAGATTATGAGCTTTCTAGGTTTAGCAGGGTATTGCTGGAGGTTCATTAAAGGGTTTTTCTCATCTTGTTTTGCCTCTCACTAGGCTGACCCGCAAGGGATAAGCCTTCGTGTGGGATGAGAAGTGTGAGAAGAGCTTTTCGAGGCTCAAAGAGAGATTAACTTCTACCCATGTGTTAGTTTTACCTGACCCATTGAAGACCTTTGAGGTCTATAGTTATGCGTCCGGGAAGGGACTCGATTTTCACATAGCAAAACCGAGCTTGCTGATCATTCAGTGCAAAAGTATCAATTATTCTAGTGGCATGCTCTGCATCCACTGACATAATTGTGCCTCCTTCTGCAGCATCTATGATCATTTTTGTGTCAGGTCTGAGTCTATTGCAAAAGATGTTTAGTTGTGCAATATCCTCCAAACCATGGTTGGGACACTTTCTCAGCAAGGACTTGAATCTCTCCCAGGCTTCACATAATGGTTCATCTGCTCCCTGCCTGAATGTGGAGATATCTGAATTGGCCTTGATATAGCAAGATGGTGGAAAGAATCTCTTCAAGAACTTCTCTTCCACAACGCTCCAACTAGAGAGCATCCCCTGATGCTGCTCCCCTCTCTCGCTTGAGCGAGGTTATTCTCGCTTAAGCGAAAAAAAACCAGAACTCAGATTTCATATTTTGCTGATATTTTCCCTCAAGCGAGGGTATTCTCACTTCAGCAAAAATGCCCCAGAATGGGAATTCCAAGCTCCCAATCCTAGCCATTTCCTCCAACCTTTTACACCATTTTTCCTAGTTCCCTTTTACAACAATTCTTTTCTAGCCCTATTTGAATTATGAAATTGATTATGCTAAAATTGTGATGTTACAGCTAAAACGCTCTTGAGTTATCCTTTTAAATTCAGTCTTAACCTACTTAAGTCTAATTCTCTTATTCAAAATCTCTTTCCCTCTCTCTTCCTCAGCTTCATACCTTCTCAACCTCTTAACCTTGGGACTTGATCCCTCCTAAGTGAAATTACAATGGTGTTGGCTTGAATACTTGATTTCCCTCCTTAAATCCCCTTAAAACACATAAACTCTCATCATACTTCTAACTTCCTTCTCTTGATAGAATTCACGGCCTAGGACTCCCACTATATTTTCTAGGTTCTAATTTTTGGGATGTTACAATTCTACCCCCCTTAGATAAATTCTTTCCTCAAAATTTGCCTTTATTACCCTCAATCCTTCTACCTCACCCTCATGTATCCCTTGGGATTCAATTCTAGTCCAAAGTTCCTACCCTCCACCTTCGAAAATCTTCCTTATGGACTCAACTCTAGGTCATCAGGTGTAGCATCACATGCCTTGTGGCACATGTCCTTTGCGACCTTTAATTTGGCTAATTCGTGCGTTAGGGTTCATGGTCTAACCCAATTATCCATTTTTCCTGGTGTATAATCATGACTCTACTATTATAACTCAATGATGAGACTTGATGGGGCATGCAGTGTAGCTACCTAATTCTATTCGGCTAAGAACTCTCTCGCATCACTAGGGATCTCGTGTATTACCCCAATGCTTCTACCCCCTTAAATAAGCATCAACATCCACTATGATTGTCAGATTAGATCCAACTCCTGAAAGGCACAACTAATAACAACACTCGAGGTGTCCACCCGGTTGTAGTCGTTCCTATATGTTTGAAGTTGAATTCTAAAGGATAGCGATTTCCAGTGTAACATTGAGTCATGAACCGTAGGGGTTGAGAGGATCAGTGATGAGGGGAACGTGAATTAGCAAATGAAAAAAATTTTTGGAGAGAATGGTGCGTGATCATTGACCGACATAGACTGACGTTCAAGGAGTTGAAGCTAGGCATAAGTCGCAGCTTCGAATCCTAGGAATAGGGAACACACTTGAGTGCAACAGGAAAAAGGTATTCAATGTTGATTCTCCATCCCCGCTTGCTATCAAGAACGGTTCCCTTGGGGTAGCCATTGCCCTTGCCAACCCACTCGAAGACTAGGAGGACAGGCACATCGAACTTTGACTTATGGTCCCTAACACAAGCTTCCTATAGTGGAATCTGGGCGCTTCAATGAGTGTAGGCGAGTTGGACGACCACCACCAAGAACAAGGCTGGTGATAAACTGAATGTAATTTGCGTGCACATTGCACAGTATCAGTGCTAGCTGAAAATGTGTGTGTTGCGCTTGCAATACGAAATTGTATGCGCGGTTAGAAATTGAATTGGCAAAGTGAACACTCCTCATCGATGGCAGGTATAACTGGAAATCGGTGAAGGACTTTGATGGATTCAATTATGGAATGTTTTTGAATTGGGAATGAAATTGGGTTGATGATGATGATGAATTTCGTATGGCTGAATTCTAGACAAAATTGGAGTTTTAATAAATTGATAACAATGAAAAAAATGATGAGTTTTAGGTGAAGGTGGTGGTATGGATGGGTGGCGCCACTTCCGGGGAGGAAGATAAGCCATAAAGACGCCGCAAGGGGATGAAGAATCCTTGATAAGTCTCAAAGATGGTTCACCCAAGAACCTAGGAGATTCATTCTCACAAACACAAGTTTTTATCAAAATGAAAGTCTGCCCATTTCAATAATAAAAAACTTGTACATATAGAGTTATCGCAGCCAAGACTTTAACTTTCCTAAATGCACCACTTACTAACATTATGTTGAGGTTTGAATGCTCTAAAACCTCCCCTATGGTGCGCATGAAAAGTCACATTTTAATCAAAATAAACTAATTAGACCAGCCACCAAATACCTTATAAAAACGCTACAAAAGAAAGAAAGAAAATAATAATATTGTTCCTTAAGCATAGGTTCATAACACAACAACACCTAAACTTATTATAACTTTATTTAGTTAAAACAACTTCTACAAAAAAAATTAGTAACAATATCCTCTTGCTCATGGATCTTCAATGTTGATCATGCACTGAATTAATTTTGGTTCCATGTCCTTCAAATTAGGTGCAGCCTCAAGAATTGTTGTTACCATTTGCCTTCCTAGCTCTTCCTCTTGTCATAGGTCCCCCAAGCCCTCCAAGTGCCTTGTTGTTCTTGTCCCTAGTTCTAAAAAATAAGTCAGCTACATGGCAAGCATCATCAATCTATTTACAAGGTATAAAATGCACCATTTTTTAGAACCTGTCAACAACCACAAAAACAGAATCCTTGCCATTTTTTGTTCTAGGAAGCCCCAAAACAAAGTCCATTGATATATCAATCAAGGAAAATCTGGAACATGCAGAGGAGTATATAAACCATATGGAATCACTTTTGATTTTGCCTTTGTACAAACAATGCAATGCTCACAATATTTATGCACATCACGTTTCATATGGGGCCAATAAAAATGCTCATGCAATGTTTCTAAATTCTTTTGAACCCCAAAATGTCCCATTAAGCCACCTTCATACGCCTCTCTTACCAACAAATCCCTTATGGAACATTTAGGCACACAATCTTTTCTCTTTGAAAAAATAATCATTATGCCTGTAGTATCCATTTTGAGACACTTTTTTCACATGCAACATATATTTCAAAAAATTCAGCATCATGCAAATACATTTCTCTCAAGGTCTCGAGTCCAAAAATTTTAGTTTCAAGAGTAGAAAGTAATGCATGCCTCCTAGATAATGCATCAGCAACAGTGTTCCCTTTCCCTTTTTTATGTTTTATGACATATGGAAATTGTTCTAAAAAGTCAACCCATTTAGCATGCCTTTTATTCAGCTTGCCTTGTCCTTTCAAGTATTTAAGGGACTCATGATCGCTGTGAATTACAAACTCTTTGGGCAAAAATTAATGTTGCCATGTTATCAAAGCATGCACTAAGGCATATAATTCCTTATCATAAGTGGGATAGTTTAGGGCAGCACCATTCAACTTCTCACTAAAATAAGCATGGATGTCCTTCTTGCATCAATACCCACATTAGATGCATCACATTCTATTTCAAAAGATTTTGCAAAATTTGGTAATGCAAGAATGGGGGCATTAGTTAACTCATGCTTAAGTGCAACTAATACTTTTTCTTGTTTCTCACCCCATTTAAACCCAACATGCTTTTAACTATTTATTAAGAGGTGCAGCCAAGGTGCTAAAGTCCCTCACAAACCTCCTATAGAAACTAGCTAAACCATGAAAACTCCTAACCTCACTCACATTTTTAGGTGTAGGCCACTCTTGAATGGCCTTAACCTTTTCCTCATCCACCTGTACCCTTTTAGCACTCACAATGAAACCTAGAAATACAACATGATCAGTGCAAAAGGTAAAATTTTCAAGATTAGAAAATAACTTTTCTTTCGTTCCTAAGCACTTTCATTATAGCACCCAAATGTTTAACATGCAATTCATGATTAGTGTTATAAATCATAATATCATCAAAGTACACTATAACAAACTTGGCTAAAATTTCCCTTAAGACATAGTTCATTAATCTCATAAAAGTGCTTGGGGCATTCGTTAGCCCAAAAGGCATAACCAGCCACTCATACAAACCATACTTAGTTTTAAAGGCAGTTTTCCATTCATCCCCTTACCTTATCCTAATTTGATGGTACCCACTTTTCAAATCAATCTTAGAAAATACGCAAGCACCATGTAACTCATCATGAAGGTCATCTAACCTGGGAATAAGATGTTTGCACTTAATTGTGATGTTATTGATAACCCTGCAATTTGTGCATATCCTCCAAGTCCCATCCTTTTTAGGAACCAAAATCACTGGAACAACACACAGGCTCATGCTCTCTTGCACCCACCCTTTGCTCATCAATTCATCAACTTGCCTCTGAATTTATTTGGTCTCTTGGGGATTGCTCCTATATGCTAGCCGATTAGGTAGGGAAGCTCCAGGAATGGGATCAATGAGATGCTTAGTTCCCCTCAAAGGTGGTAATCCATTTGGAACCTCCTTCGGAAACACATCCTTATATTCCTGCAAAAGAAATTCAACACCAGTAGGGATAACAAGTTTATCAGAGTTGTTAGCAATCAAAATATTATTTTTGTAATACAATAAGTAAAGTGGCTTGTTGGCAAGCAACACTCTCTTTTGCCAAACAACTCTTTTTGCTCTCAAGTATTTCACTCTTACTCACTTTTCGTGTTTCACTCATTTTCTTTCCACTCCTTTTATGTGTTTCACTCATCTCCCCTTTCTCTTGCACTCTCTTTTCTCTCAATTAAATTTGGTCCTCACACACCTCCCTAGGAGATAATGGTTTGAGAACAATTTTCTTCTCATTGTGCATGAAAGAAATTTTATTTGTGAACCCGTCTTGAATTGCCTTGATATCGTATTGCCACAGCCTCCCTAAAAGAATATGGGTTGCCTCCATCGGAACAACATCACACATCACCTTGTCACTATATTGTCCTATGGAAATGCACACCTCAACTTGTTTGCTCACGATCATCTCCCTATCTTCACTAAGCCGTTGAAGTTTGTATGGCCTAGGATGTGGCTTAGTTTCCAAATTTAATTTGGACACTAATCTAGAGCTAGCCACATTGGTACAACTCCCTCCATCAACTATCAAAGAACAAAGCTTCCCATTGATTGAACATCGAGTATGAAAAAAAGTTCTCTTTTTGGGATTGATCTAATGCTTGAATCTGACTTCCCAATAACCTCGTAACCATCAATAAGTCACCTTTCATTGCTTCCACTTCTACTTCGTCCTCCTCTCCTTCACTAGCTGAAGACTCACTAGTGATTTCTCCATTCTCCTTTAGGACCGTAGTTCTCTTTGTTGGACATTCAGAAGCATAGTGTCCTCTTCCCAAACACCTGAAACATTTTATTTCTCTGGACTTAGTTTTTTGGAGGTGATGTACGAGACCTCATTGGTGACTTTTCATGTGGGGCAGCCACTGTTGGACTAGATGAAGACCCTCTCTCACTCTTTAGACCTGTCCATCCAATTTGTGTTCTTAAAATTGGAAGAACTTTTTCTCATGGCTCCCTTCTCTTGAGTTGTTGTTCTACCTATACAGGTTTGTGCATCAAATCTTCCAACTCAATAAACTCCTGCAATTCAACAACATCTCTAATGTCATTATTCAACCCACTCAAAAACCGAGCCATAGTTACCTCATTGTCTTCATTGATTTTGTCCGAATCATAGTCATTTCCATGTCTTTGAAATACTCTTCAACACTCATGTTGCCTTGAGTCAATTTCTGAAGTTTTAGCTGTAAATCTCTGTTATAACAAGCTGGCATATATCTTCCTCATGATGCTCCTCATCTTGGCCCAAGTCTCTACTACTGGTTCTTCATTTTTCACCCTCTCCCTTTAATACTTGTTCCACCAAATAAGAGCATAATAAAATTCAGCTGCAGCCATTTTAACTTTTTGCTCCTTAGTATAGTTGTTACAAGAGAAAACATGCTCAATTTTCAACTCCCACTCTAAGTATGCCTCGAATCTCCTTTTCCTTTGAAAATGTGGGATGTTCATCTTGACTCCTTCAATTCTGTTCGGCCTCTGTTCACCATCATTTTCTATTTTTCTCCTATTATTATCCTCATTATTTTCAACTCTATCCAACCTGTCAAACATTTCCTCAGCTTGTTGCCTCATTAGCCTTTCAAAACGTTGTGTCAAGGCTTGCATTTGGATTAGTGATAGGCCAGTTGGAGGAGGATGTTCTTCACCTGACATACTTAATAAAAATGATTAAAAATAACAATAATTTATCCTTACTGCACTCTCTCACATGTTTACACTCACACTCAAGTGTTTCACACAATTATGGCTTTTTTTAGAATGTTCACACTTGCCTTTTACCCCTCTTGTGTTTTCCTTGGGTTCTTAATAGAATCAAATAAGACATTTTCAAGTGCAATCCACAAAGTATGATTTCACGGTTGAACAACCCCAAACAGGATCAGTATGAGTTCACTATAACATGAAATAAGCACTTCCATGTCACGGTTCTGAACAGTAGAAAATACCAACAAGTTCCAGCTAACAAAAGGTTCAATTTTACTCTAATGTATCACAATTCAGCCACCACTAATTTATCAAAATATCAAGCACAATGATAGGCCAAAAATGAACACTTTGATGCAATTTTAATGGCCTAAACAGGTGCAGTAACAATCCTTCTCAATAACGGCCTATATATCATCAAGCAATTGATTGAATTTCTATTCTAATGACATGAACCATTTTCCAAAATCATCCTTTTTTATTAATACACACTTAAATTTTGCAATGATTCAGCCATGGTTATGGACAGTAAAGATGATGATATTGATAATATGATTGACAAGAAGGACGTTACCAAATTTTTCCACGCTTGGTAGCTTCAAAAAATTCGTTTCTCGCTCTACAAATGCCTAAATTGAGTGATTCCAAAGCGAGATGAAATCACACGTTCTGGGACGCAGTTAAGGACCAAGAATCACTGAAATTAAGTTCGTAAAATACGAGATATGAACTAAAGTAATTTCATCTCAAACAACAATAAATTGTTGTGACTGAACAGTCCCGCCAAGCCTCCAAATAGCGTAAAAAACTAGCCATAGCAGCTAGCTTTGATACCAAATGATGTGAATCCATTAGCCATGAATTATGAATGGACCTTCCTAGGGCGCACATAGAACAACAGCAAGAATTAAGGAGTTATGGTTAATTTGTTTCCTTTCCTGCAGCTTCAAATATGGAATGTTTTTGAATTGGGAATGAAATTTGATTAATGATGGTGATGAATTCTGTATGGCTGAATGCTGGACAGAATTGGAGTTTTAATAAATTGATAACAATAAAAAAAGGATGAGTTTTAGGTAAAGGTGGTGGTATGGATGGGTGGCGCCACTTCCAAAGAGCCACAAAGACGCCACAAGGGGGATGGAGAACCCTTGATAAGTCTCAAAGATGGTTCAGCCAAGAACCTAGGAGATTCACTCTCACAAACACACGTTTTTATCAAAATGCAAGTCTGCCCATTTCAATAACAAAAAACTTGTACATATAGAGGTATGGCAACCAAGACTTTAACTCCCTTAAACGTACCACTCACTAACATTATGTTGAGGTCTGAATGCTCTAAAACCTCCCCTATGGTGCGCATGAAAAGTCACATTTTAATCAAAATAAACTAATTAGGCTAAACCCTAAATCCTAGGATTGTAGTAAATAGGATAATTCGCATTGTACTGATGATTCCACTGCTGAGTAGATGAACCAGAAGGAGCATGTGGACCAGGAAAACGAGATCCATAGAAGTCTGGAGTAGGAGCATAAGAACCTTGATCCTTGTAATAGCAAACTGCAGCAGTATGTCCTGCTTTGAAACAAACATTACAGAACAAATGTGACCTGTAATTACCACGACCTCCTCTACCTCTAAAATGACCTCCTCTTCCTCCTCTAAAAGGTGCTCTAAAGTTGTTATAACGTTGCTGAAACTGAGGAGGATGGTGAAACTGTTGAGGTGGCTGAACAACATTATATTTAGAAGAGGTTTGCATGTTTGAACCTTCAGGTTGTATATCTCCAGATTTGTGAAAAATATTAGCTGAGAAGGAGTCTGGTACACTCTTTCTGATCTGTTCTAATCTTGCTTCATAAGTCAGCAACATTGACTCTATATCATCAACAGAATAAGGCTCTAATTTACTAATTAAATTTGATACAAAAGATTCATATTCCTCAGGCAGTCCTTCTAACATCAGATCTATGTATTCTTGTGTGGTTGTAGGAGATCCAATTGAAGCTAGAAAGTCAACAATAGTTTTTAATTTTAGTAAAAACTCTAAGATTGTATCTGATCCTTTCTTAGTGCTCCTAAGCTCTTGTCTGAGTTGCCTAACTTTAGCTCTTGTTACTTTATCAAAATATGCATGTATTTTATCCCAAAGTTGATAAGCATGCACACAGCCAACCATTCGAGATGAAATAGAATCTGAAAGAGAAGATAGAAGCCATGAGAACAGCAACTGGTGTTGCTGTTCCCATTTTTCATATGCAGCACTTACAGTTCCTCTTTCTCGGTGTTGTTCAGTAGCAAACTTCAAAGGAATCTCTGGATTCACAACGAATTTGTGGCCTCTGATTGCAGATTCAATCTGCTGCTTCCAGAGAAGAAAGTTTTTGTCATCTAGCTTGACTGAAATCGGCTGGGAGAACGTAACTACAGCCGAGGTCAGAGATTTCATCGAAATTTCTTCTCTAATCACTTGAGGTTGTGCGTCGTCGTTGTCTAAGGAGGAGGAGGACATTTTCGCAAAGAGAGAGAGAGTGTACCAGAGCTCTTAGAAGAGAGAAAAAGGAAAAAGGAAGAGAAAGAGACAGAGAGAGAATTTGAGGGAAAATTCTGAATTTGAAAACTGATTCTATTATTATGAGAAAAACTAACTGATTACATCACAACTGAATTCTATTTATAGAATTCTGTTACATACTGAACATGGCTAAGGCCCAAGACCCAACAGATTAACAATGTTGTTACTAAAAGAACACCTAATACAATCCTAAAGTTGTACAGCGAACAAAACAAACAGAATACAATTAATTAATACTAAATCCTATATTACACTATTAGCCACCAAATACCTTATAAAAACGCTACAAAAGAAAGAAAGAAAATAATAATATTGTTCCTTAAGCATAGGTGCATAACACAACAACAACTAAACTTATTATAACTTTATTTAATCAAAACAACTTCTACAAAAATTAGTAACAATATCCTCTTGCTCATGGATCTTCAATGATGATCATGCACTGAATTTTTTTTGGTTCTGTGTCCTTCAAATTAGGTGCAGCCTCAAGAATTGTTACTAACAGTTGTTGTAAAGCCTCTTTTGCCTTCCTAGCTCTTGCTCTTGTCATAGGTCCCCCAAGCCCTCCAATTGCCTTGTTGTCTTTGTCCCTAGTTGTGTCCTCATCAGTACCTAAGACCTATTGGTAACTATTTGATGCTTCTGTTGCGCAATCTAATTCTACTAACTAGGTGGGAATTATCCCTGGTGGTTCCGTGCCTTTCTAACCCCCCTTGGCTAATGGTCGACACCTATACTCGACTAGGGTCTCCTCTCCCTTTTACTCTCCCTCTCATGTGGGGGACTACCCCCTCATGGACCCGAACTCTCCCTTGGAGAAGCTCCGAGTCCCTGTTGTCGATTCCTCAGCTTGGGCTCTGAGTCTACGGTCTAAGTTTCTCTACTATGTGATTTCCATCCTTTGAATCTTTCCTCCATGCTATCCATCCTATTGGTCCTAGTGTCCTTCTCTCTGTGTTACCTCAAATCCTAAGGGCAGTCTATCCGGTTTCCTCCCATCCGCCTTTCCTCAAATTCGAGTCTACAGTCTACCTATCTCTTTGTACTCTTTACCTCCTAGTCCTATGGGACTCTCCTTCTTTGGCATCCTAAGGAACATCAAAGTCTTCCTAAATTGGCCCTATGGAATTTTAAACTCGATAGGGAGGGTATGCTAATCCAGCTATTGTAATCAATTATCCTTATTACATACCCTGGTTCTTATTGTTCTTAGTCCTCTCTTGACCACCTACGGATTCTCTAGTTCCAACAGTCACGACTCTCGGTTCCTAAGTTACAGGTTAGGTTTTGAAATGAAAGCTATGGTTAACCCTATTTCCCATTTGACGTCCGAAATTACGACTATACATTGAAGACATAAGAGAGCTTAACAAGGAAGTCTCCTCCCTTGTTCTAGGATAAGAAGCTAGGAGCGGTCAACTAATTGGATCTTGCACACATAATGGGGTATGTAACTGATAAACCGCTATTTTATATATTTATTTTGGTTATTTAAGTGAGTTATTTGACATTTATTGCCATTATTATTATTTGATATCTCACTTATTTTCCTTTATTTTGTCACAAAAATAAAAAGGGAGATTTGATTAGATAAAGGAGAATCTTTAGCAAGATTTGGCGAAGAAAAATAGATTTGATGAAATTAAAGAAGATTTCGTGAGATAAAGAGAGAATCCTCAGTGAGATTTTGTCAAGAAAAGAAGATTGGATAAAATAAAAGGATAATCATTTACAAGATTTGGAAAAAGATATGATGATGATTTTTTATCTATCTTGAGTTGCATTTTCAATTTCAAAATTTAGATAGATAATAAAAGAGGAAATAAAGTTAGAATCAACCTGGGATACTTGCAACTCTTATAAAAGGCATCTATGAGACTAATGAATCATCAATCATCCCCCTAATCTATTCATTGTCTTACTCTCTCGTCTTCTCAAGGTTCTTCAAGAGCGGTGGCTTTTTACAATAGGATTTGGAAAACTCTTGGAGTGAAGCAATTCTGTTAGTGGAGTTTTTCTTCTCTTCTAGTATTTCCTAGTAGTTATGGAATTCTTAGGATTCTTAGTTTTGGTTTATTTATATTTTATTATGAGTAACTAATTACCTATCCAAAGGGCTATGGTGGATCTTAAGTTGTGAACTGATTTGAACCCATTTTCCCTTTTTAAATTATTGTTTTTTTATAATTGTGTTTTCCTTATTGTTTTATTTTATCAAGACTTTATCACCCTTGGTAAATCTTAGTTAGTTGGGTAATAGGCGATCGTACCATTCTTAATTAATGGAGCTATAAGGTAAAATGGATCTAGGTTTTGTATGATCAATCTTAATCCTAGGTTTTCAATCTGTTATTAGGTTAACAAACTTATTGGTTCTTTATGCTTTTCTTAACTCATTATCTTGCATGATCATTGGGGATGGTGTTTTAAGGGAAAGATTATCAATATTGCATGATCATTGGGTATTAATAGTATTAGAATAAGTGACTGGTAATTAGATTGACATAATTTATAAGGGAAATTAGGGGAAAATCTAGTAAGTACTTGAGTGAAACCAAATGCCCTTGGCACTTCCATAACTGAATCCTTATTGTTATTGCTTGCTTCATTGTTTAACTTTCTCTCTCTCTCTCTCTCTCTCCATTTAAGTTCAACAAACAAATCAAACCATAATCATTATCTCTTATCTCATCATTAAAGATTTAATTTAATTTAATATTGTTAATTAATCTCTATGGGACGATACTTGGGGTTTTAAATACTCCATTTTACTCTAATTGACAGGTATACTTGCCCGTAGATAAAACTCACAACAGTAACTTCCCATACATGTTCGGGTAAAACTTAGGTTACAGGAAAGGCAAACATTTCAAGTCAACTCCAGAGACTCTCCACATAATGACTAGAAGAGTTGGTTTGACAAGGAAAAGAAGAGTGGAACGCCTCCTGTCCGAGTTTGACATGTAAAACAAGAGAATGACAAAGTGCTTACTTGGTCAAAAGTCTACGCAATCAACGATTATGAAAGAAACATGGGCTACCACAGAAAACAAGGCGTAAATAAAATTCTCAGATTAGACACATACCTCGCATTCCATTTCCAGCATTGGTGTGCCTTTGGTCCTAAGGGTGGCGATCTCCCTGGAAGCTCGAAGTTTGGGTCTCGATCTTTTTTTTTCGGAGAAAAGAGATTCTGAAACCCTCCCAAGTGATAGGGGTGTCCAAAGCTTCCATCCAGCCTTAAGCGCACCTCTACCAAGCCTCTGCCTCCCCTTTGAGCTTTAGGAATGCAAAACTCACCTATTGCTTATCGGGGTATCC
This sequence comes from Sesbania bispinosa, assembly GCA_026901365.1. Taxonomy (NCBI): domain Eukaryota; kingdom Viridiplantae; phylum Streptophyta; class Magnoliopsida; order Fabales; family Fabaceae; genus Sesbania; species Sesbania bispinosa. The sequence continues at coordinate 47,871 of QLOH01000226.1, read as the reverse complement.
CTTGGCATCCATAATCTCCTCAATCTCTCTAAGCCAAGTAGCCGTCGAAGAGTGGTCGAAGCCCCTATTAAAGGTTGGTGGGTGGCACACCCAAAATCCCAAGAATCCACTCTCCTTGTAATCCAACCTCAACGCTACTGGGGCTGCCTGATTTACGGGTGGGGTACGTCTGCTCTCCCTCAATAGAGCAGAAAGAACAATGATCTTCTAGTTCACGGTGTAGGTCAACCCTTCGATGGCCGAAATGAAAGCATCCCGAGGGGTTCCCATAGCCCGACGCCTACTTCATCTACCTCTAGCCATAATTCTATACACATTGAACAAAATATGGAGTTGATCAGGCTTTATACTTCATACAATGCATACAAGACCATAACTAAACTCAGACAACTAACTCATCCACAGTCCAATTGGATTGAACTGCTCTAAAAAATCATAATATAATGTCCAAATTTCTGAATTCAAGAATGATGCTTGTTGGAAGCAAAATTCCCAAAATTTGGGAAATTATTTCGCGCCATTATTGATACCGACAACAAACACTCTCGTAAAATGCTTAGGTAACTCCAACGATTACATAAGCCTAAACATAATCAAAACTCGTGAATAATTACAACTCGACGACCATCAAAACATACAACACTAATAATTCATGTTAACATTTCTTGTTCAGTCGACATACACAATGCCAATGAGTTACTACAAAACAAAAGTAAGAAATCTAGGGTGCTGATCAACCCACAAGCTCCCAAACTACCCGGTCACACGTCCGACTGAGTATCCTGCATATCTAAAACAATTCCACAAACGTGTGGTGAGACTAGTGTCTCAGTGAGTTTAACTATGCATGCAAGCAGTGTAGGGAAAGTAGACATGAGATGCAACATATAATTCCCCAATTCATACATAAACTAGTTCAGTCACAATTCATAAGAATGTGTAATCTGCATGACCTGCTTTTAACCCGACAGAAAAGGTATTTTCACTAATTCTAAGGCTAGACCTAAGCTCATACTACGCCAATTATTCTAGACCAAAGTCGCAATCTTAATGCATGATTAACTGGGTCGAAACCATTACTCACTATTTGGGCCGAAGTCAAACTCATTTTCATTTTATTCTGGACCGAAGTCAAGCTTGATTAACTTAGGGTTTTCTAGGCCAAGGCCAAATTCATTTTCAAACAACTAGGATTGAACCCAAAAGCATTTGACATTTATATAACTACTGATGTTGGAATCACAAGCATCTCAGGTATTAACAAGGATTTGGGCAAGTCCCAATTCATAAAACCCTAACTAATATTTCTAAGGCATGCAACCATACAATAAGCATAATAGGGGAATAACAACAACAATAAGCATAATAGAAAATGATAAACCAAACTATCCACAAACAAGTCAAAAGAAAATGGGAAAGAGAGAATAGGGTTCATTGGAGAGATTCAAGCAAGAATGGGTGAGAGTGTGTGACCTATACTCACTTGGAAACAATCCAAGTAGGAGAGAAAGGTGAGGCGATGAGGTGTGGAAGAGCTTGATCCTTCTCCATCCTCTTCTCCCAAGCTGGACGAGCTTTTCTCTCTAGCTTCCTCTCTTTAGAAGTGGAAAGAAATGAATTGATGATGGCCAAATGTCATAATAGATCTATTTTAAAAACTTGAATTTGTGCATTCCCACTCATGTGAGGATTATCTCTCGCTTGAGCAAGAAAACTAAAGCTCTTTTGTTTTTACGTTCTCGCTCAAGGGAGGATCAGCTCGCTTGAGTGAGATGAAGTTAGAAAGCAACCCTTAAAATGGATGCAATTTCGCTTGAGCGAAATTCAATTTCTCTTGAGCGAAATTGCTTCCAGAGAACATCCCCTGATGCAGCCCCCCCTCTCTCGCTTGAGCAAGGCTATTCCCGCACATTTTGCTGATATTTCGCTCAAGCGAGGGTATTCTCGCTTGAGTGAAAATGCCCCAGAATGGGAATTGCAGGTTCCCAATCCTAGCCATTTCCTCCAACCTTTTACCACATTTTCCCTAGTTCCTTCTTACAACAATTCTTTTCTAGCCCTATTTGAAGTATGAAATTGATTGTGCTAAAATTGTGATGTTACAATTAAAACGCTTTTGAGTTATCCTCTTAAATTCAGTCTTGACCTACTTAAGTCTAATTCTCTTATTCAAAATCTCTTTCCTTCTCTCTTCCTCAGCTTCATACCTTCTCAACCTCTCAACCTTGAGACTTGATCCCTCCTAAGTGCAATTACAATGGTGTTGGCTTGAATACTTGATTTCCCTCCTTAAATCCCCTTAAAACTCATAAACTCTCATCATACATCTAACTTCCCTCTCTTGATAGAATTCACAGCCTAGGACTCCCACTATATTTTCTAGGTTCTAATTTTTGGGATGTTACACTAATTAGCGTCGGCCGTCAATGGGCGACGCTACTGCACTAACGGCGCCGGTTTTAGCGTTAGACTCTGGCCGCCGCTAGTCCGACGCTAAATTTCTAATTATCGTCGGTTTTCCTGCATTAGCGTCGGATTTTGGTCGATGCTAAAAAATGATTTTCTTGTAGTGAATGATCAGCCAAAAAAATAGTTGGTAAAAGAAAAAGATCGTTCGGAAATGTGATCTGTTTTGTTTGCATTTCCATTTCATGTTTTCTGTTTTCTAAAATTTTACAAAGGAAAAACTAAAAATTTTGGAAACAGAATTTTTCTGTTTGCAGCATTTTCAGTTTTTCCTTTGTAAAATTTATGAAATTAGCAAATAGAATAAAGCAGAAAATGAAAACAAGAAATGAAAATGCAAACCAAACTAGTACGTTCTTATCGGGAACTCATAAAAAATCTTAAAATATATTAAAATAATAATAAAAATATATCAATTTTTTTAGTAAAACTAATACTATATTACTTTTCAATTAATTATACAATTAAAATTGTAACATATAAGGATTGCTCGTAATTGCTAGACAATATTTCAAACCTCCCAATGTTTGGAGCACATGCACGAGAAATAGAATGTTACATTCCAATTATAAACAAAAAACTAAGTGATGATCGAGTGCATTAAGAAAGAAATGAGCAAATGCAATATACCTAGTTAATGATCACAAATCTGAATTTAGTATTTTCTCCTTTCTTTTTTATCGGTTGGGGTATGCCTCTTTCTCCCTTCAAATCGTATCATACATATATATATATATATATATATATATATATAAGTATATATATTATTTTATAATTAAGTTGGCAATTATAGTCTGCACGCAGTAGAAGCTTCGGGTGAGAAGCCCTATTTCATGGCAATATCCGATTTAGGTATGGGAGGGCATGTGCAATATATGGTACGTTGTGCTTGCAAGCATGGCTTGAGACATGATAGTTCCAGTAGTGGGGTCTTGGTTGGGACCTTATATAAATTTTTTCTTTTTGTTAAAATAAAATTTGCGCATACAATAGTGATGGAAAAGGAAAACTCTAAGTCGGTATATATTCTGACTTCTGATTAACATATATTTACTTTCTCTTCCAACTCATTCTTCACCTCATTTTTTTTTATCACCCTCTTACTTTCTTACCATATTATCATTTATCAGATCTCTCATTTTTGCTCATTTCTCTCTTTTATTGTTAGATATATCCATCAGATAGGTGTAGACCAATTATTTTCCTAATATCAGGATGCGATGAGACATGTATCTCTCTTTTATTTTTTTATCTACCCACAAACAAAAATTTATTAATGGGGTAGAAGGAATATTAGAACAATCTCTTTTAAAAAATGTTTTTATGATAACAAACCACTAAGACTTGTTAATACTATGATCAATCTTAGTTTGTGATACTAAGGGTGGGTCTATGATACAATGGGTAGCCATACTAACTACGGTACAATGGGTTGTTTAAAATTAATATTTAATATTCAGTCCCTGAAATGTTGATGATATATAATTCAATGTAAAGTTAATATTTGAAGAAAAGGGAACCATATCTTCCACACTGACACTTGAGGGACAGTGTCAAACCTGTCAAACTCCAAAGCTCTAAGTTGTGTATAATATAGAGAGAAAAAGAGGGAAAAGAGAAATTAAAAGAGGGAAAAGAGATAAAATGTGGGATGTGATGGAAAGAGATGGAGAGAAAAAATGTGTTGTATGAGTTGTTTTATATTTTTTTGTTGTTTGAAAAAGTTATGTCTTTTTAATATACTTAATTTATATCTATATTATAATAAAATCTGTGTTATGCATTAACACGTGTCATACTTACATAGTTCCCGTTCGATTCACCAACGGGGGTTAGTTCAAGTGGTACATGCTTGATTCCCCTTAAGCAAAGTCTCGGATTCGAGTCTTGTGGATGTTCCCGGCTCGAACAGAATTACCTCCCGTGGAAGGATACTCGTGGTTAAACCAAAAAAGTTCCCGTTAGATTCACCAATTTCTTTTCTTTCAAATCAGCTGCGTCTTACAGTCTGAGTTCTTACTCCCAAGTTTTTTCTCTTTTTTTTTTTTTTTAATTCACATTATCGATTTCCTTTCCCTTCTTTTCTTTTTTATCACTATTTTTTCTCTCTTTTTTTCTTAAATTTCACAATTTGATTATTATTTTTTAATCATCCTTTTATTTATTTATTTACTATTATTATTATATTAAAATACTTTCTCTCATTATTCGTTTCTATTTATCTATTTCATTACATAAAAACACAGATAAAAAAATATAATAAATATATTAATTTACATTAAATTCAATGTGTTTTTTCAAATATATCATTTATCTCTCTATTGTATTCATTAATGTTTTCACTTATTATCTCTCTCACAAATTTATATTAAAATTGTTCCTAGTAGCACGTGTCATGTTTTCTCATTTGCGTTTTTTATTTTTGTTTTTTATTCTAACTTCAATAAAAGGATTTTTTTGAACCACATATATTCTCTACGCGAGGCCAATATATCATTTATCTCTATATTTTATTCGTTAATATTTAATATTTTTATTTATTATCTCTCATATCTATTATATTTATTTATCCACTTCTATTTTATTCTGGTACACGTGTCATATTTCCTCACTTCTTTTTGTTTTGTTTTGTTTTTTTCTCACTTTATTAAAGTGATTTCTTTTATGAATCACATGTATTCTGCACGGAATGTCAATATATCATTTATTTCTCTATTTCATTCATTAATATTTTAATTTATTATTACTCATATCTATTTTATTTACTTTATATTAAATTGTTTCACCAGTACACTGTCACGTTGTTTCAATAGCGTTTTTTATTTATATTTAGTTTTTTATTCTCACTTCAGTAAAGTAATTTTTTAATGAACCACATGTATCCTTCATGTGAGACAGTCCTTTCTCCTGCCATTTTTTTAGCACGCTTTATTATTATTGTTATTATTATTATTATTATATTAAAAGATTTTCTCTTTAATCTAATGTATTATTCCAATATAACATTTATCTCTTTATTTTATTCATGAATGTTTACACTTATTATCTTTCACTAGTCGTGTACCTGTGCCATGCACGGGTCATTTTATCATATTGAGCATATAATAATAATTTGACAAAAAACATACAATAATTTTTTAATAAATAGAATTCATAATATATAAGTGTGTGTTTGGATGGAGAATTTTAGGATTCTCAAAATTGTGATAGAGAATGTTGAGTGAATTGTAAGTATGAGAGGAATTGACAATCACAATCTACAAAGTTTAAACATAAAAGAGAAATGTTAAAATTCTCTCTTAATATTTGTCATTTGAAATTCACCCTATTTGCCATAAAAATTCCTCCTATTTATCATTTGGAATTCTTTCTTTTACTATCTTAACACATGAATTCTAATAATTTCAAATTTCTCTATCCAAACACAAGGAAAAAGTTTAAACTTGCATATTAATGTGAATGATTATTTTTTTCTATTCATTTTTTATTTTCATCTATGTCTCAATTTTTTATTTGCACAATATATCCCAACTAACTCAAGCTACTTCTGTTTTTCCTTCTTTCCACAACAACATGTAAACTTTTTATATTGACAGTGTATATCTATTAAATCTTATTTTAAATTGTATTTATAAAAGAAGCTAAAAACTATAGTATCTTTTAAAATTATTTTAATTTATTCATTAAATAATTTTTTTTAAAAAATGATTATCTAAACATTCTAAAAGTTTGAAAAGTACATTTGTAAAAAAGGCACTATTATTCTTTTATGTAGTTTGTCAAAGAATTATTTATATATAACATTTTTAATGGGATAGCTAACTCCTTTTTAAGGTTGACAACTATTTGTCCTATAATTTCTCTCCGTTACTCATTTATCTAACTGAAAATATGTCTCACCACCATTTTCAGTCATACTCTCTACAAACTCTCTTTCCATAGAAATCATGTTTAAATTTTTTGTACATGTCCATGAAATTGTACAATTTTTTATTTATGCTACCCCCTTTGTACGGAAAGAATTTTTCTCAAAAGAGATTCACTTATGATTAATATTCCCTATTTTCATTTATCAAAAAGTGTTAAATTAAATGATTACATCTTTTATTCCTAACACACTCTTATAGTCTTATAGTCTTTTATATGTTTTTATTTATTTGAAAAGGTTTTATTTTATTTGATTTGTCATCTGATCTATAATAACAAATTTATAGAATATAATATATAATTTGTTATCTCTAATGCTTATGGAATGACCTCTTAATGAGATTTTTTCTATTGCTTATGGAATGCCTCTAATAAAGGATGTAAAAAAATGAATGCCCTTTTAAAGTGTTCTTTCTAATGCTCCAAGAATGCATCTTGTACAAGATAAAAATTTAAGATTCTTGAAATTGCTTTCAGATGTAAAGTTCATTATTTTATTTTAAGTTTAAATTTAAATGGACCAAACTATAATATTTCTTTCTAAACACCGATAATTTTATTGCCAACTTATATATGTCCGCATTTGACCGTATAATTGAATAGAACTAAAATTTTATGGGTTATAGGCATTGCTCAGTTCATCAACCACTTAAAAACTTTGATAGTAGTTTTACCCTAAACCAAACCAAATTTTAATTTCCCTATCAAGTTAAATTTTACAAAACAACTAAGTTGTTGCAACACAAACAAATATAAGTCACCATTTAAAGAAATTTTGCAACATTTTTAATCTTTCATTTATCATTGTCAACAATAAAATTAAAAAAAACAACTCAGAAACCAAATGAAAATTATCATAGCCAATCATAATTTATTTTTTTTTCAAATATTTAGTTGGGATTTTGACATTTATAAAGCATGAAAACTAAGAAAAGTTTTTCTTGATCTTATGTCAAAGACCCTTAAAACAAATATAGGAAACTCATATAGAATAACACTAATTAAATAATTATTATAATTACTATCAACTTAATTAAAAATATGTTTATATATTATTTTTAATTTTATTTTATATTTTTATTTATCTAATAAACATTTTTTAAGAATAATTAAACTATTAAAATGACCTTTAATTTTGATTTGATATTTTGATTTAATAATTTTCTATAATTATTATAATAAAAATTGTACTTTTTTAAAATTACTTTATTATGTTTTAAATTTTTAAATTATTAACATGACTTTAATATTGATATTTGATATAAAAAAGATAACTATAATTAAATAATTAGTATTGACATAATTCTAAAATGATTTTTTAAGTGTTTTAACATATTTTAAATTTCATGTTATATTTTTATTTTTTTAAAATTAAGTTTTACATTTTTTATAAATTATTTTATTATGTTTTAAATTTCATATTATATTTTTATTTATGTTATAAACTTTTTTTTTCAATATTAAAATTGTTAATGGACTTTAATATTGATATTTGATATAATAAAAGTTACTATAATTAAAAAACAATATAAAAATAATTTTTAAGTATTTAAGTATGTTTTAAATTTCATATTATATTTTTATTTTTTAATAATTAACAGATATCTTTTAAATTAATAGGGATACCTATAATCATCATTAATATAATTATAAATTTCGTATTATATTTTTATTTTTTTAATAATTAAGAGATATGTTTTAAATTAATAGGGATACCTATAATCATGATTAATATAATTATAAAATAAATTTTAAGTGTTTGAGCATGTTTTAAATTCCGTATTATATTTTTAATTTTATGTAATAATTTTTTAAATTACTTTAATATGTTTTAAATTTCGTATTATGTTTTTTTATGTTATAAACCTATTTCTTGATATTGATTGTTAAAATTGGTTTTAATATTGATGTTTGCTCCTTTAGGACTATGTATGGGCACTATGAGTATTTGGTGATGTCATTTGGCTTAACCAATATGCTCTTGCGGTGTTCATGGACTACATGAACCGGATCTTCCGGCCCTTTTGGATAAGTTTGTCATTGTGTTCATCGACGATATTCTTATCTACTCCCAGACCTTAGAGGAGCATGACCACCACTTGAGGGTAGTTCTTGGGGTACTGAGAGAGAAGAGGCTTTTTGCAAACCTCGAGAAATGTGAATTCTAGATGGATATGGTGCATTTTCTAGGCCATGTGATCTCCCGGGAGGGAATGTCGGTAGATCCTGCTAAGATAGAGGTCGTCTTAGAGTAGGAGAGGCCTAAGACTATCACTGAGATTATGAGCTTTCTAGGTTTAGCAGGGTATTGCTGGAGGTTCATTAAAGGGTTTTCTCAGCTTGTTTTGCCCCTCACTAGGCTGACCCGCAAGGGACAAGCCTTCTTGTGGGATGAGAAGTGTGAGAAGAGCTTTTTGAAGCTCAAAGAGAGATTAACTTCTACCCATGTGTTAGTTTTACCTGACCCATTGAAGACCTTTGAGGTCTATAGTGATGCGTCCGGGAAGGGACTCGTGTACGTTTTTTATGCAAGAGAGGAGGGTAATAGCCTATGCTTCTAGACAGCTTAGACCCCACGAGGTAAACTATCCCACCCATGACTTAGAGCTTGCAACTATTGTTTTTGCTCTAAAATTCTAGTGGCATCACCTATACGGAGTGAGGTTTGATGTGTTTAGTGACCGTAAGAGCCTTAGGGACCTTTTTGACCAAAAGGAGCTTAACATGAGGCAAAGGCGGTGGATGGAATTCCTTAAGGATTATGATTTTGAGTTGAAGTATCACTCGGGCAAAGCCAATGTAGTGGCTGATGCCCTGAGCAGGAAATCCCTGCATGCATCCCTTATGATGGTCCATGAATTAGAGTTAATAGAGGAGTTTAGAGATCTGAGTTTGAGTGTGAGTGTTGGGGTAGATCACCTGAGTTTGCACCGACTAGAGGTGTCCAGTGAGTTGAATCCCTAATCAGGGAGGCTCAGAGCTCAGACTCGGAGCTCCAAGCCAGGCAGGGCCAACCAAGGTTCACAGTGTCAAAGAATAGGATGATACTCTTCCAAGGGAGGGTGTGTGTTCCTAAGGGGGTAGCCTTAGATAGTACATCCTAGAAGAGGCTCATAAGAGCAAGTTCTCGGTGCATCCTGGTGCCACCAAGATGTACCAAGATCTTAGAAAGATTTTCTGGTAGGAAGGTATAGAAAAGGAGGTAGCTGAGTTTGTTTCTAGGTGTTTAGTGTGCCAACAAGTTAAGATAGAGCACCAGAATCCATATGGACTACTTCAGCCCCTGGAGTTGCCTGAGTGGAAATGGAAGGGAATAGCCATGGATTTTGTGATAGGACTACTTAGGGTCCCAGCTGGTCATGACGCCATTTGGGTCATTGTTGATAGGTTATCCAAGTCGGCTCATTTCCTACTCATCAAAGCCACATACCCTTTGAACAAGTTAGCTGACCTATACATCAAGGAGATTGTAAAGCTCCACGGTGTACCCTCCAGCATAGTCTCAGATAGGGATCCGAGGTTCACCTCTAAGTTTTGGAGAGCCCTCCATCAGGCCTTAGGGACTAAGTTGAGTTTTAGCACAACCTACCATCCTCAAACTGATGGCCAGTCTGAGAGGACCATTCAGACCCTAGAGGATATGCTTAGAGCATGTGTGTTTGGAGGAGGGGTGTAGTTGGTATAGGTACCTGCCATTGATTGAGTTTTCTTACAACAATAGTTTTCACAGTAGCATTGCCATGGCGCCATACGAGGCTTTGTATGGTAAGAGGTGTAGATCTCTCTTGTGTTGGTATAAGGTGGGTGAGAGGAACCTTCTAGGGCCGGAATTGGTCCAGGAAACCTCGGACAAGATCAAGGTCATTAGGGAGAAACTTCTAGCAGCTTAGAGTAGACATAAGAGTTATGCCGATAAGAGGAGAAAAGATCTAGAGTTTGAGGTAGGAAATCATGTTTTCCTCAAGGTCACCCCGGTTACAGGCATAGGAAGGGCCATCAGGGCCAAAAAGCTTAATCCCCGTTACACTGGTCCTTTCCAAATCCTTCAGAGAGTTGGTCCTGTAGCCTACAGAATATCCCTACCTCCTCATTTGTCCAACCTTCACGATGTGTTTCATGTCTCCCAAGAAACTTCTAATAGATTTAACAGAAGTAGGGGGTGTAATTTGGCAATTACTTCAACCTTAGCATGATCTACCTCAATCCCCTTTTGAGAGAATTTATTCCCTAAAACAATACATTCTTTTACCATAATCTAGCACTTCTCCCAATTCAAAACTAACTTTGTTTCTTTACACCTTTTTAAGACCAATTCCAAATTATGCAAGCTTCTATCAAAAGTGTATCCATAGACAGAAAAATCATCCATAAATATTTCTATGCAATCCTCTAACAAATAAAAAAAATAGACATCATGCATCTTTGAAAAGTGTCAGGTGCATTACATAGGCCAAATGGCATCCTTCTAACCATTATATCCTTCACGATGTGTTTCGTGTCTCCCAAGTCAGAAAGTATATTCATGACCCTTCACACATCATTAGTTTTGAGTCGGTACAACTGAGGGAGGATTTGACGATTCCATCCAGACCTGCATGGATTGTTGACCGAAGCGTCAAAACCCTAAGGAATAAGCCAATCCCGTTGGTGAAGGTGATTTGGGATGGTCAGTTACCAGAGGAGGCCACGTGGGAAAAAGAGGGCGATGTCTGAACGTAGTATCCCGAGCTAATCCTATGAGGTAATCTCGAATAACTGAATTTTAGGTAAAATTCAGTTTAATAACTAGACAATTTTGAGGATAAAATTTCTTAAGGGGGATAGAAATGTAACATCCCAAGTTTTAGCCACTTTCATAAATTATATTAACAAAGGAGAAAGGTTTTATAAAAGAAATTGGGGAAAAATGGATTTAAGAGTGAAAATGAGAGTTTAGTATTCTGGTAACCTCAGTCAAGCGAGAAAGCCTCAGTTGAGCGGAGGTCCTCGCTCAGGCGAGAATGCCTCGCCTGGGCGAGCATATTAGTAAAAATCAGCAATTCTGGTTACTTATATGGTCGTTTGAGTGAAAGCCTCGCGCTCAAGCGCAATTGAGCCAGATTTAGGGGGTTGCTCTCTAACTTGTTTTCGCTCAAGCGAGAGGACTCTTGCTTGAGCGAGACGAAGTCAGAGAGGTTTGGGGGTTTTGCTGGATGAATTGCGCTCAAGCGAGCATGTCCTCGCTTGAGCAAGAACCTGAATCCTTCTGGGATTATCCTCTCTCGCTCAAGTGAGAAAGCCTCACTTGAGCGAGAACACGCAAACTCAGTTTTTAAAAGTAGAAGCCCTAAGGCTTCAAACCTCATTTATTTCCCTATTAATGTTTTATAGAGAGAGTAAAGAGAGGAAGGAGCCCCAGCTTAGGGAAGAAGAAGAGAAGGAGACTTGGCTCAACCCCACCCTCATCAACCCTTCAATCCCTCTTTCTTGGTCACTCTTTGGTGAGTAAAGCTCACACACTTCATAATCCCTTATGTGAAAATACTCTCTTGTGCCCTAATCCATCTTCCCCTTTCTACTTGCTTGTGTAATGGTTTAGCTTGATTGATTATTACTGTGAATGGTTGCATTTAGTAGGGATTGTTCTTGATTTGGCCCTATTAGGGCAAAATACTAGATTAGGGCATTTGTTAAAATAGCTCATGTTCATGTTTAATGTTAAGTATATGCATTCTTAGGACTCATGTATAGGTTAAATGAAAACCACTCATGAAATCATGCTATTGAACAACTCAAGGTAAAAAGAAATCATGTTAGGCTTCGGCCATCACGGGTCTAGGACCGTCATGTTCATGTTAAAACTAGGCTTCAGCCGTCAGGTAACGGCGACGACTATATGTCCCCAATGGAGATATCCCTTGTAGTCTGAGCTCAGGTCTAGCCGCAGGAAAGAGATAAGACCCCTACTGCTGGGTTAGCAGTTCATGTTAAATTCAGTTCAAGTTATCATTGTTTATGTGGATTAGTTGTTAGTTTATGTCATTATTACATTGTTGCATACCATTCTTTGTATCCTGCACATACATGCTTTGCTTTGCTCACTGAGGCATTAGTCTCACCCCGTTATGGGTTTACATTTTAGATCTCCAAGCAGGTCATTGAGGTCATTAAACGTTGGATTTAGTTAAGCAAACTTGTATTACTGTCATGATATCGTTAATGTCGCGAAAAATAATTCCCCAAATTTGGGACTTATGCTTCGAACGGGCTAAATTTCTGAGTTCTGGGAATTAGGATGTTACATCTTATGATCAATACCATACTTCATCTCAAGTATTGAATCTTAATGTTTAAGATTTAGAGAATCCATCTCCTAAGGCTTTCCAACTCTACAACCTCGAACTTAAGTCTTATTATGTTTATCATGAGTTTATTATAGTTGTTAAGTCTTAGATAATTCTCTTTAAGCGTCACTTCATCTTAATTAAGGCTTGGTATAGTTAATTAAAGCTTTATAAACCTTAATTAGTTAAGTAGGATTTAACCCTTAATTAAGTCTCATTTAAGGTTAACCTTCCTTAATTAAGCATTAATCTCCACTTAAGACCTTAATTAGACCATAATTATTCCATAATCACTTTCTTAATCTTATATTAAGTCTTAATTAAACTTGATTAAGGTTATTTACAATTACTTAATTCTTAATCATCATTAAGTCTTAATCATATTGTTAATCATCATTAATCTTGGATGATTAGGATTAGTCTTAACTAAACCTGATTAAGGTTAATCCTATTTACTTAAGTCTTAATCATCATTAAGTCTTAATCACATTATTAATCATCATTAACTTGGATAATTAAGATTCTTAATTAAACTTGATTAGTTGATTAACTTAGATGATTAGGTTAAAGGGCTCCTTAATCTAATTATGATCTTAATTATTCATGGGTGAAGTTAGGGTTGAGGCCCAACTCTATCCCATGCCCAATTATGTATTCATGAGTATTTGATGAGTATAAAGGTCGAAAATTGTGGCCTAAGTGTTATATGACTCATATGGGTCCTTACCATCAAGTTTTAACCATTGTAACTTAGTTAGAAAGTGATTTTTATATGGGCTAAGGGTTTTACCCGAATTTCACTTTAACTTTACCACTTTTTACTTTTAGATTTTTACTTTACTTTTTGCTTTTTGCTTTTTGCTTTTACTTTTAACCTAATGGGCAACTCAAGCCCACTAACACACCAACACTTTCCTCAACATCATTTCATGAATCAAATGTAACATCCCGAAAATTAAGACTAATTAAACCTTCTAAGAGAATAGGATAATGATTTTTAAGAATGATGTTAAGTAAAAGATAAAGAGGAGATAAGAAGAAAAATTTAGACTAAAAACTAAGTTATAAAGTTTCAGCATTTTCGCTCAAGCGAAATTGTCTCGCTTGAATGATTTATGCAACAAAAATGATGAATTGGAGTTTCTGCATATCTCGCTTGAGCGAGACAGCTCGCTTAAGCGAGATACAGGGGAATTTTGGGAGGCTCTCTGGATAATTTTCGCTTGAGCGAGAAGGGCTCGCTTGAGCGAAAATCGTCCAGAGAGGGGGTCTTTTCTGGATCATTCTCGCTTGAGCGAAACAGTTTTGCTTGAGCGAGAATGTGAAGAGAAGACATGCAACCGACACGCTCACCCAAGCGAGAATATCTCGCTTGAGCGAGAATTCACTTATAGGTTCCAAACCCTTAATTCAGTTACAGACTTTACACTTTCTTTTTTCTCCTTCTTCAATCTAGAGAGAGGCTCTGGTTCTAGAGGGAGGAAACGTTCGTTGGAGCTTGGAGAAGGAATCCTAAAGCCAAGAATTCATCATCCTTCATCCTTCCATCTCTTACTTTTCCCCTCCATTGTCAATTGTGAGGTGAGTACAACTCACACATTCTCACTTTCTATAGTAGTGTGCCTTGAGTATGATCTCAATCCTCTAATTCCTCTTCTTCTTGCTCTATAGATGTTGAATATCGTTGATAATGTGTATTTTGTAAATTTTGAATGATTATGTATTGAGTATGTAAAACCCTAGGTTATGAACTTAGGGAATTAGGGTATTTATTCACATGATTCTTACTATTTATTTCATTGAGTTTATGAGCATTGAGATAATTTAAGCCGGTTTCGACCGTGAGTTAATATAAGCCGGCTTTAGTCGTGAGTTAAAATAAGTAATTGTATGAAAACTTGGCTTCGGTCTAGTAATGGGTTGGATTCATCCCTGGGGGAGACGTTCCCCGTAGTTTGAGCTCAATTCTAACTCGAGTAAGTGATAGGATCATGCCTGCTTGGCACAGCAGTGAGTTGCATCATAAGTTGCATTTATTTGAGTTAATTGTGATGTATAAGCTTATGTTATAACTGTTGCATATCATTCAATTATGATCCCTACACTGCATTTATATAGTTGTACTTCACTGAGACAACCGTCTCACCGCACGTTTCGTGGACACAATCTAGGTGTGCAGGTACCGCCTCGCACGGACTCTTGAGAAAGAAGCAGGAGCATGTCTTGAGTTGGAGCTTTAGCTTTTATTTTGTTGATTTCTGTATTTGTGTACATATGTCAGTCCTTATTTTTGTAGAGGAGGATATTATAGTCTTTGGGCAAGATGTATATGAATATTGTATATATGTATATATATATATATATAGTTACTTCCACAAATTGTTCAAGTTATCGTTGGTTACTTAACAAGTTGTGAATGTTTTCGATATTCAAAATGGCGCGAATTAATTTCGGGAATTTGGGATTTGGTTTCCAATGGACTAAATCCTGAATTAGAAATTAGGACGTTACATTTTGGTATCAGACCAGTTCAATCCAATTGGATTGTGGATGAGTTAGTTGTCTGAATTTAGCAGTGATTTTTATATGCATTGTATTAAATATAGAGCCTGATCAACTCCATATTTCGTTCAATGTGTGTAGAAATTATGACTAAAGGCAGACGAGGTAGGCGTCGGGCTATGGGAAAACCTCAGGATGCCTCAATTGCAGCTATTGACGGGTTAACCCACGCCCTGAACCAGCAGACCACCATTCTCTCCACCCTGTTGGGAGAGGGCGGGAGCATCCTACCTTTAGATCAAGCGGCTCCAGTAACTCCTGGGCCGAATCACCAGGCAGATGGATTCTTAGCATTTTGGCAGTGCCACCCACCAATCTTTGAAGGAGTAGATCATGCTTCGGCGGCTAGTTGGCTCAAGAGGATCGAAGAGATTATGAACTCCCAGGGTTACCCTGATGAGCAAAGGGTGAGCTTTGCCTCCCTAATGCTTAAGGTGGAGGCTGAGTTTTGGTGGAGGGGCCTTCGGGACCGGGTAACGGCCTTGAACACCACTATCACCTGGGAAGCCTTCAGGACCTTTTTTCTGGAGAGGTACTCTCCCATCTTGCACGGGAAGAAAAGAGTTGTGTCCCCACTTGAGGGAAGCTCGGATGGAAGTGTGATGGACAAGAGGGTTGCCCAACAGTCGGGGCGTCAGGTTGCGGCTTGTACAAAGTGTGGAAAAGGTCATCGAGGGACTTGCCTCCTAGGTCTGGGGAGATGTTTCTACTGTCACCAACCGGGACACATGGAAATGAGCTATCCAAAGAAGAAGGACCTTCCGAAGCCCCAAACCTCTGGAAGAGACTTCACCCTCAGCAGGAAAGTAGCAGCTTCTGCAGATAATCTGATGTGAGGTATGTGCACCTTAGGAGATCAGACCTTAATTGTATTGTTTGATTCGGGGGCAACCCATTCTTTTATTTCTCAAGATTGTGTGAAGTGGTTAAATTTGTATGTTGTTCCCTTACCTTATCTTCTCAGTGTTACAACACCACCAAGGAGGCCATTTCTACTTCCCTTGTATGTTATCAGTGCCCCATTGTTATACAAGGGAGGGCCTTCGAGGTTGATCTAATTTGTTTGCCACTGAGGGGCATAAATGTCGTTCTTGGTATGAACTGGTTATCTTCAAATCAGGTCATACTCGATTGCTTTAATAAAGAAGTTGTTTTTCCACTTCTTCCTCCTTTTCCGAGGGAGAAACCATCGGTACTTTTGTCTAGCACCACCCAAGTATCCAAATGCCTTAGTGACAGGAGTAAGTGTTTTATTTTATTGCTTTCCTCAACTCTAGAGTCTAAGGTAGATTTGAGCAGCATAGCCACGATTAGGGAGTTTCAGGATGTTTTCCCTAGTGAGGTGACCACCTTACCTCCGGAACGAGAGATAGAGTTTACCATAGACTTAGTATCGGGAACCGGGCCTATTTCTAAGGCAGCTTATAGGATGTCCCCACTAGAGCTTAGTGAACTTAAGACTCAGTTAGAAGACCTTATAGCTAAAGGGTTCATTAGGCCTAGTGTGTTACCTTGGGGGGGCCCAGTGCTCTTGGTGAAGAAGAAGAACGGGAGTATGAGACTGTGTGTGGATTATAGGCAGTTGAACAAGGTTACCATCAAGAATAAGTATCCCTTACCCAGGATAGATGACCTTTTAGATCAGCTTAGGGGAGCCTCAGTTTTCTTTAAGATAGATTTGAGGTCTGGTTACCAACAGATCAAGATTAGGGGTGAGGATGTATCTAAGACAGCCTTTAGGACTAGGTATGAGCACTACGAGTATTTGGTTATGCCATTTGGTGTAACCAATGCTCCTGTTGTATTCATGGACAACATGAATCGGATCTTCCGGCCCTATCTTGATCGGTTTGTCGTTGTCTTCATCGATGACATATTGATCTACTCTCGCAGCTTAGAGGAACATGAGCGACATCTTATGATCGTCTTAGGGATTTTGAGAGACAAGAAGTTGTTTGCCAACCCGAAGAAGTGTGAGTTTTGGATGGACAAGGTCCATTTTCTAGGACATGTGATTACTAGTAAGGGTGTGTCTGTTGATCCTAGCAAGGTGGAAGTCGTCCTTGAATGGGAAAAGCCTAAGACCATTACGGAGATTAGGAGTTTCCTAGGATTGGCCGGCTACTACCGGAGATTCATTAAAGGATTCTCCCAGCTAGCCTTGCCTCTCACAAGATTGACTCGGAAGGGTCAAGCCTTTATGTGGGACGAGAAGTGTGAGCGAAGCTTCTTGGAGCTCAAAGAGAGGTTGACCAACGCCCCGGTACTAGCGTTACCGGATTTTTCTAAGACCTTCGAGGTATACAGTGATGCCTCGGGGAAAGGTTTAGGATGTGTTTTGATGCAGGATAGGAGAGTGATAGCTTATGCATCTAGGCGGTTGAGGCCTCATGAGGAGAATTATCCTACCCATGATTTAGAGTTAGCGGTTGTGGTATTTTCCCTCAAGATCTGGAGTCATTACCTGTTCGGGGTGAGGTTTGAGGTCTTTAGTGATCATAAGAATTTGAAATACCTCTTTGATAAGAAAGAACTCAACATGAGGCAGAGAAGATGGATGGAGTTTCTCAAGGATTATGATTTTGATCTGAGGTACCACCCCGACAAAGCCAATGTAGTGGCTGACGCCCTCAGTAGGAAGTCCCTCCATGTATCCTCGATGATGGTCATGAGATGAGTTTATTAGAGGAGTTTAGAAACCTGAGCCTTAGTGTTGCATTTGGAGAGCATAGTTTCAGACTTTGTAGGATAGAGGTCATTAGTGAGCTCAGGGCTCTTATTAATGAGGCCCTGGGTTTGGACCTAGACCTCCAAGGTAGAAAAAGGGTAGCTAGGATTTTCTGAATCGGAGGATGGGATGATTCTTTTCCAAGGGAGAGTCTGTGTCCCTAAGGGGGGTAGTCTTAAGCAATAGATTCTAGAGGAGGCCCACAGGGGTAAGTTTTCCATACATCCTGGCTCTACCAAGATGTATCAGGACTTGAAAAGGATGTTTTGGTGGGATGGCATGAAGAGAGATATAGCAGAGCAAGTTTCTAGGTGTTTAGTATGCCAACAGGTTAAGATAGAACATCAGAAACCATCAGGAACCTTTATGCCTTTAGAAATCCTTGAGTGGAAGTGGAAAAATATAGCTATGGACTTTGTGGTAAGATTAACTCGAGTCCAAGCCGGGTTTGATACCATCTGGGTCATTGTGGACCGGCTGACTAAGTCGGCCCATTTCCTACCAATTAGGAATACCTATTCCCTGAGTAAGTTAGCAAACCTGTATGTCAAGGAGATTGTTAAGCTCCATGGCATTCCCTCTAGCATCATATCAGATAGGGACCCTAGGTTCACCTCTAGGTTTTGGAGTGCACTACATCAGGCCTTTGGGACTAAACTTAGGTTTAGTACCGCTTACCACCCTCAGACTGACGACCAGTCTGAGAGGACCATCCAGACCCTAGAGGATATGCTTAGAGCTTGTGTGTTAGAGGAGTGGGGGAGTTGGGATAGGTACCTACCTCTCATAGAGTTCGCCTACAACAATAATTTTCATAGCAGTATAGGCATGGCACCCTATGAAGCTCTGTATGGTAGGAAGTGTAGATCTCCATTGTTCTGGTAAGAGGTGGATGAGAGAACCCTGTTAGGTCCAGAATTGGTACAAGAAACCACAAATAAGATTATGATCATTAGGGAAAAGCTTGCAACTGCCCAAAGCCGGCAGAAGAGTTATGCTGACAAAAGGAGAAAGGACCTAGAGTTTGAGGAAGGGGACCATGTGTTTTTAAAAGTAACCCCTGTCACAGGCATTGGACGAGCCATCAAGACCAAAAAGCTCAATCCTAGATTCATTGGCCTATTTCAGATACTGCAGAGGGTTGGCCCTCTGGCTTACAGGATAACTCTACCACCTCATTTATCTCGGATTCGTGATGTATTCCATGTATCCCAACTGAGAAAATATGTCCATGATCCTTCACATGTCATTAGCTTCGAATCAGTACAATTAAGAGAAGATCTCACCATTCCCTCTAAGCCCGCGCATATTATAGACAAAAGTGTCAAGACCTTGAGGAACAAGACAATTCCTTTGGTGAAGGTGTTTTGGGAGGGTCAGTCACATGAGGAGGCAAATTGGGAAAAGGAGGATGACATCCGCTCCCAATTTCCAGAACTATTCAGTTAAGGTCAAGATCTTTTTACCTTTTCTTTAGCCAATTTTGGGGACAAAATTGTTCCAAGGGGGGTAGAATTGTAACATCCCGAAAATTAAGACTAATTAAACCTTATAAGAGAATAGGATAATGATTTTTAAGAATGGTGTTAAGTAAAAGGTAAAGAGGAGATAAGAAGAAAGATTTATAATAAAAACTAAGTTATAAAGTTTTAGCATTTTCGCTCAAGTGAAATTGTCTCGCTTGAGCGAATTATGCAGCAAAAATGATGAATTGGAGTTTCTGCATATCTCGCTTGAGCGAGACAGCTCGCTTAAGCGAGATACAGGGGAATTTTGGGAGGCTCTCTGGACAATTTTTGCTTGAGCGAGAAGGGCTCGCTTGAGCGAAAATCGTCCAGAGAGGGGGTCTTTTTTGGATCATTCTCGCTTGAGCGAGACAGTTTCGCTTGAGCGAGAATGTGAAGAGAAGACATGCAACCGGCACGCTCGCCCAAGCGAGAATATCTCGCTTGAGTAGGGATGTCAACGGGGCGGGGCGGGTGCGGGTAGTACCTACCCGTATAGGTACCCGCTAAAATTAACGGGTACCCATGCGGGTAATGGGTATCCGCGAGTATTCACGGGTACCCATTAATGTTTAAGAATTTAAATTTTATTAAAAAAAATAGAGGAGATGTTATATAATAAATTATAATATCATATTATATATATAAACAATCAATATATAATACCATTATATGTTAATGTATTAAAAATATTATCAAAAATTAATATAAAATAAATTATATCTCATCATAAAATAATAAAAAATCTTAATATTCAAATATATTTAATAGAAAAATATGTTTTAATGAGTATGCGGATACCCGCGGGGCGGGTAGTATAATATCTGTCCCCACCCATTTAATAAATATGCGGGTACCCATTGCGGGTATATCCGCGGGTATCCGCGGGTGCGGGTTTTTTTGACATCCCTACGCTTGAGCGAGAATTCACTTATAGGTTCCAAACCCTTAATTCAGTTACAGACTTTACACTTTCTTTTTTCTCCTTCTTCAATCTAGAGAGAGGGGCTCTGGTTCTAGAGGGAGGAAACGTTCGTTGGAGCTTGGAGAAGGGATCCTAAAGCCAAGAATTCATCATCCTTCATCCTTCCATCTCTTCCTTTTTCCCCTCCATTGTCAATTGTAAGGTGAGTACAACTCACACACTCTCACTTTCTATAGTAGTGTGCCTTGAGTATGATCTCAATCCTCTAATTCCTCTTCTTCTTGCTCTATAGATGTTGAATATCGTTGATTATGTGTATTTTGTAAGTTTTGAATGATTATGTATTGAGTATGTAAAACCCTAGGTTATGAACTTAGGGAATTAGGGTATTTATTCACATGATTCTTACTATTTGTTAATTCATTGAGTTTATGAGCATTGAGATAATTTAAGCCGGTTTCGACTGTAAGTTAATATAAGCCAGCTTCGGCCATGAGTTAAAATAAGTAATTGTATGAAAACTTGGCTTCGGTCTAGTAATGGGTTGGATTCGTCCCCGGGGGAGACGTTTCCCGTAGTCTGAGCTCAGTTCTAACTCAAGTAAGTGATAAGATCATTCATGTTGGGCACAACAGTGAGTTGCATCATAAGTTGCATTTATTTGAGTTGATTGTGATGTATAAGCTTATGTTATAACTGTTGCATATCATTCAATTATGATCCCTACACTGCATTTGCATAGTTGTACTTCACTGAGACAACCGTCTCACCACACGTTTCGTGGACACAATCTAGGTGTGCAGGGTACCGCCTCACATGGACTCTTGAGATAGAAGCAGGATCATGTCTTGAGTTGGAGCTTTAGCTTTTATTTTGTTGATTTCTGTATCTATGTACATATGTCAGTCCTTATTTTTGTAGAGGAGGATATTATAGTCTTTGGGTAGGATGTATATGAATATTGTATATATATATATATATAGTTACTTCCACAAATTGTTCATGTTATCGTTGGTTACTTAACAAGTTGTGAATGTTTTCGATATTCAAAATGGCGCGAATTAATTTCGGGAATTTGGGATTTGGTTTCCAATGGATTAAATTCTGAATTAGAAATTAGGACGTTACATCAAACACAGTACCAATCATGAACATGGGATGAGTTTCATATGAACACTCAAGAACATCAAGAACACCATGAATTTCACGGAAAAACAATAAATTCACAAAAATTGTAAAACTCATATATAATGATCTATGCATTGATGGGTTTCTGGCAAGCGAACCAAAAATCCAGTAGTATAATAGTAAGAAGAGTTATCGTATCCACAGGGAACAGTCAATTCGCGTAAATTCGTGGTCTATTTATCAAGGGAAATAACAGTTTTGAGAGTATTATTGCGTAAATTGTAAATAACAAATAAATAATCAATTGAATTAGATAGGAAGAGTTAGAGACACTTTACTTGGATTAGGATTGGACGTCATATCATCACACCCTTCGTGCATGTAAAAGCTATCTATTATTTTAGGTTTACTCTATAATACTGTAGACAAACTAAATTGCTAAGACCCCGAGTTACCAGCAGCCTCACACACTCAAAGGTAATCCATGCGGGCTCTCCCAGGCGACAGACTTACCCTCGGCTTATTTTGTTTTCTTTTATTCTGTTTGTAAAAGAATTAGTTGATAAACGAGGCCTACTACTCTGGACGCACCTTCTCTAGAGTATTGTCACTACCCATCACTCATTAGAATACATCCACGTTTCGCCTCCTGGATTGACAATGAACTAACCTTTGCTATCAGTAATTTAATAACCATGCCTATCTTGTAGACGCCCTTCATTAGAGTACTCACACTACCCATCAATCACTAGCAACATCCATGTTTCGGTTCACTGGCTACCGAGTCCTCTTATTCACTCAGAGAATGGGTTTCTTCATAATCCGCTCCCCCATCCTCAATCCTAGTCGAAACTAGCCTATAACTCCGGCGCAAGCGCGGAAGTTAGGAATTAAGCACAGAATAAGATTACCAATATTATAGACAGAGAGCTCATGAAATAATAAAATAGAGTTTACATACACTTGGGGATAGAATCAATTACATCCAATCCTAATGGAGAGTTAACTACACAAGGTAGCCATACAAACCACCGAAGATGCTGTCACCATCTTCAATCCTTGTGAAGCGCTCGTCCTCTCATACTCTAAAATTAGCTTTGGTGCATTATCACTGAAATAAGATTGAATTACAATAATCCTGCACACCTTGATCTGGTGCAATGAGGTCTTATTTATAGGCTAAGGAAAGACAAAGGAAATTGGGGAGAAATCTATCTAAAAATGGCAACAGGGAACAAATTTGCGTGACCTGCGCTTCAAGCTGCGCTACAACGCAGGTTCCAGAGAGCTGCGCTTCACCCTACGCTACAGCGCAGGTTGAAGCGCAGAATGCGTCCTGCAGCTCCAAACTTTCTCTTTTTATCTTGATCTCTCCCGAGACTGGTTTTGGTTGATTTGTCTTTCCTTGTTTCCCTTTTCTTGATGAAATCTTGCATTTATTGAGCATCTTGGATTTAATTGGGAAGGTTGTCTACAGAATCCTTGTTTGATTGGCAGCGATCTCCTCATTGATTGCTTCAAATCTTTATTAAATGTCTTCAATCAAACTCAAATCTTGCAGATATCTCCCTCATTTAATGTTATCTTTCCTTCAAATCAAATCTTTGCAATATCCTGCAAAAATCAGCAATATTTCTATTAAAAGAGCATCAAATTCAAATCCAAGATTAATAAATACAATTTATCTGATATTAAATAAAAAAGGGATTAAACTGGGGCAAAAATACCATTTTATCCTTGATAAGTGAACTAAAAAGTTCTCTAATTTATCATATAATTTTCACTTATCATGCATACCCAACATCAATATTATCATGTCAAATCATCAACAGACATATTTATTCATACCAAAGCTCATGCCTTTAAAGGTCTAAATTCACAAACAATTTATTTAATTCAAAACAACCATACATTCATGCTTCTAATAAACCATAGAACACATTTCCAATATCAAACCAAATTAAAAACCAACCCCACATTTACGTCAAGAAAAACCGAATGCATACCATACATACACATACTCATATTTCAGAATTTCAACAAAGGAAAAAGAAAAGGAAAGAGGGTCAAGGATCACCCTCACTCTAGGCACCAATCATACTAGAGTTTCATGGGTTCTCCCCCCTTACCTAAGCTTCCCAAGCTCTCAACAATGGTGATGGGATTTTAGGGCACCTCCACCAGACTCCATAATCTATCCCTCTTTCTACTCCTCTTGATCTCTTCTACACTGTTTCTCAAAGAACTATGGTAAATGCTTTGAGTTGAAAGCTCAAAAATGGAGCTTTCAACCTTGGAGTAAGAATGAAAATGGAGGAGGAAGAAGATGGAAGAAATTCAGCTATGTAATGAGTGGGGAGAGAGAGGAAAAGTTGAATTTATATCGTTGAGGGACAAGGTTGCTTTTAGGGGACAAAGGTACAATTAATTAATGAGGTAAGCATGTTTTCCTTTCCTTTTTGACTAATTAAGCATGTTTTATGATGTTTAATAAAGGTTTAATCCATTCTAATTTAAGGTATTAGGTTAGGGAAAAAGTAGAGGATTAGGTTAAAGGGCATTTTGGTAATTTGGTAGGCCAATAAGGATATTACGGTCTTTTAACTAAATAAATTCCACAAAATTCTACAAAATTATAAATATGATTACTAATCTAATTTTAAGGTCCAAAATATATTTTGTATATTATTTCACGAATTTTAATATACTGGTTAGGGTTACACTGCTAACTAGAGGCATTTTGGTCATTTTGTGTAAAAGTGCCAGAAAAATTCTAAATTAATTTATAAAGTTTATTATTAATTATACTAACACTTTTCTAACTTAAAATATAGCTTCCTTTAATTTTTATATATTTTTATAATTAAATTTGTATTTTCTTTAATTGCACAATTACTAAGGGTATTTAGGTCGTTTTCCCAAACCCCACTTTAGGAAAAATTATTTAAAGTTATGGTTGAATAGTTCTTAAATTATAAGTTGTATTGTTTATCACCAATTTCTAAATATCTTATAATTTTATTTCTAAATATTTCTCTATCTTATTTATATATACTAGTAGGGGAAATTGTGAGTGTTACACTTATTTGTGGGATACCCAAAAGAAACTGAGGGTTACTATTTCTATAATCCTACCGAAAGCAAAGTGTTTGTCGCTAAGACTATTGTAATTTTAGAGAATGAATTTGAGCTCGTTTGTTTAAAATTATTTCTTAAAAGAATCACTTTTAAAAAAATCACTTATAAGAATTTTTAAGATGTTTGTCTAAATTTTATTCAAGAAGCAGAATCAGAAAATAATCAGTTTTCTGCTTTTTTTAAGAAGCAACTTGAAAAAATCAGTTAAAATAGAAGAGAGAGAGAACTTTTTAGCAATGTGAAAGCATTTATTTAACAATGTGAAAACATTTATTGTGACAAATAAAGTACTTTTTTATGATTGTAGCCAAATGGAAATTTATTTCTGATTATACAAGAATCTCTAAAATAAAATCAATTTTTTTAAGCAATTTAAAAAAGTACTTTTTTAAGCACAAACAAACTAGCCTTATCTCTAAGTTGGGAGGAAAGTAGAGCTTGAAGAAATTCAAGTACCACAGAGTATCAATGAGTCGATAATGGAACAAGAGCATATACCACAAAATGTTTTGGATCCACCTACTCAAGTAGCGCAAGACTTCCATAGGTCAAATAGGATACGTCACCAACCTGAGAAATATGGTTTCCTTGTAACTCAACAAGGGGATGTATTACTAATGGATCAAGATGAGTCAGTGACTTACCAAGAAGCTATTTCGAGTCGAGAATATGATAAATGGCTTGATGCCATGAGATTTGAGATAGATTCTATGTACACTAACAAGGTATGGACCTTGATTGAGCCACCTGAAGGGGTAAAACCCATAAGGTGCAAGTGGGTTTTCAAAAAAAAAAACTAACATGGATGGTAATGTAAGTACCTTTAAAGCACGATTTGGTGGCTAAGGGCTTCAAGCAAATTCATGGTGTAGTCTATAATGAAACATTTTACCCAATCACTATGCTTAAATATGTTCGGATCTTTCTTACTATTGCAGATTACCATGACTATGAAATCTGACAAATGGATGTCAAGACAACTTTCCTAAATGGAATCCTTTTTAAAGATGTGTATATGACACAACCTAAAGGCTTTGTTATGCCTGAAAATGCTGGAAAAGTATGTAAGTTGCAACGATCTATTTATGTATTGAAGCAAGCTTCTAGAAGTTGGAATCTTCACTTTGATGAAGCTATTAAGCAATTTGGTTTCATTAAAAATGAAGGAGAACCTTGTGTCTACCAAAGGGTTAGTGACAGCATAGTGGTTTTTCTGGTCTTGTATGTAGATGACATACTCCTCATAGGACATGACATTCCTACCCTTCAGTCTCTAAAGACTTGGCTAGGAAATTGTTTTTCTATGAAAGATTTAGGCGGAGCAACCTATGTGTTGGGTATCAATATCTATAGGGATTGATCTCAAAGATTACTTGGCCTATGTCAAAGTACATACATAGACAAAGTGTTAAAACGGTTTAACATGCAAGATTCAAAGAAAGAGTTTTTGTCTGTGTCACATGGTATAAACCTATATAAGGTTCAATCTCCTTCTAGTAAAAAAGAGAGAGATTGTATGAGTAAGATTCGTTATGCATATGCTATAGGGTCTATCATATATGTCATGTTATGTACTCGACCAGACATATCATATGCTTTAAGCATGACAAGCAAGTATCGTTTTGTCATGTTATGTACTCAATTGGTAGTGGATTTAAGGAACTTAAGACTATATCCCTGAGGTCTTGGGTTTGAATCCACGGAGGTTCCCCGAGGGGGAATAATCCACTTCAGGGGGTGGAAAAGCTAAGCTAACACGCTCAGTGAATTCCTGGGCCCCAGCAGTTGGGCCACAGGTCAAGGCCGGGGTGTTACATGTACAAGTTCTTATGTCTATACAAGCACCTGCTAGCTGAGGGCTTTGGTATAGGACGATGCTACCCAATTTTGAGTAATTATTTTTGTCGTTGTGTCAAGCTTAAAACTTAGGTTTTTCCTTCTAGTTAATTGGAAGAAATCATAGTTCTCTATGAATAATTGTAATGTCCTAATTCCGTGAACTTAAAAATAATGTCTGTTAGAGACACATTTCCAAGTTTATGAAATTATTTCGCTCCATTATTGATATCGACATACAACCAACCACATAAAATTTGCTTAAGCAATCCAACGTTTACTTAAGAGGAAGTCAGACATACAAAACTCAAGATTGTAGTTTAAATGCCACTTAGTGGCTTGAAATACATTACCGCAATCTTACTTTAGATATCATCCTACATCTATACACATGAACTAAAATCTCCCTAAGGGAGAGTACACGCTTCCCGAAGGACCAATCCGTCGTTGAGCCTCTTAGCCATCCGGCTTTACTTCCAGTAAAATATCATGCACATCTAAAATGAAATCCACAACGTGTGGTGAGACTTACATCCCAGTGAATGTGATCATGCATACAGTGTAGGGAGTCGTACAAATGAAAATGCATCATTCAGTAAATAAGCCTCTAAACATACTAATCATGCATATCACACCATACAAATCAGTCAAACTAGTTCTATGATCTTTTCTCTTTTCTGTGATTGTGATTGAGCGCTGTACAATTTGACCAAGGACTGTCGTCCAGGGACACTCTATGATTAAGTCTTATTATCAAACATCAATGCAATGCATGTCGTCAATTTTAATTGAGGATCCCCATTTCTCTCTTCACCTAGAGGTCCATGGGAATTACCTCCTCTCGTATTAGATAGTTCGAAGACCCATGAAATTTATCTTTGGTCTGAAGACCCCGTGATTGGTCCAAAGACCCTGTAATATTTCTCTTTGGCCATAGGCCGATGAAAACATTTGTACATGAATAGGATGTTCAAAGACATGAGAGTATGTTTCATGACATGTAAACATGTTTTTCCTACGGAAAATAACGATGTCATGGCATTCAAAACCTCATAATCAATAATCATATAGAAACCCTAATCTCTAGAACCTAGGGTTTAGCGATAATCAAGCAATCAAGACCAATACACACATAAACCCTAGATCAACCTCAATCAATCACAAGCTAGTAGAGAAGAAGGGGAAAGGAGGAAAAGTGAGTGTGGGTGAACCACACTCACCTCAAGAGATGGAGATGGAGATCTTGAATGGTTGGGGATGAGTTCCTTGAGCTTCCTTAGTCTCCTTCTTCCTTGATTTCACACTCCCAAGCTTCCTTTTCCTCTCCTCTTCGAGCTTCTCCTCTAGGGCAAAATAAAAAGGGTTAAGAGAAATGTGTTTTTGGTTTGGGGTTAAATGACCCCGAATTTGAGTTTAAAAAATAAATATGCACACTCTCGCTCAAGCGAGGATTTCTCTCTTGAGCGAGAATACTAAATGCACTCTGATTTCGCGTTCTCGCTTGAGCAAGAGGCTCCTCGCTCGGGCGAGAATGCTCCAGAGAGCACCCCTCCTCTGGATGATTTTTTCTCAAGCAAGACCTTCCTCGCTTAAGCAAAAATCTTCTAGAGAGCACCCCAAAATCAGGACTTTTTCACTTAAGCGAGAGACTTCTCGCTTAAGTGAAAATATCAGGAACTGATTTTTCCCTGCTTTACTGACATTATCGCTCAAGCGACGCCATTCTTGCTTGAGCGAGAATGCTGTGGAATGGAAATCTTGGATTTCCATCCAAAGCCTTCTCCAACACCTTTTTACCCTCTTTCCCTAGCTCCTTCTTACAAAATACCTTTCTAACTAAGTTTCTTTAATCTAAACCTCTTCCCCCCATTTCTGTCAACTTTCTAAACTTAAATCCTTCCATCTCAATCCAATTCCCTTGTCCAAAACCTCTACTTTCTTCCCCATATTTATACATTGCTAGTCGCTCAACCTCAGGGTGTGATCCCTCCTAAGTTCAATCTACGATTGTCTTGGTCTGAATACATGGTTTCCTTGCTAAATTCCCCTTAAAACCCATAATCATCAATAAATTATCTCTTCTCTTAATCTACCCTCAAACCCCTAAATCCTCATTCTACTTCAATTTCCTTCTCTTGGCAGGATTCACAACCTAAAGCTTCCACGGTATTTTCTAGAATCTAATTTCTAGGATGTTACAATAATCAATGCAATGAAATTAAAATATTATATATTATATATTAAGAAAATTTTGTTTTATCAATCATTTGTTGTTATTCATTTTTCCGGTCAGAATTTTTTTAAATGTTGAAGTTTTAATTCCCAATTTCAAGATAATTAATCAAACTAAAAAAATAATGATCAATTCTTATGTTAAAAATGTCTGAATGGTAAAATGTTATATTGTTATATAGATTAGTATTTAAATTTGAATTTTGAATAATACTTTCAGGTTACGTAAGAATTTTACTTCGTGCGAGCACACACAAACACACACATATTACTAATTAAATGAACACACACAATTCCAACCTTCAATGAATATTTCAACACTACTTATTCATTTTATTTCAAAACATCATTATTTATAATACTCTGTGATTTGGGTTGGATAAATTTTAAATACTTTTTCAAAAAACCACTACAAGAAATTTAGTTTTTAACGACGGCTATTCTACGACGGCCACGTACCGTGGGCCGTCGCTACGCCGTCGCTACAACATTAAATGCACTGTTCAGTGCAATTAATTCTTAGAGACGGCCTAGCCGTCGCTAGGAAGTAAGAGTAGCGACGGTCAGGCCGTCACTATAATTATAATTTGTTTTTGAAAAAAAAAACTAATTGTAGCGATGACTTTAGAGACGGCAGGTCATCGCTACATTAAAAATGAATTTTTAATTTGTGCGTGCATTTTAAAAAAAACGTAGTTAAAACATGCACGCGTTAAAACCCCCTCCCCTCTTCCTCCATTTCCAAATCTCATTTCCTTCAAACTCCCTTTTCCTCTCTTAGAGCCACCCCTATTTTTGTTCCCTCACTCCGTTTATTTTGACAAACTGACCGATTAAAACGTTCCTCTCCTTCATAGAATCATTTTGAACCGATCAGTTTTCAAAAAAGTTGCCTGTAGGTGACGTTAGAGCTCGTTCCAGAGTTATTCCTTTTTTGAAGTCGCAACAAGTAAGTTTTTTTAAAGCTTTAATCAATTTATTTGTAATTAATAATTTATTTGCTTTATTAATTTATTAATGAGATATAGGAATTAGGTTTATTTGTAATTAATAGTTTTTTTGTAGTTAGTGTTTTTTATTAATTTATTTATTTGTAATTAGGTTTATTTGTAAATAGTTTATTTGTAAATAATAGTTTTAATTAATTTATTTGTATTTCGGTTTATTTGTTTATTAATTATTAATGTGATATAGGAATTAGGTTTATTTATAATTAATAGTTTAATTTATTTATTTATAATTATTACTTTTTTTTTGGTAACATTAAATTTAGGGTGAGGGGATGGTGCCCCAGTCCAAGGCAGGGAAAGCCTTCGGGCTCTTTGAGCACTTACAGAGGTACTTACATTTTACCTCACCCCAAGGAGGCGAGTGGGGGTTCGAACCTGCGACCTGTCAGATACAATACCCTGTCTTGCTCCATTCGACCAACCCCTTGAGGATTTATAATTATTAGTTTATTTGTTTTATTAATTTATTAGTAATTATTTAATTTATTAGTAATTAGTAATGAGTAATTTGTTTTTTTAATTTATATAATTATTTATTTTTTATATAATGTCTATAGTAATTATAATTAGTTTTATTAATTTTATTAGTAATTAGTATATTAGTAATTATTTTATTAATTAGTATATTAGTAATATGTAATTAGTTTTTTTAATTTATATAATTATTTATTTTTATATAATGTCTATAGTCATTAGTGCCTAGGATGCGTGGTAGAGATGTAGAGAAGATCCCACCGAGTAGAGGTAGGTCCATCCCTCCTAGCGAGCTACGACAACAGGCAGCTCGCGCGATGCCGGAGAGAGCCAACCTCTCACTCACGCGCTGATCAGATGCCAGAGCATCCATCTACTTCAACGCCGGCGGGTGCCATGCAAACTTCTTCTTCCTCCCCTCCACCATTTGCTCCGACGCAGTTCGATATATGGTATGAGGTTCATTTTGACACCGGATTAGTTCAGATGCCTCCAGTGCAGGAGAACGTTGTGCCCGACCTAGACGCTGACGACGCTCAGGATGACCTGGATAAGGATGTTGACCAGGAGTCTGATGAGGAGTCAGCTCAGTTCCAGGGTGCCGGCTCAAGCAGACCTCATGAGGCAGACGCTCGAGGTCGGGTTATTATCCGACCATTTTGGCAAGGGGTGAGTTTGTTTTTTTTTCTTCTTTAGAATTGTTAGTAATATTGAATCTTTAATTGTTTTAACTGTTAATATTGAATATTTTATTTTGCAGGTGGGTGCCTAACGCCCCACTTATCGCAGTCATTGGTCATGCGATTCGTTCGAAGTTCCGGGGTCCTCACTACCTTTGGGAGGTCACCCCGAAGGAAGTTAGGGACAGGTGGTGGGAGGAGTTCATGGTAATTAAAAACCCTATCCACTTAAATTTTTTTCTTAAGATATGTCAATTTGGTAGGACTTACCATATTTTTATTTTGCAGAGCCGAGTTACTTGGGACCCTTCTGATGAGGCCCAGATCAAGAAGGTGTACAAGTAGAGGGTTGCTTGTCGCCTTCGAGATATGATGAACAAAGCTCGAAAGGCTGGGAAGAGGCCCACGTGGTGTGGTGAGGAGCCCTATGAGGGTCTTTTGGCCTACTGGAACTCTGTGGAATTCAAGGGGAAGTCCGCTCGTAACAAGAGCATCTGGGCTTCTCAACGCGGGGAGGCTGTCCACACCACGGGCCGCAGGGCCCACCATGAGGTGGCGTTGGATATGGTATGTATAAACAAACACTCTTTTGTATTATATTTCTATTTGTTGTTAAATTAATTAATTTGTGTAATTTTCCTGTGTAGCGACGACAGCTTGGGTGGGAGGTCGAATTGGACGAGTTCTTTGCTGCCACCCACGCCAAAAAGGTGGTGGCTGGGTAGATGACCGAGCCCGATCCACCTATGTAAGTGTTTGTTTATAAGTGTTTTTTTTATATAATTTCATATTTATGCAATTGAATATATATAATAACTAATTTTACTTTTACCTCAGGCACAGCCGCACCCCCATTATGATCCCACCATGGATGACCAATCGGTGGATGATGAGGACGAGCTGCCCGCCCCACAGCCCCAGCGCCGTCGCCATTGATTTCTTTTTCATTATGTTTTATTGTATTATTTTTTAACAGATTTTGTGTATATTATATATATATATGGTTTTTTTAGTATTGTTTTTATAATTTTAAATTTAATAAATAATAAAATAAATAATAAAGTATTAAAATAAAATAAATAATAATAAATTTAATTTAAAAAAATTTCCCTGTAGCGACGACCATGACCGTCACTACAGCCGTCTCTAGATAAAAAAATTAAAAAAAATATATTCTTAGCGACGACCATGTTTTTAGAGACGGCTTCAGCGACGACTAGGTCGTCTCTAGATAGCGGCGGCTCACTTTCCTCGTCGCTACTGTATTTACGATGAGCTACTTAGTGACGTCCACGTGGTCGTCTCTAAGCCGTTGCTACGCAGCCTGTAGAGACGGCTTTTCCTTGTGTAGCGACGGACCCTGGTCGTCGCTAAAAATGAATTTTCTTGTAGTGAAATTTCCAACGTAATGTTTACTTAGAGAAAAAAACGTGTAGATGAGTCTAATAGTATTTTGAATTTAGCAGCAAATGAGCATACAAAAGTCATGGGGAAAAACTTAAGTGTGTCATTAATGAGGTAAAATTAATATTATAAAATACAATTAATATGTGATATCTAATACTCACTCCATTCCTTTATTTATAAGGTATAATTGACAAAATCACACGGATCAATGAAAAATGGTTAAAACTAGTTAATTTTTTTGGGGTTTTAAAAAATAATTTAACTTTCTACTTTTACTCATATTTAATATTATTAACTAACTCCACTATCATATGATATTTTAAAAGATATTATAGTTAATAATAGTAAATAAGAAAAATAGTAAATGCTTCGTAAAATGACTTATAAAAAGAAATACAATTTTTTTTAAAAAATTCTTTATAAATAAGAATAGAGGGAGTATGTGATTTTGACTCGGAATGGAATGTACCATTAATACTTAAAATGAGCACCAAGAGATTATGTTAAGAAAAAATATTTTGACATATTAATGGTGAGGGTTAAAATAGTAGGCATGAAACCGATAGGAAACAACTAAGGAAAATTTAATAAAAAATTAATAAAAGTAAATAAAATAATTTAGTAATAAAAAATGAGTCCAAGAAGAAACTTTGACTTTAACATAAATAAATATGAAATAATAAAAAATAATATAAAAATTCATTCACAATATCTAAACTTTAATGCACTTCCTCAAATTACAATAAATGTTATATTTATTGATATATCTATTTCATAATTATTTAAATTTATTTTATATAACACATTGATAACTCGTTTCCTATTTGATATATTGAGAATTGTTGAACGTGGAAGAAATTGCAAAGAAATGACTCCACCATAAAAAATTGTATTGAGTGCTATGATTACTATTCTTATGTTCTCAATAAAATATAGTAAACAATTTATTTACAAAAGTACTTCCATAAATAACAATAAATATTATATTTATTAATATATGTACTATGAATTATATATAACACATGGATACCAAATTTTCTAATTTATATATTGAGGATTGTTGATGAAAGTGGAATAAGCTACACAGAAATGACTCACCCACAAAATTTTATATTGGCATCCATGATTGTACTTCTTTTATTCTCAAACGGTACGTAGACAATAAGAAAACAAAATTTGAGTCTTCCTTATTTTTTGTATTTATATGTAATAATTTACACTAATATTACTATTCTCTTGATCAGGTATGAGCAAAATACATTATACAAGAAATATTTCAAATGATGAACGTAAGATCAAGTGTATAGGCGAATGTACAAGTTCTGATGCTTGTACAAGCACCTGTGTAGCTGATGGCTTTGATGTAGGACGATGCTACCCAACTTTGAATAAATATTATTGTTGTTGTGCGAAGCTTAGAGCTTAGGTTTTCCGTTCTAGCTAATTGGAAGAAATGATTGTGCTCTATGAATAATCAACAATCAATGCAATGAAATTAAAATATTATATGTTATATATTAAGAAGCCTTTGTTTTATCAATCATTTGTTTTGATATATTTTTCCGTCAGATTTTTTTTAAAATGATGAAGTTTTTATTCTCAATTTCAAATAATTAAACAAACTTTAAAAAAATGGTCAATTCTTTTGTTAAAATTGATTGAAAGGTAAAATATTACATTGATATATTTTTTTTTTGTTGAAAACCATAGATATCCCCTATTACTAGGGGCAATCTTATTCGGGGCTTAGTCACATTTAAGATTCCTCCACCCTCCCGAAGAATGTGTTATGTTGTTATATAGATGCGTCTAACAATATTTTGAATTTAGCTGCAAATGGAAAATCTTAAGTGTGTCATTAATGAGGTAAAATTAATATCATAAAATATAATTAATATGTGATATTTAATACTCACTCCATTCCTATATTTATAAGGCACCATTGACAAAATCACACGTACCAATGAAAGTGGTTAAACTAATTAATTTTATTGGGGTTTTAAAAAATAGTTTAACTTTTTAATTTTACTCTTATGTAATATTATTAACTAACTACAACTATCATATGATATTTTGAAAGATATTATAGTTAATAACAGTAAATAAGAAAAATTGTAATAAAATGCTTCTAAAAGTAATCACTTATAAAAAGGAACATAAAAAATTTTAAAAAGTGATTTATAAATAAGAATAGAGGGAGTATGTGATTTTGACTCGAAATGAAATGTACCATTAATACCTAAAATGAGCACTAAGAGATTATGTTAAGAAAAAATATTTTAATAGATCAATGGTGAGGGTTAAATTAGTAGGCAGGAATCAAAGTCAACCAATGGGAAATAATTAAGGAAAATTTGATAAAAAAGTTAATAAATGTAAATAAAATAATTAAGTAATAAAAAATGAATTCAAGAAGAAACTTTGACTTTAACATAAATAAATATTAAATAATAAAAAATAATATAACAATTCATTTACAAAATCTAAACATTAATGCATTTCCTCAAATTTCATAAATGTTATATTTATTGATATATGTATTTTATAAAATGTCAAATTGGATTGAAATGCTCTGATACCAAAATGTAACATCCTAATTTCTAAATCCAAGAATTAAGCTCGTTGGAAGCAAAACTCCTGAATTTATGAAATTATTTCGCGCTATTTTAAATATCACACAAGCAAACATAATATAATGTTTAAGCGTCCAACGATTACTCAAACAATATATGAAAGCTAATCTGAATACATAGATGCCTCAAGGGCTCAACAAATATAATCTGTATATGACAACTGGGATATACCCCCATATATGTGGCCTACAAAAAAATAGAAAGGCCCGAAGACTGCACGTACATGTATAGTCGTATCCCTCAAAATAATACAAATATAATTCTAATCATCAAATGTGAGCATCTAAATACATCAAGGTATCTAAATACATCTAAAATAGTTAGGGACTCCCGAGCACCTCCAAGCTCCTTGCCTTGACAGGGGTGGAACCTGTGCATCTAAAAGATAACCACAAAACGTGTGGTGAGACTAGAGTCTCAGTGAGTAAAGCATGCGGCAGGCAGTGTAGGTAAGCAAGCAAATGCAACAAATACAATTTAAGGATATAGGCATAAGCTCTAACATACTAAATCTCAATAAACATCTCTAATAATATGCATGGTCTGCATTTCCCGGCAGGACAAGGTCTTGTCTCTATCTCTAGGGCTAGACCTGTGCTCAGGCTACAAGGAACGTCTCCCTTGGGGTTAATACCCGCCATTACTCTGGGACCGAAGTCTAAGTTTTACTCTGAGGACCGAAGTCCAGTAAACTCTAAGGACCGAAGTCCATTATCTCTTTCTTTACCTCTGGGGGCTAGAGCCCAAGTGTCTTATTCATTCTTTACATAACAAGCAAGAATCTTAATTTTCATAAGCATTATAAGGATTGGTCATAATTTGGCAAAGTCCCCAAATCAAAAACCCTAATTAAGGTTTCTAAGCATACAACCATTAAAATCCTCATACATTGAACATAAACGAAATCAAACCAATAAACAACCACATACAAGCTCAAGAAAAGGGAAAGAAAAGAGTAGGGTTCATTGGAGAGTACCCATAGTGTGTGAGCTTTACTCACCTCAAGGAAGCTCAAATAGGTAAATAGGTTGGGGAAGGTTGGGGGTAGAGATCCTTGGCTTTCTCTTCTTTCTCTAAGCTCCAATGGCACTTTCTCTCAATAGGAAATCTCTTTCTCTTTCTCTCTCTAAACGAAGAAGAAAATGAAGAAGAATGAGAAAACTATCCCTAACGTAATGTTTTAAAAATTGAAACGCGCATTCTCGCTCAAACGAGCCCTTCTCGCTTGAGCGAGAATGCTGAGGGGAATCTGAATTCGCATTCTCGCTCAAGCGAGAAGCCTCTCACTTGAGCGAGCATACTCCAGAAAGCATCCCCCCTCTCTGGATGATTTTCGCTTGAGCGAGACCCTCCTTACTGAAGTGAAATTCTTCTAGAGAGCACTCCCTTCTTTGGATGAATTTCGCTTGAGCGAGACCTTTCTCGCTCGAGCGAAATTCTTCCAGAGAGCACTTCCCTAGCTCCCCTGTTTCTCACTTGAGCAAGAGCTTCCTCGCTCAAGCGAGAAAAGCAGAACACAAATTTTGTAACTTTTACTGATATGCTTGCTCAAGCGAGCCCTTCTAACTTGAGCGCGCGAGAACATCAGAACCCAAAGTCTTGATTTCTCACTTTTATCCCTTTTAACTTAGTTTCTACCATTCATTCCTTAATAATTTTCACAAAACTATTACACCACACATTTTCCTCTATAAAATTGATTTAAATTCTTGGGATGTTACAATTCTACCCCCTTAAAATAATATTTTCCTCAAAATTGGCTAAGAAAAGGATGAAAATCAAGGTTACCCTCAAGGGAATAACTACGGGAACTAAGAGCAGATGTCATCTTCCTTCTCCCACGTCACCTCCTTAGGTTTCTGAACCTCACAAAACACCTTCAGCAATGGGATTGTCTTATTCCTCAGGGTTTTGAACTTTTGTCGATAATCCGCGCAGGTCTAGTGAGAACTGTGAGGTCGTCCCTTAATTGTACCGATTCGGAGATAATGATGTGTGAAGGGTCATGGACATATTTTCTCAGCTGGGAGACATGAAATACATCATGGACTTGGGACAAATAAGGGGGTAAGGCTATCCTGTCAGCCAGAGGGCCAACCCTCTGCAGGATCTGGAATGGGCCAATGAATATGGGGTTAAGCTTTCTAGCTTTGATGACTCGTCCAATGCCTATAATAGGAGTCACTTTGAAAAATACGTGGTCCCCTTCCTCAAATTCTAGGTCATTTCTTCTGTTATCAGCATAGCTTTTCTGCCGTCTTTGGGCAGGAACAAGCTTTTCCCTAATGACCCTAATCTTTTCTGTGGTTTCTTGCACTAACTCCAGACCCAACAGGGTGGGGGCCTACACTTCCTACCATACAGGGCCACAAAGGGTGTCATGCCTATATTGCTATGGAAACTGTTGTTGTAGGCAAACTCTATGAGAGGTAGGTACCTATCCCAACTACCCTGCTCCTCTAACACACAAGCTCTAAGCATATCCTCTAGGGTTTGGATAGTCCTCTCAGACTGACCGTAAGTCTGAGGGTGGTAAGCGGTACTAAACCTTCTTTTAGTCCCGAAAGCCCGGTGAAGTGCGTTTCAAAACCTAGAGGTGAACCTAGGACCTCTATCTGAAATGATGCTAGAGGGAATTCCATAGATCTTAACAATCTCCTTGACATATAGGTCTGCTAATCTACTTAGGGAATAGGTATTCCTAATAGGTAGGAAATGGGCCGACTTAGTCATCCGGTCTACAATGACACAGATGGCGTCATACCATGCTGGGACCCTAACCAGTCCCACTGTCAGCACCCAATTTTGTCCGGCAGTTTTATCGCATTTTCATGTATATATTCCTGTTTTTAAATTTTTCGTCCTCACATTAAAAAAACCCAAAAAAAAATAAAAATATAAAAAATGGGTTAATTAATCGATTAATTGATTATTTAATAAATTGATTAATTGATTAAACTCTAAAAAATGGTTTCAGATTTTTATTATTGGGTCATTTTGGGCCCACTTTACTTGTGAAGGTTAATTTTTTTTTAAAAAAAAAAATCTTTTGGGCTAACATAGCCCATTTGCAAAATCTGATTAAAAGAAAGAAAAAGAAAATTGGAGAGCAAGTTGCATTTGCAACTTGCCCTGTCTTGGGCGGCAATGGCAGAGGAAGCATGGGCAAAAGCTAAACTTGCAGTGCAACTTGCATTTTTTAATTTGGGGCTCTGCCTATAAAAAGGGGAGAGACAGAGAAAACAAAAAAAAACGGAGAGCTCAATGTCTGAGTTCGGAGTCCTTTTGAAAGAAAAACAGAGACTTTGAAAGGGGGGAACCGAAGAATATGTGACAGAAAATTACAAACAAAGAAGCTTGCAGATGAACATTCAAAGCCAGCAGGAAAGCTTGAAGTAGCAAACTCATGAAGGAGAATCAAGGCTTAATCGAGAATTCCTACACACATATATAGGCTACAATTCGGTATATTCTCTTCTAACTTTCACTCAAATATCAACTTGTAATTGTTCTACAATAACATACCCCTAAGCAGTACCAAAAATCATTCAGCAACACAAAGTCTCTATTAAAATTACACAGTCCCATTTTTACAGCTACAAAAGAAAAGGGAAATAAGCAGAAAAATCCAAACAGCAGCCCTCTCTACCATAACCAGGCCATAAACAGTGAAAGGAAGGTGAAAATACACATAGGAGAAATAAAAGAGAGGAGAAGAAAGCAAACCACCCCCACCGCGGCCGCGGCCGCAAACAACCACCGCCTGCACCAACCCCAGCCGCTCCTTCACCGCACCGCTGCAGAACCGCCCAGCCGCGGTGATGCCCAGTTGCGCCTCCCGAGTGTTTCCCAGCCGCGAAAGCAACGGCGACCACCATGTTCGCGGCCAGATCGGCCGCTGCCACGCTACCCTCTGCGAACGACGCGACGGTTGTCCCTCCTTCTTCCACCGCTCCAGAATGGCCGCTGTTCAAACCCCCAGGTCGCCGCCGCGCGTCCTCACCTGCAGCCATGCCCATCGCGCGCAAACCACCACCTCGCCGGCGAACAGAGCACCATCCTCAGCCATGTGGGTGCGCCGTTGCGCGCACCATCCCTCCCTCGTACGCGGCTGTCGCACGGCCGCTGCGGCCACACGTCGCGAGGCGACATCTCTCTCCAAGCAGCCGCGGCCTTCGTGGCTCCGCCGCTGCCCGCGTCTTTCTGTTGCGGCCCTCCGTTCGTCGCCGCGACACCACCACCATGGGCGGAGGCGGCTGCTGCTGCTGCTCCTTGCCGTCCCTCACGGCCGTGAACCACCGCCCCCTTCTCCTAGCCTCTCCCTCTTTCTTTTTTTTCTCACACAGAAAACCTAAACCTAAGAGAGTGAAATGAGAGGGATGAGAGAATAGAGAATAGAGTCGGGGTGAGAGGTCTTCTAGAGACCCCCCTATCAAACCGTCCCACTTTCCCCTTTTTTTTTTCTTTCTTTTTCTTTTCTCTTTTTCTTTTTTATTTGCTATTTCTTTTAGGTTGAGGCTTTGAAGTTTTGGGCTGCTTACACACCCAGCCTATCCCCTTTTTTGAAAAAAAAGGGGAAAAGAAATATACAATGAATAGTAAAGTTAATAATAAGTGAATAAATAATAATTAGGATAATTGTTTTACATGTTTTCTGTATTATTTTGTTGCTGTGTAGGCCAATGATGTGAACTGAGGCCCAATTTATTTTTCCCCTCTTTTATTTTGTGTTATTTGTTTCACTAAAAATTGTGTGTTATTTGTTTTAAATATGTGTTGTTCTTTATCACTAATAATCTCTTTCTTGTAAATTATTTTAGATCCACCATCTTTATTTCTTTTAACTGTTTAGAATTATTTATTTAACATTTGTGGATGTAAATATTTGTTTATTTCTTTCTCTGTAAATAATTGATTATTTGTAATTTTAATTTTGTGTTCATGTAAATATTAATTGATTCAATTTATCCCCTTTTATCTTTGACGTTAGTAGAATAGCATTTCTATCTTTTAACGTCATTCAAATAAAAAATAATTGAGCATAGTCTTTTACTAGGTCAATAATTTGCCCGTTTATAAATAAAAAAAACATTTTTTAAATTGGTTTATCAAATCAATTACGTTGATGGAATAACCTTTCTATCCTTTAACGTATAGTTTTAAGAGAAAATGAAATATTGAGTATAGTCATTTACTAGCTCGATAATGCGCTTAACCTCAAATCTCTTCTAAAAATAATTTTCTCAAAATTACGTTAATTGAATAGCATTCCTATCAATGACGTGAAAAAAGAAATATTGAGTATAGTCATTTACTAGCTCAATAATGCGTGAAATTTCAAATTCATTTAAAAAAATAATTCTTTTAAAAAAAAATTACGTTAATTGAATAGCACTTCTATCAATAACGTAAGAAAGGGAAAAATATTGAGTATAGCCATTTGCTAACTCAACAATACGAAATTTTAAATCTTTTCTCAAAAATGTTTTCTTCTCAAAATAAATGACGTTTATTGAATAGCATTTCTATCAATAATGTCGTCGAAACAATTTCAAGGGTTCGTTGTATAGCCATTTGCTAGCATCAACTTTGCTAAAAAAATAAATTCCTTTTTTTCTTTGGATTAAAAACACTTCCAAAATCAATTTCCTCATTTTTCTTTTCAGAAATTAAAAATCAATTTCTTTTTCAAAATCAAAACCAATCCTTTCAAACACATTTTTAGAACTACGTGGCTTTGAATTCTCCATTGCACCTGGGGATACGTAGGAGTGGGATTTCTCGTCGAGCCAAAATAAAATTTTCAACATTTTTGTCCCATTGATTTCAAATTAATTTTTTCTCATCATTCTTTAATTTAAATAAATTTTGTTTTTTTCTTTTTTTCTTTTAGAGGGTAAAATAAACATTTTAAAAGTTAATGAATTTTGCACAATTAATTAAAGGTAACCGTTTTTGACGGATGTTGTAGGGTGCTAATACCTTCCCTACGCATAATCGACTCCCGAATTCGGATCTCTTGTTCGCAGACCAGTTTTTAATTTTAAATCATTTTCGGGTTTTCCAATTTTCCCAACCCAAATAAATTGGTGGCGACTCCCCAATAATTCCATCATTTTTCATTATCTTTTCTCACGGGCTCGCCGACCCCGTCGTGGCCCCGGTCGCGACAGCTGGCGACTCCACTGGGAACTTTGAGAGTCAAGCCTATTAATTAATTGTTCAAAATTATTAACTTTTTATGTTTGTTATACCCTCTTTCATTTTGTTGTATATATCCTATTGTAAATACTTTTTCTTATGTCTTTGTGAATTCCATTGTACATATTTTGCTATTGTAAATATTTTGCTTCAACCTTAGGTTAGAAGACTATTATTTGTGTATATATTATCTGTCTCTCTTGCAGGTGGGGTAGTTTTGTAGGTTTCTATGCTCTAAGCAGGCACTTCATTGTCGGTCTCCTCGCACAACTTTGGCTCTATACCCGAGCTCGCGCAAGCTAAGGCATAGGAGGTGTTTCAACAAATGTTTTGAGGGGCTTGATGCCCACGTGACATTAGTTGATTCACCACTCAGAATGCTACCGGTATCCTGGATTTGTTATATTGAGAGGGATTATCCCTACGTATGACTAATTCACGAACTGGATCCTTGTCAATGTGATGAGGGCAATCTGGGAACCATGGTCCTTAGAGGTCTAGATTCATCCCTAAATCTGTGCACCGGTAATTTATCTATAATTACCAAACCTGAATAGGGATTTTTGTCCGACAATAGAATTATCCAATGCTAGGATTCGCCCTTGTAGAACAAAAAGAGCATTAATCTTTTTCTTATTTCTTTTCCTCAAAATTTTAATCTCCACATTTTTTGTACAAAATTTTAGTATCTCATCCTTGCACAAAAAGATATATTTTGCATCTATAAACTTTGTGAATAGTTTGTCTTTTCTTTCTCCTTTTTCAATTTCTTGAAAAATCATGTGTCTTCTTTTGTGTATAATTCAAGCAAATTTTGAAAAAAAATTTGAAATGATTCCAATTTTGAAATAACATTCCCCTAAATTAATTCTTTCCAAATTTTTATCAGATTTCACCATTGCGCCAAAGCACAAGTTCATACGCAGTCCTATCCAAACCCGTTCTCGTTCCCAGACAGTTCCCCACCATTCAACAATGGCTGAGATCCCTGTTACAAGTGAGAGCCCTCCTACTATGGAGCAGAGGATGGAAAGGTTGTAAGGGAGTTTTAGCCAAATTTTAGAATTGTTGAAGACTGTGATCCCTGAGAAGGAAGTGATCAACGACAATTCGAACGGAGACGACAACGATGGTGGGGGTCCATCTATTAAAACCAATGGTGAAAATCCCCACAAAGTTGTGATTGTCACCGAGTCATCAGGCCCCGAGGTGAAGGTCAGGGAGGAAGAAGCTAAAATGATGGACAAAATGGAGATGTTGGAAGAAAAAATGAGAGCATTACAGGGAATAGATGTTTACGGGAAGCTGGATGTGCAGGATTTTTACCTTTTCCCCGACATAGAGATTCCTGCAAAATTCAAAGTTCCAGATTTTGAGAAATTTGAAGGGAAGACTGACCCGTTGATCCACCTGACCATGTACACTAGAAGCATGGCTGCACATTATAACAATGAAAAGCTGATGATTCATTGTTTCCAGCACAGTTTGGCTGGAGGTGCTCTGACTTGGTTTTTACAGCTTGATAAGAAGCAAATCAGGAGTTGGCGTAATCTGGCGGAATTATTTATCAAGCAGTACCAGTTTGTGACCGACATTGCTCCTGACCGATTCGAGCTTCAAAGGATGAAGAAGGCCGAGACGGAGACATTTAGGGAGTATGCTCAAAGGTGGAGAAAGAAAGCTTCTCAGGTTCAGCCCCCTCTGAATGAAAAAGAAATTGTTAGACTTTTTGTGAAAACTCTTGATGGGGCATACTTTGAGAAATTATTGGGATGTGTCACCAATCGGTTTTCAGATATTGTCATTGCTGGAGAACAGGTGGAAGATGCCATCAGAGAAGGGAAGCTACATGGGGCAAATAATCCTCATGATAAGCCCAAAAAGCCGAACTTTAAAAAGAAGGAAGGAGAGGTCCATGCAGTTGGCACTGGAAACTACCCATCCAAAACCATATCCCATCAGCCCGTCCAACAATCCTCACCATACTCCCTACCACCCTTTTATCCATACCCCTACCCATCCTATCCTCCAAACTTCCACAATCCTTACCAGGGAGGAACATCCCAAGTTGGGAACTCCGCACCTCCACAAGTTAATAATGTTTCCTTTCCCAACCAGCTACCGACCTTCCAAAATCCACCCTATCAGCCAAGAAAAGAGAGAGTGAAGATCGATCCAGTGCCAATCCCTTATTCTGACCTCTATGATACTTTGTTGCAACAACATTTGGTGGCCCCAGAAGTACCACAACCAGTGTCCAATCCTCCCCCCAAATGGTACAACCCAGCTGAAGCATGCAAGTATCATATGGGAGCCCCGGGTCACTCGATAGAAAAATGTTTGACCTTCAAACTTCGAGTGCAAAGGTTAAGAGATGCAGGACAATTGTTTTTTGAAGAAGGAGAAGGGGAATCCACAGGGACGAGTATCGACAAAGATCCTCTCCTTAAGCATTAAGAATGAAGTTTGGCTGATGCATTTTGGGTTGTCGGTAGTATTGGATGACTTTCAATTTCTCGCTTTTTATCTTGTTCCTTTTGTTTAAATGTAATGGTTAACTTTTTGCTTCCACTACAATGATGTACTCGTCATATTGTGAGCAATGAAATTATCTTTTGTTCATGTTGTTATTCCAAAAGAAAAAAAAAGGAGTGAAAAATGAGTAAATGCATCCTTCGTGAAACTTTGTCTCTAAATTAAACTTTTTGAAAGTAAGCAATCAAGATTTGAAATGAAGTTTGGCCTTGTTTCTGTATTCAACAGTTAAGTAATATCCCTTGCTACCCACTTTGAGCTTAAAAAAGAATTTTTCTTCAATTAACCCTGGACAAGGATCACCTCCACACTGGGGGCTGCTACAATGTGTTCATCCAAGTCTCATGAATTATTTGTGATGTTACTCGTACAAGTTGTATTCTATTTTCACAAGTTATTCATTCATAAAGAAAAGAAGAGTTGAAAATATGAAAGAATGAAGATAAAAAAAAAGAAAGATGAAAATGAATGAAAAAAAAGAAAGGGATGAAAAATTTGAAGAGAGTGAAAATGGAAATGTTGAGAACATCGCTTTAATTGAATTATCTGTTTCAAAATGTATCATTGTGCAGCAGATCCTTTGTCCTAATAAACCCGTAAACACTCATTTTGGGCCTTAATATCCTTTTCTTTCATAAACATTTAACCCTTGGCCACGTTACAAGCCCAATAAAGTCCATCCTGATCAAAGATTGATTGTTTTTATTTTCTTAATCTTTAATTTTGAGACAAAGCAACTTGATTAAGCTGCATTTGCTTGTAAATTTGGCTCCTAAAAAAAAAAGAAAAAAGAAGAAGAAAAAAGAAAAAAGAAAAATACAAAAGATGAAGGAAAAGCGCACTTGCAATGGGAGCAAATGTTA
The DNA here is from genome assembly GCA_026901365.1 of Sesbania bispinosa. Lineage (NCBI taxonomy): Eukaryota > Viridiplantae > Streptophyta > Magnoliopsida > Fabales > Fabaceae > Sesbania > Sesbania bispinosa. The sequence goes on along the minus strand of QLOH01000226.1, from coordinate 3,298 downwards.
ATTTTATTCATTAAGCACTTGAAGCAAGAATCATCAAAAAGATTTGAGTGCCATAGATGTCTTGAAACTAAAATCTAGGGGCTCATCGCATCAGGAGTATTTTACTGTCATGGGTGTTTGAACCTTAAATTGGGGGCTCATTATTCCTCCTTGCCAGAATGGTGCAAGTTTCCATCTCCTTGAGAAATCATGCTTTCATGCTTAACTTGGGGGCTAGATCCGTATTGCACTCTTACTTCCATATTAGAGCGGAAAATTATTTGCCATTCCCATGCCCCTTCTCTTGGATCTCAAAAACCTTGAAAAGATTCTTTGCTTTTCCCTTACACCATAATACCACCCTTTGTCCATAAACAATTGAATGAGTGTTCTGACTCAATGGTGAAAAGAAAATTCATATCATTTCTGGGAATGTTGTTTCTCCTGGAATTTTTCATATTTGATTTGAAATTCATGCCAAGTTTCTATGGAAGAATCAACTTTTGAAATCCAGATTGTTGTCAAAATTTCCAACTTCATTTTTTGCAAGCATTTTGCACCAACTGTTGGGCATTGTCCTAATCTTTGTTCCAAATGTTGAGTTGTCGAGTTATCATTTTTTAGGTAGTGTGATGCCCATGTTTCCATTTTAGGTATTGTGACGCCTAGTTCTTTTCTCTAGGGTATTGTGAAGCCCGCTCGACTTTGTGACATCTAGTGTCTTCTATTTTCATCAAACTACCTGTGATCTTCCAGGTATTTCCCTTTTCCTCCTGATGGTTTTCCAGGAGTTTATCAGTTTGACCTGATGGTTTTCCAGGTCTTTTCCTTTTCCTCCTGATGGTTTTCCAGGAGTCTTATCAGTTTGACCTGATGGTTTTCCAGGTCTTTTCCCTTTCCTCCTGATGGTTTTCCAGGAGTTTTATCAGTTTGACCTGGTGGTTTTCCAGGTCTTTTCCTTTTCCTCCTGATGGTTTTCCAGGAGTTTATCAGTTTGGCCTGGTGATTTTCCAGGTCTTTTCTCTTTCCTCCTGATGGGTTTTCCAGGAGTTTTATCAGTTTGACCTGATGATTTTCCAGGTCTTTTCCCTTTCCTCCTGATGGTTTTCCAGAAGTTTTATCAGTTTGACCTGATGGTTTTCCAGGTCTTTTCCCTTTCCTCCTGATGGTTTTCCAGGAGTTTATCAGTTTGACCTGATGGTTTTCCAGGTCTTTTCCTTTTCCTCCTGATGGTTTTCCAGGAATTTATCAGTTTGACCTGATGCTTTTCCAGGTCTTTCCCTTTTCTCCTGATGTTGGTTCCGAGAGTTTTATCAGTTTGACCTGATGTTTGTTCCGGGTCTTTTCCCTTTTTTCTCCTGATGTTGGTTCCGGGAGTCTTATCAGTTTGACCTGATGATTTTCCAGGTCTTTTCCTTTCCTCCTGATGTTCGTTCCGGGAGTTTTATCAGTTTGACCTGATGATTTTCCAGGTCTTTTCCTTTCCTCCTGATGTTGGTTCCGGGAGTTTCATCAGTTTGACCTGATGCTTTTTCCGGGTCTTTTCCCTTTCTTCCTGAAGCTCTTTAATCAATTTACCTGTGATTTACCGGGACTTTCATCAAGTTGCCTATGATTTTTAGGCCTCTTTTCACTTTTCCCTAATCAAGTTTTGTCTGAAACAAAATTGGTTGCTTCTTTATTTTGCTTGCTCTTTCAGTTGAAAGAACAAGCAAAAGGGGCTGCTGTCAGCACCCAATTTTGTCCGGCAGTTTTATCGCATTTTCATGTATATATTCCTGTTTTTAAATTTTTCGTCCTCACATTAAAAAAACCCAAAAAAAAATAAAAATATAAAAAATGGGTTAATTAATCGATTAATTGATTATTTAATAAATTGATTAATTGATTAAACTCTAAAAAATGGTTTCAGATTTTTATTATTGGGTCATTTTGGGCCCACTTTACTTGTGAAGGTTAATTTTTTTTTTTTTAAAAAAAAAAATCTTTTGGGCTAACATAGCCCATTTGCAAAATCTGATTAAAAGAAAGAAAAAGAAAATTGGAGAGCAAGTTGCATTTGCAACTTGCCCTGTCTTGGGCGGCAATGGCAGAGGAAGCATGGGCAAAAGCTAAACTTGCAGTGCAACTTGCATTTTTAATTGGGGGCTCTGCCTATAAAAAGGGGAGAGACAGAGAATAGAAAAAAAACGGAGAGCTCAATGTCTGAGTTCGGAGTCCTTTTGAAAGAAAAACAGAGACTTTGAAAGGGGGGAACCGAAGAATATGTGACAGAAAATTACAAACAAAGAAGCTTGCACATGAACATTCAAAGCCAGCAGGAAAGCTTGAAGTAGCAAACTCATGAAGGAGAATCAAGGCTTAATCGAGAATTCCTACACACATATATAGGCTACAATTCGATATATTCTCTTCTAACTTTCACTCAAATATCAACTTGTAATTGTTCTACAATAACATACCCCTAAGCAGTACCAAAAATCATTCAGCAACACAAAGTCTCTATTAAAATTACACAGTCCCATTTTTACAGCTACAAAAGAAAAGGGAAATAAGCAGAAAAATCCAAACAGCAGCCCTCTCTACCATAACCAGGCCATAAACAGTGAAAGGAAGGTGAAAATACACATAGGAGAAATAAAAGAGAGGAGAAGAAAGCAAACCACCCCCACCGCGGCCGCGGCCGCAAACAACCATCGCCTGCACCAACCCCAGCCGCTCCTTCACCGCACCGCTGCAGAACCGCCCAGCCGCGGTGATGCCCAGTTGCGCCTCCCGAGCGTTTCCCAGCCGCGAAAGCAACGACGACCACCATGTTCGCGGCCAGATCGGCCGCTGCCACGCTACCCTCTGCGAACGACGCGACGGTTGTCGCTCCTTCTTCCGCCGCTCCAGAATGGCCGCTGTTCAAACCCCCAGGTCGCCGCCGCGCGTCCTCACCTGCAGCCATGCCCATCGCGCGCAAACCACCACCTCGCCGGCGAATAGAGCACCATCCTCAGCCATGTGGGTGCGCCGTTGCGCACACCATCCCTCCCTCGTACGCGGCTGTCCCACGGCCGCTACGGCCACACGTCACGAGGCGGCATCTCTCTCCAAGCAGCCGCGGCCTTCGTGGCTCCGCCGCTGCCCGCGTCTTTCTGTTGCGGCCCTCCGTTCGTCGCCGCGACACCACCACCATGGGCGGAGGCGGCTGCTGCTGCTGCTCCTTGCCGTCCCTCACGGCCGTGAACCACCGCCCCCTTCTCCTTGCCTCTCCCTCTTTCTTTTTTTTCTCACACAGAAAACCTAAACCTAAGAGAGTGAAATGAGAGGGATG